>JAIXND010000715.1:0-1200000 GCA_023646645.1 Varanus salvator macromaculatus | reverse complement strand
CCAGACCAAAATGGTTTCCTGCCTAAAAGACAAATGAAGAGTAATCTGAGGACTATCCTGGATATTTTAGAATACTATGAGACACATATGGAAAAACCAATGGCATTATTGTTTTTGGATGTGCAGAAAGCTTTTGATAATGTCAATTGGCAATTCATGATGTATCAGATGGAGCAAATGGAGTTCGAGGAAAAATTTATGAATGCGATATCAAGCATCTATCAAAGACAGTTGGCCAGGATCTTAATTAATGGAGAATGTACAAGGGCTATAGAGATACAAAAGGGTACAAGGCAGGGATGCCCATTGTCACCCCTATTGTTTATTTTGACTTTAGAGGTCTTGAATAGAAACATTCGGGATGACGAAGACATCAAAGGCACTAAAATTAGGGCTGAAAAATATAAATTGCAAGCATTTGCAGATAATTTGGTTTTCATAATAGAGGAACCATTTGTAACTATCCCTAAACTTTTACAAAGGATCAAAGAATATGGTGAGGTCACAGGGATGAAAATAAATAAAGAAAAGACGAGGCTTTTAGTTAAAAATCTTACACAAAAGCAGAAAAAAGAACTCCAAGAGCAAGTGGACTTACAGATTGTTAAAAGGGTAAAATACCTGGGAATTTATCTTACAGCTAAATGTACAACTTTGAAAGGAGATAATTATGATAAATTACTGAAAGACATTAAAAGTGATCTGGAGAGATGGGCCAATTTGCAACTGTCCTTGATGGGAGGAATAGCACTGGTTAAAATGAACATTTTACCAAAATTTTTGTTTTTATTCCAAATGATCCCCGCAAAAATTGATAAAAAGTTTTTTGAGGATTTAAACCTTCAAATTTCGAGATTTATTTGGAAAAAAAAGAAAGCAAGGATTAAACTAAAAATGCTTCAAGAAACCAAAAAGAATGGGGGTTTTGGTTTACCAGACTGGATGTTGTATTATCAAGCGTCTATTTGTACTTGGCTAAAAGAATGGATAAACTTGTGAAATAAGAGAATTTTGTACCTTGAAGGTCATGATTTGCAAATGGGTTGGCATGCTTATATGCAGTATGAGAAGGTTACATCACAGGGGACTTGTCTAAGTCACTTTATTAGAAGATCACTAATGTCAGTATGGGAAAAGTTAAAGCTAAAATTGTATAATAAGTTACCAAGATGGCTTTCACCTATGGAAGCCTTTGTGTATCCAAATGTATTGAATTTTGAAGGGATTATAAGATATGATGATATTTTGGATAAGGATGGAGGCCTAAAACTGGAGCAAGAAATACAAGAACAGGGACTTAATATATTGTGGTGGTATAAGGTGCAGATGCAATCAAGATATGCCAAAGACTGCGAAATATGGGGGTTTTATAAAGATCCAATAGCCTTTGATCAAGTGATGTTAAAAGCAGATGAGAAAATGATTAAAAGAATCTATGAGTTTTTGCTTGACAGAAAAATGGAAGGGGAACAGGTCAAGGACACTATGATAACATGGGCACAAAACTTTGGATATAATATTGAATTAGAAAAGTGGCAAAAGCTGTGGGAGAGAAATATTAAGGTAACCTTAGCAACCTCGTATAAAGAAAATTTATATAAAATGTTTTATAGATGGTATTTGTTGCCAAATCAATTAGCTAAGATGTTTCCAAATATGTCAAACAGATGCTGGAAATGTAAACATGGTGTGGGTACATTTTATCATATGTGGTGGACCTGTGAATATGTGAAAAAGTATTGGATTAAAATACATAAATGGCTTGAGGAAATGCTACAAAAATCTTTCGCCTTTAAACCTGAAGTTTTCTTGTTAGGCATTGTACCGGAAAATATTAGTAAACAAGAAATGTGTTTGATACTACATTTGATCACAGCGGCGAGGATTGTGCTTGCTCAATACTGGAAGAGTGAGGAACTACCCACTGAGGAACTGATTTTGAAAAAGATTCTGGATTGTGCAGAAATGGATAGACTGACTCTATCACTGAAGGAGAAGGAAGAGCCGCCCCGAGGCTGTTGCAAGGGGTGGCATATAAATATTTAAATAAAATAAATAAATAAATAAATAAGGAAGACACTGACTTTTACCAAACCTGGAACTTTTTTTACGACTGGCTAGAGAAACGGGACTTGGCTTAGATTTACAGATGTCTTTAAACTTTTATAAACTAATTTGATTATGATCATAGAATGCTAAAAGATATGTTATAGGGAGCTGACCCAGCTTGTCCGATGTATTTGATGATTGATGTTTTTAATTTGTAGTTTAAAATTTTAATAAAATCTTATTAAAAAAAATTCAAGGATGAATATAAAATAGCTCCCCTTGCTTAGACTGCCATAATTTTACAGTTTATTCCTTTTCTATCTGTTCCAATGGCATCCTATCATTACCCTACTCCTTAATTAATTTCCCCTATACTGCCATTGCCCCGGGTTTTAGTACTTTGTTGATGTATCAGCAGCGGGGCAGCCCTATTGCTGCTCCTGCTGCTGCTCTTCCATTTCCTGTTGTTTAAGTTTCAACTGCTCTATCTCCTTACTGAGGTACTCACAAGGATTTTTCCCTCTGCTTTGCATTTTCTGAATTTGTTTTGTCTCAATTACAGATAACAGGGGGCTGAGGGCCCTTGTTTCCTTGCCTGCTCAATTTTCATCTCATTTTCCAATATCTGTATTAGGATATTTGTGGGGAGTCCATCCAAAGTCTCCATATTGTACCCTCTTGCTTTCAGTTGCTCCCACACATCCTGTCTCCCTCCTGGCTTTCTCAGGAAGCTAGTTGTGGGTCCTACCTTAGGATCAGCTTGTTCCTCTTCCCAAGCCTCTGCCACGTACTATTTCTCTTCCTCTGGCACTTCCTCTGGCACTACCTCTGCCTCCTCCCCACTGCCATCCGTCTTGTAAAAAAAAGCGGAGCTGTTACTGTATACCATCTCCTTCACTGCTTTTGTTTCTTTCCCCAAAGAAACCTGTTTCCTAGCTTCCTTTAATACTCTCTTCATTGCATGCCAATCTTCTGGCCACTCCACTGGCTGTATTCTTACTGCTCTTCTCCACTCCGGTGCTAATGCATCCAATCCCACAATTAATCCTGCATACTCTATAAAGTCAGGTAACTCATCTATTGTGCTCATATAAGGCATTCCTTGTATATATTCTACCCTCACTTCTCGGGCAGCCTGATCTCCCTCTGCTTCCTCTGCGGGCCTCACTACTTTTGGCTCTGGCCTCTTGGCAGAGCAGCAGAGGCACAGGCTGGGAGAGAGTGCTGAGTGGCCAGGGGACTGGCCAAGGCAAGGGAGGAGCTGGGCAGAGGAGCAGAGGGCCAGGAGGAAGCAGACAGGTGGGGCCACCGGCCTGAGGGACTGATAAGGCCATGCTCAGCCACTGCAAACCCTTTTGGCTCTTGGCAGAGCAGCACAGGCAGAGGCTGGGAGAGAGTGCTAAGGGGATGGGCGAAGGCAAGGTAGGAGCAGGGCAGAGAAGCAGGGGGACAGGGGCAGCGGAGAGGAGGGGAGGTGGGGTCAGAGGGGCCAGGAGGGAGCAGGGGCGGGGCCACCAGCTGAGAGGCCTATAAGGCCGTGCTCAGCCCCTGCCAGCCCTTGTGGCTCTTGGCAGAGCAGTGGAGGCAGAGGCTGGGAGGGAGTGCTGAGGGGGGCCAGGGCCTTGCGAAGGCAAGGGGGCAGCTGGGCAGGGGAGCAGGGGGCCAGGAGCAGTGGAGAGGAGGGGGGCAGGGCCAGAGGGGCCAGGAGGGAGCAGGGGGCAGGGCCAGTGGCCTGAGAGGCCTATAAGGCCGCGCTCAGCCACTGCAAGCCCTTTTGGCTCTGACCTCTTGGCAGAGCAGCAGAGCAGCAGAGGCACAGGCTGGGAGAGAGTGCTGAGTGGCCAGGGGACTGGCCAAGGCAAGGGAGGAGCTGGGCAGAGGAGCAGAGGGCCAGGAGGAAGCAGACAGGTGGGGCCACCGGCCTGAGGGACTGATAAGGCCGCACTCAGCCATTGGCGGAGTCCCTTGTCTGCATCCCTTAGCTGTGGCCCGGGCTGTCTGGGGACTCCCTTCCCTGGGACGCAGAGGGTTTGTTTGGGTTTTTTTTGCTTTGCTTTGCTTTCCTGTTTGTTTGTGGTTTGTGGTTTGGTGCTGTGCTGTGCTTTGTTTCTCCTCCAAATTAAATTTAAGTTTATTTGATAAATTTAAGTTTATTTTATCCTTGTGTGTGTGAGTGGGTTTTTGTCTGGGAGAACTGGGCAAGTGAGAGGAACTGCAGGACAAACAAGGCAGGGGACCAAGGAAGGGTGTCGGAAGAGTTCCCAATGGCAGACCAGGAGACGGCCTTGGCGGGAGTCACGGGTGTTGCTGTCCGCTGCGACATGTTCGCCCTTCTCCCCTGGGAGAGGCAGGGTTACATTTGCCCTCGGTGCAAGATGATGACCCTGCTAGAGGAGGAGGTGAGGTGCCTGAGGGCCAAGAAAGCTCTCCAGGCCCCCTGGGAGCAGCCCCCCTCTGGACAGAGGGCTGAGGGAGAGGCCATGGGAGGAGCAGCCGTGGAGACATTGTCGTGCATGAAGCCCCGACAGAAGCAGTGACTCACGAGGAGGACTTGCACTTGACACCCAGTGTCCAAGAGCCGACCCCACAACCCAGCACAGGGACAGCTGAGCCAGCTGCTGCACCTTCCTCTGACTCCCAGCACGTTGAGCAAATGCCTGAACCTTTATCAAAGCCAGGGAGTCATGAGAAAGGGGAAGCTGCAAGTTCTACTCAGAAGGAGGCAGAGCAAACTGCCCCTTTCCCCTCTGGCGCTGATCTCCCTGAGCCGGAAACAGAAGACACAGTGGGCGTGGTGGATTTCTCAAAAGCCGAAAACAGATGCATTCTATGCAGATATGAGCAGCGACAGGATTTATTACGTAAGAGAGAGGAAAGGCGTGACTTGGGAGAGTAATCCCATGTGGGCTCGGGAAGAGAAGCCATTAGAGGGTTAACATCTGCATAGCAAGGACCGCTATTAGAGAACTTATCTATAGAGTTGTAAATCTTGTAGACAATTAGCATTAAAGGACTTTAGTTTTATCGCTCGTGAATGTGTGGATTGTTTACATACAGGGCTGCAGTATGTCAACCCTCTAATCATCTCCTCCACACACAGTCGAGCAAAATTTTTTTTTTATTCCTCCTTCTCCATCCAGGGAAATTTTGTTTTTACTTTCTGCCTTTTATAAACAACAGCAATGCAATCGCCTGCTCCTACCATTCAAGAGCTTCAAACTTTGAGAGACGAAAACACTCTCTTAAGAACTAAGTACACCGAAGCAACTCAACAGATGGATGCAATGAAAATTGAGCTGGATAATCTTCAAGCCAAACTACAAACGGCTACTGCCTCAAAGCAAAACCCAGAACTAACATGGTGTAGATGCCCTCTCGAACCCCCCCCCCGAAATACAATGGCAAGAAAGAAGGATTTACAACTTTCAAAGCACAATGTGAACTCTACATCAATCTATGCCTTCCTGACTTCCCCAACAAAAAGATGAAGGTAGGATTTCTAATAAATCAACTCATGGGGGCCCCAGCCCGCTGGGCAACTGCGAGACTTATCACTCAAGACCCTATATTAAATGACGCTAATCTGTTTCTTAATGCCCTGGGGAAGTTCCTTGGTGTTGAAGCTTGCAAGGAAATAGCCATACGGGAAATTAAGTGTCTAAAACAGGGACATACCTCAGCCTCCGATTACACCACCAAGTTCCAGCTTCTCATGAATGATTTAGAGTGGAATGAGGAAGCCTTGATGGTACAATACCACGAGGGCTTGAGGGAGGTTTTGGATGATTTGGCACACACTTCAATGCCTGCAACCTTGCAAGAGTTAATGATTTTAACGATCCAGATTGATGCATGGCTTAGTGAAAGAGCCCATGCTAAGCAGGAACGCCATGCTGGCCTGCAGCCAACTAAAGCAAGATGGTTCTCGCGCGCGGAAGCCAGCCCCCAACAATTCCCGCCTGAGAGCTACGTTGCCACAGCAACACCCGAGCCAGAGCCAGAACCTGAGCCTATGCAGCTGGGAGCAGCCGGGCCTTGCATTCCAAGGGGCGATAAGGCCTACCGTCGCACGACCGGACAATGCTTTATCTGCGGACATAACGGCCATATGGCGCGGTCCTGCCCTTTGAAAAAGCAGGCGGGAAACTTCCAGTCCCAGCGTCATTAAGCACCGCGACACTGGGACCCGTCCATAAATCACATGGGTGCCAACCCCTAGGAAGGGCTTCCACAGCTCAACACCTCCTGCTGGATATCACATTGCAAGCACACCCACAGCCTGCAATTCGAACCACAGCATTTATCGATAGTGGCGCCACTGCTTCCTTCATGGATGAGGAATTTGCTCAAAAGCACTGTTTCCCTACTTCAATACTATCAACCTTGCTCCAGGTGGACTCCATCCAAAAACGTCCCCTGAAAGGAGGCCCCTCCTCTCTCCAATCTTCCCCACTCACCCTACAAATTGGAAAACACTGCAAACAAACAGCTTTCCTACAAGTGAAGGACCTGCAATATTTATTTATTTATTTATTTATTTAAATATTTTTATGCCACCCCTTGCAGCAGCCTCGGGGCAGCTCACAATATTAAACAAATATATTATTAAAAACATATACCATATTTAAAAACTGGCCCATCTCAGGTTATCATATAAAAACATACAACAAAATATAAATAAGAAATTTAAATTAATACATAAATTAAACATAAATTAAACCTAACATTAACTATTAAAATATTGTCTAAATAAAAAGGTCTTCGCTTGGCGTCGAAAAGCAAATAACGACGGCGCCAGGCGAGCCTCTCTGGGGAGCGCATTCCATAGATGGGGCGCCACCACCGAGAAGGCCCTCCTCCGGGTACTCACCCTCCTAACCTCACGCACGGAGGGTTCCCGGAGGAGAGCCTCTGCCGCTGATCGTAAGGGGCGGGAGGGCATATATGGTCGCAGGCGCTCCTTTAGGTAGCCAGGGCCCAAGCCGTTTAGGGCCTTATAGGTAAGGACCAACACCTTGAATTGGGCCCGGACTTCAATGGGAAGCCAGTGGAGCTGACGGAGAACTGGGGTGATATGAGAACCACGCCCAGTCCCCGTCAGTACAATACCCTGTAGTATTAGGCATGGACTGGTTAATCAGACACAGACCTCAAATATCTTGGGACTCAGGGCAAATACACTTCAACTCTAACTTTTGCTCACAACTCTAACTTTTGCATCCCAAACACCTCTCACCTCCTCCCCTCCCTCTGCCACCGCCCTTCCCCCACAATATCAAGTCTTTTGGGGTGATTTTGACCCTCAAGAGGCTGATAAACTACTGCCGCATCGCTCATGTGCCATGGAGATTCACATACAACCAGGAGCAACCCTCCCAGCCGACAAACTATGACCGATGTCACCTAAGGAACTCCAAATCATCAAAGACTTCATATCCACCAACTTAAAAAAAGGCTTCATACGCCTTTCCTCGTCGCCCACTTCAGTGACACCTATCATCGTACCCCGGAAGAATTCTGAAGAACCTAGGGTCTGCATCGACTACCGCTGCTTGAATGCAATTACCATTCCAAATAGCCACACCATGCCACTCATCTCAGAGATTTTGGAACACCTAGGCCAAGCGTGCATTTTTACCAAGCTGGACCTCCGCAATGCCTACAATATACTGTGCATATGCCCTGGCCATGAACATCTCATGGCCTTCTCAACAAGATTTGGCACCTATGAATTCCTCGTAATGCCATTTGGACTATTAAATTCGGGACAATCATTTTGCAGACTGATAAACGAGATTGTTCACGATTTCCTTGATGACTTCCTCATTGCCTACCTGGATGATTTACTGATCATCTCCAACGATCCCGACTCACATTCACCATGTGCAAGCCATCCTCCAGCACATGCGAGAGCACCACCTCTCCGCTAAACTAGAAAAATGCAGATTCCACACGACTTCCCTCGTGTACCTGGGCTACCGCATCTCCCCAGATGGGCTACAGATGGATCCGGAGAAGACACAAGCTGTCCTATCCGCAACCACCACAAACGAAGAAGGAACTTCAAAAGTTCTTGGGTTTTGTGAATTTCTATTGCCGATTCATACCGCACTTCTCTCGTCTAACCGCACCTTTGACCGACCTCTTGAAGGACAAGGGGCGCCGCCTCAATTGGCCACCCAACGCCGCAGCCGCATTTATCTCTTTGAAACACCAATTTACTTCAGAACACCAACTGATACATCCAGATACTTCCACACCTTTCATACTACAGACTGATGCCTCTGACAAAGCCATTGGAGCAGTCCTCTTACAATCGCTAAACACATCCACCGATAACCTCAGACCAGTGGCTTTCTATTCCCGCAAGCTTTCCAACTCAGAACAAAACTACACGATCTGGGAAAAAGAACTGCTAGTGATTAAAGCCACTCTTGAAGAATGGCAACATTTACTTGAAGGCTCTCCTCACAAGATCCTCATCCAAACGGATCACAAGAACCTTGCCCACTTCACCTCTGCCAAAATACTTAACCAAAGACAAGCACGATGGGCTCTGTTCTTCTCCCGCTTTCACTTCCAAATTGAGTACATACTCCCTTCGAAAAATCTTCTGGCTGACACACTATCCAGAAAACCCGAATACTTCCCTGACAACGAGGAACAACCCGACCCTACCCCTATCTTACAACCTGAAATCGCGGCCGCAGCCTCCCTCTCCTCTTCATACAGCGACGACATCCGACACGCACAACAAGCCAACACCTTCGTACACATGAAAAAAGACCAAAGAGGGAATAACTCCCTTCCTAACCTCTTCTCGTTCGAAGATGACATCCTGCTCTACAATGGTGTCCCTTATGTTCCAGTTTCACTTCGTGAATGAATACTACAGCAATGTCATGACTCTCCATCCGCAGGCCATTTCGGGGTCTACAAAACACTGCACACCCTCTCTAGAGACTATTGGTGGCCTCGCATGTACCATGACGTCAAAATGTATGTACTTTCCTGCCCCACGTGCCACTGTGCCAAACGGCAACAGGGAAAACCATCAGGACTACTCCACCCGATAGAAACCCCTCCTGGACCCTGGCACACCGTCTCGATGGATTTCATTACTGATTTACCCAGATCCAGCGGCTTCAACACCATACTGGTCGTCATGGAACTTTTTACAAAAATGGTCCACTTCATTCCCTGCACAGGACTGCCCTCTGCCAAGACCACCGCTACCCTCTTCATCCACCATATTTATAAAGCACATGGGTGGCCCCTCACTTTAATTTCTGACAGGGGCAGTCAGTTCACATCACAATTTTGGTGGGAACTCTTGACCCTACTCAAGGTCGATCTCCGCCTCTCTTCGGCCCATCACCCACAGACTGATGGTCAAACAGAATGCCTCAACACCACTCTCGAAAAATACCTCCGCTGTTACGTAAATTATCAACAAGATGACTGGCTCTCTTTCCTCTCACTGGCAGAATTCGCATACAATTCCGTCCACGCCTCCACCCATCAAACTCCTTTCTTTGCCAACCTCGGTTACCATCCTCGAGCATTTCTTTCATCACTCACCTCATCGTCCATTCCCGCCGCTGGGAATTTCCTCAATGACTTAGCCTCAGTACAGTCTGTACTTACACAACAATGACAGAGCCAAGTCGATCTACAAAGAAGTCGCTGATCGAGGAAGACAGCCTGGACCTACCCTACATGTTGGCGACTGGGTTTGGTTATCCACCGAATACCTTCCCCTTTCCGTACCCTCTCGCAAATTGGCCCACAAATGGGCCGGACCATTCTGCATTTCTGCTCAAATCAATCCCGTTGCCTTCCACTTAGCCCTGCCCTCCTCCATGAAGATTCACCCGGTCTTTCACTGATCATTATTCTCTCCAGCTCCGCAACAACACCCCCTCCACTGCCAACTCCCTCTTCCTCCACCTGTTATAGTTGACGGAGAAGAAGAATTTGAAATCGAAGAGATCCTTGACTCTAGATTCCGAAGGGGACGTCTACAGTATCTCATACACTGGAAAGGCTACCCACCTGAAGAACAAAGTTAGGAACCCGCCCCCAACATTCATGCACCTATCCCCCTAAGACAGTTCCACTCCCGTTTCCCACATAAGCCAGGAGGCTCTCAGCCACATCCTCATCGGGGAGGAGGAGGTCCTGCAAGGGGGAAATAGTGTTGTGCATGAAGCCCCGACAGAAGCAGTGACTCACGAGGAGGACTTGCACTTGACACCCAGTGTCCAAGAGCCGACCCCACAACCCAGCACAGGGACAGCTGAGCCAGCTGCTGCGCCTTCCTCTGACTCCCAGCACGTTGAGCAAATGCCTGAACCTTTGTTGAAGCCAGGGAGTCATGAGAAAGGGGAAGCTGCAAGGTCTACTCGGAAGGAGGCAGAGCAAACTGCCCCTTTCCCCTCTGGCACTGATCTCCCTGAGCCAGAAACAGAAGACACAGTGGGCGTGGTGGATTTCTCAAAAGCCCAAAACCGACGCATTCTACGCAGATATGAACAGCGACAGGATTTATTACGTAAGAGAGAGGAAAGGCGTGACTTGGGAGAGTAATCCCATGTGGGCTCAGGAAGAGAAGCCATTAGAGGGTTAACATCTGCATAGCAAGGACCGCTATTGGTCGCCCTGTACGATGACCTGTGCAGGAAGAGAGACAGGGGGAGTGTGTCCCTGTTGGTTCTCCTGGACCTCTCGGCAGCTTTCGATACCATCGACCATGGTATCCTTCTGGATAGGCTGGAGGGATTGGGAGTTGGAGGCACCGCTTGGCAGTGGTTCCGCTCCTACCTCAACGGCCGATTTCAGAAGGTGGTGCTGGGGGACTATGGCTCTGCGCCATGGCAGCTATGCCATGGGGTACTGCAGGGTTCCATTTCGTCCCCCTTGCTATTTAACATCTACATGAAACCGCTGGGAGAGGTCATCAGGAGGTGTGGGCTGTGGAGTCACCAGTACACTGATGACACCCAGCTCTACCTCTCGTTCTCTACCGATCCAGGTGAGGCGGTGGCTGTGCTGAACCAGTGCCTGGCTGAGGTAATGGACTGGATGAGGGCCAATAAACTGAAGCTCAATCCAGACAAGACGGAGGTCCTGCTGGTGGGCGGTTCGGGCCTTGGAACGGGGGACTTGGGCCTTGTCCTGGATGGGGTTGCACTCCCTCTAAAGGACAGGGTCCGCAGCTTGGGAGTGCTCCTCGACCCGGAACTGTCATTACATGCTCAGGTGACGGCGGTGGCAAGGAGTGCCTTCCTACAGCTTCGGCTGATACATCAGCTGCGTCCCTTCCTAGACTACACGCGCTGGTGACTTCCCGACTAGACTTCTGTAACGCACTCTATGTGGGGCTACCCTTGAAGATGGTCCAGATACTTCAATTGGTGCAAAATAGAGCTGCCAGGTTGCTGACGGGGACTGGGCGTTATTCTCATATAACACCAGTTCTCCGTCAGCTCCACTGGCTCCTGATTGAAGTCCGGGCCCAATTCAAGGTGTTGGTTTTGACCTATAAAGCGCTAAACGGTTGGGACCTGGATACCTAATGGAACGCTTACGCCCATATATGACCTCCCGCCCTCTGAGATCAGCAACAGAGGCCCTCCTCCGGGAACCCTCAGTGAATGAGATTAAGAGGGTGAGTACCCTCTTGTACCTTTTCAAGTAAATTAGATTTCTTTGAACTTGTTCTATTTCAATATTTATCTAAGTTATCTAAAGGAACGTCTGCGCCCATATATGCCCTCCTGCCCCTTACGATCGGCAGCAGATGCCCTTCTCTGGGAACCCTCCGTGAGGGAGATAAGGAGGGTGAATACTCGAAGGAGGGCTTTCTCGGCGGTGGTGCCCCAGTTATGGAATGCGCTCCCCAGAGAGGTCCACCTGGCGCCGTCGTTATTTGTTTTTCGGCACCAGGCTAAGACCTTTTTATTTAAATCGTATTTTAAGTGTTAATTTTGTTAATTGGTTTATGGTTTAATTGTATGTATTTAATTGTCTAGCTCTCCTTCATGGATCACTGCCTTGTCGTGGCGAAGGGGCTTGCGTAGCTCAATGAAGCTATGAGCTATGCCGTGCAGGGTCACCCAAGACGGACAGGTCATAGCAGAGAGCTCTGACAAAACGTGATCCACTGGAGAAGGAAATGGCAACCCACTCCAGTATCTTTGCCATGAAAACCCCATGGACATGAAAACCAAAAGGCAAAACGATATAACACCGGAAGATGAGCCCCTCAGGTCGGAAGGTGTCCAATATGCTACTGGGGAAGAGCGGAGGGCTAGTACTAGTAGCGCCAGAAAGAATGAAGCGACTGGGTCAAAGCCGAAAGGACACTCAGTTGCCGATGTATCTGGAGGTGAAAGGAAAGTCCGATGCTGCAAAGATCTTTACTCCATAGGAACCTGGAATGTAAGATCCATGAATCAAGGCAAGCTGGACGTGGTCAAACAAGAGATGACAAGACTGAACATCGACATCTTAGGAATCAGTGAACTAAAATGGACAGGAATGGGTGAATTTAGTTCAGATGACCATCAGGTATACTACTGCGGGCAAGAATCCCTCAGAAGAAATGGAGTAGCCTTCATAGAAACATAGAAACATAGAAACAGAGCGAGTCAGAAGGGGCCTCCTGGGCCATCTAGTCTGACCTCCGGCACCAGCCGGCTCCGCTCATGACATGCCCACCATGTGCATGTCCAGCCTATCTTTGAACACCCTCACCGATGGGGCCTCAACGACCTCCCGTGGAAGCCCATTCCACGCCCTCGGGGTCCTAACTGTCAGGAAGTGCTTCCTGGCATCCAAATTGAACCTTGGCTCCCTGAGCTTTGCTCCATTGGAGCGCGTCCTGCCTTCCTCTGCAGGGGAGAACAGGCCTCTCCCCATCTCCATGTGACACCCCCTCACATACCTGTATGTTGCCAACATATCCCCTCTGAGTCTCCTCTTCTCCAGGCTGAAGAGACCCAGTTCCCTCAGTCTCGCCTCATACCCCATCCCCTGCAAACCAGCCACCATCCTTGTGGCCCTACGCTGCACTGACTCCAACCTGGCTATATCCTTTCTGTAATGAGGGCCCAAAACTGAACACAATACTCCAGTTGCGGGCGCACCAGAGTCATGTAGAGTGGTAGTAGTACCTCTCTTGATCTAGAAGCCACACTTCTGGCTATGCAACCAAGGGTGGCATTCGCCCTCTTGACCACCGCATCACACTGCTGACTCATGTTTAGCCTGCGGTCAACCAGTACCCCGAGGTCCCTTTCACAAGTGCTGCTCTCCAGCCACTTGTCCCCTAACCTGTACTTATGACAGCTATTCCTATGCCCCAAGTGCAAGACCTTGCACTTCTCCACATTGAACGCCATCCTGTTGTCTCCTGCCACTTCCATAGTCTGTCCAGATCCTTTTGGATCTGGAGTACCTGCTTCTCAGTTGTGGCCACTGCTCCAGTTTTAGTGTCGTCTGCGAATTTGATAAGCAGACTGTTCACCCCTTCTTCCATGTCGTTAATGAAAAGATTAAACAGGATCGGCCCCAGGACAGAGCCCTGGGGGACCCCGCTTGTCACTGGCTGCCATCCCGACGATTCCCCGCTAATGGTTACCTTCTGCTTTCGGTCAGTCAGCCATGCCCTAATCCACCGGACAGTGCTTTGGTGTATCCCAAAACTCCTCAGTTTCTCCACCAGGATATCATGGGGCACTTTGTCAAAGGCCTTGCTGAAATCCAGGTATACCACATCCACTGCGTCCCCTCCATCCAGCCATCTCGAAACCTTGTCATAGAATTCCACAAGGTTTGTCTGGCAGGACCTGTTTCTGCGGAAGCCATGTTGTGTGGCTGTCAGCCTCCCTTCCCTATCTAGCATCACTAGATCTCTCTCTATTATGAGCCTTTCCATTGTTTTTCCTACAATGGACGTAAGGCTAACCGGTCTATAATTCCCCATGTCCTTCCTACTACCCTTTTTGAAAATTGGGACCACCGATGCCACCCTCCAGTCCTCTGGAACTTCACCCGTTCTCCACGAGGCCTCAAAAATGGAGGCCAGCGGGCGTGAGAGAACCCCTGCCAACTCTCTAAGTACTCTCGGGTGTAACCGTCAGGGCCTGGCGCCTTTGTAATGTCCAATGCCCTGAGGAGCCCCTCGACTTCAAGGGGGGTGACTCTAATCTCTGCCCCTAAGTCCCCAGCCTCATCCAATCTCCTATACGGATATCCCCCGTCCTGCTTTGGGGAGAACACAGAGGCAAAATAGTCATTTAGCATCTGTGCCTGTTCCCTCATGTCAGTCACTGGATCTCCTTCCTCCTTATTTAGTGGTCCCACCACTTGTCTCCCCTTCCTTTTCCTATTTACATGCTGGAAGAAGCCCTTTTTGTTGCTCTTGATATTCTTGGCAAGTCTCAGCTCATAATCAGCCTTAGCCTTGCGAAGAATCCTTCTGCAACGGGCCTCCTCCTCCCGGTATACCCTTTTGTCTATTTCCCCCAGTACCCATTTCCTATGGAGGTTCCTCTTTCGTCTGATCCCCCTAACCACCTCCTTTCGCATCCATGGCGGCACTCTCCTCCGCCTCCCCACCTTACTGACTAGAGGTATTGTCAGGGCTTGCGCCTGCAAAACCTCCCTTTTGAGTGCCATCCACCCCTCCTCAACTCGCTTACCTTCCAGTAACCTATCCCAGGAGACTTTCCCCAGCCTGGCCTTCAGTTGGCCAAAGTTGGCCCTCTTGAAGTCCCAGCTTCTAGTGCTCGCCCTGCTGCACGGCCCCAGTCCTCTGATCTCAAAGCAAAGGATGGAGTGATCACTCGCATCCAGAGCATCCAGAGCTCCCCTAATCTGTACTTCATCTATCAGCTCCTCCCTATTGGTCAAGACCAAGTCCAGGATGTTTCCCCCCCTCGTCGCCTCTCGGACCCTCTGTGTGAAAAACCCACCCTCTAGAGCTTCTAGGAAGCGACGTGACCTGGCTGTCACCGCCGAGTGAGTCTCCCAAGTAATATCCGGGAGATTGAAATCTCCCATAATTACTGTGTCTCTCCCCCGAGATATCCTTAGAATCTGGCCTGTCAGGACATCATCCAGGGTCTCAAGTTGACCTGGAGGGCGATAACATACCCCCACTGTCAGGTCTCTTTCTCTGTCAAAACCCCTAAGTTTCACCCAGACTGCCTCTACCGAATCCCCATCTTTTATTCATAGTCAATAAAAGAGTAGGAAAAGCAGTACTGGGATACAATCTCCAAAATGACAGAATGATCTCAGTTCGAATCCAAGGCAAACCATTCAACATCACAATAGTCCAAGTCTATGCCCCAACCACTGGTGCTGAAGAGGCTGAAGTTGACCGGTTCTATGAAGGCCTACAACACCTGCTAGAATTAACTCCAAAAAATGATGTCCTTATCATCATGGGGGATTGGAATGCTAAAGTAGGAAACCAAAAGATAACCGGAATAACAGGCAAGTTTGGCCTTGGAGTACAAAATGAAGCAGGACACAGGCTGGTAGAATTTTGTCAAGAGAATACGATGGTCATAACAAACACTCTTTTCCAACAACCCAAGAGGCGTCTCTACACATGGACATCACCAGACGGTCAACACAGAAATCAGATTGACTATGTGCTCTGCAGCCAAAGATGGAGAAGTTCTACACAGTCAGTAAAAACTAGACCAGGAGCTGACTGTGGCTCAGATCATGAGCTTCTGGTGGCAAAATTTAGGCTTAAGTTGAAGAAAGTAGGGAAAAGCACTAGGCCACTCAGGTATGACCTAAATCATATCCCTGATGAATATACAGTAGAGGTGACAAATAGATTTAAGGAATTAGATCTGATAGACAGAGTGCCTGAAGAACTATGGACGGAGGTTCGCAACATTGTACAAGAAGCAGCAACTAAAACCATCCCAAAGAAAAAGAAATGCAAGAAAGCAAAATGGCTGTCTGAGGAAGCTTTACAAATAGCTGAGGAAAGAAGGAAGCGAAAGGCAAGGGAGAAAGAGAAAGATACAAATAATTGAATGCAGAATTCCAGAGAACAGCTAGAAGAGATAAGAATGCCTTCCTAAATGAACAGTGCAAAGAAATAGAAGAAAACAATAGAATAGGGAGGACCAGAGATCTCTTCAAGAAAATTAGAGATATGAAGGGAACATTTCATGCAAAGATGGGCATGATAAAGGACCAAAATGGCAGGGACCTAACAGAGGCAGAAGAGATTAAGAAGAGGTGGCAAGATTACACAGAAGAACTATACAAGAAAGAGCTTAACATCCCTGATAACCACGATGGGGTGGTCACTGACCTCGAGCCAGATATCCTGGAATGTGAAGTGAAATGGGCCTTAGGAAGTCTGAGCAACAACAAAGCTAGTGGAGGTGACAGCATTCCAGCTGAGCTATTCAAAATCCTGAAAGACGATGCAGTTAAAGTGCTACACTCAATATGCCAGCAAATTTGGAAAACTCAACAGTGGCCACAGGATTGGAAAAGGTCAGTTTACATTCCGATCCCCAAGAAGGGCAATGCCAAAGAATGTTCAAACTACCGCACCATTGCACTCATTTCACATGCTAGCAAAGTGATGCTCAAAATCCTACAAGCCAGGCTCCAGCAGTATGTGGACTGAGAACTACCAGAAGTACAGGCAGGGTTTCGAAGAGCAAGAGGAACTAGAGATCAAATTGCCAACATACGCTGGATCATGGAGAAAGCTAGGGAGTTCCAGAAAAAGATCTATTTCTGCTTCATTGACTACGCTAAAGCCTTTGATTGTGTGGATCACAACAAATTGTGGCAAGTTCTTAAAGAGATGGGAGTACCAGACCATCTTATTTGTCTCTTGAGAAACCTATATGCAGGTCAAGAAGCAACAGTGAGAACCGGACACGGAACCACTGATTGGTTCAAAATTGAGAAAGGAGTTCGGCAAGGCTGTATACTGTCACCCTGCCTATTTAACTTATATGCAGAGCACATCATGAGAAAGGCAGGGCTAGATGAATCACCAGTTGGAATCAAGATTGCTGGGAGAAATATCAACAACCTCAGATATGCAGATGATACCACTCTCATGGCAGAAAGTGAAGAGGAACTAAAGAGCCTCTTGATGCGGGTAAAGGGGGAGAGCGCAAAAGTTGGCTTGAAACTCAACATTAAGAAAACTAAGATCATGGCATCTGGTCCTCTCACTTCCTGGCAAATAGATGGGGAAGAAATGGAGGTAGTGACAGATTTTATTTTCCTGGGCTCCAAGATCACCGCAGACGGGGACTGCAGCCAAGAAATTAAAAGACGCTTGCTTCTGGGGAGGAAAGCTATGGCAAATCTAGATAGCATACTAAAAAGCAGAGACATCACCCTGCCAACAAAAGTGCGTATAGTCAAGGCTATGGTTTTCCCAGTTGCAATGTATGGCTGTGAAAGCTGGACAATAAGGAAGGCTGAGCGCAAAAGGATTGAGGCCTTTGAGTTGTGGTGCTGGAGAAGACTCCTGCGAGTCCCTTGGACCGCAAGGCGATCAAACCGGTCAGTCCTAGAGGAGATCAGCCCTGACTGCTCTTTAGAAGGCCAGATCCTGAAGATGAAACTCAAATACTTTGGCCACCTAATGAGAAGGAGGGACTCCCTGGAGAAGAGTCTAATGCTGGGAACAATAGATGGCAAAAGAAGAAGGGGACGGCAGAGGATGAGGTGGCTGGATGGAGTCACTGAGGTGGTTGGTGTGAGCTTGAGTGGACTCCGGGGGATGGTGGAGGACAGGAGGGCCTGGAGGAATGTTGTCCATGGGGTCGCGATGGGTCGGACTCGACTTCGCGACTAACAACAACAACAACAACAAAAATTGTCTAGCTTAATTGTTTATAATTTGTTTATAGTTTAATTGTTTGTATTCATTATTGTTTAGTCAATTTTTCATAATTTGTTTAAATTTAATTTAGGATTGTATTTTATAGGGTTAGCTGAGATGCACCGAGGGAGGGTGGTGGAATGCTTTTAAGGGGTATTGTTGTAATTTTTATTGTTGGAAGCTGCCCCGAGGCTTTGTTGCGATGGGGCGGCATAGAAATGTTTTAATAAATAAATAAATAAATAAATAAATAAATAAATATTAGAGAGCTTATCTATAGGGTTGTAAATCTTGTAGACAATTAGCATTGGAGGACTTTAGTTTTATTGCTCGTGAATGTGTGGATTGTTTACATACAGGGCTGCCGCCTTCGACAGACATGGAGGCATGTCACCCACAGGAGAAGGAGGCCAGCATGGCCTCCTTCTTTTCCTGGCACCAATCTGGAGCTGGGAAGCAGGTTCTCCCCACTTGGGGAGGCTGGGGCTGAGGAGGCCTTGGGGGACCAGCAGGACCCCCAGCCTGGGATGTCAGGCAGCAAGGGGGCCACTGCAGGAGAGGCAAGGGCCAGGGCACGGCTGTCCACCACCACCAGGAAGACACGGCGGCGGGTGATTGTTGTTGGGGTCTCCCTGCTGAGGGGCACTGAGGCGGCGGTGTGCCGCCCCAACCTGGAGACAAGGGAGGTTTGCTGCCTGCTGGGCATACGCATCCAGCATGTGAAGGACAGAGCGGAGCATCTTGTTCACTCTGGGGGTCACCAGCCGGTCCTGGTGATCCATGTGGGCACAAACGACATGGCCAGGCAGGGTGTGGTTGGGTTCACCAGGGTCTTCGAGGCCTTGGGGAAGAAACTCAGGGAGATAAAGGCCCAAGTGGACTTCTCTTTGATTTTACCAGTCCAGGGATTTGGGCCAGGCAGGGACAGGAGGGTCTCCGAGGTGAACGACTGGCTTAGGGTGTGGTGCCAGAAAGAACGCTTCAGGTTCCTCGACCGCAGCACCCAGTTTCTTGACAATGGACTTCTGGCAAAGAACAGGTTACACCTCGGCAAATGGGGCGGCATAGAAGCTTCCTAAATAAATAAATAAAATACACCTCACAAGGATGGGGAAAAGGTCCTTTGGAAATGCTCTAGTGAGCTTCATCCGGAAGACTTTAAACTGAGCCGGGGGGGGGGGTTCAGGTCCCCCAGAAACGTGTCTGCACTGGGCAAGTGTGGGGAGAGCATCAGGGCTCTGGGAGCAGGGCTTTAGAGGTACTGCAGAGACTGACAGGTCTCCTACAGAGAGGGGCCAGGTATCAGGGAGGATGGGAGGAAGGAGGAGGCTGGGAACTCCAAGGAAAGGAAGCGGTGGGAAGGAGTTGAGGTGCATGTACACCAATGCTAGGAGCATGGGTAATAAGCAGGAAGAGCTTGAAGCTCTCCTGGGAATAGGAGGGAATGACCTGGTGGGAATCAAAGAAACTTGGTGGGATGAAAGGCAAGACTGGAATGGAAACATAGAGGGGTATCACCTGTTTAGAAAGGACAGGAAGGGAAAGAGGGGTGGGGGTGTGGCTTTATATATCAGGGAAGGGATAGGATGCAGTGAGATAGAACGCAGCACAGATGGGGATTCGGTAGAGGCAGTCTGGGTGAAACTTAGGGGTTTTGACAGGGAAAGAGACCTGACAGTGGGGGTATGTTATCACCCTCCAGGTCACCTTGTGACCCTAGATGATGTCCTGACAGGCCAGATTCTCAGGATGTCTCGGGGGAGAGACACAGTAATTATGGGGGATTTCAATCTCCCAGATATTAGTTGGGAGACTCACTCGGCAGTGACAGTCAGGTCACGTCGCTTCCTAGAAGCTATAGAGGGAGGGTTTTTCACACAGAGGGTCCGAGAGGTGACAAGGGGGGGGGTGCAGACATCCTGGACTTGGTCTTGACCAATAGGGAGGAGCTGATAGATGAAGTACAGATTAGGGGAGCTCTGGATGCGAGTGATCACTCCATCCTTTGCTTTGAGATCAGGGGACTGGGGACGTGCAGCAGGTCGCGCACTAGAAGCTGGGACTTCAAGAGGGCCAACTTTGGCCAACTGAAGGTCAGACTGGGGAAAGTCTCCTGGGACAGGTTACTGGAAGGCAAACGAGTTGAGGAGGGGTGGATGGCACTCAAAAGGGAGGTTTTGGAGCCGCAAGCCTTGGTGATACCTCTAGTCAGTAAGGTGGGGAGGCGGAGGAGAGTGCCACCATGGATGCGAAAGGAGGTGGTTAGAGGGATTAGACGAAAGAGGAAACTCTGTAGGAAATGGGTACTGGGGCAAATAGACAAAAGGGTATACCGGGGGGAGGAGGCCCATTGCAGAAGGAGTCTTTGCAAGGCTAAGGCTGATTACGAGCTGAGACTTGCCAAGAATATCAAGAGCAACAAAAAGGGCTTCTTTCAGCATGTAAATAGCAAGAGGAAGGGGAGACAAGGGGTGGGACCACTAAATAAGGAGGAAGGAGATCCAGTGGCTGATATGTGGGAACAGGCAAAGATGCTAAATGACTATTTTGCCTCTGTGTTCTCCCCAAAGCAGGATGGGGGACATCTGCATAGGAGATTAGATAAGGCTGGGGATTTAGGGGCACAGATTAGAGTCACCCCCCTTGAAGTTGAGGGGCTCCTCAGGGCATTGGACATTACAAAGGCGCCAGGCCCTGATGGGTTACACCCGAGAGTACTTAGAGAGTTGGCAGGGGTTCTCTCACGCCCGCTGGCCTCCATTTTTGAGGCCTCGTGGAGAACGGGTGAAGTTCCAGAGGACTGGAGGGTGGCATCAGTGGTCCCAATTTTCAAAAAGGGTAGTAGGAAGGACATGGAGAATTATAGACCTGTTAGCCTTACGTCCATTGTAGGAAAAACAATGGAAAGGCTCATAATAGAGAGAGATCTAGTGATGCTAGATAGGGAAGGGAGGCTGACGGCCACACAACACAGCTTCTGCAAAGCAGGTCCTGCCAAACAAACCTTGTGGAATTCTATGACAAGGTTTCGAGATGGCTAGATCGAGGGGATGCAGTGGATATGGTATACCTGGGTTTCAGCAAGGCCTTTGACAAAGTGCCCCGTGATATCCTGGTGGAGAAACTGAGGATTTTTGTGATACACCAAAGCACTGTCTGGTGGATTAGGGCATGGTTGACTGACCGAAAGCAGAAGGTAACCATTAGTGGGGAATCATTGGGATGGCAGCCAGTGACAAGTGGGGTCCCCCAGGGCTCTGTCCTGGGACCAATTCTGTTTAATCTTTTCATTAATGACATGGAAGAAGGGGTGAACAGTCTGCTGATCAAATTCACAGATGACACTAAAACTGGAGCAGTGGCCACAACTGAGGAGCAGGTACTCCAGATCCAAAAGGATCTGGACAGACTATGAAAGTGGGCAGGAGAGAACAGGATGGCGTTCAATGTGGATAAGTGCAAGGTCTTGCACTTGGGGCATAGGAATGGGTGTCATAAGTGCAGATTAAGGGACAAGTGGCTGGAGAGCAGCACTTGTGAAAGGGACCTCGGGGTACTGGTTGACTGCAGGCTAAACATGTCAGCAGTGTGATGCGGTGGTCAAGAGGGAGAACGCCACTCTTGGTTGCATAGTTAGAAGTGTGGCTTCTAGATCAAGAGAGGTATTACTACCACTCTACACGACTCTGGTGCGCCCGCAACTGGAGTATTGTGCTCAGCTTTGGGCCCCTCATTACAGAAAGGATATAGCCATATTAGAGTCAGTGCAGCATAGGGCCACAAGGTTGGTGGCCGGTTTGCAGGGGATGGGGTATGAGGCGAGACTGAGGGAACTGGGTCTCTTCAACCTGGAGAAGAGGAGACTCAGAGGGGATATGTTGGTGACATACAGGTATGTGAGGGGATGTCACATGGAGATGGGTAGAGACCTGTTCTCCCCTGCAGAGGAAGGCAGGATGCACTCCAACGGAGCAAAGCTCAGGGAGCCAAGGCTCCATTTGGATGCCAGGAAGCATTTCCTGACAGTGAGGACCCCGAGGGCGTGGAATGGGCTTCCACGGGAGGTCGTTGAGGCCCCATCGGTGTGGGTGTTCAAGGATAGGCTGGACGTGCACATGGTGGGCATGTCGTGAGTGGAGTCTGCTGGTGCTGGAGGTCAGACTAGATGGCCTGGGAGGCCCCTTCTGACTCGCTCTGTTTCTATGTTTCTATGATCCCTTTCTGTCTCTGGTTGCCACATGCCTGACAGATACGTTCCAGTGTAATATTTTAGTAAGAATTCAATGGCACCTTCCCCAGGTTTTTCTTCCCATGTCATCACTTCTCGTTTTGCCTTGCCTGACCCTGTACTCACACAGAACTCTCTTAAAGCATATGGGACGCTGTCTGTCCCTATGGTATCTATATATTCCTGGAAGTCCAGGAAGAATCTGCCAAATTGTGGGGCTTCCTCTTCATTCATATCAAATCTGTCGCTTGCTGCCCAAAATCTTGTCGCCCACGCTACGGGCATCCCTTTTGGTTGCCCCACCTCCCGCAATTCTTTATTCATAGTTGCTTCTTCTGTTACTGTTCTATGCCTGCTCTCCTGAAGCCCATCTCCCTCATAAGTGGTCACTGTTCTCCAGTCTGCTGCCACTGGATTAACCTTTTTAGCTTTTATTATGGCACTAGGTCTTGTCCCCAATGGAGAACAATCTGGGTTCTCTGGGCAAGTACCACTGTAACAGCACCCATCTATGTATGGGTGCTATCCTCCAAACTGTTGTGACCACCATTCTTCTTTATTTTGTCCTTCTTACATGCTCCCACCTTCACTGGTTTTGGCTTTCCTTTTATAAGTACTTCCTGTAAGGCTTGGGGCTTTTTATCTCCAGCCTGTTAATCTGCTCCACCTATTCTTCTAACTGATCTGTCTCTGCTATTAAGATCTTATTTTTCTTCTCCATGTCCCATGATCTGTCCTCTTTTTGCATCAGTTCTCTATTTCCAAGTTATTCATCCCTTCTAAAACTTCTCCTTTGGCACATTCTTCCTTCCAAACTCCGTATGTTGCTTCTAGACTATCATGCAGTAACAGTATTATTGTCCTTAACTGTTTCACTGTATCTTCAAGATTGGCTTTTCCAAAGCACAGCCCTGCACTTTTATACATAACCTCTGTTATATTTTCAAGGGGGTTTCTCAGTCCCAAGCCCATGTGTTTGCTTGCTCCTCCATAAGCATCTTGTTCCTTAATATTAACCACTGTTTCTCATTTTAAATAGCCAGTCCCTGGCTTCTGTTCCCAAACCCTGGGATAGTTTTTCTTTAAAATCTATCATCTGTCCTTTTTCCCCTTTTAACCTGAAAAGGATTTCCATATACCATATCCTCACTTCAGTCCTCTGACTTCTGTTCCCAATGAGTGCCATTATTCATAAAAAGACCCTATCTGGTCCCAAAATATTAAACAGTCTCTTATTTCCTTGTACAAAATGTGAGCTCATCTTTCCGTTTGGTACCAATGCCTTATTCCAAATAATCTAGGATGTCCTTTATATTTTACAACAAGCTTAGTTAGAGGCAGGTTCTAGAAACACCCTTCAGCCAGAGGCATCCCTCCGTTTTGTTTTCCGTTCAGTCGTCTCTTCCACAGGCTGGTATTCCTGAAAACCTCATCTGTTTTATTGTCCTATTCATGACGCCAATTTATGTGACCGTAATAAAGCGGTCCTTGATTCAGTAAAGAGGAGACTATCAGGTAGGAAAGCCCCTATCAAAGAGAGACTGAATGCCAGATCTGATTTTAAACACTCTGCATGTAACATTTATGATATCATACAAAGAATACAGAAGTATAAGAATATGAGTTCAGCAATCATCAGCAACAATATCAAGAGGCAGCATTCACACGCGCATTCATGCAACACTCATACTCACAGCCAATAGACCCTCTCCAGGCAGTGATCCATCGGGACTGTGGGTGACCAGTTGCAGTGCTGTTCTGGCACACATGGGAGCTGGAAAGCCCAATCATTTTGTACCTTAAAGTTGACTGTATCAGCATAGTCCAACTGGATCGAACAGTGAACTCCTCTGAGCAGAGCTGACACACAGAATGTGCTGGTCCTTATCTCGAACACACGCACTCCACTCTCATCACATTCCACTCTCTAGCTGGATGGTGCAGCATGGGCTTCTTTTGTCTGCCATCTTCCCTTCTCCAACCACTCCTGGCCTCTCTGTTTTCTCACTCTGGTCAGTCCCATCAAGCTTTTTCATTCTTCATTTTCTTCTGGCTCGTAGGCCTTCAGGAACACATGCACACTGTAACAGTACCCCTGGTGCGTCAGTGCTTTCGCCAGAGGCCTGGATTTTTATTTATTTATTATTTATTAAAAAATTTATAGGCCGCCCCATCGCAACAAAGCCTCGGGGCGGCTAACAGCATGAACCAAAATACAATAGTGATAAAACAGTTCTAATTTATCCCTCCCCCCCCCCACGGTGCATCTCGGCAACTAAAAGTCTAGTTAAATAAACATAACTAAGGAAATTAAATAAAGAACATCAACTAAAACAAACATAGACAATAATCCAAATAAACAAACAACAAGCCACACAATAAATTAAAACAAAATCTACAATTAACAATTAAAATAAGACTTAAATAAAAAGGTCTTCGCCTGGTGCCAAAAAACAAATAACGGCGGCGCCAGGTGAACCTCTCCAGGGAGCGCATTCCATAGTTGGGGCGCCACTGCTGAAAAAGCCCTCTCCAGGTGCTCACCCACTTAACCTCCCTCAAAGAGGGCTCCTGGAGAAGGGCCGCTGTTGCAGATCTTAGGGGGCAGGAGGGCATGTAAGGGCGCAAGCGGTCCATAAGGTATCCGGGTCCAAAGCCATTTAGGGCTTTATAGGTCAACACCAGCACCTTGAATTGGGCCCGAACATCAATTGGGAGCCAGTGGAGCTGACGGAGGACTGAGGTTATATGAGAATAACGCCCAGCCCCCGTCACCAACCTGGCAGCTCTATTTTGTACCAACTGAAGTATCCGGACCATCTTCAAGGGCAGCCCCACGTAGAGGGCGTTGCAGAAATCCAATCGGGAAGTCACCAACGCGTGTGTCACTGTTGCCAGGAAGTCATGGTCTAGGAAGGGATGCAGCTGATGTACCAGCAGAAGCTGCAGGAAGGCACTCCTCGCCGCCGCCGTTACCTGGGCCAGTAACGTCAGCTCCGGATCGAGGAGTACACCCAAGCTGCGGACCTTGTCCTTTAGAGGGAGTGCAACCCCATCCAGTACAAGGCCCAAGTCCCCCACTCCGAGACCCGAACTGCCCACCAGCAGGACCTCCGTCTTGTCTGGATTAAGCCTCAGTTTATTGGCCCTCATCCAGCCCATTACCTCAGCCAGGCACTGGTTCAACACAGCCACTGCCTCACCTGGATCGGTAGAGAACGAGAGGTAGAGCTGGGTGTCATCAGCGTACTGATGACTCTGCAGCCCACACCTCCTGATCACCTCCCCCAGCGGTTTCATGTAGATGTTAAATGGCATGGGGGACAAAATAGACCCCTGCGGTACCCCATGGCATAACTGCCATGGCGCAGAGGCATAGTCCCCCAGCACCACCTTCTGGAATCGGCCATTAAGGTAGGAGTGGAACCACCGCAAAGCGGTGCCTCCAACCCCCAACCCAGCCAGCCTATCCAGAAGGATACCATGGTCGATGGTATCGAAAGCCGCTGAGAGGTCCAGGAGAACCAACAGGGACACACTCCCCCTGTCTCTCTCCCTGTACAGGTCATCGTACAGGGCGACCAAGGCAGATTCAGTGCCGTACTCAGGTCTGAAACCGGACTGAAATGGGTCCAGATAATCTGTTTCCTCCAAGAGCGCTTGGAGTTGTCCCACCACCACCCACTCTAGTACCTTGCCCAGAAACGGGATGTTGGCCACCCGTCTATAATTGGCGGCCACCTCTGGATCCAGGGATGCCTTCTTTAGGACTGGCTGGACTACCGCCTCCTTTAGGAGTGCAGGCACCCGGCCGTCTCTTAAAGAGGCATTGACAACCTCCTGGATCCAGGGTCCAATCCTGTCCTTGGCTGTCTTTAGTAGCCAGGAAGGGCATGGGTCTAGTAAGCAAGTGGTAGGGTGTACTCGTCCAAGCACCTTGTCCACATCATCAGGCTGCAACAACTGAAAATCATCCATTAAGCATGGACCAGACGGCGTCGAAGGCAACTCCACAGTAGAATCTGCTTCCAAAGCAGAGTCGAGCTCGCAGCGTATCGGAATGATTTTCTCCCAAAAATGTTGGGCAAACTCGTCACAGCGGGCTTCCGAGGGTGGCACCAGATCCTTCTTAGGGCCAGGATGTACTAGGCCCTGAACCACTCGAAAGAGCTCCGCCGGACGGCATTGTGAGGAGGCAATGGAGATGGAGTAGAATTATTCTTCGCCATCCTCACCGTCACAGCATAGGCGCGATAATGCGCACACAAGTGTGTTCGGTCAGATACCTGTCGTGATCTCCTCCACCTGTCCTCTAGACATCTCCCAGCCTGCTTCATTGCCCGTAAATTGGTCATATACCACGGAGATGAACAGGCTCAGCTTGACGGGAGAGGACGCTTGGGAGAAATCGTGTCGATAGCCCTGGTCATCTCCGCATTCCACAACTCTGCCAGGGCATCAACAGGATCACCAGCCCTGTCAGTCAGAAAATCCCCCAGAGCATTCAGGAATCCTTCAGGAGCCATCCTGCTCCGAGGGCGGACCCACAAAATCGGGTCCGCACCCTTACAGAGGGAGAGGCTGCTCTCGAGCTCAAACCTTATGAGGAAGTGATCCGACCATGACAAGGGCAACAAGCTTAAATTCCTCACCCTCAGATCACCCTCTTCCCGCCCCGTCGAGAAAACCAGGTCCAGAGTGTGTCCACGTTCATGGGTCAGGCCGATGACGTGTTGAGACAGCCCCATGGCCGTCATGGAGGCCATGAAGTCCTGAGCCACCCCGGTAAGAGCCGTCTCGGCATGGAGATTGAAGTTCCCCAGGACCACCATCCTGGGGGTCTTCAACACCAGGTCCGAGACGACCTCCGTCAGCTCAGGCAGGGAGTCTGTTGGGCAGAAGGGTGCACGGTACACCAACAGAATCCCCAATCTGTCTTGGTCACCCAACACCAAGTGAAGACACTCCAGCCCCGGTCTCGAGGGAACAAGAAGCCCCACAAGGGAAATTGATGCCCGATAAACCAGAGCAACCCCCCCTCCCCTCCCCTCTCCTCCGGGCGTGGACGGTGCTGAATTAGGTACCCGGGCGGGCAAAGCTGTGAGAGGGAGACATCCCCCCCCTCTCCCGCCCAGGTCTCGGTGATACAAGCCAGGTCGGCCCCCTCATCCACGATCAAGTCGTGGATGAGGACAGATTTATTGTGGACCGACCTGGCATTTAATAACCGCACCGACAGGCCCGTGGGGCAGCTGACACGGCTACCGGGAACCCGCCGGCTGGGAGAATAACCAGAACGAGGGACAGGTGTCAACCATCTGTCCCTCCTTCT
Organism: Varanus salvator macromaculatus; assembly: GCA_023646645.1. Classification (NCBI taxonomy): domain Eukaryota; kingdom Metazoa; phylum Chordata; class Lepidosauria; order Squamata; family Varanidae; genus Varanus; species Varanus salvator. The sequence goes on along the minus strand of JAIXND010000715.1, from coordinate 1,172,496 downwards.
TCTAGGTGGACATGTTAATCTCCCACTGCTGTAACGCCCCCTGCCCATCACCACCCCAATGGCGGCGCCCCCGCGCTCCCCAGGCAACGACATAACAACAACCAGAACAAAACAGCCGAGATGCACCAACAGAAATTTAAAATCTATACCCCATTTAAAATCCCCAACTAAACAAACTAACCAGACCGCCGCAACAATCAATTCCCCCACGGGCCAGGGCCCCTGGCCAGCCCAGCCCCCGCACGGCCTCCTGAACGGCAACCCAAACGGCGGTGCCCTTTGGCCACCGCCCTTCGGCTGCCGGCGTCGGTGGCGCTTTCAGGGCCTGCGGCCCCCCCCCCCGCTCGCCCTGCCCGCTGCCTGCTGCTCGCTGCTCTCCCCACCCGGCACGCCTGTCACACGTGCCGGGGGCGGCCGGGGACGGGTCCTGGGCCGGTGGTGTTTTGGCGGTGGCGACAGAGTCGCCGAGCTGTCTCGGCCACGGTGGCAGGAGCGGGAGCCCGCGTGTGCCGCGCAGTGTCACGGGGGGGCCAGCAGGTGGCAGCGCTTTCAGAGGCTCTTCCCCTCGCTCGCCCCTCCCACTGCCTGCTGCTCACTGCTCGCCCCACCTGGCACGCCTCTCACACGTGCCGGGGGCGGCTGGGGACAGGTCCCGGGCTGGAGGTGTTCCGGCGGCGGTGACGGAGCCACCGAGCAGCCCCGGCCGTGGCGGCAGGATGTGGTGTCTTGGGAAGGCGCCCAAAATGCAACCGGGATGCCCACAATCGGCCTGCAATGCCCACCCACAATCACAGCCCTGAAAGTGGCCGAAATGTGCAGGTCAGCGGAATGCTTCCAAATTCACAGTGATTGCTCGGAGAGGGCCCCTGATACCCATGCTGCCTTGGGGCATTCGATGGTCCGCTGGAAGTGGTGTCTGAGGAAGGCACCCAGAATCAGACCAAGATGCCCAAAATTGGCCCACGATGCCCAACACCAGGTTACAACCTAGAAAGTGGCTGAAATGGGCAGGTTGGCAGAGTGCTTCCAACTTTGCAGCATTTTCTCTGAAAGCGTCCCTGGTACCCCTGAAGGGACAACATCACCATTAACATCATCCTTTGTTGCTTCTTGTCTGCGTAGCTGTGAAGTTTCTTAGAATAAGACTTAAAGCACTAACTGCTGGCTCCTGTGTGAGTGCATGGGAAGAGCGCCTCAGCCGCACGACAGCTTGTCCCCTCTTTCACCCGACATGCCCCCCCCCCCACACTCACAAGGGCCTCGCATCTCACCCAGCTGGGCGCAGATTTTTTTGGTGCAGCGCAAAGATGTATCCGACAGCTCAAGCCATGGCTGCGGAGATTAACGCTTTACAAGATGAGATTGTTCTTTTGAGGGCTGAAAAAATTGCGATGCAAACTGCTGCTGAGGCTCCCATGGCTGATGAAGAGATTAACCGTTTGTGTGCTGAAAATGCTTCACTCCAAGCAGTAGCGACTGTAGTGGCGATGGCTCCCCCCTCCCCCAACTTCAGAGCTAAAGTTGAAGCGGTGTCCGGTAAAGCCGCTTCCCAAGTACAACGGAAAGAGAGAAGGATTTTCAACTTTCCAAGCTCAATATGAGTTATACATGCAACTCCATCACAATGACTTCCCCGATTAAAAGACCAAGGTAGGCTTCTTAATCAATCAGCTTTTGGGGGTGGCTGCTCAGTGAGCAACTGCAAGGCTGGTCGCTCAAGACCCTGTTCTAAACGATGCAGCAGCTTTTCTGAATACCTTGGGACTTTTTCTGGGTGTGGGAGCATGCAAGGAAATGGCAGTGCATGAAGTTAAACACCTGCAGCAGGGAACGGGCTCAGCTGCTGTTTACACAACCCAGTTTCAACTTTTGATGAACGATCTTGGGTGGAATGGAGAGGCCTTGATGGTGCAATATCGAGAGGGACTTTGAGAAGAGATTTTGGATGTACTGGCCCAATCTCTCCCCCGCCCCCAGAAAGCCTGCAAAAGCTAATGCGTGTGGTAATTCAGATTGATGCGCAGCTCGTAGAGCGGGCGAAAGAAAGGCGAGGCGGTCGCTCTGGCCCATTGCCATATGGAGAGAGATTTTTACTGCGGATGGCGACTGGGCCCCAAAGGCCTTCACCTGACTACTATGTTGCTGAGGCATCAGGCCAGACTGAGCTGGAGCCTACGCAGCTGGGAGCCGCCAGACCCTGCATTCCAAGGGGCAAAATGGATCATCGCCAAGCCGCTGGACTATGCTTTACTTGTGGGCAAGGGGGACACCTGGCTTGTTCCTGCCCGTGGAATAAGCTGGTGGGAAACTTCCAATCCCAGTGTCGTTGAGCACCGTGATGCTGGAACCAACGCCAAAAGACTGGTGGTGCCCCGCCCCTCAAGGATCTACTTCAGCTCAACATGAGTTGATTGACATCACCTTACAGACACCTCAACAACCTGAAATACAAACAACAGCCTTGATCGATAGTGGTGCCACTGCTTCATTTATGGATGAGGACTTTGCTGAAAAACACTCCTTTCCAATTTTGCTGTTGCCATCGCCTCTTCAAGTGGGTTCGATTCAGAGGCAGCCGTTACTGGGGGATCCAACTTCACACCAGTCTTCTCCACTGATGCTGCAAATCAGTAAGCATCAGGAACAGGCTGAGTTCTTGTTAGTAAAAGACTTACAATGCCCTCTGGCGCTAGGTATGGACTGGTTAATTAAGCATGGACCTCAGATAGTGTGGGACTTGGGGCGAGTACAATTTAAATCTGAGTTCTGCACTCTCCATTGTCTTGGCGCTCTCCAAGAGTCTTCTCCTGACATCGCCCCAGCGTCCCCTGCCGCTTTGCCTCCCCAGTATCAGGAATTTTGGGATGTCTTTGATCCCCAAGAGGTGGACAGGTTGCCACCCAACCGCACTTGTGACATGGAAATCCACTTACAGCCAGGGGCCACACTCCCTGTTGGCAAACTGTGGCCTATGTCCCCCAAGGAGCTGCAAATACTCAAAGAGTTCATTTCTACCAATTTGAAGAAAGGTTTCATTCACCCATCGTCATTGTGCACTTTGGCAATGCCCCTAATTGTTCCTCGAAAAAATTCAAATGAACCCAGGGTCTGTATTCATTTCTGCCATTTAAATTCAATTACCATTCCCAATACGCATTCCATGCCTTTGATCTCAGAGATTTTGGAACGCCTGGGGCAGGCAGCCATTTTTACAAAGTTAGATCTCAGAAATGCTTACAACCTCCCCCGGATCCGGCCTGGCTTTGAACACTTGACCGTGTTCTCATCTCGTTTTGGCACCGCTTCGGCCTCTTGGCACAACGACCGCCTCCAGGCCTAACAGACTGACTCGTTCGTCCGGGCCAAGTTGGGGGAACAGGAGGCAGATACTCTGTCTTCTGTTTACCGTTTCGAGAATGGTTTGTTGTTGTATAACCATGCTGTGTATGTCCCATTATCACTTAGGGAACGGGTATTGCAGCAGTGCCATGACTCCCCCTCTGCTGGTCATTTTGGTGTCTATAAGACTTTGCATGCAGTTACCAGAGACTTTTGGTGGCCCCGCAGAAACAGTGATGTTAAATCTTACGTCCTGTCATACCACACCTGTCAGTGGGCCAAACGTCAGCCTGGCAGGCCGGCGGGGTTATTACAACCCTTGGTGACCCCTCCTGGTCCCTGGCACACTGGTTCCTTGGATTTCATTACTGATTTGCCTCCGTCTAGAGGTTTGACCACCATTTTGGTTGTTACAGACTTGTTCACCAAGATGGCTTTTTTTTGGCTCTGGCCTCTTGGCAGAGCAGCAGAGGCACAGGCTGGGAGAGAGCGCTGGGTGGCCAGGGGACTGGCACAGGCAAGGTAGGAGCTGGGCAGGTGGGAGCAGAGGTCCAGGAGCAGCAGAGAGGGAGGGGTGGGCCAGAGAGCAAGAGCAGCCAGGGGGAAGCAGGGGGCAGGGCCACTGGCCAGAGGGACTGAGAGGGCCAAGCTCGGGCGTCGTCCCTCGTCTGCGTCCCTGAGCTGCGGTCCGGGCGGTCCAGGGACTCCCTTCCCTGAGACACAGAGGTTGTTTGATTGTTTGTTTGTTTTTTGTTTTGTTTGTGTGTTTTTGTTTTGTTTGCACTTTGCTTTGCTTTCTTGTGCTTTTTTTTTTTTTTTCTTTCAATTTAAATTTAAGTTTATTTTCTCCTTGTGTGTGTGTGCAAGTGGGGTTTTTGCCTGGGAGAACTGGGAGAGTGAGAGGAACTGCAGGACTTACAAGACAGGGGACCAAGGTAAGGTCTCGGAAGGGTTACAGATGGCAGACCAGGAGATGGCCTTGGCGGGAGTCACGGGTGTTGCTGTCCGCTGCGAGAGCTGCGACATGTTCGCCCTTCTCCCCCAGGAGAGGCAGGGATACACTTGCCCTCGGTGCAAGATGGTGACCCTGCTAGAGGATGAGGTGAGGTGCCTGAGGGCCGAGAGAGCTCTTCAGGCCCCCCCGCAGCAGCCCCCCTCTCGACAGAGGGCTGAGGGAGAGACCACGGGAGGAGCAGCTGCGGAGACATGGAGGTATGTCACCCACAGGAGGAGGCAGCCAGCACGGCCTCCTCCTTCTCCTGGCACCAATCTGGAGCTGGGAAACAGGTTCTCTCCACTTGGGGAGGCTGGGGCTGAGGAGGCCTCAGGGGACCAGTAGGACCCCCAGCCTGGGACATCAGGAGGCAAGGGAGCCACTGCAGGAGAGGCGAGGACCAGGGCACGGCTGCCCACCAGCACCGAGAAGGTACGGCGGCGGGTGATAGTTGTTGGGGACTCCCTGCTGAGGGGCACTGAGGCGGCGGTGTGCCGCCCCAGCCTTCAGACAAGGGAGGTTTGCTGCCTGCCGGGCGCACGCATCCGGCATGTGAAGGACAGAGTGGAGCGTCTTGTTCGCTCTGGGGGTCACCAGCCACTCCTGGTGATCCATGTGGGCACAAACGACGTGGCCAGGCAGGGGGTGGTCGGGATCACCAGGGACTTTTCGGCCTTGGGGAAGAAACTCAGGGAGCTGAAGGCCCAAGTGGCCTTCTCGTCAATCTTACCCGTCCGGGGATTTGGGACAGGAAGGGACAGGAGGGCCTCTGAGGTGAACGACTGGCTTAGGGTGTGGTGCCAGAAGGAACGCTTCGGATTCCTCGACCACAGCACTCGTTTTCTTGCCAATGGACTTCTGGCAAGGGATGGGTTACACCTCACGAGGATGGGGAAAAGGTCCTTTGGAGATGCTCTAGCGAGCTTCATCCGGAAGACTTTAAACTGAGCCAGTGGGGGGTGGGTTCAGGCCCCCCAGTAACATGTCTGCACTGGACAAGTGTGCAGGGAGGATCGGGGCTCTGGGAGCAGGGTTTTAGAGATACTGCAGGGACTGACAGGACTTCTACAGAGAGGGGCCAGGTACCAGGGAGGATGGGAGGAAGGAGGATGCTGGGCACTCCAAGGAAAGGAAGCAGTGGGAAGGAGTTGAGGTGCATGTACACCAATGCTAGGAGCATGGGTAATAAGCAGGAAGAGCTTGAAGCTCTCCTGGGAATAGGAGGATACGATCTGGTGGGAATCACAGAAACTTGGTGGGATGAAAGGCAAGTCTGGAATGTGAACATAGAAGGGTATCACCTTTTTAGAAAGGACAGGAAGGAAAGAGAGGTGGGGGCGTGGCTTTATATGTCAGGGAAGGGATAGGATGCAGTGAGATAGAGTGCAGCACAGATGGGGATTCGGTAGAGGCAGTCTGGGTGAAACTTAGGGGTTTTGACAGAGAAAGAGACCTGACAGTGGGGGTATGTTATCGCCCTCCAGGTCAACTTGAGACCCTGGATGATGTACTGACAGGCCAGATTCTAAGGATATCTCGGGGGAGAGACACAGTAATTATGGGAGATTTCAATCTCCCGGATATTACTTGGGAGACTCACTCGGCGGTGACAGCCAGGTCACGTCGCTTCCTAGAAGCTCTAGAGGGTGGGTTTTTCACACAGAGGGTCCGAGAGGCGACGAGGGGGGGAAACATCCTGGACTTGGTCTTGACCAATAGGGAGGAGCTGATAGATGAAGTACAGATTAGGGGAGCTCTGGATGCGAGTGATCACTCCATCCTTTGCTTTGAGATCAGAGGACTGGGGCCGTGCAGCAGGGCGAGCACTAGAAGCTGGGACTTCAAGAGGGCCAACTTTGGCCAACTGAAGGCCAGGCTGGGGAAAGTCTCCTGGGATAGGTTACTGGAAGGTAAGCGAGTTGAGGAGGGGTGGATGGCACTCAAAAGGGAGGTTTTGCAGGCGCAAGCCCTGACAATACCTCTAGTCAGTAAGGTGGGGAGGCGGAGGAGAGTGCCGCCATGGATGCGAAAGGAGGTGGTTAGGGGGATTAGACGAAAGAGGAACCTCCATAGGAAATGGGTACTGGGGGAAATAGACAAAAGGGTATACCGGGAGGAGGAGGCCCGTTGCAGAAGGATTCTTCGCAAGGCTAAGGCTGATTATGAGCTGAGACTTGCCAAGAATATCAAGAGCAACAAAAAGGGCTTCTTCCAGCATGTAAATAGGAAAAGGAAGGGGAGACAAGTGGTGGGACCACTAAATAAGGAGGAAGGAGATCCAGTGACTGACATGAGGGAACAGGCACAGATGCTAAATGACTATTTTGCCTCTGTGTTCTCCCCAAAGCAGGACGGGGGATATCCGTATAGGAGATTGGATGAGGCTGGGGACTTAGGGGCAGAGATTAGAGTCACCCCCCTTGAAGTCGAGGGCTCCTCAGGGCATTGGACATTACAAAGGCGCCAGGCCCTGACGGGTTACACCCGAGAGTACTTAGAGAGTTGGCAGGGGTTCTCTCACGCCCGCTGGCCTCCATTTTTGAGGCCTCGTGGAGAACGGGTGAAGTTCCAGAGGACTGGAGGGTGGCATCGGTGGTCCCAATTTTCAAAAAGGGTAGTAGGAAGGACATGGGGAATTATAGACCGGTTAGCCTTACGTCCATTGTAGGAAAAACAATGGAAAGGCTCATAATAGAGAGAGATCTAGTGATGCTAGATAGGGAAGGGAGGCTGACAGCCACACAACATGGCTTCCGCAGAAACAGGTCCTGCCAGACAAACCTTGTGGAATTCTATGACAAGGTTTCGAGATGGCTGGATGGAGGGGACACAGTGGATGTGGTATACCTGGATTTCAGCAAGGCCTTTGACAAAGTGCCCCATGATATCCTGGTGGAGAAACTGAGGAGTTTTGGGATACACCAAAGCACTGTCCGGTGGATTAGGGCATGGTTGACTGACCGAAAGCAGAAGGTAACCATTAGCGGGGAATCGTCGGGATGGCAGCCAGTGACAAGCGGGGTCCCCCAGGGCTCTCTCCTGGGGCCGATCCTGTTTAATCTTTTCATTAACGACATGGAAGAAGGGGTGAACAGTCTGCTTATCAAATTCGCAGACGACACTAAAACTGGAGCAGTGGCCACAACTGAGAAGCAGGTACTCCAGATCCAAAAGGATCTGGACAGACTATGGAAGTGGGCAGGAGACAACAGGATGGCGTTCAATGTGGAGAAGTGCAAGGTCTTGCACTTGGGGCATAGGAATAGCTGTCATAAGTACAGGTTAGGGGACAAGTGGCTGGAGAGCAGCACTTGTGAAAGGGACCTCGGGGTACTGGTTGACCGCAGGCTAAACATGAGTCAGCAGTGTGATGCGGTGGTCAAGAGGGCGAATGCCACCCTTGGTTGCATAGCCAGAAGTGTGGCTTCTAGATCAAGAGAGGTATTACTTCCACTCTACATGACTTTGGTACGCCCGCAACTGGAGTATTGTGTTCAGTTTTGGGCCCCTCATTACAGAAAGGATATAGCCAGGTTGGAGTCAGTGCAGCGTAGGGCCACAAGGATGGTGGCTGGTTTGCAGGGGATGGGGTATGAGGCGAGACTGAGGGAACTGGGTCTCTTCAGCCTGGAGAAGAGGAGACTCAGAGGGGATATGTTGGCAACATACAGGTATGTGAGGGGGTGTCACATGGAGATGGGGAGAGGCCTGTTCTCCCCTGCAGAGGAAGGCAGGACGCGCTCCAATGGAGCAAAGCTCAGGGAGCCAAGGTTCAATTTGGATGCCAGGAAGCACTTCCTGACAGTTAGGACCCCGAGGGCGTGGAATGGGCTTCCACGGGAGGTCGTTGAGGCCCCATCGTTGAGGGTGTTCAAAGATAGGCTGGACATGCACATGGTGGGCATGTCATGAGCTGAGCCGGCTGGTGCCGGAGGTCAGACTAGATGGCCCAGGAGGCCCCTTCTGACTCGCTCTGTTTCTATGTTTCTATGGCTCATTTTATTCCTTGTACAGGTCTCCTCTCAGCCAAGACTACAGCCTCCCTCTTCGTGGCCCATATCTATAAACAGCATGGGTGGCCCCTTGCATTAATTTCCAACGGGGCGCACAGTTCACCTCCTGGTTCTGGAGGGAACTCCTTGCCCTACTCAAGGTCAATTTGCGCCTGTCTTCCATGCATCACCCTCAAACAGATGGCCAAACGGAGAGGTTGAATGCAACTCTAGAGCAATACCTCCATTGCTATGTTAATTACCAACAGGATGACTGGTCCTCCTTCCTCCCCCTGGCAGAATTTGCTTACCACAATTCCGTACATGCTTCCACCCAGCAAACCCCCTTCTTCACCAACCTGGGCTATCACCCCCGTGCTTTTCCCTCTGTGCTCCCCTCAGCCTCAGTCCCTGCAGCTGGAGATTTCCTGCACAACTTGGTTTCCATGCAGGCCTTGCTCAAGGAGCAATTGGAATGTGCCAAAGCTGGTTACAAAGAGGTGACTGACAGGCACAGGCAGCTGGAGGCCTCACTCCACGTGGGTGACTGGGTATGGTTGTCCACTGAGTTCCTTCCCCTTTCAGTACCTTCTCACAAGTTGGCCCATAAGTGTACAGGGCCCTTTCGAATCATGGCCCAAATCAATCCAGTCGCCTTCTGATTGGCTTTACTGGCATCCATGAAAATTCATCCCATTTTTCACGGCTCTCTCCTTTCCCCTGCTCCCCTTCCAAAACCCCTTCACACACAGGTTCCCCCACCTCCGCCCATATTGGTGGGAGGGGAAGAGGAGTTTGAAGTGGAAGAAATTCTTGACTCCAGGTTCCACAGGGGGCACTTATGATACCTCATACACTGGAAGGGCTACCCCCCCCCCCAGGATCTCAGTTGGGAACCGGTCGACTACATACATGCACCCACACTCTTGCAACGGTTTCATGCTTGCTTCCCCACAAACCTGGCGGGAAGTGCCCCTTGCCCCGGAGGGGGTGGGGGAGTCATGGGGGGGGAGTAGTGTCATGTGCGATGACACAGAGAAGTCGTTGGCGCACATGAGAGTTCAGGGTGCTCCCTGTGAGAATCAAGCTCCAGAGTAGGAAGATTTCTACCTGGTGCCCATTGTACAAATGCCCCCCCCCCCCCGGCTCTCTGACTCTGACGGAGTTTTTCAGGCAGAGGAGACAGGCAGCTTTTCAGCAGAAGCTGGTAATGGAATGAGGGCAGAGGGAGGTGAGCAGGTTACCATGGAAACAGCAGGACAAGACGGAGATAAAGACCCTGGGAAAAGTGTAGCTAGCGCTCGAGATAGGAGGACAGCACGTCATTTGGGGCAATTGGAGTCAAGGGAAATGGAAAAGAGGAGGGAGAGAAGCTTGTCTGACCAGGCCAGGGAGGGGCGTCCCAGACAGATCAAGAGTGTTTCGTTATCTGTTCCCCCTCAGAAAGAGGGGACAACGTCACTATTAACATCATCATTACAAGTTCCTTTGTTGTTTCTCGCCTGCGTAGCTTTGGAGTTTCTCAGAATAAAAGATTTAAAGCTCTAACTGCCGGCTCCTGTGTGAGTGCGTGGGAAGAGTGCTCCAGCCTCATGACATTAACTATAGCTATTCTTCCCAACAGTGATAGTTGTAGATTAGACCATTTTTCTAAATCACTCTTAATCTCCTTGAGCAATTCAACATAGTTGTCTTCCTTCAGTGTAGCACATCTAGCTTGTTTCAAGGTGGCTAGACAGAGGGGATGCAGTTGATGTGGTTTACCTGGATTTCAGCAAGACCTTTGACAAAGTGCCCCATGATAATCTGGTTGAGAAACTGAGGAGTTTTAGGATAGACTAAAGCACTGTCCAATGGATTAGAACATGGTTGACTGACCGAAAGCAGAGGGTAACCATTAGTGAGGAATCATCAGGATGACGGCCAGTGACAAGCGGGGTCCCCCAGAGCTCTGTCCTGGGGCTGATCCTGTTTAATCTTTTCATCAATGACATAGAAGGGGTGAACAGTCTGCTGATCAAATCCACAGATTATACTAAAACTGGGGCAGTGGCCACAACTGAGGAGCAGGTACCCCAGATTCAAAAGCATATGGACAGACTATGGAAGTGGGCAGGAGACAACAGGATGATGTTCAAAGTGGATAAGTGCAAGGTTTCGCACTTGGGGCATAGGAATGGGTGTCATAAGTACAGGTTAAGGGACAAGTTGCTGGAGAGCAGCACTTGTGAAAGGGATCTCAGGGTGCTGGTTGACTGCAGGCTGAACATGAGTCAGCAGTGTGATTCGGTGGTTAAGAGGGCGAACGCCACCCTTGGTTACATAGCCAGAAGTGTGGCTTCTATATCGAGGGAGGTATTACTACTGCTCTATACGACTCTGGTGCGCCCGCAACTGGAGTATTGTGCTCAGTGTTGGGCCTCTCATTACAGAAAGGATATAGCCAGGTTAGAGTCAGTGCAGTGTAGGGCCACAAGGATGGCGGCTGGTTTGCAGGGGATGCCGTATGGGGCGAGACTGAGGGAACTGGGTCTCTTCAACCTGGAGAAGAGGAGACTCAGAGGAGATCTGCCGCGGGAGAGACCACCGCCGCGCTGGACTTTCCACCTCGGCCGCCCCCCCCCGTGACGTTGCCTGGCGCATGCGGGCGCCCCTGCTCCAGCCACTGCTGCTCCAGCCGCTGCTCCTGCCGCCGCCGTCCGGAACAGCGTCGGCCTCGGGACTCGTCCTGGGCCGCACCGGCACGGGTCAGAGGCGTGCTGGGCGAGACAGGCGAGCGGCAGGCGGCGGGCGGGGCGAGCAAGGGGAGGAGCCCCGCGGGCTTCAAAGTGCCGCCGCCGCCGGGGGCCGGCGGCCTTGGGCCGGCAGCCGAAGGGCAGTGGCCAAAGGGCACCACCGTTTGAGGGTGCCGTTCAGGGGGGCGATGCAGGGGTTGGGCTGGCCAGGGGTCCTGGCCTACAGTTGCTACACTTGCGGTGGTTCTGGTTAGTTAATTTGGGGGACTTTATTGTAAAGTTTTAAAATTTCGTTGGTGCATCTCGGCTGTTGGTTTGGTCTTTTGTTATGTTGTTGCCTGGGGAGTGCAGGGGCGCCGCCATTGGGGTGGTGCTGGGCAGAGGGCGTTACAGCGGTGGGAGATTAACATGTCCGCCTAGAAGGAGGAGGGACAGATGGGTAACACCTGTCCCTCATTCTGGTTTTTCTCCCAGCCGGCGGGTACCTGGTAGCCGTGTCAGTTGCCCCCTGGGCATGTCGGTGCTGTTGTTGAATGCCAGGTCGGTCCACAATAAATCTGTCCTCATCCACGACTTGATCGTGGATGAGGGGGCCGACCTGGCTTGTATCACCGAGACCTGGGCGGGAGAGGGGGGGGATGTCTCCCGCTCACAGCTTTGCCCGCCCGGGTACCTAATTCAGCACCGTCCACACCCGGAGGGGAGGGGAGGGGGGTTGCTCTGGTTTATCGGGCATCAATTTCCCTTGTGGGGCTTCCTGTTCCCTCGAGACCGGGGCTGGAGTGCCTCCACTTGGTGTTGGGTGACCGAGACAGATTGGGGATTCCGTTGGTGTACTGTGCACCCTTCTGCCCAACAGACTCCCTGCCTGAGCTGACGGAGGTCGTCTCGGACCTGGTGTTGAAGACCCCCAGGATGGTGGTCCTGGGGAACTTCAATCTCCATGCCGAGACGGCTCTTACCGGGGTGGCTCAGGACTTCATGGCCTCCATGACGGCCATGGGGCTGTCTCAACACGTCATCGGCCTGACCCATGAACGTGGACACACTCTGGACTTGGTTTTCTCGACGGGACAGGAAGAGGGTGATCTGAGGGTGCGGAATTTAAGCCTGTCGCCCTTGTCATGGTCGGATCACTTCCTCATAAGGTTTGAGCTCGAGAGCGGCCTCTCACTCTGTAAGGGTGCGGACCCGACTTTGTGGGTCCGCCCTCGGAGCAGGATGGATCCTGAAAGATTCCTGAATGCTCTGGGGGATTTTCCGGCTGACAGGGCTGGTGATCCTGTCGACGCCCTGGTTGAATTGTGGAATGAGGAGATGACCAGGGCTTTCGACACAATTGCTCCCAAACATCCTCTTCTGTCTAGCCGAGCCCGTTCATCTCCGTGGTATACGACCGACTTACGGGCGATGAAGCAGGCGGGAAGACGACTAGAGGACAGGTGGAGGAGATCACGACAGGTATCTGACTGAACACACTTGTGTGCACACTATCGCCCCTATGCTGTGGCGGTGAGGATGGCGAAGAAGAAATTCTATTCCATCTCCATTGCCTCCTCACAATGCCGTCTGGCGGAGATCTTCCGAGTGGTTCAGGGCCTTGTACATCCTGGCCCAAGGAAAGATCTGGTGCCGCCCTCGGAAGCCCGCTGTGACGAATTTGCCCAGCATTTTCGGGAGAAATTCATTCAGATACGCTGCGAGCCTGACTCTACTTTAGATTCAGATTCGGCTGTAGAGTTGCTTTCGACGCCGTCTTGTCCTTGTTTAATGGATGAATTTCAGCTGTTGTGGCCTGATGATGTGGACAAGGTGCTTGGACAAGTACATCCTACCACTTGCTTACTAGACCCATGCCCTTCCTGGCTACTAAAGACAGCCAAGGACGGGATTGGACCCTGGATCCGGGAGGTGGTCAATGCCTCTTTAAGAGACGGCCGCGTGCCTGCACTCCTAAAGGGGGCGGTAGTCCGGCCAGTCCTAAAGAAGGCATCCCTGGATCCAGAGGTGGCTGCCAATTACAGACCGGTGGCCAACATCCCGTTTCTGGGCAAGGTACTTGAGCGGTTGGTGGTGGGACAACTCCAAGCACTCTTGGAGGAAATGGATTGTCTGGACCCATTTCAGTCCGGTTTCAGACCCGGGTATGGAACTGAATCTGCCTTGGTCACCCTGTGCAGGGAGAGAGATGGGGGAGTGTGTCCCTGTTGGTTCTCCTGGACCTCTCAGCGGCTTTCGATACCATCGACCATGGTATCCTTCTGGATAGGCTGGCTGGGTTGGGGGTTGGAGGCACCGCTTGGCGGTGGTTCCGCTCCTACCTCGATAGCCGATTCCAGAGGGTGGTGCTGGGGGACTATGCCTCTGCGCCATGGCAGTTATGCCATGGGGTACCGCAGGGGTCTATTTTGTCCCCCATGCTATTTAACATCTACATGAAACCACTGGGAGAGGTCATCAGGAGGTCTGGGCTGCGGAATCATCAGTACGCTGATGATACCCAGCTCTAACTGTCATTCTCCACTGATCCAGGTGAGGCAGTGGCTGTGCTGAACCGGTGCCTGGCTGAGGTAATGGGCTGGATGAGGGCCAATAAACTGAAGCTCAATCCAGACAAGACGGAGGTCCTGCTGGTGGGCGGTTCGGGTCTTGGAGTGGGGGACTTGGGCCTTGTCCTGGACGGGGTTGCACTCCCTCTAAAGGACAAGGTCCGCAGCTTGGGGGTGCTCCTCGACCCGGAGCTGTCGTTACAGGCCCAGGTCACGGCAGCGGCGAGGAGTGCCTTCCTGCAATTACGACTGGTACATCAGCTGCGTCCCTTCCTGGATCAGGACTGCCTGGCGACAGTGACACACGCGTTGGTAACTTCTCGGCTAGATTTCTGTAACGTCCTCTACATGGGGCTGCCCTTGAAGATGGTCCGGATACTTCAGTTGGTGCAAAATAGAGCTGCCAGGTTGCTGACGGGGGCTGGGCGTTATTCTCATATAACCCCAGTCCTCCGTCAGCTCCACTGGCGCCCAATTGAAGTCCGGGCCAAATTCAAGGTTTTGGTGTTAACTTACAAAGCCCTAAACGGTTTGGGACTCGGATACCTAATGGACCGCTTACACCCTTATGTGCCCTCCCGCCCCCTAAGATCTGCAACAGCGGGCCTCCTCCGGGAACCTCCTGTGAGGGAGGTGAAATGGGTGAGTACCTGGAGGAGGGCCTTTTCGGCGTTTGCGCCCCAACTATGGAATGCACTCCCTGGAGAGGTTCGCCTGGCGCCGTCATCATATGCTTTTCGGCGCCAGGCGAAGACCTTTTTATTTCAGTCTTATTTTAATTGTTAATGTTGAGTTTATTTGTGTTTATGTGGTTTATTATTGATTATGTATGTTTATTATTTGTAGTTATTGGGGTTTTATTTATTTGGTAAGGGGTATTTATTTATTTGGTAAGGGGTATTTAATTTTTGTTGCCGTGATGCACCACGGGGGGGGGGTGTGGGATAAAGTATTTTAAACTTTGTACTGTTTTATATATTGTTTTAATTATGTTGTAAGCCGCCCCAAGGCTTTGTTGCGATGGGGCGGCCTATAAATTTTTAAATAAATAAATAAATAAATAAATAAATAAATCTGTTGGCGACATGCAGGTATGTGAGGGGGTGTCACATGGAGGTTGGTAAAGACACAGAGACACGTGAGCAGAGTCGGTTGGAGCCGGGATTAGGCTAAATGGCCTGGGAGGCCCCTTCTGACTCATTGTGTTTCTATGTTTCTGTTTCATTCATTCATTCATTCATTCATTCATTCATTCAGTAATTTAGGCACTGTTACCAGAGGATCTTCTAGAATAAATACTAGGTTGTCTGCAAATGCTTGAAGTTTATAGCTTTCATCTTTAAATCTAGCTCCTTTAATATCCAAATCTTTTCTGACAATTCTGTTGAAAATCCTCTAACACCAGTATAAATAACAATGGTGGTAAGGGGCATCCTTGTCTTGTGCCTTTTTGGATGTTTATAGTCCCTGTAAATTCTCCATTAACTATTATCGTGGAGGTCTGTTTTTGGTAGATGCTTGCTATTGCATTTATACATTTTTCACCACATTCCATTTGTTTTAATTGCTGTTTCATGAACTGCCGATTGACATTGTCAAATGCCTTCTGCGTATCTAAGAACAATAATGCCATTTGTTTTTCAGAATGTACTTCATTATACTCTAAAATATCCAGGATAATCCTCACATTGTCTCTAATTTGTCTCTTAGGCAAGAAGCCATTTTGGTCTGTATGTATAAAGTCTATTAAGAATTTCTTCAACCTTTCTGCCATTACCGAGGCAAAAATTTTGTTATCCACATTTAGAAGTGTTATTGGTCTGTGATTTTGGATCTGTGTCAAGTCCGTGTCTTCTTTCGGTATTAAAGTAATATTTGCCTCAATCCAAGTGTTCGGTATTTTGGCTTCTAATAATACTGCATTACATATGTCCTTCAGTGGTGTGATTAAGATTTCCTCAAAACATTTATAATACTCCTCTGGTAGTCCATCTGGGCCAGGGGTTTTATCATTTTTCTGCCTCTTGATGGCTTCACTTATCTCTGTCGTTGTTATTTCCTCATTTAATTTTTTTTTCAAGGTCCTCTGGCAACTTTGGTAGATTTTCCTTTTGTATATATTCTTGAATGTTCTCAATTGATACGTCTTTGTCTTGATATAATTTTGTAAAGAAATCTTTGACTATTTTCCTTATTGGTGCGCTTTGTACTTGTAGTTGTCCTTCTCCATCATTCAACTTGAAGTTTAAGCTCTTTTCTCTTTCTTTCTTTAGTTCATCAGCCAGCCATCTTCCGGATTTATTAGCAGTTTCAAAAAAATTATGTTTAGCCATTTTAATTTGTTTAGCTAATTCATTTGTTTCTAAAAGATTCAGTTTATGTTTTAAGATATTCATCTGTATCTTCAGATCTTTTTTTGATGGATCCTTTTGTAGTTCCTGTTCCAGCTTCGTCAGATCATCTATTAAAGTTGTTCTTTTTGTTCCTTTTATTTGCTTCTGCCGTGTCGGTTATGATCAGTCCTCTAACATAGGCTTTAGTTGTATCACAGACATTTTGTGGAGAGGTTTCTTCTAATTGATTTTCTTGACAGAAAATTTTTTGTTCCCTTGTTATTTCTTCTTTGAAGTTTTTAACTTTTAATAAGTATTTAATAAATGTCCATATGGGCAGTTTTGTTATTCCTTTCAAGGTCATGGTTATGGGATTATGATCAGCCCACACATTTGTGTCTATTTCAGCTTCTAGCAAATCTGGAATTAGGTCTGGATTCTGGGCCATGACCTATGTCTATTCCAGGGGTTGGCAATCTTAAACACTCAAAGAGCCATTTGGACCCGTTTCCCACAGAAAAGAAAACACCGGGAGTCATAAAACCCCTTTGACATCTAAAATGAAGATAAGACTGCATATATCGTTTTTTACCTTTATGCTATGTATAAAAATAACTATAATGTGTTGCATTTATGAAATCAATGAATGATTCTTTTATATAATCTCCATCTGTGAACGGCTTCCCATGCCTGACTATTTCCTGAGCGGCCACAAAACTAGCATATGTAGTTGAATTTGCAGACTTAATCCACTTCTTGAAATGATTCTTGCTCAAATCAACCATTCGCATCAGTTCCGAAATGGCTTTTTTTCTCTCATCTCCATCCGGATATTTTTCAGCAAAGTCTGTGTGTTTATTCTGGAAATGTCTTGCAACATTCGACTTTTTGTTGTTTGCCAATTTCTCACCACATATTAAGCATACTGGTAAACCAGTCTCGTCAGCAGTGAAAGCAAATAAATCTACCTACATACCATTAAATGTTCGGTTTTCTTCAGAAAATTTTCTTTTCTTTGCTTTATCCATGGTTGGCCTACCAGAGGAAAAAGCTCAGTAAATCGGCGCGGGCTGCAGATCGGCGGCTGTGCCAGCACGGGTCACAGATATAGGTGTGTTTAGTGGCTGATTAGCAGATAAACAGTCAAGTGATGTGAATTGTGACAGGTCCCAAGCGCAGCTTTTAACATTCAGATGAAGGAGATTACACTGGAACAAGGAGAATCTGTTCAGCAGCGTTTCGTGTAACATGAGAGCCTGCAAGAAGCTTGTTCCACTCTTTCCCTGCACAATAGTAGAGGAATGCAGCAATTTACTTAACCAGCTAGCGGAGCGTTCCTGAGTGGATGCTTCATCATGACCTATTGGCATTTTGTAACTCGGAGCCTTGGTCACAGATCAGCGGCTGTGCCGGCGCGTGTTTTGAGCGTGTGTTTTGAGCAACGGAGCCACAGCAGAGGGATTCAAGAGCCACGTGTGGCTCCGGAGCCGCGGGTTGCCGACCCCTGGTCTATACAATCCAGGGTTTGTAAAGTCTTTATTAGGTATTGCTATTTTATTTATTATTTTTATTAACATATTTGTATACCGCCCCTTGCACACAAGCCTCGGGGCGGCTCACAACAACATGGCAACTAACATCAATACACAATATTAAAAACTGGCCCATCTCAAGGTCCAAATATACAACATATAAATATAATAATAAATTAACAAATTAATAATTTAACACTCAAAATATTTCTTTAAAAGGTCTTCGCCTAGTGCCGAAAAGCAAATAATGATGGCGTCAGGCGAGCCTCTCTGGGGAGCGCATTCCATAGGTGGGGCGCCACCGCAGAGAAAGCCCTCCTCCGGGTACTCACCCCCCCTTATTTCTCTCATGGAGGGTTCCCGGAGGAGAGCATCAGCTGCTGATCGTAGGGGGCGGGAGGGCATATATGGTCGCAGGCGCTCCTTTAGGTAACCAGGACCCAAGCCGTTAAGGGCTTTATAGGTAAGAACCAACACCTTGAATTGGGCCCAGACTTCAATGGGAAGCCAGTGAAGATGACAGAGAACTGGGGTGATATGAGAACCATGCCCAGTCCCCATCAGCACCCTGGCAGCTCTATTTTGCAGCAATTGAAGTATCCGGACCGTTTTCAAGGGTAGCCCCATGTAGAGCGCGTTACAGTAGTCTAACCAGGAAGTCACCAACGCATGTGTCACTGTCACCAGGCAGTCAAACTGAAGGAAGGGACGCAGCTGATGGATCAGCCGAAGCTGATGGAAAGTGCTCCTCGCCACCGCTGACACTTGGGCTACCAAGGTCAGCTCTGGGTCGAGGAGCACTCCCAGGTTGCAAACCCTGTCTTTCAGGGGGAGTGCAACCCCATTTAAGACTAGGGTCAGGTCCCCCACTCCGAAGCCCGACCCACCCACCAACAGGACCTCTGTCTTGTCAGGATTGAGCCTCAGTTTATTGGCCCTCATCCAGCCCATTACCTTGGCCAGGCACCGGTTCAGCACAGCCACTGCCTCACCTGGATCAGTGGAGAACGAGAGGCAGAGTTGAGTATCATCTGCGTACTGATGACTCCGCAGCCCACACCTCCAGATGACCTCTCCCAGCGGTTTCATGTAGATGTTGAAGAGCAAGGGGGACAAAATGGAACCCTGCGGAACTCCATGGCATAGCTGCCATGGCGCAGAGCCATAGACCCCCAGCACCACCTTCTGGAATCGGCCATTGTGGTAGGAATGGAACCACTGCAAAGCAGTGCCTCCAACCCCCAATCTCGCCAGCCTCTCCAGAAGGATACCATGGTCGATGGTATTGAAAGCCGCCGAGAGGTCCAGGAGAACCAACAGGGATGCACTCCCCCTGTCCCTCTCCCTGCACAGGTCATCGTACAGGGCGACCAAGGCAGATTCAGTGCCAAAGCCGGGTTTGAAACCGGACTGAAATGGGTCCAGATAATCAGTTTCATCCAAGAGTGCTTGGAGTTGTCCCGCCACCACCCGCTCCAGCACCTTGCCCAGAAACGGGATGTTGGCCACCAGTCTATAATTGGCAACCACCTCTGGATCCAGGGAAGCCTTCTTTAGGACTGGCCGGACTACTGCCTCCTTTAAAGGGGCAGGCACCTGGCCATCTCTTAAAGAGGCATTGACCACCTCCAAGATCCAGGGCACAATCCCGTCCTTGGCGCTCTTCAATAGCCAAGATGGGCACAGGTCCAGTAAACAGGTGGTTGAGCGTACCGATCCAAGCACCTTGTCCACATCATCAGGCTGCAAAAACTGAAATTCATCCATCAATGAGGGACAAGCAGACACGGTTGGTCCCTCCCCAAAAGAATCTGTATCAAGAGTGGAGCCCAGCTCGTGACGAATCTGAGCAACTTTCTCCCTGAAATGCGTGGCAAAGTCGTCAGAGCGGGCTTTCGAGGGCGACACCAGATCTTTGTCGGGCTATCAATACTTTCATGGATTGTCTCCAAGTGCTTGGAATTGTTTCCCTTTCCATTATCTTATTAAACCTCATTTTCATTTTAGGGGCTAATATTATTTTAAATTTTTTATAATATTCAGCACCCAATCCATCAGAACCTGGTGCTTTGTTGTTGTTGCTAGTCGCAAAGTCGTGCCCAATCCATTTCAACTCCATGGACAACATTCCTCCAGGCCTTCTTGTCCTCCACCATTCCCCCAGAGTCCACTTAAGCTCACGTTGACTGCTTCAGTGACTCCACCTAGCCACCTCATCCTCTGCCGTCCCCTTCTTCTTTTTTCATCAGTTGTTCCCAGCATTAGGGTGTTCCCCAGGGAGTCCTTCCTTCTCATTAGGTGGCCAAAGTATTTGAGTTTCATCTGCAGTACCTGGCCTTCTAAAGAGCAGTCAGGGTTGATCTCCTCTAGGACTGACCGGTTTGATCACCTTGCAGTACAAGGGACTCGTGGGAGTCTTCTCCAGCATCACAATCCAAAGGCCTCAATTCTTCGGTGCTCAGCCTTCCTTATGGTCCAGGTTTCAGAGCCATGCATTGCAAATGGGAAAACCATAGCCTGGACTATACGTGCTTTTTTCGGCAGGGTGATGTCTCTGCTTTTTAGTATGCTGTCTAGATTTGCCATAGCTTTCCTCCAAAGGAGCAAGAGTCTTTTAACTTCTTGGCTGCAGTCCCTGTCTGCGGTGATCTTGGAGCCCAGAAAAATAAAATCTGTTGCTACCTCCATTTCTTCCCCATCTATTTGCCAGGAAGTGAGAGGACCAGATGCCATGATCTTAGTTTTCTTAATGTTGAGTTTCAAGCCAACTTTTGTGCTCTCCTCCTTCACGCGCATCAAGAGGCTTTGTAGTTCCTCTTCGCTTTCTGCCATTAGATTGGTATCATCTGCATATCTGAGGTTGTTGATATTTCTCCCGGCAATCTAAGTTCCAACTTGTAATTCATCTAGCCCCTCCTTTCTCATGATGTGCTCTGCATAAAAGTTAAATAGGCAGGGCGACAGTACATAGCCTTCCCGAACTCCTTTCTCAATTTTGAACCAATCAGTGGTTCTGTGTCCAGTTCTCACAGTTGCTTCTTGACCTGCATATAGGTTCCTCAAGAGACAAATAAGATGGTCTGGTACTCCCATCTTTTTAAGAACTTGCCACAATTTGTTGTGATCCACACAATCAAAGGCTTTAGCATAGTCAATGAAGCAGAAGTAGATGTTTTTCTGGAACTCCCTAGCTTTCTCCATTGTCCAGCATATGTTGGCAATTTGATCGCTAGTGCCTCTCCCTCTTTGAAATCCTGCCTGTACTTCTGGTAGTTCTTGGTCCACATGCTGCTGGAGCCCAGCTTGTAGGATTTTGAGCATCACTTTGCTAGCATGTGAAATGAGTGCAATGGTGTGGTAGTTTGAACATTCTTGGCATTGCCCTTCTTTGGAATTGGAATGTAAAGTGAGCTTTTACAATCCTGTGGCCACTGTTGAGTATTCCAAATTTGCTGGCATATTGAGTGTAGCACTTTTACAGCATCGTCTTTTAGGATTTTGAATAGCTCAGCCGGAATACTGTTGCCTCCACTAGCTTTGCTGTTGCTCAGACTTCCTAAGGCCCATTTGACTTCACATTATAGGATGTCTGGCTTGAGGTCAGTGACCACCCCATCGTGGTTATCAGGGATGTTAAGCTCTTTCTTGTATAGTTCTTCTGTGTAATCTTGCCACCTCTTCTTAAGAAGGCCTTCTTATCTCTTCTTGCTATTCTCTGGAATTCTGCATTCAATTGGGTGTATCTTTCTCTTTCTCCCTTGCCTTTCGCTTCCCTTCTTTTCTCAGCTATATGTAAAGCTTTCTCAGAGAGCCATTTTGCTTTCTTGCATTTCTTTTTCTTTGGGATGGTTTTAGCCGCTACCTCTTGTACAATGTTGTGAACATCCGTCCATAGTTCTTCAGGCACTCTATCAGATCTAATTCCTTAAATCTATTTGTCACCTCTACTGCATATTCATCAGGAATATGATTTCGGTCATACCTGAGTGGCCTAGTGCTTTTCCCTACTTTCTTCAATTTAAGCCTAAATTTTGCAACAAGATGTTCATGATCTGAACCACAGTCAGCTCTTGCTCTTGTTTTTACTGACTGTATAGAGCTTCTCCATCTTTGGCTGCAGAGCACATAATCAATCTGATTTCTGTGCTGACTGTCTGGTGATGTCCATGTGTAGTCGTCTCTTGGGTTGTTGGAAAAGAGTGTTTGCTATGACCATCGTATTCTCTTGACAAACTCCTACCAGCCTGCACCTTGATTCATTTTGTATTCCAATGCCAAACTTGCCTGTTATTCTGGTGATCTTTTGGCTTCCTAATTTAGCATTCCAATCCCCCATGATGATAAGGACATCATTTTTTGGTGTTAATTCGAGAAGGTGTTGTCTGCCTTCATAGAACTGGTCAACTTCAGCCTCTTCAGCACCAGTGGTTGGGGCATAGACTTGGACTACTGTGTTGCTGAATGGTTTGCCTTGGACTCGAACTGAGATCATTCTGTCATTTTGGAGATTGTATCCCAGTACTGCTTTTCCTACTCTTTTATTGACTATGAAGGCTGCTCCATTTCTTCTGAGGGATTCTTGCCCGCAGTAGTATACCTGATGGTCATCTGAACTAAATTCACCCATTCCTGTCCATTTTAGTTCACTGATTCCTAAGATGTTGATGTTCAGTCTTGTCATCTCTTGTTTGACCATGTCCAGTTTGCCTTGATTCATGGATCTGACATTCCAGTTTCTTATGGAGTATAGATCTTTGCAGCATTGGACTTTCCTTTCACCACCAGATACATCGGCAACTGAGTGTCCTTTCGGCTTTGACCGAGTTGGTTCCTTCTTTCTGGTGCTACTAGTACTAGCCCTCTGCTCTTCCCCAGCAGCACATTGGACAACTTCCCAGCTGAGGGGCTCATCTTCTGGCATCATATCTTTTTGCCTTTTGGTACTGTCCGTGGGGTTTTCATGGCAAGGGTACTGGAGTGGGTTGCCATTTCCTCCTCCAGTGGATCACGTTTTGTCAGAGCTCTCTGCAATGACCCATCCATCTTGGGTGACCCTGCACGCCATAGCTCATCGCTTCATTGAGCTACGCAAGCCCCTTCGCCATGACAAGGCAGCGATCCATGAAGGGGTTTACCTATTTTTAATTTACTAATAACTTCCAATGTTTCTTCTTCTTCTAGTTGAGTTTCCATGATGTCTTTATCCTCTTCTTGAATATTACACTTTAAATTCTTTTCTATATATTTTTGGCATTCTTTCAAATCTGTTTCTTTTCCCTTATATAATTTGTCAAAAAAACTTTGGAAAATTAAAAGCTTTTCTTTCATCTCATTACATCTTTCCCCGTTTTCATTCTGTATTACTCCAATTAATTGATTTTTTTTGGCTTTTTTGACTTGTGTGACTGTAGCCAGCATTTTGGAATTTTTATTACTATTTTCATAAAATTCCCTTTTCAAGTAAATTAGATTTCTTTGAACTTGTTCTATTTCAATATTTATCTAAGTTATCTAAAGGAACGTCTGCGCCCATATATGCCCTCCCGCCCCTTACGATCGGCAGCAGATGCCCTTCTCCGGGAACCCTCCGTGAGGGAGATAAGGAGGGTGAGTACTCGAAGGAGGGCTTTCTCTGCGGTGGCGCCCCACCTATGAAATGCACTCCCCAGAGAGGTCTGCCTGGCGCTGTCATTATTTGCTTTTCGGCACCAGGCAAAGACCTTTTTATTTAAAAGTTATTTTAATTGTTAGTTATAAATTGTATTTATAGTATTTTAACTTGTAATTTGAGATGGGCCAGTTTTAAATAGTTTTAAATTGTTAATGTTTTTGTATTTGTTATGTTGTGAGCTGCCCCGAGGCTTTGTTGCAATGGGGGCAGCATACAAATGTTTTAAATAAATAAATAAATAAATATTTTGTATTTCTTTTCTTTTTGCTGTAACATAATTTTGTTTTCTCTACTTTGAATATATTTTTCTCTAATTCTTTTAGTTTCTTCTTCTAGTCTCATTATATGTCGCTCTTTTGGTTTTTTTTAAATTGTAGGACTATTTTATTCCAAGCCCTCTTACCACTGCTTTCATTGTATCCTATATTAGACTTGTATTACTACCTCCTTTTCCATCTATTTCCCATATTTCTTTTAATTCTTTTTCCCATTTTTTCTAAAATTTTCTCTTTTTTAAAAATCCATAAATCTATCCGCCATCTATTTGCCTGAGTATAATCACATTTTATTTCTATTTCCATTATTACCATTGCATGGTCTGATATTTTAATTATGTTTATATCTGCCTTAACTATCTCAGACAATATTTCTGATGTTACAAACATATAGTCTATTCTTGTGAAATTTTTATGTCTATTTGAATAAAATGTATAACTTTTTTGGTCCCCATTTAATTCTCTCCAAACTTCTTTAAATCTGTTTTCATTAATAAATCTACTTAAATCTGTATTCTTATATTTTATATCTGACTTTGATGGGTTAGAGTTATCTTTTTCTTTATCCATAACCATATTACAATCACCTGCCATTATCACATATTCTTTTTTTTAAAAAAATCTTCTATTTCTTTATATACCTTGTCATAGAACTCCCTTTGATTTGTATTAGGTGCATGCATATTAGCTAACATCACCTCTTGTCCATACATCAGACCTTGTATTATTAGAAATCTCCCCAAATGGTCCTTTTTTATAGCTTCTATTTTAATTTCACATCTTTTGGCAAGAATAATTTCAACACTTCTAGCTTTTGGACTGCCATATGATTTCTCGTATACGTCTGCCCAGTATAGTTTTAGTTCATTCACCCCATCTGTCTTTTGACGCGTTTCTAGTAAAAATATAATATCTGCTTTTTCTTTATATAAAGATTTTTCAATTCTGGCTTGTTTATGTCTTTCTCCCAAGCCATTTACATTCCAAGACACAATCTTCAATGTTTTTCCTGTTTTTTTCAATACATTAAATGTTCTTTTTGGTCTCCAAATGTGATTAAAATAAACACTCCAATAAGACAATAACAATCACCCAAATCAATTTAGCCCCACCCCCACCATATTCCCCACCTCAAATGTGTATGGAGGCCCCCTTGCCCCTCTTCAGGAGATGTTCTCCTCCCTGCCGCTTTGGGCTTCCAAGGGGGTGGGGGGAGAGGACCCTTCCCTTCATAGGCCCCAGACACCCATTCCACCCTCCCCAGTCATCCATACCCTTTTATTCCATACTCAAATTTCTCTTATATTTCAGCAATACTTTCAACACTAAAAAATACAATACATTCTATATCTATTACATATAAATCTTCTAATCTTATCATCCTTCTTCTAAGTCTCCTCTTCTTCTGGATCTCCTCTTCTTCCTGCCTCTATGAAGAAGATGAGCCTCCTGCTGCTATGCTCAACTTCTCCTTCTCAATATCTCTTCTCTCCTTCTCTGTCCTCCTCCTTGAAAATGTGGATATGTCCTTTAACTTATGCATTTGTGCTACGTATTCCTCATCAAGGATAATTCCAAGCATCTTCAGTAATTCCAGTTCGTTTTCTTTGTATCCACTGTATAATATTTTCCATTATATGCAAACCTCATAAAAATTGGGAACCCCCAACCATTTCCGGGCCATTGTGTATGAGAATTGAAGATATTGGTTTTTCCAATAAGTAGTCCTTTGCTGCCACCCTGTGGGCTTTTTACCTTACAACAGATTCTTTAAATAAAGCAATTCAAGAGTCTATTCAACAACTAGCTTCAGAACAAAAGAAATTGACTGTAGAGCAAAATGAGAAATTGGAGAAGATGACCTTAGACCAAAATGAAAAGACTGGAAAAGCTGGATAGTCATATTGGGGCTATAAATGCTCAATTTGCAGATATCCAACTGAAAACAGTGCCAAATGAACAAAAAATAAAAGAGGTGGAAAATAAGACTGACAATATGGAAAGAAGACCAAAGTGATGAGTAAGGAAATGCAACATTTAACGCAAATAAATAAAACACTATGGGACTCAGTGGCTATATTGGAGATGGATAAGGCATCTAATTACTTGAGACTACAGAACATACCAGAGACAAAAAATGAAGACAGTTCTTCAAAAAAATGAAGAACTATCGACTGAGGAAGTGATTCCAAAGACGATACAGGACTGTGCGGAAATGGACAGGCTGACTTTGCCTCTAAAGGAAAAAGAAGACACATTATACTATCAAACTTGGGACTTTTTTATCATTAGTTAGTGAAACGGGATTATACTTAGGGCTGAAATGTGCATCAATTGTAAAGAGAATAAGATAATAACTCAGTATGTCCGATGTCTTTGGAATAAATTGTCTTAATTGCTAGAAAATAATAAAAACTTGAAAACTGGAGAAAGCTGCCAAATTCACACCGTTTGCTCAGAGAGGGCCCCTGATACCCATGCTGCGTTGGCACATTCGATCGGACACTGTAAGTGGCATCAAATACTCCAACGCAGCACGGGTATGAGGGGCCCTCTCCCAACAAATGCTGTGAATTTGGCAGCATTTTCCTGTTTTCAAGTTTTTATCATTTTTTACCAATTAAAGCAATAATTATTGTTTAATTAAACCAAGGCAACTGCTCTCTCCACTTCTTCCTTCTCCATGTCAAGAGCTTCTGCTAGCATTGTCGTTATTACCTCATTTAAGTCTTCATTTTTTGTCTCTGGCATGTTCTGTAGTCCCAGATAATTAGAAGCCTTCTCCAACTGCAATATAGCAACTGAGTCCCATAATGTCTTGTTCACTTGTGTCAGATGTTGTACTTCTTTATTTATCTCTCCCGTCTTCTTGTCAATAATATCAGTCTTATTTTCCACCTCTTGCATTTTTTGTTCATTCTGTGTTGTTTTATGTTGGATGTCCGCAAATTGAGCATTTATAGCAGTTATATGACTCTACATTTTCTCCAATCTCTCACTTTGTTCTGAAGCCATTTTCTCTGGTTTCTCATTTTGCTTTGAATGGATTCTTGGATTGCTAAGAGTGTTCTCTGTAACTCCTTTTGGAAGTTACATTTATCTTGTTGGATCGTCACATCCGATGTTTGTTGGTGATGAATTGGGCTTGGGGGTCCCAAAGGGGGGGGGAGAAGATGATGTATAAAGTTTTTTTGCTCTTTTATAAGGATTAGGAAGATTCATTATTAATATTATCAGAAACTGAATCAGTTTAGAGATGAAAAATTAATTCAATTTGACTTCTTAAACAAAATAATAAAGGCACTTAAGGTCTTGTTCAAATTTCAGTTAATTGCCACCGTTTTCCCCCTTGAGCAACCTAAAATATGGTTCAAATTATTTCCTCTTCTACAGTTCTTACAGTTACTTAATAGCAAACCCCTTCCAATTATTTTAACAAATACAAAGGATGACGCATCCAGCAAAAATAATGCAGTATCTCCAACCAAAACTTGAAATAGCTGAAATTCTTCTGATGTTCCAGCACCTTAATTTATGTTTTCCAGTGATTTTCCACCACTTTCCAGAGACTAGAAGTCAAAATTTAAAGTTTTTATTTAGGTGATTTGCTATAAGGCCAAATGGTCACGGGGGGGGGGGGGCAGCAAAAGACTCAAAAGAATCAAAAGATTTTAATGCAATTGTTGATTAAAAAATGGACTATAAGAGCAACAACAAAGGAAAAAGAGGAAGGAGAATACTTCCAAAGTCCTTCTTTAATATACTAGAGGGATTTAGACTAACAGATGTCTGGAGACACAAAAATGCCACTTCATCCAAGTATACTTTCTACTCAAATAGACATAGGTCATGGTCTAGAATTGACATGATCTGAATAACCACAGATTTAAATCCAGATCTGTGAGAAGCTGAAATAGATACAAATGTCTGGGCTGATCACAATCCTATAACGATGACCTTGAAAGGAATAATAAAAACACCTAGATGGACACAAAATAAATCTCTATTAAAAGATAAAAACTTTAAAGAAGAAATAACAAAGGAATTAAAATTTTTCTTCCAAGAAAATAAAGTTGAAGAAACCTCCCTACAAAACATTTGGGACACTGCTAAAGCATATGTCAGAGGCTTGATTATAACTTATTCAGCAAAAATAAATAAAAAGAGAAAACAAGAATGACTTAAATTAACAAATGAGTTGAGGAAACTTGAACAGGAGTTACAGGACGACCCGTCAAAAAAGGACCTCAAGATACAGATGAATACTCTAAAACACAAATTGAATCTTTTAGATACAAATGAGTTAGCTAAACATATGAAATTAACCAAACATATTTTTTTTGAAAAGGCTAACAAACCAGGGAGATGGTTATCCTAAAATTGAAGAAGGAAAGAGAAAAGAGATTAATATTTAAGTTGAAAGTTGGAGAAGGACAACTACAGGTACAAAGCACATCAATAAAGAAAATAGTGGAAGACTTCTTTACAAAGCTATATCAAGCTAAAGACATATCAATTGAGAAGATTCATGAATATATACAAAAGGAAAATCTACCAAAAGTGCTGGAGAAATAGCAAAAAATATTAAATGAGGAAATAACAATGACAGAAGTAATTGAAGTGATTAAGAGACAAAAGAATGACAAAACCCCTGGCCCAGATGGACTACCAGCGGAGTATTATAAATGTTTTGAAGGAATTCTATGTACACTTCTGAAGGATATGTGCAATGCTGTATTCTTAGATGCCAAAACACCAAATACTTGGATTGAGGCAATTATTACTTTAATACCGAAAGAAGACACGGACTTGACACAGATTCAAAACTGCAGACCTATATCACTCTTAAATGTGGATTATAAAATCTTTGCTTCTGTAATGGCAGAAAGACTGAAGAAATATCTAATATATTTTATACATACAGATCAAAATGGTTTTCTACCTGAGAGACAAATTAGAAACAATGTGAGGACTATCCTGGATATCTTAGAATACTATGAAATGCATTCTGAAAAATCAATGGCACTATTGTTTCTAGATGCACAGAAGGTGTTTGACAATGTTAACTGGCAATTTATGAAACAGCAATTACAACAAATGGAATTTGGTGGAAACTTTATTAATGCAATATCAAGTATTTACCAAAAACAGACTGCCAGGATAATACTCAATGGAGAACTTACAAACACTATAGACATTCCAATGGATGACCCTTATCACCACTGTTATTTATATTGACTCTAGAAATTTTAAACAGAAATGTTAGAGAAGATATGGATATTAAAGGTGCCAGAATCAGAGATGAAAGCTATAAACTTCAAGCATTCGCAGACGACTTAGTGTTTATCTTAGAAGATCCTTTGGTAGCAATGCCCAGACTCTTAAAAAAAAAAATAGAAAATTATGGTGAAGTTACCAGGATGAAAATAAATACAGAAAAGACTAAACTGTTAGTTAAAAATCTCTCACTGGAGCAAAAAACAACTTTGATGGAGCAAGTAGTTTTTCAAATAGTTAAAAAGGTCAAATATCTGGGAATTTTTCTTACAACCAGATGCGCTACATTGAAAGAAGACAACTATGTTAAACTATTTAAGGAGATTAAGAGTGATCTAGAAAAATGGGCTAATTTGCAATGATCACTGTTGGGGAGAATAGCAATAGTTAAAATGAATATATTACCTAAGCTTTTGTTCTTAATTCAAACAATTCCTATAAAAATTGATAAAAAGTTTTTTGATGATTTAAATACTCAAGTTTTGAGATTTATATGGCAAAAGAAGAAATCAAGGATGAAGTTAAAAATGCTCCAGGAGGCCAAAGGGAATGGGGGCTTTGGCCTTCCTGATTGGTTGTTGTATTATCAAGCCTGTGTTGCAGATCAAGCTGCATCTGTTCATGAAAATAACATTAGAAAAACAATTTGCAAGGTGGGCATTGTTCAAAGCTGCATAGAGAACTCCACGTAATAAAAGAAATTATGTAATCATATGTATAAGTTTTTCTGCAAAATGTTCTTTTAATTATAAATTCCAGGTTTGAGATGAGCCAAACTTAAGGCTGGAATAATGAAAACCTGAGAGAAATTCAGACAGACAGATGCTGCCATCCTTACATGAGAATTTTAGGCCAAAATATTTACATCAGGTCATCATAGCAAGAGAGGAAAAAGATGTTTTCCCTGATTGCACACCTCTAGGTAAGTTTGAGCACCAGGCCCTCTCAGTTGAGAAAGGGGCAAAAATGCAGGCTACACCCATGTGCAGCAACTCCTGTTTCTACGCCTGCCTTTGATCACAGCAACTGCCATTTTGGCAAAGTAAATAAGGTGATCAATAAAAGATTAGGATGAAATGTGATGCATTAAATATTTAAGCTATGCAGCTTCCTGGAGGATAGAAGTGGGGGGTGGCAGGGGCAGCTCATGGAATAGTCCAGAAGAGGGATGCCAGTCTCCCCACTTCCCTGGATAAAGTGGATCACTGCAGGAATGGAGCATGCTCACCTCTTCCCAGGGATGGTCAGAGGAAAACAGTGCCACTATTCAAGGCCATATCTAAAGAATGCATGGACAGATGATGGCCAGCCTTCACAGGGGAGGATGATGAAGGTGTTCCCACAGCAGTACCCACCCTGAATTTGCTACAACTATGGTGCTCCATGGCTTCCTTTCTCTGGCCATACTCCTTAAAAAGAGAACAATGATTTGGCATTGTCTCTGGGCATACACAGAGTGCTGGACCCTTTCCACCAAGTGTCCATCATCTCATGGGACCCATTTTATTTATTTATTAAATTTCTAACCTGTTCCATTAGCCATAAGGCTCTTTCTGCAGGTTACAGCAGAAAAATAGAAAATAAAATACAAAATAGAATAAAATAGAGATTAAAATACAAAATAAAACAATTACAAATAAAAGGCTCCTTGATGACACCCAAAGAACACATCCTGTTCCTAGCATCTCTTTGGGCTAGGTCAACATTTTTCTCTACTCCCAGGTGTTTGAAGGACATCTAGGATGCCCCAGCAGATTTGCAAGGCCATAGGATACCCAAGGGGGGGGGCGCATATCCCTGAAACCACTGATTCCTGGACCCAAGGACCCAGGCTTTGCTGCCCGCAGGTGTTCCTGAGCCGGTCCTTTTCTCATTTTGCTTTCCATATAGTTTTGGTTTGGGTTTTCATTGTTGTTGCTGTGTTATCTAGTCTGGCTGAAGCCATGAACCAGAATTTCAGAGGAGAGGAGAGGAGAGGAACTGGACTTTACCTGAATGGTAACCTTTTCAACACAGTGCAGCAACACTGAACCTGCCCTCTGAAAAGGAACGCTCACTGTCCAAAAGGCAGCCTGCTCCCAGGGGTGTTTCTAGGATTGTGCACCTGCAGCAGTGCCATCCCATAAGTGCCCCTGGGAATGCCATGGGCGTGTAATCCCAATAAGTGTGGTAAGAGCAGCATCCCGGGAAGCTTTCAGCCAGAGACCAGCCTGCCACACTTGATGAAGTTAGATCCCAGCGTCAGTGCACAAAGCTGACCACAGCACTTTGCTTATGCTCAGAGGCACAGAGGGCCACATGAGCAAAGAAGAAGCAAAACCAAGCAGGGTTTGGAAGGAAGCCCTTGCTGGTGCGCCCAGGAGAGTGTTTGTAAGGAGTAAATCCCAGCAGTGACGATACGGAGGCAAAGTACCAAGCAGTGCAGTTTAAAGCGTTCTTGCAGGAGCGGGCGCCCACCTCACAGGCAGTGCGCCGTTTCCACACATGGCCTTGCCTTCTATTCCCTTTGCCCGGCTGCAGACCCTGCCTCTTTCCTCCCACTGGCTGGGTAGCTAAGAGGACGCAATCTTCGCCGTCCGCCTCTGTCATACCACCCCTCGGTATGCTCCCCCTCCCGCTCATGCGTCCCATGTTCATGCTGATGAGCCCGTTACCTATGAGAGGGGTGGCAGTTACTATTCATGCGCCTATTAAGCCTGCGCAGTTCCTTCTAAGAGTTCAACAGGTCGGCTTGGCCTTGGAGCCTCTCACCTGATGCCCACTCATTTCCCAAATCTTGTGGGAGGATGAGATAGGACGAGCAGGCCTTCCTCCAGGCTCCTTACCGCCAGTTGTAAGAGGCCATCAATTTCCTGCTCTCTTCCATGGAAGGTGACAGTTTTACCACTGCCCCCCTCCCAATTTTACCCCCTCTGGCAATTTTCAGGACTTGGATGTAAGAAACACTATTACTCTTAGTACGACTATTTACATGATTCAATTCTCAGGCCCTTTGGCCTTCAGGGACTTCAATGATCCTGCCCTAGCCCTGTATTCCACCCTTTCTGCGGTTTTCACCTTACCACTTAGTAACAGTAATTTTTCATTTCTCACAATCCACCCTTTTTCTTTTATTAACATTTACTGTTACTAACCTGAATTGTTCCCCAGAAATTCCTCCAGCAGAGTCTGCTCTGGGGAGGGTTTTCTACCTTTAACTACCTTTAATGTCGTTATCCTTTCCCCATGTTGGTTTATCCTTGGCATTGTGGTCACCTGAACAGATTCCACAGTCCGTTGGACCATCTGGGCCATCACAGGTATGAACCATGGCAGTGGTAGTAGCCCTGCAACTGCCATCAACAGTACTCCTCTCCATTTCAATGAGCCTCCACCAGACAACTCTCCCCACCATGAGGATCACACTCTTTTTTTTTTTTTTTTACAGAAATTGTGTAGAGGAGCACAGTCAGGGCAGTGGGCGCAACAGCAGCTCTCACATCAGCAAGAGCACCAGCACATCCGAGAGCCAGGCAGCGTCGCCTAACCAACCCTCCCGTGCTCGGTCTTTCGGAGCTTCAGCTTCAAGGGCCCGTCACCAGGATCCACCGTCCGCCCCTTTGGCGGCAGCACAGGTCCCTTCTCCCTTGTGTAATGTGCCCACCCTTTTTCTTTTGTCCAGACAGCCGTTTCAGTCATCAGTAACACCAGTGGTGCAGCTTGGAGTCCTTCCAGGGTTTTTCCAGAACCCCGTCTCCAGTTTTGAACAGACGTACTGTGAACTCCAGGGGAGCTGCGTGTGCCAGTAGTCCCTTCTCCCTGAGGGCAGATGAAGAAGAAGAAATCCCCAGTATATACACAGTTCAGCAGAAATTTTTCTTTTGACTCGAAACTTGGTAACTCCCCCACCCGCCCCAAGTAAGGCAACTCAAACAGCATTTCATAGGGTGATCTCCCCATATCTCTCCCCGGAGCAGTTCGCATCCGGAGCAGGGCCACAGGTAAACACTTTGTCCAAGGCAGTCTAGTCTCCATCCTTAGTTTCTTCAATTGCTGCTTTAGGGTCTGACCCATCCCAGCTCCCCCATCCTTGCTACTTCAGCCTCATCATACTTAAGGCTTATAAAAAGGAACTTCAACCAAGGGGATCAAGTATAGTATTGATCACCAATCCCAGAATGATCTCCCTTTACATGAATAATGGAACTGGGCCCCCTCCCCTCCCTTCGACCATCTGCTGCTGCCGCCGCCGCGCCACTGCCGCCGGACCCGGGGGACAGCTGACGCCACTGTCTGCGGCCATCGCTGGACCTACCTGGGGACAGAGGACGCCGAGGCCAATGCCGCCGCTGCCAGAGGACGCCATCTTGCCGGCCGGCGAGTTCTGCGCGGCCGCCTTTGCTCCCCAGCCCCGCCAGCGTGGGTGAGAGCTACGCCGGATTGGGGGCAGGGCGCGGAGACGAGCCGCAGGCATAACTTGCTGGATGCGGCCGGGCGGTCATCACCATTTGGAGCCGTTCGGGGTCGTGCGGGAGCTGGGCTGGCCAGGGACCCTATTGGTTGGGCGGAATTCTGTATTGGGTGGTTGATGGGGAGTTTTTAAAAGAGTTTTAAAGGTTTTATTGCATTTTAACGTAATTTTAATGGATTCATTCCTGGCCATGACGACTGCGAGGTTGCCTGGGGAGTGCGTGGGCACTGCCATTGGGGTGTTCTTGAGCAATGGCGATGGGGGTCTAACGAGCCTGCGTAGCAGAAGGAGGGACAGATGGTTGGCACCTGTCCCCCCTTCTGGTTACTCCCCCAGCCAGAGGGTTCCAGGTAGGCTTGTCACCCCCCCCCCCCCGGGCCTGACGGTGCTGCTGCTTAATGCCAGGTCGGTCCACAATAAATCGTCCCTCATCCATGACGTGATCGTGGATGAGGGGGCCAACCGGGCTTGCATTACAGAGACCTGGGCTGGGGAGGGGGGATGTCTCCCTCTCTCAAATGTGCCCGCCCGGGTATCTGGTCCAGCACCAGCCACGCCTGGAGGGGAGGGGGGGTCGCTCTGGTTTATCGAGCTTCTATTTCCCTTTCGGGGCTTCCTGTCCTCTCGAGACCGGGGCTGGAGTGCCTCCACTTGGTGTTGGGTGATCAAGACAGATTGGGGATTCTGCTGGTGTACCGTGCACCCTTCTGCCAAACAGGCTCCCTGCCTGAGCTGACGAAGGTCGTCTTGGACCTGGTGTTGAGGACCCCCAGGATGGTGGTCCTGGGGGACTTCAATCTCCACGCCGAGACTGATCTGACCGGGGCGGCTCAGGACTTCATGGTCTCCATGACAGCCATGGGGCTGTCTCAACATGTCAATGGCCCGACCCATGAACATGGACACACTCTGGACCTGGTTTTCTCGACGGGGCAGGAAGAGGGTGGTCTGAGGGTGAGGAACTTGTGTCTGACACCCCTGTCATGGTCAGATCACTTCCTCGTGAGGTTTGTGCTCGAGAGAGGCCTCTCCCTCTGTAAGGGTGCGGACCGGATTGTGTGGGTCTGCCCCCGGAGCCGGATGGATCCAGACAGATTCCTGAAGGCCCTGGGGGAGTTTCCAGTTGACAAGACTGGTGCTCCTGTCGAGGCTCTGGTCGAGCTATGGAATGGGGAAATGACCAGGGCTGTTGACACGATCGCTCCTAAGCGTCCTCTCCCGCCTGGCAGAGTCCATTCTTCCCCTTGGTATACATCTGAATTGCGGGCGATGAAGCAGGCTGCGAGACAACTAGAGCGTAGGTGGAGGAGATCACAGGATGAATCTGACCAAACACACTTCAGAGCCCATCATCGGACCTATGCTGTGGCGGTGAAGGCGGCAAAAAAGACATTCTTTTCCGCTTCCATTGCCTCCTTTAAATGCCGTCCGGCGGAGCTTTTTCGGGTGGTACAAGGGCTGGTTCATCCTGGCCCTAAGAAAGATCTGGTTCCGTCCTCGAAGGCCCGCTGTGACGACTTTGCCCAGCGTTTCAGGGAGAAAATCGCTCAGATTCGTCACGAGCTAGACTCCACTAGTGATTCAGAGGCTTCTGGGGAGATACCAATGTCGCCGTCTGGTCCAAAATTAATGGATGAATTTCAGTTATTGCGGCCTGATGATGTGGACAAGGTGCTTTGACGAGTACGTCCCACCACTTGACTATTGGACCCTTGCCCATCTTGGCTAATTAACAACGCCAAGCATGGGATTGGGTCTGGGATCTTGGAAGTGGTTAACGCTTCTCTGAGGGAGGGCCGGGTACCTGCCCCTTTAAAGGAGGTGGTCGTCCAAATGGTCCTGAAGAAGGCGTCACTGGATCCAGAGATGGCCACTAATTATAGACCAGTGGCCAACAACCCGTTTCTGGGCAAGGTGTTGGAGCGGTGGTGGCGGGACAACTCCAGGTACTCTTGGATGAAACTGATTATCTGGACCCATTTCAGTCTGGCTTCAGACCCGGGTACGGCACTGAATCTGCCTTGGTCGCCCTGTACGATGACCTGTGCAGGGAGAGGGACAGGGAGAGTGCGTCCCTGTTGGTCCTCCTGGACCTCTCAGCGGCTTTCGATATCATCGGCCATGGTGTTCTTCTGGAGAGGCTGGCGGGATTGGGAGTTGGGGGCACTGCTTGGCAGTGGTTCCGCTCCTACCTCAATGGCCGATTCCAGAAGGTGGTGCTGGGGGACTGTGGCTCTGCACCATGACAGCTATGCCATGGAGTACCGCAGGGGTCCATTTTGTCCCCCTTGCTATTCAACATCTACATGAAACCACTGGGAGAGGTCATCCAGAGGTGTGGGCTGCGGAGTCATCAGTACGCGGATGACACCCAGCTCTACCTCTCGTTCTCCACCGATCCAGGTGAGGCAGTGGCTGTGCTGAACCAGTGCCTGGGTGAGGTGATGGGCTGGATGAGGGCCAATAAACTGAGGCTCAATCCAGACAAGACGGAGGTTCTGTTGGTTGGCGGATCGGGCTTTGGGGTGGGGGACCTTGACCTTGTCCTGAATGGGGTTGCACTCCCTCTGAGGGACAGGGTCCACAGCTTGGGAGTGCTCCTCGACCCAGAGCTATCGTTGGAAGCTCAAGTGACTGCGGTGGCGAGGAGCGCTTTCCATCAGCTCCGGCTGATCCATCAGCTCCTTCTCTACCTGAAGGATGACTGCCTAGTGACCGTGATGCATGCATTGGTTACTTCCCGGTTGGATTTTTGTAATGTGCTCTACGTGGGGCTGCCCTTGAAGACAGTCCGGATACTTCAGATGGTGCAAAACAGAGCTGCCAGGTTGTTGACGGGGACTGGGCGTTATTTTCACTTAACCCCAGTCCTTTGTCAGCTCCACTGGCTCCCCATCGAAGTCCAGGCTCGATTCAAGGTGCTGGTCATGACCTACAAAGCCCTTAACGGCTTGGGACCTGGTTACCTGAAGAAGCGCCTGCGTCCATATGTGCCCTCCCGCCTCTTGAGATCGGCGGCAGAGGCCCTCCTCCGGGAGAGACATCGGGAGGCAAAATACCCAGAGGAGGGCCTTCTCTGCGATGGTGCCCCATCTGTGGAATGCGCTCCCCAGAGAGGTCTGCCTGGCACCGTCGTTATTTGTTTTTCGGTGCCAGGCCAAGACCTTTTTATTTAAACGTTATTTTAACTGTTGGTTGTATTTATTGACTTTAAATCTGCTGCCAGGATGTCTCCAGTATTTTGTATAGAAATATATTTATTTATGTATTGGAAGCCGTCCCGAGGCTTATGTGAATGGGGCGGCATACAAGTTGTCCAAATGAATGAATGAATGAATGAATGAATAATGGCCAATTGTTTGGGCAGAGCCAATTTTTACAGTACTTGCACCAACTTCTCATGCGCCAAAACTTTTCCTCTACTCATGATCAAACTGCTTTCCTGCCAAATTTTCCCAAAGGCATGTGCTAGCCCAAATACACCCCAATGCCACATCTGTTTTTAGAGCTTGATCTACGAGAGCCTTAGCTCCCCAAAGGCTACTTTCACGGAGTCTCTGGATCACTTGCCTAGCTAGTCCCTTAGATAGCCATTCTCAGCCATCAGACATTACCCATCTTCCAGAGTCTAGATCCTTCTCAGTTCCTTCCGACAATCTCAGGGCTCACTTCAGAGCCCATAACGCACAAGTTTGGGCTGACCAGGAGGAGGACAGTCTCCCGCTATCCCTCACCTGGTTCCCTTTTATTACTTGTATCCATGATGCCTTTCCCCTTACTTTATTTTCTAGATCCACTAATTCCACACAATCATGCTCTTACTCCGAGTCCCAACTGCCTCCTATCAAGAAATCTACAGGATTCGCACCTCCTCCAGCAGTCAAAATCAAATCTACTTGATTCATCAATACAGCCTCATACTTAAGAAGTCAGGAGTCAGTTAGCCACCTTCCAGCCCCGGTGGCTAACAGAGCTTGCACTGGGGGTGCCACTGTCACCACCCAAGCTTCCCCAAAGGTTAACTTCCTGGCTTCTTCAGCCAATAGGGCTGTGGCTGCACAGGCTGTTCCCCCCATCCCTTTAATGCCAGCCCTCTCTTTGGCTCCCCTTCCTCAGTAAATGCTGCAGTAGCAAATAAAAAAATGCTCCTATTCACCATGGCCTCATAAACTTTCCTTCAGCTCTCTTCTCCATGGGGCACCTGAGCCCTTCAAGAGGAGCTGTGCAGCATCGTTTGCGCATCATTCCAAGTTGAGTGATAAAACATAGCGACAAAGTGAGTCAGAAAGGGGGGGCCTCCCCTGGTCATCTAGTCTGACCCCCGGTTTCAGCCAACTCTGTTCCTATAATCCACAGCATGTGGTTGTCCAAACGTCTTCACTGATGGGCCTCAACCACCTCCCATGAAACCCATCCCATTTTCCGGGGGTTCCTGACCCTCAGAGATTATCTTCTAACACTTAACCTGAAACCTCGTTCCTGGAGTTTTGTTTCACTGGAATGCAGCCTGCCCTGCTGGCATTAGTCCAATTAGTGCTTTGAAACAAACATCACCTTTTCAGAATCCTCTGGAAAAACTAGGATTCCGATTCTTTTAATTATACAACTCAGAGGTGGCCAATGGTTGTTGAACACACACAGAAACAGAAACACAAAGCCAGGCAGAACCAGTCACAGTGGCACCTGCCCTTTCCTGCTGTTAAGTTATGGCCTGCTCACTCTCGAGCCCAATGCAATAAATTCTTGCAGGGAGAGGCATCATGCCCCCCCCCCTTCCTCTCCAAGCCTGTAAACACAAAGTGTTCGATTTTCCTTCCAGGCCTCACAAGCACCAGCTGCCTGTGGTTTTAGAGACAAGTCAGAATCGGTCCTCCTCATTAGCTTAGTCTCTACCTCCCCTCCAACGCCTTTTACCAAAAACCCCAGTCCGGCTAGGAGATCTCTCCCTGCCAAGTGACAAATTTCCTCCCCCAGTACAAAATCACACCACACAACGGTTTCGCCAGGCTCATGTTTTACCTGAGCAGGTTCAAATATTTTCGCTTTTCCCAGATTACCTGCCACTCCTTGAGCCATCAATTCCCCTTTTCCCAATCTCATTCCATCTGGAATCAGATTCATTGTGGAGCAGGTAGCTCCAGAGCCTGCCATAAATGCCATGTCTTTCCCAAATGGTCCCACTTTCAAACTTATCAAGGGTTCCCAGTGGGTCCTCCTATGAGGAGACCCCTGACCTTCCTAGTCTTTGTCCATATTCGTGAGAGAAATCAACCTCTCCTCTCCCCTCAGCTCACTCAGGGCACTCTCGTTCAAAGTGCCCACCCTTTCCACATTGATAGCATCCTGCGCTTAATCCTTCATTCATTCGCCCCTCCTAGGTGCGGGCTGAAGTCCTCTTCCTCGACCTCATCCTCTACCTTTCCTCTATTGCCATTGCCTTCCATCCTTTGAGCCATGAACTCCATTTCTCCTCATCCTCTCTCCTCGCATACACTTTGTGTGCCTCTCTCAACAAATCTTCCTACGTCCTTGCCTCTCTTCCGTCTAACTCCTGCAACTTCTGTTCTGCCTAATATCCTCCCCTGCCTTCCCTGCAAACTGGCACTTCAGCAATATCTATCTGCTGGGCTGGATTCCTGGATCCAGTTGCCCATTTTTCTGCACCTGTTGCTTCAGTCTCTCCAGCCACACAGACGGAGTATCATCTTTCTTTTATTGCAAAGACAAAGTCTTACGTACATTAAGAGACTGAGGTACTGCTTTGATTCCCTGGATCATATACTCTAATACTTCCCAACTCTCCCTTCTAGAAGCCAGCACGGAGCATCTCCTGCTCTGTGGAGATTTTCTCTATTCCAAACTTCTGTAGCTGCCTGTTGGATCAACCTCAATTCTTCACCAGAAAACAAAATGCAAGCAAGCAAGCAAACAAAAATAGCTAGCAGTTCCTGCCTGCGTAAAAGGTTTCACCTCTGCTGCAGTCAGAGGGGACTCCACAAACCCAAATCCTCCCATTGCCACAGTACCTGCCCCAAAGGGCCATAATATGAGTTTGCTGTCCTCATGCTTTAGGACCAACCAGCAAGACCCCCTCCTGTGAGCCGTGGCTAAGTTTTTCCTGTAAGGTGGGCTTTCCATCCTTCAAGCTCTGAAGCTCCTTAGGGAGTTCGGGGAATGAAGAAGTGGTTCCCAAGGCGCCTTCGCCTTTCCTAGGGTATGGTGGCAAACGATCGAAGGGATCCCATTGTTGTAAGGCCTCCAGACTGGTTGAAACTGAGGCAGGCAGTCAGCTGCCTGCATACCTAGATTCCTCAGTCCCAAATTTGGTTTGATTCTTTGTCAGTTTTCAGACCTGACATACAGAGGGGTCATCAGACCCGTATTGGGCCAGATGAATCCTCTAACCAGAGTGTATTTTCATCCTTTTTTTTTTCTTTTGGCTTTTCTTCCTAAGATTCCCTTTAAGAGGGAAATCATTTAAATCTTTCTTCAGTTGTTCCAACCCTTTTCTCAACCCTCTATGCAGTCTCTGAAGTTGTTGTAAAAGACTTCTCTGGGCCTCTCGCTCGCCCCCCTCCTCCATCCCTGCATTCAAAATTCAGCCACTCCCTCCCTTTCCGGAGCATACGCAGTCGGCCCCAGGGGAACGCAGGGCTCCAATAACCCATCTTCAATTAGGCCTTCAGCTGCTGGTTTTAGGCCATGACGCCCCTCCATTGATTTGGGTATTGCCTCTGTCTTGCCACCTCACCGGGCGTTTTACAGCATCTCCTGGTGAATACATTCCCTCCCCAATTTGAGGGTAGTGCATTGAAAAATGGGTACTGAAAATCCTTCCCCCTTCACTCCAGATACCTTGAGTTTCTGAGGTAACAAGTGTACTCCCTGGGGGATATAATTTAACGAGGTCCGGGCTGCCCCGGTATCAACCAGGAAGACCACTTCCTCCTCCTGGGGTCCCACCTTCTTTTTTTTTTTCGCTCCTGCCGTTCCCCAGTAAGATGCTCTCTTATATGGGGTCGACCGCCCCCCCCTTCTCTTTAGGGTACTGGGGGGGGTGTCCACATTCCTTTCACAGCCTCATCTACCATAGACACCAGGATCTTTGCCTGCCTCTTCTGACTTTCCTCTTCCCTTCGTACATATACCTTCTGTGCTTCCTTCAGTAATTCTTCTGAGGCCTTTTCATTCCACCCATCTATTTTCTGAAGCTTTTTCCGAACCTCTGGCCAAGGCTTGGTAACAAAATGGATCTTCAACAGCCCTACTGCAACAGGATCATTTTGCTCCTATCTGCAGCGCTATTGCTGTCCCAGCGGGGGTCTGTATTAGGGAATTTTTCCTCCGCTGTTTCAGCACCCCCCCCCAGGGGGGTTCTGAAGTTCCCACTCTTCCAAAGCTGCCCTCCTGAGCAGTCCTCTCTCTTCCCCAATGAAGAGAGTAGTCACTATAGACATCAATTCTTCCCACATATAGACATCAGGTCCCACGAATTGATCCCACTGCTCCGCCAGTCCAACAGGATCATCCACCAAGGACCTCCTTTCTTTCTTAAAATTCCTCACATCACCG
The DNA here is from genome assembly GCA_023646645.1 of Varanus salvator macromaculatus. Classification (NCBI taxonomy): domain Eukaryota; kingdom Metazoa; phylum Chordata; class Lepidosauria; order Squamata; family Varanidae; genus Varanus; species Varanus salvator. The sequence continues at coordinate 1,131,777 of JAIXND010000715.1, read as the reverse complement.
CTGGTTAGGGGTGCATTTCCATATCCCGCTTGTCTCTCCCCCATGGGGACTTCTCTCAAGGGATACATGTTCTCATTTGGCGCCTTCCTTTTTCTCCGGACATTGTCCCCCAAAGACAGGCTGGCAGCATCCTTCCTGCATTGATCGCTTTCTCTTTCCAGTCTGGGATGTCTATTCCTGACAATCCCTTCTGCACCTTGCTCCTCCTGAAGAGGAGCAGTCGGTTCCTCCCTTTCCCTTTCTCCCGGTGGGGCCTCTATCTCCCGGTCTGGCCCACCTCCCTGGCCTTCCCAGGAGTGTATGGCAGATCACCCCAATGAGTCAACAACCGTCCCAGTGGACTAGGAGGGGGAATTTTCGGCGGGGTTCCCCCCCCCCACCTTTCCCTTCCTCCTCCTTCCTTAGTTTCGCCTTAGAGTTTCCCCGGCCTCCACTCAGCCAACAGTAGTGCCTGCTGAGTCCCCACGGACTCTGCGCTCGCCGATGACCCTTTCCTTTCCCGAGGCTTCCAATCAGTGAGTTGAGACACTCGCTCCGTACTCCTTAGTACGTCTCAATCACTCTCTCAAGCCTCACACAGGGGGTTCTTCCTCCTTCTCCAGAGGTTTCCTGCCCCCTGTTCACCACCAAGGCAATACTGAGAGCATCCACACTCACTTCTTACCTTGGTCCCTGCACGGAGTTGCCTGGCGACCGCGGCAGCGGCTCCTTACCCATTGGTCCATCCCACCAACAGAGCCCCGTCCCAGCTGCTTCTCTTTGTCCCCATATGACGTCCAAAATTTAAATGGGGCAGTGCCCAGGCAGTCCCTCCACCTGACCTAGGCCACCGAAATTGGCAGGACGCGTCTCCCTGGTGCAGGCTGGAGAAATATGCACCTGGGACGAGCCACCATCCCGGACGAGCCCCCAATTGTCAGGAGTAAATCCCAGCAGTGACGATACGGAGGCAAAGTACCAAGCAGTGCAGTTTAAAGCGTTCTTGCAGGAGCGGGCGCCCACCTCACAGGCAGCGCGCCGTTTCCACACATGGCCTTGCCTTCTATTCCCTTTGCCCGGCTGCAGACCCTGCCTCTTTCCTCCCACTGGCTGGGTAGCTAAGAGGACGCAATCTTCGCCGTCCGCCTCTGTCATACCACCCCTCGGTATGCTCCCCCTCCCGCTCATGCGTCCCATGTTCATGCTGATGAGCCCGTTACCTATGAGAGGGGTGGCAGTTACTATTCATGCGCCTATTAAGCCTGCGCAGTTCCTTCTAAGAGTTCAACAGGTCGGCTTGGCCTTGGAGCCTCTCACCTGATGCCCACTCATTTCCCAAATCTTGTGGGAGGATGAGATAGGACGAGCAGGCCTTCCTCCAGGCTCCTTACCGCCAGTTGTAAGAGGCCATCAATTTCCTGCTCTCTTCCATGGAAGGTGACAGTTTTACCACTGCCCCCCCTCCCAATTTTACCCCCTCTGGCAATTTTCAGGACTTGGATGTAAGAAACACTATTACTCTTAGTACAACTATTTACATGATTCAATTCTCAGGCCCTTTGGCCTTCAGGGACTTCAATGATCCTGCCCTAGCCCTGTATTCCACCCTTTCTTCGGTTTTCACCTTACCACTTAGTAACAGTAATTTTTCATTTCTCACAGGTTGGCTTTTACTGTGGGAAGGAGGCATTCTCTTTTCTGTCTGTCTGTCTTTTCTGCTCCCTCCTTCCCTTCCCTTCCCTTCCCTTCCTTCCCCTCTCTCCCTAATGCTTGATTGATAGCCAGCAGGAAAACCTTGCCTGGCTCAGATCAATGGGCTGCAATTATAACAAGTAACCAGTCAGGAAAAAGCAAGACTCTGGTTCCACATTACTTTGATTGACAGTGTAGTGAAAGGAGGGGGAAACAGGGGAGAGAGAACCAGAACCAGAGCTGGAGAGAAGGGGAGGGGGAGGTTGCCAGCTATGCAAGGGTTTCTGGGAACTGTAGTTTGCGGGGGGGGGGTTCTTGCTAACCCAGAACAACTGCTCATTCTGAGGGCATCCCCAACACTGCTGCATAGAAGATTTGCAGCACAGATGGGGATTCGGTAGAGGCAGTCTGGGTGAAACTTAGGGGTTTTGACAGAGAAAGAGACCTGACAGTGGGGGTATGTTATCGCCCTCCAGGTCAACTTGAGACCCTGGATGATGTCCTGACAGGCCAGATTCTAAGGATATCTCGGGGGAGAGACACAGTAATTATGGGAGATTTCAATCTCCCGGATATTACTTGGGAGACTCACTCGGCGGTGACAGCCAGGTCACGTCGCTTCCTAGAAGCTCTAGAGGGTGGGTTTTTCACACAGAGGGTCCGAGAGGCGACGAGGGGGGGAAACATCCTGGACTTGGTCTTGACCAATAGGGAGGAGCTGATAGATGAAGTACAGATTAGGGGAGCTCTGGATGCGAGTGATCACTCCATCCTTTGCTTTGAGATCAGAGGACTGGGGCCGTGCAGCAGGGCGAGCACTAGAAGCTGGGACTTCAAGAGGGCCAACTTTGGCCAACTGAAGGCCAGGCTGGGGAAAGTCTCCTGGGATAGGTTACTGGAAGGTAAGCGAGTTGAGGAGGGGTGGATGGCACTCAAAAGGGAGGTTTTGCAGGCGCAAGCCCTGACAATACCTCTAGTCAGTAAGGTGGGGAGGCGGAGGAGAGTGCCGCCATGGATGCGAAAGGAGGTGGTTAGGGGGATCAGACGAAAGAGGAACCTCCATAGGAAATGGGTACTGGGGGAAATAGACAAAAGGGTATACCGGGAGGAGGAGGCCCGTTGCAGAAGGATTCTTCGCAAGGCTAAGGCTGATTATGAGCTGAGACTTGCCAAGAATATCAAGAGCAACAAAAAGGGCTTCTTCCAGCATGTAAATAGGAAAAGGAAGGGGAGACAAGTGGTGGGACCACTAAATAAGGAGGAAGGAGATCCAGTGACTGACATGAGGGAACAGGCACAGATGCTAAATGACTATTTTGCCTCTGTGTTCTCCCCAAAGCAGGACGGGGGATATCCGTATAGGAGATTGGATGAGGCTGGGGACTTAGGGGCAGAGATTAGAGTCACCCCCCTTGAAGTCGAGGGGCTCCTCAGGGCATTGGACATTACAAAGGCGCCAGGCCCTGACGGGTTACACCCGAAAGTACTTAGAGAGTTGGCAGGGCTTCTCTCACGCCCGCTGGCCTCCATTTTTGAGGCCTCGTGGAGAACGGGTGAAGTTCCAGAGGACTGGAGGGTGGCATCGGTGGTCCCAATTTTCAAAAAGGGTAGTAGGAAGGACATGGGGAATTATAGACCGGTTAGCCTTACGTCCATTGTAGGAAAAACAATGGAAAGGCTCATAATAGAGAGAGATCTAGTGATGCTAGATAGGGAAGGGAGGCTGACAGCCACACAACATGGCTTCCGCAGAAACAGGTCCTGCCAGACAAACCTTGTGGAATTCTATGACAAGGTTTCGAGATGGCTGGATGGAGGGGACGCAGTGGATGTGGTATACCTGGATTTCAGCAAGGCCTTTGACAAAGTGCCCCATGATATCCTGGTGGAGAAACTGAGGAGTTTTGGGATACACCAAAGCACTGTCCGGTGGATTAGGGCATGGCTGACTGACCGAAAGCAGAAGGTAACCATTAGCGGGGAATCGTCGGGATGGCAGCCAGTGACAAGCGGGGTCCCCCAGGGCTCTCTCCTGGGGCCGATCCTGTTTAATCTTTTCATTAACGACATGGAAGAAGGGGTGAACAGTCTGCTTATCAAATTCGCAGACGACACTAAAACTGGAGCAGTGGCCACAACTGAGAAGCAGGTACTCCAGATCCAAAAGGATCTGGACAGACTATGGAAGTGGGCAGGAGACAACAGGATGGCGTTCAATGTGGAGAAGTGCAAGGTCTTGCACTTGGGGCATAGGAATAGCTGTCATAAGTACAGGTTAGGGGACAAGTGGCTGGAGAGCAGCACTTGTGAAAGGGACCTCGGGGTACTGGTTGACCGCAGGCTAAACATGAGTCAGCAGTGTGATGCGGTGGTCAAGAGGGCGAATGCCACCCTTGGTTGCATAGCCAGAAGTGTGGCTTCTAGATCAAGAGAGGTACTACTACCACTCTACATGACTCTGGTGCGCCCGCAACTGGAGTATTGTGTTCAGTTTTGGGCCCCTCATTACAGAAAGGATATAGCCAGGTTGGAGTCAGTGCAGCGTAGGGCCACAAGGATGGTGGCTGGTTTGCAGGGGATGGGGTATGAGGCGAGACTGAGGGAACTGGGTCTCTTCAGCCTGGAGAAGAGGAGACTCAGAGGGGATATGTTGGCAACATACAGGTATGTGAGGGGGTGTCACATGGAGATGGGGAGAGGCCTGTTCTCCCCTGCAGAGGAAGGCAGGACGCGCTCCAATGGAGCAAAGCTCAGGGAGCCAAGGTTCAATTTGGATGCCAGGAAGCACTTCCTGACAGTTAGGACCCCGAGGGCGTGGAATGGGCTTCCACGGGAGGTCGTTGAGGCCCCATCGGTGAGGGTGTTCAAAGATAGGCTGGACATGCACATGGTGGGCATGTCATGAGCGGAGCCGGCTGGTGCCGGAGGTCAGACTAGATGGCCCAGGAGGCCCCTTCTGACTCGCTCTGTTTCTATGTTTCTATGTTTCTATGCTTCATATTTGCATGTGCCAATGTATTCACCTTCTTGCAAATTTGGAAATGCCCTCATGGAAGATGCATTTTCTCTTCTGAATTAATATATCATCATTTCATTTCATAGATGTACACGGTCACCCCTCTGCTGTCCAAGTGCTGCTATCTTTGGGCACACAACTCTTTTCCTGGCAGCTTTGTATATTATCCAATCTGATTAATTGTTCCCAAGAGCTGAGGAGCTGCCTGCCTTTTTGAATTTCTGCCTGTCCTTCACCTAGCTGTTGAAAGGCCACAGACCTGGCCGTGAAAAAAGAGAGAGAATTTCCTGGCTTGGCCTTCCTTGAATGAAACCTGATGAAAATTTTTAAGAAGTTATACAATTAGCAACCAATGATTTCCCCCTCTTCCAGCAGCAATGCACTTTTATTATGTCTGAGAATTTCTATCTCTATATTTCCTTTTCCTTGTTGTTAATTTGGTAAATCTGAGATTGAAAGAAAACCATCTTTAGAAGCTGCTCGTTCCATAAAATACCCCGTTTTTGCCATGATGAAACAATATTTATGACATTTCTCCACTGCCCAGTAGCTGATGCACTTCTGAGCAGTTCAGAAGATAAAACTGAACACAATAAACATAACAAAACATGTTTAGACTTTTATAAGTTTAAAATGACCATATAAACCAATGGAAAAACCAGCAGTGCTGTAAAGGTTTAAAAATACAAAAAGACTGCTATCCTTGGGGTTTTGTTTTGGCCTAAACAAAGCACAGAACTGGACCTTGAAAGAGTTTGAAGTAGCAAAAAAGAAAAAAGAAAAAAAGAAATGACCAACATGCTTGGGGAAAGGAGAGGGTTTTACAAGGTGCCCCAAACAGTGTATGTGCCATGTTAGAAATATAAGAACATTAAAAAGTCATGCTGGATCAGGCCCGAGGTCCATCCAGTCCAGCACTCTGCACACATTGGGGCAAACTAGTTGCCCACGGGATCCCTCCAGCAAGACAGGTGCACAGCCTCCTCAGCAATGGGTGCATGCAGGCGGGTTGCCTCTGGTGAAGAAGAGAGCCCATGGCCAGCTAGGCTAGTAGCTGCGGAGAGCCTCCTCCCACCTTAATCTCTCCAATTCCCTTTTAATGCCATCCAGATTGGTGGCCAACACCATTTCCTGTGGCAGCGAATTCCACAGTTTAACTACGTGCTGTGTGAAGAAGGGCTTCTTTTACCTATCCTAAACCTTACTCCCAATCAGGGAGAGGAAGAAAAAGTTGTTATTCTACACTTTCTCCACACTGCATTGTTTTAAACATCGCCATCATGTCTCCCTTTCTGCACCTTTCCCAGTGGTCATAGCCACTCCTCACTCCTTTTCATTGCCCCTTTCTGCACTTTCTCCAACTCAAATCATGTCCTCAATCAGGTGGGGCAACCAGAACCAAACACACATTCAGAGTGTGGCCACACCAAGGATTTCTCTAAGCACAAAGAAGGAGCCCCTCATTTCTGTGACCAGGGGTGGGGGGAGGCCTGGAGGCCACTCACCAGCCCCAGCCCTGAGGACTCCTTTTGCAAGTCTCCAGATGACCTGGGTGTCAACACCATTGAATTCACTGAGGGTTTACTTCTTACTGTACATATGCACTCCTTAACCTGGTTGTTCTCCACTATTTAGCCAAAAGAACCTCCAAAGTACCAAAATCAGAAACAAGGCAATTCCTGCCTGCAGCTTCACAAGGTAAAAGTCACCACAACAAAGGAAAGTAGGTGAGGTGGGAGGAGGAATGTTTGAAACACTCTTTCTTTCCTTTGGAACAGAAAAATATTCGAGGCAAGCAGCGAGTTCTTTTTGAAACTTTATTGCAACAAAGGGAGTTGGAATGGTTCCCTTCCCCTGGCCAGCTCGCCAAGCACGTGTTCACATCCCATCTTTATACCCTTTCCCCGGCCACTTCTTCCCTCCCACCTGGTCCCTCCCAGGTGAATTATAATGAGCTTATTTCCTATGCAGGGTGTGTTTGTGACTAGTCAGGAGGTCATTGAGCAAGGGTCCTGCCATCTTGTCTATGTGTCAATTCCCTCCTGCTCTCTGATCCCCACCCCCCTCCCCCCATGACTAAGGAATTTTCTTTGTTACATTTTTCACTCTTCCTGTTTTCCTGTTTCAAATCATCCTTTCATCCCTATCAAGGAGAAAACAAGTTTTGCAAAAAGTTTTTTAAATTGCTTTCAGAAACATGGGATATGACATTCCACACTGCTCTTAACATTGTGCAAAATTGCTAACGCACGGAGGAGGAGGAGGAAAGAGGGTCGTGCTACCATATCTTATGTTCACCACACCTAGCATCCTCCACCACCAAGCCTGTGGGAATAGGCTGCATTGACAAAACAACAGAAGAGTGTGCTGGGAGAAGAAACTACAATACCCAGAATGCACTGTGGCATAACCCCTGCCCAGGCACCTCTACTGTCTCCCCCTTTGAGCCCCCAGTTCCGATCCTTCTGTCCTGGTTAGCCCCCCCTAGCTTTGATGGCACAGACCCAAGTGGGATTCAGCATCGCTGACTGGCTACCTGTCTTGCCTCATCACAACCAATCAGGGTGAGCCCACAGTGGCAGAAGCTTGGAAAAGTGATTTAAGGTGGATCTCTGAGACTGGAATGGATTTGCTAACATGGGGTTATAGCCTATTTTAAATAATACTTTCCCAGAGGTATTTTATAGTGATGGGATGAGAACTCAATTATTATTACTATTATTATTTAAAATAGTTTGAGAGAGGGACAATTCTTGATGCAGTTCTTCCAACTGCAAAGGGCAAGAGAAATGCTAGATCTAATGCTTCTAAACACTGGAAAAACGAATCTGCACTTCATTTATTTATTTAGGAAAAAATTGCACAGGCCCTGTCCTTTCCACACCCCAATGACACCCCCCCCACACACACACCCAGTCATGCAGGATGTAAGTCTTCTGGCATTAGCTGGTGTGGAAATAAGTAAAATATCTACAGAGCCTTTTGCTGGAGTTTGCCCCCCCCCCCCCGCATCCCGCCTTCCTTTATTGCTCTTGCAATAAAGACAGAAACACTTCTGCAGCAGACAACACCCTGGTCTTCATCCTCTATTGCAGGTGTCGGGGGGGGGGTACATTTGGTCACCTCACAGAAAATCACAAGGTCAACCCAGAAACCTCCTGGACAGGCAGGGGCAGGGGCAGAGGCAGGGGGATCTGATTTCTGGTTGCTGCTGTAAGTAATGGTATTGGAGCTCCTTTTGTTTGTGAATTTAGGGGGCTATGTGGAGCCAACCCTGAGAAAAAGAGCTACTAGCATCCCTGAGCTTTGCAGAAGTTCAGTTCTGATATGTTCAGTCACGAAGTCGTGCCCGACCCATTGTGACCCCATAGACAACACTCCTCCAGGCCTTCCTGTCCCCCACCATCCCCCTGAGTCCAGCTAAGCTCACGCCAACTGCCTCAGTGACTCCATCCAGCCACCTCATCCTCTGCCGTCCCCTCTTCTTTTGCCATCAGTCCTTCCCAGCATCAGGGTCTTCTCTCCAGGGAGTCCTTCCTTCTCATTAGGTAGCCAAAGCATTTGAGTTTCATCTTCAGTATCTGGCCTTCTAAAGAGCAGTCAGGGTTGATCTCCTTATGGTCCAAGGGACTTGCAGGAATCTCCTCCAGCACCACGATTCAGAGGCCTCAATTCCTCAGCACTCAGCCTTCCTTATGGTCCAGCTTTCACAGCCATACATTGTTGTTGTTCGTCGCAAAGTCGTGCTTGACCCATCATGACCCCATGGGCAACATTCCTCCAGGCTTTCCTGTCCTCCACCATCCTCTGGAGTCCACCCCATCCAGCCACCTCATCCTCTGCCGTCCTCTTCTCCTTTGGCCATCAATTGATCCCATCATCAGGGTCTTCTCCAGTGAATCCTTCCTTCTCATTAGGTGGCCAAAGTATTTGAGCTTCATCTTCAGTATCTGGCCTTTTAAAGAGCAGTCAGGGTTGATTTGATAAATAAATGAAATAACAAATGGATATGATTTCCTTTCCCAACTGTGACTGTGACCTCCTCTCCTGAAAGCAGTGCAATACAGACTGGACATGTTCAACAGGCAGAGAACTGGAAAGGCCCGTTGGAAGAAAGCACAACTGTCTCTGAAATCCAAAATGTGGATTGTTAGGAGATGCCTATGCTGCAACATTTTGTTGCAGCAATGCCAAATCATTTGCTGGATCTGGCAGGCCACACCAGCCCACGAGGCAGCTTCTGTAAGCCACTCTCAAAATGCGCAGGACATCAGCCCGAATGTTACCAATAAAATGCGATCTCAAACCTGAGCAGTGGATTTAAACTGTAAGGACACCTTGGAAAAGCATGCAGAGCTGAACTAGGAAGGCCAGACTGGGAAGCACGAGCCAGACCAGAGATACCCCTCCTATTTCAGCCACGCTCTTCCTTTCAACTATTTAAATCCATTCATTCCCTCTTTTTAAAAATTTAGCCTTTCCTTTTATATCGAGCGGGGGGAGACCAAGCTCCACCTTAAACCTCCACTTTGATATACAGTGGTACCTTGGCTCACGAACGCCTCAGTTCACGACCAAATCGGGTCGCAAACATAAATTTCAGGAAAAAAATTGCCTCAGGTCGCAAACTCTGCATTGGGTGATGATCGCGATCACAGTCGTGCTCGGGGGGGGGGGGGGAGATGGCCGCGGTCACGCTTGTGCAGGGAAGACAGGTGCGATCGTGGCCGTGCTCGGGGGGGTGCAATTGTGCTCAGGGTGGGGTGAAGATGGCTGCAATCTTTGGTGTTCTTTGTTACTTTGTTGTTCTTTGTCACATTGTTTCAAATTTTTATGATTAAAAAAATGCTTACAAAACGGATTAACCTTATTTACATTGAACCTTATGGGGAAATTTGACTTGGGTCACAACCAGAGTCGTGGAATGGATTAAGTTAGTGAGCCAAGGTACCACTGTATTTCCCTCTGGTTTGGCAATTGTTGTTGCTAGTCGGGAAGTCACCTCCAACCCACGACAACCCCATGGACAACATTCCGCCAGGCCTTCTGGTCCTTCACCATCCCCCGGAGCCCACCCAAGCCCACACCCACTGCCCCAGTGACCCCTTCTAGCCACCTCATCTAGCCATCCCCTTCTTTTGTCGTCAATTATTCCCAGCATTAGGCTCTTCTCCAGGGAGTCTTTCCTTCTCATAAGGTGGCCAAAGTATTTGAGTTTCATCTTCACTATCTGGCCTTCTAAAGAACAGTCAGGGTTGATCTCCTCTAAGACTGACTGGTTTGATCTCCTCGCAGTCCAAGGGACTCACAGGAGTCTCCTCCAGCACCACAATTCAAAGGCCTCAATCCTTCGGCACTCGGCCTTCCTTATGGTCCAGCTTTCACAGCCATGCATTGCAAGTGGGAAAACCATAGCCTTGACTATATGCACTTTTGTCAGCAGGGTGATATCTCTGTTTTTTCCTATGCTGTCTAGATTTGCCATAGCTTTTCTCCCAAGGAGCAAGCATCTTTTAATTTCTTGGCTGCAGTCACCGTCTGCGGTGATCTTGGAGCCCAAGACAATAAAATCTGTCACTACCCCTATTTCTTCCCCATCTATTTGCCAGGAAGTGAGAGGACCGGATGCCATGATCTTAGTTTTCTTGATGTTGAGTTTCAGGCCAACTTTTGCACTCTCCTCCTTCACCCGCATCAAGAGGCTCTTTAGTTCCTCTTCACTTTCTGCCATGAGAGTGGTATCATCTGCGTATCTGAGGTTGTTCATATTTCTCCCAGTTGTTGATATTTCTCTCTTTCTCCATCATCCAGCCCATGATGGCAATTTGATCTTGAGTTCCTCTGCCTCTTCGAAATCCTGCCTGTACTTCTGGCAGTTCTCGGTCCACATACTGCTGGAGCCTAGCTTGTAGGATTTTGAGCATAACTTTGCTAGCAAGTGATATGAGTGAAATGGTGTGGTAGCTTGAACATTCTTTGGCATTGCCCTTCTTTGGGATTGAAATGTAAACTGGTCTTTTCCAATCCTGTGGCCAAATTTGCTGGCATATTGAGTGTAGCACCATAACTGCATCATCTTTCAGGATTTTGAATAGTTCAGCTGGAATACTGTCACCTCCACTAGCTTTGTTGTTGCTCAGACTTCCTAAGACCCATCTGACATCACATTCCAGGATGTCTGGCTCGAGGTCAGTGACCACCCCATCGTGGTTCTCAGGGGCGTTAAGCTCTTTCTTGCATAGTTCTTCTATGTAACCTTGCCACCTCTTCTTAATCTCTTCTGCCTCTGTTAGGTCCCTGCCATTTTGGTCCTTTATCACGCCCATCTTTGCATGAAACGTTCCCTTCATATCTCCAATTTTCTTGAAGAGATCTCTGGTCCTCCCTATTCTATTGTTTTTGTCTATTTCTTTGCACTGTTCATTTAGGAAGGCCTTCTTATCTCTTCTAGCTATTCTCTGGAATTCTGCATTAAATTGGGTGTATCTTTCTCTTTCTCCCTTGCCTTTCGCTTCCCTTCTTTCCTCAGCTATTTGTAAAGCTTCCTCAGACAGCCGTTTTGCTTTCTTGCATTTCTTCTTCTTTGGAATGGTTTTAATTGCTGCCTCTTGTACAATGTTGCAAACCTCTGTCCATAGTTCTTCAGGCACTCTGTCTATCAGATCTAATTCCTTAACTCTATTTGTCACCTCCACTGTATATTCATCAGGGATATGATTTAGGTCATACCTGAGTGGCCTAGTGCTTTTCCCTACTTTCTTCAATTTAAGCCTAAATTTTGCAACGAGAAGCTCATGATCAGAGCCACAGTCAGCTCCTGGTCTAGTTTTTACTGACTGTATAGAGCCTCTCCATCTTTGGCTGCAGAGCACATAGTCAATCTGATTTCTGTGCTGACCGTCTGGTGATGTCCATGTGTAGAGTTGTCTCTTGGGTTGTTGGAAAAGAGTGTTTGCTATGACCATCGTATTCTCCTGACGAAATTCTGCCAGCCTGTGCCCTGCTTCATTTTATACTCTGATAGGTGTGAAAGGATGATTTGCAACAAGGAAGTATGAAGAGTAAAAGAAAGGTAACAAAGAAAATTCCTTAGCCTAAAAGGGGGGGGGGTAAAATCAGACAGCACAGAGTGTGAGAAAACATGCACATAGGCCAAATGGCTGAATTCTGGCTCAATGACTTCTTGATTGTTTATTGACAAGCTTGGCAGGACAAAATGAGCCTATTGTAGCCCACCGGGGGCAGGGCTGAAGTGGGAAAGAAGAGCTGGTGTTGAAGCAGCGTGGAGTAGGAGGATGGAAAGATTTCAAACTCCCAGTTCCCCAGCCAATGAGGGGAAAGGAGGAGGGAGAAGCGGCTGGGGCAGGCCATAAAATGGGACGTGAACATGTGCTCAGGTGAGCTGGAAAATGTGAAGGAAACCATTTTTTGTTCCCTTTGCTGCAATAAAGTTTTAAAAAGAACTCTCTGCATGCTTTGGATATTTTTCTCTTCCGAAGGAAAGAGTGTTTTTAACATACTCCAAGGCCAAACTTGCCTGTTATTCCGGTGATCTTTTGGCTTCCTACTTTAGCATTCCAATTCTCCATGATGATAAGGACATCATTTTTTGGAGCTAATTCTAGAAGGTGTTGTAGGCCTTCATAGAACTGGTCAACTTCAGCCTCTTCAGCACCAATGGTTGGGACACAGACTTGGACTCCTGTGATGTTGAATAGTTTGCCTTGGATTCGAACTGAGATCATTCTGTCAGTTTGGAGATTGTATCCCAGAACTGCTTTTCCTACTCTTTTATTGACTATGAAGGCTACTCCATTTCTTTGGAGGGATTCTTGCCCGCAGTAGTATACCTGATAGTCATCCGAATTAAATTCACCCATTCCTGTCCATTTTAGTTCACTGATTCCCAAGGTGTTGATGTTCAGTCTTGTCATCTCTTGTTTGACCACATCCAGCTTGCCTTGATTCATGGATCTTACATTCCAGGTTCCTATCGAGTATAGATCTTTGCAGCATCGGACTTTCCTTTCACCACTAGATACATCTGCAACTGAGTGTCCTTTCGGCTTTGACCCAGTCGCTTCACTCTTTCTGGCGCTACTAGTACTAGCCCTCTGCTCTTCCCCAGCAGCACGCTGGACACCTCCCGACCTGAGGGGCCCATCTTCCGGCGTCATCTCTCTTTGCCTTTTGGTACTGTCCGTGGGGTTTTCATGGCAAGGGTACTGGAGCCGGTTGCCATTTCCTCTTCCAGTGGATCACATTTTGTTAGAGCTCTCTGCTCTGACCTGTCCATCTTGGGTGGCCCTGCATGGCAGAGCTCACAGCTTCATTGTGCTACACAAGCCCCTTCGCCACGACAAGGCTGTGATCCATGAAGGAGGTTACCCAGTCAAAAAATGTGATTAAATTAGTCTGGCAGGATTTATTTTTTATAAATCCATGCTGGCTTCTATTAATCACTGCATTTCATTCAAGATGTTTGCAGATGGCTTTTTAAAGAATTTGCTCCAGAATTTTTCCAGGGATCGATGTCAGAATAACAGGTCTGCAGTTCCCAGATTCATCTTTTTTCCCCTTTTTGAAGATGGGGACATCATTAGCCCTTCTCCAGTCATCTGACACTTCTGTTTTCCAAGATTTATCGAAGATGATAGTCAGTGGTTCTGAGAGTTCCTCCACTAGCTCTTTTATGACCCTGGGGTGGAGCTCATGGGGCCCTGGAGATTTGAAAGTGCTTATTCCACCTAGGTATTCCTTGACCATTTGCCTGTCATTCTTGGACTGCCATCTCCCACTTCCAGCTTGTGCTTCCCCCTGGTTGTAGATTGTCTTGTGGGAGAAGACTGAGGTGACATAGGAAGTGAGCGCCTCTGCCGTTTCCTTGTTGTCTGTTATCACTCTGCCATCCACTTTAAGTAGCTGGACACCCTTCTCTTTCTCATGTCTTTTGTTCTGGATGTATCTGAAGAAGGCTTTCTTGTTGTGCTTAGCATCCCTTGTTATGTCCAGTTCATTTCCTGCTTTAGCCTTCCTGACGCCATTCCTGCAATTCCTTGCTATTTGTTTATATTCTTCTTTCATGGCCTGGCCCTTCTTCCATGAAAGAAGAATATAAATGCACCAGATCACATAAATGCACCAGCTCTTTCTTTTCTTTTTTTTTTAAAGATTTTATTAAGATTTTTAAACTACAAATTAAAAACATCAATCATCAAATACATCGGACAAGCTGGGTCAGCCCCCTATAACATATCTTTTAACATTCTATGATCATAATCAAATCAGTTTATAAAAGTTTAAAGACATCTGTAAATCTAAGCCAAGTCCCGTTTCTCTAGCCAGTCGTAAAAAAAGTCCCAGGTTTGGTAAAAGTCAGTGTCTTCCTTCTCCTTCAGTGATAGAGTCAGTCAATCCATTTCTGCACAATCCAGCATCTTTTTCAAAATCAGTTCCTCAGTGGGTAGTTCCTCACTCTTCCAGTATTGAGCAAGCGCGATCCTCGCCACTGTGATTAAATGTAGTATCAAATACATTTCTTGTTTACTAATATTTTCTGGTACAATGCCTAACAAGAAAATTTCAGGTTTAAAAGCTAAAGATTTTTGTAGCATTTCCTCAAGCCATTTATGTATTTTAATCCAATACTTTTTCACATATTCACAGGTCCACCACATATGATAAAATGTACCCACTCTTATTTCGCAAGATTATCCATTCTTTTAGCCAAGTACAAATAGACGCTGGATAATACAACATCCAATCCGGTAGACCAAAACTCCCATTCTTTTTGGTTTCCTGAAGCATTTTTAGTTTAATCCTTGCTTTCTTTTTTTTCCAAATAAATCTCAAAATTTGAAGGTTTAAATCCTCAAAAAACTTTTTATCAATTTTTACGGGGATCATTTGGAATACAAACAAAAATTTTGGTAAAATGTTCATTTTAACCAGTGCTATTCTTCCCATCAAAGACAATTGTAAATTGGCCCATCTCTCCAGATCACTTTTAATGTCTTTCAGTAATTTATCATAATTATCTTCTTTCAAAGTTGTACATTTAGCTGTAAGATAAATTCCCAGGTATTTTACCCTTTTAACAATCTGTAAATCCACTTGCTCTTGGAGTTCTTTTTTCTGCTTTTGTGTAAGATTTTTAACTAAAAGCTTCATCTTGTCTTTATTTATTTTCATCCCCGTGACCTCACCATATTCTTCAATCTGTTACAAATGGTTCCTCTATTACGAAAACCAAATTATCTGCAAATGCTTGCAATTTATATTTTTCATCCCTAATTTTAGTGCCTTTGATGTCTTCGTCATCCCGAATGTTTCTATTCAAGTCCTCTAAAGTCAAAATAAACAATAGGGGTGACAATGGGCATCCCTGCCTTGTACCCTTTTGTATCTCTATAGCCCTTGTACATTCTCCATTAATTAAGATCCTGGCCGACTGTCTTTGATAGATGCTTGATATCGCATTCATAATTTTTTCCCCAAACTCCATTTGCTCCATCTGATACATCATAAATTGCCAATTGACATTACCAAAAGCTTTCTGAGCGTCTAAAAACAATAAAGCCATTGGTTTTTCCATATGTGTCTCGTAGTATTCTAGAATATCCAAGATAGTCCTCAGATTACTCTTCATTTGTCTTTTTCGCAGGAAACCATTTTGGTCTGGATGTATAAAGTCTATTAAGATCTTCTTCAACCTTTCTGCCAATATTGAGGCAAAAATTTTATAATCCACATTTAATAGTGATATAGGTCTATAGTTTTGAATCTCAGTTGAATCCATGTCTTCTTTAGGTATTAATGTTATATTTGCCTCCATCCAAGTATCTGGTATTTTAGCATTTAACAATGCTTCGTTACATATGTCTTTAAAAATGTAGCAAAAACTCCCTCAAACGATTTGTAAAATTCAGCTGGTAATCCATCCGGACCAGGGGCTTTGTCATTCTTCTGTCGTATAATTGCCTCTGTTATTTCCATAGTTGTTACCTCCTGATTCAGTATTTTTTGAAACTTTTCTGGTAGTTTTGGCAAATCTCCCTTTTGTATATATTCTTTCACCTTCCCAATCGGAAACTCCTCCCTCCGGCATAGTCTTGCAAAGAAGTCTTCAGCTATTTTCTTAATTTGTATATTTTGTACCTGCAGTCGTCCTTCTCCGTCTCTCAGTTTTGAAATCACTCTCTTCTCTCTTTCTTTTTTAACTTTATATGCTAACCATCTCCCCGGCTTATTAGCATTTTCAAAAAAGTTCTGTTTAGTCAGTTTCATTTGCTTGGCGAGCTCACTTGCATCCAAGAGATTTAATTTGTGCTTTAAAGTGTTCATTTGGACCCTAAGATCACTCTTTGTTGGATCCGCCTGCAATTCTTGTTCCCGTTTCCTCAGTTCTTCTATTAATGTTGCTTGCTCTTACTTTTTCTTTTTATTCTTGCTGAATAAGTTATTATCAATCCCCTGACATAGGCTTTAGCTGTATACCAGACATTCTGCAAAGAAGTTTCTTCGGCTTTATTTATTTGAAAGAATACTTGCATCTCTTTGCTTATCTTTTCTAGAAACTTTTTATCTTTCAATAACGCTTTATCTAGACTCCACCTGGGCATCCTTGCAGCTCCTTTCAATTATATAAATACAGGATTGTGGTCAGCCCAGACATTTGTCTCCATTTCAGCTTCTATCAGAGCTGAGATTAGATCTGGAGTTACCCAAACCATATTAATTCTAGACCATGACTGATGTCTGCTTGAATAGAAAGAATAATTGACCAAAGATGGGTTTTTATGTCTCCAGGCATCTATCTAACTGAATTCCTCAATCAAATTGGAACAAGATTTTGGAAGACTCTTCCTACCCTTTTTTCCCTTACTTTCAGTCCTGTAGTCGATTTCCTTGTTCACAATTGCATTAAAATCGCCCATTACACACATAGTCTGATAGTCCACTTGTAAGAGCAACCTATGTAGCTTTTGATAAAAAGTTTCCTGATGATCATTCGGTGCATATATTGCCAGTAAGAGCACCTTTTTAAGTTTGATTGTGATTTCAACCATCAAGATCCTACCATCCTCATCAGCAAGAATATACTTAGGGTCCAGTTTTTCCTTAACATACAGTGCTAAACCTCTTTTCTTTTGCGATGCAGAAGACACAAACAATTTCCCCAGTTTTGAACATTCCAAAAATGTATCATGTTGTTTCTTAATATGTGTTTCTTGTAGACAAATTATCTCTAAGTTTCGTTTTTGAAGCTGAGCAAAAATCCTTCTTCTCTTAGACGGTCCATTTAATCCATTAACATTTAGAGAGAGCAGTTCAATTTTCCCTTCCTTTTTGCTAGCCATGTTTAATAAGGTTATTTACTTATTCTTTGCCTTTACAATTCTACCTTTTCTCTTCTCCTTTGAATCCAGAGTCTGTACCTCTTGTTGCACTAAAAGGCACTAAAATTAGGGACGAAGAAGTCTGTGCTTCTTGTTGTGGATCAACCCTCAGCAATTCTCCTTCTTCAGATTGGCACACTATTAATTCCATTGCCTCAGCATCTTTTTCTCCTTCCTCAGATATGACAAGGTCCTCCTCTTCCAACTCAGCTCTAAATTTTTCATAGAACTCTTGTGCTTTAAGAATTGAATCCAATTTATATCTTACAGAATTCCATGTAAGAAATATTCCTTCTGGTGTTAGCCATTTAAAGATAATCTTTTTCTTGATCAGTTTTGTAGTAAGGAATCAATATTTCTTTCTTCCCTCTCTAATCCGCCATGGAATTTGTTTCAGGACCGTCACCTCCTGATGATCGTCTCTCTTTAACGGCTTCTCCCGTACGGCCTTCAAGACGTTGTCTCTTATAGATCTTAAAGCAAACTTGACATGAACTTCTCCCGGGAGTTTATTTTTTCTGGTATAAGAGGAATTGACTCTATAAACGAGATCGATCTCCATGGCCATGGCTTCATTCTCTATTTCCAAAAGCTCCGCCAACATATCAGTTATAACCTCTCGCAGATCTTCATCTTTTTTTTCCATTATGTTCTGGAATCTTAGATAATATGATGCCTTTTCCATCTCTAACACAGCCATTGAATTCCATGTTGATTTATCTACTATCTCCAATTTTTCAGATACTTGTATTTTTTTTGTGTTCTGTTCTGCTTTAAGTCAGACATCCGATAGTTGAGTTGTCATTTCTTTAAACAAGTTTTCCAATTTATCAAGTCGCTCCTTCTGTTCATTTGTGTCGAGCATGAGGTCACAACAGGAGCTGCTACTCATGAGAAAGACCTGACCTTAACAGCCCGAGTTCAAGAGACTCCACCACAGCTCAATATGGATACAAATCAGCCTGTTGCTGAGAGCTCCTCTAGTCTACAGCCCACTACACAGATGCCTGGCCCTTTAAGTCAGCCCGAATATGAGAAGGAGGAAGACGCTAGAACAGAAAAGAAACATGACAACTCCTCCTCTTCCGAGGCAGAGCTGACAGGGCCAGAAGCAGAAGGCATCATGGGATATGTTGACTTTAAAACTGCACATAACAGAAGAATTATTAAATCTTATCAGTTGAAAGCCAAAAGGGAACAAGAGAGGAGGGAGGAACGAATGAGGGAGGGGGATATGACGTAGCAGGGAGAAGCTATCACCATTCAGAGGCGAACATCTGATCACCAAAGACTATCATTAAGGAGCTCTTCAGTAGAGTTGTAAATCTTGTAGATAACTAGCAATAAATAGATTTAGTTTTATTGCTCTTGTAAGTGTGGTTAATTACTACCAAAGCTATCGGGCCTCTGGCACCCTCATGACAATTTGATAGACTTTCCAGCCATATTCTCATTGCCTCTTGAGATTCTTGCAAGGTTGTCAAAGTGGCCTGTATTGCCATTAAGGTTTTTGCAACATCTTCTGTCTTGGGGTGATGGATTGGACTTTGACCCACAGAGGAGGGCGCTGAGGATGGCTGAGTTTTCCTCATGATGAAGGTTGTTCACCAAAGAAATTTCAGTATATCAACAACAAAAAGTTGGAGAGAAAGATATAAGTTGAGTAAGATATTAAAGAAAAAAGAGAAGAGAAAGGAGAGAAAAAAAGAGAAAGAGAGAAAAGAGTAACTTGCAATAATTTCAGTCACCACCGGGTGGCAGCAAAATTCTATTTAAAAAACAAAATAGAGGGAGAAGCAAGATGGTGTTGGAACGAGACGGATGTGATTAGCTATCTCTGCTAATTACTCCGTTATTTTTTCCAGCAGTGTGGTCAAGAGACCTAATCAAACCCTGTAGGGGTGAAGATAGATTACCTGGGCATGTTTTGGCTGGATGTGGGGTGGCGATCCCATATCGGCTAAGAACAATTCAGGTGTCTCAGCTGGATGATACAAGAGGTTTTTTAGCCTCTGCAAGTTCTCGGCATCTTATTAGTTTAGCGTGGAATTTTTACAAGCTGGATAAACATCGGAACTGCTGAGTAAATATTTTCTTAGGTTATCTTTTTCTGCAATTATATTTGTGGGAAAACCTAGCACAAAGATTGAAGAACCACCCTCCAAATTGTTAAGCGGCGACGGAGATTAAGAGATTTACGTGAGATTAAGAGACTTGTGTGAGTTGAATTGGAACTTTTTTGTAAATGTCTCTAGGGTTTTATTTTTATTAAATGTATATGGTGCAACTAGACAGAAGTACGAGGACATAAGAAGAAGGAAGGAATCTTTATTTTTCTCTCCTGCACTTTTGGACCACTGCCAAAGCATTTGGTAATCTGCCAACCCTTTGTCTTCTTGTGTTATTGAGACCATGGCTTCACTCCAGGAATCTCTCCTAAGAATTAACCAGTTAATGTTAAATCTGAAACTTTCTCAAGAATTTTTTTTTACTAAAATCAAGGCTTTTTTTATGTGGGAGGAAAAAAATATTGTTCAAACTGAGACAGAACAGAGTATACAGCAACAGCTATGTGAAAAAGCCGAAATGGTAGATAAAGAAACAAAATCAGCAAAACCAATAAATAACCTGCTATCAAGTTTGTTTGATGAACGGCAATTTCGGCAGGAAGGTGTGTTTACTTTTGCTGATGGATGGATGAACTTCGTAGTAACTATAATTGGCTCGGAGAAGGGAGTGAAGATTTTACAGCAAGAAGCGAAGTCACTGCGAATGATTAATGTTTCCCAACAGATGATACGAGCTCCGGATTTCAAATGGCGACTGGAGAAATGGACTGGCAGGGGGGTGAAACAGAAAAATATCCATCTTAGTAGATACGTGACTCTGAAGGTGCTAAGGAAAGAAGGATCTTTTTCCTCCCTCCCTCCCTCCTGCTTTCTTGGACTGTTTTAAAGTTTAAAGATGATTGACTAAGAGCTAAATTGTATGACTCTCCGGTTTTTGGACTGTTGTTAAATAAGCTAGATAAGAGGTATTTGTTTGGCTATTGTATCCTCTTTCTTTTAGTAGATACTAGACTGGAATATCTGTAAGCAAAAAAAAAAAAAAAAGATATCTGAATGTATGTGTAATTGCTATTAGGAGGAGTCTATTTGTTTAATATCAGTAAAAAGGAAAGATTTGGAATTGTGTAGTGCTGGTTAGGCTGAAACCTCTTATCTGAAAAACGAGATTGGGCTGAGATCCAAAAAAAAAGAATTTTTAAGACTTTTTAAATGGCTTTGAAATGATTATAGAATGTTAAAGGATGTGTAATAAGGGGCTGATGTAGTAGTTTTGATGGTAAGAAGGACTCTTTCCTTTTATTTTTTTTCTTCTTATCTTTCGTTTTCGTAGATTGTTTTAAAGTGGCAAGAGCGTAACTGTATGACTCTCCGGTTTTTGGATTGTTGTTAAATAGGCTAGTCTTTACTATTGCATTCTCTTTTTAGTAGATATTAGACTGGAATACCTGTAAGCAAAAAATGTGTCTGATTGTACTTGTTTTTAGGAGGAGTTTATTTGTTTATTAACAGCTAAAAGAAAAGAGTTGGAATTGCGTAGTGCTGGTTAGGTGGAAACCTCTTATCTGAAAAGAAAGAAGATTTTAACTTTTACAAAACGTGGAGAGTCCTTTTGCTAATATGAAGAACAGGAAATAGATGAACTTATTCTACTATAGAGAGAGGAAGAAGAAAATGACTTCCATCAAGTTTGGGAACTCTGTTTGTTATTGACTGGGAAAACGGGACTGGGATTAGATAAAAAAAAAGAATTTTCAAGACCTTTTAAATGGATTTGAAATGATCACAGAATGTTAAAATGTAATAAGGGGCTGACTCAGTAGTTTTGATGTTTGTAATGATGGATGTTTTATTATTGTTGTGAAAACCAATACAAAAGTGGTAGTGTGAAAGCTGCCCACCGGAAAAAAAAAACAAAAAACAAAATAGAAAATGGACTAGCCTTTGGCAGCAAGCCAGAAAAAATGGAAGCCAGCCAAGGAGAACAAAGAAGGAAAAAAGTAACAAGGGGGAAAAAATGACCACCAGAAAGTTAGGGGCTTTTTCTTCTTCTATATGCCAATTAACAACAGAATATAGTCTTTTCACAAATAATATTGCAAAAAAAAAGGGGTAAATAAAGAAAACAAAAGTGCTCACCAGCAAAACATCACAGTAGAGAGGAAACACCACGTAGTAGTAGTAAAAATTCCCCTGGCAAGAGTCCACTTAGTCTTGGCAGAAGTCCAAACAGATATCCAAGTGCTCGCTTTAACTTCTAGCTTCACTGTTCTCTAATTATTTCATAGTAATTAATCTTCACCTTTGCCCATAGAGAGATTAGAAGAAAAATCTTTTTCCTCAGCTTCAATCCAGATAGAAGTCTTCACAGTCTCTCGTATGTCATTCGCTGCTTAAAAGGGCTTCGAGCGGGCTTTCCCTATCTTCTTTGGATCAAATTATAGACAGCAGGAGATTCAAGATGGCGGGAGATTCAAGATGGCGTCAGAACGAGACAAACGTGATTAATAGGGGCTCCTATTATCATGCCGGTAATGCTCGATAGTAAGTCGTGGGAGACTTAACTGAGCCCTGTCGGGGCGAAGACAGATTGCCTGGCATTATCTCTCCTGGTTGATGTAGGACGGCAATCCTATATCTTACTGGAAGAGGCTCAGGCATTTCTCAATCGGGCTACACAGGGGGTTTTCTAGCCCCTGCCAGTTCTCAGCATCGGATGGATTAATGAGCTTACTTTAGCCAGATACGCATAAGACGGCTGGTAAGCATTCTTATTTCTTATTTCTCTTCGCAATATTACCCGTGGGAAAATGCACCAGCTCTTTCCATCATTCCTCATAAGGCTTCACTTCCAAACCCCTCACCATGCCAGTGCTCTTCTCTGGATGTGCTCCAGTTTGTCAATCCCCTTCTTGAAATGGAGTGCCCCAAAATTTCTATACTGTCCATTGCCAGAGCTCTCGGGGGAGGGGGGGTCACAACAGGATCTAAAAATCCAATACATAAAACTACATTTAAAACCTTTTAAATTTAAATAAAATAGCATAAAAAGCATTAAATAAAATGAAAAGACCCCGCCAAGAAGAAGGGAAATAAAGGCACCTGGATAAATCTATCAGGCCCCTGGATGACCAGGGAGATTTTTAAAGGCCTCCACAAAGAGGACTTTCTTAAACTGGTGCTAAAAAAAAAATGGCAAATTCGACTTCCAGTTTGGTTTACGGCTGTGAAGAGTGGGGGCTCCCATTATCATGTCGGTATTTGTTTGACAGAGAGCCGTGGGAGACTCATCTAAGCCCTGTCGGGGTGAAGATTAGATTGTCTGAGCATTCTTCTAATTGGTGCGGGGCGGCATCTCCGCATTTATTGGGAGAAATTCGGGCTTTTCTCAGTCGGACTTCCTTCCACAAAAGAAAGGATGTAGAAGATCTTAAGGTCTGGTTAGGTACATCTGGAAGGAGGTGATTCTCCAGGTAGTCCAGCCCCAAGCTATGGTGGCCTTTCAAAGTTAAAACTAGCAGCGTGAATTTGTGTAGATGGGCAGGGAGCCAGCACAAGAGCAATAGAGCACTGTCATCCTGGGATTCTTCTGTCCAATTCTGCTCTGGACCAGATCAAGTTTCTGGACCAGTTTCTGTCTCTTGCTGAGACTGTGTTGTGCCTGACAGCTCGACAGAGATGTCGACTCGCGAGAAAGAGTCAAATGTTCACAATGAGAATCAGACATTGGAACAAGGGGACTTATACTTGGGGCCCAGTAGCCAAACGACCCCTCTGCAGCCTGACTCTGAGACTGTTGAGCAAATAGCCCCCCCACAGCCTGACTATGAGGCTTCTCAATGGGTGGCTTCTCCTCATCCTGACTCTGAGGTGCTTGAACAAGTTGCCCCCCCCCCCGCCTCCTGGCATACGGACCTTTGCCGGGCCCAACAGGCTGACCCTTTCATCCGGACCAAGAGGGAAGAAATGGAGACTGACACCCTACCTGCCGCCTACTCCTTTGAGGACAATATCTTGCTCTACAACCAAGTCCCGTACGTACCATTACCACTCAGAGAACGGGTACTGCAGCAATGTCACGATTCCTCATCCGCAGGACATTTTGGAGTTTATAAAACATTGCATACAATTTCCAGAGACTTTTGGTGGCCTCACCTGAGCTACGACATCAAATCGTATATGTTCTCTCCTGCCCCACATGCCAATGGGCCAAACGCCAACCTGGCAAACCCCCCCGGTTTACTCCAGCTGTTGGAAACCCCTCCCGGCCCCTGGCACACCATTTCCCTTGACTTCATCACGAATTTCCCCCCGTCGAGTGGCTTCACCGCCATATTGGTCGTCACAGACTTATTCACCAAAATGGCCTACTTTATCCCCTGCATGGGGCTTCCTTCAGCCAAGACCACCGCCTCTCTGTCCATCATATTTATAAGGCACATGGGTGGCCCCTTGCATTAATAACAGACCGGGGCAGTCAGTTCACCTTGCGGTTCTGGCGAGAACTTCTGTCCATGCTCAGAGTCCACCTACGCCTCTCTTCGGCTCATCACCCGCAAACAGATGGCCAAACAGAGCATCTTAACGCAACACTCAAGCAGTACCTCTGCTGCTATGTGAACGATCAACAAGATGATTGGCTCTCCTTTCTCCCGTTGGCAGAGTTCGCATACAACAATTCCGTCCTCGCCTCTACCCGACAAATGCCCTTCTATGCAAACCTGGGTTACCATCCTTGAACATTTCCCTCCGCATTGCCGACGACTTCTGTTCCTGCCACCGGGAATTTCCTGCAAGACTTGGCTTCAGTACAGTTCGTGTTCAAACAGCAACTGGATAGGGCCAAGGCAGCCTAGAAAGAAGTTGCGGACCGACATAGGCAGCCTGGGACTCCCCTCCGCGTAGGTGACTGGGTCTGGCTGTCCACCGAATTTCTTCCCCTTTTGGTCCTCTCCTGCAAATTGGTCCACAAACGTGTAGAGCCATTTCGAATTGTCTCTCAAATCAACCCCGTAGCCTTTCACTTGACTTTACCTCCCTATATGAAGATACACCCGTTTTTTCATTGGGCGCTGCTTTCCCCGGCCCCCCAATCACACCCCCTCCGCTCTCAACTTCCCCCACCCCCACCCGTGTTGGTGGATGGAGAAAAAGAATTTGAAATCGAGGAGATCCTTGACTCTAGATTCCGGAGGGGGCGCCTGCAATAGCTAGTGCACTGGAAGGGCTACCCCCCCCCCCCGAGGACCGCAGTTGGGAGCCCCTTGACCACATTCATGCACCCATTCTCCTGAGACGGTTCCATGCTCATTTGCCACACAAACCAGGTGGCACACATCTCTGGCATCGCCGGGGAAGGGGAGGTCATGGAGGGGGGGTAGTGTCATGCCTGACAGCTCAACAGAGACATCGACTCGCGAGAAAGAGTCAAACGTCCAAAATGAGAATCAGACATTAGAGCAGGATGACTTCTACTTGGGGCCCAGTAGCCAAACGGCCCCTTCGCAGCCTGACTCTGGGACTGCTGAGCAAATAGCCCCCCCACACCCTGACTCTTTGCCTCCTGAACAAATAGCCTCGTCACGGCCTGATCATGAGGCTTCTGCACGGGTGGCTTCTCCTCATCCTGACTCTGAGGAACGTGAGCAAGTTGCCCCACCCCCCCCACCTCCTGACTCTGAAGCTGCTGGACAGAGTCCAGGAGATCCAGAAGACGTAACATCTTTAGCCGACACCCATCTTAGACGAAGTTTAAGACGTTTGGAACAAATGAGAAGACCAGACAGAGGTTTGTTCCACCCGCGAGTGGAAAGACGTGACAGGAAAAGCTAATCCCACGTGGCCTTCCCAGAGACTTCACAAAGGGGGGAGCAACTGACCTATTAGGACCTTCTCATTAGAGCTTATCTGTTACATCATAAATCTTGTAGAAAGTAGCAATAGAAGACTTTAGTTTTATGGCCGGCTGCTGTGTGAGTTAATTGGAGATGTGAGTTACAACCTCACAACAGACTGTTCCTGTGAATTAACTCATGTTTCTTTTTTCTCTCTCTGACTCCAAAGAGCAATTCTGTGTCTTCTCCTGAAAGCCTGAAAGATGAGAAACAGCTGATCAGCATGGGGGCAAAGCACAAGCAAGATGGGAAAGAGGAGGTGGAGCGTTATGTAAGTATCACTTTCAAGCTTAACAGGATTAAGAAGTCCCCATTCCTGCTTGTTTTGGTTGAATATCCTTCACAAAAACCATGTGGTTTACTGGAACCAGGGTTCAAATCTCATGGCTTCTCTCAAGGGGCAGCACATGATTCCTTTGGGGGGGGTGCAACATGACCCCCGACAAGTTTCTTATGTCCTGAAGGGGATCCCATTGTTAAAGAATGTGTCAGAATCCCGGAATTTCGTAGGAAAGATCAAGTGTTATGACCATCTGTGGCTTCATTGTTTGGCCCAGGTTCCCACGGTAGACTCATGATAATGCATTACCGGGCAGGCAGAGGTGAACTCGCTGCGGAGGTTTCAATACAACTACAGGATATTTTATACCCTCCCGGTCACGTACAGGTGCAGGGCAATTGATGACAGAATACAAGGATTACAATCAGGTTCTGAGGTCACCACATGCAGAACAGATAAAGGAAGGCCAGTCAATCACACAGTGACAATGAGATTACAATATTTCTGATTGCCTGGATTGACACTTTAGTTGAGTAATTTGAACCCATCTCCAGGTCTGCTCAGACATGTAAATTCAAGCTACTGAGAAACTATGCATGACCTCATAAACTCACCTAGACTCAGACACTAAGTAATGCATCAGCACCATTCTGATCGGCCAGGGCGCATGGAGCCCTCAGGGCTAGCAAAATAGATACTTTCTGGTAGACTGTGAATTCCAACAAAGATCTCTTACCCATTGTGAAGGCATATAATGTATATTTGGACTGAATGGCCTGTCCACTGTGGCTTACAGCTAAAGGTGAGAGAAAGGAGTGGGGGAGGAATGTGATTTTAAACAGTGACTTAGTTTGGAAAGCTGGTGCTTTTGAGAAGGAGTGCAGGATTGATTCTACAACGCAAAAGAACACAGAATCCCCACCATGCCTCAAACACATGGCTCACTTGATCCTGTTAATTAGTGGCCCACCCGGTTCTCTTGAATTTTAAATGTAATTAGCACAGGGTTGTGGGGTTGGAGTGTGTGTGGAGAAGGTGTATGGAAAGCAGGGGAAGGAAATTACCATAATCCCCTCTGGGCAGTATTACTGGGAGGGGGGAGCACCTCACCCTGAACATGGGTTCTTGACGTGGTGTTCCTTTGTGCAGCATAGAAACAGAGCCAGTCAGAAGGGGGCTCCCGGGCCATCTAGTCTGACCCATGGCTCCAGCCGGCTCCATTCATGGCATGCCTACCATGTGCATGTCTAGCCTGTCCCCTAACCCTAACCCCCTCACCGATGGGGCCTCAACCACCTCCCATGGAAGCCCACTACATACCCTCGGGGTCCTGTCAGAAAGTACTTCCTGGCATCCAAATGGAGCCTGGGCTCCCTGAGCTTTGCTCCGTTGGAGTGCGTCCTGCCTTCCTCTGCAGGGGAGAACAGGTCTCTACCCACCTCCGCGTGACACCTCCTCACATACCTGTATGTTGCCAACAGATCCCCTCTGAGTCTCCTCTTCTCCAGGCTGAAGAGACCCAGTTCCCTCAGTCTCGCCTCATACGGCTTCCCCTGGAAACCAGCCACCATCCAAGTGGCCCTTCACTGCATTGATTCCAATTTGTAATGAGGGGCCCAGAACTGAGCACTGTTGTGAGCCGCCCCGCGATGGGGGCGGCATAGAAATGTTATAAATAAATAAATACATACATACATACATACATACATACATACTCCAGCTGCGAGCACACCAGAATCATATAGAGTGGCAGTAATACCTCTCTCGATCTGGAAGCCACGCTTCTGGCTATGCAGCCAAGGGTGGTGTTCGCCCTCTTAACCACCGCATCACACAGCTGGCTCATGTTCAGCCTGCAGTCAACCAGCACCCCGAGGTCCCTTTCACAAGTGCTGCTCTCCAGCCACTTTTCCCCTAAGCTGTACTTATGACCCCCATTCCTATGCCCCAAGTGCAAGACCTTGCACTTATCCACATTGAACGCCATCCTGTTGTCTCCTGCCCACTTCCACAGTTTGTCCAGATCCTTCTGAATCCGGAGTACCTGCTCCTCAGTTGTGGCCACTGCCCCAGTTTTAGTGCCATCTGTGAATTTGATCAGCAGACTGGTCACCCCTTCTTCCATGTCATTTATGAAAAGATTAAACAGGATCGGCTCCAGGACAGAGCCCTGGGGGACCCCGCTTGTCACTGGCCACCATCCCGATGATTCCCCACTAATGGTTACCCTCTGCTTTTGGTCAGTCAACCATGCCCTAATCCATCGGGCAGTGCATTGGTCTATCCCAAAACCCGTTTCTCAACCAGGATATCACGGGGCACTTTGTCAAAGGCCTTGCTGAAACTCAGGTATACCACATCCACTGCCTCCCCTCCGTCTAGCCACCTTGAAACCTTGTCATAGAATTCCACAAGGTTTGTCTGGCAGGACCTGTTTTTGCAGAAGCTGTGTTGCGTGGCCACCAACCTCCCTTCCCTATGTATGGTTTCTAGAGCTTATTATGAATAAGCTATTTCTAAAGGCTATTATGAGCGTTTCCATTGACTTTCCTAGAATGGCTGCAAGACTAACTGGCCTGAAATTCCCCATGTCCCTTCGACTACCCTTTTTGAAAATTGGGACCACCGATGCCACCTTCCAGTCCTCTGGAACCTCACCTGTTCTCCATGAGACCTCAGAAATGGAGGCCAGTGGGCACGAGAGGACCCCCGCCAACTCCAGAAGTACTCTCGGGTGTAGCCTGTCAGGGCCCAGCACCTTTGTAATGTCCAGTGCCCTGAGGAGCCCCTCGATTTCTAGGGGGTTACTCTAATCTGTGCCCCTAAATCCCCGGCCTCATCTAATCTCCCATGCAGTTCTCCCCCATCCTGCTTTGGGGAGAACAGACAAAATAATCATTTAGCATCTGTTCCTTTCATTCACAGCACTCACTTGATCCCCTTCCTCCTTATTAAACAGTCCCACTGCCTGTCTCCCCTTGTGTCGTGAGGCTGTAGCTCATGTCCCAATTACTCACACAGACACAGGCAATAAAAGCTTAAAGTCCTTTTATTCCAAACGACTACAAGATATATGTATACGACAGTTAGTACAGGAGCTGCCATTGATAGTCCTAAGCAACACAGTTGCCCCCTCCTTTCTGACCTCTCTGAGATTTACCACGTGAATCTCAACCTCTGTGTCCGTCCCTCCCTCCAGGGGCTAGATAAACTTCTCTCCCTCCTCCTCTCGCTTTGCCTCCCTTCTAATTGGTCCAAGCGTCGAAGTCTCCTCCTCAGCTGGGCATTCTCCATGGCAACAGACTGTCCGGCCTGATCCCCAGGAACTTGTACAGAAACTTCTGAGCCAGGTGGCGGGGGAGGGGGGGTGTTTGCGCCATGGGCGCCAAGTAGAAATCTTCCTGTTCTAATGCCTGATCCTCACTGGGGGCTCCTGACCCTCTTTCGCGTGTTAATGACTCCTCCGAGTCATTAGGCCATTAGGCACGACACCTTGCTCTTGATATTTACTATTTGATAGAAGCTCTTTTTGATGTTCCTGATATTCTTGGCAAGTCTCAGCTCATAATCAGCCTTAGCCTTGCGAAGAATCCTTCTGCAATGGGCCTCCTCCCCATGGTAGACCCTTTTGTCTACTTGCCCCAGTGCCCATTTCCTACAGAGGTTCCTCTTACGTCTAATCCCTCTTACCGGGGGGTGGAGCTAGCTCTTGTTGTATTTGCAATATGGTCAAACACATTGCATTCTTTTTAATTAGTCAAACCAATCTCTCATTGGCCCCAATCTCTGTTTTCATAAAGTGCTTTCTGCAAACATACAAGGGTTTCAACTCTTTGAGGCAACTATCGCCCCATGTTGTGTTGGAGCATGCCAAATGTAATATTAAAAGCCACAGTTTGTGGCATTTTTTTAAGGGATGAAGGACAAAAGCAATCCTCAGTGAAAGACAACCATGACGACTGACGCAACAATGTTGAAGGAAATCGAGCACCGCGCTGTGATTACGTTCCTTACAAAAGAAGGAAAAAGTCAAAAAATCATTCACGAAGAGATGGTGGCCGTTTACCAGGACTCTGCACCTTCATTGTCTACTGTTCAAAAGTGGTCAAGTGAATTTAAAAGGGGCAGAGAAAGCATTGAAGACGACCCTCGCTCGGGCGGGCCGGTTACTGCCACTATGAAAGAAAATGCGAAAAAAATGGAGAAACTTGTATTGGAAGATGCCCGAATACAAATCAAAATGTTAGCAGGGATGACAAACCTATCCGCTGGTACCATATTTACTATTTTTCATGACCATCTTAACCTTTCCAAGGTCTGTGCAAGACGGGTGCCGCGAATGCTCATGGCGCCTCCGAAACAAGTGCGAGTCGAGTGCTGCGGGGAGTTTTTAGAGCTCTGTGGTGAAGCTCCATCGAGTATTTTCGACCGGATTGTTCCTGGAGATGAAACTTGGGTTCATCACTATGACCCTGAAAGTACGCAGGAGTCCATGCAGTGGCATAAAAAAGGTGCTGACCCTCTGAAGAAATTCAGAGTCACTCCATTGGCCAGAAAAATCATGGCCACAGTATTTTGGGACTCAAAGGGAATTTTATTGATCGAGTACACAAAAAAAGGTGAAACCATAAATGCAGCATCTTACGCAACCACTCTGCGTAATTTAAGAGAAGCAATTAAAGAAAAAACTGACTGCAGGTGTGTTGCTTCTTCATGACAACGCGCCCGTTCACATGGCACGTGTTTTGAAGGCTGCTGTGCAAGACTGTGGTTTCGAAGAAATAAACCACCCACCCTATAGCCCGGACCTGGCCCCCAGTGACTACTACCTATTCCCGAATTTAAAAAAAGATCTTTGTGGAAAGTGATTTTCCGATGATGAAGAGCTCAAGGCAGCAATTAACACACATTTTTTAGACAAGGAGGAAGGCTATTTTTTACAGGGAATTGAAAAGTTAATTTCTTGATGTAATAAGTGTATTGAAGTTATGGGGGATTACATTGAAAAATAAAAATTATTTCAATTTATTATTCCTTTTTCTTCATGCTGATACCGAGAATACACTGAACACCCCTCATATCTGCAGGAGTGTACTATTCTTTGGAGCCCACCCATATGACAAAGTCCTGCAATGTCAAGGCTGGGACTCTGAAGGACAGGCCCCCATGATAGCTGGCCTGGGAAGAATGATAACAGCTTCTCTCAGGGTACACCTGGGCCTTGGAGAGACAGGGAGGTGTGGGAGGGAAAGCACCAGGGCTGACAGCTTCCACTGAATCTTATCAGCACCCCAGCTTCCTTCCTTAGCCAGTGCTTAATCAAGACAATCAAAAATAGCTGTCTAGATAAAAATAATCCTGACCCATGGCTTGCTCTGATACACAGAAGTCTTGGGGTCAGCAGTTTACAAGCATCCAAAGCGGAGGGGATCCCACTGCACCCAAGGTGCATTTTCTTTCCCGTGTGTGCCCATGCAACCCAAGGTGAAGCTCTGAGGAATGCCATGAGGTTTACGCCAGAGTCAGCCTACATGCTGCAAGGGCTCTGCACAGATTATGACCCTGACCTGGATTCTGTTGGGTGGAAGCCACATAGCACAGCTTCTCAGGGCCTACATGGGACTCCTACAAAGCTAATGAAGGTGTGAGGCTCCTGAATGAGTGGCTTATTCTCCTGCCCACCTTTTCCATTCAACCTGCCCACAAGAGCAGGTTGCTTACCTGTAACTGATGTTCTTTGAGTGGCCATCTGTGCAGTCACACACATGGGTTCTGCGCCTGCGCAGTGCCTTTGGCCGGAAGATTAATAGCTAACAGTTTTCTTGGCGGCAAACTCCACCCCCCCTCCCCCCTGGGACTATATAAAGGAGTGGAGTGTCCGCCATTTTCCAGTTTTGAAGACCGGACGTTCGTTTTGAATTAGGTAATGAATTTTAAGGTTTTTTATTTTTTTTAGTATAGTCTGGAACTATAGGAAGGATAAGGTGGTATCGAGCTGGAAAAAAAATCAGGATGGAGCCACCCATGACACCACGTGGGGTCGGTGGGTGGGTTGTGTGACTGCACAGATGGCCACTCGAAGAACATCAGTTACAGGTAAGCAACCTGCTCTTCTTCGTCGTGGCCTCTGTGCATCACACACATGGGTAGAATAACAAGCTTACCCGGATTGGAGGAGGGAGGTGTCATCAACGGAGAACAGAAGAAAGAACAGCTCTGCCAAAGGAGCAATCCTGTCTGGTGCGAACATCCAGCCTGCAGTGTTTGGCGAAGGTACATGGCGTGGCCCAGGTGGCAGCTCTGCAGACATCTTCCATCGGAACCCTGGATGCAAAGGCTAATGAAGCAGCAACAGCTCTGGTGGAATGGCCCGTTGGAGTAGATGGTAAGTCCAACTTTGCTAGTTCATAGGACAGGACAATAGTATTAACTATCCATTTCGCAAGCCGTTGGGGGGGGTGACTGGGTAACCCCTGCCATTTTCAGAATATTTAACAAATAGTCTGTTAGATTGTCGAACAGACTCTGTTCTGGATCTATAAAAGGCTAGACAGCGTCGGACATCCAGCATATGCAGGGACCTCTCTATCGAATTCGAAGGGACAGGAAAAAACGCTGGTAGTACTATTTCCTGCTGCATGTGAAAAGAGGTAGCGACTTTAGGAAGGAAAGTAGGGTCTAACCGTAAAACTACTTTCTCTTTATGGAAGTTCATAAATGGAGGATCCACCCTGAGAGCACAAAGTTCTGAAAATCTACGAGCTGACGTAACTGCTACTAAGAAAGCAGTCTTCCAGGAAGCAAGGCGCATATCAATTGTCGCCATGGGTTCGAAGGGTGGTTGGGTCAGCGTCTGTAAAACCACCGAGAGGCTCCAAGTGGGCATAAACGGTCTGACTGTTGGGTGTAAATTACAGAGTCCTCTCAAAAATCTCTTAATCAAGGGTTGGGAAAAAATGGAGAAACCTTGAATAGTCCCACGATAATGAGAGATCGCCACTGTATATACTTTAATAGAGGAAGGCTTAAGTCCAGACTGGTGCAATTCGAAAAGAAATTGAAGAATCTGCGGTATCGAAGCCGATACAGCCGGAAACGAGTGAGACTCAGCAAAAACAGAGAATCTGCGCCATTTCGCTGCGTATGACTTCCTTGTGGATGGTCTTAACGCAGAATTGAGAATATACTGCAGCTCCAGAGGTACGGAGTGTGAAAGAGCGGTATCGACGGACGGAGGCTGTGTCGACATCAGTGCAGCGGACCCAGTCATCGGATTTGCCAAGCAGTGAGCTTCAGCGACAGGAGATCGGGGTGTCGGATCGTGCCCTCTCTCTGGGTGATCAGGTAAGGGAGATGTGGTAGCTGAATGAAATTGTCTCGTGAGATGTGAAGGAGAGTCGAAAACCACGGTTGACGGGGCCACCAGGGGGTTATTAGGAACCCCGTAGCCCTTTCATGGACAATCTTTGCCAACACCCACATGATGAGGGGAATAGGTGGGAAGGCATAAAAGGTCCTGCCGTTCCAGGGAATCATAAAGGCGTCCCCGGACGACCCCTGTCCTATCCCCGCTCTGAAGCAGTAAGTCTCGCACACCCTGTTGCGACGAGTGGCAAAGAGGTCTATGTCTGGGAGGCCCCAGAGGCGAAACAGCTCGTCTCGGATTCGAGGGTCCAGCTCCCATTCGTGTGAGCGCGACATGTGTCTGCTTAGGAGATCTGCCTCCGTATTGTCCGCGCCTGCTAGATGGACTGCTAGCAGAGTGATGTTCCTTGGGATGCACCAGTCCCAAATCTGCATCGCCAGGTGGGCCAGTTTTCGGGATCGAGTGCCCCCTTGTTTGTTCAAGTAAAAAACTGCAGTCGTGTTGTCCGATGAGATCTGGACTACGTGGTGTTGAAGTACGTCCTCGAACGACTGCAGGGCTTTGAAAACAGCAAGAAGTTCTAGGAAATTGATGTGATTGTTGGCATCTGTATGATTCCAAGTCCCTTGAGCGAGGAGGTTGGAGCATATGGCCCCCCATCCCGAAAGAGACGTGTCTGTACCGACAGTTATCATAGGGTACCGAGGTCGAAACGGGACACCGATGTTTAGATTGGCTGGATCTGTCCACCATGAAAGTGACTGTAGGACAGAGGACGGAATCTGTAGCCGTCTGGTAGGCGGGTCTCTTTGCGGTTGGAAGACCCCATTGAAGAATAGCTGTAGCGGTCGTAGACGAAGCTTGGCGTACAGGACTACAGCGATCGCAGCTGACGTGTGTCCCAATAGTCTCTGAATGGATCACGCAGGGACAGTCCTTTGTCGCCGAATTTGAGCGATGTGACGTACAATGGCGTCTTGTCTGTCTTGTGGAAGGAAGGCTCTTGCCACCGTCGAATCCAGCCTGGCTCCAATAAAGTTGATCACCTGTGTAGGAAGAAGGGAAGACTTCTGTCGATTAATGCAAAGTCCCAGGTCTTGCAAAAGAGTACAAGAAGACTGAACTGCCGAGGAAAGTCCTTCCCTAGTCTCAGAAACCAACAACCAATCATCAAGGTATGAGTATATTCGAATTCCACGCAGTCGAAGGTGTGCGCAGACGGGGGCCATACACTTTGTAAAAACGCATGGTGCAGTGGCCAGTCCAAATGGTAACACCTTGAATTCGTAGATATTGGAATCTACCGCAAAGCGAAGGAAATGCCTATGTCGCGGATGAATAGCGATATGGAAATAGGTGTCCTTCAAGTCAAGCGAGGCGAACCAATCTCCTCTCCCTAGCAGCAGAAGGATATTTTGCAGCGTGGTCATCCGAAATTTTTTAGGTATAATGAACATATTGAAAGCTCTCAAGTCCAAAATTGGTCGGAGACCTCCATCCCGTTTCGGGACGGTAAAATATCTGGAATAGAATCCATGGAGTCCATCCGAGAGTGATAACTGAGTGATCGCTCCTTTAGCAAGCAGCTGACAGATTTCGTCTAGTAGTACCGACGAGGCTGCAGTAAACCGGATAGGACTTGGTGATGGAACAACACCGAATTCGATTCTATATCCGTGCTGAATGATGGATAACACCCAACCATCAGATGTAATGGTCTCCCAAATGGGGAGCCGACTTTTCAATCGGTCCCCAAAAGAGAGGGGGAAGGGTGTGAGTGGGAGAAGGAGAAGGGTTCTCTCGCCTCGTCAACGCTGGTGCTGGTCGACGTCGAAACGGCAATGAGCTTGTTGAAAGTGCTGAGATGGCTGCCTGCGGCGCTGCTGGCGTTGATGTGGTTGCTGTTGTTGCCGAGACTGGTACTGTTGGCGGAACTGAGGGCGAGGCCATGACCACTTACGCCGAGGCTGTGATTGCAGCTCCATCCGATGGGCCGTCATCCTGGATTCATGGATCTTTTTTAATTTGCTGTCCGTCTTCAGGTTGAACAAGCCGGACCCGTTGAAAGGCATTTCCTCTATTTGGCGCTTCATCTCCTCCAGGAAGTTACAATTCCTCAGCCAGGCATGCCTACGGAGGGAGATGGCGCCCACAAGCGACCTCGAATCGGTATCGACGTGGTGGCTGGCCGTCGACAATTGTTGTACCGCCACCTGCATCGCCTCCCTCACAAAGGTCTTTGCCAGGTCGGCTTGATTTCCTGGGAAGGTGGCAATGATGCTGTCGAGGCGCTGCATCAAGAAATATTGATAGCGCGCCAGGGTCGCTTCATAATTGGATATCCGCAATCCAAGGCCGGATGCTGCGTAGACTCGGCGCGCTAGGGAATCCACCTTCCTGCTCTCCTTATCGTGGGGTGAAGTATGTCTGCGTGCCTCCCGGCCCTGAGAGGATTCAACGACTACTGAATTTGGTTTGGGGTGACGGAGGAGGAATGGGATGTCCTCCTCTCGGACCTGATACATCGACTCGTATTTGCGCGAGGTCGGCTGTGGGTGGGCCGGGAGGTCCCATGGCTGAATCATGGCTTGCCGCAGTGTTGTAATCAGCGGTAGGGCGATAGATAGACTTGCGGAACGCCGTCCGTTGCGCCATCGCAGAAAAAGGAAGAAAGAAGATAGCAAAGCAGGAAAGTAATATTTTTATAATGGTTTTTTTTTTTTTAATAGGAACAAGAAGATAAGTGCACGAACAAGAACAAAATGAATATACTTAACAAGAACACGAACAAGGGTGAATAACTTGGAGAAAAAGGAAGGTTTTCGTGCAAGGAAAAGGAAGGCAGGTAACGATCTAAGTGAGAGCAAAGCGGCACGAGGCACAATGAACGGCGGTCACAAAGACTGGAAAATGGCAGACACTCCACTCCTTTATATAGTGCTGGGGGGGAGGGGGAGTGGAGTTTGCCGCCAAGAAAACCGTTAGCTATTAATCTTCCGACCAAAGGCACTGCGCAGGCGCAGAACCCATGTGTGTGATGCACAGAGGCCACGACGAAGAATTATGTTGCTAGTCCCTCACATCTTGGGTGCACAGGGAAATCCACATCTCTTGCCATGCATGCCATGACAGGTAGCCTTTCCCATTAAATAAAGCCCCAAAAGCAAACAGGCCAAGAATAGGTCCTGACAAACACCCCCAATGTTTTTATTTAAGGATTACAAAAAATAAACAAACAAGAAAAAGAATTTAGACCAAAACAACCCCCCCAACACACATGTGCACGCACACCCCACTCCCTTTACCCCCCCCCCCAATAAGAGCTGGGGGGAAGCAAAACAGCAGCTGCCAGTCGGTTGCTTGTCTCCATCCCTCATTTGCTGAAAGAAGCCGGCAGAGCTGCAGTTCAAGGCAGTCCCCCTGCACCCGCTTTGCTATGAGTTCCCTTTCTGTAAGTGGACTCTTTGGCTAGAAAAAAACGGGGGGGGGG
The DNA here is from genome assembly GCA_023646645.1 of Varanus salvator macromaculatus. Lineage (NCBI taxonomy): Eukaryota > Metazoa > Chordata > Lepidosauria > Squamata > Varanidae > Varanus > Varanus salvator. The sequence goes on along the minus strand of JAIXND010000715.1, from coordinate 1,095,596 downwards.
GAGAGACTCGCTTGGCCCCTTCTCCCAGGTGGCATTTTGACAAGGGCGTGATCCACCTCAGTACATGACCTCGTAAACAGAAGCCTTCTTGTCCCCGGAGCCAGTCACGATGAACTGGTCATCTGTAGAAACATCACAGCTAAGGATGGAGGAGGACTCCTTCAACTGAAATGGAAGGGAGGGAAGATGAGGCACTTTTTGGGGTTGGGGGAACACAGCAGGCATGGTAATGAGAGAGCAGGAGCTCACACTAATAGGGGTCTAAGGACAACAAGAGGATGCAAAACCAGCCACTGAGAAACAATCGGGGGGACTTTCTGGCTGCCCAGGAAGAATGCTGAGGTTTGCTGAGGGGTCATAAAAAGCTTTAAAAATTGTTTTCTTTAAGAAACATTCAGGTTAATTCTCAACCAAACCACAGCCCAATGAAAACCAAACAGCTACAGTTCTGTGACCTGATAAGTATCCTTTTTTGTGTTGGGGGATGGAAAGGAGTTGAATACAAGATCCTGGAGGAAGGGATGACTGACCACATGTCAGCACAAGAGAACATTATCGTATTCTCTTGAGAGTTGTACTTGATTATACATCAATCCAGCATACAATTACTCCTTGCAGAAAAAAAGTAATTTGTACAGCCCCCACCCTAAATGTGGCAAAGATGGCATGCGACAGAGCTCCATCCCAGAAGGGAATTCTATGGAGGTAGCATTCCCAAGCACCAGCAACTCAGACACCACACTCATTGCCTCGGGCCTGCCTTCAACTGCCAACACCAAGGGAGGCTCACAGCTGGTGGCAACAAGAAGGGCCTTTTTAGTGGTGTGCCCCCCCCCCCCAAGTTGTGGCACAAGCTCCCCACTGAGGCCTGCCTGGTGCCAACTTCACTATCTTTCTGGCACCAGGTAAAGACTGTCCTCTACTGCAGGGCATTTAATCAGTTTACTGGGACTTTGTTAGTTGTTCACAGGTTCAATCAGGTTTTATCTTAAGTTATTGGAATTTTATGCATGTTTTAAATTTTTGTATGAGAACTTCTCCCCCACTGTAGTGCATCTTAGATTGTGTTTTAATAGATTAAAGCTTACTAGTAGCTTCAGCTACTGGGTGGTATAAAAGTTAAATAAATTAAACAAAACATGACATTAAATGACAGTACTTTGTAAGTGAGCCAGAAACAAATTGGCTATTGCTGCAGTATTTGGTCAGTATTATGAGGGCTATTTTGAACCAATAAGAGCTTTCTGGCTGTATTAAAAAGGCAGCCCCGGGGGGGGGGGGGGCGCAGAGCTAACTCAGATGGACTCTGAACACTACATTTCTCTACTCCTCCTGACCATTGGGAAAAATGATTAAAATATACTCAAATTAAGGTCAAGAAATACTGAAAAATGCATGAAACGTGAGTTAATTCCTTTGTCTCTCTCCTGGGGAGATTTGAATCTCATATGTGGACTGTGAGACCCGTAAAGGGCTTATTTGTACAATCTGAAACTGTGGGATTCGGTCCAGAGTAAGCTAACACCTCGGCTGTATTTTTTATAAGTTTAAAAGCAGTTTGAAGGACGGGAGGAAAAGAGGGAGTTGTTGAAGCTGCTGAAGAACTGGAATAAAGCTAAAAAAGCTCTAATTTCCATATAACCAGTGGGCGAGACTTTCCCTCTCCTCCCGTGCAATTGCAAAGCCGAGAAGGTGCTGAAAAAGAAAATATTGGGATAGAGCCTTGAGGAACGTATATCAAAGTTAATTAATGTCACAGGATTAGCTTCTCTGTGCTATCTTGCTACTACAGAGATAAGAAACAACCAAGATAAAGAGAAGAGGAAGTGACCTATTGCAATATACGGTCTGAGAAAGAGGACAAAATACATATAAGACTGTATTTTGCTAATAGCAATTTTTGAGCTCCATTTGCTGGCTAGAAGTTAAATTGCAGCTGTTGAAAATCAAGAGATCTATATGCTGACTGAAAGCTAAATTGCAATTGTGGTCTGTATATAAGTTATTACTAAATTCAAGAGTTCTCTCCTCCTACCTGGATATTAAATAACAACAGTGGATCATTAAAAAAAATTATTACGATTTTAAGATTTTTTCTGGTAGCTGGATGTCAAAACATAGCAAGAGTGCAGAAAGCATCTGGCAAAGATCTAAAGTGAAACTTCACCCATTGGATTTGCATTTGAAAAGAGTAGAGAAAAGTTGTGAAATGAATGGAAAAAAGGGATCATCACCAGAAAAATCAATACCAGCATCACAACCATCAACACAACCAGACAAGCTTTATATACTTTTACAGGAATTCAGAGAAATAAAGACTGATATCAAGCCATTAAATGTCAAAATAAATAATATGGGTGTAGAAATAAAAGATTTAATTAAACAAACTCAAGAGAATAAACAAACAATCACAGAAGTGAAAATTCAGATGGAAGAACAAGATAAAAAGTTAAAAAATCAGATGACTAAGATAGATCAGGTCTTAAAAAGTGTGATTGAGATCTGGGATAGACAATGAAGATCAAATGTATGCCTTAAAGGATACCCAGAGGATGGGAATGAGAATGAAGACAAACTGATTCAAGCAATACAGAACTAGGCTAAACCTATTCTTCCGGATGTCTCCTTTACAAGATATGACATTGATGCAATACATAGTCAGCCCAAGAAGAGCTGGAAGAAAAACACTGAGAGACATTGTAGTCTGATTCTGGTCATATGCAAAAAAAAAAAGAACAATTGAGACGGAAATTACAGAGTATGACATCAATCATGCCCTCCCGCCCCTTACGATCGGCAGCAGATGCTCTCCTCCAGGAGCCCTCTGTGAAGGAGGTGAAGAGGGTGAGTACCCGGAGGAGGGCTTTCTTTGCAGTGGCACCCCACTTATGAAATCTGCTCCCCAGAGAAGCTCGCCTGGCGCCGTCCTTATTTGCTTTTCGGCGCCAGGCGAAGACCTTTTTATTTAAGAAATATTTTAATTGTTAATTAATTTATTAATTTATTAATTTATTAATTTTATTAATTTATTAGTTCGTTGTGAATTTTAGTTTTTGTTAGTTTTAATTGGGCACTATGAGATGGGCCAATTTTAGTCTTTAACTTGTAATCGGTAGGTCGATTTGTGTTTTAATTTTATGTTGTATTTCGTTTTGTATGGACCTGCTGTGAGCCGCAGGCTAGCCCCGAGGCTAGTTGGCAAGGGGCGGCATAGAAATTTTTCTAATAAATAAATAAATAAATAAACAAACATGCTCGAAGGTTACCAGATTCAAGTGTTTCCTGATTTATGTACTGAGACTCTGCAATGGAGGAGAGATATGTTACAAGCTTGTCAAATATTAAAGAAGAATTCCATTAAATATAGCTGGGGGTTTCCAATTTTTATGAAGTTTTCATATAATGGAAAATATTAGAGTCAACACAAAGGAGGAAGCGCTGAAGCTGCTAAAGGAGCTTGGAATTACCGATGATGATGAATACACAGCGCAAATGCAGAAATTAATGGATATGCCTATGTTTTCAAGAAGGGTGACAGAGAAGAAGAGAGATTGGCCAGTGAAGGAGAAATTGGGTTTTGCAGCAGGGGGTTCAGATTCTCCATAGAAACTGAAAGAAGAGGAGAGACAGAAGAAGGAAGCAAGAAGAGATAAGAAATTTTGCATGTGATATAGAAAATATCTCCTGCCAACCTTGCAGTTCGAAAGCATGCAAATGCAAGTAGATGAAAAGGTGCCACTTTGGTGGGCAGGTAACAGCGTTCCGTGCACTTCGGTGTTTAGTCATGCGGCCACATGACCACGGAGAATGTCTGCGGACAAACGCTGGCTCCCTCGGCCAGGAAACGGAGGTGAGCACTGCCCCCAGGAGTCAGGCGTGGCTGGACGTAACGTCAAGGGGAAACCTTGACCTTTACCTTTTTATAGAAAATATATTGTAGTTGGTAGTGTTGTGGTTGTTAAATAAGAATTGAATTATAATAGAAATTTGAGTATAGAATAAAATGGGTATAGATGGTCAGGAAGAGTGGAGTGGGTGTCTGGGGTCTGTATAGGGGAGGCTCCTCTTCCCCCCCACTCCCTTGGAAGCCTGAAGTGGCGGGGAGGAGAAAATCTCCAAAAGATGGATAAGGGGGTTTTCATACATAAATGTGGTGGGGAATATGGGGAATATGGTGGGGGTAGGGGTAAGTTTAATTGGGTTTTTGTTAAGTTTTTGTTGAAGTGTTTATTTAATCACACATGGAGACCAAAAAGAATATTTGATGTATTTAAAGAATGGGAAAAACATTGAAGATAATGTCTTGGAATTTAAACGGCTTGGGAGAAAAACATAAACGAGCCAGAATTGAAAAATCTATTTATAAAGAAAAATCTGATATTATATTTTTATAAGAAACACATCAAAAGAAAGATGGAGTGAATGAATTAAAATTATACTGGGCAAATGTATACGAGAAATCATATGGTAGTTCAAAAGCTAGAGGTGTTGCAACTATTGTTGCCAAAAGATGTAAATTTAAAACAAAAGCTATAAAAAGAGATCATTTGGGGAGATGATACAAGGTTTGATTTATGGACAAGAGCTCACTTTAGCTAATATATACGCACCTAATATCAATCAAAGGGAGTTCTACGACAAGGTATATAAAGAAATAGAAGAATTAAAAAGAGGATATGTGATAATGCCGGGTGATGGGTAAAGAAAAAGATAAATCCAACCCATCAAAGGTAGATGTAAAATATAATAACACAGATTTAAGTAGATTTATTAATAAAAACAGATTAAAACATGTTTGGAGAGAATTAAATGGTAATCAGAAAAGCTATATATTTTATTCAAACAGACATAAAAACTATACAAGAATATAGTGTGGTGTAGTGGTTAAGAGCCTGGGACTGGGACTCAGACGACCTGGGTTCTAGTCCCTGCTCAGCCATGGAGCCAACTGGGTGACTTTGGGCCAGTCACAGACTCCCAGCCCAACCCACCTCACAGGGTTGTTGTTGTGGGGATAAGATGGAGGAGATGTAAGCTGCCTTGAGCTCTTTGTAGGAAAAAGGCAGGATATAAATCGAAAAATAAATTAAAAAATAAATAAATATTTGTAAAAGCAGAAACATTGTATAAGATAATAAATGTGGACATAAAATGAAACTATCAGACCATGCAATAACAACAATGGAAATGGAAATAGATTGTGATCATAAACAGGTAAACAGGTGAAGAATAGATCTAAGGATTTTTAAAAATGGGAAGATCTTAGACAAAATGGAAAAAGAATTAAAAGAAATTTGGAAAATCAATGAAAAAGGAGGTAGTAGTATAAGTGTGATATAGGACACATTGAAAGCAGTGGTAAGAGGGCTAGGAATAAAATATTCATATAATTTAAAATAACAAAAAGAGCAACATATAACAAGGTTAGAAGAGGAAATAAAAGATTTAGAGAAAAAGTAGAGAAAACAAAATTATGTTAGAATTAATAGCTAAAAGAAAAGAATTACAAAATCTTGAAATAGAACAAATTAGAAGAAATTTAATTTATCTGAAAAGAGAATTTTATGAAAGTAGTAATAAAAATTCTAAAAGGCTGGCCAGAGCCACACAAGTCAAAAAGGCAAAAAGCTTAATTGGAGTCATAAAGAACGATAAAGGGGAAAGACATAATAAGATGAAAGAGAAACTTTCAATCTTTCAGAGGTTTTTGAAAAGTTATATATGGGAAATGAAATAGATTTATATATATAAAAGAATCTAAATTTTAAAATTAGAGAAGAGGATAAAGAAATAGCGGAAACTCAAATAGAAGAAGAGATATTGGAAGTTATTAGTAAATTAAAAATAGGTAAAGCACCAGGATCCAATGGCTTGGGTGCTGAACATTATAAAAATGTTAAAAAATTATTAGTCCCGAAGATGAAAACGATGTTTAATAAAATAATGGAAGGGGAAACAATTCCAAGCTCTTGCAAACAATCCATGATAGTATTGATAGCAAAGCCTTATACAGACCTTATATACCCTGGATCTTATAGACTGATATCTCTCATTAATCAAGATGCTATTATATTGAGAAGCAAAATATAAAGGCAAGTATACTAGCATTGGATATATTTAAAGCCCTTGACTGTGTGGAATGGCCAACAATGAAGATCTTAATAGAGAAGATGGGATTTGGAATAAAGTTTAAGAAAGTAATAAGTCAACTATATTCAGAAAATATGGCAAAATTAATTGTAAATGATGGTATTACAGAAACAACAACCCTAGGCTGAGGGAAGAGACAGAGTTGTCCCTTATCCCCCATATTATTTGCTTTAATGATGGAAATATTGGCAAATGCAATTAGGAATGATACACAGATAGAAGGGATAGGAGTACGTCAGGAAATTAAAATTAATTTGTTTGCAGATGACACATTGCTAACATTTCAAGACCCAATAAGTATTACAGAGAGAATATATTCATATTTAAAGGAATCTGGGAAGTATAGTGGGTTGCAAGTTAATTGGGAAAAATAAAAAATGATGTTATACAATTGTAATAGTGAAGAATCGGATATATTAAAAGAAAAATAGTAATTAAAAATAGTAGACAATATTATTTAGAAATTGATATTCTAAAATATAGTCAAGAATTAAAGAAGAAAAATTATGAAAAGTTAAAGAAGGATATAAAGGATAAAATAGGAAGATATGAAAAGGTAAAATTATCATGGTTTGGAAGAACAGCAGTAGCAAAAATGAAAATTCTGCCAAAGATTAATTTTTGTTATGGACGATCCCAGTCAGGTTTTATGATCATGAATTAAAGGAAATGCAGAAATTATTGGAGGTTTATTGTAATGAGGGAAGAGAGCAAGGATAAGTAAAGCACTGTGGTATGAATCACAAAAAGGAGGGCTGGGCATTCCAGATGCTAAAAAAGTACTGGGTTGCAAACCAATTAAAGACAGTTCCAGATATTATCGCCCAAAATAAAGAATTAATATGGAGTGCTATCGAATTAAAAGGATTAAGGGACATAGGTGATCATTTAGAGACATATTGGTTTAAAAAGAGTATTAAGAGACTCCAAAATCCCTTTTTAAAAAATACGATGGAAGTATGTGAAAGATGTAGACAACAGTTAATCCCGGGAACGTCTCCATTAACACCAGTGGTCGAAATGGAGAAATTTCCAAAAACAGAATCAAAGGATTGGATTAATAAATAAAAAAATATTCATATATACTAATGGGAAGACTGAAAAAATAAGATAAAAATATAGCACAATTAAGGAGTATATTGGCAGAAGCCAAATTAAATTGGTTAAATCTAATTCAATTAGAAAAATGGATAAAGATGGAGGAAAAAATTAAAGAGGAAGAAAGACAACAAAATTTGAAACAATTATAAAAGAATGCAAGACTGAGGCAGAACAGAGGCAGAAGAGATTAAGAAGAGGTGGCAATATTACACAGAGGAACTACACAAGAAAGAGCTTAACGTCCCTGATAACCACGATGGGGTGATCACTGACCTCGAGCCAGACATCCTGGAAGGTGAAGTCAAATGGGCCTTAGGAAGTCTGGGCAGCAACAAAGCTAGTGGAAGTGACAGTATTGCAGCTGAGCTATTCAAAATCTTAAAAGACGAAGCAGTTTAAGTGGTACACTCAATATGCCAGCAAATTTGGAAAACTCAACAGTGGCTGCAGGATTGGAAAAGGTCGTTTACATTCCAATCCCAAAGAAGGGCAATGCCAAGGAATGTTCGCACTACCGCACCATTACACTCATTTCACATGCTAGCAAAGTTTATTTATTTATTATTTATTTATTAAGGAGGCTTCTATGCCACCCCATTCGCCAAAGCCTCGGGGCGGCTCACAATAATAAATAAACACAATATAAAAGCAATACAATTTGAGTCAACCTGGCCAAGAATAAAATAAATAAATAAATAAATTATATTAACACTTAAGATAATGTTTGAATAAAAAGGTCTTGGCCTGGCGCCGAAAAACAAATAACGACGGCGCCAGGCGGACCTCTCTGGGGAGCGCATTCCATAGATTGGGCGCCACCGCAGAGAAAGCCCTCCTCCGGGTACTCACCCTCCTAATATCCTTCACGGAGGGTTCCCGGAGAAGGGCTTCTCCCGCTGATCTCAAGGAGCGGGCGGGCATATATGGGCGTAAGCGCTCCTTCAGGTAACCAGGACCCAAGCCGTTAAGGGCTTTATAGGTCATAACCAACACCTTGAATTGCGCCCGGACTTCAATGGGGAGCCAGTGAAGCTGATGGAGAACTGGAGTCATGTGAACATAATGCCCAGTCCCCATCAGCAGCCTGGCAGCTCTATTTTGAACCAATTGAAGCATCTGGACCATGTTCAAGGGCAGCCCCACGTAGAGCGCGTTACAGAAGTCAAGTTGGGAAGTCACCAACGCGTGTGTCACTGTCGCAAGGCAGTCGTTCTCCAGGTAGGGACGCAGCTGATGGATCAGCCGAAGCTGAAAGAAAGCGCTCCTCGCCTCCGCTGTCACCTGAGCTTCCAGTGAAAGCTCTGGGTCAAGGAGCACTCCCAAGCTGCGGACCTTGTCCCTAAGAGGGAGTGCAACCCCATTCAGGACTAAGTTCAGGTCTCCTTCCCCAAAGCCCGATCCGCCAACCAACAGGACTTCTGTCTTGTCTGGATTGAGCCTCAGTTTATTGGCCCTCATCCAGCCCATTTCCTCGGCCAGGCACCGGTTCAGCACAGCCACCGCCTCACCTGGATTGGTGGAGAACGAGAGGTAGAGCTGGGTATCATCTGTGTACTGATGATTCCGCAGCCCACACCTCCGGATGACCTCTCCCAGCGGTTTCATGTAGATGTTAAATAGCATGGGGGACAAGATGGAACCCTGCGGAACTCCATGGCATAGCTGCCATGGCGCAGAGCCACAGTCCCCCAGCATCACCTTCTGGAATCGGCCATTGAGATAGGAGCAGAACCACTGCAAAGCAGTGCCTCCAACCCCCAGTTCCGCTAGCCTCTCCAGAAGGATACCATGGTCGACGGTATCGAAAGCCGCCGAGAGGTCCAGGAGAACCAACAGGGACGCACTCTCCCTGTCTCTCTCCCTGCACATGTCATCGTACAGGGCGACCAAGGCAGATTCAGTGCCGTAATCGGGTCTGAAACCGGACTGAAATGGGTCCAGATAATCCGTTTCATCCAAGAGTGCTTGGAGTTGTCCCGCCACCACCCGCTCCAACACCTTGCCCAGAAACGGGATGTTGGCCACCGGTCTATAATTAGTGGCCATCTCTGGATCCAGTGACGCCTTCTTCAGGACCGGTCGGACTACCGCCTGCTTTAAAGGGGCAGGTACTCAGCCATCCCTCAGAGAGGCGTTAACCACTTCCTAGATCCAGGTCCCTGTCCCGTGCTTGGCGTTGTTATTTAGCCAAGATGGGCAAGGGTCCGATAGGTAAGTGGTGGGATGTACTCATCCAAGCACCTTGTCCACATCATCAGGCCGCAGTAACTGAAACTCATCCATCAATTTTGGACCAGACGGCGACATTGGTAACTCCCCAGAAGCCTCTGAATCACTAGTGGAGTCCAGCTCGTGACGAATCTGAGCGGTTTTCTCCCTGAAACGCTTGGCAAAGTCGTCACAGCGGGCCTTCGAGGATGGTAGAGGATCTTTCTTTGGGCCAGGATGAACCAGCCCTTGTACCACCTGAAAAAGCTCCGCTGGACGGCATTGTGAGGAGGCAATGGAAACGGAGAAGAATCTCTTTTTCGCCGTCTTCACTGCCACAGCATAGGCCTGATAATGGGCTCTTAAGTGTGTTCGGTCAGATTCATCCTGTGATCTCCTCCACCTACGCTCTAGTCGTCTCCCAACCTGCTTCATCGCCCGCAATTCAGGTGTATACCAAGGGGAAGAGTGGGCTCTGCCTGGTGGGAGAGGACACTTAGGAGCGATCGTGTCAACAGCCCTGGTCATTTCCCCATTCCATAGCTCGACCAGAGCCTCGACAGGAGCACCAGTCTTGTCAGCCGGAAACTCCCCCAGGGCCTTCAGGAATCTGTCTGGATCCATCTGGCTCCGGGGGCAGACCCACACAATCGGGTCCGCACCGTTACAGAGGGAGAGGCTGCTCTCGAGCACAAACCTCACGAGGAAGTGATCTGACCATGACAGGGGTGTCAGACACAAGTTCCTCACCCTCAGACCACCCTCTTCCTGCCCCGTCGAGAAAACCAGGTTCAGCGTGTGTCCACGTTCATGGGTCAGGCCTGTGACATGTTGAGACAGCCCCATGGCCCTCATGGAGGCCATGAAGTCCTGAGCTGCCCCGGTCAGATCAGTCTCGGCGTGGAGATTTAAGTCTCCCAGGACCAACATCCTGGGGGTCCTCAACACCAGGTCCAAGACGATCTCCATCAGCTCAGGCAGGGAGTCTGTTGGGCAGAAGGGTGCACGGTACACCAACAGAATCCCCAATCTGTCTCGGTCGCCCAACACAAAGTAGAGGCACTCTAGCCCCGGCCTCGAAGGGACTGGAAGCCCCACGAGGGAGATGGAGGCCCGGTAAACCAAAGTGTCCTCCCCTCCCCTCCCCTCCCCTCCCCTCCCCTCCCCTCCAGGTGTGGCTGGTGCTGGACCAGATACCCGGGCGGGCACATTTGAGAGTGGGCGACATCCCCTCCCTCTCCCTCTCAGGGCTGTGTTATGCAAGCCAGGTCAGCCCCCTCATCCACAATCAGGTCGTGAATGAGGGACGATTTATTGTGGACCGACCTGGCATTAAGCAGCAGCACCGTCAGGCCCGGGGGGGGGGGGTTGACAAGACTACCTGGAACCCTCTGGCTGGGGGTAGAAGCAGAAGGAGGGACAGGTGTCAACCATCTTTCCCTCCTTCTTCTATGCGGGCATGTTAAACCCCCACTGCTGTAATGCCCATTGCCCACACGCTCCCCAGGTAGCTCAACCGTCAATGTGGCCAGGGATGACTCCATAAAAACAGATTAAAATATAATAAAAATATTAAAACAATGTAAAACTCCCCATCTACCCCCCCCAAATATAAAAGTCCACTCACTGACAGAGCCCCTGACAGAGTCCCTCACCAGCTCAGCCCCCGCATAGCCACAAACGGCGGCGACCACTCTTTGGCTGTCACCCTTTGGCCGCCGGCCCCAGGCTGCGTCAGGCGAGTTAAGCCGGCGCCCGCCCGCACGCCCCGCCCCCCAATCCGGTGTTGCTCTCACCGACACCAGCGGGAGGCGGGAGCAGAGACGGACACGGAAACCCACAGGCCGGCTGGCAAGATGCTCAAAATCCTACAAGCTAGGCTCCAGCAGTACATGGACCGAGAACTACCAGAAGTACAGCCAGGTTTTCGAAGAGGGAGAGGAACTAGAGATCAAATTGCCAACATACGCTGGATCACGGAGAAAGCGAGGGAGTTTATTTATTTATTTATTATTTATTAGAAAAATTTCTACTTTCTACAGAGAAACATCTACTTCTGCTTCATTGACTATGCTAAAGCCTTTGATTGTGTGGATCACAACAAATTGTGGCAAGTTTGTAGAGAGGTGGGAGTACCAGACCATCTTATTTGTCTCTTGAGTAACCTATATGAGGGTCAAGAACCAACAGTGAGAACTGGACACAGAACCACTGATCGGTTCAAAATTGAGAAAGGAGTTCGGCAAGGCTGTATACTGTCGCCCTGTCTAGTCAACTTATATGCAGAGCACATCATGAGAAAGGCAGGGCTAGATGAATCACCAGTTGGAATTAAAATTGCTGGGAGAAATATCAACAACCTCAGATATGCAGATGATACCACTCTCGTGGCAGAAAGTGAAGAGGAACTAAAGAACCTCTTGATGCAGGTGAAGGAGGAGAGTCCCTGAAACTCAACATTAAGAAAACTAAGATCATGGCATCCGGTCCTCTCCCTTCCTGTCAAATAGATGGGGAAGAAATGGAGATAGTGACAGATTTTATTTTCCTGGGCTCCAAGATCACCACAGATGGGGACTGCAGCCAAGGAATTAAAAGACGCTTGCTCCTGGGGAGGAGAGCTATGGCAAATCTAGGCAGCATACTAAAAAGCAGAGACATCACCCTGCCAACAAAAGTGCGTATAGTCAAGGCTATGGTTTTCCCAGTTGCAATGTATGGCTGTGAAAGCTGGACCATAAGGAAAGCTGAGCGCCAAAGGACTGAGGCCTCTGAATTGTGGTGCTGGAGGAGACTCCTGCGAGTCCCTTGGACCGCAACCCGATCAAACCGATCAGTCCTAGAGGAGATCAACCCTGACTGCTCTTTAGAAGGCCAGATCCTGAAGATGAAACACAAACACTTTGGCCACCTAATGAGAAGGAAGGACTCCCTGGAGAAGAGCCTAATGCTGGGAACAATAGATGGCAAAAGGAGGAGGGGACGGCAGAGGATGAGGTGGCTGGATGGGGGTCACTAAGTCAGTCGGCGTGAGTTTAGGTGGACTCTGGGAGATGGTGGAGGGCAGGAAGGCCTGGAGGAATGTTGTCCATGGGGTTGCGATGGGTCGGACATGACTTCGCGACTAACAACATACAAGCAAAGGAAGAATTGCTAAAATTGATAGGATCTTAATGGAGTTAGGGGATCAGACAAAAAGTTTAAAATCTATTTGGGAAATGGATGTAGGTGAAATAGAAGACAAGGACTGGAAGAATATTTGGAATAGAAGAGTATACAAGAATATGTTGGTTAGAATTAAAGAGCATGGATACAAGGTGATATGGAGATGGTATTTAACACCAGTTAAATCAAATGGATGACAAATATTCTAATATATGTTGGAGATGTGGGAAAGGGATTGGAATTTACAAATGTATGTCATGGTATTGGGATGATATACAAAAGATTTGGATTATGGTATTTAAGGAAATTAGAGAAATTTTAGATACAGACTTAGCAATGTCACCAAGAATGGTGTTACTACTCTTGATAGGAAAACAAGATATAAATGAAGTTTAGAAAGAATTGATCCTAAGCTTGATAACGGCAGTTAGGCTAGTGATAGTTAAATATTGGAAACAGAATTGGGTTTTGCAAAGGCACGAATGGCATAATGAAATATGGAGCATGGTAATTAATGATAAACTGACGACAGAAAGAAAAATTTAAAAAAGGTTAATGAAAGCAAATAAATATAATGAAATTTGGGAAGCTTTTGTAAAAGTAGTACTCACAGAAGGTAAAGGTTGTAAACCTAATCAAGATTACATTAATTTTTGGAGGGGATATGGATATAATTGAAGTATATTCTATATTATTGTTATAATATGTGAATTAAAGTGGGGGTATTATTCGTCTCCTGTTGGTGGGGGCACTGTATTATTCACTTTTTCATTTATTATTTGGGTTTTTGTATGTTATATTATTGATATTGTGATGTGCCTGTATTTGGCTTTTTTTCCTGCATTTAAAAAAAGGGGTGGGGGGGAAGGCAGCCCCTTGTAGACAGCCTGGTTATCACCTGATGGTTATTCAGAAGCACACGAGTCATCCCTTCCTGCAGTGTGCATGCAGTTTTCCTTTGGGCCTCTGGTTAAACAGGTCATTCACATTGTCAAAAGCAACAGAAAACTTGCCAAACCTGATTATGTCAGCTGTACTTTCAGCTCTGCTGCATGTATCAAAAACTTCTGGTTTTTGCGTAACTTTTTGAGAGCTGAAGACAGTAATAAAATGGGGGCACACCTCTTTGCATACCCCCAACTCCTGCCCCCATTAGAAAAGCACATTTTGCAAGCATTTAATAAAGGGGTCTGCAAAAATTTCCTGACTCAGCAGAAAATAAGAAAGCTTGTGTGCAGGAGCCCATCATCTGCTTCCTTACTGTCTCCCCCCCCCCCCCCAAAAAAAAAGTTCCGTCTCCCTCCCTACCTGAAATATACTTGCTCCATACGGTGTCCTCCAGGCATTCAACAAGTTGTCCTTCCCAGTACTCACAAACCATTTCCCTGTAGTGGAAATGAGTTGAAACAAGCTGCTAAAATTTTCCAGGTCCTCCGCAGGTGAATAATTAATCTCAGACTTGGGGGAAAAAAGCCCTTTCTTTGAGGGAAACAAATTTTGAAAAGGCAGCCTCTTCCGTGCCTTTCCTCCTCCACCTTCCACTTTTTCTTTCCCTTTTTCAGGGAGGTGGGGAATGAATGCACTCTTGTTCCATGAGAGTCAGGGGTTGGCCTCCCACCATGAGGCAGGACAAAGTACTGGGAGTTCCCAAGGAACTTTCCTGCCTCCCCTGGGAAGATTAGATGAAGGGCCACTTTCCTTTCGCAGAACTCAGGGGAGAAACAATGGAATTGACACATCAAGTCACACCAAACTCATGTTCTGAGCTAGCCAATCCATGCACAAGTGAAACATACTTAATCCCACACTTTGTGGAAATTCCCCTCCCCAAAATAGAAAAAAAACCCTTATGGAAAACAGAAACAGTACAGACTGGGAATGGAATGGAATGGAATGGAATGGAATGGGAGAGGGCTTAGCTGGCTGGTTGGCACACAGGGGCTCTGGAGAGGATGAAATGGAGTGGCCAAGATGGGGGCATGGTCGACTGGCTGGCAGGGACCTTCAGGAGAAGCAGTCCACAGGACAGAATATATATGTTTGTGTGCAGGGTTCAACATACCACAGGAGGCAAATTTGAGGGACAGGACGCAGCTCTCATGCAGGTGGAGCTGGTACTTCTCCGGCTTCGTCACATGCAATATCTCAACGTTGCTGCTTTCCATCCCGACTGCCAGCCACTCCCCGGTGGGGCAGTAGCCAAGAGAGAAGATCTGGAAAGGGGGGAGAAAGATTGGGCACTGGTTGGACAGAGATATGGGCCCAGCAGAACTGGTGTTTTGTGGGAGCCGATATTAAATGGAAACTCAGGAAGCAGTATTATTTGACACACAAGGAATGCACACTCATGTTTCTAGTCCTTGTTGTGGCAAAGCAGCCAGGCAACCCCTGAAAACCAGTGGTATGGGGGAGGATTTTGGAGTAAAGCTCACACCATTCCTTTCAGCAGATCCTTTTTTGGCTAGGTGAACTGAGGAAGTCAGAACTGCAGCCCAGATTTGGGACTGCAGTGAGGGAACAAGATTCAAAATCTGCAAGCACTGTAAGGTTCCCAAATTGAGTCACAGGTCCCCTGAGTATATAGCAGGAAGAAATGAAAACAGTGTCTTTAAATAACAATGTGCTTAAAGGGGTAGGAAGGTTCAGCAACGATACACGATGGAGCAGTGAATTATACCAGATGTTTGAAGAATGGAGAAAGGGAGAAGTCCTTTATGGAGGGCATCATTCACTTATGGAACTCACTGCCACGGGATGCAGTGACAGCCACCAGCCTGGATGGTCTCAAGAGGGGATAAGACAAATTCAGGGCTACAAAACAGAGGTGCACAACTTCAGGTCCCCGAGCCACATCTGGCCAGCACAGACTCCTATTCATCCCTTCTTGGCTTCCCCAAAAGACTGTGGCCCCTTTTCCCCAACTGCACCTTCTTCTTTGCAACCACCAAGCACTTGCTGGTTGCGAGCTTCTGTGCAGCTCTTCCCCCTTTTAAGAGATTGGCGGGTCTCGCTTACAGTTTACATCTTGGCATCAAGTACAATAATATAAAATATGCTGGAATTTTCAGCCTCACATCTTTCAGCGTCAGCCCACCCACCACAGGAAGTTGGCTCCCAGGGTGCTAATGAGGATTAGCTTGTTCCCCATGGCCATAGCCACTTCAACAGGGCCACACTGAGTGAGTCCCTGCCCCTGCCCCTGCCTCCTGCCTGTGAGCTGAAATCGTGCTGCTGGAGCTGCTGGCCCTCCCGAAGGTCCCAGCTCCGGATGGTGTTGTCCAAGCCCCCCGTCCAGAGTTTGGTGCCATCACTGGAGATGTCGATGCAGCTGGCTCCATCTGTGTGGCCTTGGAACTGCCTGGGGAGGGTGGAAGAGAAAAAAGGAGGCAATGTCCTTGCAGACAAGAAGAGATTCATGGAGCAAGAACAACAGATGCCAAACTGACTTAAAAGGGATTTGAAATTATTAACTCTTTGTAAGTATAGCATCCTGCCCTTCCTTGGAATCCTAGTTTTTTTTAAATGTGCAAATAAGTTTCTAGTCCTTATGGAAAGGACTGAGAAAGCAAGTAAGCAACACTGCTGAGATCTCAGAAGCCAGAGGTGTGATCTTGGGCATCTTCTCTATCATGCTTATGATTAGTAAGTTCCCAAAGGGAGAGAGAGTATGCAAAGTAGGAGACATTTATGTATACTATATGGAGGGTGTTTATGACATTTATATCCCACCTTTTTTTCCCTTGCAAGGAACCTTAGGCAGTTTACATGCTGCTGGTACTCTTCATGTTGTTCTTACAACAAACTTGTGAGGTAGGCCAGGCTGAGAGGCAGTTACTGATTCAAAGTCATACAGCGAGTCTCATGTCCACAGCTGGGGATTTGGCTCCAGGGTCAAGTCAATACCCTAACCACTACACCATGCTGGTTTACAAAATTAAACTGTTTCATCTTTGCAACAATCCTGCAAGGTAGGTTAGCCCAAAAGAGACCAAATGGGCCCATAGCTACCCAGTGAGTCTCACGGCCAAGTGGGGGCTTGAACACAGGGCTAGCCAGAAACTGTAGTAGCTGTACAACAGCCTGGACCCAACTCCTTCTTGACATGCAGTGGAAAGCTTACCTAACAAGGGTTTGGTTGTGCAAGTCCCACACCACGATGTTTCCGTCGCTGCAGCAGGAGAAGCAGACCTTGGCGTCAGGGCTGATGGCCAGGGCGTAGCAGGCGGGGGCCGAGGAGGTCAGCTCAGCCTTGATCCGGGGGGTGGGGGCTGCCAAGTCCCAGATGGACAGGGTGCTGGCCTCCCCGCCCACGATGAGGCTGCGGCCGTCCGGCAGGAGCTTGCAGGAGCGGATGTAGTTCTCAGGGTTCTGGGACAGGAGAAAGAAAGAAAGGATATTTTCACCCCTGGAGGGTATGCAGAGAAGCTGCCAGGGCAGGCACTGTTTAGCTTTCCTCCTTTGTTTCTGAAAAGCAAAAACCAGGTTTCTAGCCCCTTTGCTAATGGCCAAATCACATGATGGGAGACCAGAGATGGGCAGCTGGCTATCCCAATGTTTGCTTTTAAAAACAGCTGCAAAGAGGTCTGGGCATAGTGGGGTTAGTGGTGGCGCTGTGTGGAGTGGTGATTAACGCCACCCCAACCTCATGTCCTGGGTGGGCCACAGCAACTCCTGGCACAATTTAAATGAGTGAATTGCTCCTGCAGATAAGTCCCCACTCCAGTTTTGTTGCTGCTCGGGTCAAATTTGAAGGCTCCTGCCAAATGTCACCTATTCAGCCTCAGCCCCAGACAACAGACACCCTTGTGGATGGAAAAGAAAAAAAAATTAATTTGAAGCAGCATAAAACAACCCCAGAGTAACTTTGAGTGCTGCCTTCTTTTTTCCTCCCAGTGCTCCTGTACGTAAAGCCTACATAGCAAGCAAGCAAGCAAGCATTCAGCTGAAGAAAATGCAGTATCCTGGCCATGCTGCTCACCCACCTCTCACACCTATTTGCATGGCCAGCAATCAACAAGCCTCAAAAATCAGGGAAGGTTTCAAGACTGGCTTGTTTCATTGCAGAACCACCAAGGCAGAAATTGGAAAAGGATCGGAGAAGCCAGTCTGCCGTGCAGCTCGCGGACTCGCTCTGCATACCAGGCAATCCAGCTGCGCCACGGGGGTCTTGGCGCCTTGCTGCCCCACGTCCCACACCTTCACGCAGCCCTTCCCGCCCGTGTAGACATGCTGGGTGGAGTTGCTGATGGTGACGGCACAGACCACCTCGCCGTGGGCCAGCGTGTGCAGCTGGCGCGCGTGCCGTGGGATGCCAGAGCCGATCAGGGCGTCGGGCGGGAAGGGGACCGGCTGCATCTGCCTGTCGGCGCTCACGTGGAACGAATACGCCCTGGGGTGCACAGGAAGCAGGAGGACAACCACACTTTAAAAAGGAGCATCCAACTGCATCTTGCCAACCTCATTAAGAAGATCTAGAATGCTGCTGGAAGCAAAGTCATAGAATCACAGAATCCTAGAATAGTAGAGTTGGAAGGGGCCACAAAGGCCATCAGGTCCAACCCCCTGCTGCTGCAGGACACCACGTCACACCATTCCACTCAGGTGGCTGCCCAGGTTCTTTTTGAAGTCTCATCAGTCCCAGCTAGCATGGGCTGTGGATGATGGGAGTTGCAGTCAAGAACACCCAGAAGGTGGTGCTCTCCCTGTCCTAAACCAGAACAATGGTTCTCTGCAGCAGGAGGCAGTGTGCAACTGCTGTTTGGGCTGTTTGCTCACTACTCCCATGCCTGTCCTAAAATTACCCATTTTTACTCTCTCTGATCTAACTTTTGTCACATAGCCAAGCATTAGCACAGCTCTTTCATACATCAAGTGGTGAGTGCTTTGCTGGACATGTTTGCATATGATTTACTTTTGCACTGATCATTCTGCATTTTTCAATGCCCCACTGTCTAAATTTAGAACCACTTACAAAATTATATCTGTTATGAACATTTCTACAGTACGTGTTCCCACAGGTTAAGCAACTTCCCATACCAACTTCATTTCACTGGTTATATCTATAAGCCCTCCTTCTTTCATCCAGGAGTGCATGGCATTGTACATGTTTCTCCCCCACTGTTGGCCCCACAACGACCCTGTGAGGTAGGTCAAGTTCCTTTTCTAATAGAACCCTGAGATGGCCTATGTGGAACCAGGTACAAAAGACAAGCATTCAGGATCAAAGGATCCTGACCAAGACATCTTCAAGGGGGTTGAAGTCCACTCACTCCTGCAATATTCCTGTATAACAGCCCTGTGAAGTAGACCAGTATTATACCTATCCCGTTGCAAAGTGAGTAGTGGGGAAAGTGCAGGTGTGACTTGAATTTGCAGAATGCTTTCCTAGCTGGATTCAAAGCTAAATTGCTGAGGTGGGTGACTGGGGCCCCCATGAGCTATGCCAATGGACACCTCCCACAATTCCTCCATATTGGCTATGCTGGGCAAGAGCTGGTGGGAGCTGGAGGCAAGCTGGCTACTGTAATTCAGTCCCTAGGAAGGGCTTGATTCAATGCCTCCCATCATAAAAAAGGAAGGAAATGCAGGGAAAAGTATGTTTCCAGCAATTTTGGTTTGTGACAACCAGTCTGAGGGGTGGAGAATTATTCATTGGGCAACTCCAAGACCCCTCCTGGCTCTATAATTCTATACCCATGGAGTTACAGAATCAGCCCCTGCTTCTTTCTACCTAACCGACTTCACAGGAATGGTGCAAGCAGAAAGAGTGCTTTGGAAATTCAGCTCAAACAAGGTTGCCATCCCAGCCCGTCTGCTTGAGAGGCTTTACCAAGAAAGGATGGCCCTACAAGGGGACCACTCCCCCCCCCCCCCCCGTTTCATCTCCCAGCACTCACGGTTTGGCTGAAGGCACACCCATCTGCATCCCGGTGGACAGTCCTGGGACCCGCAAGTGCGAATGAGAATCGTAGGCGACCTGGCCAAAGAGGAAGAGCGTCAGTTTGGATGCATGCATGGTCTTAAATTGCCCTGCATGATCTTGGTGGCTTGGTGGCTTGGTGGCATGATCTTGGTGGCAAATAAGGCATCATTATAGGGCACAGCTGGGGTATTTTTAAGTGTAATGGATGCTATCACTAAATGGCTACATGGACAGTAACAAAACCTTCATTTCCCAGAAAGCACGGGTGGAACAGAAAGAAAAGCCCCGTGCCCAGGAACAGGAGCACAAAGCAGAGAGGCTGAATGTGAAGATGCAAACCTGTTCTCTTCTGAGAACAAATACAGGGAGTGCTGGAATGCAGTATTTTGCCTTGCAGCCTGTCATCCCATTCAGAAAATCACTGTTTCTATTACCACCAAAATGACAACAGCGCTTGGCCTGGGAGAAGGGCACTGCCTGCGCCACGTGTGGGACTTGATTCCTTGCAGGCACCCTGCAAACGCTGGGCTCATTAGCTCAGAACTCAGACACAGGGCTGCTGCAAAGGAAACCAAACCACACCCAGGGAGTCCAATAGATTCCTCCCCCAAAATGCCTCTCCTTCACCACCTTCTGGAAGTCACCCACAGGGCACTCACCAGAGGGGGACAGCTGTATCCCGCTGCTCTGACGACAGTGGCTCCATTAAGCTGCGGGGTCACAAGGTGCAGCCCGGCATAGCCCCCGGCACCCGTCATGCCACCATTGACAGACATGTGGGCCATGTTGAAGGCGGCCTGGTAGGAGCTCTGGACGGTGAGCGGATTGCGCAAACTCAAGGCTGAAGTTGAAGAAGAGGTTGAGAAAGTTTGCTGCCACTAGGAGACAGAAGAGCCTGCCTTCTCATCACTGCTCCCAACTCTGCCCACAAATAGGCTGACTCATTTCAAGAGCAAGGAAAAGTAGTTATATCTTTCTCCCCTGCATGCCAATTCCCTAAGTCCAGGGTTTTCCCCAAGAAGCAGACTCTGCTTCTGACTCCTGCAGTATCACATAGGACAGGGTCTTTTTTGTGGTTGATCCCAGGCTCTGGAACTTCTGCTGGGAAAGGCTAGGTTGGCTGCATACCTGTTGTCCTTCTACCAACAGGCAAACCTCTTTTCAGAGTGCCTTTAGCCCATAAGCCAGTCAGCAATTGAGAGGTTTTTTTCCCCAACTGCTCAGCCCTGCTCATGTTCTATTAGTAGCATTTTTTAATTGTGCTCTTAATGTAAGAGCACAATTGTATGATTCCTTTATGTATTTGTTTTTCTCTTGGTCTTCCGATTATTCATTGCTTGCTCGGTCTTATTATTGTTCAATGGAAAGGCCAGAGATTAGCTGTCCGGAGAAGCGCTTTCATGCTGGCAACTCTAGAACAGAACGTCACAGGCAGAATTGTCCAAGGTGCCACTTTTGCCCAGTTTGCACCTACAAAAAGCCTGAGCCCCAAACCCCCTTCATGCCCCCATTACCCAGAGATTCCACCATCTGCTTTGTGATGCCCGGATGGAATTGGGTCATGCTGCTGCTGCTGGAGGAACCCGGGGCCATCTCTTCACCTTGCAACGTTGGGGTGCTGGACTTCAAGCCAGAGGTGGCCACTTTCTCGACCTGCAAGGGATGCCCAATTTACTTATTCCACAGAGAGTTCATGGGGCAACCATGCCTTGTTGTCCCCAGTCATCATCTGAGCTGCTGGGGGCTGTCGTCCAAGCCACTCAGGGGAGACCATTTTGGGAAGGCGGGGGAGGCTTTTTTGAGCTTGATGCACAATGGTTTGATCTGGTGAGAGCAGCCACCATGGGGGTCAGCAGTCGTGGAACAGACCATGAAACCTCACAGTGAGCAAGCCATACCACAGAAAGGAAAAATGGAAGCACCACACATGCAAAGGGGTGGAATGATCACAGCCACACAAAAATACTCCTTTGGACCCACATTCTCCTCTTGCTTGAACAATTCCCAGTCCACAGAAAATCAAGTGACTTAGTGAGAGGGGAGAATCCACACAGCCAGAACAACAAGAATAATAATAGAGATATTCTCAGAGTCACACAGAAAAGCAGCCTTTGAAAGAAGGGATCACATTTTGTTGACGTCGCGGCGAGATGGCTATGGAGAACAGGGACTCCATACTTCATGTCAAAATCAGTTCTACTGAGGGCCCTGGGAGGCCCATCCAAGCCCTGTCGGGGCAGGGATTAGAAGCCCGAGCACACTTCTGGCTGGTGGGGGATGGCAGTCCCCCATCCATCAGGAGAATATCGGGGAAATTCTCAGTGAATGGAGAGAGGGGGTGCACCCCCCCCCACAAACTGCTGGCGCCAGTTTGGTAGCGAAGAAAAAAAGAAGCTTAAGAGTGGACATCGGACCTGCTGGGTGAGCAATCAAACCATTCAAAATACTGCCCGTGAAAGAACCTGTGAAATAACTATCAATCTGAATAACAAAAGAAAGGCCCTTTGGCTGAGGGAGGAAACTTCTCCCTGTGGAGTTCAAATCTAGGGGAGATTAAGTGAAACTGGGGAAATTTGGGACTTGGAAGAGAAGAGATTTTTTCTATGTTTAATCTCCTCAAGGGCGAAGAATTAAATTTGAACTTACTGTGTATTAATTGGTAGAAAAAGTTATCTTACTGTTTTGTTTCTGTATGCCTCTTTTGGAGACAACATGGCAATTTGATCTTTCCAGTTCCTGCATGAAGTTGAAGGTCTTTCTGTCTTTATTATACTAACAAATAACCTTTTGCTACCACCCTGTGGTCATTTTATCCTTCAATAGATACATTGTTCGCCCAAAAATTTTTTCTCTCTTTGTGATTTTTTTGCTGCCATTTAGTGGCTATTTAAGTACCACAACAGGTTATTTAAAAAATTGTTTCAATTAAACCTTTCATTTTCATCATGAAAAAAATTCATCCATCATCTTCGGCACCTGTGTCTGCCTCGTAAAGCCCAACACATATTGGCCACCAGTCTGTAACTGGCGGTCACCTCTGGGTCCAGGGACACCTTCTTCAGGAAGGGTCGGCTCACTGCCTCTTAAAGGGGCAGGGACCCAGCCCTCCCTCAGTGAGGCATTGATGACCTCTTGGACCCAGGGACCAATCCTGTGACTGGCTTCTTTGAGTAGCCAGGAGGGGCAAGAGTCAAGAAGACAGGTGGTAGGACGTTCCATCCCAAGCACCTTGTCCACATCATCAGGCCGCAATAACTGAAACTCATCCAATAATGATGGAACAGACAGCGCTCTGGACACCTCCCATTCTTGAGGCATATCAACTGTGGAATCCAGATTGCAGCGAATATGAGCAACATTTTCCTTAAAGTGCTGGGCAAAGTCATCACAGTGGCCTGCTGAATGTGCGACCACGTCATTTTCCTGACCAGAGTGTGTCAGGCCTCGCACCACTTGGAAAAGCTCTGCTGGACGACACTGCGAGGAAGCAATGAAAGCAGAGAAGAACTGCCCCTTCGCTGCCCTCACCGCCACAGCATAGGCTCGATAATGAGCACGTAAGTGGGTTCGGTCAGATTCATCCTGTGATCCCCTCCACTTGTGCTCCAATCATCTCCCAGCCTGCTTCATCGCCCGAACTCAGGCATATACCATGGTGCCAAGTGGGCTCTGCTAGGCGGGAGAGGACGCTTAGGAGCGATTGTGTAGATTGCCCTGGTCATCTCCCTATTCCACGAATCAACCAGGACATCAACAGGAGCATCAGTTTTATCTGCCAGAAAATCCCCCAGAGCCCTCAGGAATCCACCTGGCTCCATCTGGCTCTGGGGGCGGACCATCTTAATAGGCCCTGCACCCTTCTGGAGGGAAAGATAAGCCCCAAGCTCAAACCTCACAAGGAAGTGGTCTGACCATGACAGAGGAGTTAAGATCAAGTTTCTCACTTCCAGGCCACCCTCTTCCCGTCCCGTTGAGAAAACCAGGTCCAGAGTGTGACCTCTTTCATGGGTTGGGCCAGTTACATGTTGAGACAGCCCCATGGCTGCCATGGAAGTCATGAAGTCCTGAGCTGCCCCAGTCAGAACAGCCTTGGGATGGAGATTGAAGTCCCCCAGGACCAACATCCTGGGGGTCCTCAACACCAGGTCCAAAATGATCTCTGTCAGCTCAGGCAGGGAGTCTGAGGGGCAGGAGAGTGCACGCTACACCAGCAGAGTCCCTAATCCATCTCGATCACCCAACACCAGGTACAAACACTCAAGACCTGGCCTCGAAGGGACAGGAAGCCTCGCAAGGGAAATATTGGCTCAGTGAACCAAAGCGACCCCCTTCCCCTCCCCTCTGGGTGTGGCTGATGTTGCACCAGGTACCCGGGCGGGCACAATTGCATGAGGGAGACATCTCCCCCTTCTCCTGCCCAGGTCTCAGTGATACATGCCAGGTCAGCCCCCTCATCCATGATCAAATCATGGATGACAAATGTTTTATTATGGACCGACCTGGCGTTTAACAGCAATACTATCAGGCCTGAGGGAGAGAGAGGGAAAGAGGGAGGGGGGGAGAGGGAGAGATACCAAGATCCCCGGCCCAGCCCAGGCCCTCTTGGCCCTGAACAGCCCCAAACAGCCTGTCTGGCCGTGGCCGGCAAGTTAAGCCTGCGCACCTAACACGCAATTCCACTCCAATCCGGTGCAGCTGCCACCCATGCTGGGGGAGGAGGAGGAGGGAGTGAGGGCAGGGCCCGGGAGAGCTTGCCAGCACAAGATGGAGTAGCAGACTTACCACAAGCCATGCTGCTTAATGAAATTTATTATTTTAACCAATATAGCCACCTTTGTGGACACTTTTTCCTCAATAGATGCACTTCTGGATCAGAGAACTACATCAGAAAATGTGGAAGGTACAAACAACAAAGTGTTGTTGTTGTTAGTCACAAAGTCATATCCGACTCATCGCGACCCCATGGACAACATTCCTCCAGGCCCTCCTGTCCTCCACCATCCCGCGGAGTCCACCCAAGCTCACACCAACTGCCTCCATCCAGCCACCTCATCCTCTGCCCTCCCCTTCTTCTTTTGCCATCTGTTGTTCCCAGCATCAGGCTCTTCTCCAGGGAGTCCTTCCTTCTCATTAGGTGGCCAGAGTATTTGAGTTTCATCTGCAGTATCTGGCCTTCTAAAGAGCAGTCAGGGTCGATCTCCTCTAGGACTGACTGGTTTGATCGCCTTGTGGTCCAAGGGACTTGCAGGAGTCTCCTCCAGCACCACAACTCAAAGGCCTCAATCCGTCGGTGCTCAGCCTTCCTTATGGTCCAGCTTTCACAGCAATACATTGCAACTGGGAAAACCATCGCCTTGACTATACGCACTTTTGTCGGCAGGGTGATGTCTCTGCTTTTTAGTATGCTCTCTAGATTTGCCATAGCTTTCCTCCCCAGGAGCAAGCATCTTTTAATTCCTTGGCTGCAGTCCCTGTCTGCGGTGGTCTTGGAGCCCAGGAAAATAAAATCTGTCACTACCTCCATTTCTTCCCCATCTATTTGCCAGGAAGTGAGAGGATCGGATGCCATGACCTTAGTTTTCTTAAGAAGAAACAACAAAGTAGAACTACATTATTGGGTTGTTCATTGGTTCAGGAAGCACAGGGGAGGTTTGTTCACATTCAAGTGTGACCCAAGCTAATTTTGGTCCAGGAAAGTTGAAGAGCGTGAGCTGAGTTGGAGCAGCTCTCAGGAAGAAAGGACAGGACAGAGAAGAATAAACAGTGCTTCCCATAAAGACATAATTATCCCTCACAGAGAACCCAAGGCAACTTACAAGTTTCTCCTCCCTTCCATTTTATCTTCACAACAACCCTGTGAGGTAGGTTGAGTTAAAAGTGTCTGATTTGCTCAAAGTCACACAACTTCATGGCTGAATAGGGACTAGGACCCAGATTTCCAACAGTCTACCCATCACACCACATTGATTCCACAATGCTACCACCAATGGCTTAAAAGAGAAGAACAGACCAATTCATAGCATTTATGAGCCTTCATGGCAAAATGGAGCAAAACCTCCATGTCTAGTTGCAGTATAGCAGCAAATACCAGCTGCTGGGGAATGGGGACAAAGAGTGCAAGATGGCTACTGCCTTCTTGCCCTGCTTTGGCCACTGGTGTGGCCACTGTGGGATAGCATAACCTTCTATTCTAATCCAACATGGCTTCTGGCTGGGAAACATGAGTGCTGTAGTCCAACACATCCAGAGGAAAGGCTCAGGGAGAGCTGACAAGGTAAATAACATATAGGGGAAGGGGGGAATGAAATGCAGAACACATTCCAGTGTTATGGAACAAGACGAGATTGAGAAGGCTTAATCAAGAAATCTGTCATGCAGGAGAGCACGACAGAGGCTCCTCCTCGCGAGGAGGAGGTAACCGTGATTACCAGAAGCAGGAGAGAGCAGATGCTTCCAGAAGATCAGGGGCCTCTGGCCGCTTCCCGGGAGGCTGGCCCTTTAAACCAGACAGACTGTGAAGGAGAGAGGGAGGGGGAAAATACTGTGCCGGAGGAGGAGGAGGAGGAGGAGGAGGAGGAGAGCAGCGGGCCGGAAGGGGACGGGCAGCCAGGGGGCATTGACTTGATTGACGCCAACCAACGACGAATGATGCGCTCTTATCAGCTTCGCGAGGAACGGAGAAGGAAGAGACAGGAGGAGGGGGAGGGATGAGATTCATTCTCAGGGGAACATCGTTCGTTCATACACGTGCCTTGCCGTTAGGATAGTTGTTTCGCCGTAAATCTTGTAGATAATGAGCAATAAACCAATTTAGAACCTCCGCTCCTGTTTGAAGAATTTATTGCAGCTAAAGCACTTCCATGCGTGAGGGTGTGTTTATAACACCCTCACAACAAAATCCCAACAGACCTCAAAACACCTCCCTCCCCACCAGTCCTTCCATGCAAGCTCGCAAGTGTAAACATTCTGGAAAATTTGAGGCTGGCCTTGTCACAAACTGCTTGCTGACTTTCCAGCCCACAGATTCCACAACTGGTCTCAGAAGGATAAAAGGGGAGGACAAGGCAAGAAAAACTGAAAAGTCACGCTTCTCCAGGAGGGCAATTTGGAGTATCCCTCTTCCCCAGCCCTGCCACGAGGCACTGCCCTTCCCCTCTTCTGCACAAAACGGCCCGCACATCGTGCACAAGAGGGGTTTTCGCTGTAGAGGGAGACTGGCTGTGGACATTCTATGACTGCCCCTTTCCCATGCTGGGCTCTTTGAACAATCAGCTCAGCAGACATCAGGAGACTGTGGCTTCTGTGATCTCCAGCTCAGCCTCTTTGCGCCACTGCGAAAAGGGTATCTCAAGAGGGGCAGATCCAACATCACCAACACCACAGTGCCAGCAAGTTGGTACATACAATGCAAAGATGATTTGATCCCCCTTGCTCAGCAGTCATCCTAGCATGCTCTCCAGATGGTTTGGACTACAATTCCCATAAACAGAGTCATGGGCCAGGCAGGTGTGATGACTGGGGGTTGCTCTCCATCACTGGCTACCTTCCAACAGCCAAAACATTTGTGCCCCCCTGGTGCTAATTCCCAAGTGATTCATTCCCTGCCTTTCTTCTAAGCAGTCAGGGCTCTCCATCCTGTGGTCAGGAGCAAACTCATGGAATCCACCCCTCTAGCATTCCCGTGCTTGCCAGTCTTGGAAAGTGGGCTGAGCCAAGCGTGAGCATGTGTGGAATGAGAGTTGTGCAACTGGCAATTTTTTTCTGCTGCAGCTGCAGAAATGATGCTACAAGTGGTTGTGCAGGGCTCCAACCCTGGCAGGCCGTGGGTGAGCCACTTTCTTTGTGCAAACAAAGGCCACTGCATCTGGCACATAAGCAGGGCACTGTGCAGTGTATGGGGCTTGATTCCTGGCCAGTGTTCAGCAAAGGCTGGGTACACTCACCAGGAAAGCAGACTCAGGGATGCAAGAAAGTGGACTCGAGTCGGGGGGCCAAGCTCCGGAATCTGCCAGATTCCCAGGTACAGTATGGATTCCGCCACATCAAATTGCACCACACCACCCTCAAGATATCACCTCAGCCACCCTGCAAAGTTGGCTGACCCTTGAATTGATTCCTTCAGCCCACCCAGTGAGTACTCAAACTCAGCTTCCCTGGTCCTAATCCAACATTCTTGCCACTGCACCAGAGTGACTCCAATGCTAAAAACTCCTATATTAGCAGGGTCCCAGGTTTTGCCAGGGAAAGGCTGCAATAATTAAACCCTGAGTTTCAAATTTGGGGGAAACAATGCAGAAATCGCCCCTTTGGCAAAAAGTAACTGGAACTGATGGATCACTGCCTTGTCGTGGCAAAGGGGCTTGCGTAGATCAATGAAGCTGTGAGCTCTGCCGTGCAGGGTCACCCAAGACGGACAGGTCATAGCACAGAGCTCTGACAAAACGTGATCCACCGCAGAAGGAAATGGCAACCAGCTGCAGTACCCTTGCCATGAAAACCCCACGGACAGTACCAAAGGGCAAAGAGATATGAGGCCGGAAGATGAGCCCCTCAGGTTGGGAGGTGTCCAGCGTGCTGCTGGGAAAGAGCGGAGGGCTAGTACTAGTAGCGGCAGAAAGAGTGAAGCGACTGGGTCAAAGCCGAAAGGACACTCAGCTGCCGATGTATCTGGTGGTGAAAGGAAAGTCCGATGCGGCAAAGATCTATACTCCATAGGAACCTGGAATGTAAGATCCATGAATCAAGGCAAGCTGGACGTGGTCAGACAAGAGATGACAAGACTGAACATCGACATCTTGGGAATCAGTGAACTAAAATGGACAGGCATGGGTGAATTTAGTACAGATGACCATCAGGTATACTACCGCGGGCAAGAATCCCTCAGAAGAAATGGAGTAGCCTTCATAGTCAATAAAAGAGTAGGAAAAGCAGTACTGGGATGCAATCTCCAAAATGACAGAATGCCCTCAGTTCGAATCCAAGGCAAACCATTCAACATCACAGTAGTCCAAGTCTATGCCCCAACCACGGGTGCTGAAGAGGCTGAAGTTGACCGGTTCTATGAAGGCCTAGAACACCTTCTGGAATTAACACCAAAAAATGATGTCTTTCTCATCATGGGGGATTGGAATGCTAAAGTAGGAAACCAAAAGATAACCGGAATAACAGGCAAGTTTGGCCTTGGAGTACAAAATGAAGCAGGGCACAGGCTGGCAGAATTTTGTCAAGAGAACATGCTGGTCATGGCAAACACTCTTTTCCAACAGCCCAAGAGACGACTCTACACATGGACATCACCAGACAGTCAGCACAGAAATCAAATTGAGTATGTGCACTACAGCCAAAGATGGAGAAGTTCTATACAGTCAGTAAAAACTAGTCCAGGAGCTGACTGTGGCTCAGATCATGAGCTTCTTGTGGCAAAATTCAGGCTTAAATTGAAGAAAGTAGGGAAAAGCACTAGGCCACTCAGGTATGACCTAAATCATATCCCTGAGGAATATACAGTAGAGATGACAAATAGATTTAAGGAATTAGATCTGATAGACAGAGTGCCTGAAGAACTACGGACGAAGGTTCGCAACATTGTACAAGAGGCAACAACTAAAGCCATTCCAAAGAAAAAGAAATGCAAGAAAGCAAAATGGCTGTCTGAGGAAGCTGAGGAAAGAAGGGAAGCAAAAGGCAAGGGAGAAAGAGAATGATACACCCAACTGAATGCAAAATTCCAGAGAACAGCTGGAAGAGATAAGAAGGCCTTCTTAAATGAACAGTGCAAAGAAATTGAAGAAAACAAAAGAATAGGGAGGACCAGAGATCTCTTCAAGAAAACTGGAGATATGAAGGGAACGTTTCATGCAAAGATGGGCATGATAAAGGACCAAAACGGCAGGGACCTAACAGAGGCAGAAGAGATTAAGAAGAGGTGGCAAGATTACACAGAAGAACTATACAAGAAAGAGCTTAACATCCCTGATAACCACGATGGGGTGGTCACTGACCTCGAGCCAGACATCCTGGAATGTGAAGTCAAATGGGCCTTAGGAAGTCTGAGCAACAACAAAGCTAGTGGAGGTGACAGCATTCCAGCTGAGCTATTCAAAATCGCAAAAGACGATGCAGTAAAAGTGCTACACTCAATATGCCAGCAAATTTGGAAAACTCAACAGTGGCCACAGGATTGGAAAAGGTCACTTTACATTCCAATTCCAAAGAAGGGCAATGCCAAAGAATGTTCAAACTACCGCACCATTGCACTCATTTCACATGCTAGCAAAGTGATGCTCAAAATCCTACAAGCTAGGCTCCAGCAGTATGTGGACCGAGAACTACCAGAAGGACAAGCAGGATTTCGAAGAGGCAGAGAAACTAGAGATCAAATTGCCACCATATGCTGGATTGTGGAGAAAGCTAGGGAGTTCCAGAAAAACATCTACTTTATTTTATTTTTATTTTATTTAAAAATTTGTATGCCGCCCCTTGCAACAAGCCTCGGGGCGGCTCACAACTACTTCTGCTTCATTGATCATGCTAAAGCCTTTTATTGTGTGGATCACAACAAACTGTGGCAAGTTCTTAAAGAGGTGGGAGTACCAGGCCACCTTATTTATCTCTTGAGAAACCTGTATGTGGGTCAAGAAACAACAGTGAGAACTGGACATGGAATCACTGATTGGTTCAAAATTGAGAAGGAGTTCGGCAAGGCTGTATACTGTCACCCTGCCTATTTTACTTATATGCAGAGCACATCATGAGAAAGGTGGGGCTGGATGAATCACCAGTTGGAATTAAGATTGCAGGGAGAAATATCAACAACCTCAGATATGCAGATGATACCACTCTCATGGCAGAAAGTGAAGAGGGACTAAAGAGCCTCCTGATGCCAGTGAAGGAGGAGAGCGCAAAAGTTGGCTTGAAACTCAACATTAAGAAAACTAAGATCATGGCATCTGGTCCTCTCCCTTTCTGTCAAATAGATGGGGACGAAATGGAGATAGTGACAGTTTTTATTTTCCTGGGCTCCAAGATGACCGCAGATGGGGACTGCAGCCAAGAAATTAAAAGACGCTTGCTCCTGGGGAGGAAAGCTATGGCAAATCTAGATAGCATACTGAAAAGCAGAGACATCACCCTGCCAACAAAAGTGCGTATAGTCAAGGCTATGGTTTTCCCAGTTGCAATGTATGGCTGTGAAAGCTGGACAATAAGGAAGGCTGAGCGCTGAAGAACTGAGGCCTTTGAATTGTAGTGCTGGAGGAGACTCCTGCGAGTCCCTTGGACCGCAAGGCGATCAAACCGGTCAGTCCTAGAGGAGATCAACCCTGACTGCTCTTTAGAAGGCCAGATAGTGAAGATGAAACTCAGATACTTTGGCCACCTAATGAGAAGGAAGGACTCCCTGGAGAAGAGCCTAATGCTGGGAAGGATTGATGGAAAAAGAAGGAGGGGGCGGCAGAGGATGAGGTGGCTGGATGGAGGCACTGAGGCAGTCGGCGTGAGTTTAAGTGGACTCCAGGAGATGGTGGAGGGCAGGAGGGCCTGGAGGAGTGTTGTCCATGGGGTTGTGATGGGTCCGACGCGACTTCGCAACTAACAACAACTGGAACTGTAATCAGAACCCCTAAAAAAGCTGCCTGGGACCCCCCCAATGCACC
The DNA here is from genome assembly GCA_023646645.1 of Varanus salvator macromaculatus. Classification (NCBI taxonomy): domain Eukaryota; kingdom Metazoa; phylum Chordata; class Lepidosauria; order Squamata; family Varanidae; genus Varanus; species Varanus salvator. The sequence continues at coordinate 1,064,396 of JAIXND010000715.1, read as the reverse complement.
CCCCCCGACGCTGTTACCTACTGTGGCCACATCCTTGGTGGTCCGGGTGGGGGAGACACTGCTGGAAGAAGCCATGGACGTGGGGCTAAGCTGCACCACCTCTTTCCTCTGCAGGGGGAGTTTCTCAACCCCGTTCTCCCGAGATGAGTAGGAATGAACGCTGTGAGGAGAAGAGGGGTCCTAGGAGAAGGAAATGGAAGCAGAAAGAGGTTACTATCCGAGGGGCTGCTTATTCCCAAAGAAGCATGCATGCCAGTTGGTTTGTAGCCGATGAACCCATGGCCTAACTTGGTATATGTCTCTTTCAGCCCTTATTTAATTCAAGCCTTTATGCAAAACCATGAGGACTAGAAACTTCATCTCCATTTTTAGGGAAAGGGCCATGGAGCCACAGCAGAACACCCACTTGGCACACATAACATTCCAGAGTCAAATCCTTTAAAAGGAGGGCAGGAGGCATAGTTAAAAGAGAAAATATAACTGTGCTTGAGACCCTGGAAAGTAGCTGGTGAAGCTCTCTTGAGCCAGAAAGACCAATTGCCTGATTTGATATAAAGGCTGCTGCTTCTTATTAAATAGGATGACTATTTCTTATATGTAACAGATAGCTCACAGGCAGCCTCCCATCTCAACTTGGCAACTAATAGTCAAAGTGGGCAGAGAAGACTGATATCCCTTTTTGCTTCCTGGATTGCCTTTGCATTTGTTATCTGTACAGATGTGCACACGTGTGGGAATATGACAGAACATTGTGATTCTTCAGAAACAGAAACCAGAGTTCAGCTACCTAATAAGTGCTGTTTTCATTGTGCTTTTTAAAACAAGTTTCTAGACCTCATGGGGGAATTGTTCAGTAGTGTTCCCAAATAGTCAGAAGAGTTCACAAGAGTGTACCACACAGCACCTTGAGAAGCTGCCAGGTCTGACACAGCTCAATAACATCTGGACTGAGAGATGGTCAAACACAGAAGACTTGGAGCAGGGGCTTTGTATCGCTTAACATGCAACACTCTTCAATGCACAAAAACCAAGCTGGGTTTCACATCCCAGTAAAACATTGCATGAGAGCTCAGCCACATACACACGACTCACAATTTGCAAATGTTCCCTCTATCCAGACTCAGTGCTGAAGAGGTCTGCACTGCCCCAATCAACACTGCTTAAGCCTTCTCACAACACCCCCCCCCCACCATGTTTGCTCACAGAGCACCCAGCTGCTAAATACAGACCTCATCGACCACCAAGTTGTCCTCACTTTTGTCTCCGTCGCTCCCCTGAAGGAATACCAGAAAAGAGATTTATAGAATATCTGTGCACAATCCTAAGCAAGTTTAGACAAAAAGGAACGTGCCACATCTTCCAGCATGCTCCAGCCACAGGGTTCTGGGCCTTTCTTTCTCTCTGAACTTGCATAGGAGGTACATTAAAATGACCAGATCAAACCTCAACACAGTTTAAGAGAGCAGCTTGCAAAAAGAAGACAAGAGTGAGCCCACTCCAAATAGAAACACCTCTGGATCAAGCTTTACTCAGAAGTTTGTCAGACTTGTTTTCTGTACAACTTAAATCAGCAGGCTACATGTTTTATTGGTATAATCTATTTTTAATAGTATTTTTGCTGAATGCATGTATATTTCTCATCTGTTGTACTTTGCATCGTTTTGCACTATCCTTACCATAGGCACTGCCTTGAAAGGCCCCTACCTTTAAAGGTGGCCTAAAAATCAGTAAAATAAAAGCATTCCAGGTGTGATTAATCCCACACCTGGACAGGTACCCTGGTGGTGCTGAGCCTTGCACAACTCTTTCTCCCTATCCCTAAGATCTCAAAGCTTGGCTCCCATTCCCAATGTGAGACAGAAAAACATACACAATCTGTGCTGTATTCTTTATCTTCTATTTTCCTCTTTTTGCTGCTATTCAGGTACTCCGAAATGGCTCGCATCCTTTCTCCATTTGATAGTGCTAAGGAACTCTGGAGCAGGGAGAGAGAGAAACGGTAGCTCAAAAACTTGAGCCAGCAGTGCAAGGCAGCTGCCAAAAGGGCCAATACAATTGCAAGTAGCATTAACTGAACTGTGGTAGCTGAGTCATGAAAAATCACCACTCTGCTTTATTCCAGGCTAACCAGAGTTCATCTTGGAGTTCTGTGCCCAGCTGTGAGGGGAAAACTTTAAATTGCATGCAGGCACAACTTGGAGGAAAATAGGTCCTAGGGGGACAGGTGGAAATAACTGGTGGTGTTTAGCTTGTGGAAGAGGAGGCTGAGACAGGATGGTCATGCAGAAGACAGCAAAGAACTCTTTTCTGTTTTCCCCTCTCCCTACAAGGGGAATGGGCGAGCTCTTCTGACATGGGTGGACAGATTTTCACCGGACATTAGAAGAAACTAGCTGATGGAGGAGCAGGTTGGCTACAGAACCAATTCATGAGGTGCTGAACTGTTCCCACCCCGAGGACCACATTCGATTTTGCGTAGACTCTCAGGGGCCATATTCTAGTGGTAGGTGGGGCCAAAGACAAAGAGGGACTGCTCAAATAACAATCTCAGCAAATTCCCAGCATTCCCCAGGCATGGATTCTGCTTTTGAACTCTTCTCATGAGGAGCTAAGCTTTAAATGGGGCATTTAAAACCTTTTTGGATGAGGAAAACAGCTGCACAAAAGCCAGAAATAACTGCTAAATGCATGTGGGTTGGTGAGGAATGGGGTGGGGACAGGGAAGGGCACAGGGGAAATACTTCAGGACCCAAATGACCCAGCACCAGAGCAAAGAATTACCGTATTTTTCGCTCTATAAGATGCGCCTGACCATAAGACGCACCTAGTTTTTAGAGGAGGAAAACAAGAAAAAAAATATTCTGACTCAAATGGGCACATGATCACAGGCACATTCCCCATCACTTCCCCATGGGCTGCACGTCTGACAGACTTACTGCACACACACATTCGCTCTATAAGACGCACAGACATTTCCCCTGACTTTTGAGGGGGAAAAAAGTGAGTCTTATAGAGCAAAAAATACGGTAACTATTGACTCCCATCTGGGTCTTAAGTTGCCATCTGCTTTGGGTGGTACGCTAAATCAGGATTCTTCTCAGTCTGCCATAAGGTTTGCTTTTCAGTTTGCATCTCTTTTCCAGGTGAAACATCTGCAGCTCTTTCTGTCATACCACTCTGAACTTTTCCTCTTAACAGCCTGGCAGGATAGGTCCAAGACACACCCCAGGTGTCCCTGCAACAGCTTCCAGCTCAGTGGGGTTCCCGCCCCCTCCCCAGCCAAAAATAAACAAGGACCCCAGGGAAAGGAGGACAGGACTCCACACTGAGATTACAGCAATGATTTGGTATGGGCTTCTCTCTCCTCTTCCCCAGGTGTCTCCTCTGAACAACCCATAAAAAGCAGCTTTTAAAAAGATATGTTGTAAGCCGCCCCGAGGCTATTGCAAGGGGCGGCATATAAATTTTTAAATAAATAAATAAATAAATAAATAAATATGGAGCCAAGATGTGCACCCAACCAGGAATTGACCTTGGGAGAGGAGGCAGGAGGAAGGAAAATGACTGGGGGGGGGGGAGCAGAGGGGGAAATGCAAGAAATGGAAAGGAAAAAAGCAGGGGGGGGGACACTTACAGGACCTGGGTCTCTCTCTGGTCGCCATGGCAACACAGACCAGCAACAGGGCAAGGATGAAGGAGAGAGAGAGAGATTTTTTAGTATCAAAAACAGAGGCATGGCGTCCCTTCCGCCCACCAAGCAATGCACACACACTGACTTGAAACTGGCAAACTGAATGCCAGACAGAAAGGTGCTTCTGGCTCTCAGGCTCTCTACTTCTAAGCAGTAAGAATGGAATTGCAGGTCATCTGGAAGAGGGGAGATAGCACAGAGCACCACCCTTTCCCCCCTTCCCTCAGCTCCACTGCATCACAAAGATTATGCCTGTAGTCACCTATGGTGAGCAACAACAGCTCCAGGCGACTAACCAAGAAGGCATTACTAAACCATCTTCCCTCTTGGGTCACACATCATTCATACAGGCAACTAACTAAGAAACAATCAAGAGTAGATCCATGACAAACCAGAATCCCCACTGTGTTTAAGGAAAATGGGATTAAATACCTTAAATCAGCCTTCCCCAACCTTGTGCCTTCCAGACATGTTTGGATTGCAACACCCAAAATTCCCAGTCTATGGCTCTGCTGGGAAGGAATTCTGGGAGCTGTGGTCCAAATGCCTTAGAAGGCCACCAGGTTGGGAAAGGCTGCCCTAAATCATCAGAGCCTGGTGCCCTCTGAGGGAGTTGATTTCCAACGCCCCTTGCTTGCTGGCAGTGATGGGAGCTGTACTCCAACTCATCTGGGGACACTAGCTTTGGGAAGGCTGTGTGAAGTGGACAGGTCAGGCAGGACTGGAAGCCGCTTTATGCCCAGTGACTGTTTAGTCATGATAGCTAAAAGGAACCTCCTTGTACAGGTTCAGCCTATCTTCGGGTACCATCTGGAGGACAAACAACAAGGCTTGGCTGTCCCCTTCCACCCTGTTTCCTGGAGGCCTCTGGGCTGCCCTGACAGGAGACGGGAACCCAGCACCTCTGGTCTGGCAAATCCATGTGCATCCCCTTACCTCTGTGATCCAAGTTGAGCACCCCTCTCTCATCCTTTGCCATGAGCTGAGCTTGGCTGCCCAGTACTCCAGAGAGTGCCAGGAGTCCTGAAGCCCCGCTGAGGGTGGCCACGCTGGCTGACTGCATGCCGGAGGGGTGCAGGGTCAGTGGGATCGGTGGCGCATGGTGCGGGAGGTGCTGAGCCTGGAGCTGATCCTAGCAGGAGAGAGAATATTTACAAAGAGGGAGACAGAGAGAGACACAACAGGAAAGTGCAGTCCTTGGGCCCTGGTGAGCCAGGACTCTCAGTTTAAAGACCCAGGTTCCAATGGTGATAGTTTGGAGCGCGTCTGGTTTGGAGCACTTGGAAGGGGGCTAAAGTAGTTCCAGGTTCACCCCCCCCCCCCACACACACACACACATTGGCAGGTAGGGCTGGGAAGCACTCTGGCCTGAAATACTTAAACAAACAAACAAACCCACCCTTACAGGTCAGCCTCAACCAGCTGTGGAGAAATTCTCCAGGGTGCCCAGTTGGGCAACCCTGCACTAAAATGCTTCAATCTTGCTCATGCCACAAACTCCTATTTTCTCTGTCACAGCCACCTCTTTGACACAAACTGTGGGAATATTGCTGTCCTCCTCCCCCTGGTCTACCTTACTGAATTGTTATGAGGATATTGAAGACAACAGGCAGGAAGCCTCTACCACTTTGTGTAAAAGCTCCCTAGGAAAGGAAACACTGAGATTCAGCACTCCAGTGCTGTCTTCCTCCCTGACCTATAAGGGCAGCACACCTGGAATTTCTACATCCAACTGTTCCAAGCAGGTCAAGGGTGTGTGTTTGTGAGCAAGGGTGTGGGGGTCCACAGAGTCCCAGAAGCTCACTGAGTTCTCCCCCGCCCGGAACACCCATGGGAGCAAATTTCCCTAATATACATCCCCTCTCATTGCAAAGCAGTGTTGTGTGCTTGTCAAACAACACAAAAAGGCCTCTTAATCTCACAGGTGTGTGGTTGAATAAGGACCCCCCCTTCCCATCTCCCACCTTTTCTCGGGGTGCCAGACTGCACAATTGCCTGGGGGGGGGGGTGGAGAGATGAGGAGTGGTACAAAGGTAGGATGCAAACTGATCAAGGAGAAAATCTTCTTGTTGGAAGGGAGCCTTTCTCTTCCACTCCCCACCACATCAGCACCCTGTGCTTTATTTTAATTTCTTTTATTTTTAAGCACATGGGTTTTGACAGAGCCCAAGAAAATGGGTCAGCTTCTCTTTTCCCCAGCCTTTTAAATTAAATATCACTGTTCAGACTCCAAAAGAGGGAGGAGGAGGAGGAGGAACAAAAAAATACAGCACACATTTCCTTTGTTAGTTAACTCACACTGCCACAATCCGGTTTTCCCATCCAAATATTTCCTCTTGTGAGAAATGGAATGTTACTGTTACTAAATGTTAAGGGTGAAAAACAGGAATAGGACAGGATCGTTGAAGTCTCTTGGGGCCAAGAGGCCTGAGAATGGAATCATGTAAATAAGCTGTACTAAGAGTAATAGTGTTTCTTACATCAAAAAGTCCCGGAAAATATCCAAGAGGGTAAAAGTGGGGGGGGGGGGGAGTGGTAAAACTGTCACCTTCAGTGGAAGAGAGCAGGCAATTGATTGCTTTACAACTGGTGATAACGAGCCTGGAGGAAGGCCTGTTCTCATTATCTCATCCTCCCCACAAGATTTAAGAAACATTTTGGCGTCAAGAAGAATTCTCAAGGCCAAACTGTCCTGCTGAACTTTTAGGCCTAGTGCACAGGCACATGAATAGTAACTGCCACCCCTCTCATAGGTAACGGGCTCATCAGCATGAACATGGGACGCATGAGCGGGAGGGGGAGCATACCGAGGGGTGGTATGACGGAGGCGGACGGAGAAGACTGTGCCCTCTGAGTAGCCCAGCCAGTGGGGGAAAAGAGGAAGGGCCTGCGAGCCGGGGAAAGGGAAAAGGTGAATGTTGTGTGTGTGAACGGCGCGCTGCCTGTGAGGTGGGCGCCCGCTCTTGCAAGAACGAATCAAACTGTACTGCTTGGTACTTTGCCTCCGTATCGTCACTGCTTGGGTTCTATTGGATATATTTTTTTCTATATCTTACACTCTTCACCCTCCAAACACAACTGTTCCATTCCCTCACTTCTGACAACACAGACACACCTAGAACTTTTTTGCATTTTAATACCATTCCCACCCCATCCCTTCTCAAATCCTCTTTTCCATGAAATGATTACATCCAGTAGAACCATGACTAAGTAGTGACTAACCCGGCAGAAACTTTGTACATTTTCTCTCTGTATCTCCATACTCTGCTGCTGCACTGCAAGCCTTAGAAACAGCACAGAGAGCATCTCAGTTTTTCCACTTGGAAACAAATGGACACAGGCAAGTTTCCAGGCCTTAAGAAAAGTACTTCCCATGATGTTGACAGAGGAGGCATGGCAATAAAAGCTTGCTTGTATAAGGGTGCAAACATTCAGAAGGGCCCCATCCTCAATATTTCTATGCTGCTGCTGACGGGCCACCACAGGGCTGGGGATGCTTGCTGCTCCCGGCTCCTCCATCCTGCACCAGCAAGCCTTCCACAGGTCCCGCCCTCACTCCCTCCTCCTCCCCCCCCCCCCAGCATGGGTGGCAGCTGCGCTGGAGTCTGGAGCCAGATTGTGGGGGGGGAGGGACACAGCTGAAGGGCGATAGCCTAAGGGTGCTAAGCCATTCAGGGCGGTGGGGCTGGGCTGGGCTAGGGATTCTGTGCTTTTGTTGTTGGGTGGGTTGGAGGGTTAACTTAATAACTATTTATACCACAACTGAGTTTTATTGTTGGTTTTAATTGATTATGAGTTTGCCTGGGGAGCATGTGGGTGGTGTTGGGCAGGGCAAGATATGGCATTGGAGGTCTAACATGTCATCATAGATTTATTATTTATATTGCGATTTATATCCTGCCTTTTTCCTACCAAGGGCTCAAGGCAGCTTACATCTCCTCCTCCTCCATCTTCTCCCCACAACAACAACCCTGTGAGGTGCGTTGGGCTGAGGGTCTGTGACTGGCCCAAGTCACCCAGTTGGCTCCATGGCCAAGCGGGGACTCAAACCCAGATCCTCTGAGTCCCAGCCCCACGCTCTTAACCACTACGCCACACTGGCTAGATGTTTGGTATCTGTCCCCTCTTCTGGTTATTCCCCCAGCCGGCAGGTGCCAGGTAGCCTTGTCAACTGCCCCCCGGGCCTGACAGTGCTGTTGCTGAATGCCAGGTCGGTCCACAATAAAACACCCCTCATCCATGATCTGATTGTGGATGAGGGGGCTGGCCTGGCTTGTATTACAGAGACCTGGGCGGGAGAGGGAGGGGATGTCGCCCTCTCTCAGCTGTGTCCGCCTGGGTATCTGGTCCAGCACCAGCCACGCCTGGAGGGGAGGGAAAGGGGGGGGGTCGCCCTGGCTCATTGCGCTTCCATTTCCCCCACGGGGCTTCTGCTGGTGTACTATCCATCCTTCTCTCCATCAGACTCCCTGCCTGAGCTGACAGAGAACGTCTTGGACCCTCAGGATGTTGGTCCTGGGGGACTTCAATCTCCGTGCCAAGACTGTTCTGACCAGGGCAGCTCAGGACTTCATGGCCTCCATGACGGCCATGGGGCTGTCTCAACATGTTATTTTATTTATTTAAAAAAATTGTATGCCATCCATTACTGTCGTCTCTGGATGGCTTGCAACATTTCAGAATAAAATAAATTAACTATTTCACATTGAGCATAATTTAAAATCTAAATAAGTCATATCACTAAAATTATGTGTTAAAATATTGGCTGAATAAAAAGGTCTTGATGTTGTTGGCCCAACCTATGAACAAGGTCACTCTCTGGACCCGGTTCTCTCGACGGGGCAGGAAGAGGGTGATCTGGAAGTGAGAAACTTGTGTTTGACTCCCGTGCTATGGTCAGCCCTCAGGACTCAGGGCTGGCCTTTCCCTCTGTAAGGGTGCAGACCCCATTACGATGGTCTGCCCTCGAAGACGGATGGATCCAGATGGATTCCTGAGGGCTCTGAGGGATTTTCCGGATGAGAAAGCTGGCATTCCTGTTGATGCTCTGGTTGATCTGTGGAATAGGGAAATGACCAGAGCAATTGACATGATCGCTCCTAAGCATCCTGTCCCGCCAGGCAGAGCCTGCTCGGCACCATGGTAAACACCTGAGTTACGGGTGATGAAGCGGGCTGGGAGATGATTAGAGTGCAGGTGGAAGAAATCACGGGATGAATCTGACCGAGCACAATTACGAGCTCATTATCGAGCCTATGGTGTGGCGGTGAGGGCGGCAAAGAAGAAATTCTTCTCCACTTCCATTGCCTCCTCACAGTGCTGTCCAGAGGAGGTTTTTTGAGTGGTGCATGGGCTGATACATCCTAGCCCTAAAAAAGATCCTGTGGCACCATCGATAGCCCGCTGTGACAACTTTGCCCAGCACTTTAAGGAGAAAATTGCTTGGATTCGCCACGAGCTGGACTCCACTTGATAGGGTTCCATCACGGGAAGTGTCCAGAGCCCCGTCTGGTCCAGCATTGTTGGATCAATTTCAGTTGATGCGGCCTGAGGATGTGGACAAGGTGCTTGGGACTGGTACATCCTACCACCTGCTTACTCAACCCTTGCCCTTCGTGGCTGCTTACCAAAGCCAAACACGGGATTGGTACCTGGATCCAGGAGATCATCCACACCTCACTGAGGGAGGGCCGGGTCCCTGCCCCTTTAAAGGAGGCAGTGATCAGACCTGTCCTGAAGAAGGCATCCCTGGATCCAGAGATGGCCACCAATTATAGAACGGTGGCCAACATCCTGTTTCTGGGCAAGGTGCTGGAGCGGGTGGTGGCGGGGCAACTCCAAGCACTCTTGGAGGAAACTGACCATCTGGGCCCATTTCAGTCCGGCTTCAGACCCGGGTATGGTACTGAATCTGCCTTGGTCGCCCTGCATGATGACCTGTGCAGGGAGAGGGATGGGGGAGTGCATCCCTGTTGCTTCTCCTGGACCTCTCAGCGGCTTTTGATACCATCAACCATGGTATCCTCCTGAATAGGCTGGCCGGGTTGGGAGAAGGAGGCACTGTGTGGCAGTGGTTCCACTCCTATCTGGCTGGCGGATTCCAGAAGGTGGTGCTGGGGGACTATGGCTCTGCGCCATGGCAGCTTTACCATGGGGTTCCACAGGGCTCTATTTTGTCCCCCATGCTCTTCAACACCTACATGAAACCGCTGGGAGAGGTCATCGGGAGGTTTGGGCTGCGGAGTCACCAGTACACTGGTGACACCCAGCTCTACCGCTCCTTTACATCTGCTCCAGGTGAGGCGGTGGCTGTCCTGAACCAGTGCCTGGCTGAGGTGATGGGCTGGATGAGGGCCAGTAAACTGAAGTTCCATCCAGGTAAGACGGAGGTCCTGTTGGTGGACGGTTCGGGTTTCCAGGTAAGTGATTTTGACCTTGTCCTGGACGTGGTAGCGCTCCCTCTAAAGGACAGGGTGTGCAGCTTAGGGGTGCTCCTTGACCTGGAACTGTCCGTGGAAGCCCAGGTGACAGCGGTGGCAAGGAGTGCCTTCCTGCAGCTTCGGCTGATCCATCAGCTGGATCCTTACCTGGATGAGAACTGCCCAGCAAAGGTGACACACGCACTGGTATCCTTCTCGTTTGACTATTGCAATGCCCTCTACGTGTGTCGTGCAGGAGGTCACGACAGAGACTACTCCTCATGAGGAGGACATGACTGTAATAACTGGAGTCCAGGAAAATCAACCCCAGTCGAATATAGATACCAATCCGCCTGTGCCTGAGAGCATCTCTAGTCCAGAAGCCTCTACCCAGATGCCTGGCCCTTTAAATCAACCTGAATTCAAGAGGGGGAGAGGCGAGGAAAAGACGACTGACAGCTCCTCCTCTTCTGAAGCGGAACTGACAGGGCCAGAAGCAGAGGGAGTGATGGGATATGTGAACTACAAGGATGCCTCTCAGAGAAGATTGATAAGGTCTTAGCAAATCAAAATGCAAAGGGAGAAGCAAAGGCGGGAGGCACGGCTGGGGGGAGAGGATATGACATAACAGAGAGATGAGATCGCCATTCAGAGGCGAACATCTCTGCTACTAGGATATTACTGGAGCAGCTCTACAGTAGAGTCGTAAATCTTGCAGATAACTAGCAATAAATAGATTTAGTTTTATTGCCTTGTAAGTGTGGTTAATTACAATCAGAGTGCCTGGGCCGGCGGGTCCCAATCACAACAACGTGGGGCTGCCCTTGAAGATGGTCCAGATACTTCAGATGGTGCAAAATAGAGCTGACAGGATGCTGACGGGGATGCGCTGTTACTTTCACATAACTTCGGTCCTCCGTCAGCTCCACTGGCTCCCAATTGAAGTCCGGGCTCAATTCAAGGTGCTGGTTATTACCTATAAAGCCCTAAACGGCTTGGGACCAGGATACCTGAAGGAACGTCTTTTTTCCTACATGCCCTCCTGCCCCCTAAGATCTGCAGCAGAGGCCCTGTTCTGGGAACCCTCCGTGAAGGATATTAGGAGGGTAAGTACTCAGAGGAGGGCCTTCTCTGCGGTGGCGCCCCGGTTATGGAATGCGCTCCCCAGAGAAGTCCGCCTGGCGCCGTTATTATATGCTTTTGGGCGCCAGGTCAAGACCTTTTTATTCAACCAGTATTTTAATGTTAATAGATTTTAATTATTATAATTATTTTAATCTGTTTAATTCATTTTAATAATTTTACTTATTTCAGTCATGGGATATCTAGTTTATTATTGTTTGGGGTATGTACGTCATTTATATTTATTGCTGTATTTATAGATCTTTCTGTGAGCCGTCCAGAGACGAAAGTGATTAGATGGGCTAGAAATACAATCAATCAATCAATCAATCAATCAATCAATCAATCAATCAATCGTGCTTCCAATCAAAACACACACCTCAAATAGAGGCTGAGAGACAGACAGACCAGTGAGGAATCAGCATGCACCGTGGTCACAGAGGACTGAGAAGCTGCTGTTTGTGGTGTGGGGCACAGAGAGCTGAAAGGGGTGCAATGGGAAACACACCCTGAGCAGGAGTGATCCATGCTAATGACACACTGGTTGCTGAATTTTCAGCCGCTCACCCACTCAAGCCTGCCTGGTTCTGACCCTGGCTCCACATGGCAGGACACAAACCACATGGGAACCACGTCCCTTGCACTCTTCCAGAAATTGCTTAAAACACCAGGCCCATGACACTAAATCCAGCCAGCCCGTGCCACACGCATGGCTCCATCCCCCCAGTGAAGGGGCCTCTGGACAATGCGTTGATGGCAGCATGGAGCAGGATCCCCAAGTGCTTTTACACCCGGCCCTCCTCCTTCCCGAGTTTCCATACTTTTGCGCTAAGATCTCAAGGAAGCGAGGCAAGGAAGCAAACACGGGGGCCCCTCCAGCCAGAGAAAACACGAGTGATGCCAGATTTCAGCACCACTTGGAACGCCAGCACGGGGCGGAGGGAGAAGGCCAAACCAGATTGGTTGCCGGGCAGGGCGATTGCAAAAACCAGTAGGCACAAGCTGCAATTCCCAGGGGTCACACCACATCCACATTAGCCGGGACATGGTTAATGAACAACCCGATGTGCAGATATGGGAGACACTGAGGAGACATTTCATCAGGGACTGTCACACATGCACAAGTGTCTTCTCTGCAGAACGGGTTCAACTCCCTGAGCACCAAGCTCACTTCTGATGATTTACACCTCCATCCAGCCACATTTCAGGCTCTGGGAGGGAGCTCCGGTATTTCAGAGCAGAACTGGATGGCTTGCTAGGCCTGTAGAGAAATAACATCCACAGTATCCCACATCTATGGGGGGGAACTGAGGGGAGGAGGGGGCCAAAAAGATCACAAGGAGGAGTCTGTGGAAGATGCCATCCACAGGAGACCAGAATGGGATGGGGTGGGGGGTTACATCTCTAGGTAGGAAAAGGCTTGAAGATAGATTTGGGACTCCACCAAGAGCACGGGAGGGTCCACATACCCCAATTGCCACGTTCAGTTCTGCCATAGTCACCTGCTTCGCACGCTCCACCGCTTGGACAACCTGCTGCTGATGCTGGGAAGGAGGAACAGAGCAACACCCCCCCACCCCAACAAATAGATGACATTAGTATTTTCTGCTGTTTTGGATGTGTCTAAAATCAAATTAGGAAAGATGCAAATGGCCCATGTCACATCTGCAACCTTTATTTCCCCAAAGAGTTCCCTTTTCTCTCCACTATCAGTTGTGGAACCAGAGAATGAACACTGCCACGGGAAACTCTCCAGTTCACAGCTCCCACCAGCCAGCCAGCCAGCCCCTCCTCCACCACACTCCATTCCATTCCCATCCCAGTTTTCCTTCACCCCCACCTGTCAAATTGGTCAGCTTCAGCACTAGACCTCATGGAGTTGTTTCAAGGCGGTCCCCCCTCCCCTTAAGAGGCTTCCTCCCCCAGAGTTATTTTGCATTTCTGCAAACCACAGTGCTTCCCCCCAACCTGCTAACAGTTCTGTCTGGTGCACAGATGGTGTTGTGAGAGCTACTTAACCACTTAAAAAGGGAAAGAACCATAAAGTGGAATGGAATGAAATTCAGAACCAGATGAAAAGTAGAACATTCACAAGTGGTATATAATTTGACTTGGAGGACCTAAAGATGGCTATTAGGCTAAGAGAGGAAGAAAGAAGACAGAAGTCAGAGACCTGTCCACTATGCAACTCCTAGGGAGTATAGACATGAAATACATGAACTGAAGGAAAGGTACACTGCCCTTGAATATGGAGGCGCTATTTCAAAGACACTCACACCCAGTACCCATACACGATAAACATGTCAAATGGTTTTCTCAAACTGGAACAAAAAAAGGGGGGGCTGCTCCCAGACACTCCTTGCAAATCGGGTTGATGTTCCCTGTCTTTGTCCTACTGTTTTAATTACTCTTGTACTGTGCTTTTTGTTTCAAACCACAGTCCACCAGTTTTACAGGGGAGCCCCTTGGGACAGAAAGTGCAGGTGCGAGTGCAGGTGCGATTATTTATTCATTATTTAAAGTTTTTATATACCATCCAATGAAAACAGAATTGAATGAAGCACACAATCTGAAAAATTCCAATAAAATAAAATCCACATTAAAACCTAGACAAACTTTAAAATAATGGGAAAATAAAAAGGTTCAGAATAAAGGTTTAGGTTTAATAGTATTTAAGATTTTGGGGTTTAAAACCAGGGACCACTTGAATGCATGTTTCAGCAGACCAGTTTTGTTTTTTGGACTACAGGATGTTTTAGGTAACTTCCTGCCCCCTTTTTTAAAAAGGTAATAGATCTGTGTTTTAACTGGTCATACATAAGGGCTGCAATCTCTGAGATTCAGGTGGACCAGCTCTTGCTGGAGCAGGAGCAAAATGCATCTCAGCTCCTACAGGGACAAGGGATACCGTGTCATCTCCATCAACGGACCCTGTGGCCCGTCACAATGTCCAAGCCCTTCCTCCACACCTCTCACGTCCGCCATACTGTCCATGGTCTGTGCAATCACAGTAGCATAACAGCCATGCTGGTCCCACACTCAGTTCTACAGTGGCCAAAAAAACACTGCCACACGCTCACAACCAAGACATTCATGCATTAGCACCGCCTGCTTGTCTCCCCCAGACATCAGGTGTGCTGCCTTTGGCCATATTTTCCTCCATGGATTGCCCAATCGCCCTTTTAAAGCCATCACTCTTGTGGCAGGAAGTTCCACCGTTTAGCTTTGTGCTGTGTGAAGTCCTCCTTTGTCAGTCTTGGAATCTTCCACTAATCAGATAAGCAGGTTGCTTACCTGTAACTGATGTTCTTCAAGTGGCCACCTGTGCATTCACACATATGGGTGTTGCGCCTGCGCAGTGCCTAGGCTGGAAAGATTGAAAGCCAATGGTTTTGGCGGGAAAACTCTGCTCCCCTCCCCCTCAGCAGTATATATAGAGCGGAGTGTCCGCCATTTTCCCCAGTCTTTGGAGACTGAATGTTCACCACCTTCTGGAAAAGGATGGCATGACAACTCGTTAGGTACCGTAGCAAGAGCATACAGTACCGACGACATAACTTACTAGGCACCGAAGCAAGAGTATACGGTACCAATGAAAGAAACCACTCACCGACACCGAGCGGGGCCGGCGGGTGGGTTGTGTGAATGCACAGATGGCCACTCGAAGAACATCAGTTACAGGTAAGCAACCTGCTCTTCTTCGTCGTGGCCTCTGTGCATCACACATATGGGTGAGTAGCAAGCTTACCAGAATTGGTGGAGGGCAGTGTCGTCTTTGAAGAACAGCAGAGAGGACAGCCCTCCTGAAGGAGCAGTCTCTTCTGGCATGCACATCAAGGCAGTAGTGCTTTGCGAAAGTACACGGAGTGGCCCAAGTCACAGCTTTGCAGACCTCTTGGATCAGGACACCAGCGGCAAATGCAGAGAAAGCTGCCACTGCTCTAGTGGAATGACCCCTCGGAACAACAGGTAAGTCCATCTTTGCAAGCTGGTACGCCAATGAAATGGTCTGAACAATCCATTTCGACAGTCTGAGACGAAACAGGCAATCCTTGGTCCCGTTGAGAGTACTTCACAAATAGTCTATTAGAATGTCTAAGAGATTCTGTACGTGATCTGTAAAAAACTAAGCAGCGTCGTACATCTAAAGTATGCAAGGACCTTTCGATCGGGTTCGACGGCGACGGAAAGAAGGCAAGCAACACGATCTCTTGATTCAGATGGAACGGCGTGGCCACTTTAGGTAAAAAGGAAGGATCCATTCTCAGAACCACCTTCTCCTTATGAAAGCTAAGATAAGGTGGATCTATTCGAAGAGCACAAAGTTCACTGGCTCTACGAGCTGATGTAACTGCAACAAGAAAAACCGTCTTCCATGAAACGAGATGCATATCGACAGTCACTAGGGGTTCAAATGGTGGTCTTGTAAGTGCTTGAAGGACGACTGAAAGACTCCATGTGGACATGACAGGCTGAATAGAAGGATGAAGATTTCGCAGTCCTTTCAGAAATTTCCTTATAAATGGTTGTGAAAACACCGACGATCCCTGTATTGTACCACGATAATGTGACACAGCAGCTGCATAGACCTTAATTGACGAAGGTTTAAGTCCCAAATGATGTAGTTGCAACAGAAACTGAAGAATATTCTCCACCGAAGCTGCCATTGGATTGAATGAACGTGACTCTGTGAAAGATGAGAAGCGGCGCCACTTTGCCGCATAAGACTTCCGAGTTGACAGTCTTAGTGCAGACTCAAGAATCCTTAAAACGTCTGGGTCTAAAGAGCTCGGTCCTGACGGTACATCTATCGGTACCAAGGCAGTGAGGAGGTCCGATCGGTCACGAGTTGAAGTATCGAGCAACCTAGTAGATCTTGGTCCTGAAGCAGTGTCGTTAGTCAATGAATTCGCCACGCTGTAAGATTCAATGAGGACAGGTCTGGGTGATGGACAGCGCCTTTTTGTTGAGTTAGCAGATCTTGTCTGGACGGAAGACGAAGGAAGGTGTTGTTCGAGATCTGAAGGAGAGTGGAAAACCACGCTTGACAAGGCCACCAAGGTGTTATCAGTATTCCTGCAGCATCGTCGTGCACGATCTTCGATACAACTTTTGTCAGTAGGGGAACAGGTGGGAACGCGTAAATCCTGAAGTTTGTCCAAGGAATCATAAGGGCGTCTCCCATCGATTCCGGTTCTATTCCCGCTCTGGAGCAGAATCTTTTGCATACCCTGTTCCTTTTTTTTTTTTTTTTAATAAGATTTTATTAAGATTTTAAACTACAAATTAAAAACATCAATCATCAAATACATCGGACAGGCTGGGTCAGCCCCCTATAACATATCTTTTAGCATTCTATGATCATAATCAAATCAATTTATAAAAGTTTAAAGACATCTTTAAATCTAAGCCAAGTCCCATTTCTCTAGCCAGTCGTAAAAAAAGTCCCAAGTTTGGTAAAAGTCAGTGTCTTCCTTCTCCTTCAGTGAGAGAGTCAGTCTATCCATTTCTGCACAATCCAGAATCTTTTTCAAGATCAGTTCCAGAATCTTTTGCATACCCTGTTCCTGTGGGTAGCGAATACGTCTATGTCTGAATGTCCCCAAAGTCAGAATAGCTGCGTGCAGACCTGGTGATTTAACTCCGATTCGTGGGTCAAGGACATGTGTCTGCTCAGAGTGTCGGCTTCCTCATTGTCGGTCTCAGCAAGATGGACCGCTAAGAGGGTTATACCCCTCGGGATACACCATTCCCAAATGTCCATGGACAGGCGAGCTAGGGCAATGGACTTCGTTCCGCCCTGTTTGTTGATATAGAGCACTGCCACTACACTGTCGGATGTAATCTGTACCACTTGTTGGCAGTTTCCTCGAAGGACCGAAGTGCTTTGAAGATTGCTAAGAACTCGAGGTAATTGATGTGACTCGACGATTCCTGTCGGCTCCACATGCCCTGGGACCAAAGTCCTGCGCATACCGCGCCCCACCCGATCAGCGAAGCATCGGTATATAGAGTCAGCGTTGGGTGAGGGGCTTGGAATGGGGTACCCACATTCAAGTTGATTGGGGTAGTCCACCAAGTCAACGTCCGTAGGACAGCGTGGGGCATTCGAAGCAGTTTGTCGGGCAAATCTCATTGTGGACGAAAGTTCTTGTTGAACCAAAGTTGAAGGGGACGGAACTTCAACCTGGTGTGTGGGACAATGGCAACGGTGGCAGCCATGTGACCCAAAAGTCTCTGAATTGAGAACGCTGGTATGTCGTCATTCTGTCGGATCCGAGAAATACAGGAGCAGAGACTGTCCTGATGAGCTGGGGGGGAGGAACGCCCTCGCTACCGTGGAATTGAGACGAGCTCGGATGAAATCTATCACCTGCATAGGGACAAGGGATGATTTTTCGCGTTTAATACAAAGTCCTAGATTGTCCAACAGTGCACAAGTCACACCTCAACAGCTGACAGGAGACTTTCGTGGGTCTGCGAAACTATAAGCCAGTCATCCAGGTAAGGATACACTTGGATGCCCTGAAGCCGTAGATGTGCACATACTGGGGCCATACATTTCGTGAAGACCCTTGGGACTGTGGCCAAACTGAACGGGAGGACATTGAATTCGTATATGTCGGTCCCGACGGTGAAACGTAGAAGACGTCTATGGCTTGGATGGATCGAAATATGGAAGTAGGCATCTTTCAGATCCAGTGAGGCGAACCAATCCTCTCTCCTCAGCAGTGGAAGGATATTTTGAGGGGTAGTCATCTGAAATTTATTTGGTTTGATAAATCTGTTGATAATTCTGAGGTCCAAGATCGGATGAAGACCACCATCCCGTTTAGGGACCATAAAATATCTAGAATAGAATCTGTAAAGCTCATCGGAGCTAGAGAGTTGCCGAATCGCACCCTTATGAAGCAGTTGATGTACTTCGTCCACAAATACCGGGGGAACGCGGTGTAAATCGAATTGGGCTCGACGAAGGAACGGTATCAAATTCTATTCTGTATCCGAGCTGTATGATGGACAAAACCCACCAATCAGATGTGATGGACTCCCAAATGGGGAGTCGGCCTTGCAGCCGTTCCCCAAGAGGGGGAAAGGTGGGTATGGAGGTGGAGGAAAGGTTTGCCCGTCCCATCAGCGTTGATGCTTTTCCATTTCAAAACAGCGACAGCCTTGTTGAAAACGCTGGTGGGGTTGTTGTCTCCTACGTTGAGGCCGCAGTTGATATTGTCTCTGCGGGGGCTGGTAGCAGTAGGATGGACACCATGTCCACTTACGTTTTTGCTGTCCCGGCAATTCCATCCATCTTGCTGTCATGCAGGATTCATGAATGGACTTGAGCTTATGGTCCGTCCGTGAATGAAAAAGTCCGGAGCCATCAAAGGGCATTTCTTCTATTCGTCACTTCATCTCATCAGGGAAGTTGCAATTCCTCAACCAGGCATGCCTTCACAGTGAGATGGCCCTGACAAGAGCCCTCGAATCCGTATCCACATGATGACAGGCTGTGGATAGTTGCTGTATAGCCACCTGCATACCCTCCTTGATGAAAGTCCTAGCCAAATCCCGTTGTTGTTCCGGCAGGGGGGCAACGATGTTATTTAGCCTCTGCATAATAAAGAATTGATACCTGGCCAGGGTGGCTTCGTAATTAGACATACAAAGACCAAGTCCTGCAGCTGCATAGACCCTGCGTGCCAAGGTATCAATCTTGTGGCCCTCCTTATCTTGGGGGGTGGTATGTCCCCTGGATTCCCTGCCTTGGGATGATTCAACCACCACAGAATTTGGCTTGAGATGATGAAGCAAGAAGGGTATATCACTCTCCCGGACCCGATACATGGATTCATATCTTCTCACTGTGGGCTGAGTCTGCGAAGGCAAGTCCCAAGGTTGAGTCATCGCCTGCCGCAGCGTTGTAATTAGCGGTAGGACAATTGCAGGCGATTGCTCTCCCCTGACAATGTCATAGAACTTGTCAGTGCTCGGATCTGGCTGGTGTTGTGCCTCGAACTCGAGCGACTGAACAAGTCTAGACATGAGCTCTCTGAATGAGATGTGGGGCTCTTCCGGTGACGATGGCCCCTGAGATGTTATGAGAACATCAGGGGAAGTGGATTCGGCATCGGAGTCAGAGTCAGGCCCGAGGTGGTACGGTTCCAACGAGGAAGTCCCCGGAGAAGTGGGACGTTCAGGTTCCGCACGTCTAGAGGTGGACGGCATATCCTCATGGGTGGACAGTGAGGAACGGTCCCTTGGTTGAGGATGAAATCCAAAGGAGTGGTAATCTTCCCAGTCCGACGGATAATTATAGTAGGGCTGGAACCATCCTTCTTCTCACCTTTCGTCCATCCAGGACCGAGGTGGCGGTGGAGAGGCTGGATATGGATCCCGA
The DNA here is from genome assembly GCA_023646645.1 of Varanus salvator macromaculatus. Classification (NCBI taxonomy): domain Eukaryota; kingdom Metazoa; phylum Chordata; class Lepidosauria; order Squamata; family Varanidae; genus Varanus; species Varanus salvator. Next base: position 1,044,769 of record JAIXND010000715.1, on the reverse strand, counting down.
ACTCGTCGGAGGCATCGGGGTCAGAGACTGAGCCCTGGGAGGGGAGTCTTGAACCTCCCCATCAGAGATAGACTCACGATGCGGTTCCTGGGGCATCTCAATAGGTTGACCCTGTTGAGGGGCAGGTTGTATCGGAGACTCCAGTGGGGTAACCTGCATCGCTGCCTGAAGCATCGGTACCGATGGCATTGGTACCGAAGCTGCCGTCGGGATCGATGGTGCTGTCGAACCTGAATCGCTATGCCTCTTCTTATGGGGTGGTTTGGCCACTTTAATCTTTCTTCGCCTTTTTGTGGGCAGAAGAGTGATCCAACCCTCCATGCTTCCTCTTCTCCCATTGTTTACGCGGGGGAGAGAGGGATTGTTGAGCCCCGGAGGGGGAATTTCCATCGTCTGATGGCTGCGGCTGAGGCATGGGTGGCGTGAACGAAGGGCGTTGTCTGGGCGTGCCCAAGGCAGAGGCTGGACGTTGCCCCGATACAGTTGAAGCAGAGGCCTTGCACTTGGCAAATGGAGCATGTGCTGGCCCGGGCTTTACCGCAGGCTGATCTGACTGCATCAGTGCTTGGTCCCATAGGAGCTTTCGCAAGCGATTCTCCCTATTTTTTCGCACCTGCTTAGTAAAAGCAAGGCAATGGCGGCATTTATCTGTCCTGTGCCCCTCACTGAGGCAAAGGAGGCACAAGTCATGAGGGTCCGCCGGGGACATTTTGGACGCACATTCCACACATTTGCGGAAGGCCGCCCGCTGCGCCATCGTAGAAAAAGGAAGCAATAGAGTATACGAAAGAGGAAAAGATAATATTTTTGTTAATTTTTTTTTATATATAGGTAAGCACGAAGAAAAGAGAAAGGTATAACAAGGGAATAATCACTTGGAGTAATAGCAATAAAGAGTATAAGAACAATAAGAGTATAAGAACTCCTCCCGGGAATCACCAGGAGGAGGAGGAGAGGAGCGGTTGCCCGCCGCCACCACCCCGCTGTGCCGCGCGCCTATCGCACCCACCTGCTCGCCGGACGCCGCACCAGCCCCTTCGTCCCTGCTCCGGTCCTGCCCCCTCGGTGTGAGTGGCAGTCGCACCGGGACGGGCGGGGTGTGGAAGGAGGGGCCCGGTGGCCTTTAACACGCCGGCGGTGCCCGGGGCCGGCGGCGGCCGAAGGGCGACGGCCAAAGGGCGGTCGCCACCGTTTGTGGCCGTTCGTGGCTGGGCGGGGACAAATTTCTGGGGTGGATGAGATAGAACTGCCCGCGGACCTTCTGCACCTGCGCCGCCAGACAGGGCCCGTTCCAAGCAGCTTCACAACGCCCGCTCCGCCGCATCGAGCCATTGCCAAGCTGTCATCTCACTACGAGGCTAAGTACACTGCTAGGTCATCCCTGACCTACCTCTCTGACACACTGGGGGCGCTGTTTGGGGGCTGAGCGGGAGCTGGGCTGCCCAGGGACTTTGGCCTGTGGTGGACGAGATACCATGGGCAGGTGGGCAGGTAGGTTGTTTTTAAAGGGGATTTTAAATGGGGTTTTGTAGTTTTTAAATTTAGTTTGGTGCATACTCGGCCGTTTGTGTGTGTCTGTGTCATGTCGTCGCCTGGGGAGCGCGGGGGCACCGCCATTGGGGTGGTGATGGGCAGAGGATGTTACAGCGGTGGGAGATTAACGTGTCCACCTAGAAGAAGGAGGGACAGATGGGTAACACCTGTCCCTCGTTCTGGTTATTCTCCCATCCAGCGGGTTCCTGGTAGCCTTGTCAGCTGCCCCCCTGGGCCTGTCGGTGCTGTTGCTTAATGCCAGGTTGGTCCACAATAAATCTGTCCTCATCCACGACTTGATCGTGGATGAGGCGGCCGACCGGGCATGCATCACCAAGACCTGGGTGGGGGAGGGGGGGATGTCTCCCTCTCACAGCTCTGCCCGCCCGGGTACCTAGTTCAGCACCGCCCACGCCTGGAGGGGAGGGGAGGGGGGTTGCTCTGGTTTAACGAGCTTCAATTTCCCTTGTGGGGCTTCCTGTCCCCTCGAGACCGGGGCTGGAGTGCCTCCACTTGGTGTTGGGCGACCGAGACAGATTGGGGATTCTGTTGGTGCACCGTGCACCCTTCTGCCCAACAGACTCCCTGCCTGAGCTGACGGAGGCCGTCTCAGACCTGGCGTTGAAGACCCCCAGGATGTTGGTCCTGGGGGACTTCAATCTCCACGCTGAGACTGATCTTTCTGGGGCGGCTCAGGACTTCATGGCTGCCATGACGGCCATGGGGCTGTCTCAACACGGCACTGGCCCAACCCATGAACGTGGACACACTCTGGACCTGGTTTTCCCGACGGGACAGGAAGAGGGTGATCTGAGGGTGAGAGATTTGAGTTTGACACCCTTGTCATGATCGGATCACTTCCTCATAAGGATTGAGCTCAAGAGTGGCCTCTCCCTCTGCAAGGGTGCGGACCCAATTGTGTGGGTCTGCCCTCAGAGCAGGATGGATCCTGAAGGATTCCTGAATGCTCTGGAAGATTTTCCGGCTGACAGGGCTGGTGATCCTGTTGATGCCCTGGTTGAGTTGTGGAATGAGATGACCAGGGGTATCGACACGATTGCTCCCAAGCGTCCTCTTCCGTCTAGCTGAGCCCGTTCATCTCCGTGGTATACGATCGACTTACAGGTGATGAAGCAGGCTGGGAGATGACTACAGGACAGGTGGAGGAGATCACGACAGGTATCTAACCGAACACACTTGTGTGTGCATTATCGTGCCTATGCTGTGGCGGTGAGGATGGCGAAGAAGAAATTCTTCTCCGTTTCCATTGCCTCCTCACAATGCCATCCGGCGGAGCTCTTTCGAGTGATTCAGGGCCTAGTACATCCTGGCCCTAAGAGGGATCTGGTGCCGCCCTCGGAAGCCCGCTGTGACGAGTTTGCCAAACATTTTCGGGAGAAAATCATTCAGATAAGCTGCAAGCTTAACTCTACTTTGGAAGCAGATTCTACTGTCGAGTTGCCTTCGACGCCGTCTGGTCCATGCTTAATGGATGATTTTCAGTTGTTGCGGCCTGATGATGTGGACAAGGTGCTTGGACGAGTACGTCCTACCACTTGCTTACTAGATCCATGCCCTTCCTGGCTACTTAAGACAGCCAAGGACGGGATTGGGCCCTGGATCCGGGAGGTGGTCAACACCTCTTTAAGAGACGGCTGGGTGCCTGCACTCCTTAAGGAGGCGGTAGTCCGGCCAGTCCTAAAGAAGGCATCCCTGGATCCAGAGGTGGCCGCCAATTATAGACCGGTGGCCAACATCCCATTTCTGGGCAAGGTACTAGAGTGGGTGGTGGCGGGACAACTCCAAGCACTCTTGGAGGAGACGGATTATCTGGACCCATTTCAGTCCGACTTCAGACCCAGTTACGGTACTGAATCTGCCTTGGTCGCCCTGTACGATGACCTGTGCAGGGAGAGAGACAGGGGGAGTGTGTCCCTGTTGGTTCTCCTGGACCTCTCAGCGGCTTTCGATACCATCGACCATGGTATCCTACTGGATAGGCTTGCGGGATTGGGAGTTGGAGGCACTGCTTGGCGGTGGTTCCGCTCCTATCTCAACGGCCGATTTCAGAAGGTGGTGCTGGGGGACTATGGCTCTGCGCTGTGGCAGCTATGCCATGGGGTAGCGCAGGGTTCCATTTTGTCCCCCTTGCTATTTAACGGTTCGGGTCTTGGAGCGGGGGACTTGGGCCTTCTCCTGGATGGGGTTGCACTCCCTCGAAAGGACAAGGTCCGCAGCTTGGGGGTACTCCTCGACCCGGAACTGTCGTTACAGGCTCAGGTGGCGGCAGCAGCGAGGAGTGCTTTCCTACAGCTTCGGCTGATACATCAGCTGCGTCCCTTCCTGGACTATGACTGCCTGGCGACAGTGACACACGCGCTGGTGACTTCTCGACTAGATTTCTGCAACGCCCTCTACGTGGGGCTGCCCTTGAAGACGGTCCGGATACTTCAGTTGGTGCAAAACAGAGCTGCCAGGTTGCTGACGGGGACTGAGCGTTATTCTCACATAACCCCAGTCCTCCGTCAGCTCCACTGGCTACCAATTGAAGTTTGGGCCCAATTCAAGGTACTGGTATTGACCTATAAAGCCCTAAACGGCTTGGGACCTGGATACCTAATGGACTGCCTGCGCCCTTACATGCCCTCCCGCCCTCTAAGATCTGCAACAGTGGCCCTCCTCCGTGAACCCTCGGTGAGGAAGATCAAGTGGGTGAGCACCCGGAGGAGGGCTTTTTTGACGGTGGCGCCCCAATTATGGAATGTGCTCCATGGAGAGGTTCGCCTGGCACCGTCGTTATCTGTTTTTCGGCGCCAGGCAAAGACCTTTTTATTTAAGTCGTATTTTAATTGTTAGTTGTTTATTTGGTTTATGGTTCTGTTCTGTATTTATGTGTTCATGTCTTGTTAGTTGATGGCTTGTTTATTTAAAGTTAATTTAGGTTTATTAATTTTGTTGTTTGGGTTTATTGTTTATGATTGTATTTTAGGTTGGCCGAGATGCACCGGGGGGTGGGGGAGGTTAAATAGTTAGGATTTTAATTGTATTACTTTTTTTATATTTTTTTTTACTACTTTTTATTAATTTTCAAAACAGTACTAAAACATCCATTATCACAAACATCGAAACTACTGAATCAGCCACTTACTACAGATCTTTTAACATTCTATGATCATTTCAAATTCATTTAAAAAGAAAAAAAATCTTTTTAGACCTAAGCCAAGTCCCGTTTCTCCAGCCAATAATAAACAAAAGTCCAAAATTTGATAGAAGTCGCTATCTTCTTTCTCCTTCTGTGATAGAATCGGTTCATCTCCAAGTTTTGTAAAGGTCGGTGTCTTTTTTCTTTTTTAATAAACATTTCAGCCTACCCAATTCTACACAGTTCCAAATCTTTCCATTTTTCTAATAATCAACAAAATAGACTTCTCCTTATAATAATTACAAATATGATCGAATATATTCTTTGCTTACAAATATTCTAATCTAATATCCATTAAAAAAGAAAGAAAAATAAAAGGAAGGTTCATATTCGCATGTCTGAAATCCATTCATCTTCTTTAAAGACATCTTATCTACCCAATTTAACAACAGCAATTTTCTATTATGTTCTTTAAACAGGTTTTTTTAAGCTAATATAATAGAAAATGATTACAAATACAATCAAGTAAATTTTTTTGCTTCCCAGTATTCCAATCTACTGTCTACCAAGAAATGAAAGTAAAATAGAAAGAAATCTCATGTTCACGCTTAGTTCTATTTAGCACAGTTCACCTTACTCCCATAATAGTCATTTATATTCTAACATTTCACAAACCGAAAAGTCATACAGCTTAGCTCTTAGTCATTCATCTAAGACAAGATAAGAAAGAGAGGGCAAAAAGATGAGACAGAAAAAAGCAGAGGAGAGGAGGAAAATAATTCTTCATCTTCCCTTAAAACCTACATCCTTTCCTAATTCCACACATTTAAAAATAAGTGAACGTCACCCATTAAAATCATATATCTGAGCCACTCCATACCACAGTGAACATATCAGGCCATTGAAAATAAAAGGGAAGTTCATGTTCTTAGTTATTCATCTTTAAACTTTAAAGTGTGAAAGAGAAAGCAAAGGAAGAGACAAAAAAAGGAAAAAGAAGGGAGGAAAGGAATCCTTTTCCACAGATTTAAAAATGGATGTGCTTCCACCATTAAAATCATCTATCTTAGCCATTCCATACCACAATAAACCTATCAGGCCATTTATATCATTAAGACAAAGATTTCTTCTGTTTCACACCTCTGCCAGCCCATCTTAGAACCAGTAAAAGTGGCGTCTGTTGGAAAGCATTAATCATTCGCAATGGCTGCATTAATTGCAATAAGACCTTCACCTCTTTCTTCATCTTCTGCAGATCATTAACCATTCGTAGTGTCTGCATCTCTAGTAGTAAAATTCTCATTTTTTCAATCTCAAACTCCATTCTTGTTGCTTGAGATTTCAAATGTTGTTGCTCCTTCACCATAGCAAACAGGTTTGATGGGAGGTTATTTATTGATTCTGTTAATTTTGTTTCATTATCTGCAGTCCCACATAGCTGTTGAGTCTCCTGCCTGCTCTGTTCTGCTTTAATCATTCCCAGCCGCATGAAATAAATTCCCATTCTATCAAGCCTCTTTTGCTGATCATCTTGAAGAACTTGTATTTTATCCAAAAAAATTTCTTGTGAAGATTTTATCGCTGATAAGAGTTGATTAATTGTTGAAAGAGTTTCTTGTAAAGAAATCATAATTGTAATAGCACGGACAGACAAAGGATTGGCAGGCTGCCAGATATTTTGGCAATGGTCCCAGAAACGCAGACAAAGAAATGGAGATTCCTTCCTCCACCTCTCCCTTCCTCTTTTCTTCTTTTCAGTCAAAATTTTCGTACTTCTGTCAAGTTGCACATTATCTTTTCAATAAAGTTCAACCCCAGAGACACTCACAAAGAAGCTTAGATTTAACTTACGCTAAAATTCCAAAATGTCTGTATTTTCATTCGCTGCCTTGCTGATTAAAGGGGTTCTTCGGCTCTTCGTGCCAAATACTGCTTTCCCACGGGTGATTGTTGCAGAGAAAAGATAGCCTGATAAAAATATTTACTCAGCAGTTCCGATGTTTATCCGGCTTATGAAGTTTTCTACGCTAATCTAAAAAGATGCCGTAAACTTGCAGAGGCTAAAAAACCTCCTGTATTGTCCAGCTGAGACACCTGAATTGTTCTTGACTGATATAGGGTCGCCACCCCACATCCAGCCAAAACAAGCCCAGGTAATCTATCTTCACCCCTACAGGGTTTGATTAGGTCTCTCGACCCCACTGCTGGAAAAAATACCGGAGTAATTAGCAGAGATAGCTAATCACATCCGTTTCGTTCCGACGCCATCTTGGAATCCCCTACTTTTTTTTTTTTTATATTGTTGTAAGCCGCCCCGAGGCTTTGTTGTGATGGGGTGGCATATAAATGTTTTAATAAATAAATAAGAATAAAAGAGCAAATACTGAGTCGAAGCGAGAGACAAACAGGCACGAGGCACAGCGAACGGCAGTTTCCAAAGACTGGGGAAAATGGCGGACACTCCGCTCTATATATACTGCTGAGGGGGAGGGGAGCGGAGTTTTCCCGCCAAAACCATTAGCTTTCAATCTTTCCGGCCTAGGCACTGCGCAGGCGCAACACCCATATGTGTGAATGCACAGAGGCCACAATGAAGAATCAGGGGTTATAATATGGCAAGAGAGGGGGAAAAAACTGCTCAACAGTCTGTCCCATACGATGCCGTAATTCCACGCACCTTCATGTGTTGTTTAGGGATGGGGAAGCAAATACAACTTGTGCCTCTCCCATTTCCTGTGTGTGTTTCCACACATTTTCATTTCACACCAACTGGACAAGGAGTCATTTCTAAAAGTACATTTTAAACACATCCCCAAAATACACACTTTCCCCCTTCATAGAGTAAGATGCAAAATCCAGATTTTTCCAAGGGCAAATACATGTTCAGGAATTTGCAAACTTGCTCTCCTGTTTGCATCCAGGGTTGCAAACAGGAATCATTTGCAAACAAAATGCTTGCTTATCTCCAGTCCTGTTCCCAAATTAAAAAGCTCCAAACATTGCTACCTCCCTCTCTAAGAGTTCCTCCAGCCCCCATTTGGACAGCCCTTAACTCCAGTGCCACTTTTATGGCACTGTGACCACAATCATGTGCATTAGCCAGCTAGGCAGAACCTCAAAGTTTGCAGAAGCTCCAGAAAAGAAGTAGGAGAGCAAAAACCCTAATTGGTAGGGGGAAACGCTAAATAGCTCAGTATGATTGTGCATTGGCACTAGCTGCAGCTCCTTCATGGATCACTGCCTTGTCGTGGCGAAGGGGCTTGCGTAGCTCAATGAAGCCATGAGCTCTGCCGTGCAGGGTCACCCAAGACGGACAGGTCATAGCAGAGAGCTCTGACAAAACGTGATCCACTGGAGAAGGAAATGGCAACCCACTCCAGTACCCTTGCCTTGAAAGCCCCACGGACAGTACCAAAAGGCGAAACGATATGACACCGGAAGATGAGCCCCTCAGGTCGGAAGGTGTCCAATATGCTACTGGGGAAGAGCGGAGGGCTAGTACTAGTAGCGCCAGAAACAATGAAGCGACTGGGTCAAAGCCGAAAGGACACTCACAGTTGCTGATGTATCTGGAGGTAAAAGGAAAGTCCGATGCTGCAAAGATCTTTACTCCATAGGAACCTGGAATGTCAGATCCATGAATCAAGGCAAGCTGGATGTGGTCAAACAAGAGATGACAAGACTGAACATCGACATCTTAGGAATCAGTGAACTAAAATGGACAGGCATGGGTGAATTTAGTTCAGATGAACATCAGGTATACTACTGCGGGCAAGAATCCCTCAGAAGAAATGGAGTAGCCTTCATAGTCAATAAAAGAGTAGGAAAAGCAGTACTGGGATACAATCTCCAAAATGACAGAATGATATCAGTTCGAATCCAAGGCAAACCATTCAACATCACAATAGTCCAAGTCTATGCCCCAACCACTGGTGCTGAAGAGGCTGAAGTTGACCAGTTCTATGAAGGCCTACAACACCTTCTAGAATTAACTCCAAAAAATGATGTCCTTATCATCATGGGGGATTGGAATGCTAAAGTAGGAAGCCAAAAGATAACTGGAATAACAGGCAAGTTTGGCCTTGGAGTACAAAATGAAGCAGGGCACAAGCTGGTGGAATTTTGTCAAGAGAATACAATGGTCATAGCAAACACTCTTTTCCAACAACCCAAGAGACGACTCTACACATGGACTTCACCAGACGGTCAACACAGAAATCAGACTGACTATGTGCTCTGCAGCCAAAGATGGAGAAGTTCTATACAGTCAGTAAAAACTAGACCAGGAGCTGACTGTGGCTCCGACCATGAGCTTCTGGTGGCAAAATTTAGGCTTAAATTGAAGAAAGTAGGGAAAAGCACTAGGCCACTCAGGTATGACATAAATCATATCCCTGAGGAATATACAGTAGAGGTGACAAATAGATTTAAGGAATTAGATCTGATAGACAGAGTGCCTGAAGAACTATGGACGGAGGTTCGCAACATTGTACAAGAGGCAGCAACTAAAACCATCCCAAAGAAAAAGAAAGGCAAGAAAGCAAAATGGCTGTCTGAGGAAGCTTTACAAATAGCTGAGGAAAGAAGGGAAGCGAAAGGCAAGGGAGAAAAAGAAAGATACAAGCAATTGAATGCAGAATTCCAGAGAACAGCTAGAAGAGATAAGAATGCCTTCCTAAATGAACAGTGCAAAGAAATAGAAGAAAACAATAGAATAGGGAGGACCAGAGATCTCTTCAAGAAAATTAGAGATATGAGGGGAACATTTCATGCGAAAATGGGCATAATAAAGGACCAAAATGGCAGGGACCTAACAGAGGCAGAAGAGATTAAGAAGAGGTGGCAAGATTACACAGAAGAACTATACAAGAAAGAGCTTAACATCCCTGATAACCACGATGGGGTGGTCGCTGACCTCGAGCCAGACATCCTGGAATGTGAAGTCAAATGGGCCTTAGGAAGTCTGAGCAACAACAAAGCTAGTGGAGGTGACAGCATTCCAGCTGAGCTATTCAAAATCCTGAAAGACGATGCAGTTAAAGTGTTACACTCAATATGTCAGCAAATTTGGAAAACTCAACAGTGGCCACAGGATTGGAAAAGGTCAGTTTACATTCCGATCCCAAAGAAGGGCAATGCCAAAGAATGTTCAAACTACCGCACTATTGCACTCATTTCACATGCTAGCAAAGTGATGCTCAAAATCCTACAAGCTAGGCTCCAGCAGTATGTGGACCGAGAACTACCAGAAGTACAGGCAGGATTTCGAAGAGGGAGAGGAACTAGAGATCAAATTGCCAGCATACGCTGGATCGTGGAGAAAGCTAGGGAGTTCCGGAAAAACATCTACTTTTGCTTCATTGACTATGCTAAAGCCTTTGATTGTGTGGATCACAACAAATTGTGGCAAGTTCTTAAAGAGATGGGAGTACCAGACCATCTTATTTGTCTCTTGAGAAACCTATATGCAGGTCAAGAAGCAACAGTGAGAACCGGACACGGAACCACTGTTTGGTTCAAAATTGAGAAAGGAGTTCGGCAAGGTTGTATACTGTCACCCTGCCTATTTAACTTATATGCAGAGCACATCATGAGAAAGGCGGGGCTACATGAATCACCAGTTGGAATCAAGATTGCTGGGAGAAATATCAACAACCTCAGATATGCAGATGATACCACTCTCATGGCAGAAAGTGAAGAGGAACTAAAGAGCCTCTTGATGCAGGTGAAGGAGGAGAGCGCAAAAATTGGCTTGAAACTCAACATTAAGAAAACTAAGATCATGGCATCCGGTCCTCTCACTTCCTGGCAAATAGATGGGGACGAAATGGAGGTAGTGACAGATTTTATTTTCCTGGGCTCCAAGATCACCGCAGATGGGGACTGCAGCCAAGAAATTAAAAGACGCTTGCTCCTGGGGAGGAAAGCTATGGCAAATCTAGACAGCATACTAAAAAGCAGAGACATCACCCTGCCAACAAAAGTGCGTATAGTCAAGGCTATGGTTTTCCCAGTTGCAATGTATGGCTGTGAAAGCTGGACCATAAGGAAGGCCGAGCGCAAAAGGATTGAGGCCTTTGAGTTGTGGTGCTGGAGGAGACTCCTGCGAGTCCCTTGGACCGCAAGACGATCAAACCGGTCAGTCCTAGAGGAGATCAACCCTGACTGCTCTTTAGAAGGCCAGATAGTGAAGATGAGACTCAAATACTTTGGCCACCTAATGAGAAGGAAGGACTCCCTGGAGAAGAGCCTAATGCTGGGAACAATAGATGGCAAAAGAAGAAGGGGACGGCAGAGGATGAGGTGGCTGGATGGAGTCACTGAGGTGGTTGGTGTGAGCTTGAGTGGACTCCGGGGGATGGTGGAGGACAGGAAGGCCTGGAGGAATGTTGTCCATGGGGTCGCGATGGGTCGGATGCGACTTCGCGACTAACAACAACAACACTAGCTGCAGAACTCCACACGTCTTTTGGGTGAAGGAAATGGAATGGAATAACATGGGAAAGGGCTTGGCTGGCTGGCACCAATTGTGTTGCAGGGCCCACTAATATTAATGCTGACATCCAGTTCATAGTAAGAACCATCTAAGATTCTACCCCAATTTTCCAGAACTAGCTGCAGGTTTTCAAGTGGGCACAATAACTATGCCACTGCAAAATGGGACGCACTCACCTCCTGGGACAGGAATGGAATGAGCTGGGCACAGATGACGTTGAGTCGCTTGGCAATCTCTGTCTGAAAGGGTGGAAAGCAAAGAGAAAACACACACACAAACACACAAAACAACTCTACAAAACATCAGCTGTGGTCACAAGGCTGGCATCCCTCAGCCATGGAGCCCCAGTGTTGCATGTAGAAGGCCCCTAGTTCAGACCCTGAGAACTGCTCCCGACAGGGCCAGGAACAAACCCTGCCTAAAACCTTGTTGCCAGTCAGAGCCCACAGTACCAGCCAAGAAGAACTAAAGCTCAGGCCCCACAGCACCCCAAATTCCAGCTTTTATACTTTTCAACTTGATGTGACCAGCCATCCACATGGTTCTTTCCACCCTTGTTGAAGCAAAGGGGGGCACCCCTTTCCATCCTAGCCATGCACCGCTGCAAAACCTTCTCAACACCCCCTAAGTGGGCACAGGGGTTCCCCTCCTCGGGAGAAGGGATGATTTCTTCCCCCACATGTGCACAGCAAGTGTGCCCAACACAGCAGAGCAGGTGTGGCCATGCATGGGGTCCCTGTTGCAACTCCGGCTGCTTGCATCTTATTTTGAGAGTGTCTCTCCCACGCACACACACAAATGAAAAAGCAGAGACATGAAAGCACATGCAAACATCCCCAAAAAATAAATGGGGAGAGAAGGGGGATTTATTATTTATATTGCAATTTATATCCTGCCTTTTTCCTACAAAGGGCTCAAGGCAGCTTACATCTCCTCCTCCTCCATCTTCTCCCCACAACAACAACCCTGTGAGGTAGGTTGGGCTGAGGGTCTGTGACTGGCCCAAAGCCACCCAGTTGGCTCCATGGCCAAGCGGGGACTCGAACCCGGATCGCCTGAGTCCCAGTCCCAGCTCTTAACCACTACGCCACACTGGCTCTCTCCTCTCTCCTCCCTCAATCCGTACCCTCTTCTCTCCCGATGTCTTTGCTGCTCCATCCAGCAGGCTGCTGGGGAGGGGAAAATGGCTCTTCCCAGACTCACTGCCCTCCCTAGGGCAGTGGTGGCGAACCAACGTGGGCACACGGAGCCCTCTCTGTTGGCACACGAGCCAAGTCGCCCCAGCATCACCCCAGCAGCCGAGCATCAGATAACAGCGCACATAGGGGCCATGCACATGCTCGGAAAGGAGTAGCGGCGCCAGGCGATGACTGGCCAGTCTGTGACTGGCCCAAAGTCTCCCAGTTGGCTCCATGGCCGAGCAGGGACTCGAACCCAGATCCTCTGAGTCCCAGTCCCGTGCTCTTAACCACTACACCACACTGGCTCTCAATGCAGTCTTCCAAACAGTAGTTCAGTGTGAGTTTGCATGAAAACCTTAGCTGAGCATTGCAATGTCTTCCATGGATGCTACAGAGTCTTTCTGCCACTTTTCACTCACACACTATATCTTTTATTTAAAGTGGGATTTTTTTAAAATGCAGAGTTAATAAGGAAGGGATCGTCCCAATTTTAAGCTGAGCCTTTAAAAAGTTGCCACCTTTACTTGCACCCAAACGTTTCCGAAACACAGTGTGCTTGGGGAAGTCGCTGAGCCAGCACATGTTTTTTGATAGCCTTTCTGAATGCAGCAAGGTCTGGAGACTTTCTGGATAAGTGGTCAGCCCTTCTTAGCTCAGTCTCGGCTGCTCCCCTGGGTAGCATAAGAAGGGACAGAGAGAGAGTTTTGGGGTGGGGGGCTTAAAGGATGATGTGGCCTGGAACCCACAAAGGTTTCTGCTATAAGGAATCTGTTGGCTTGGAAGCCACAGGGCCAACAGTGTCTGTGGTTCTGGCCACACCGTTACACCAGCAAGCCCAGTCTGCTTGGCCTTGGCTTCCTGGGGGAAGTGGGCCATCAGTCCAAATCTACTGGGAGACTCCAACTTGGGGGAGGTATCCTTTAATCCACATTACTTGAAGCAGCTGACATTTCTTCCTCTCAATCTGATCCCCACAACAACCACCCTGTGAGGTGGGCTGGGCTGAGTCTGTGACTGGTCCAAAGCCACCCAGTCAGTCCATTCAGTGGGGACAAGAACCCAGATCTCCCAAGCCCCAGCCCCACACCCTTAACCACTACACCACACTTCCTTCTCACTCCCCTTCTCACTGGCATTTCAGCATCCACATTCCCCTCCCCTCCACAACATGTGGCAGAAATTCCTCCACTTAATGAACTTGGGGAGGAATTTCCAAAGAGGGATATTGAGAGACCAGGAAGCCAATCTAACCTCTGCCAAACTTGTCAGCAGCAATAGAACGGATGGAACTACACTGCAAACCTCTTCCTGCAGTCGGTGCTTGCCAATATTAACACTGGAGTGCTTTGCAGGGCTGTCAAAGACCTCCCTCAGCCCTCTTGGCCTGCAGTATGCAGTCAACCAACTCAATTTTTGCATGGGTGCTGGAAGAGGGTATTTTGAAAAATGCTTTCACTCAGCCCCTCCCACCCTGGTGTTCTACAGATGCACTAGATGACAACTCACATCATCCCCAGCACACACAGCCATTAAAAGTTAAAATAAGGCACAAGATTTAAAAAGCATGGACTTCTGACTTTGCTGCCATCTCTGGACAACAAGAGTGAACAAACTATTTTGGTTACCAGCATCTTGTTTCCAATAACACATGCATTCTGTCCTGTTTCCACATCAGCTTATAAAATGTTTTACTTTTAAAGAGGCACAGGGAACATATTTCTCTGGTTTCCTATGCACTTCTCTCTACAGACATGTTTTTGCATGCAGTTTGAGCAAGACATTTTCTCTAACATGAATACTTGAAACACTATTTTCATGCATAAATGTTTTGATCTGACACATGAATTGCAAAAATTTGAAGCAAGGGAAACACAAGGTAACTTGTGTTCCAGTTCAGGTGTTCGGCAAGTGTGAATTTTGATGAATTTGTGGGAAAATGCAAACAGAAAATTCCCCCCAGCTAGTGTCATGGCTATAACAAAATCCCTGATTTCTACAGGCAGCTGTTTCTTCTGTCCTGTGAGACATTTAAAAACAGCTTCTCCAATGAGAAGTGAGGTGTGTGGACAAAGAGAAAGACCTGGCATTCCAACAAAATGCCTCTCCATCTTTAACTTCTCACTGCTGATCCTGAGATCTACACCTTGCAGGGCTGCCATCAGTTAGGTAATGTGTTTCTTCCATTTAATATATCAAAAACCATAAATAGTTTGTGTTAAAATGCAGTACAGCAAGGTTTCAAAAACACAAAAATTAGTACAGGCATCACCTAGGGTCCCTCAATATTGTTGGGGATGGGGAATAGGACAGGCAGGAATTCCAGCCTTGAGCATAGAAATGCTTTCCAAGGTTGGAGGTGGGATCTTGGCCTTAGAAGCACCTGGTCCAACCTCACAACTTCCTGCATTCACTGGGTTACGAAGACTGAAGAATCTCTTTGGTGCTGGCAGGCACAAGGAGGGGAAGACAAGGGGCCATTCCAAGGAATGCTGGGGGTTCCTCAGCCAATTTTCCTCCAGAAAATTTTATGAGGCTGGGAATGCAGACACATCCTAGCCACCTTCCATTGGGTGCTCTTAACCCTCTGAGGTTAGAGGGTTAGGGCAGCCATATTGGATGGCATTCAACAAAAACAAAAGCATAACACCACTGTAATAACACCACTGTCCAGACAGCTGTGCACGGCAGGACAAGCCTACATGAAGAAATAAATTTCAAGAGGAACTTGTTTCAAGTTTGCCACAGTGCACACAGGAGAAGCATTGCAGAAGTTGGGTGCTACCACCAAGAAGTCCTGGATGACACTGTTGCTCATGAGAAGACTTTTGTGGAAGCTCTTAGGGGACAGCTACATGCATATAGAAGACGACAGCATGCTGGGTATCTGGATCCCAAATTGTTAGGGCTTTGAATGTTAACAGCTGCAGCAACCAGGTGAGATAAAAAGGTGGGATGTAAATATAATAAATAAATGACCCCAGCACCCAGTGCAGTTCTTTTAACCCAGCCATGCCAAACAAACAATTGATCAGAAGCAATTGATGCCAACCAGTGAAGTTAAAAACAATCACAGCCTGAAGAGCTTTAAGGGGAGGGGGTGGTAGGCCAAAGGCAATCATTTCAGAGTGCAGAGGTTCAAGCCCCCAAAGCACTCAACTTGGGGGTGGGAGCAAGCAACAGCACATAACTGCCTTGACCACTGAGTCAATGCGAATGGCGTGGCCTTTCTCTGCTCGAAGTGAAGCTTGCCTGCCGCAGGGGAACTCGTGAAGGGGGGAAAGGGGAGGCTTGAGTGGCATTAAAAAGACACCTGCTGGGCTGGACCAAGGGGTCTTAATTTAAGGGGAGGGTCCCAGCCTGTGGGGGAGGGAGGGAGGGAGGGAAAGATGCAGGGGGGAAGAGATAAAGATCCATCAGCAGACCAAGGTGATAACTCCAAAGGCTTCTACCATGGCAGTTCCCATTTGGCAGAGCCCAGATTTATGAGCTCTTGTTAAAACGAGAGAGAGAAAAAAAAAAGGGACAGAAGCAAGTGGGGAGAGAAGCGCAGACAGCTTGCTGGCAGCTGCACCTGAAGCTGCTCATAAATCCTGCAGTCAGTGCAGGCCGAGCAGCCAGAAGAAAGAAGTGGAGGAGGTGACACCCATGTCTTGTTCTCACTGCTCTCTTGGCCTGGGATGACTCCTCCCTTTCAAGCCCCCTGATCTTCCCCACTGGCTCTGTGAGCCCACAACACAATCCCCAGCCACATATTCATGAAATAGCCTCTCTTTTCTTCCACCTTCCAGAAAGAAAATACCCTTTGAATTTAAACGCCTCTTAACATTGCAGGGCAGTTCCTTGGTCACATGCTACTGATGTAGACAACAGATTTTTCCAATGCCGCACAACAGAGGTTCCACAACACTCTTCCCCAAGCTGACATGTTGAACTTCAAATCCCATCATTCCTGCAAATGGTTAGGGTAGGTGGGAGTTTGCCAGGACATCCAGTAGTCACCCATTAAGGAAGGCTGGTATAGAAACATATGTGCAAATCTCAAAGGAGGGACCCAGCTGCATTTCTTTCATCCTCAATAGCTTTTTAAAACAGATAGGTGTGATGTTCCCATAGGACTTACCTGCTTGTGCATTTCGATATTCAAGCCATAAGACATTTCATAGTACTGCAAGACAAAACAAAACCACTAAGGACACTGGATAGGGAGGTAGGAAAGTGAGAGTAGCCAGAACAAACCTTGGCCTCAGTCCCCTATCTGCATAATGGGTATAACAGGCCATAGGTTTTTGTAGGAGGGTTTAAAGATGGTACATGTGAGATGCTCTCAACACTCAAAATGGCCATTTTTCTTGTGAGAAAAGAAGGGAGCACATCAAAACCCATCAATAAGATATTGATAATATGGTAATACTATGCTGATATGAAAATATGGTAAGATAACATGCTGGGGAAGGGTGGGACAGAAAGAAGCACACAAGCTTGGTTTGGGAACTCACCATGACATAATGACGCTGAATCTCCGTCTTTTCCGTAGCCAGTTTCTCGCACTCGAGCTTCAAGCTGAGAAAGCGGAAGGTGCAGCAGCATCAACCCCAAGGGCTCTGGTGACCCTTGATGCTTTGCAGAGGTATTCAGCCAACCACCCATCGTCAGCCAGGCATCTACTAACTTTCACTTCAGGTACCTCTCCTTTGTCCAGAAGCATTTTCCAAACCTACATGTTCCAAATTGCTGGACCCACACCCCCAGACCCCAACTTGGATTCTGCAGCCTGTACAAATTTTGCAGAGTTGATCCGATTCGCAAAACTTCTCAAGCCTTTGACTATTTGCACAATCCAATCACAGCCTGGGCAAAGGAGCTTTTAGGACCTACAGGGTCTAGCCCTTAATCAAACACTGCAAAAACACTGCTTTGCCACTGTTCAGGCTTTGACTACAAATCACTTTTGAAGCCTTTTATGGCTGAGGGGCAGGGGAGAGGTGCTTCAAATGCATGCATGCACACCCCCAAAACAACATGTTTCTGTTTGCACAGCGCCTTCCCTTTCTACTCCAAAGAAAGAGTCTGCACTGCCTTCCAGAGATTTCAGGCAGCCAGAGTTCAGAGGTCCTCAATATGCACACAAGCTAAAGAACCTCGTTCCCGGCCTGCCTCCCCGGCACGCGTGAGAGGCGTGCTGGGCGGGGCGAGCTAGGGGAGGAGCCCCGCGGCCCTAGAAGATGCCGCCACCGCCGGGAGAGGGAACCAGCGCCCGCACCCCCACCTGCGCCGCCAGACCGGGGCCCCCCCCAAGCCGCTGCACGGCGCCCGCAGGCACCCGTCGCCGCTGCCGAAGCCCCGCCGCGACCACCGCCGGCCCGGGACTCGTCCCCGGCGTGCTGGGCGGGGCGAGCTAGGGGAAGAGCCCCGCAGCCCTACAAGACGCCGCTGCCGCCAGGGGCTGGCAGCCGAAGGGCGGTGGCCAAAGGGCACCGCCATTTGGGGCGCCGTGCGGGGACTGGGCTGGCCAGGGGCTCTGGCCCGGGGGGGGGGCAGATTGCTGCGGTGGTTTAGTTATTTTAATAGGGGATTTTAATGGGGGTTTAGATTTTTAACTTTTAGGTGGTGCACCTCGGCTGTTTGTTGTTATGTCATTGCCTGGGGAGCGCGGGGGCGCCGCCATCGGGGTGGTGATGGGCAGGGGGCGTTACAGCGGTGGGACATTAACGCGTCCGCCTAGGAGGAGGAGGGACAGATGGGTAACACCTGTCCCTCGTTCCGGTTATTCTCCCAACCGGCGGGTTCCTGGTAGCCTTGTCAGCTGCCCCTCAGGCCTGTCGGTGCTGTTGCTTAATGCCAGGTCGGTCCACAATAAATCTGTCCTCATCCACGACTTGATCGTGGATGAGGGGGCCGACCGGGCATGCATCACCAAGACCTGGGCAGGTGAGGGGGGGGACGTCTCCCTCTCACAGCTCTGCCCGCCCGGGTACCTAGTTCAGCACCGCCCAGGCCTGGAGGGGAGGGGAGGGGAGGGGGGGTTGCTCTGGTTTGTCGGGCATCAATTTCCCTTGTGGGGTTTCCTGTTCTCTCGAGGCTGGGGCTGGAGTGCCTCCACTTGGTGTTGGGCGACCGAGACAGATTGGGGATTCTGTTGGTGCACCATGCACCCTTCTGCCCAACAGACTCCCTGCCTGAGCTGACGGAGGTCGTCTCGGACCTGGTTTTGAAGACCCCCAGGATGGTGGTCCTGGGGGACTTCAATCTCCATGCCGAGGCAGCTCTTACCGGGGCGGCTCAGGACTTCATGGCCTCCATGACGGCCATGGGGCTGTCTCAACACGTCACTGGCCCAACCCATGAACGTGGACACACTCTGGACCTGGTTTTCTCAACGGGACAGGAAGAAGGTGGTCTGAGGGTGAGGAATTTAAGCTTGACGCCCTTGTCATGGTCAGATCACTTCCTCATAAGGATTGAGCTCAAGAGTGGCCTCTCCCTCTGCAAGGGTGCGGACCCAATTGTGTGGGTCTGCCCTCGGAGCAGGATGGATCCTGAAGGATTCCTGAATGCTCTGGGGGATTTTCCGGCTGACAGGGCTGGTGATCCTGTTGATGCCCTGGTTGAGTTGTGGAATGAGGAGATGACCAGGGCTATCGACACGATTGCTCCCAAGCGTCCTCTCCCGTCTAGCCGAGCCCGTTCATCTCCGTGGTATACGATCGACTTACAGGTGATGAAGCAGGCTGGGAGACGACTAGAGGACAGGTGGAGGAGATCACGACAGGTATCTGACCGAACACACTTGTGTGCGCACTATCGCGCCTATGCTGTGGCGGTGAGGATGGCGAAGAAGAAATTCTTCTCTGTTTCCATTGCCTCCTCACAATGCCGTCCGGCAGAGCTCTTTCGAGTGCTAAAGGGCCTAGTACATCCAGGCCCTAAGAAAGATCTGGTGCCGCCCTTGAAGGCCTGCTGTGACGAGTTTGCCAAGCATTTTCGGGAGAAAATCGCTCAGATACACTGCGAGCTCGACTCTACTTTGAAATCAGATTCTACTGTGGAGTTGCCTTCGAGGCCGTCTGGTCCATACTTAATGGATGAATTTCAGTTGTTACGGCCTGATGATGTGGACAAGGTGCTTGGACAAGTATGCCCTACCACTTGCTTACTAGACCCATGCCCTTCCTGGCTACTCAAGACAGCCAAGGACGGGATTGGGCCCTGGATCCGGGAGGTGGTCAACGCCTCTTTAAGAGACGGCCGGGTGCCTGCACTCCTAAAGGAGGCGGTAGTCCGGCCAGTCCTAAAGAAGGCATCCCTGGATCCAGAGGTGGCCGCCAATTATAGACCGGTGGCCAACATCCCGTTTCTGGGCAAGGTGCTGGAGCGGGTGGTGGTGGGACAACTCCAAGCACTCTTGGATGAGATGGATTATCTGGACCCATTTCAGTCCGGTTTCAGACCCGGGTACGGCACCGAATCTGCCTTGGTCGCCCTGTAGGATGACCTGTGCAGGGAGAGAGACAGGGGGAGTGCGTCCCTGTTGGTTCTCCTGGACCTCTCAGCGGCTTTCGATACCATTGACCATGGTATCCTCCTGGATAGGCTAGCGGGATTGGGAGTTGGAGGCACCGCGTGGCGGTGGTTCCGCTCCTATCTCAACCGCCGATTCCAGAAGGTGGTGCTGGGGGGCTATGGCTCTGCGCCATGGCAGCTATGCCTTGCGGTACCACAGGGGTCCATCTTGTCCCCCTTGCTATTTAACATCTACATGAAACCTCTGGAAGAGGTCATCAGGAGGTGTGGGCTGTGGAATCATCAGTATGCTGATGATACCCAGCTCTACCTCTCGTTCTCCACCGATCCAGGTGAGGCAGTGGCTGTGCTGAACCGGTGCCTGGCCGAGGTAATGGGCTGGATGAGGGCCAATAAACTGAAGCTCAATCCAGACAAGACGGAGGTCCTGCTGGTGGGCGGTTCAGGTCTTGGAGTGGGGGACTTGGGCCTTGTCCTGGATGGGGTTGCACTCCCTCGAAAGGACAAGGTCCGCAGCTTGGGGGTACTCCTCGACCCGGAGCTGTCGTTACAGGCCCAGGTGACGGCGGTAGCGAGGAGTGCTTTCCTACAGCTTCGGCTGATACATCAGCTGCGTCCCTTCCTGGACTATGACTGCCTGGCGACAGTGACACACGCGCTGGTGACTTCTCGACTAGATTTCTGCAACGCCCTCTATGTGGGGCTGCCCTTGAAGACGGTCCGGATACTTCAGTTGGTGCAAAATAGAGCTGCCAGGGTGCTGATGGGGACTGGGCATTATTCTCATATTACCCCAGTCCTCCGTCAGCTCCACTGGCTCCCGATTGAAGTCCGGGCCCAATTCAAGGTGCTGGTGTTGACCTATAAAGCCCTAAACGGCTTGGGACCCGGATACCTAATGGACCGCTTACACCCCTACATGCCCTCCTGCACCCTAAGATCTGCAACGGCGGCCCTCCTCTGGGAGCCTTCCATGAAGGAGGTTAAGTGGGCGAGCACCCAGAGGAGGGCTTTCTCGGCGGTGGCGCCCCAACTATGGAATGTGCTCCCTGGAGAGGTTCGCCTGGTGCCGTCGTTATATGCTTTTCGGCGCCAGGCGAAGACCTTTTTATTTCAGTCTTATTTTAATTGTTAGTTTGAGTTTGTTTATAGTTTGTGTTTAGTTATTTATTGTATTTAGTTATTTATGCCAAGATGCACCAAGGGGGGAAGGGATAAATGAATATGTTTTTTTTTTAACTGTATTTTAATTAATGTTGTGAGCCGCCCCGAGGCTTTGTTGCGATGGGGCAGCATATAAATGTTTTAATAAATAAACAAACAAACAAACCTCACTTCCACCCAGCCACCCCTTGCAAAAAGAACAGGGCAATTTTACCTGTGGTACTGGTTTTGCAGAAACTGGAACTCCTCTTTGATCCTGTCCAAAATCTCCGGGTAAGTCAGTTTCAAGGACTGGGGGGTGGTTGAAACAACACTGGTGGTAGCCACTGCAGTGGCAACAGGAGGGGCTTGTAGGTGAGCCTGGCAGGTAGAACCAACACCAGTCAGCACTTTCAGCAGATGGTGGTAGATTCCCTGGTTTCTGCCCTCAGCAACACCCTCTGCTCACCCTGCAGGGCAACCTCGACCTTTCCCTCTAGCCAGTGAGACAGGCAGTGTAGTGTAGTTGTTGGAACATCAAACTTGTCCTCAGGAGATCTGGGTTCTAGTCCCTACTTGGCCATTAAGTTCACTGGGTGACTTTGGGCCAGCCACTGACTCTCAGCCTGATCTACCTCACAGGCCTGTTGTGAGAATAACATGGAGGAAGGAGATTATAGCAGCTGCCTTGAGTTCCTTGCAAGAGCAAAAAAGGCAGGGCAGAAATATTAGAAATAAATCATTTTAAAAGCAGGCATCTGAACTGGCTCAGCTAAATCTGGGCTTTTCTGCATTTTTAAGCCTCCTGTACTTCCAAGAGGAAGCTTAAGAAGCAGAAAATCCACCAGGAGGTTCTGCAAAAGACAGTTCAGGTCTACCCAGTAATCAAGCCCCAGTCAGTTCAACAGGTCTTACTCCCAACAAATCATGAATTAAAGGACTGCAGCCGTAAACCTGAAGTGGTGGTGGGACAGAACCCAAATACACTTTCATTTGACGTTGGGGGGGGGGGGGGAGAGACAGAGAACACAGCCCAAAGTTTTTAATGCAAAACCCTTTCCTGTGGCATTCTAAATAATCAGGCATAATACAGGGGCACCATACAAATTTTGTACAATCTCCCAATATTAATTCTAGAGGAGTCTCTAAAACCCCCCCCATAGGCAACTTTTTGCACAACTTTTTACACTTCAACTCAAAGCATTCTGGAAGGATAAATTTTGAACTTTTTTAAAACACAAACAAGAACTATGCAGGACATCCTTAATTGGTGCATCAACACAAAATTGTGTTGTTGTTATGCTAAAGTTGTTGCTGGATGAAAGTTGTGAAACAACTTGAACCTAATAACAAGTTGTCACCATGTTACCACCTCCAAAATAACTCACATGCAGCATGTGCCATTTTGTATCCCATTCCTTCTACAGATCCTAAAGGGAAGGTTTGTCCTACATGATCTGGCAATGTGCCTGATGGGAAGGCCCTGTACTCTCTGCTCTCTCAATTCTCCCCCAGGTATCATGCATGAACAGGAATGATACCTGGTAACAGACCGGTTTTGCCCTGTGTTTCTTGCATCACCTGAGTTTGGATGCTGCAGAAAGACAGGGGGGGGGGGTTAAGATGACTTGCAAGAAGCAGTTAAAATTGAAACTGACAAAACCTGAACACCCCCAAGAATTGGGGGACCAAACTTGGCAGAACTTCAAGATAGAAACCAACTCACCAGGGACCGATTTTGTGGGAACATCCTTGGAACAAAATCATAGGATTATGATTTCAGCTATGTCCCTTCTACTCCTGTTTGACAGTATGCACTCCCCAGGGCTGATCTACAGATGAAAAGAAACATTGGAGACACTAGCAGGAGCAGGGGACAGAGTTCTGCAGACATTTTGAGCACTAAAATTAACACTGGGTGAGTGATTGGGTGCATGAGGTTCATGAGTCATTCTCCCCCCCCCCCCTTTATCCAACCCAATCACATGGATTCAAGCCAACTACCTGTCCGGTCCATGTCTGAACACTTATGGTGATCAAGTAATGAACACAAGTGGCCAGGTAGAGTTTGTTAAATGGGGGAGAAAGTGGAAAATAAAGACAAATGCACAGAACTAGATCAGTAAGGTAACACAAGCAATTTGGTTAGTAGGCTTTGAATAAATCAGGCTAAGAAGTTTTGGAGACATAAATAGCAAACTTACGCATGTCTAAAAACAAGGATATTACAAGGAATGTGCTGATGTTGGGCAGTCCATTCCATTTGACCTAGATGGGCTTCTCTACCTGCTTCCACTCCAATGATCCAAAATAGGCAGAGTTGGATTTGCCCCCACCCCACAACTTTCCATCTCTAAGACAGGCCACAGTTTGTACATTTTTAAATGCGCCAGAAAATTGCAGAAAAGCCTGAAAAGCCTGTGAATCTAGCAGAATTTCCATAAAACCAGCTAATCTGCACCAATCACCTTTGCACAAAACAATTGATTTTACACAATTTCTTTAGTGTTTAATGCACTGACACAGCTCAATTTAAGAGACTGAAATCCACACACTGGCTCAGAATCCAAGAGGCAAAATCATGAAAACCAATCAGATTGTCACCCTCTTCTTGGATTTCTCAGACATTCCTAGATGTTGCACTGTGTTGCTTAAACTTCCCCTTAGGTGTGTATTATTAAATTTGAATAAAAGCCATCCATTAGCATTATGCTCTCTGGGCAGCCAAGCTGCAGCCTTAATTAATCTAGGATATGACCAACACACAGCTTGCAATCCTTATATCACCACCTTTACAAGGTGGGTCACTATAATTACCCTCATTTTACAGAGGAGAAAGTGAAGCTGAAGGAATAATAGGCTGCCAGGCAAGTTCACTGCAGAGGTTAGATTCAAACTGGCCCCAAAGCACATGATTTTAATAGGCATGCCTCTGGCATGTCAAATATTTTAATTTAAGGGAGCTCCCCACCATCAAACATGGGTTATGGAGCTCATATTTCTTTGAAAAGAAATAAGCTATTTCTTATAAATGTCTACACAGCTATGTGTGAAGTGGAAAGGGGGTTTTGAAGATCGCCTCATTCATTCTCATCCTACAATTTTATCAATTCCTCCACAGCAGGGTACTGCACAAACTCAAATGCTTACACTGCCCATTAATCACAGAACCAAATTACCCCAGCCGCTTTTGGTCACACTCCATTAACCAGGTGCAACCCATTCCCAGATCTTATCTGTATCCCTCCATTAACTTTTGCAGTCAGAAATTTATTACAAGAAACAACCTGAGGGCCAACAAACCCAGTCTCTGATTCAAACGGGGAAGCCCACAAAGTAAGGCATGAACCCAGTCCCACTTTCTCATTGTACAATCACTGGCTGGTAGCCAAAGATAGACTGATTCTGCACCTGGAGGCTCTTAACCCAATTTTCAACAGAGAAGCCACACAGCAAAAACAGGTTAGGATCAGGTTTTCCAACCTTCAGCTCCCAGATTCCTGACCACACTGGCCCTGGACTTGTGAGTGGAAGCGGGATCAGCAGGGGCTTTGGACCCAGCAGAGTATCTCTTGTGCACTGTTCCAAATCCCCCCCAACAGATCCAAGAGTTATATGCAGGCCTGCATTAAGAAAAACACCTCTGAATTTGTCACTCAAAGCCACTGTGGCCTTCAAATGCCAGCCATGCCCAACAGAAGGGGGGGTGATAAAACCCTCCTACAACCCTCCAAATATCACGTCTCCAATTTATTATTTCAAGTTTTTAAAATCTCCAAGAAGCAAAAAAGCATTTTCCCGTTACCTACCCTTCCTGGGTATTTTAGATGAGGGAGGTTTCAAGCCTGCTTGGATACCTCTCCCATAACCTTAGGTGAGGAGGCTGGAACTGGCCAAAAAAACACTCAACACATGCTCGGGGGGGGGGTGCATTCCTGCTGGGGAGAAGCAGCACAGAGGGGGTGGGGGAATAATAAGTTGAAGCCCTGGAGCCTGACTTAAATAAAGCTATTTCCTCACCAGTAGCTAGTCAACTCTTCCCCTCAGGGAGACCAGGAGAGAGGGAAGACAGGACCCCCCCCCCCGGCAAACGGACTTGTTATTGTCTATAGGTGGCTACTGAGGGAGGGGGCGCACGGGGAGAAGCGGGGTACACAACCCTGAACGCCACAGTCACACCCCGAGGATTTCCTTTCTCCGAAAAAGGGCTTGGCTCCCAACCCACACATATACGCCTCCCCCCAGCTGGATCCCCCCACCTCTGAACCCGCCAAGCAGCTCGCCTCCCCCAGCCCCAAAACCTACCTCCTTCGCTCCCTCCCCCGCCTTCCCGACCCACGCCAGCCGCCCCTCCCCATACCATTATTTCCTCACCCAAACAATGGGGGCTGCTTTTCCCTTTTCAGACTTGCAAGCAGCAGGTAGAGAGGAACAACCAGGGCAGCTCGGAGAGGCCCTCCTCTCCTCCTCCTCAGTCCCCACCTTATAAAAGCAGCCCCCCCCCATCTGCACAGACGCTGATAGGAACACACCAACACGCACGCTTACCAACGCGCGGAAGCCAGGATCGGGGCCCCTGAAGCCAAGCCGCCCCCACGGCAGGAAGGGAAAGGGTGGGGTGGGGGAGAGAGAAAGAGAGACCCCCTCCCCCTCCAGCTTTGCGGGGGAGAAGCGATCAATGAACCAGCTCCACGTGGGGTCTGGCTCCTTCTCTTTTGCCACAGCTGAGCGCGCCGCAGCCAATCAGGAGCCAGGAGGAGGAGGGGCAATTAAATAAATAACACGGGCGTTCGGGCCCCACGTGGGGGGCGGGACTCACAAAGCCTGCCTTCTGTGGAAAATGTGCCAATCTGTGGGACGGGCGAGGTTGCCAAGGGGAGTGAGAGCAGGTTTTCTGTTAACCTTTTAGTGTTGAGAGGGAAGAAAATTGGTTTAACACTTCAGAGGAGGAGAAAAGAGGGAGTGGCTTAACCCTTAAAGCACTGGAGCGATCTGGCCAAAGAGAAGGTGGACTAGATCTCCCAGCATACCCAGACAGAAGGGGAGGGGGAATGTCTTAAATCGGGGTAACGCTAACCCCTGCCCAGATTGTTGCTGACCTACAAGTCCCATCAACCCCAGCCAACAGGGTTTTTAACCATTAAAAGCCGAGAGATTGCAGGAGGAAATTGATTTAACAGGGCTGGAGAGCCTGGCCAAGCTGGGGGGGAACATCTGGAGGGAGCTGCCCCCTCCTCACGCCAGCTCAATAAAGTGAAAAACACTGCAAAAGTGTAGGATGAAAAAACTGGTCTAATTCTTAAAAGTCTGGAGAGGGGGAAATTTAACTCTTAAAAGGACCAGGCGGTGGAAGGGGTTTGTTGCTGCTGTTAGTTGCGAAGTCGTGCCCGACCCACCGCGACCCCACGGACAACACTCCTCCAGGCCCTCCTGTGCTCCACCATCCCCCGGAGGCCACCCAAGCTCACGCCGACTGCCTCAGTGCCTCCATCCAGCCACCTCATCCTCTGCCGTCCCCTCCTTCTTTTGCCGTCAATCGTTCCCAGCATCAGGGTCTTCTCCAGGGAGTCCCTCCTTCTCATTAGGTGGCCAAAGTGTTTGAGCTTCATCTTCAGGATCTGGCCTTTGTTGGGAAAATTTGGATAAATCCTGTCAGAAAAACATTACTTCTGTGTGCGTTTGAATTGTGGGATCAAATCCTGTCTTCCTTCTCAAAACCAAGCTGTCACTGTTTAAAATGGCATTCCCCGCTCCTTCCTCTCACCTTTAGCTGTGGGCTACAGTAGATAGGCCATTTAGTCCAAATGTACATTGTATACCTTCACAATGATTAAATAGTCATTCTTGGAATTCAGTCTACCAGGAAGTATCTTTTGATAGCCCAGAGGCTCCGTGTGCCCTGGCCGATTCAGAATGCCTAGATAAGAGTCTTGAGCTCATGCACAGTTTCAGCAGCTTGGATTTGCGTGTCTGAGCAGAGCTGGAGATGGGTTCGAGCTACTGAACTAAAGTGTCAGTCCAGGCAATCAGAAACATTGCAATCTCATTGCCACTGTGTGATTGACTGGCCTTCCTTTAGCTGTTCTGCATGTGGCGACCGCGGAACCTGATTGCAGTCCCTGCATTCTGTCACCAATTGCCCTGTACCTGTGTACCTATAAATGCCCTGCAATGTGTTGAAGCTTTGCAGCAGAGTTCACTCTGCCTGCCCGCTCATGCATGCATTAGCGTGAGAGTCGACCGCGGGAACCTGGGTAATGCAATAGAGCCTCAGATGGTCTGGACGCTTGGTCTTTCCCACGGACCCGAGTTTTATTCCCTCTTCTCAAATTGAGATTCCGGGATTCTGACACCTTCAAAAGAGCAGCCAGGGTTGATCTCCCCCAGGACGGACCGGTTTGATCGCCTTGCGGTCCAAGGGACTCGCAGGAGTCTCCTCCAGCACCACAATTCAGAGGCCTCAATCCGTCGGTGCTCAGCCTTCCTTATGGTCCAGCTTTCACAGCCATACATTGCAACTGGGAAAACCACAGCCTTGACTATACTCACTTTTGTCGGCAGGGTGATGTCTCTGCTTTTTAGTATGCTGTCTAGATTTGCCATAGCTCTCCTCCCCAGGAGCAAGCGTCTTTTAATTTCTTGGCTGCAGTCCCCAAACTTGCCACAGTTTGTTGTGATCAATCAAAGGCTTTAGCATGGTCAATGACGCAGAAGTAGATGTTTTTCTGGAACTCCCTCGCTTTCTCCGTGATCCAGCGTATGTTGGCAATTTGATCCCTAGTTCCTCTCCCTCTTCAAAAACCTGCCTGTACTTCTGGTAGTTCTCGGTCCATGTACTGCTGGAGCCGAGCTTGTAGGATTTTGAGCATCTTGCCAGCCGTCCTGTGGGTTTCCGTGTCCGTCTCTCCCGCTGGTGTCGGTGAGAGCAACACCGGATTGGGGGGGCGGGGCACGTGGGTGGGCACCGGCTTAACTCGCCGGACGCAGCCTGGGGCCGGCAGCCAAAGGGCGACCCCCTCTTCAGTCCCCACACCTGCTTAGCTACCGTATTTTTTGCTCTATAAGACTCACTTTTTCCCCTCTCAAAAGTAAGGGGAAATGTCTGTGCGTCTTATAGAGCGAATATGTGCGTGCAGTAAGTCTGTTGGATGTGCAGCCCATGGGGAAGTGATGGGGAATGTGCCTGTGATGATGTGCCCATTTGATTCAGAGCATTTTTTCTTGTTTTCCTCCTCTAAAAACTAGGTGCGTCTTATAGTCAGGTGCATCTTATAGAGCGAAAAATACGGTATTTCCTCTCCCACCCCACTGAATTCACCCCACTTGTTGCTCCAGTCCCTTTTTAGTCCTTCACCAGTCCGGTTCTCCCTTTCCAATTCAGTACTGTCCATACAGCCCTTTGCAACAAATTCCTCCTCCTTCCACAAAGGATAAGGGTTTAACCAGTTTCCCCCCTTACAGGGGTGCTCCAATTCCCTCCCCATCCTAAGAAGGGGCTGCTCCCCGCTGCTGTTGCAGCACTGCAGCTGAGTGGATGACGGGAGGGTGCATGCCGCCCATCCTTGCTCTAAAAGTTACCCACCAACCCTCTTCTGCAGATTTAAGGGTCACACCATTTTTCCTTTTTTTTTTTATAAGATTTTATTAAAATTTTAAACTACAAATTTAAAAAAAAAGAAAGAAACATCAATCATCAAGTACATCGGACAAGCTGGGTCAGCCCCCTATAACATATCTTTTAGCATCCTATGATCATAATCAAATCAATTTATAGACGTTTAAAGACATCTTTAAATCTACGCCAAGTCCCGTTTCTCTAGCCAGTCGTAAAAAAAGTCCCAGGTTTGGTAAAAGTCAGTGTCTTCCTTCTCCTTCAGTGATAGAGTCAGTCTATCCATTTCTGCACAATCCAGCATCTTTTTCAAAGTCAGCTCCTCAGTGGGTAGTTCCTCACTCTTCCAGTATTGAGCAAGCGCGATCCTCGCCGCTGTGATTAAATGTAGCATCAAATACATTTCTTGTTTACTAATATTTTCCGGTACAATGCCTAACAAAAGAACTTCAGGTTTAAAGGCTAAAGATTCTTTTAGCATTTATGTATTTTAGCCATTTATGTATTTTATGTATTTATGTATTTTAATCCAAGCCATTTATGTATTTTAATCCAATACTTTTTCACATAATCACAGGTCCACCACATATGGTAAAATGTACCTACACCGTGTTTACACTTCCAGCATCTGTTTGACATATTTGGAAACATCTTAGCTAATCGATTTGGTGACAAATACCATCTATAAAACATTTTATACAAATTTTCTTTATACGAGGTTACTAAAGTTACCTTAATATTTCTCTCCCACAGCTTTTGCCACTTTTCAAATTCAATATTATATCCAAAGTTTTGTGCCCATGTTATCATAGTGTCCTTGACCTGTTCCCCTTCCATTTTCCTGTCAAGCAAAACCTCATAGATTCCTTTGATCATTTTCTCATCTGCTTTTAACATCACTTGATCAAAGTCTGTTAGAGCTTTATAAAACCCCCATATTTTGCAGTCTTTGGTATATCTTGATTGCATCTGCACCTTATACCACCACGATATATTAAGTCCCTGTTCTTGTATTTCTTGCTCCAATTTTAAGCCTCCATCCTTATCCAAAATATCATCATATCTTATAATCCCTTCAAAATTTAATACATTTGGATAGACAAAGGCTTCCATAGGTGAAAGCCATCTTGGTAACTTATTATACAGTTTTAGCTTTAACTTTTCCCATACTGACATTAGTGATCTTCTAATAAAATAACTTAGAAAAGTCCCATGACTTGACCTTCTCATACCACATATAAGCATGCCAACCCATTTGCAAATCATGACCCTCAAGGTACAAAATTCTCTTATTTCGCAAGATTATCCATTCTTTTAGCCAAGTACAAATTGTTGTTGTTAGTCGCGAAGTCGAGTCCGACCCATCGCGACCCCATGGACAACATTCCTCCAGGCTCTCCTGTCCTCCACCATCCCCAGGAGTCCACCCAAGCTCACACCAACTGCCTCAGTGACTCCATCCAGCCACCTCATCCTCTGCCGTCCCCTTCTCCTTTTGCCATCTATTGTTCCCAGCATTAGACTCTTCTCTAGGGAGTCCTTCCTTCTCATTAGGTGGCCAAAGTATTTGAGTTTCATCTTCACTATCTGGCCTTCTAAAGAGCAGTCAGGGTTGATCTCCTCTAGGACTGACCGGTTTGATCGCCTTGCGGTCCAAGGGACTCGCAGGAGTCTCCTCCAGCACCACAACTCAAAGGCCTCAATCCTTTTGCGCTCAGCCTTCCTTATTGTCCAGCTTTCACAGCCATACATTGCAACTGGGAAAACCATAGCCTTGACTATATGCACTTTTGTTGGCAGAGTGATGTCTCTGCTTTTTAGTATGCTATCTAGATTTGCCATAGCTTTCCTCCCCAGAAGCAAGCGTCTTTTAATTTCTTGGCTGCAGTCCCCGTCTGCGGTGATCTTGGAGCCTAGGAAAATAAAATCTCTCACTACCTCCATTTCTTCCCCATCTATTTGCCAGGAAGTGAGAGGACCAGATGCCATGATCTTAGTTTTCTTAATGTTGAGTTTCAAGCCAACTTTTGCGCTCTCCCCCTTCACCCGCATCAAGAGGCTCTTTAGTTCCTCTTCACTTTCTGCCATGAGAGTGGTATCATCTGCATATCTGAGGTTGTTGATATTTCTCCCAGCAATCTTGATTCCAACTGGTGATTCATCTAGCCCTGCCTTTCTCATGATGTGCTCTGCATATAAGTTAAATAGGCAGGGTGACAGTATACAGCCTTGCCGAACTCCTTTCTCAATTTTGAACCAATCAGTGGTTCCGTGTCCAGTTCTCACTGTTGCTTCTTGACCTGCATATAGGTTTCTCAAGAGACAAATAAGATGGTCTGGTACTCCCATCTCTTTAAGAACTTGCCACAATTTGTTGTGATCCACACAATCAAAGGCTTTAGCGTAGTCAATGAAGCAGAAGTAGACCTTTTTCTGGAACTCCCTGGCTTTCTCCATGATCCAGCGTATGTTGGCAATTTGATCTCTAGTTCCTCTCCCTCTTCGAAATCCTGCCTGTACTTCTGGTAGTTCTCGGTCCACATACTGCTGGAGCCTAGCTTGTAGGATTTTGAGCATCACTTTGCTAGCATGTGAAATGAGTGCAATGGTGCGGTAGTTTGAACATTCTTTGGCATTGCCCTTCTTGGGGATCGGAATGTAAACTGACCTTTTCCAATCCTGTGGCCACTGTTGAGTTTTCCAAATTTGCTGGCATATTGAGTGTAGCACTTTAACTGCATCATCTTTCAGGATTTTGAATAGCTCAGCTGGAATGCTGTCACCTCCACTAGCTTTGTTGTTGCTCAGACTTCCTAAGGCCCATTTCACTTCACATTCCAGGATGTCTGGCTCGAGGTCAGGGACCACCCCATCGTGGTTATCAGGGACGTTAAGCTCTTTCTTGTGTAGTTCTTCTGTGTAATCTTGCCACCTCTTCTTAATCTCTTCTGCCTCTGTTAGGTCCCTGCCATTTTGGTCCTTTATTATGCCCATCTTTGCATGAAATGTTCCCTTCATATCTCTAATTTTTTTGAAGAGATCTCTGGTCCTCCCTATTCTATTGTTTTCTTCTATTTCTTTGCACTGTTCATTTAGGAAGGCATTCTTATCTCTTCTAGCTGTTCTCTGGAATTCTGCATTCAATTGTTTGTATCTTTCTCTTTCTCCCTTGCCTTTCGCTTCCCTTCTTTCCTCAGCTACTTGTAAAGCTTCCTCAGACAGCCATTTTGCTTTCTTGCATTTCTTTTTCTTTGGGATGGTTTTAGTTGCTGCCTCTTGTACAATGTTGCGAACCTCCGTCCATAGTTCTTCAGGCACTCTGTCTATCAGATCTAATTCCTTAAATCTATTTGTCACCTCTACTGTATATTCATCAGGGATATGATTTAGGTCATACCTGAGTGGCCTAGTGCTTTTCCCTACTTTCTTCAACTTAAGCCTAAATTTTGCCACCAGAAGCTCATGATCTGAGCCACAGTCAGCTCCTGGTCTAGTTTTTACTGCCTGTATAGAACTTCTCCATCTTTGGCTGCAGAGCACATAGTCAATCTGATTTCTGTGTTGACCGTCTGGTGATGTCCATGTGTAGAGACGTCTCTTGGGTTGTTGGAAAAGAGTGTTTGTTATGACCATCGTATTCTCTTGACAAAATTCTACCAGCCTGTGTCCTGCTTCATTTTGTACTCCAAGGCCAAACTTGCCTGTTATTCCGGTTATCTTTTGGTTTCCTACTTTAGCATTCCAATCCCCCATGATGATAAGGACATCATTTTTTGGAGTTAATTCTAGCAGGTGTTGTAGGCCTTCATAGAACCGGTCAACTTCAGCCTCTTCAGCACCAGTGGTTGGGGCATAGACTTGGACTATTGTGATGTTGAATGGTTTGCCTTGGATTCGAACTGAGATCATTCTGTCATTTTGGAGATTGTATCCCAGTACTGCTTTCCCTACTCTTTTATTGACTATGAAGGCTACTCCATTTCTTCTGAGGGATTCTTGCCCGCAGTAGTATACCTGATGGTCATCTGAACTAAATTCACCCATGCCTGTCCATTTTAGTTCACTGATTCCTAAGATGTCGATGTTCAGTCTTGTCATCTCTTGTTTGACCACATCCAGCTTGCCTTGATTCATGGATCTTACATTCCAGGTTCCTATGGAGTAAAGATCTTTGCAGCATCGGACTTTCCTTTCACCTCCAGATACATCGGCAACTGAGTGTCCTTTCGGCTTTGACCCAGTCGCTTCATTCTTTCTGGCGCTACTAGTACTAGCCCTCCGCTCTTCCCCAGTAGCATATTGGACACCTTCCGACCTGAGGGGCTCATCTTCCGGTGTCATATCGTTTTGCCTTTTGGTTTTCATGTCCATGGGGTTTTCATGGCAAAGATACTGGAGTGGGTTGCCATTTCCTTCTCCAGTGGATCACGTTTTGTCAGAGCTCTCTGCTATGACCTGTCCGTCCTGGGTGACCCTGCACGGCATAGCTCATAGCTTCATTGAGCTACACAAGCCCCTTCGCCACGACAAGGCAGTGATCCATGAAGGAGTACAAATAGACGCTTGGTAATACAACATCCAGTCCGGTAATCCAAAACCCCCATTCTTCTTGGTTTCCTGAAGCATTTTTAGTTTAATCCTTGCTTTCTTTTTTTTTCCAAATAAATCTCGAAATTTGAAGGTTTAAATCCTCAAAAAACTTTTTATCAATTTTTACAGGGATCATTTGGAATTAAAACAAAAATTTTGGTAAGATGTTCATTTTAACCAGTGCTATTCCTCCCATCAAGGACAGTTGTAAATTGGCCCATCTCTCCAGATCACTTTTAGTATCTTTCAGTAATTTATCATAGTTATCTTCTTTCAAAGTTGTACATTTAGCTGTAAGATAAATTCACAGGTATTTTACCCTTTTAACAATCTGTAAATCCACTTGCTCTTGGAGTTCTTTTTTCTGCTTTTGTGTAAGATTTTTAACTAAAAGTTTTGTCTTTTCTTTATTTATTTTCATCCCCGTGACCTCACCATGTTCCTCGATCTTTTGTAAAAGTTTAGGTATAGTTACAAATGGTTCCTCTATTATAAAGACCAAATCACACCATTTTCCCTGTCCAGACTCTTAAGGGTTAAGCTGCGTCCTTTATCTACCTGTAGTCCTCTAACCTTTAAAGGTTAATCTGATCCCTCACTGTGCAATCCATTTCAGGGTCTGAATAATCCCCCCCAAGACCTTTAAGATTAAACCCATTTACCCCCTCCCTGCCCTTTAAGGGTTAATTAACCTGCCTGCCTGTTTTTTTTAAAAGGTTAGGTCACTTCCCCACCTTTGCTTGTGGCATTTAGGGGTTGATAAACCCCTTCCACTAGTACTGGTACTGCCAGAAAGAGTGAAGCGACTGGGTCAAAGCCGAAAGGACACTCAGTTGTTGATGTATCCGGTGGTAAAGGAGAGTTCGATGCGGCAAAGATCTATACTCCATAGGAACCTGGAATGTCAGATCCATGAATCAAGGCAAGCCGGACGTGGTCAAGGAAGAGGTGACAAGACTGAAGATCGACATCTTGGGAATCAGTGAACTAAAATGGACAGGCATGGGTGAATTTAATTCAGGTGACTGTCAGGTATACTACTGCGGGCAAGAATCCCTCAGGAGAAATGGAGTAGCCTTCATAGTCAATAAACGAGTAGGAAAAACAATCTCCAAAATGACAGAATGATCCCAGTTTGAATCCAAGGCAAACCATTCAACATCACAATAGTCCAAGTCTATGCCCCAACCACTGGTGCTGAAGAGCCTGAAGTTGACCCGTTCCATGAAGGCCTACAACACCTTCTAGAATTAACACCCAAAAATGATGTCCTTATCATCATGGGGGATTGGAATGCTAAAGTAGGAAGCCAAAAGAAAACCGGAATAACAGGCAAGTTTGGCCTTGGAGTACAAAATGAAGCAGGGCACAGGCTGGCAGAATTTTGTCAAGAGAACATGCTGGTCATGGCAAACACTCTTTTCCAACAGCCCAAGA
Source organism: Varanus salvator macromaculatus (assembly GCA_023646645.1). Taxonomy (NCBI): domain Eukaryota; kingdom Metazoa; phylum Chordata; class Lepidosauria; order Squamata; family Varanidae; genus Varanus; species Varanus salvator. Next base: position 1,010,114 of record JAIXND010000715.1, on the reverse strand, counting down.
GACGACTCTACACATGGACATCACCAGACAGTCAGCACAGAAATCAGACTGACTATGTGCTCTGCAGCCAAAGATGGAGAAGCTCTATACAGTCAGTAAAAACTAGACCAAGAGCTGACTGTGGCTCAGATCATGAGCTTCTTGTTGCAAAATTTAGGCTTAAATTGAAGAAAGTAGGGAAAAGCACTAGGCCACTCAGGTATGACCTAAATCATATCCCTGAGGAATATACAGTAGAGATGACAAATAGATTTAAGGAGTCAGATAGTTCCTCAAGAACTATGGAGGGAGGTTCGCAACATTGTACAAGAGTACATTCCACATGCTAGCAAAGTGATGCTCAAAATCCTACAAGCTAGGCTCCAGCAGTACGTGGACCGAGAACTGCCAGAAGTACAGGCAGGATTTCGAAGAGGGAGAGGAACTAGGGATCAAATTGCCAGCATACGCTGGATCGTGGAGAAAGCTAGGGAGTTCCGGAAAAACATCTACTTCTGCTTCATTGACTATGCTAAAGCCTTTGATTGTGTGGATCACAACAAATTGTGGCAAGTTCTTAAAGAGATGGGAGTACCAGACCATCGTATTTGTCTCTTGAGAAACCTGCATGCGGGTCAAGAAGCAACAGTGAGAACTAGACACGGAACCACTGATTGGTTCAAAATTGAGAAAAGAGTTTGGCAAGGCTGTATACTGTCGCCCTGCCTATTTAACTTATATGCAGAGCACATCATGCGAAAGGCGGGGCTAGATGAATCACCAGTTGGAATTAAGATTGTTGATATTTCTCCCAGCAACCTCAGATATGCAGATGATACCACTCTCATGGCAGAAAGTGAAGAGGAACTGAAGAGCCTCCTGATGCAGGTGTAGGAGGAGAGCGCAAAAGTTGGCTTGAAACTCAACATTAAGAAAACAAAGATCATGGCATCCGGTCCTCTCACTTCCTGGCAAATAGATGGGGACGAAATGGAGGTAGTGACAGATTTTATTTTCCTGGGCTCCAAGGTCACCGCAGACAGGGACTGCAGCCAAGAAATTAAAAGACGCTTGCTCCTGGGGAGGAGAGCTATGGCAAATCTAGACAGCATACTAAAAAGCAGAGACATCACCCTGCCGACAAAAGTGAGTATAGTCAAGGCTGTGGTTTTCCCAGTTGCAATGTATGGCTGTGAAAGCTGGACCATAAGGAAGGCTGAGCACCGACGGATTGAGGCCTCTGAATTGTGGTGCTGGAGGAGACTCCTGCGAGTCCCTTGGACCGCAAGGCGATCAAACCGGTCCGTCCTGGGGGAGATCAACCCTGGCTGCTCTTTTGAAGGTGTCAGAATCCCGGAATCTCAATTTGAGAAGAGGGAATAAAACTCGGGTCCGTGGGAAAGACCAAGCGTCCAGACCATCTGAGGCTCTATTGCATTACCCAGGTTCCCGCGGTCGACTCTCACGCTAATGCATGCATGAGCGGGCAGGCAGAGTGAACTCTGCTGCAAAGCTTCAACACATTGCAGGGCATTTATAGGTACACAGGTACAGGGCAATTGGTGACAGAATGCAGGGACTGCAATCAGGTTCCGCGGTCGCCACATGCAGAACAGCTAAAGGAAGGCCAGTCAATCACACAGTGGCAATGAGATTGCAATGTTTCTGATTGCCTGGACTGACACTTTAGTTCAGTAGCTCGAACCCATCTCCAGCTCTGCTCAGACACGCAAATCCAAGCTGCTGAAACTGTGCATGAGCTCAAGACTCTTATCTAGGCATTCTGAATCGGCCAGGGCACACGGAGCCTCTGGGCTATCAAAAGATACTTCCTGGTAGACTGAATTCCAAGAATGACTATTTAATCATTGTGAAGGTATACAATGTACATTTGGACTAAATGGCCTATCTACTGTAGCCCACAGCTAAAGGTGAGAGGAAGGAGCGGGGAATGCCATTTTAAACAGTGACAGCTTGGTTTTGAGAAGGAAGACAGGATTTGATCCCACAATTCAAACGCACACAGAAGTAATGTTTTTCTGACAGGATTTATCCAAATTTTCCCAACAAAGGCCAGATCCTGAAGATGAAGCTCAAACACTTTGGCCACCTAATGAGAAGGAGGGACTCCCTGGAGAAGACCCTGATGCTGGGAACGATTGACGGCAAAAGAAGGAGGGGACGGCAGAGGATGAGGTGGCTGGATGGAGGCACTGAGGCAGTCGGCGTGAGCTTGGGTGGCCTCCGGGGGACGGTGGAGCACAGGAGGGCCTGGAGGAGTGTTGTCCGTGGGGTCGCGGTGGGTCGGGCACGACTTCGCAACTAACAGCAGCAACAAACCCCTTCCACCGCCTGGTCCTTTTAAGAGTTAAATTTCCCCCTCTCCAGACTTTTAAGAATTAGACCAGTTTTTTCATCCTACACTTTTGCAGTGTTTTTCACTTTATTGAGCTGGCGTGAGGAGGGGGCAGCTCCCTCCAGATGTTCCCCCCCAGCTTGGCCAGGCTCTCCAGCCCTGTTAAATCAATTTCCTCCTGCAATCTCTCGGCTTTTAATGGTTAAAAACCCTGTTGGCTGGGGTTGATGGGACTTGTAGGTCAGCAACAATCTGGGCAGGGGTTAGCGTTACCCCGATTTAAGACATTCCCCCTCCCCTTCTGTCTGGGTATGCTGGGAGATCTAGTCCACCTTCTCTTTGGCCAGATCGCTCCAGTGCTTTAAGGGTTAAGCCACTCCCTCTTTTCTCCTCCTCTGAAGTGTTAAACCAATTTTCTTCCCTCTCAACACTAAAAGGTTAACAGAAAACCTGCTCTCACTCCCCTTGGCAACCTCGCCCGTCCCACAGATTGGCACATTTTCCACAGAAGGCAGGCTTTGTGAGTCCCGCCCCCCACGTGGGGCCCGAACGCCCGTGTTATTTATTTAATTGCCCCTCCTCCTCCTGGCTCCTGATTGGCTGCGGCGCGCTCAGCTGTGGCAAAAGAGAAGGAGCCAGACCCCACGTGGAGCTGGTTCATTGATCGCTTCTCCTCAGCCCAAACCTCCAGATGACCTCTCCCAGCGGCTTCCTATAGATGTTAAAGAGCATGGGGGACAGCACCGAGCCCTGCGGTACCCCATGGCGCAAGCGCCATGGCGCAGAGCAGCAGTCCCCCAAAACTACCTTCTGGACCTGGCCCGCCCGGTAGGAGCAGAGCCACTGCAAGGCGGTGCCTCCATCCCCAACCCAGCCAACCTGCCCAGAAGGACACCATGTTCGATGGTGTCGAAAGCCGCTGAGAGGTCCAGGAGAACCAAGAGGGACGCACTCCCCATCCCTCTCCCTGCACAGGTCATCGTACAGGGCGACCAAGGCAGTCTTTGTTCCATAGCCGGGCCTAAAGCCCAGTTGAAATGGACCCAGGTAAGCCGTATCCTCCAAGAGTGCCTGCAGCTGCCCGGCCGTCACTTGCTCCAGCACCCTGCCCAAAAAGGGGAGATTAACAACGGGCTGGTCATTCTCCAGTACCCCTGGATCCAGGCCTGGCCTTTTAAGGAGTGGTCTCACCACTGCCTCCTTTAATGGGGCGGGGACCACTCCCTCTCTCAACGAGGCATTGACAGCCTCCTGGACCCAGGGCCGAACCCGTCCTGCAGATCCTCCAATTAACCATGTCAGGCAAGGGTCGAGTGGGCACCTGGTAAATCGGACAGAGCCAAGCAGCTTGTCCACATCCTCGGGTCTCAGTAACTGAAACTCATCCAATAATGGACCATTAGACAGTGCACTGGACACATTGAAAGACCCTGTAATAAAAGCAGAGTCCAACTCTTGATGGACCCAAGCAATTTTTCCTACAAAGTGCACTGCAAATTCATCACAGCAAGCTGACAAGTGTTTCAGGGTCTCATCCAGGGAACCAGATTGCAAGAGGCCCCAGACCACCTGAAATAACTCACCTGGACAGCACCATGAGGAAGCAATAGAGGAGGCAAAGAAAAAAAACTGTGTTAAAGAATTAAAGAATTCTGAGCCAGGGAATTGGTTTGGGGTACCAAAAATGCATTAAGTTAAATTGTCCTCATTACAGTGGTGTAGTTTAAGCTAGAGGTTGCAGTCCTTTTGCTGCAATGAATGCAAAAAATGTATGGGAAATGATAAGTGTGCAAATACTGCAAAAATGGAAGACAATTGTGAGCTTGTGTCAGTGTCCAGAGCATGGGCAGTGGACTGGTGGATGGGAGCACCAGGACCCAGGCAACCAGGGTGTGGCACAAGGGTTAGTCCAGAAGCACAGTCAAAAATAGTCCAAAGGTCAGAGAACCATGAAGACAAGCTAAGGGAAACAGGGTACCTTGAGGGCCAAAGCACCACAACAAGTCAAAGAACCTTTCATTATTGAGACAGCTTCTGGAGGGAAGAGCCGGTTCTTATATAGCTCATTCCCTAGGGCTCCCAGGTGCCACTTGTAAGGGCCCTGTTAGCTGCAGTAGGCTGTGGGTCCAATCCTGCAACTACCAGGGCTGTTATTTGGGCCTTTGGCCAGCAGAGGGAGCCCTGAGCTGCCTCAGATCCTGGCAGTTTGGAACTGTTTGTAGCCACAATGGTGCCATCCACACACAAAAGGGAGGTAGGGGAAGGCTTAAGGTGAATGCAAAATTTGCAGAATTACCAAAAAAAAAAATCTATAGGGGAAAACGAACCCCATATAGTCCAAATGAGGTCTGAGCATACACCACAGGCACAGGATGCTGTGTGGGGATGGAACACCAGCAGTGCACAAGAAATGGAATGGAGTATGCTGCTGGAGGGTCTGGCTGGCACCCCAAACAGGATTGCTCTATGCTGCAATATTTTGTTTTGCCTTAATGAATGGCCCCAGAAGACCCCTTTCAACTGCCTCCTGCCACAATCAAGCAAATAATTGCAGTTTTCAACAATGGCAGTAAATTCTTCCACAAAATTCAGTCCAGATTCTTTCTTTTTTAATTTAAGGAGAAAGCAGGCAAATTCTCTTTTGGAGGATGGATTGGATTAATTTTTAGATTTCGTTTAGCTGTTATCCATAAAATAGAAACATAGAAACAGAGCGAGTCAGAAGGGGTCTTCCAGGCCATCTAGTCTGACCCTTGGCTCCGCTCATGACATGCCCACCATGTGCATGTCCAGCCTGTCTTTGAACACCCTCACCGATGGGGCCTCAACGACCTCCCGTGGAAGCCCATTCCATGCCCTCGGGGTCCTAACTGTCAGGAAGTGCTTCCTGGCATCCAAATTGAACCTTGGCTCCCTGAGCTTTGCTCCATTGGAGCGCGTCCTGCCTTCCTCTGCAGGGGAGAACAGGCCTCTCCCCATCTCCATGTGACACCCCCTCACATACCTGTATGTTGCCAACATATCCCCTCTGAGTCTCCTCTTCTCCAGGCTGAAGAGACCCAGTTCCCTCAGTCTCGCCTCATACCCCATCCCCTGCAAACCAGCCACCATCCTTGTGGCCCTACGCTGCACTGACTCCAACCTGGCTATATCCTTTCTGTAATGAGGGGCCCAAAACTGAACACAATACTCCAGTTGCGGGCGCACCAGAGTCATGTAGAGTGGTAGTAGTACCTCTCTTGATCTAGAAGCCACACTTCTGGCTATGCAACCAAGGGTGGCATTCGCCCTCTTGACCACCGCATCACACGGCTGGCTCATGTTTAGCCTGCAGTCAACCAGCACTCCGAGGTCCCTTTCACAAGTGCTGTTCTCCAGCCACTTGTCCCCTAACCTGTACTTATGACAGCTATTCCTATGCCCCAAGTGCAAGACCTTGCACTTATCCACATTGAACGCCATCCTGTTGTCTCCTGCCCACTTCCATAGTCTGTCCAGATCCTTTTGGATCTGGTGTATCTGCTCCTCAGTTGTGGCCACTGCTCCAGTTTTAGTGTCGTCTGCGAATTTGATCAGCAGACTGTTCACCCCTTCTTCCATGTCGTTAATGAAAAGATTAAACAGGATCGGCCCCAGGACAGAGCCCTGGGGGACCCCGCTTGTCACTGGCTGCCATCCCGATGATTCCCCACTAATGGTTACTTTCTGCCTTCGGTCAGTCAACCATGCCCTAATGCACCGGACAGTGCTTTGGTGTATCTCAAAACTCCTCAGTTTCTCCACCAGGATATCATGGGGCACTTTGTCAAAGGCCTTGCTGAGATCCAGGTATACCACATCCACTGCATCCCCTCAATCTAGCCATCTCGAAACCTTGTCATGGAATTCCACAAGGTTTGTTTGGCAGGACCTGCTTTGCGGAAGCCGTGTTGTGTGGCCGTCAGCCTCCCTTCCCTATCTAGCATCACTAGACCTCTCACTATTATGAGCTTTTCCACTGTTTTCCCTACATTGGACGTAAGGCTAACTGGTCTATAATTCCCCATGTCCCTTCGACTACCCTTTTTGAAAATTGGGACCACCGATGCCACCCTCCAGTCCTCTGGAACTTCACCCGTTCTCCACGAGGCCTCAAGAATGGAGGCCAGCGGGCGTGAGAGAACCCCTGCCAGCTCTCTAAGTACTCTCGGGTGTAACCCGTCAGGGCCTGGCGCCTTTGTAATGTCCAATGCCCTGAGGAGCCCCTTGACTTCTAGGGGGGTGACTCTAATCTGTGCCCCTAAATCCCCAGCCTAATCTAATCTATACAGATATCCCCCGTCCTGCTTTGGGGAGAACACAGAGGCATAATAGTCATTTAGCATCTGTGCCTGTTCCCTCATATCAGTCACTGGATCTCCTTCCTCCTTATTTAGTGGTCCCACCACTTGTCTCCTCTTCCTCTTCCTATTTACATGCTGAAAGAAGCCCTTTTTGTTGCTCTTGGTATTCTTGGCAAGTCTCAGCTCGTAATCGGCCTTAGCCTTTTATTTAAATATTTATATTTATTTAAATATTTATATGCCGCCCCTTGCAGCAGCCTCGAGAAGAATCCTTCTGCCTTGAGAAGAATCCTTCTGCAACGGGCCTCCTCCTCCTGGTAGACCCTTTTGTCCATTTGCCCCAGTACCCATTTCCTGCGGAGGTTCCTCTTTCGTCTAATCCCTCTAACCACCTCCTTTTGCATCCATGGCGGCGCTCTCCTCCGCCTCCCCACCTTACTGACTAGAGGTATTGTCAAGGCTTGCCCCTCCAAAACCTCCCTTTTGAGTGCCAGCCACCCCTCCTCAACTCCCTGGCCTTCCAGTAACCTCTCCCAGGAGACTTTCCCCAGTCTGGCCTTCAATGGCCAAAGTTGGCCCTCTTGAAGTCCCAGCTTCTAGTGCTCGCCCTGCTGCACGGCCCCAGTCCCCTGACCAAAAAGCAAAGGATGGAGTGATCACTCGCATCCAGAGCTCCCCTAATCTGCACCCCATCTATCAGCTCCTCCCTGTTGGTCAGGACCAAGTCAAGGATGTTTTCCCCCCTCGTCGCCTCTCGGACCCTCTGGGTGAAAAACCCTCCCTCTGTAGCTTCTAGGAAGCGACGTGACCTGGCTGTCACCGCCGAGTGAGTCTCCCAAGTAATATCCGGGAGATCGAAATCTCCCATAATTGCTGTGTCTCTCCCCCGAGACATCCTTTGAATCTGGCCTGTCGGGACATCATCCAGGGGCTCAAGTTGACCTGGAGGGCGATAACATACCCCCACTGCCAGGTCTCTTTCCCTGTCAAAACCCCTAAGTTTCACCCAGACTGCCTCTGCCGGATCCCCATCTGTGCTGCACTCTATCTCACTGCATCCTATCCCTTCCCTGACATATAAAGCCACACCCCCACCTCTCTTTCCCTTCCTGTCCTTTCTAAACAGGTGATACCCCTCTATGTTCACATTCCAGACTTGCCTTTCATCCCACCAAGTTTCTGTGATTCCCACCAGATCGTACCCTCCTATTCCCAGGAGAGCTTCACGCTCTTCCTGCTTATTACCCATGCCCCTAGCATTGGTGTACATGCACCTCAACTCCTTCCCACCGCTTCCTTTCCTTGGAGTGCCCAGCATCCTCCTGCCTCCCATCCTCCCTGGTACCTGGCCCCTCTCTGTAGGAGTCCTGTCAGTCCCTGCAGCATCTCTAAAGCCCTGCTCCCAGAGCCCTGATCCTCTCCCCACACTTGTCCAGTGCAGACACGTTTCTGGGGGACCTGAACCCTACCCTCCCCAGCTCAGTTTAAAGTCTTTTGGATGAAGCTCGCTAGAGCATCTCCAAAGGACCTTTTCCTTTTCCCCATCCTCGTGAGGCGCAACCTGTTCCTTGCCAGAAGTCCATTGGCAAGAAATCAAGTGCCGTGGTCCAGGGACCCAAAGCGTTCCTTCTGCCACCACACCCCAAGCTGGTCGTTCGCCTCAGCGACCCTCCTTTCCCTGCCTGGCCCAAATCCCTGGACCAGTAAGATCGACGAGAAGGCCACTTGGGCCTTCAGCTCCCGGAGTTTCTTCCCCAAGGCCTCAAAGTCCCTGCTGACCCTGCCCACCCCCTGCCTGGCCACGTCGTTTGTGCCCACATGGATCCCCAGGAGCGGCTGGTGACCCCCGGAGTGAACAAGATGCTCCACTCTGTCCTACACATGCTGGATGCGTGCGCCCAGCAGACAGCAAACCTCCCTTGTCTCCAGGTCGGGGCAGCACACACCGCCTCAGTGCCCCTCAGCAGGGCATCCCCAACAACAATCACCCGCCGACGTGTCTTCCTGGTGGTGGTGGGCAGCCTTGCCTTGGCCCTCGCCTCTCCTGCAGTGCCCCCTTTCCGCTTGTGGTCCCAGGCTGGGGGTCCTGCTGGTCCCACGAGGCCTCATCAGCCCCAGCCTCCCCAAGCGGAGAGAACCTGCTTCCCAGCTCCAGATGGGTGCCAGGAGGAGGAGGAGGAGGGGGCCGTGCTGGCCTCCTCCTCCTGTGGGTGACATGCCTCCAAGTCTCCGCAGCTGCTCCTCCCGTGGCCTCTCCCTCAACCCTCTGTCCAGAGGTGGGCTGCTCCCGGGGGCCCGGAGAGCTCTCTCGGCCCTCAGGCACCTCCCCTCCTCCTCTAGCAGGGCCCCCCGCTGGCAACAAGGGCGAGTGTAGCCCTGCCTCTCCTGGGGGAGAAGGGCGGCCATGTCGCAGCTGCCGCAGCGGCAGCAACACCGTGACTCCTGCCCAGGCCGTCTCCTGGTCTGCCATCGAGATCCCTTCCGAGACCTTACCTTGCTCCCCTGCCTTGTTAGTCCTGCAGTTCCTCTCACTCGCCCAGTTCTCCCAGACAAAAACCCACTCGCACGCACACACAAGGATAAAATAAGCTTAAATTTATAAAATAAACTTAAATTTAAATTGGAGGAAAATATAGCCAATTAGAAAAAATAAGGCCCAAGTAGTGAAATAGAATAGCTGGAAGCCCAAATGCAGCTGCAGACACCAGGGACTAGAAGATTGGTGCTAATGCAGAACAAGACAGAAACCCCTAGTGTGCCTACTCAGCCCACTTTTAGGAGGAGTGATAGGTGAAACAGCGGAGTGCAATGTTAGAGCAGTGTGTCCACTCCAAGGTCTCTGCTCTCTTAAGGAGCTATCCATGGTGTTGAACCCAGTTCCGTGTGAAGCCCAGCATGTATATGCTGCCCCACTCACATTCCACCACCAGTTACTGTTGGTATGATATTTTGGGTTGTGGAAATGGGATGTTGCACACTTAAATGGCTTCCCAGAGTGCTGGGCAAACGCTCACAGAAAAAATAAAGTGCTTGGGAAAAGGCAAGGCCAATTTTTTTCCTCCTTGAGAAGCTAATCTTCTACATTCAGGATGTTTTTTGTTTTTTCAGATAGGGGAGCATTCAAATATTGCTCCCTCTTCCCCCCACTCCTGCTGGCCTCTAGTAGAAACTCTCAAGGATGGTTTGTAAAGTATTCTTGTGGTGTTTGTAGAAACCTTTCCTTCTTGGAGGCAGCCCATTCCTTCCGGAGATGGAGAAAGTTGTGATTTAAGGAAAGCCTTATGAAGAGAGATCGGCTCCCAGCATTTCATCTCTCTGTCAGGCAAACATTCCCTTTGGTTTCATCGTGCGCAGAACAGACATGCTGACCTGTTTATTTCAGCTTCCCCGCAGCTTATTAGCATAACCTGCGTGGCACACCTTGCCTGGAAAGAAGGAGATAATCACAGCTGCCTCCATGCTGAGGAAAACCGGCACATAGAATATCGGCTAACAGCACAACTCCTGTGAGGTGAGTGAAAGGTCTGTGAGGCCAGAGAGGACTTCCGGTTGACGTCACAGTAAGACAGCTGTGGAGAATGGGCCCCCGTGCTTCACGTTGAAATCCATTCTACAGAGGGCCCTGGGAGGCCCATCCAAGCCCTGTCAGGGCAGGGATTAGAAGCCTGAGCGTACTTCTGCCTGGTGGGGGGCAGCGGTTCCTCACCCGATGGGTGGAATTCGGGGGAATTCTCAGTGAACAGGCAGAGAGGGGTGCACCTCCCCTCACAAGCTGTTGGCGCTGGAGTAATAGCGAAGAAAACAAAAAGAAGCTTAAGAGTGGACATTGGACCTGCTGGGTGAGCAATTAAACCTTTTAAAATACTGCCCATGAAAGAACCTGTGAAATAAACATCAATCTGAATAACAAAAGAAAGGCCCTTTGGCTGTGGATTTCAAGCTGTGACAAATCTAGGGGAGATTAAGTGAAACTGGGGAAGTTTGGAACTTGCAAGAGAAGAGACCTTTTCTATGTTTAATCTCCTCAAGGGCAAAGAACTAAATTTGAACTTATTTTATATTAATTGGTAGAAGAAGCTCTCTCTTTTTTTTTTAATTTCCATTCGGAGACATGGCAGATTCCTCTAGCTTCTGTATGGTTGAACAAATAACTTGTTGGCTGCCATCTGTTTTATTCTTTAACAGATACATTGTTTGCCCAAAAATAAATAAATAAATCCCTTACTTTTCTATTTTTGTGATTTTTTTTGTTGCTATTTAGTGGCTATCTAGTACCACAACAGGTTATTTAAAAAACTGTCTTAATTAAACCTTTTCCTTTCATCATGGCTTCATCGTTGGCATCTACATCTGCTTCTCAAAGCTTACAAACAACACTCTTGGCAATACAAGCATCTCAAGAGTCTATGCAAAATGCTATACAAGAATCTGCTCTGGAACAAAAGGATGAATTGGACAAATTGGATAGCTATGTCTCAAAGATAATGAATCAACTTTCAGGTTCTGGAATTAAAATGAAACAAAATGAACAAAAGATACAAGTTGTGAAAAAGAAGGCAGAAGTTTTGAAGAGAAAATTGAAAAGATGGTTCAAGAGAAACAACAATTAGCACTAACAAATAAGTTGTTATGGGATTCAGTTGCCATATTGGAGAGATTTCAGAATGCACTAGAAGTAAAAAATGAAAACCTAAGTGGTTTAATAAGCACCATGCTAACAGATGCTCCTGTTTTGGAAAAGGAAGAGACTGATAAACAATCTGACCTGGTTTATAGAGTCAACCTAAGCTATGTTAGAAGTCATAAATCTCTGTGGGAGAATGGATAATTTTAAGGGAATTATATTTCTTGAAGGATATGATTTATAAATGGGATAACATGTTTATAGGTGATAAGGGTAATGACATTTCTTGGTGGCATAAAGTTCAAATATGATTGAGATATGTGAAGTCTATAGAATATATGATCTTATAAAGGAATTAGTAACATCTGATTAAATAATTTTAAAACTGGATGAAAGAATGATTAAAGGAGTGTATAACTTTTTTCGGGTATAAAATGAAAGATGAATGAATGAAGGAAATTATGATAATACAGGCACAAAATGTTGGACATAACATTGAGTTATAGAAATGGTAAAAGTTGTGAGAAAGAAATATCAAGGTAACCTTAGTAATTTCACATAAAAAAACTTATACAAATGTTTTATAGTTAGATAGATAGAAGTAAATGACTTATAGATAGTTTTTATTGTTAAGTTTAGTAGAAATGTTTTTAAACTTGTCAATTAGACATTGGAAATGTAAACACAAATGTAAATCTGAAGGCTTTTCTCTCTCTCTTTTTTTTTTTTTGATTAGATATTATTTTTAATGATATTGATAAATAGACCATATATTTGATCTTACATGTAATTACTGTGGCAAGGATTTTATTTGCTCACTACGGGAGGAGTGAAGAGCCACGCACCGAAGAGTTGAGCTCAAAAAGGATTTTGGACTGCATGGAAAGGGACAGATCGATCTCGTCTCTGAAGGAGGAGGAGGACGTATCCCTCTACCAAACCTGGAATCCATTCTATTACCAGCTAGAGAAACGGGACTATGCGTAGATTTGAATATGACTATTGACTGTTAAAATGAGGAAGATGTTAACCCAGTATATCCGATGTCTTAAACTGGCCACTAAACTTGGGTAGATGGATCAGACGTGCCTCCAGTTTTTCTGTACATAAAAAACTCAAAAGAAAGAAAGAAAGAAAGGACTGTGAGGCCCTGGGCAATTTCTGCTCATTCACCAAACCGAAAGGGTGGCAATGGCTGGGAGAAGTCGGGCTGCAGAGTAGACATGATTTATACAGTCATCACATGTTTTATCCCGTGATTTCCTGGCTACTCTGGCAGTACAGGCCACCCTTATGACTTCCCATAATGCCACTGAGCAACACTAGGTCAGGGGCATTGTGGGAAATGTAAAGGGTGCCTAGATCATCGTACTTACTGTATTTTTCCATGTATAAGATACTGTTTCATAAAAGTATTTACCTAAAAATGGAGGGGCGTCTTGTACACGGGGGGCCGAGAGGAGAACCACAGGTGCGTTGGTGGGGGAGGGGGAGGTGGGCGCAATCATGGGTGCGATCGGGGGGGCGAGACTGGTGCGTGTGCATGTGCACAGCAGCAGCTTGCTCGGAGATCAGTATGAAAAGTGGGGAGCATCGTATACATGGGGCATCTTATAGGCGGAAAAATACAGTAGTTCTGCTTGAAAGCTTAGGCAACAACATTTTTGGGGTGGGAGGAATTGGCAGTTATTCTAGCTGCATCCTTGGAGCTGTGAACAGAATGTGAATTCAACACACACTCAGAACAAGACTGTGTGCTCAAAACAAAACACAAAACAAAACGGCTTATTTGCCCTTTTTAAACAAGTTAAGCAGTCACAAGTGTAGTAAACCTTTCCTCCTAGCCCCCTGATCACTTTTGCTGCCCCCTTTTTCCAACTCTGCAATATCCCTTTTTAGGTGCATTTTCAGAGGAACTCAAAGACTTGTGGAAAGGAGGGTGGGAAGTCTCCATAACAAGAACAACTACCATGATCCATTTTCTTACACTTCACTGAATTCTCTGAATTTTCAATGAAAAAGAATCCACCACTGCAAAAGTTAGCCCTTACATTGAGCCATAGAAAATTGCTGTTTGGTAAGCCAACCACTGTTAGTGGAACAAACCCTTAAATCAGGGTATGGAACTCCAGGTCCAAGGAGAACCAGTCTAGCATCCTTCCCCTTGGGCCACCTGCTTTCCCTGCACCCACCTAATGTTTGGTAGCTTCCTGCCACTCTTTCTAAAAGGCTGTAGTCAGTAGCTTGTCTGTTAAGCTAAAATGGGTTGCAAGTTTTCCTTGCTCTACCCACTCCCAGAACAGAGCCCTGGAAAACTCCTCTAATGTTGAATTTGGACTTCAGCTGAAAGTGGGCCAAACCTGTCATCTTAATTCTTTTGCTTGCAGCCAAATCATCCCACAAAGGCTACATACCTGCATCTGGAGTTGCATGCAGGATCAAAGGGGAGGGTTCTGCGTGCACCCTTTTTGCAGAGGCCCCTCTGCCAAAATATTAGGGATTCCCCCTCCTCACACCCCCCCCCCCCAATCTGGCAGCTTTCCCTGACCATCTGCACAGCATTTTTGAGAGGCTGCTATGGAAAAGAAGTGGTGGAGAGGTGCAGCCAGCTCAACCAACCTAACTTCAAGCCCACATCTAAACTTTCTGATATTACAATATGGTTCCCACAGAGCACCATGCTGTGGAGTCCTGGTTTATGGGAATGGTCTGCATTTTAATTCAGGGCAAAGAAACACTGTGAATGTCGAAATTCCTAGTGAAGCGAACACTGTGCACATTAAAGTGAGGTGTGGAATGGGTTGGGGAGCAGAACTTGCTACTCCCCCAACAGAATTGGGCAAGCCCCATGACTGGGCCCTGCACTGTATTATATCACCAAATAATTTGTCAGGCACTCGGAAGAAGTGTAAACTTGCCAGGGTGAGGGAGCAGCTCTTGGCTGCTCTTGTGGCTTCAAATGGCAGCTTAGAACTGCAGAAATGAGTGACCCACTCACCAGCATGGGATACTCAAACCCTGCTAACATCTGCAAATGAAGCTTCTTTTAAAGGTACAAGAACAAGAAAAGGGAGGGTCTGAAACACAAATCAGAGCAATATGCAGTCTCCGGGGCTTGCATAAGGAAAGGAATTGTTCAAGAGGCATGAAACACATGTGTGGCTTGTGAAAAGTTTGGCTCTTCTGCCTTGCATCAGTGGGGTAGGCGTGCATGAATTCCAGAGTGCAAAACTGCACCGTGCAGTGAGACAGGGCAGAGGAGCCTCAGAAAAGTAGTAAAAAAAAGTGTGACAACTACCCCATGGATATTCCTCTTTGCGTCCAAAAACAATTTACAATTTACAAGCTCCGGTTGGGGGAAGTAGAGAGCCGATGAGGCACTTTCAGGTGACTGGCAGAAGGGCAATTCCCCCCTGCAAAAGGAGTTCAAGTGGCTGACCGATAGCTGTAGTGATTGTGTTCCAGCTCGCTTAGCAGGAGAGGAACGCTCGCTTTGCGCTCAACGTCCATCTCGGTGCAAGACGACGGCGGGCGTTGTTTGAAGAAGTCGGAGATGTAGCAGACCTGGAGGAAGAGGAGGAAAGTGAGAGTGTGCAGTATGTGCTCAGGGGTACACGCTCCAGCTGCTCTATTTTATTTATTATTTATTTTATTTATTTATTTAAAGTTTTTATATGCCATTCCCTTGCTATATAGCCTCGGAACGGCTCACAGAAATAAATAAATATCATACAAATACAGTTAAAAACCCAGAAACACCCTGGCTGCACAATTAAAACCCAATAAATATTACACATTGTTAAAATATTGTTTGAATAGAAAAGTCTTATTTTTTTCTTAAGAATAAAGAAATACAAATAACAGCGTCAGGCAGACCTCTCTGGGGAGCGCATTCCATATGTGGGGCGCCACCACAGAGAAGGCCCTCCTCCGGGTACTCACCCTCCTAATCTCATTCACGGAGGGCTCCCGGAGGAGGGCCTCTGCCGCCGATCTCAGAGGGCGGGAGGGCATATATGGCCACAGGCGTTCCTTCAGGTATCCAGGTCCCAAGCCATTAAGGGCTTTATAGGTGATTACCAACACCTTGAATTGAGCCCAGACTTCCATGGGAAGCCAGTGAAGCTGGTAGAGGACTGGGGTTATATGAGAATACAACCCAGTTCCCATCAGCAACCTGGCTGCTCTACTTTGCACCATCTGAAGTATCTGGACAGTCAGTCGGTCTTTATTTATTTATTTATTTATTTATTTATTTAAAGTTTTTATATGCCATCCCCATTGCTACATAGCCTCGGGACGGCTCACATCAACAAATAAATAAAACAATACAATTACAATTAAAACTTGGAAACACACTGGCAGCACAATTAAAACTATAAATATAAAAGATTATTAAAATACTGTTTGAATAAAAAGGTCTTGGCCTGGCGCCGAAAAACAAATAACAACGGTGCCAGACAGACCTCTCTGGGGAGCGCAGTCTTCAAGGGCAGCTCCACGTAGAGCGTGTTACAGAAATCCAATCGGGAAGTAACCAATGCATGTGTCACTGTCGCTAGGCAGTCCTCCTCCAGGTAGGGACGCAGCTGATGGATTAGCCGAAGCTGATGGAAAGCACTCCTCGCCACCGCAGTCACCTGAGCATCCAGGGACAGCTCTGGGTCGAGGAGCACTCCCAAGCTGCGGACCCTGTTCTTTAGAGGGAGTGCAACCCCGTCCAGGGCAAGGCCCAAGTCACCTACCCAGGAGCTCAATCCACCCACCAACAGAACCTTCGTTTTATCTGGACTGAGCTTCAGTTTATTGGCCCTCATCCAGCCCATCACCTCGGCCAGGCACCGGTTCAGTACACCCACTGCCTCACCTGGATTGGTTGAAAAGGAGAGGTAGAGCTGGGTATCATCTGCGTACTGATGACTCCGCAGCCCACACCTCCAGATGACCTCTCCCAGCGGTTTCATGTAAATGTTAAATAGCAAGGGGGACAAAATGGAACCCTGTGGGACTCCATGGCATAGCTGCCATGGCGCAGAGGTAAAGTCCCCCAGCACCACCTTCTGGAATCGGCCATTGAGGTAGGAGCGGAACCACCGCCAGGCAGTGCCCCCAACTCCCAATCCTGCCAGCCTCTCCAGAAGGATACCATGGTCGATGGTATCGAAAGCCGCTGAGAGGTCCAGGAGGACCAACAGGGACGCACTCCCCCTGTCCCTCTCCCTACACAGGTCATCATACAGGGCGACCAAGGCAGATTCAGTACTGTAACTGGGTCTGAAGCCGGACTGAAATGGGTCCAGACAATCAGTCTCATCCAAGAGTGCTTGGAGTTGTCCCGCCACCACCCGCTCCGGCACCTTGCCCAAAAACGGGATGTTGGCCACTGGTCTATAATTGGCGGCCATATCTGAATCCAGGGATAGAAACATAGAAACATAGAAACATAGAAACAGAGCGAGTCAGAAGGGGCCTCCTGGGCCATCTAGTCTGACCTCCGGCACCAGCCGGCTCCGCTCATGACATGCCCACCATGTGCATGTCCAGCCTATCTTTGAACACCCTCACCGATGGGGCCTCAACGACCTCCCGTGGAAGCCCATTCCACGCCCTCGGGGTCCTAACTGTCAGGAAGTGCTTCCTGGCATCCAAATTGAACCTTGGCTCCCTGAGCTTTGCTCCATTGGAGCGCGTCCTGCCTTCCTCTGCAGGGGAGAACAGGCCTCTCCCCATCTCCATGTGACACCCCCTCACATACCTGTATGTTGCCAACATATCCCCTCTGAGTCTCCTCTTCTCCAGGCTGAAGAGACCCAGTTCCCTCAGTCTCGCCTCATACCCCATCCCCTGCAAACCAGCCACCATCCTTGTGGCCCTACGCTGCACTGACTCCAACCTGGCTATATCCTTTCTGTAATGAGGGGCCCAAAACTGAACACAATACTCCAGTTGCGGGCGCACCAGAGTCATGTAGAGTGGAAGTAATACCTCTCTTGATCTAGAAGCCACACTTCTGGCTATGCAACCAAGGGTGGCATTCGCCCTCTTGACCACCGCATCACACTGCTGACTCATGTTTAGCCTGCGGTCAACCAGTACCCCGAGGTCCCTTTCACAAGTGCTGCTCTCCAGCCACTTGTCCCCTAACCTGTACTTATGACAGCTATTCCTATGCCCCAAGTGCAAGACCTTGCACTTCTCCACATTGAACGCCATCCTGTTGTCTCCTGCCCACTTCCATAGTCTGTCCAGATCCTTTTGGATCTGGAGTACCTGCTTCTCAGTTGTGGCCACTGCTCCAGTTTTAGTGTCGTCTGCGAATTTGATCAGCAGACTGTTCACCCCTTCTTCCATGTCGTTAATGAAAAGATTAAACAGGATCGGCCCCAGGACAGAGCCCTGGGGGACTCCGCTTGTCACTGGCCGCCATCCCGACGATTCCCCGCTAATGGTTACCTTCTGCTTTCGGTCCGTCAACCATGCCCTAATCCACCGGACAGTGCTTTGGTGTATCCCAAAACTCCTCAGTTTCTCCACCAGGATATCATGGGGCACTTTGTCAAAGGCCTTGCTGAAATCCAGGTATACCACATCCACTGCATCCCCTCCATCTAGCCATCTTGAAACCTTGTCATAGAATTCCACAAGGTTTGTCTGGCAGGACCTGTTTCTGCGGAAGCCGTGTTGTGTGGCTGTCAGCCTCCCTTCCCTATCTAGCATCACTAGATCTCTCTCTATTATGAGCCTTTCCATTGTTTTTCCTACAATGGACGTAAGGCTAACCGGTCTATAATTCCCCATGTCCTTCCTACTACCCTTTTTGAAAATTGGGACCACCGATGCCACCCTCCAGTCCTCTGGAACTTCACCCGTTCTCCACGAGGCCTCAAAAATGGAGGCCAGCGGGCGTGAGAGAACCCCTGCCAACTCTCTAAGTACTCTCGGGTGTAACCCGTCAGGGCCTGGCGCCTTTGTAATGTCCAATGCCCTGAGGAGCCCTCGACTTCAAGGGGGTGACTCTAATCTCTGCCCCTAAGTCCCCAGCCTCATCCAATCTCCTATACGGATATCCCCCGTCCTGCTTTGGGGAGAACACAGAGGCAAAATAGTCATTTAGCATCTGTGCCTGTTCCCTCATGTCAGTCACTGGATCTCCTTCCTCCTTATTTAGTGGTCCCACCACTTGTCTCCCCTTCCTTTTCCTATTTACATGCTGGAAGAAGCCCTTTTTGTTGCTCTTGATATTCTTGGCAAGTCTCAGCTCATAATCAGCCTTAGCCTTGCGAAGAATCCTTCTGCAACGGGCCTCCTCCTCCCGGTATACCCTTTTGTCTATTTCCCCCAGTACCCATTTCCTATGGAGGTTCCTCTTTCGTCTAATCCCCCTAACCACCTCCTTTCGCATCCATGGCGGCACTCTCCTCCACCTCCCCACCTTACTGACTAGAGGTGTTGTCAGGGCTTGCGCCTGCAAAACCTCCCTTTTGAGTGCCATCCACCCCTCCTCAACTCGCTTACCTTCCAGTAACCTATCCCAGGAGACTTTCCCCAGCCTGGCCTTCAGTTGGCCAAAGTTGGCCCTCTTGAAGTCCCAGCTTCTAGTGCTCGCCCTGCTGCACGGCCCCAGTCCTCTGATCTCAAAGCAAAGGATGGAGTGATCACTCGCATCCAGAGCTCCCCTAATCTGTACTTCATCTATCAGCTCCTCCCTATTGGTCAAGACCAAGTCCAGGATGTTTCCCCCCCTCGTCGCCTCTCGGACCCTCTGTGTGAAAAACCCACCCTCTAGAGCTTCTAGGAAGCGACGTGACCTGGCTGTCACCGCCGAGTGAGTCTCCCAAGTAATATCCGGGAGATTGAAATCTCCCATAATTACTGTGTCTCTCCCCCGAGATATCCTTAGAATCTGGCCTGTCAGGACATCATCCAGGGTCTCAAGTTGACCTGGAGGGCGATAACATACCCCCACTGTCAGGTCTCTTTCTCTGTCAAAACCCCTAAGTTTCACCCAGACTGCCTCTACCGAATCCCCATCTGTGCTGCACTCTATCTCACTGCATCCTATCCCTTCCCTGACATATAAAGCCACGCCCCCACCTCTCTTTCCCTTCCTGTCCTTTCTAAAAAGGTGATACCCTTCTATGTTCACATTCCAGACTTGCCTTTCATCCCACCAAGTTTCTGTGATTCCCACCAGATCGTATCCTCCTATTCCCAGGAGAGCTTCAAGCTCTTCCTGCTTATTACCCATGCTCCTAGCATTGGTGTACATGCATCTCAACTCCTTCCCACTGCTTCCTTTCCTTGGAGTGCCCAGCATCCTCCTTCCTCCCATCCTCCCTGGTACCTGGCCCCTCTCTGTAGAAGTCCTGTCAGTCCCTGCAGTATCTCTAAAACCCTGCTCCCAGAGCCCCGATCCTCCCTGCACACTTGTCCAGTGCAGACATGTTACTGGGGGCCTGAACCCACCCCCCACTGGCTCAGTTTAAAGTCTTCCGGATGAAGCTCGCTAGAGCATCTCCAAAGGACCTTTTCCCCATCCTCGTGAGGTGTAACCCATCCCTTGCCAGAAGTCCATTGGCAAGAAAACGAGTGCCGTGTTCGAGGAATCCGAAGCGTTCCTTCTGGCACCACACCCTCAGCCAGTCGTTCACCTCAGAGGCCCTCCTGTCCCTTCCTGGCCCAAATCCCCGGACGGGTAAGATTGACGAGAAGGCCACTTGGGCCTTCAGCTCCCTGAGTTTCTTCCCCAAGGCCGAAAAGTCCCTGGTGATCCCGACCACCCCCTGCCTGGCCACGTCGTTTGTGCCCACATGGATCACCAGGAGTGGCTGGTGACCCCCGGAGCGAACAAGACGCTCCACTCTGTCCTTCACGTGCCGGATGCGTGCGCCCGGCAGGCAGCAAACCTCCCTTGTCTGAAGGCTGGGGCGGCACACCGCCGCCTCAGTGCCCCTCAGCAGGGAGTCCCCAACAACTATCACCCGCCGCCGTACCTTCTCGGTGCTGGTGGGCAGCCGTGCCCTGGTCCTCGCCTCTCCTGCAGTGGCTCCCTTGCCTCCTGATGTCCCAGGCTGGGGGTCCTGCTGGTCCCCTGAGGCCTCCTCAGCCCCAGCCTCCCCAAGTGGAGAGAACCTGTTTCCCAGCTCCAGATTGGTGCCAGGAGGAGGAGGAGGCCGTGCTGGCCGCCTCCTCCTGTGGGTGACATACCTCCATGTCTCCGCAGCTGCTCCTCCCGTGGTCTCTCCCTCAGCCCTCTGTCGAGAGGGGGGCTGCTGCGGGGGGGCCTGGAGAGCTCTCTCGGCCCTCAGGCACCTCACCTCCTCCTCTAGCAGGGTCACCATCTTGCACCGAGGGCAAGTGTATCCCTGCCTCTCCTGGGGGAGAAGGGCGAACATGTCGCAGCTCTCGCAGCGGACAGCAACACCCGTGACTCCCGCCAAGGCCATCTCCTGGTCTGCCATCTGTAACCCTTCCGAGACCTTACCTTGGTCCCCTGTCTTGTAAGTCCTGCAGTTCCTCTCACTCTCCCAGTTCTCCCAGGCAAAAACCCCACTTGCACACACACACAAGGAGAAAATAAATTTAAATTTAAATTGAAAGAAAGAAAAAAAAAAAGAAAAAAAAAGCACAAGAAAGCAAAGCAAAGTGCAAACAAAACAAAACAAAACAAAAACACACAAACAAAACAAAAAACAAACAACAAACAATCAAACAAACAACCTCTGTGTCTCAGGGAAGGGAGTCCCTGGACCGCCCGGACCGCAGCTCAGGGACGCAGACCAGGACTGGCCTGACCACTGCCTCCTTTAAAGGAGCAGGCACCCAGCCCTCCCTCAGAGAGGCATTGATGACCTCCAGGATCCAGGAACCAATCCCGTGTTTGGCTTTCGACAGTAGCCATGATGGGCAAGGGTCCAGTAAACAATTGGTGGGACGTACTTGTCCAAGCACCTTGTCCATGTCATCAGGCCGCAATAACTGAAACTCATCCAACAATATGTGACCAGACGGTAACATTGGCACCTCCCCTAAGGAATCTGAATCACTAGTGGAGTCCAGCTCGTGACAAATCTGAGCGACTTTCTCCTTGAAGTGCTGGGCAAAGTCATCACAGCGGGTTATCGAGGGTGGAACCTGATCTTTCTTAGGGTCTGGATGTACCAGCCCCTGTACCACCTGAAAGAGCTCCGCTGGATGACACTGTGAGAAGGCAGTGGAAGTGGAGAAGAATTTCTTCTTCACCGCCCTCACCACCACAGCATAGGCTCGATAATGAGCATGTAAGCGTGTTCGGTCAGATTCATCCTGAGATTTCCTCCACCTACGCTCTAGCTGTCTCCCAACCCGCTTCATCGCCCATAATTCAGGTGTATACCAAGGGAATGAATGGGCTCTGCCCGGCAGGAGAGGACACTTAGGAGCGATCGTGTCAATTGCTCTGGCCATTTCCCCATTCCACAGTTCAACCAGAGCATCAACAGGAGCACCAGCCTTAACAACCGGAAACTCCCCCAGAGCCTTCAGGGATCCCTCCGGCTCCGAGGGCGGACCCACACAATAGGGTCCATACCCTTACAGGGGGAAAGGCCGCCATCGAGCTCAAACCTCACAAGGAAGTGATCTGACCATGACAGGGGAGTCAGACACAAATTCCTCACCCTCAGATCACCCTCTTCCTGCCCCGTTGAGAAAACCAGGTCCAGAGTGTGTCCACGTTCATGGGTCGGGCCGCTGACATGTTGAGATAGCCCCATGGCCGTCATGGAGGCCATGAAGTCCTGAGCCACCCCGGTCAGATCAGTCTCGGCATGGAGATTGAAGTCCCCCAGGACCACCATCCTGGGATTTTCAACACCAAGTCCGAGACGGCCTCCGTCAGCTCAGGCAGGGAGTCTGTTGGGCAGAAGGGTGCACGGTACACCAACAGAATCCCCAATCTGTCTCGGTCGCCCAGCACCAAGTAGAGGCACTCTAGACCTGGTCTTGAGAGGACAGGAAGCCCCGCAAGGGAAAGAGAGACTCGATGAACTAAAGCGACCCCCCTCCCCTTCCCCCTGGGCGTGGCCGATGCTGAACCAGATACTTGGGCAGACACAGTTGAGAGAGGGATACATCCCCCCCCTCCCACCCAGGTCTCTGTGATGCAAGCCAGGTCGGCCCCCTCATCCACAATCAGGTCATGTATGAGGAATGTTTTATTATGGACCAACCTGGCATTAAGTAACAGCACTGTCAGGCCCAAGGGGTGGTTGATAAGCATACCTGGAATGTTCCAACTGGGGGAATAACCAGAAGGGGGAACAGGTGTCAACCATCTGTCCCTCCTTCTATGCCGACCCGTTAAACCCCCAACGCCATAACAATCATTGCCCATGACCACCCCAATGGCGGCACCCACACGCTCCCCAGGCAACCCCATGGAAGCAGCCAAGTGAGAATCCATTAAAAACGAACAGAATAGGGAACTTCCGGTATGGCGTCAGGACAACACAGACGTGATTAACGAGTCTTCGTTATCACGCTGGTAACTGCCCGGTGGTGGACCGTGGGGGCTCAATCTAAGCTTTGTTGGGGTGAAGATTGTGTGCTTGGGGAATCTCCTAGATGATGTGGAACGGCAAGCCCACATCTACTGGGAGAAAATCAAGCATTTCTCAGCCGGGCAACACAGGAGGGAAGGATCAGCCTTCTGCAAGTCCTCAACATACCATTTTTTAAAAGATTAGATTTAGCTATAAGCACATTGGATTTATTGGGAATTATTTTTATTTCTTTTTTTTTTTTGCAATGATACCCGTGGAAAAAGCTGTATTCCTTGCTAATTGATACAAAGGAACAAGAAAAAGCCCTTCGGTTGGAGGAGGAAAGGAATCTTCACCCCCCCCCCCACGGAGTTGAAAAGCGGAGAATGACATGAGAAGAGAGAGACAGAGCTCTTTGTAAGTAAGGAAAAGATTTTTCTTCTTTAATCACTCCAAGGGCAAAGAATCAAAATAATAATTGCTGTGGAATTGAATGATAGAAGGATCTTTCTTGTATGTTGGAGTGTTGCCAAAATTAGCTGGCTACTTGCCAGGAAACTTAAATACTGAGTGATGCTTTTCTGTCTACTGTGGTGATTTCTTGGGCCAAAGAATTAAAATATAATTACTGTGGAATTGAAGGACAGAAGGATTTTTTGTCTATGTTGGACTACTGCCAAGAACTGATAGAAGGACATAACTCACTTTTAGAAACAGCCATCTTTCCCTTTGTTCCTGGGACCCCTGGACAGCTGCCAAGCCTTGGGTTTTAAGTTAATTACTACTACTATGGAAGAAATACAGAAGACACTCTTGGCAATACAGACTTCTTTAACAGCTTTGCAATTATCCCAAGAGGTGATACTAACACAGCAGAAGACTGTTTTAATTGAGCAATTTGATTGTTTTTTAATTGAACAAAAAGGTCGCTTTGACAAATCAGACATTTCCATTAATAAGGCTTTGGGCAAGCGATTTGTACCTGAGCAGAATACACAAAATATCCAGCAAGCAGAAGGAAAATCTGAAACTGGAAAGACAATAAGCAAGCTATCATGGGATGGGCTGGTAAATAGGCAACAAACAGATGGAAATTTTGAAACAATGGGAAAATTAACACAACCAGTGAACTCAATAAGTAAGCCTTCATGGGATTTGCTTGTTATGCTGGAGAAGGAGAAGATAGCTTGGCTGCAATCCAAGACACATGATCTGTTGCAGACACCACGACATTCTAATGTAAACAAAAAAGGAAGGATCGGATATAATTTATTGCAGGCATGATTTATTGCATGGTGTTTTAATATAAATAAAGAGGCTAGTTTTGGTAGAGGTGTCAAGAAAAAGAAGAAATAAATATGGCAGGGATATAGGGGAAAAAATAAGAGAATTTTTTCTTTTTACTTCAGAAAGAGATGACTCATATAGGCTGGTATGCTCATATGTGACGTAGAAAGGCTAAGCCATTATTGTTGGTGAAACACTAGCAAGTTGAATTAATAAAATCCTGTTTAAAAGGTAGTATAGGTATCAGTTGCCACCAGACAGACTAGTTAAGACGTCCTTAAAGAAGTTAAATGGATATTTTTGATTCTATCTGTAACTGGAAATAAGAGGATTTACTATTTTGAAAACCTGTTTAAAAGATATTATAGGTATTAATTACCACCAAACAGAATAACTAAGGTGTTTTTAGAGATAATAGATGGATGTTTTTGATGTTATTTGTAACTGTAGAGAATTTTTTCATTATATCTTAAAAAGGGATAATTTAGATAGGTTGGTATGTTCATATGTGACATAGAAAGGCTAAGTTAGTATGGCTGGTGAAACATTAGTAACTTAGCTTAATGAAATTCTGTTTAAAAAGTATTATAGGTATTAAATGCCACCAAATAGATTAGCTAAGACTTATTTAAAGATGTTAAATGGAGGTCTTTGATTTTATTTCTAATTGAAAATAAGAGAATTTATTATTTTACAAAGCAATGACTTAAATGGATATTTTTGATGATATTTGTAATTGGGTAGTGAGGAAGTTATCTCTCTACCTTTAGAAAAATGAAAAGATGCTGAATTGTCTAGAAATGTTTAGATTGAGCTTCCTGGAGATGCTTCCCTTTAACATTGGTCAAGAGAAACAGGATTTTGCAAGAAATGAAGAGACTGTTTTTACTGATGGAAGAGAAGGAAGATAGTGACTGCTATCAAATTTGGAATTATTTCTCCCTCTCTCTCTCTTTTTTTTTTTTGGCTGGAGAAACGGCATTGGTTTTGATCTAAAGATGTTTTCAAGCTATCATAAATGGATTTGAGTGTGATCATAGAATGTTAAAAGATATGTAGTAGGAGGTTGACCCAGTAAATCCGATGTGTGTGACAATAGATGTCTGTTGTATTAGTTTAAAATTTTAATAAAATTTTTCAAAAAAAAAAAAAACCCGAACAGAATAAAACTAGATTGTTGTTGTTAGTCGTGAAGTCGTGTCCGACCCATCGCGACCCCATGGACAACACTCCTCCAGGCCTTCCTGTCCTCCACCATCCCCCGGAGTCCACTCACACTCACACCAACCGCCTCAGTGACTTCATCCAGCCCCCTCATCCTCTGCCGTCCCCTTCTTCTTTTGCCATCTATTGTTCCCAGCATTAGGCTCTTCTCCAGGGAGTCTTTCCTTCTCATTAGGTGGCCAAAGCATTTGAGTTTCATCTTCAGTATCTGGCCTTCTGAAGAGCAGTCAGGGTTGATCTCCTCTAGGACTGACCGGTTTGATCGCCTTGTGGTCCAAGGTACTCACAGGAGTCTCCTCCAGCACCACAATCCAAAGGCCTCAATCCTTCGGCGCTCAGCCTTCCTTATGGTCCAGCTTTCACAGCCATACATTGCAACTGGGAAAACCATAGCCTGGACTATACGCACTTTTGTTGGCAGGGTGATGTCTCTGCTTTTTAGTATGCTATCTAGATTTGCCATAGCTTTCCTCCCCAGGAGCAAGCGTCTTTTAATTTCTTGGCTGCAGTCCCTGTCTGCGGTCATCTTGGAGCCCAGGAAAATAAAATCTGTCACTACCTCCATTTCTTCCCCATCTATTTGCCAGGAAGTGAGAGGACTGGATGCCATGCTCTTAGTTTTCTTAATGTTGAGTTTCAAGCCAACTTTTGCGCTCTCCTCCTTCACCCGCATCAAGAGGCTCTTTAGTTCCTCTTCACTTTCTGCCATGAGAGTGGTATCATCTGCATATCTGAGGTTGTTGATATTTCTCCCAGCAATCTTGATTCCAACTGGTGATTCATCTAGCCCTGCCTTTCTCATGATGTGCTCGGCATATACTGTAAGTTAAATAGGCAGGGCGACAGTATACAGCCTTGCCGAACTCCTTTCTCAATTTTGAACCAATCAGTGGTTCCGTGTCCAGTTCTCACTGTTGCTTCTTGACCCGCATATAGGTTTCTCAAGAGACAAATAAGATGGTCTGGTACTCCCATCTCTTGAAGAACTTGCCACAATTGGTTGTGATCCACACAATCAAAGGCTTTAACATAGTCAATGAAGCAGAAGTAGATGTTTTTCTGGAACTCCCTAGCTTTCTCCATGATCCAGCGTATGTTGGCAATTTGATCTCTAGTTCCTCTCCCTCTTCGAAATCCTGCCTGTACTTCTGGTAGTTCTCGGTCCACATACTGCTGGAGCCTAGCTTGCAGGATTTTGAGCATCACTTTGCTAGCATGTGAAATGAGTGCAATGGTGCGGTAGTTTGAACATTCTTTGGCATTGCCCGTCTTTGGGATCGGAATGTAAACTGACCTTTTCCAATCCTGTGGCCACTGTTGAGTTTTCCAAATTTGCTGGCATATTGAGTGTAGCACTTTTACTACATCATCTTTTCAGATTTTGAATAGCTCAGCTGGAATGCTGTCACCTCCACTAGCTTTGTTGTTGCTCAGACTTCCTAAGGCCCATCTGACTTCACATTCCAGGATGTCTGGCGCGAGGTCAGCGACCACCCCATCGTGGTTATCAGGGATGTTAAGCTCTTTCTTGTATAGTTCTTCTGTGTAATCTTGCCACCTCTTCTTAATCTCTTCTGCCTCTGTTAGGTCCCTGCCATTTTCGTCCTTTATCATGCCCATCTTTGCATGAAATGTTCCCTTCATATCTCCAATTTTCTTGAAGAGATCTCTGGTCCTCCCTATTCTATTGTTTTCTTCCATTTCTTTGCACTGTTCATTTAAGACAGCATTCTTATCTCTTCCAGCTGTTCTCTGGAATTCTGCATTCAATTGGGTGTATGTTTCCCTTTCTCCCTTGCCTTTTGCTTCCCTTCTTTCCTCAGCTATTTGTAAAGCTTCCTCAGTCAGCCATTTTGCTTTCTTGCATTTCTTTTTCTTTGGGATGGTTTTAGTTGCTACCTCTTGTACAATGTTGCAAACCTCCGTCCATAGTTCTTCAGACACTCTGTCTATCAGATCTAATTCCTTAAATCTATTTGTCACCTCTACTGCATATTCATCAGGAATATGATTTAGGTCATACCTGAGTGGCCTAGTGCTTTTCCCTACTTTCTTCAATTTAAGCCTAAATTTTGCAACGAGAAGCTCATTATCAGAGCCACAGTCAGCTCCTGGTCTAGATTTTACTGACTGTATAGAGCTTTTCCATCTTTGGCTGCAGAGCACATAGTCAATCTGATTTCTGTGTTGACTGTCTGGTGACGTCCATGTGCAGAGTCGTCTCTTGGGTTGTTGAAAAAGAGTGTTTGCTACGACCATCGTATTCTCTTGACAAAATTCTACCAGCCTGTGCCCTGCTTCATTTTGCACTCCAAGGCCAAGTTGCCTGTTATTCCGGTTATCTTTTGGCTTCCTTCTTTAGCATTCCAATCCCCCATGATGATACGGACATCGTTTTTTGGTGTTAATTCTAGAAGGTGTTGTAGGCCTTCATAGAACCGGTCAACTTCAGCCTCTTCAGCACCAGTGGTTGGGGCATAGACTTGGACTCCTGTGATGTTGAATGGTTTGCCTTGGATTCGAACTGAGCGCATTCTGTCATTTTGGAGATTGTATCCCAGTACTGCTTTTATGTTTTTTTTTATTTATTTAAAAATTTGTATGCCGCTCCTTGCAACAAGCCTCGGGGCAGCTCACAACCAGAAATAAAACAACGATAATAGCAATATTCAAGACATTAAAAACTAACATTAAAAACTGGCCCAAACTTTTCCTACTCTTTTATTGACTATGAAGGCTACTCCATTTCTTCTGAGGGATTTTTGCCCACAGTAGTATACCTGATGGTCATCTGAATTAAATTCACCCATTCCTGTCCATGTTAGTTCACTGATTCCCAAGATGTCGATGTTCAGTCTCGTCATCTCTTGTTTGACCATGTCCAGCTTGCTGTGATTCATGGATCTTGCTTTCCAGGTTCCTATGGAGTGAAGATCCTTGAAGCATCAGACTCTCCTTTCACCACCAGATACACCCGCAACTGAGTGTCCTTTGGGCTTTGACCCAGTCGCTTCACTCTTTCTGGCGCTACTAGTACTAGCCCTCTGCTCTTTCCCAGCAGCACACTGGACACCTCCCGACCTGAGGGGCTCATCTTCCGGCGTCATATCTCTTTGCCCTTTGGTACTGTCCGTGGGGTTTTCAAGGCAAGGGTACTGGAGCCGGTTGCCATTTCCTCCTCCAGTGGATCACGTTTTGTCTGATCTCTCTGCTATGACCTGTCCGTCTTGGGTGCCCCTGCACGGCAGAGCTCACAGCTTCATTGCGCTACACAAGCTCCTTCGCCACGACAAGGCAGTGATCCATGAAGGAGGAGAAGGAAGTACCAAAAAAAAGTCAGTCAGTCTGTCCGTACATCCGTCCGTCGTTATCTTTTTATTCTGGGCACTCCTCATTTGGAATGTACTGTATGATGTTTTTAGTGGTAAGTGAAATTTAAAAGCTTGTCCACTTCATTTGGAAGGAAGTCTCATACTGTGATGAATATTTTTTGGCTGGGAGTCTAAGCAAAATAACAGGACATATTCATGAGCATCAAGTTTGAGTTTTCCCTGTGCCTGGGGACTCATTCCAGTTAGGGCATGAGTTGGGGGAGTGAAAAATGGAGAAATGTTTGAAACTGATGGACAAATAAACAGATACCAATCTGCTTGGATCAGGCTTGCTTGGTTTGTTTTGACCTATATGAGTTCCAAGAAGCATAAATTAGTAGAATATGGGTTTCTGGTAAGGGGGTTGGGGACAAAGGGGGATTGCACTGCTCCATCCAGAACTGGGGGGGTGGGGGGGACAAGCTAAGCAAGAAAAGAAGCCCTGGATAATTCTGGTGCTCCCCCCACAGATTCCAAGGCCCCCAGTAAGGCAGTGGGGAGGCGCTGCTTTAGCAGCAGGAAGAGCAATTCCTAAAACGCACATTAAAAAGCGGGGACCATGACAAGGCGCTGGAAAGTGGGTTGGAAAGGAGCACCTGCACTTCCAGGAGGGGTCCCTATCAAGGTGCGATGGGAGTAGGTGGCTTGGGGGGCGGACCCCCTTTCCTCAACTGCTGGGGGAGCAGGGCCATCTTAACAGCATTATGGGCCCCGGGCAAAGCAGTGTCCTGGGCCCCCTAGGACAACTACAACTACTGTTAATTTTGGAAGTTTTCCCATTTCCCAAGGGTTAACACACAGAGATTAGTATGGGACCCACGGGCAAATGCCCACCAAGCCCATGCATTAAGACAGCCCTGCGGGGGAGCTAATTGGGCGGGGCAGCCAAAGCGCACTGCTCCACTCAGATGGGTGCTTCTGGGGAGAAGCAGGGACCCGTTCCCCTCCATGGCGCGGAGCCCCGGAGCCTCTCCACTCGTGAGCAAGCACCCCCACCGGAGGGGAGGGGAGCAGGATGGGGCATGTCAGAATCCCAGAATCTCAATTTGAGAAGAGGGAATAAAACCCGGGTCCGTGGGAAAGACCAAGCATCCAGACCATCTGAGGCTCTATTGCATTACCCAGGTTCCCGCGGTCGACTCTCACGCTAATGCATGCATGAGCGGGCAGGCAGAGTGAACTCTGCTGCAAAGCTTCAACACATTGCAGGGCATTTATAGGTACACAGGTACAGGGCAATTGGTGACAGAATGCAGGGACTGCAATCAGGTTCCGCGGTCGCCACATGCAGAACAGATAAAGGAAGGCCAGTCAATCACACAGTGGCAATGAGATTGCAATGTTTCTGATTGCCTGGACTGACACTTTAGTTCAGTAGCTCGAACCCATCTCCAGCTCTGCTCAGACATGCAAATCCAAGCTGCTGAGAAACTATGCATGAGCTCAAGACTCTTATCTAGACTCTAGACATTCTGAATGACCAGGGCACATTATTGTGAGAGTCGACCGCGGGAACCTTGGGTAAATACAATAAAGCCTCAGATGGTCTGGACGCTTGGTCTTTCCCACGAACCCGAGTTTTATTCCCTTTTCTCAAATTGAGATTCTGGGATTCTGACAAGGGCCAGGTGTGTTTGAGTACGATGGAAATACCTTTCTCTTTAAAACTCAATGTCCACTCAAAATCAAACAGTTTATACTTTCATCTGCATCTCTTGAGCCCCAAAAACAGCCTCTCTTGGGTCTAGACCTGCTACATTAGAAGCAAAGTGTGACCCAAAAGCGACTTTTTGGTTTTTTTATTTTTATTTTTTTTTATTTAAAAATTTATATGCCGCCCCTTGCAATAGCCTCTTTTTGCAATAGTTTTTGCTTGATTTAATACTTTTATATTTTGTTATGGATTTTTATCTTAATTTAATTTTGGCTAATTTGTTGGTTGTGTTTACTGGTGTGTGTGAGTATATTTTATTTGAGGTGCTCTGTTATTTCATTGTTTTATCTTTTTATCTGATTAATAACTGTTTTATTGTAATTTATGTATGTTTTTATGCTCTAGTATTGTAAGCTGCCCAGAGAACCTTTGGGTTATGGGGTGGCATAGAAATGAATCAAACAAGCAAGCAAATTTTAAGTTTAAGTTTAAGTTTAAGTTTTTAATTTTAACTGGGATCCATTAACCGGAGAAGGCTGCAAAAAGCCCTACACTGACATTCAAAGGTGTCTGAGCCCATGGATATGTCTGAAGCCCTGGAACCAAGCAAAGATCATGCCCCTGTCAGAGCCTCTTTACCAATGGCAGGAATGAACACTTGGACCCATAGGGAAGACTGAATCGCCATGAACCCCGGCGTTTGTATTGGCGAGATCACCTAGCCCCCCTGCAGTGACTTCAACCGCATCCTACCAGGTAGTGGTCTCCACCGCCAAGTGCAAGCTTCCAGAACATACACAGAGTGCCTTATAGATTTGGAGTCACATGGGCCCAGCAGCTGGGCAGCTGATGCCGAAATAAGGGGAGCACAGTCAGAAGAAGGTGAGAGGTCTGCAGAGGGGGCTCCATACAGTGGCATTCGGTTGCAGGAGATTAACGTAAGGACCACTGAGGCACAGGGATTGTGGTGGGTCTTGGCATGCAGATGAGGGTGACTGCAGTGCTGTTCACCTGGCAGCCTGACCAGCTCTTACTGATCAGCAAAACCACAGCCCTGGCAGCTTCTAGGCAAGCTGTCAGGCCCCACTGCTTAAACCAGCAGCAAATACCAAACAGTAACCTGGCTTGGAATGTTTGGGCGCTTCCCGAGAAAGGGGTGCAGGCATCTGTGTAACACAAAGACACATAAGCACCCCTTTTCTGCCAGGATTTAGCTGAATTTCCCCAACACCCCCAACCCACAAAAAACTACTTCTGGTTACCCTGAGCTTTTTTCATTCTGGTTGTATAACACTGGTCAACAAATTTTGGGAAATTATCAACCTCTGGGATAAAATGAGCTAGTTCTTACATATTTTATTTATTCATTATTCATTATTTGCATTTATATACCACCCTAATAGCCCAGAGGGCTCTCTAATAT
Organism: Varanus salvator macromaculatus; assembly: GCA_023646645.1. Lineage (NCBI taxonomy): Eukaryota > Metazoa > Chordata > Lepidosauria > Squamata > Varanidae > Varanus > Varanus salvator. Next base: position 978,352 of record JAIXND010000715.1, on the reverse strand, counting down.
CTAATTCATCTAATATTGTGATTAGATGAATTAGAAAACAGGCGATAAAGGTGCTGGTTGGCTAAAGTTTTCCAGCTATTTCACAGTAAAGATGTATACACATTTGCCTACAAGGGAGGGAGGTGTCTGATGATCATGAAGCCTCGTAACCTCTCGACAACGTATGGTAGAACAATGGCAGTGGTTCCACATGGGAGTGCATAAATTTCTCTTCGCTTTGAGACGAAAGATCATTACCTAACTGTAATGTATTGTTCTTTTACCACAAGGTACATCTGTCTTGGTCAGACCTACACATCATACAGTTACATCTGGGGGCTTGTGCAAGGGTCATTGCCCAACATTTCCAAGAACAGTTGCATGATATTTTCCCTCAGAGGCCAAGATGCCTCAAAACTGTGTAAACAACGCAGAGAACTTCTGCTGCATTTGCGGCGAGGTGACATTTGCATCTCAAAAGTGCAGTAGGATGGCAGTGGTTAAAAAGGCAGACCACCTATATTTTGGATGCAAAATGGGGGATCAGGACAGGAGTAGGGCCCCTCATGATTGCTGCATTACCTGTGCAACTTATCTGCGTCATTGGCTAAACAAGAAAAAAGTCCACGCCTTTCACAGGCCCAATGGTGCGGAGGGAACCCACCAGTCATAGTAGCGACTGCTATTTTTGCATGGGTCCCCCAATTGCAAAAGGGATCTCAAGAAAGAAGAAGTGGACCGTGGAATACCCAAACATTCCATCCGCACTGCGTCCTGTGTCCCATGGCGAGGACTTGCCACTTCCAGAGCCACCAGAATCCCACTCTCTAGACTCAGATGATGATAAAGACGATGAGCAGGATGCAGCTGATCCGGGGCCGTCGATGTCAGCAGACCCAAACTTTAGCCCACCGTATGCTCCTCCTGAACCACATCTAATTTCACAGAGTGAACTACATTTGGAATGGTTGGTGTGGCACCATTCTCATTGCTATATCGCATTTTGCAGAAAAGTTATGGAGCAGAATCGCACATCCTCCTCGTAATTTTGAATGCTTTTGATGCAGCGTTGACCTGAAGCTGTATCTTGGGAGCTGGAGCCAATGAATACTCGGGACTTAATTTTCCCTTATTAGTGACCCAATTCTGGTAAAATTTAGCTGCGTTCATTTCCGAGGCTTTCTCCTTGTAGACCAGTGAATTTAAGCCAGGAGGGGAGTCATTTTGTTCCTGCCATTGGTAAACAATTGGGAGTCAGAAATCTGTGCCATCTAATTTAGGGTGTGATAGAGGTGAAAGGATGATTTGAAACAAAGAAGTAGGAAGAGTAAAAAAAAGTGTGAGAGAAGGAAAATTACTGTTACCCAGCAGGAAGGTGATCTCTGGAGCCAGGACACACCACCAAAGATCAAACCAAGGAACTATGCAAAGTAAAGAGCTGGGGGAAGGCCATTGAAACCTCTTAGGACCAAAGGGCCTGAGGACAGAACCATGTAAGGAGCTGTAAAAAGGAAATAGAAGAAAGTAGGCAGGTTCAAATTGGTTACCGGTGTAAACAAACAGGGGCAAGTTAATAGAATGGTAAAAACAATAGTGCTTCTTCATCAAAGCCCTGAAGAACACAAGGGGGGGTGAGGGCAGGGGCAATGGCAAAACCATCACCTTTTGCGAAGGGAGCAGGAAATTGATGGCCTCTTACAACTGGCGGTAAGGAGCCTGGAGGAAGGCCTGCTCGTCCTATCTCATCCTCCCACAAGATTTGGGAAATGAGTGGGCATCAGGTGAGAGGCTCCAAGGCCAAGCCGACCTGTTGAACTCTTAGAAGGAACTGCGCAGGCTTAATAGGCGCATGAATAGTAACTGCCACCCCTCTCATAGGTAACGGGCTCATCAGCATGAACATGGGACGCATGAGCGGGAGGGGGAGCATACCGAGGGGTGGTATGACGGAGGCGGACGGAGAAGACTGTGCCCTCTGAGTAGCCCAGCCAGTGGGGGAAAAGAGGAAGGGCCTGCGAGCCGGGGAAAGGGAAAAGGTGAATGTTGTGTGTGTGAACGGCGCGCTGCCTGTGAGGTGGGCGCCCGCTCCTGCAAGAACGCATTAAACCACTGCTTGGAATTTCATTCCTAACAAAAAGGTAACAAAGAAAATTCGTTAGCCTAAAAGAGGAGGGGGACTGAGGTCAGATAGCACAGAGTGTGAGGAAATTGGCACATAGACAAGGTAGCAGGAGCTCATGACTATTCACAAACACACCCTGCATAGGAAGTAAGCTCATTAGAATTCACCTGGGAGGGACCAGGTATTGGAGCAGCTTTTTAAAGAACTTTTTAAAGTATTCAAGTCTTTAAATCCAAATTTTAAATCCAAGAGGGTTTTAAAACTTTTTAAATAACTTTTTAAACAGGGGGCCAGTTCACTGTCTCTCAGACTGTTGAGGGGCTGGACTATAGTCTGAAAAAAAATATGAACCAATTCCTATGCACACTGCACATTAAAAATTAATTAAAATAAAAATAAAGTTAAAGTTAGTTAAATTTTTTAAAAATAATTAAAAATAGGAAATGTTTGCTCCGCTCACTTGGGCTGCAGCAGAAGCCCAAGATGAGGTGAGGAAGAGCATGCCCATATTCAAGGGACAGAGCCACAATGTCCGCGATCATGCTGGGAGGGGGAGACAGACGGGATCGTGCTCGTGCAGGGAAGGCAGGTGCGATCATGGCCATCTCTCCACTGAGTATTCCGGTGCTTGCTCAGAGCTTTTGGACCCACTCAGAGATCGTTTTCTTTGAGTGAGTCCAAAAACTCTGCGGCGGGCTGAATCCAGCCCGTGGGCCATAGTTTGAGTTAAACCGTGTCACCATTTCTTTTGGGGCTGCCACCAAAAGCTTCCTGTAAAAGTTTAGGGATGCGTTTACAGTGACCTTGGGTCGCCTGCGTATCCTCAAATCCTTTCTGACACATGGGCAAAAGCTCTCCGGAACTTCTCATCCCAAAGATGCAGGACAGGGAGGGCTACTTGTGGACAAGTTTTACAATGGAAAGAGATGTCTCTTTGTTTTAACACAACAGAGAAGTCGGTGGAAACATGCACGTCTCTGTATTCTGGAAGGCTGCCACGTTAGACAGCATTCCTGAACTGCATTTCCTGGGAGGAATGGAGCAAGGGCGCTCTCCAGAGTCAAAGATTGAGAATTTTTTTGACTGGGCAACAAGCCCAGGGCCACAAGCCATGGGATAGAAGGAAACCCTGCTTTGTTGAACCGGGGGTTTTCCCAGGTAAAGTGTGCAGCACCTAAACACAGTTTAATATTTCAGGGTCACTGAATTAGCACAGAAGGAGACTGGAGTTCTACAGGAAATGCACTCTAAGCAAAGAAAGGGTACATTTTCTACAAGAGTTGTCTCCTTGGAGCACATGTACAGAATGTTGTTAAGTCATGGCTATTTGCACAGGCACTGAGTGCAGCTTCTAGCAGTCTTAGAATCTGTTTCAAACAATGGCAATCACCAAGCTCCTAGTCCTGATGGATGCAAAGACAGGCTTGAAAGTGTATGGAAGTTCTCTGAAGAAGCTTCAGGTGGCAGAAGGAGGTCTTTGGAGGATTTCTGGTGGTCTGCTGTAGTTTCAGTGCCCTGACCAGCTCTTGGTCCTTCACTCAGGGACAGCAGCTAAGACACATCATCTGCAAAATAAGCAATTTGCATGCAAGTTGCTTATTTGCATCTTTCCACATAGTGCACAGTTCAACATTTAGCACAGCCCTCAGCAATTTGGTGCTTCCAGAGGTTTGGACAACAATGTCCATCAGCCCCAACTAGTAATGGATGGATCCTGAAGGATTCCTGAGTGCTCTGGGGGATTTTCCGGTTGACAAGGCTGGTGATCCTGTTGAGGCCCTGGTTGAATTGTGGAATGGGGAGATGACCAGGGCTATCGACATGATCACTCCCAAGCGTCCTCTCCCACCTGGCGGAGCCCGTTCATCTCCGTGGTATACGACCGAATTACGGGCGATGAAGCAGGTTGGGAGACGTCTAGAGGAGAGGTGGAGGAGATCACGACAGGTATCTGACCGAACACACTTGTGTGCGCACTATCGCGCCTATGCTGTGGTGGTGAGGATGGCGAAGAAGAAATTCTTCTCTGTTTCCATTGCCTCCTCACAATGCCGTCCGGCAGAGCTCTTTCGAGTGCTAAAGGGCCTAGTACATCCAGGCCCTAAGAAAGATCTGGTGCCGCCCTTGAAGGCCTGCTGTGACGAGTTTGCCAAGCATTTTCGGGAGAAAATCGCTCAGATACACTGCGAGCTCGACTCTACTTTGAAATCAGATTCTACTGTGGAGTTGCCTTCGAGGCCGTCTGGTCCATACTTAATGGATGAATTTCAGTTGTTACGGCCTGATGATGTGGACAAGGTGCTTGGACAAGTACGCCCTACCACTTGCTTACTAGGCCCCTGCCCTTCCTGGCTACTAAAGACAGCCAAGGACGGGATTGGGCCCTGGATCCGGGAGGTGGTCAACGCCTCTTTAAGAGACGGCCGGGTGCCTGCCCCTTTAAAGGAGGTGGTAGTCTGGCCAGTCCTAAAGAAGGCTTCCCTGGATCCAGAGGTGGCCACCAATTATAGACCGGTGGCCAACATCCCGTTCCTGGGCAAGGTACTAGAGCGGGTGGTGGCGGGACAACTCCAGGCACTCTTGGATGAAACTGATTATCTGGACCCATTTCAGTCCGGTTTCAGACCCGGCTTTGGCACTGAATCTGCCTTGGTCGCCCTGTACGATGACCTGTGCAGGGAGAGGGACAGGGAGAGTGCGTCCCTGTTGGTTCTCCTGGACCTCTCAGTGGCTTTCGATACCATTGACCATGATATCCTTCTGGAGAGGCTAGCGGGACTGAGGGTTGGAGGCACTGCTTGGCAGTGGTTCTGCTCCTACCTCGATGGCCGATTTCAGAAGGTGGTGCTGGGGGACTATGGCTCTGCGCCATGGCAGCTATGCCATGGAGTACCGCAGGGGTCCATTTTGTCCCCCTTGCTATTCAACATCTACATGTGTTGCAGTGTAAGCTGGAGACCACTCAAACGCCCAATTAGTCAAAAGCAAAATACTTTATTTTAGCCGGCGACTGCATGAGGCAACAAATCCAGCCTAAAAATCATGCAGCCCCAATTAACGTTACTGTCACTCTTTTATACGTTGAGTAGTTCCTGTTACAGCGTAAGCTGAGATTTATCACCTTTTTTGGCCTGGGAAGCCACCTTTCTTTGTGTGCTGAGCCTCATTATTACCTTTTGATCTTGGAATAAACATCTGTGGATACAGTTGTTGTTGTTGGCTGACTTACAGACCCAGAGACTGCCAGGCTCATTATCTGCCTCCTGGTCATCTCTTTGTGGATTCGCAGTATTTTCCTGGGAGAATGCTGATAAGCCATTTAAGGTATGCAAGCATTTTATACAAAGGCAAATTATTATGCCTACTGATATTAACTAGATTATAACTACTACTATAGCCAATACGTTTCTATCACACTGTCACATTCCCCAGTTTTTTTTTTTTAAAGAGCATGAATTACATCAGAAATTCATCCGGGCAGAGTGGAGCATGAGTGGCATGAAGGGCGACAAGATTCATCTGCAGTTTGGGCAAGTGCCCTTGGGGACTTCTGCAGTAATTCAGAGATTGGGGACAAGGTACCCAGTGCCCTATCCTTCTGTAGGGGAAGCCATGAAAGCCTTCTGGCTACTAATCCTGTGGAGTTTTGTATTTGCCAATCATTTCCAATGTGGGCCATCGAGCTAGGCATCTTTGCTGACTTCCATCTGTTGGCAGCACCAAGTTCTCTTGCACTCACAGTGTGCATTCCAGGCTGTACCATTTGGCACGTACCAGCCCCATTTGTGGGAATAATGCATAGCAGGCAGCATCCACATGTAGTTGCCCATCCAGCTGCAGGCAGGACCTTTTCCAGCTTAGCAAAGACAAAGCTACATGCTAGCTACCGCACCAAACTCCCCCTCACACACAGGGGCCTATTCCAGCCTGTGCCAACTGGCTGTTGCTCTCTTGGGTGCTGTAGAGATGTTGCCAGTCCACCACCACCACACCCACCGCTGCCACCAAACTAGACCACTGTGCCTCAGTGATCCTTGCCTGTAGTGACCTCAGGTGGAGATTGTTTTTCCCAGGGACCTATGGAGTCCTTTTTAAGCCAAACATGAATTTTCCTTTTTACTCTCCTTTGGTTGAGCTGGGATGGCAGTGTCTGCCCTTCTGCAATTTGCATGTCAGTGTTACCTGGTCTTTGGGTAGGATCTAGACATGTGACATTTTCAGGTGTAAGGAATCCATGCTGGGTTTTCACCAGCACTACTGAAGCAGAAGCATTCTATTGCTCACTGAGCCAGTACTCTAAAATGGAAAACTTAGAAATTAGGAAGTCCACTGTTTTCTTCCTACAAGGACATATGGTATAGAAGGGAGTAACAAAATTAACAGAAGTACACAGAGACAGCCAGAGTAACAACTTCAAGCAACTCCCCCTCTTTCCTTCAGCATTATCATCTAGGCTACTTAGCATTAGGCAAATACTAGTCCCTTTGATCTAAGTCTTCAAGTCGGAACCCGATCCTTGTCCCCGATAGGCTGCTTTTCTTCAAGGCCCTTCTCCCTTGCCCCCTCCAGTTGTGGGCCCTTGACTGACCCTGATGTCAGCTTCTTCTCTTCCTGGTCTGTTATGCTGCTGGTCCTGCCTTGCAGGGTTGGTGTTTGAGCAGAAACTTCAGGTCCTCCACGAATTTCATGGTCCTCTGGTCTCCCTGTGGTTTTTGGAGCTTTTCCCAGACTGGTGTAACGTTCCCATGTAGGCACTTCCTCAGATCTCTCTGCTGTGCATGGCAAGGGGCACCTGGGCGCGGTCCTCCCACTGCATCAATGGTCTCCAGGCGGTCCAGTCTCAGGCGAGTCAGCTGGCGTAAGACAGCAGCCCCCCTTCCCTTGTGCCATTGCAAGCCGGAGGCAGCAACCAGCCAGTGGCCGCAGCGTCACACACTGCAGGCAGCCAGTTAATCAGGCACGGCTGCTGTGGCCTTGCCAGGCAGCCAGCATGGCCACTCTGGGCTCGGAGAAGGAGCGGTGCCGGCCAGCTAGCCAGTGCCACAGAAGGGCGGAAAGAGATGCCTGCCGAGTCTGGTGCGGGAAAAGACCAGCTCCAGCCCCCTCCCTCCTTTTTCGCACTTCCATGCCAGTAGTTGCCCCGTGCTGGGGAGCAGCCATGAGCCTCCCAAGAAAGCGCTGGCTGCCAGTTTTCCAAGCCTGCATAGGTAAAGGTAAAGGTAAAGGTTTCCCCTTGACATTAAGTCCAGTCATGCCTGACACTAGGGGGCGGTGCTCATCTCCGTTTCCTTAGCCGAGGGAGCCAGCGTTTGTCCGCAGACAGTCTCCGTGGTCATGTGGCAGGCATGACTAAACACCGAAGTGCACGGAACGCTGTTACCTGCCCACCGAAGTGGTACCTTTTCATCTACTTGCATTTGCATGCTTTCGAACTGCAAGGTTGGCAGGAGCTGGGACGGCGCACGGGAGCTCACCCCGTGTGCAGATTAGAACCGGCGACCTTTCGAACAACCAGCCCAGCAGCACAGCGGTTTAAACCACTGCGCCACACTATATATATAGTGGGAGTCTGACAAACTGCCTTCTTTCTTTCTTGAGGCAGCTGAAATTTCCCCCTTGAAAGTCAGAAAGCCAGATACTGCACCTGTCCTCGTGAGATTTGCATCTTTTTCTCTTGGTGACCCAATGAAATCCAGCAGATGCACATTGGTCTGTGACTTCAGTGGCAATCAAAAGATTGTTCATATACAGTAGTAAGAACAGCATTAAAGTCTCTGGTACATTTAAACAAGTCCCTAGCCAGTATTTGAGAGAAAGGTGGGTGAATTCCCTCCTGTCGTGAGGGGGGCCAAAGGCCCAAGTCCTTTGGTCGTAATAAACCACACTTGCAAGAGCAATAAAACTAAATCTATTTATTGCTAGTTATCTACAAGATTTACAACTCTGCTGTAGAGCTACTTAAGGAATGTCTTTAGCGAAGAGATGTTCACCTCTGAATGGCGATCTCTTCTCTCTGTTATGTCATATCCTCTCCCCCCAGCCGTGCCTCCCGCCTTTGCTTCTCTCTTTGCATTTTGATTTGATAAGACCTTATCAGTCTTCTTTGAGAGGCATCCTTGTAGTTAACATATCCCATCACTCCCTCTGCTTCTGGCCCTGTCAGTTCTGCCTCAGAAGAGGAGGAGCTGTCATGTTTCTTTTCCTCGCCTCTCCCTTTCTCGCAGTCAGGTTGATTTAAAGGGCCAGGCATCTGGGTAGAGGTTTGTGGACTAGAGATGCTCTCAGACACAGGCTGATTGGCATCTATATCCAGCTGGAGTTGATTCTCCTGGACACTAGTTATTACGGTCATGACCTCCTCGTGAGTAGTGGTCCCTGTCGTGACCTCCTGCACGACACTACCCCCCTCTCCAGGACCTCGCCCACCCCTACCCTGATGTGCGGCACGACCCCCAGGCTTGAGAGGGAAATGAGCATGGAAGCGCCGGAGGAGAGCAGGAGCATGGACGTTGGAAGCCGGTTCCCAACTCCGTTCTTCAGGTGGGTAACCCTTCCAGTGTATCAGATACTGGAGGCGGCCTCTGTGAAAGCGGGAGTCAAGCACGTCCTCAATTTCGAATTCTTCCTCACCATCCACAATCACCGGTGGGGGTGGAGGAGGACGAGTTCACAGAGGGTGTGGAGGTAGAGCTGGAGATAGCAAAGCCCGATGAAAGATGGGGTGAATCTTCATGGAGGCAGGTAGACGCAACCGGAAAGCGACTGGGTTGATTTGAGCTGCAATCTGGAACGGACCAGTCCTCTTGCAGGCCAACTTCCGAGAGGGAACTGACATAGGAAGGTGCTCAGTCGACAACCAGACCCCATCACCGACTGTCAGAGTCGTACCGTGTTGTCTCTGTCTGTCAGCCACCTCCTTGTACGTCGCCTTGGCCTTGTCTAATTGCTGCTTTAGGATGGATTGTATGGACTCCAAATCATTGAGAAAAGTCCCGGCTGCCGGAACAGACGACAAAGGTAGTGACGTTGGAAAAGCTTGAGGATGGTAGCCGAGATTCGCAAAGAAAGGAGTCTGACGCGTCGAGGCGTGAACTGAGTTGTAATAGGCAAATTCGGCCAGAGGCAGGAACGAGAGCCAATCATCCTGCTGGTAGTTCATGAAGCAGCGGAGATACTGTTCCAGAGTCGCATTGAGATGTTCAGTTTGTCCATCAGTTTGCGGGTGATGTGCTGAAGAGAGGCGCAAATCGACCTTGAGAAGTGTCAGGAGTTCCCGCCAGAATCGAGACGTGAATTGACTGCCTCTGTCAGAAATTACAGCAAGGGGCCACCCATGGGCTTTATAAATATGATGGATAAATGGGGATGCCGTGGTTTTAGCAGAAGGTAGTCCCGTGCAGGGAATAAAGTGAGCCATCTTCGTGAAAAGGTCTGTCACTACGAGGATGGTAGTAAAGCCACTGCATCTGGGTAAATCAGTGATAAAGTCCATGGAAACCATGTGCCAAGGTCCCGGTGGGGTTTCCACGGGTTGAAGTAGTCCGGGCGGCTGTCCTTGTTGCCGCTTGGCACGGTGGCATGTTGGACATGACAGTACATATGTCTTGACGTCGTGGTACATCCGAGGCCACCAATAGTCTCTGGAAAGTGTATGCATCGTTTTGTACACCCCAAAGTGTCCAGCCGAGGGGGAATCATGACATCACTGTAGAATGCTTTCCCGAAGCGATACAGGTACGTATGGAACTTGGTTAAATAGCAATATGTCGTTTTCAAAGGAGAAGCGATTCGGAAGGGTATCATTCCGTTTTTGGTCATGTTTCGCACGCACGAATGGATCAGTCTTTTGTGCATGACGTATGTCATCATTGTATGCCAATGATATGGAAGTAACAGCTGCAATAGGCGGTTGCAATATCGATGCAGGTTCCATTTGCTCCTCGATGCTGGGGAAATACTCAGGTTTCCTGGATAGTGCGTCAGCCAGTAAGTTCTGGGACGGCGGGATATACTCGATGCTGAAGTTGAAGCGAGAGAAGAACAGTGCCCATCGTGCCTGTTGCTGGTTAAGGATCTTCGCTGAAGTGAAGTGCATCAGATTCTTGTGATCAGTTTGTATGAGTATTTTGTGGGGAGATCCTTCTAGTAAATGACGCCATTCTTCAAGAGCAGCTTTGATCGCTAGCAGTTCTTTCTCCCAGATCATGTAGTTCCGTTCCAAGCTGGTTAGTTTGCGTGAATAAAATGCAATCGGCCTAAGATTTCCAGAGGGGTGTTGTGGCGATTGTAAGAGGATGGCTCCTATGGCTTTGTCGGAGTCATCAGTCTGAAGTGTGAACGGTGCCGATGTATCTGGGTGTAATAAATGGTGTTCAGAAGTAAACTGACGTTTCAACGAGATAAACGCCGCTGCTGCGCTTGGAGGCCATTTCAGAGCTCGTCCTTTGTCTTTCAAGAGATCAGTCAAAGGAGCGGTGATACGAGAGAAATTTGGGATAAATCGGCGGTAGAAGTTCGCAAACCCGAGAAACCGTTGTAGTTCTTTCTTCGTGCGTGGGGGTTGCCACGAAAGAGCTGCTTGTATCTTCTCTGGATCCATTTGTAATCCATTTGGGGAAATGCGGTAGCCTAGATACATCAAAGAGGTAGTGTGAAATTCACATTTTTCGAGTTTAGCTGAAAGGTGATGTTCCCTCATGCATTGTAAAACCATTCGTACGTGCTGTACATGCCATACAGGGTCATTGGAGAATATGAGCAAATCATCCAGATAAGCGATCATGAAGACATCGAGGAAATCATGGAAAATCTCATTGATGAATCTGCTAAAATATTGTCCCGAATTTAACAAGCCAAACGGCATCACGCAAAACTCAAAGGCCCCATAGCGTGTGTGACGAGGCTGAGGGGATGCGGTGCCTTCTGCATAGAGAAAAGCCAGGGGGAAGCGCGGATTTGTAACAGGGTGCTTTAAGGGACCGGCGTGGTCCAACAATGTAATATTGGGCTCACCTGGCGGCTGGGGGGGCAGGGCCAGTCAGGGCCAATAAAGGCGGCACAGCCCAGTCAGAAGGGAGAAGGAAGAGAGGGAGGTGTGTGTTGGAGTGTGGAGAGAGACAGAGAAAGCCAAAGGAGGAGGAATGACCTGCCAGAGCTGGAGGGCTGGTGTGGCCGAAGGCACTCGGTGACATGAGTGGAGAGGCAAACAGGCAGGGAGAGGCGGTACGCGGCTCGTATACAGAAGAAATAAAGGAGAACTGGCCAACGGAGTCTTCACCTAGCCTCACTATGTGCCCAGGTACTGCAAAGTTTACTTCCCCGGTGACCGATCCCGTAACAGTGGTGGAGAATGCGGGCAGGGGGTGGTTAGGAGGCACCGTGGGGGGTGGCCCCTTCCCCATTTCTAATGAAGACTTCCGAGTTTTTTGGGCAGCACAGCAACGCCGACAGGCTGAAGAGCAAGCCAGGCTGTTCCAAGAGATGGCTGGGCAATGGCGTCAGCTGTTACAGCAAGTCCTAAAGGCTCAACTGCAAAACCATCAGGCAATGTTGCAGCAGGTACTGGAGGTGTATGTGGTGGCAGAAGAGCCGGAAGGGGTATGCCAGTCTTTTTCTGTTTGGAGGGAAGATGGCCATGGTAAGGGCCAAGAGTGGGAAGCTATGCGGGGTGCTGGGGTGTGTCGGGTGCCGGGTGTTACGCCCTCCGGAAGGGGAGTTCCAGTCAAACGAGGCGTAGCTGCCGGACCAAGGAATCCTGGCTTTTTCCTGGGGTCGCTGTCCCAAGCGAAGATTGCGGGATGGGGCCGGCCAGATGGTGTAGCTTGCTTCCGGGGTGGTCAAGCAAGACATGTGAAGAAGGAATGTTCAGTGATGGAAGGTGACTGCGTGGAGGCGTGGTGGACTTCGGCGGTGAGTAAAGACTCCGACATGGCGTGCCGAGTTAAGGCACGAGTGGATGGGAGAGAGGTGCTGGCCTTAATTGATTCCGGTTGTGGGCGCAGCTTGGTGAAGAGAGCAAGAGGGCGCCCATTGACTGAAATACTCCAGGTGCAATGCATCCACGGAGATATCAAGCCCTATTCCACTCGGTTGGCCAAGCTGGAAGTGCAGGGAAGGGTCCACTTATGCCACGTGGGAGTGGATCCCAGCCTGGCGTATGAGGTCATCATAGGGAGGGACTGGCCCTTCTTTGGAGAGCTGGTGCAGTCAAAAGGGTCGGTGCCAGTGTTGGTGGGGGAAGCCGAGGAGGTGGGGGGTATGGCGTTACGTACCTCCCGGAAAAAGCTGGTGTTTTTGCAGCAAAATGATGCCTCCCTAGTGCATGCCTTACAACGGGCTCAGGAAAGGGACCCAGCAGGGGTTGAGAATACTCAGAGCCCTGATTTTGAAATGGCAGGGGGCTTGTTGTATAGGGTGGTCCCAGGCCGGGGGGAACAGGCCGGGGTCAGACAGCTGGTGATACCAGAGCCCTTGCGGAGCACTGTACTTAAACTGGCGTGTGATCTACCCATGGCAGGTCATTTGGCCACAGAGAAGACAGTAGATCGGCTAGTACAGCGGTTCTACTGGCCCGGCGTTTATGCCCAGGCCAGGAGGTATTGTCAGTCATGCCCAGAGTGCCAGAAGACCCAACAAAAGGGAAAGCCAGGGGGACCCTTGATTCCCATGTCAATAATGTCAGAGCCCTTTGAAAGGGTGGGCGTGGATATAGTGGGACCTCTGGAAAAGTCGGCTTGCGGACATCAATATATCCTGGTGATTATGGATTACACCATCCGGTATCCGGAGGCGATACCTTTAAGATCCATCACCGCGCGAAGTGTGGGGCAAGCCTTACTTGAGGTTTACTCGAGGGTAGGTTTTCCTAAAGAGATAGTGACAGACCAAGGTACTAACTTTGTAAGCCAAACATTGAGGCAGATGTGGGCCTTGCTTAAGATTAAGCCACTGAGGACTTCCGTTTATCATCCCCAAACTAATGGTTTGGTGGAGAGGATGAACAAAACCCTTAAAAATATGTTAAGGAAGTTTGTGACGGACTACCCGCGGCAGTGGCATCTTTTGCTGGGGCCTCTCATGTTTGCTATACGCAAGGTGCCTCAAGCTTCCATGGGATTCTCCCCCTTTGAATTGTTATACGGGACACATCCGCGGGGCGTATTGGACCTAGTAAAGGAACATTGGGAAGCGGAGACACCTGAGCATACCACTACCCTTAAGTATGTACTAGACATGAGAAAACATCTGACGGACTTGGCTAGAAGGGCAGAAGCCCACCTGCAACAGGCACAGGCTGCTCAGCGCTTTTATCATGATCAACAGGTGCAGCCACGATCATTTCAGCCGGGGCAGTGAGTGCTGTTGCTGCTGCCGGCAGGGGGAAATAAATTAGCAGCGCGTTGGCAAGGGCCCTATGAGATAGTACGCCAGGTAGGGCCGGTAGATTATGAAGTTAGGCTGCTGGACAAGCGACGGTCCACCCAGATATATCATGTAAATTTGTTGAAGGCATGGAAGGAACGTGACGAGGGAGAGACGCCAGCGGAAGGGGCCTTAGGTATCCCACAGGCAGAATCACCTAGTGGGGAGAGGATAGCACTGGGAGAACAGTTGACAACGCAGCAGGTAGAACAGGTGAGGGCATTAGAGCGCACCTTCGGGGATGTGTTCTCGGAACAACCGGGACGCACTACCCTGATGAAGCACCGGATACAGACAATTACAGGGGCAGTCATATGGGTCCCAACGCGTCCTTATCCCCAGAAGATGAAACAAGCGATAGTGGATGAGGTGCAGCGCATGCTAAAGCTGGGGGTGATAGAAGAGTCCCGGAGCGAGTGGCGCAGCCAGCCGGTGCTTGTGACTAAAAAGGATAATACAGTGCACTTTTGTATCGATTTCCGCCGGGTGAATGAAGTGTCAAAGTTCGACACATATCCTATGCCTCGGATCGAGGAGTTGCTAAACTTATTGGGGAAAGCGCAATATCTGTCAACCTTGGATTTGACCAAAGGTTACTGGCAGATCCCCTTGTCAGTCGGCTCTAAAGAGAAAACAGCGTTCGCTTCGCCCATAGGGCTATATCAGTTTAAGTATATGCCTTTCGGTTTACATGGAGCGGCGGCAACATTTCAGAGGTTAATGGATCGTGTTCTGGGACACCTGAACCATTGTGCCGCTGCTTACATTGATGATATAGTGATATATAGTGACTCATGGGAGGACCATTTGGAACATCTGTCCCAAGTGTTAAGCGCACTGCGTAGCGCTGGTCTGACTGCCAGGCCGAGCAAATGCGTCATTGGCCAGCGGGAGGTGTCGTACCTAGGGCATGTAGTAGGAAGAGGAAAGATACAACCTATGGAAGACAAGGTGGGGAAATTAAGTAGGTGGCCTCAGCCCAGAAATAAGAAAGAGATGCAGCAGTTCCTGGGGTTGGCAAATTATTATAGGAGGTTTATAGCTAATTTCTCGACCAAGGCTGCTCCATTGACTGAGGCACTTAAAAAGTCATGGAGGAAGACCATAGAGTGGACCCCAGCGATGGTAGCTAGCTTTGAGATGTTGAGGAAAGGGTTGCTGAGTCAGCCAGTGTTAAGGGCTCCAGATTTTACTAAACCGTTCATAGTCCAGACGGACGCATCAACTGTTGGTTTGGGGGCTGTGCTATCCCAAGGGGAGGGTTCAGAGGAACACCCCATCATGTACTTGAGTAGGAAGTTAGAGCCCCGAGAAAGGAAATATTCAACCATAGAGAGGGAGGCGTTGGCGGTCAAGTGGGCTATCACGGCACTTAAACAATACTTGTGGGGAGCACCTTTTACTCTAGTGACAGATCACGCGCCCCTGCAATGGCTACACCGCATGAAGGACGACAACCCTCAGTTAACACGATGGTACCTGGCGCTTCAGCCCTACGCTTTTGCTGTGCAGTATAGACACGGGAAGGGCCCTGTTAATGCGGATTTCTTTTCTTGCCAGGGTCCTTGGCAACAGCAGAAAGACACCGATCCCCTCTTGAAGGGGGGGATGTGTGACGAGGCTGAGGGGATGCAGTGCCTTCTGCATAGAGAAAAGCCAGGGGGGAAGCGCAGATTTGTAACAGGGCGCTTTAAGGGACCGGCGTGGTCCAACAATGTAATATTGGGCTCACCTGGCGGCCGGGGGCAGGGCCAGTTAGGGCCAATAAAGGCGGCGCAGCCCAGTCAGAAGGGAGAAGAAAGAGAGGGAGGGGTGTGTTGGAGTGTGGAGAGAGACAGAGAAAGCCAAAGGAGGAGGAACGACCTGCCAGAGCTGGAGGGCTGGTGTGGCCGAAGGCACTCGGTGACATGAGTGGAGAGGCAAACAGGCAGGGAGAGGTGGTACGCGGCTTGTATACAGAAGAAATAAAGGAGAACTGGCCAACGGAGTCTTCACCTAGCCTCACTATGCGCCCAGGTACTGCAAAGTTTACTTCCCCGGTGACCGATCCCATAACAGCGTGTCAAAAAGGCGATTAGGTGTTCGTATCCAGGGCGTATGCGGAGTAAATTATATGCATTGCACAAATCTAGTTTGGTAAAAATGCGAGCTTGCCCCAAGCGTTCCAAAATTTCGGATATAAGGGGCATGGTATGCCTATTAGGAATTGTAATCGCATTTAAACATCGGTAATCGATGCAGACCCTGGGTTCTTCTGAATCCTTCTTCAGTACCAGTAGTGGCATCGCGGAAGAGGGAGATGAGGATGGGCGTATGAAGCCTTTTTCTAGGTTGGAGGATATGAAATCCTTAATGACCTTGAGTTCTTTGGGGGACATGGGTCGTAATTTGCCAGTCGGTAGTGTTGCCCCGGGTTGGACATGAATCTCCATGTCACATGATCGATGAGGCGGTAATTTGTCAGCCTCTCGTGGATCAAAAACGTCCCAAAAATCTTGATACTGTGGTGGGAGAGCCGTGGTAGAAGGTGGTGCTATTTTAGAAGCCATGTGGGGTGTGGTATCTGTACAGTTTTTCAAACAAAATGTGGAATTAAATTGTATTTGTCCTGAACCCCAGGATATTTGGGGTTTGTGTTTGACTAACCAGTCCATGCCCAATACAATAGGGTAGTGGAGGTCTTTCACCAATAAAAATGTTGTTTGTTCTTGATGTTTCCCAATTTGTAGAGTGAGTGGTGAAGATTGGAGCAGGGAGGGGCCACCTTGCAATGGTATTTTTTGTATGGAGTCAACTTGGAGGGGAGTCTCCAGTTGATCAGTTGGAACACTTTGTGCTTGAGCAAAACTTTCATCCATAAAGGATGCAGTAGCACCACTGTCTATTAGCGCTGTGGCTTTGATTGTAGTATGAGGGGTTATTTGCAAAACCACATCCATTAAAAGATGTTGAGCTGTCGGAGCTCCTCCCAACTCTTGGCACCCTTGAGGAATGTGAGTGCGTCCCAGCATCGCGGTGCTCAACGACGCTGGGACTGGAAGTTTCCCATCTGCTTTTTCAGCGGGCAGGCCTTTGCTATGTGCCCAGCATGTTCACAGACAAAACAGCATCTGGCACTGCGTTGATACGCCTTATCTGCCTGCGGAATGTGAGCCCTGGCAGCTCCGATCTCCATGGGTACCGCCTCCTGCTGACTTTGAGGGGACGTCATCGTTACACATCTTTCTGGCAAAACTAACTGCGTGCTGGCTTCTGCGTGCGAGAACCATTTTGTCTGACTTGGCTGAGAGCCAAAATAGCTGTCTGGCTTGTAGCGTTTCTTTTCGTTAAGCCGTGCATCCACTTTTATAGCCAGAGTCATTAAGTCTTGTAAATTTTCTGGCGTGGGACAGCGTGCCAGTTCATCCACCACTTCCTCCCTTAACCCTTCACGGTATTGCACCATTAAAGCTTCATCATTCCACCCCAAGTCATTCATAATCAGTTGGAATTTGGTTGTATATTCAGTGGCAGAGGATTGTTTTTGAGTGAGATTCTTGATTTCCCGTACAGCTAATTCGCTGCATGCATCTACCCCAAGGAACTTCCGCAATGCTTCAAAAAATTGGTCAGTATTATCTAATATGGGGTCTTTGGCAATCATCCTTGCTGTTGCCCACCTGGCTGGAACTCCTATAAAATCCTACCTTTATCTTCTCATTGGGGAAGTCTGGAAGGCGAAGGTTGAAATACAATTCCGATTGTGCACGGAATGTGGCAAAGGTCTCTTTCCTGCCGTCGTATTTTGGGGGGGTTTCAAGCGGGCATCGCCTTACCGTCACTTCTTGGTCTGGTCTTGTCTTTTCTTGTAATTGGATATGTAAAGCATCCATGTCTCTCCTCAAAGCCGCTATCTGTTGATTAGCCTCTTCATTTTTAGTCCTCAGGAAACGATTCTCCTCTTGTAAATTTTGGAAGTCTTGCACTGTAGGTGCTGTTGCTTGCATCTTGGACGTTTATAATAATCCACCGTTTGTACACACTTTTTGGCTGATGAGAGATTTCTTGAAATAAAAAAAACTTCTCTGCTCACCAGCGTGTGGTTAACAACCAAAGGGATTCAGAGGCGAACAGTCTGTCGTGAGGGGGGCCAAAGGCCCAAGCACTTTGGTCATAATTAACCACACTTGCAAGAGCAATAAAACTAAATCTATTTATTGCTAGTTATCTGCAAGATTTACGACTCTACTGTAGAGCTACATATGGAATGTCTTTAGCGAAGAGATGTTCGCCTCTGAATGGCGATCTCTTCTCTCTGTTATGTCATATCCTTTCCCCCCAGCCGTGCCTCCCGCCTTTGCTTCTCTCTTTGCATTTTGATTTGATAAGACCTTATCAATCTTCTTTGAGAGGCATCTTTACAGTCAACATATCCCATCATTCCCTCTGCTTCTGGCCCTATCAGTTCCGCCTCAGAAGAGGAGGAGCTGTCATGTTTCTTTTCCTCATCTCTCCCTTTCTCGCAGTCAGGTTGATTTAAAGGGCCAGGCATCTGGGTAGAGGTTTGTGGACTAGAGATGCTCTCAGACACAGGCTGATTGGCATCTATATCCGGCTGGGGTTGATTCTCCTGGACTCTAGTTGTTACGGTCACGTCCTCCTCGTGAGTAGTGGTCCCTGTCGTGACCTCTTGCACGACACCTCCTCCCCTGAGTGAGGGTGGTTAGACACAACTGGCCTTTCCTCTAAGCTGTTTCCAAAAACTGCACCTCACCCCCAACATTCACAAAGATGTGTACACAAGGCTAAACTTAACAAAACTTAAGAACAAAATGCAAAACAAAAACAGAAAGCAATGGAAGGATCTTAGAAGAACATTAGCACAGACACACGTGCGCACACACAAGGAGGAAGAGGAAAGTGGATAGCAGCACTGATCACAAACAGAGAATTTAAACATCAAATCCCAAGCCTTTTGACCACCCCAGACCTCACACAATGAGGCTGGCTGGTCTATGGCTTTCTCAAGAGTAGCTAATCAAAGCACAGGCAGAGTTCTCATAGCAAGCTGAGTGCCTCTCTCTCTCTCTCTGTGAGGGAGCAACTTGCTAGCCCGAGAAACCCCTGCTTTCTTTTCTTTCCTGGGTCCTAAAGGTAGCCAGTTTGAAGGGCTGAAGGGCTGGTGACTCCAAACTGTAGCCATTGGGCTGGGATTCAGCTGCCCATTCATGCCCTCCTGGCCATGAAAGCCATTATTGCACCCAGACACAGTGACAGAATCCCCAGAGCTTCTCCCACCACCAAACCCATACCCACGCTGCTCTCTCGGCCTTTGGAGGGAAGAGGGTGAGTTCTACTCTCCCTCTTCTTTTCTGTCCTCCCCCAATAGAAACCAGTCTGCACTCTTCCAGCAAGTTCAGACTGTCGTGTAACAAACGCTTGCGCAGGAGCTCAAACCGGTATGCTAATAGTAAAGTTGCAACTGTTCTGAAAAGAGTCTGAAACTCGATAGACCCTTCAGGTGGCCACTTTGCCCCACTGTCCAATTGATGCTGGGGCCAAATAGAATTACAGTCGACATGTAGTTTCTTTTTCTATGAGATGGAATCTCTTTCGAACTTTTTCCCATTTCCCAAAAGACAATCCAGAGGTGTGCACACTTGTTTTGACTTACCTTGACCCATTGAACTAGTGGAGGAGACAGTATTCCAGATGAGATTCAAAATCCTAAAAGACGATGTAGTTAAAGTGCCACACTCAGCATGCCCAAAGAGGGGCAATGCCAAAGATTGTTTCTACAAGCTTGGCTCCAGCAGTAGGTGGACCGAGAACCAGAAGTACAAACAGGGTTTCAAAGAGGCAGAGGAACTAGAGATCAAAATACCAACATACATGGAGGAAGCTAGAGAGTTCCCAGAAAAGCATCTACTTCTGCTTCATTGATCATGCTAAAGCCTTTGATTGATTGATCACAGTAAATTGTGATGAACTCTGAAAGAGATGGGAGTACCAGACCATCTTATCTGTTTCCTGAAAAACTTGTCAAGAAGCAATAGTGAGAATTAGACATAGAACTACAGATAGGTTCAAAATTGGGAAGGAATACAGCAAGGCTGTATTTTGTCCCCCTGCCTTTTTAACTTATATGCAGAGCACATCATGCGAAAGGCTGGGCTAGATGGATCACAAATTGGAATTAAGATTGCCCGGAGAAATATCAACAACCTCAGATACACAGATTATGCCACTCTAATGGCAGAAAGTGAAGAGGAACTAGAGAAGAACCTCTGGATGCAGGTGAAAGATTTATTTATTTATTTAAATATTTTTATGCCGCCCCTTGCAGCAGCCTCGGGGCGGCTCACAACACTAAAAAATATATTATCAAAACATATACCATATTTAAAAAACAGGCCCATCTCAGGTTATCATATAAAAACATACAACAAAATATAAATAAAAAATTTAAATTAATACATAAATTAAACATAAATTAAACAGACATTAACTATTAAAATATTGTCTAAATAAAAAGGTCTTCACCTGGCGCCGAAAAGCAAATAACGACGGCGCCAGGCGAGCCTCTCTGGGGAGCGCATTCCATAGATGGGGCGCCACCGCCGAGAAGGCCCTCCTCCGGGTACTCACCCTCCTAACCTCACGCACGGAGGGTTCCCGGAGGAGAGCCTCTGCCGCTGATCGTAGGGGGCGGGAGGGCATATATGGTCGCAGGCGCTCCTTTAGGTAGCCAGGGCCCAAGCCGTTTAGGGCCTTATAGGTAAGGACCAACACCTTGAATTGGGCCCGGACTTCAATGGGAAGCCAGTGGAGCTGACGGAGAACTGGGGTGATGTGAGAACCACGCCCAGTCCCCGTCAGTACCCTGGCAGCTCTATTTTGCACCAGTTGAAGTATCCGGACCGTCTTCAAGGGAAGCCCCACGTAGAGCGCGTTACAATAATCCAACCGGGAAGTCACCAATGCATGTGTCACCGTCGTCAGGCAATCGAGTTCCAGGAAGGGACGCAGCTGATGTATCAGTCGAAGCTGTTGGAAGGCGCTCCTCGCCACTGCTGACACTTGAGCAGTCAAGGTCAGCTCTGGGTCGAGGAGCACTCCCAAGCTGCGGACCCTGTCTTTCAGAGGGAGTGCAACCCCATTCAAGACTAGGGTCAGGTCCCCTACGCCGAAGCCCGACCCACCTACCAACAGGACCTCCGTCTTGTCTGGATTGAGCCTCAGTTTATTGGCCCTCATCCAGCCCATTACCTCGGCCAGGCACCGGTTCAGCACAGCCACCGCCTCACCTGGATCGGTGGAAAACGAGAGGTAGAGCTGGGTATCATCCGCATACTGCTGATGCCGCAGCCCACACCTCCTGACGACCTCCCCCAGCGGTTTCATGTAGATGTTAAAAAGCAAGGGGGACAGAATGGAACCCTGCGGAACCCCATGGCATAACTGCCATGGCGCAGAGCCATAGTCCCCCAGCACCACCTTCTGGTATCGGCCATTGAGATAGGAGTGGAACCACTGCAAAGCAGTGCCTCCAACCCCCAATCCCGCCAGCCTCTCCAGAAGGATACCATGGTCGATGGTATCGAAAGCCGCTGAGATGTCAAGGAGGACTAACAGGGACGCACTCCCCCTGTCCCTCTCCCTGCATAGGTCATCGTACAGGGCGACCAAGGCGGATTCAGTGCCGTAATCGGGTCTGAAACCGGACTGAAATGGGTCCAGATAATCCGTTTCATCCAAGAGTGCCTGGAGTTGTCCCGCCACCACCCGCTCCAGCACCTTACCCAGAAACGGGATGTTGGCCACCGGTCTATAATTGGCGACCACCTCTGGATCCAGGGAAGCCTTCTTTAGGACTGGCCGGACTACCGCCTCCTTTAAGGGGGCTGGCACCCGGCCGTCTCTCAAAGAGGCGTTGACCACCTCCAAGATCCAGGGCTCAATCCCGTCCTTGGCGCTCTTTAATAGCCAAGATGGGCACGGGTCCAGTAAACAGGTGGTTGAGCGTACCGATCCAAGCACCTTGTCCACATCATTGGGCCGCAAAAACTGAAATTCATCCAATAACGAGGGACAAGCCGGCATGGTTGGTCCCTCCCCAAAAGAATCAGTACCAAAAGTGGAGTCCAGCTCGTGACGAATCAGAGCAACTTTCTCCTGGAAATGCGTGGCGAAGATGAGAGAACAAAAGTTGGCTCGAAACTTAACATCCAGAAAACTGAGATCATAGCATTTGGTCCTATCAATTTCTGGCAAATAGATGGAGAAGAAATGGAGGCAGTGACAGATTTTATTTTTCTGGGCTCCAAGATCACTACAGACGGGGACTTCAACCAAGAAATTAAAAGACGCTTGTTCCTGGGGAGGAAAACTATAGCAAATGTAGACAACATACTAAAAAGCAGAGAAATCACCCTGCCAACAAAAGCTCATATAGTCAAGGCCCTGATTTTTCCAGTTGCAAAGTATGCCTATGAAAGCTGGACCATAAGAGAAGCCCAAGAATTGAGGCCTTTTAATTATAGTGCTAGAGAAGATTCCTGCGAGTCATAGAAACACAGAAACAGAGGAGTCAGAAGAGGCCTCCCGGGCCATCTAGTCTGACCTCCAGCACCAGCCGGCTCCGCTCACGACATGCCCACCATGTGCACGTCCAGCCTGTCTTTGAACACCCTCACCGATGGGGCCTCAACGACCTTTCGTGGAAGCCCATTCCACGCTCTCGGGGTCCTGACTGTCAGGAAGTGCTTCCTGGCATCCAAATGGAGCCTGGGCTCCCTGGGCTTTGCTCCATTGGAGCGCGTCCTGCCTTCCTCTGCAGGGGAGAACAGGTCTCTCCCCATCTCCATGTGACATCCCCTCGCATACCTGTATGTTGCCAACATATCCCCTCTGAGTCTTCTCCTCTCCAAGCTGAAGAGACCCAGTTCCCTCAGTCTCGCCTCATACGGCATCCCCTGCAAACCAGCCACCATCCTTGTGGCCCTACGCTGCACTGGCTCCAACCTGGCTATATCCTTTCTGTAATGAGGGGCCCAAAACTGAACACAATCCTCCAGTTGCGGGCGCACCAGAGTCATGTAGAGTGTTAGTAATACCTCTCTTGATCTAGAAGCCACACTTCTGGCTATGCAACCAAGGGTGGCATTCGCCCTCTTGACCACCGCATCACACTGCTGACTCATGTTTAGCCTGCAGCCAACCAGCATCCCGAGGTCCCTATCACAAGTGCTGCTCCAGCCACTTGTCACCTAACCTGTACTTATGACACCCATTACTATGCCCCAAGTGCAAGACCTTGCACTTATCCACATTGAACGCCATCCTGTTGTCTCCTGCCCACTTCCATAGTCTGTCCAGATCCTTTTGGATTCGGAGTACCTGCTCCTCAGTTGTGGCCACTGCTCCAGTTTTAGTGTCGTCTGCGAATTTGATCAGCAGACTGTTCACCCCTTCTTCCATGTCGTTAATGAAAAGATTAAACAGGATCGGCCCCAGGACAGAGCCCTGGGGGACCCCGCTTGTCACTGGCTGCCATCCCGATGATTCCCCACTAATGGTTACTTTCTGCCTTCGGTCAGTCAACCATGCCCTAATGCACCGGACAGTGCTTTGGTGTATCCCAAAACTCCTCAGTTTCTCCACCAGGATATCATGGGGCACTTTGTCAAAGGCCTTGCTGAAATCCAGGTATACCACATCCACTGCATCCCTTCCATCTAGCCATCTTGAAACCTTGTCATAGAATTCCACAAGGTTTATCTGGCAGGACCTGTTTTTGTGGAAGCCGTGTTGTGTGGCCGTCAGCCTCCCTTCTCTATCTAGCATCACTAGATCTCTCTCTATTATGAGCCTTTCCATTGTTTTTCCTACAATGGACGTAAGGCTGACCGGTCTATAATTCCCCATGTCCTTCCTACTCCCCTTTTTTTCTATTTCCCCCAGTACCCATTTCCTACGGAGGCTCCTCTTTTCGTCTAATCCCTCTAACCACCTCCTTTCACATCCATGGCGGCACTCTCCTCCGCCTCCAATCACACTTCGTGCACACAGTACAACAGACACTGCAAGGCTGGGTTTCTCAGTCCAATCTCACGCCCTTGCTTTCGACCTTTCGGGAGTTTCCCGAGGATCGGTGCGGCTGCGCAAGAATCGGTTGAGAGGGACCCTGGAAGCCTCCGGGAATGAATAAGGGTCACACAACAGACAACTCTCACACAGGCCAAACCCATACCCAAAAAGACCTGGTCAGATACTTACCTTCCTGGAATCCAGTAATACCAACCAAATGGGGTTCCCCTTAGGCAATTACCTACCAGGAACCGTTGCCTCGCAGGGGTCGAAGGCTTCCTTTCACAGCCGGTGTCTTGGCAGGATACTCAAAGATCCTCTACGCTAAAAAGAGCGTGTGCCGGCTAGAGAGGATCAAAGGGTTCCGCCTCACCGTCGTCGCTTAGGTGGAATGTTTCAACAGGCGGTCAAGGGGAGTCCTTGGCTGGCCCAAGCTCCCTCCCATGGTAAGGAGTCCCTATCGAAGATGAACGGAAAGAGACAGACACACGGACAATCCACTGACAGGACACACCACAGAGAACGTAACAAATAACCAGAACCAGGAGTCCGAGGCGGTGTCCCGCCTGGCTCATGGAGGGTTGGAGTTAATGATTGCGTCCAGTCCTCCGCCCTCCCCAGAGGACTTAGTCCTAAACCAGACCAGAACCAGAAATACCAAAAAGGTATTTACCTGATGGACGCATCCAAGAAGAGCTCTCCGAAAAACAGGCTCGAATTTGTCTGAGTCAATCCTGGGTGTCCTGATCCGTTCTCAGAGGCAGGGATGCAATCGGGGGCCCTGGAACGTCTCAGGGTGGCCAACCCCTCGATTCCCGGTCTCCAGAACAGCCAGGTCCCAAGGAGGTCTCTGGGCATCTCGCTGGGGCCTCCAAATGTTGCAGTGTAACCTGGAGATCACCCAGAGACCACTCAAACGCCCAATTAGTCAAAAGCAAAATACTTTATTTTAGCTGGCGACTGCATGAGGCAACAAATCCAGCCTAAAAATCATGCAGCCCCAATTAACGTTACTGTCACTCTTTTATACGTTGAGTAGTTCCTGTTACAGCGTAAGCTGAGATTTATCACCTTTTTTGGCCTGGGAAGCCACCTTTCTTTGTGTGCTGAGCCTCATTATTACCTTTTGATCTTGGAATAAACATCTGTGGATACAGTTGTTGTTGTTGGCTGACTTACAGACCCAGAGACTGCCAGGCTCATTATCTGCCTCCTGGTCATCTCTTTGTGGATTCGCAGTATTTTCCTGGGAGAATGCTGATAAGC
Source organism: Varanus salvator macromaculatus (assembly GCA_023646645.1). NCBI lineage: Eukaryota > Metazoa > Chordata > Lepidosauria > Squamata > Varanidae > Varanus > Varanus salvator. The sequence continues at coordinate 953,496 of JAIXND010000715.1, read as the reverse complement.
CATTTAAGGTATGCAAGCATTTTATACAAAGGCAAATTATTATGCCTACTGATATTAACTAGATTATAACTACTACTATAGCCAATACGTTTCTATCACACTGTCACGCATGAAACCACTGGGAGAGGTCATCAGGAAGTGTGGGCTGAGGAATCATCAGTACGTGGATGATACCCAGCTCTACCTCTCATTCTCCACCGATCCAGGTGAGGCGGTGGCTGTGCTGAACCGGTGCCTGGCCGAGGTAATGGGCTGGATGAGGGCCAATAAACTGAAGCTCAATCCAGACAAGACGGAGGTCCTGTTGGTGGGCAGTTCGGGCCTTGGAATGGGGGACTTGGGCCTTGTCCTGGATGGGGTTGCACTCCCTCTAAAGGGCAAGGACTGCAGCTTGGGGGTACTCCTCGACCCGGAGCTGTCATTACATGCTCAGGTGGCAGCGACAGCGAGAAGTGCTTTCCTACAGCTTCAGCTGATACATCAGCTGCGTCCCTTTCTAGACTACAACTGCCTGGTGACAGTGACCCACGTGTTGGTGACTTCCCGATTAGACTTCTGTAACACGCTCTACGTGGGGCTGCCCTTGAAGATGGTCCAGATACTTCAATTGGTGCAGAATAGAGCTGTCAGGTTGCTGACGGGGACTGGGCGTTGTTCTCATATAACCCCAGTTCTCCGTCAGCTCCACTGGCTCCTGATTGAAGTCTGGGCCCAATTCAAGGTGTTGGTTTTGACCTATAAGGCCCTAAATGGCTTGGAACCTGGATACCTAATGGAGCGCCTATGCCCATATATGCCCTCCCGCCCTCTGAGATCAGCAACAGAGGCTCTCCTCCGGGAACACTCAGTGAATGAGATTAAGAGGGTGAGTACCTGGAGGAGGGCCTTCCCTGCGGTGGCGCCCCGTCTATGGAATGCGCTCCCCAGCGAGGTCTGCCTGGCGCCGTCGTTATTTGTTTTTCAGCACCAGGTGAAGACCTTTTTATTTAAATCAGATTTTAATTGTTAATTTGTTTAATATTTATATTTGTTAATTTAGATTGTATTTTTAAGGGGTTTTGCCGAGATGCACCGGGGGGGTGGGGGTGGGGGTAATTTATTTATTTATTTAATTGACAGATTTATATGCCGCCCCCTGCAACAAGCCTCGGGGCGGCTAATTGAAGTTATTTGTGTTAAATTTTTACTGTTGTGAGCCACCCCGAGGCTTTATTGCGATGGGGCAGCATAGAAATGTTTTAATAAATAAATAAATAATGGGCTTAGGGTGTTAGGAATGAAATCCCAGCAGTGACGATACGGAGGCAAAGTACCAAGCAGTGCAGTTTAAAGCGTTCTTGCAGGAGCGGGCGCCCACCTCACAGGCAGTGCGCCGTTTCCACACATGGCCTTGCCTTCTATTCCCTTTGCCCGGCTGCAGACCCTGCCTCTTTCCTCCCACTGGCTGGGTAGCTAAGAGGACGCAATCTTCGCCGTCCGCCTCCGTCATACCACCCCTCGGTATGCTCCCCCTCCCGCTCATGCGTCCCATGTTCATGCTGATGAGCCCGTTACCTATGAGAGGGGTGGCAGTTACTATTCATGCGCCTATTAAGCCTGCGCAGTTCCTTCTAAGAGTTCAACAGGTCGGCTTGGCCTTGGAGCCTCTCACCTGATGCCCACTCATTTCCCAAATCTTGTGGGAGGATGAGATAGGACGAGCAGGCCTTCCTCCAGGCTCCTTACCGCCAGTTGTAAGAGGCCATCAATTTCCTGCTCTCTTCCATGGAAGGTGACAGTTTTACCACTGCCCCCCCTCCCAATTTTACCCCCTCTGGCAATTTTCAGGACTTGGATGTAAGAAACACTATTACTCTTAGTACGACTATTTACATGATTCAATTCTCAGGCCCTTTGGCCTTCAGGGACTTCAATGATCCTGCCCTAGCCCTGTATTCCACCCTTTCTGCGGTTTTCACCTTACCACTTAGTAACAGTAATTTTTCATTTCTCACAATCCACCCTTTTTCTTTTATTAACATTTACTGTTACTAACCTGAATTGTTCCCCAGAAATTCCTCCAGCAGAGTCTGCTCTGGGGAGGGTTTTCTACCTTTAACTACCTTTAATGTCGTTATCCTTTCCCCATGTTGGTTTATCCTTGGCATTGTGGTCACCTGAACAGATTCCACAGTCCGTTGGACCATCTGGGCCATCACAGGTATGAACCATGGCAGTGGTAGTAGCCCTGCAACTGCCATCAACAGTACTCCTCTCCATTTCAATGAGCCTCCACCAGACAACTCTCCCCACCATGAGGATCACACTCTTTTTTTTTTTTTTTACAGAAATTGTGTAGAGGAGCACAGTCAGGGCAGTGGGCGCAACAGCAGCTCTCGCATCAGCAAGAGCACCAGCACATCCGAGAGCCAGGCAGCGTCGCCTAACCAACCCTCCCGTGCTCGGTCTTTCGGAGCTTCAGCTTCAAGGGCCCGTCACCAGGATCCACCGTCCGCCCCTTTGGCGGCGGCACGGGTCCCTTCTCCCTTGTGTAATGTGCCCACCCTTTTTCTTTTGTCCAGACAGCCGTTTCGGTCATCAGTAACACCAGTGGTGCAGCTTGGAGTCCTTCCAGGGTTTTTCCAGAACCCCGTCTCCAGTTTTGAACAGACGTACTGTGAACTCCAGGGGAGCTGCGTGTGCCAGTAGTCCCTTCTCCCTGAGGGCAGATGAAGAAGAAGAAATCCCCAGTATATACACAGTTCAGCAGAAATTTTTCTTTTGACTCGAAACTTGGTAACTCCCCCACCCGCCCCAAGTAAGGCAACTCAAACAGCATTTCATAGGGTGATCTCCCCATATCTCTCCCCGGAGCAGTTCGCATCCGGAGCAGGGCCACAGGTAAACACTTTGTCCAAGGCAGTCTAGTCTCCATCCTTAGTTTCTTCAATTGCTGCTTTAGGGTCTGACCCATCCCAGCTCCCCCATCCTTGCTACTTCAGCCTCATCATACTTAAGGCTTATAAAAAGGAACTTCAACCAAGGGGATCAAGTATAGTATTGATCACCAATCCCAGAATGATCTCCCTTTACATGAATAATGGAACTGGGCCCCCTCCCCTCCCTTCGACCATCTGCTGCTGCCGCCGCCGCGCCACTGCCGCCGGACCCGGGGGACAGCTGACGCCACTGTCTGCGGCCATCGCTGGACCTACCTGGGGACAGAGGACGCCGAGGCCAATGCCGCCGCTGCCAGAGGACGCCATCTTGCCGGCCGGCGAGTTCTGCGCGGCTGCCTTTGCTCCCCAGCCCCGCCAGCGTGGGTGAGAGCTACGCCGGATTGGGGGCAGGGCGCGGAGACGAGCCGCAGGCATAACTTGCTGGATGCGGCCGGGCAGTCATCACCATTTGGAGCCGTTCGGGGTCGTGCGGGAGCTGGGCTGGCCAGGGACCCTATTGGTTGGGCGGAATTCTGTATTGGGTGGTTGATGGGGAGTTTTTAAAAGAGTTTTAAAGGTTTTATTGCATTTTAACGTAATTTTAATGGATTCATTCCTGGCCATGACGACTGCGAGGTTGCCTGGGGAGTGCGTGGGCACTGCCATTGGGGTGTTCTTGAGCAATGGCGATGGGGGTCTAACGAGCCTGCGTAGCAGAAGGAGGGACAGATGGTTGGCACCTGTCCCCCCTTCTGGTTACTCCCCCAGCCAGAGGGTTCCAGGTAGGCTTGTCACCCCCCCCCCCGGGCCTGACGGTGCTGCTGCTTAATGCCAGGTCGGTCCACAATAAATCGTCCCTCATCCATGACGTGATCGTGGATGAGGGGGCCAACCGGGCTTGCATTACAGAGACCTGGGCTGGGGAGGGGGGATGTCTCCCTCTCTCAAATGTGCCCGCCGGGTATCTGGTCCAGCACCAGCCACGCCTGGAGGGGAGGGGGGGTCGCTCTGGTTTATCGAGCTTCTATTTCCCTTTCGGGGCTTCCTGTCCTCTCGAGACCGGGGCTGGAGTGCCTCCACTTGGTGTTGGGTGATCAAGACAGATTGGGGATTCTGCTGGTGTACCGTGCACCCTTCTGCCAAACAGGCTCCCTGCCTGAGCTGACGAAGGTCGTCTTGGACCTGGTGTTGAGGACCCCCAGGATGGTGGTCCTGGGGGACTTCAATCTCCACGCCGAGACTGATCTGACCGGGGCGGCTCAGGACTTCATGGTCTCCATGACAGCCATGGGGCTGTCTCAACATGTCAATGGCCCGACCCATGAACATGGACACACTCTGGACCTGGTTTTCTCGACGGGGCAGGAAGAGGGTGGTCTGAGGGTGAGGAACTTGTGTCTGACACCCCTGTCATGGTCAGATCACTTCCTCGTGAGGTTTGTGCTCGAGAGCGGCCTCTCCCTCTGTAAGGGTGCGGACCGGATTGTGTGGGTCTGCCCCCGGAGCCGGATGGATCCAGACAGATTCCTGAAGGCCCTGGGGGAGTTTCCAGTTGACAAGACTGGTGCTCCTGTCGAGGCTCTGGTCGAGCTATGGAATGGGGAAATGACCAGGGCTGTTGACACGATCGCTCCTAAGCATCCTCTCCAGCCTGGCAGAGTCCATTCTTCCCCTTGGTATACATCTGAATTGCGGGCGATGAAGCAGGCTGCGAGACAACTAGAGCGTAGGTGGAGGAGATCACAGGATGAATCTGACCAAACACACTTCAGAGCCCATCATCGGGCCTATGCTGTGGCGGTGAAGGCGGCAAAAAAGACATTCTTTTCCGCTTCCATTGCCTCCTTTAAATGCCATCCGGCGGAGCTTTTTCGGGTGGTACAAGGGCTGGTTCATCCTGGCCCTAAGAAAGATCTGGTTCTGTCCTCGAAGGCCCGCTTTGACGACTTTGCCCAGCATTTCAGGGAGAAAATCGCTCAGATTCGTCACGAGCTAGACTCCACTAGTGATTCAGAGGCTTCTGGGGAAATACCAATGTCGCCGACTGGTCCAAAATTAATGGATGAATTTCAGTTATTGCGGCCTGATGATGTGGACAAGGTGCTTGGACGAGTACGTCCCATCACTTGCCTATTGGACCCTTGCCCATCTTGGCTAATTAACAACACCAAGCATGGGATTGGGTCCTGGATCTTGGAAGTGGTTAACACTTCTCTGAGGGAGGGCCGGGTACCTGCCCCTTTAAAGGAGGTGGTCGTCCAAATGGTCCTGAAGAAGGCGTCACTGGATCCAGAGATGGCCACTAATTATAGACCAGTGGCCAACAACCCGTTTCTGGGCAAGGTGTTGGAGCGGGTGGTGGCGGGACAACTCCAGGTACTCTTGGATGAAACTGATTATCTGGACCCATTTCAGTCTGGCTTCAGACCCGGGTACGGCACTGAATCTGCCTTGGTCGCCCTGTACGATGACCTGTGCAGGGAGAGGGACAGGGAGAGTGCGTCCCTGTTGGTCCTCCTGGACCTCTCAGCGGCTTTCGATATCATCGGCCATGGTGTTCTTCTGGAGAGGCTGGCGGGATTGGGAGTTAGGGGCACTGCTTGGCAGTGGTTCCGCTCCTACCTCAATGGCCGATTCCAGAAGGTGGTGCTGGGGGACTGTGGCTCTGCACCATGACAGCTATGCCATGGAGTACCGCAGGGGTCCATTTTGTCCCCCTTGCTATTCAACATCTACATGAAACCGCTGGGAGAGGTCATCTGGAGGTGTGGGTTGCAAAGTCATCAGTACGCGGATGACACCCAGCTCTACCTCTCGTTCTCCACTGATCCAGGTGAGGCAGTGGCTGTGCTGAACCAGTGCCTGGGTGAGGTGATGGGCTGGATGAGGGCCAATAAACTGAGGCTCAATCCAGACAAGACGGAGGTCCTGTTGGTTGGTGGATCGGGCTTCGGGGTGGGGGACCTTGACCTTGTCCTGAATGGGGTTGCACTCCCTCTGAGGGACAGGGTCCGCAGCTTGGGAGTGCTTCTCGACCCAGAGCTATCGTTGGAAGCTCAAGTGACTGCGGTGGTGAGGAGCGCTTTCCATCAGCTCCGGCTGATCCATCAGCTCCTTCTCTACCTGAAGGACGACTGCCTAGTGACCGTGATGCATGCATTGGTTACTTCCTGGTTGGATTTCTGTAATGTGCTCTACGCGGGGCTGCCCTTGAAGACGGTCAGGATACTTCAGATGGTGCAAAACAGAGCTACCAGGTTGTTGACGGGGACTGGGCGTTATTTTCACTTAACCCCAGTCCTTCGTCAGCTCCACTGGCTCCCCATCGAAGTCCGGGTTCAATTCAAGGTGCTGGTCATGACCTACAAAGCCCTTAACGGCTTGGGACCTGGTTACCTGAAGAAGCACCTGCGTCCATATGTGCCCTCCCATCCCTTGAGATCGGCGGCAGAGGCCCTCCTCCGGGAGAGACATCGGGAGGCAAAATACCCAAAGGAGGGCCTTCTCTGTGGTGGCGTCCCATCTGTGGAATGCGCTCCCCAGAGAGGCCTGCCTGGCACCGTCGTTATTTGTTTATTTAACCTTTTTATTTAAACGTTATTTTAACTGTTGGTTGTATTTATTGACTTTAAATCTGCTGCCAGGATGTCTCCAGTATTTTGTATAGAAATATATTTATTTATGTATTGGAAGCCGTCCCGAGGCTTATGTGAATGGGGCGGCATACAAGTTGTCCGAATGAATGAATGAATGAATGAATGAATGAATGAATGAATGAATAATGGCCAATTGTTTGGGCAGAGCCAATTTTTACAGTACTTGCACCAACTTCTCATGCGTCAAAACTTTTCCTCTACTCATGATCAAACTGCTTTCCTGCCAAATTTTCCCAAAGGCATGTGCTAGCCCAAATACACCCCAATGCCACATCTGTTTTTAGAGCTTGATCTACGAGAGCCTTAGCTCCCCAAAGGCTACTTTCACGGAGTCTCTGGATCACTTGCCTAGCTAGTCCCTTAGATAGCCATTCTCAGCCATCAGACATTACCCATCTTCCAGAGTCTAGATCCTTCTCAGTTCCTTCCGACAATCTCAGGGCTCACTTCAGAGCCCATAACGCACAAGTTTGGGCTGACCAGGAGGAGGACAGTCTCCCGCTATCCCTCACCTGGTTCCCTTTTATTACTTGTATCCATGATGCCTTTCCCCTTACTTTATTTTCTAGATCCACTAATTCCACACAATCATGCTCTTACTCCGAGTCCCAACTGCCTCCTATCAAGAAATCTACAGGATTCGCACCTCCTCCAGCAGTCAAAATCAAATCTACTTGATTCATCAATACAGCCTCATACTTAAGAAGTCAGGAGTCAGTTAGCCACCTTCCAGCCCCGGTGGCTAACAGAGCTTGCACTGGGGGTGCCACTGTCACCACCCAAGCTTCCCCAAAGGTTAACTTCCTGGCTTCTTCAGCCAATAGGGCTGTGGCTGCACAGGCTGTTCCCCCCATCCCTTTAATGCCAGCCCTCTCTTTGGCTCCCCTTCCTCAGTAAATGCTGCAGTAGCAAATAAAAAAATGCTCCTATTCACCATGGCCTCATAAACTTTCCTTCAGCTCTCTTCTCCATGGGGCACCTGAGCCCTTCAAGAGGAGCTGTGCAGCATCGTTTGCGCATCATTCCAAGTTGAGTGATAAAACATAGAGACAAAGTGAGTCAGAAAAGGGGGTCTCCCCTGGTCATCTAGTCTGACCCCCGGTTTCAGCCAACTCTGTTCCTATAATCCACAGCATGTGGTTGTCCAAACGTCTTCACTGATGGGCCTCAACCACCTCCCATGAAACCCATCCCATTTTCCGGGGGTTCCTGACCCTCAGAGATTATCTTCTAACACTTAACCTGAAACCTCGTTCCTGGAGTTTTGTTTCACTGGAATGCAGCCTGCCCTGCTGGCATTAGTCCAATTAGTGCTTTGAAACAAACATCACCTTTTCAGAATCCTCTGGAAAAACTAGGATTCCGATTCTTTTAATTATACAACTCAGAGGTGGCCAATGGTTGTTGAACACACACAGAAACAGAAACACAAACACAAAGCCAGGCAGAACTGGTCACAGTGGCACCTGCCCTTTCCTGCTGTTAAGTTATGGCCTGCTCACTCTCGAGCCCAATGCAATAAATTCTTGCAGGGAGAGGCATCATGCCCCCCCCCCTCCTCTCCAAGCCTGTAAACACAAAGTGTTCGATTTTCCTTCCAGGCCTCACAAGCACCAGCTGCCTGTGGTTTTAGAGACAAGTCAGAATCGGTCCTCCTCATTAGCTTAGTCTCTACCTCCCCTCCAACGCCTTTTACCAAAACCCCAGTCCGGCTAGGAGATCTCTCCCTGCCAAGTGACAAATTTCCTCCCCCAGTACAAAATCACACCACACAACGGTTTCGCCAGGCTCATGTTTTACCTGAGCAGGTTCAAATATTTTCGCTTTTCCCAGATTACCTGCCACTCCTTGAGCCATCAATTCCCCTTTTCCCAATCTCATTCCATCTGGAATCAGATTCATTGTGGAGCAGGTAGCTCCAGAGCCTGCCATAAATGCCATGTCTTTCCCAAATGGTCCCACTTTCAAACTTATCAAGGGTTCCCAGTGGGTCCTCCTATGAGGAGACCCCTGACCTTCCTAGTCTTTGTCCATATTCGTGAGAGAAATCAACCTCTCCTCTCCCCTCAGCTCACTCAGGGCACTCTCGTTCAAAGTGCCCACCCTTTCCACATTGATAGCATCCTGCGCTTAATCCTTCATTCATTCGCCCCTCCTAGGTGCGGGCTGAAGTCCTCTTCCTCGACCTCATCCTCTACCTTTCCTCTATTGCCATTGCCTTCCATCCTTTGAGCCATGAACTCCATTTCTCCTCATCCTCTCTCCTCGCATACACTTTGTGTGCCTCTCTCAACAAATCTTCCTACGTCCTTGCCTCTCTTCCGTCTAACTCCTGCAACTTCTGTTCTGCCTAATATCCTCCCCTGCCTTCCCTGCAAACTGGCACTTCAGCAATATCTATCTGCTGGGCTGGATTCCTGGATCCAGTTGCCCATTTTTCTGCACCTGTTGCTTCAGTCTCTCCAGCCACACAGACGGAGTATCATCTTTCTTTTATTGCAAAGACAAAGTCTTACGTACATTAAGAGACTGAGGTACTGCTTCTTTGATTCCCTGGATCATATACTCTAATACTTCCCAACTCTCCCTTCTAGAAGCCAGCATGGAGCATCTCCTGCTCTGTGGAGATTTTCTCTATTCCAAACTTCTGTAGCTGCCTGTTGGATCAACCTCAATTCTTCACCAGAAAACAAAATGCAAGCAAGCAAGCAAACAAAAATAGCTAGCAGTTCCTGCCTGCGTAAAAGGTTTCACCTCTGCTGCAGTCAGAGAGGACTCCACAAACCCAAATCCTCCCATTGCCACAGTACCTGCCCCAAAGGGCCATAATATGAGTTTGCTGTCCTCATGCTTTAGGACCAACCAGCAAGACCCCCTCCTGTGAGCCGTGGCTAAGTTTTTCCTGTAAGGTGGGATTTCCATCCTTCAAGCTCTGAAGCTCCTTAGGGAGTTCGGGGAATGAAGAAGTGGTTCCTGTAAGGAGTTTTTAAAATCCAATTGTCAGTAGTAAAAATAATCTCAGTAGTGACGATATGGAGGCAAAGTACCAAGCAGTGCAGTTTAATACGTTCTTGCAAGAGCAGGCGCCCACCACACAGGCAGCGCGCCGTTTCCACACAAGACATTGCCTTCTATTCGCTTTGCCCGGCTCACAGACCCTGCCTCTTTTCCCCCATTGACTGGGCTACTCAGAGGGCACAATCTTCTCCGTCCGCCTCCATCATACCACCCCTTAGCATGCTCCCCTTCCCGCACATACGTCCCATGTTCATGCTAATGAGCCCATTACCTATTAACGGGTGTCCGTTAATATTCATGCACCTATTAAGCCTGCGCACTATCTCCTAAAAGTTCAACAAGTGAAAGTGGCCTTGAAAATTCCAACTTGACGTCAACTTGTTTCTTAAACCTTGTGGGAGGATGAGATAGGAAGAGCAGACCTTTCTTCAGGCCCTTTACCACCAGTTATAAAAGGTAATTAATTGCCTGCTCTCTTCCACTGAAGGTGACAGATTTAACACTGTCCTCCAATTTTACCCCCCTCTGGCATTATTTATTTATTTGTTTGTTTGTTTATTAAAACATTTATATGCCACCCCATCGCAACAAAGCCTCAGGGTGGCTCACAACATTAATTAAAATACAATAAAACAGGTCTTTGATGTAAGAAGCACTACTTCCCTTAGTACAGCTATTTACATGATTCGATTCTCAAGCCTTTTGGCCTTAAGAGACTTCATTGATCCTGTCCTAGCCCTGTATTTCACCTTAACACTTAGTAACAGTAACATTCCATTTTTCACAGTTCCCAGGAGCAAGGTGCCTTCGCCTTTCCTAGGGTATGGTGGCAAACGATCGAAGGGATCCCATTGTTGTAAGGCCTCCAGACTGGTTGAAACTGAGGCAGGCAGTCAGCTGCCTGCATACCTAGATTCCTCAGTCCCCAATTTGGTTTGATTCTTTGTCAGTTTTAAGACCTGACATACAGAGGGGTCATCAGACCCGTATTGGGCCAGATGAATCCTCTAACCAGGGTGTATTTTCATCCTTTTTTTTTTTTCTTTTGGCTTTTCTTCCTAAGATTCCCTTTAAGAGGGAAATCATTTAAATCTTTCTTCAGTTGTTCCAACCCTTTTCTCAACCCTCTATGCAGTCTCTGAAGTTGTTGTAAAAGACTTCTCTGGGCCTCTCGCTCGCCCCCCTCCTCCATCCCTGCATTCAAAATTCAGCCGCTCCCTCCCTTTCCGGAGCATACGCAGTCGGCCCCAGGGGAACGCAGGGCTCCAATAACCCATCTTCAATTAGGCCTTCAGCTGCTGGTTTTAGGCCATGACGCCCCTCCATTGATTTGGGTATTGCCTCTGTCTTGCCACCTCACCGGGCGTTTTACAGCATCTCCTGGTGAATACATTCCCTCCCCAATTTGAGGGTAGTGCATTGAAAAATGGGTACTGAAAATCCTTCCCCCTTCACTCCAGATACCTCGAGTTTCTGAGGTAACAAGTGTACTCCCTGGGGGATATAATTTAACGAGGTCCGGGCTGCCCCGGTATCAACCAGGAAGACCACTTCCTCCTCCTGGGGTCCCACCTTCTTTTTTTTTTCCGCTCCTGCCGTTCCCCAGTAAGATGCTCTCTTATATGGGGTTGACCGCCCCCCCTTCTCTTTAGGGTACTGGGGGGGGTGTCCACATTCCTTTCACAGCCTCATCTACCATAGACACCAGGATCTTTGCCTGCCTCTTCTGACTTTCCTCTTCCCTTCGTACATATACCTTCTGTGCTTCCTTCAGTAATTCTTCTGAGGCCTTTTCATTCCACCCATCTATTTTCTGAAGCTTTTTCCGAACCTCTGGCCAAGGCTTGGTAACAAAATGGATCTTCAACAGCCCTACTGCAACAGGATCATTTTGCTCCTATCTGCAGCGCTATTGCTGTCCCAGCGGGGGTCTGTATTAGGGAATTTTTCCTCCGCTGTTTCAGCACCCCCCCCCCAGGGGGGTTCTGAAGTTCCCACTCTTCCAAAGCTGCCCTCCTGAGCAGTCCTCTCTCTTCCCCAGTGAAGAGAGTAGTCACTATAGACATCAATTCTTCCCACATATAGACATCAGGTCCCACGAATTGATCCCACTGCTTCGCCAGTCCAACAGGATCGTCCACCCAGGACCTCCTTTCTTTCTTAAAATTCCTCACATCACCGCTGGTTAGGGGTGCATTTCCATATCCCGCTTGTCTCTCCCCCATGGGGACTTCTCTCAAGGGATACATGTTCTCATTTGGCGCCTTCCTTTTTCTCCGGACATTGTCCCCCAAAGACAGGCTGGCAGCATCCTTCCTGCATTGATCGCTTTCTCTTTCCAGTCTGGGATGTCTATTCCTGACAATCCCTTCTGCACCTTGCTCCTCCTGAAGAGGAGCAGTCGGTTCCTCCCTTTCCCTTTCTCCCGGTGGGGCCTCTATCTCCCGGTCTGGCCCACCTCCCTGGCCTTCCCAGGAGTGTATGGCAGATCACCCCAATGAGTCAACAACCGTCCCAGTGGACTAGGAGGGGGAATTTTCGGCGGGGTTCCCCCCCCCCCACCTTTCCCTTCCTCCTCCTTCCTTAGTTTTGCCTTAGAGTTTCCCCGGCCTCCACTCAGCCAACAGTAGTGCCTGCTGAGTCCCCATGGACTCTGCGCTCGCCGATGACCCTTTCCTTTCCCGAGGCTTCCAATCAGTGAGTTGAGACACTCGCTCCGTACTCCTTAGTACGTCTCAATCACTCTCTCAAGCCTCACACAGGGGGTTCTTCCTCCTTCTCCAGAGGTTTCCTGCCCCCTGTTCACCACCAAGGCAATACTGAGAGCATCCACACTCACTTCTTACCTTGGTCCCTGCACGGAGTTGCCTGGCGACCGCGGCAGCGGCTCCTTACCCATTGGTCCATCCCACCAACAGAGCCCCGTCCCAGCTGCTTCTCTTTGTCCCCATATGACGTCCAAAATTTAAATGGGGCAGTGCCCAGGCAGTCCCTCCACCTGACCTAGGCCACCGAAATTGGCAGGACGCGTCTCCCTGGTGCAGGCTGGAGAAATACTCACCTGGGACGAGCCACCATCCCGGACGAGCCCCCAATTGTCAGGAGTAAATCCCAGCAGTGACGATACGGAGGCAAAGTACCAAGCAGTACAGTTTGATTCGTTCTTGCAAGAGCGGGCGCCCACCTCACAGGCAGCGCGCCGTTCACACACACAACATTCACCTTTTCCCTTTCCCCGGCTCGCAGGCCCTTCCTCTTTTCCCCCACTGGCTGGGTAGCTAAGAGGACGCAATCTTCGCCGTCCGCCTCCGTCATACCACCCCTCGATATGCTCCCCCTCCCGCTCATGCGTCCCATGTTCATGCTGATGAGCCCGTTACCTATGAGAGGGGTGGCAGTTACTATTCATGCACCTATTAAGTGTGCGCAGTTCCTTCTAAGAGTTCAACAGGTCGGCGTGGCCTTGTAGATTCTTACTTGACGCCAGCTTGCTTCTTAAATCTTGTGAGAGGATGAGATAGGAAGAACAGGCCTTCCTCCAGGCTCATTACAGCCAGTTGTAAAAGCTAATCAATTTCCTGCTCTCTTTCATGGAAGGTGACAGTTTTACCACTGTCCCCCAATTTTACCCTCTCTGACAATTTTCAGGACTTGGATGGGGACTGGTCATTATTCTCATATAACGCTGGTCCTCCGTCAGCTCCACTGGCTCCCAGTTGAAGTCCAGGCCCAATCCAAGGTGCTGGTTTCGACCTATAAGCCCTGAACGGCTTGGGACCAGGATACCTGAAGGAACGTCTCCTCCCCTATATGCCCTCACACCCCTTAAGATTGGTGGGGGAGGCCTTGCTCCGGGAGCCCTCCTTGAAGGAAGTACGGAGGGTGTCTTCCCGGAGGAGGGCCTTCCCTGCGGTGGCGCCCAGACTATGGAATGCGCTCCCCAGAGAGGTCCGCCTGGCACCAACTCTCTAGTCTTTCCGGCGCCAGGTTAAGACCTTTTTATTTACCCATCATTTTAATAATTAAATTAATAATTTTAAATAAGAAATTAACAACATTTTATATAGTCGCATTTTCTTTTTGTTCTTTCTTTTCCTTTTTTTTTCTTTCTTTTAATTTTGAACAGCTATTATCGAATGTTTTAATGTTTATTATTGAATGTTTTAACTGTATTTTATATGATTATTTAACTGTTGTAAGCATTCCTGAGACTGAAAAAAAGACGGGATAAAAATGTTTTGAATAAAAATAATAAATAAATAAATACTAACTAGATTCATTTTCTGGGGCATCCAGGTGGCTCAATTGCTTTTTGCTAGATCTGGGATTTGTGGCCACAAGTACTTCAGAAGCCAGAAAAGTTAAAGATTTGCATTAAAAAGACTCAAAGTATTTTTACTTTTTATTTTAAACAAGCAAAACTTAATTCTGGGGCTGCCAGTCATTCTCTGTTAAATATTTGCATTAAAAAGACTCAAAGTATTTTTACTTTTTATTTTAAACAAGCAAAACTTAATTCTGGGGCTGCCAGTCATTCTCTCAAATTAAAAATAATTTGAGTCGCCCTGGCCAGAGATTAAAACTAATAAATAATGTTAACAATTAAAATAGCGTTTGAATAAAAAGGTCTTCGCCTGGCGCCGAAAAACAAATAACGATGACGCCAGGCGGACCTCTCTGGGGAGGACCCTGACCCTTATAACGCTCCCGCATGGAAAATAGCTGTAAGACACATGGCATGAAAATATCTAGGAGATCTCTGTAGTATCATCATTACTGTCTGTAATTTTGATTTGTAAATTTTGGAAATTTGTAAATGTGTGTACATTTGGCATTTTGGAAATTTGTAAATTTTGAATTTTGTACTTTTCTACTTTTGTAATGATGCAAGTTTCATTGGTTTTGTACTTTGTAGTATGTTCTTATTTAAATAAAAAATTTCAACCTAAAAAAAAAAAAATTCAACCTAACCCTAGGGTTAGGGATAGGGTTAGGGTTAGGGTTAGGTTGAAATTTTTTTTTTTTTAGGTTGAAATTTTTTATTTAGGGTTAGGGCGGACTTTTAAGAACTCCTGGCTTTAATTGATTGGACTGACTGAAACATGGATTGTGGATTTGATGATGGGGGGCATGCTGGTATTGTAAAATTCATCTTTGTGGGAGTAAAGATGGGAGTGGAGAGCATTTAGAACTTTCTGTCTTGATTATTTGCTTTTGAAGTTTATTTGCTTTTGCCACAGGAAGTTTCTGTAAAGCAAGATTCTAAGTAAAGTCTGGGATTCTTCCTCCTTGGGTGAAGAACCATCCAAATACCTGCCAACTTCCTATAGAAGATCGAGTTTCCAATCCTGATGGAAAATCGTTTGAATGTCATTTTAGGTAGGATTTATGGACCCTCACAGTGCAGTAAAATCATGATTCAGTGTGAAGATTACTGTCTGCATGTTTTGACTTGTCAGATTTGATTTCTTTCAGCACTCATTCCATTTTAATATTGTATTTCTTTTACAATTATTGAAAGGTTTTTATCTTTGCCTTTCACAGGTATGTTTTTCTTTCAAATGCTGCCTGTTTGAACAGCTCATTTTTGTCATGAGTCACTTGGCTACTGTTCTGTACTGTAGAAAAGTGGCATATACATAAATATTTATACAAAAATATGTACCCTACTTTGCTTCTCAAAAAAGACGCCACTCAAACTAGATGAATACAAGCATGGAACCCACAAGAACTCATCTCCAAAATAGAATTATCAGACTAATTAAAAAGAAAGCAAAAAACCCCAAGATGTAAGAATGCCAAACTGATAATAACTTAAGCAAGAATAAAGTTATATAAACAATGGCAGCACAATATATTGTGTTTATTGTACAGATGTCTTTAACTGATACTTCTCTTCCTGTTGTTGTGGGCAACTTTGGGAAACAAACATTTTGAAAAAGTGTGATAAAAATACACCAAATCATTCAATGAATTATTGTTTGTGTTTGGCTTCTTAAACTCTGGAGTGTGCTTACTTATTTAAGATATAGCCTACTTTTTCCTTAAAACAAACTCAGCACAGCTTACATCATTCTCCTTCTGCTCTCATCGTTCTCTCTTCTGCTTGGCCCAGAGTCCCCCATCTGGCTTCATGGCCAAGCAGGGACTAGAACCCAGATTGTCTGAGTCTCAGCCCAAATCACATGTTATGATTTAAGGTAAATAACATGTTATGGAATGAATATTAAATTGGAAGCCCGCCTTTCCCATCCTTGTGAATGCCAGATGCTTTGGACTACAACTTCTAGCATTCCTGACTATTGGTCGGGCTGCCTGGGGTTGATGAGAATTGAAGGCCAAACATTTGCTGAGCACCAGATCAAGGAAGGCAGTTGTAAATGACACGGGCAAATGCCCTGTGACTTTCCAGTATAGTGAAGTGTTGGGCTGGGGAAGGTTTTTCTTGTTCTCCTTTCCTTTTATGATTTCTCCTTTGTTTTGCTGAAATCTGCAATAACAAAGCACTTTAAAAGTTGCACAAAATGGCCACAGCGATGCTGCTGAGCTCATTTCAATGGATGCAACTCACCTGGTGGGGAAGCCACCTGCCCATCTGCTCACCACAGTCCAGGAAATCTCCGCAGTGTCATGGTACCGGATCTCATACTGGGCCTCCGTTGCTGAAAGCAGCTCGTTGACTAGCAAGCTCCATTCCAGCTGAAAGCAGCGGCTCCGGTTTGCCACGACAGTGTTCACCATGGGGGGACTCCGTTTCACTGGGGTGCAGAAGGTTCCGTTTCCCAAGGGGAAGGAATTTTAAACATTATTCTTATTCTTGGGTTGCCCCAAAGCAGTGAGCTAATACAACAAAGGATATCACGGAAGTACCATAACTCAGTCACCAATCAAAACCTTCCTAAGAGAAAGGCTTAGTCACTGCTTTTGCCAAACCTGTCTCCCACACACTTAGGGACTAGAAACATGATCAGGCAATAAGAGAGACAAGAAGCAGAAGAGGCAGAGGAGGGAGCAGCTGCTGCTGCCACCAAAGAAGCCAAAGGAGAATCAATCGGAACCACCACACGCAGACAGAGGAGCTTGACTCTGTCCTGCAGCTGAGACTGCTTAAAAGTTTTTAAGCCATGTATAATTTTCTTTGAAATACAGTGGTACCTTGGCTCATGAACTTAATCCATTCCAGGACTCTGGTCGCAACCCAAATTGGTCAAAGGCAAGTCAAATTCCCCCATAAGGGTCAATGTAAATAAGGTTAATCCGTTCTGTAAATATCTTTTTATCACAAAAATGTGAAGCAAAGTGACAAAGAGCAACAAAGTAACAAAGTACAGTACAGTGGAGAACACTAACCTAGGCAGGGGGGGGGAGGTTATTGTTTGGAGGGAGAGTCCAAACCATAATCATGCGATCGCGGTCGTACTCGGGCAGGGAAGATGGGTGAGATTGGGGGCACACTCGTGCAGGGTGATGATCGTGATTGCGGCCATCTCTCCACCCACCCCTCCTGCGCACGATCATGCAGGGAAGGCGGGTGCGCTCAGAATTGTCACCCAATGAAGAGTTCGCGACCTGAGTCAAAATTTTTCTGAAATTTCTGTTCTTGACCCGATTTGGTCATGAGCTGAGGTACCATTGTACATTGTCATGCATGTGCATTGTTTTTCTTTTCTGTTCTGTTGCATCATGCTTTCGCTTTGAAAGCCTTTTTTGCACTGCCTGTTTAAAGAAGGGGATGGTATTGTCAGACCCTTTTTTGCTGGCCTTGTTCTATTGTCTTCAAACTTTCCAAACACCCCCTGCTTGTTATTGTCTTGGCAAGAATAGTAGCAAATAAGTAAAAAGCTAACCTAAGCTATTCAAGGACCATGACAAATAAAGAATGCATTTTTAAAGTATTTAGAGAAAGCTAACATTTTTATTCCATATATGAGGGGGAACCCAAAAAACCCAGAAATTTATAAAAAAAAATGTGTATTTATTTTCACATGTTCAAACTTCAGTCACCTTCAAAGTATTCTGCGTTTGATGCAATACACCTATCAAGACTTTTTTTCCACTGCTCAAACCAGGTTTTGAACGTGTTGATTCTGCTGCCTTTTAGTGCTTCTGCCATTTTTTGTTTCACCTCTTCCACATCGGTGAAACATTTCCCTCTGGGGGCGTTTTTCATCCGGGGAAACAAAGAAAAGTTGCACAGGGTGAGATCGGGCGAATGGGGAGGGTGGGGCACAAGGGTGATTCCAGTTTTGGTCAAAAACTGCTGAACACTCAGCTGGACAAAATTTCACTGCCACACGTTGTTCATGTAAATCAGCCGTCACAAAATAGGCAAACACATTGAAAGAGTCTGCATCTGGTTGTTCTTCTTCCGCAGTGATGGCTGATTCTGATTCAGTTGCTGCTCCTGCTGCTTCCTCTGTGGCTGCTTCAACTGCGTCTGTGTCCTCTGCTTCAGCTTTTGCTTCCTTTGCATGATTTCTATAAATAAATTCCGGGGGTGGGTTGCATCCCCCCCTTATATGGGCATACAAGAGGAAAAGAGACAGGACATACATGCAATCCTATGCACATTTAGACAGAAAAAGGTTCTTCCGCTCCCGGTTAGGCTGGGTGCAGCAAAGTGGTAGCTCTCAGCCTTTTTTCCTGTTCAAATGTGTCCAGAACTGCACCCTGAACAAACTAGTGTAAACTGCAGGGAGGGTTTTGGGCTCACTGAAAATTCATATTTTGTTCATTTGTACTTCACTGCAGCAGCACACCATTTGGGCTGGCCAGGTGGCCTGCTTTACAAAGGACAGTCCTCTTTTGTACTAAAAGGTACCCTAGATTTGAGGAGCCATCCAGGGCAAGTTGGATTTAAAGATAAAGGACCCAAAGAAGCAGTCACACCAGGCCCCTTGAAGTTATGTGCTTGCTCTCTCTCTGGTCAGGTATAAACAAATAATAATAATAGTCATATGAAACAGCACCTACAATTTCTGTGCAACTCTGTGCCCTCTTTCTTCCACAAGATGTAACCAGCCATCCTAATTCTTGCAGTGGCCTTGTTGGGGCAGGACTTTGCACCCCAGGGGCCTATTTGTTTAACACAAGCACCCCCACTCCTGCTGCAGGGCCACCTCCCCAGAGGGCGAAGCAACTGATGTCAGACCTGTTCCCAGCTACAGAACACCTGAAAGAATAGCATTGAAGCCGTGGTCTTGAATGACTGCTCAGCTTCTGCATAAGACCCATGGTTGGCAGCGACTTATAGCCTGAAGTGCCTGATCCCACCTAACTCTTGGAAGCAAGAGTCCAGCCTGGTTAGAATCTGGATGGGGAACTTGAGTCCTGCATTGAGTAGGCTGTTGTCCCAATGACCCTCTAGGCCCCTTCCAAGTGTATGATTCTATGAGCTGATTCCTTGCCGAGTCCAGAAGTTTCATCACTGATTTATCTCCCTTCACTCCCCGCCCCGCCCCCACAACCCACTTGGAAATCCCTTCCTCCCAGGGGTACCAGGGCTGACGAAGACTGGCCTCCCAAAAGGACCAGATAGAAGGGCTGGCCTCAGTTCAGCAGCCACAGAATTAATGTTCCCTCCACTTCCAGGAAACCAGCATGGAAGAAAATATTAGACCTGCTGTATGGTGCAAACATGGCTCACAAGAAGAAAAAGGACACAATGGGTGATGGGGGGGGGGGAGTTTAGCGATGAACAACAGGCAGTGTCCCTGACACACACCCAGGGAGAAAGCAGAGCAGATCAGCTTATAGGATTGGAACAAAAAACATCTCCCACTGTCAACAAAGCTGGGGAGAGGAGGCAGTGGAGGAGCCACAGAGGGGGCTGAGGGTCTGTCACCTTCTCCGCACTCTCTTCACAGCATCAAGCCCTTTCTGTGTCTCTCCTGCAGTGTGGAACATGTGCTTCAACAGAGTTCAATTTTCACCCTTCCGCCCAGTGCATAGCAGACACAAGTATCCCATCATTTTGCCATCCAATGTGGCTGCTCTTGAGGGAAACATGGTCAATGCAAAGGCCTGTTACAAGGCAGGACCCTGCAGGGAAATCTTTCACGGCCTTCCCTGTAACACTGGCTTTTGCTCAGAGCAAGATGCTTTTTGTTTGTTTGCTTTTTTAAGGGACCATAGCTTAGTGCAATCCAGGCACACAATTGCCCTTCAGATATTTTGCACCCCATATTTTGTCTGAACCGTTGGACAGGCCTTTTTTCCTCTCAAAACCTAGTCATCAGTCTTATTTGACTATAGGTTGCTTTTTTCAATGCATATACAGAACATGTGAGTGTCACATTTTTGCTAATGTTACTGTAAAAAAAAAATACAGGATGGATTTGCATGACACAAAAACCCATGGTGGTTTCTTAAACAGGATGGTCGGTTTCATTGTCTGAACCCAGTTGTGATATTCCACTATGGACCATTTGGTTTTTAGAATCCAGAATAAGAAACAACAGTTTGTTCTATGGTTTCCACACTTCACACTTCACCATGGTTTCTCAGATGATCTGAATTGAGCATTGTGGTTTCTACAGTGGTACCACAGAGTTCCCTGGAAAGAGAGGCGGCTGCCACAGGAGCTGCTCCAGCCATCCAACATGGGATGGAATTTCAGGTGTGGAGGCTGATGGGATGCATGCCAACAGCAGGACTGAGTGAGGAGGGTAAAAGCCATTGAATTGTCTGTCAAGCTCAAACCACACACCATGGAAACCACACAGGGCCACTTGATGTGATGTGTAAACCCAGCCACGGTCTTTTTTGATATTTCTTTTTCTATATGCAAATAAAATTAAGGCCAACATTTAAAGAAAAATAATTCATTTTAATGCACCAAGAGAATTACATAACATCTTAAAGTGGTCTGTATTTTTTAATTGGCTCTTGACCGAATTTAAAGATTTTAAAAAACAGGTACACAAGTTTGTTCAATCTGCTGAAAATTCTTTACTTCTCCATGCTTACTGGAGCAGGAAATACAAAGGGGTGTACTCAGAAAGCAGTTCTTGCCATCCCGCCCCTCTGCCCTGCCATAAACACATCAAAAGAGGCCTCGGTGGCTGGTGGTGAAGACCAGGTGACCCCACTCCATTAGCGGGAGACTGTCAAAGGGCAATCTCTGTGTTTTATAGGCCTGCCAGCGTGCCTCCCTAACCCAGTAAGTTCGCCCATGTAACCTTTCTGCTTACTTAACTTGGCCAGCCTGTTCAAGGTAACTTTAGT
Organism: Varanus salvator macromaculatus; assembly: GCA_023646645.1. Taxonomy (NCBI): domain Eukaryota; kingdom Metazoa; phylum Chordata; class Lepidosauria; order Squamata; family Varanidae; genus Varanus; species Varanus salvator. The sequence goes on along the minus strand of JAIXND010000715.1, from coordinate 932,678 downwards.
TTGGAAGGCCTGTCAAAGGCATCTACTTAGAGCGGAATGTACCTTTTCTTTAAGGTGCTGTGACGTGCATCCAACCACCTTCCTATCCATATCAAAGCATCCAGTCACCTTCCTGAGTACTGTATTCACTCCCCTTTTGTGCATTCTGTATAACCCTGATGGGAGTAGCATTGGGGGTTCCTGCCTTGGGCACCCATGGATCCATGCGTTCAATTGTAAGTAAACCTAATTGCCCTCGCAAGAAGCTGATTTCCCAGCCTCTGAATTGCGGATCGGTGTGACAGGAGAAAGGCCCCAATCCACACCAGATTCAGCCACATCCTGAAGGTCACAATGCATAGCAGCTTAAGAGAGATTATCATAGAGAGAAAGTTTTTAAAACATCTACCATGGATTGCTTTTGTTCTTTCTAAATCATTGTCTCTGTGTTCATGCATCCAGCTGTACACCCCTTCCCTTAAAAGGCCTTTCTTCGCTGCATACTAGCATTGAGGAGAAGAAGCAAGTGGGGGAAAGAGAATAATATTGAGCTTGTACCCAGTTGCTGCTTCTTTGCTCCAATGGCACCCCACCCAGCCTTTGCTTCCTTCTTTGAGGGGGATCCAAGTGTCATAACCAAGACAATTCCCCATCTTCAAAATGACTTGCATGGGAAGCAGTATTGTTCTGACCTCAAGGCCTATCCAGTCCATTCCTGTGTACTCCAATGAACAGTGGGCTGCTATTGTTTCAAGCAGAAAAGGGTCTTCTGCAGCTTGTGAGAACATGTATGGCCTAGTGGTTAGAGCATTGGACTGTTGTTGGGGAGACCTGGGTTCTGATCCCCACTTGACCATGGAGGTGACTCTGGGCCACTCACAGACTCTCAGCCTGACCCACCCCACAGGGTTGTTGTGAGGATAAAATGGAGGGTGAGGACCCAGAAAACCACCATGAAAGGTTGGTTCAGGGTGTTAAAGGTGTGAAGCAGTGTGGCCTAGTGGCTAAAGTGTTGGAGATCCAGTTCTGGTCCACAGGGTTGTTTTGATGACAACATGGAAAGGAGTAGGTTGGTGTGCATTGCCCTGGACCTCCTGGAAGAAATGCAAGGAGTAAATAAATTTTATCTAGGGATGATGGAGAAATTCCTTTGGTTCACATTCTAATGTGAATAAACCCACATTTGAACCAACAAATGAAACTTTGGCAATACTTCAATGCTCACACTTCTCCAAACTTTGCAATGGTGTTTTCCAGTTCAAAATGTTTGCAAAACTGTACATGCAAGGGGAAAGTACACACAAAAATGTGTGCACGCATAAAGCATAAGACTAAAATGCATTAAATTAGGAAAAAGAGGCACATTGCAAGACTGTGTTTTAAGCAAACTGTGTGCAGTGTTAGAAGTGCATGAAACATGCAAGTGAATTTTCAATGCAAACTTCTGCAACAAATTTGCAGTGTTTGGAACAAGCCAAATTTAAGACCAGAGGGAAAGGATGAATGAAAAGAAACGGTACCAAGAGGTGTGCTTGTCTCCACTTGATTGTAACTGGGGCTTTCTTTATGCAGCTTTGTCCGTGGGCTTCAAACCCCCCAGGCAAAGCGACTGGGTCTATCCAGCTTAGCATGGTCCAGTTTGGCTGGCAGGAAGAAAGTTGGGGTATAAATACAAAGTCCTTCCTTCCTTCCTTCCTTTTTTTCCTTACAAGGAACTCAAGGTGGCATACATAATTTTCCTCCTGATCTTAATCTAATTTTCATCACAACAACCCTGTGAGGTAGGTTGGGTTGTTTGTCTGTGACTGACTGGTTGAATCATGGGGGAGGGGATCTTTAAACCCCCGCCCCATTGCTTCGGTCAGAACGCGCAGTCCTGGCCAGCTCTGCAACGGCTTTAGCGGGTTCCTGGCTGCAGGGACTGCAGAGCCGCCTGGCCGCTTCTCAGAGTCCCGCTTGGGCAGGGGGCCGTCCCTCTTCTGGTGGGCACCCTCTGCTGGGGCAGGGAGCGCCGCGCCCGCCACGCCTCCAGGAGCCGCCGCCCGCTTCCGCAGCCTCCCTTCCCGGACGGCTGCCCCGCAGGGCGCGTCCCTCCCTCCAGCCCCCCCCCCCGGGCTGCGCCTCTGCCTCGCAGGGGGAGAGGGCTGCGCTGTGTCCCCCCTCGGGCCCCGCCGGAGGGCTGGAAGCTGCCTCCTTGCCTCCCACGCCCCGCCCCGCTCCTCTCGCGCCACCGCCCCTCCTCTCCCCACCTCACGTCCAACCTCCTCATCCCCTCCCGTGCGTTCCTTTCTCCGGCCGTTGCCCCGCCCCTTCTACTCCCTCCCCCGTTGCTCTCTTCCCGCGGGAAGCCCCTGCACACCGGGGACTCAGCGCTGGGGTGGGCCCACAGCTCCCCTGCCGAACGCCCCCTTGCCAGCACTCCGGCCACCCCTGTGTCAGCTTCCCCATCTCCCCACTCCCTGTGGAGCGGCTCCCGCGGCTTGCTCCCGAGTAGGAGATGGCGAGCCCCACCGACCCTTCACACTGGCCCAAAGTCTCCCAGTTGGCTCCATGGCTGAGTGGGGACTTGAACCCGAATCGCCTGAGTCCCAGTCCCAGCTCTTAACCACTGTGCCACACTGGCCCTCCTAACAATCACAGCCCTGACCCTGGGCTCAAGACATGCCCGGCATCCTACTCTGGATCTTTCAAATTATGCTAAAAGTACCTTTATCCATGCCCACAAGCCTGCTTTTTGTCACATACCCCTCCACCCTTCTGGGCTTATCACCCATGCCAGTCCACCAGCTCTCACATCACAGTGGTCCCTTGAAGAAGTCAAGAAATTCAAATGGAGAAGCTGGCAAAACTTCACCAGTTGAACCTCTGCCTGTCTGCTGAGCACACAGCCATTTGCAGGGGTCTGCTCTGCAGAGCACGAGCGGACATGTCCGCTGTTACTCCCTAGGACACAACAGTGCAGTGAAGCAGATTTCGGTGGAACACAGGGAGAAATTTCCTTCGAACATGGCAAAACGGTCTGTCCTTGGTGGCGAGCTGATAAACCAAGACCAAATGCCATCAGGACTGGTGCAGTTGGAAACTCTGCACTGAGCAGAGTTGGATCTTCCAGGTCCCTTCCAACAAGTACATTCTATGATTTTAAAAAGAAGAAACTGATACTTTGTGGGTTGCTGTCCTTAAGCATAGAATTTCTCTCGCCTTGCCATTAATCTATTATTCTCGATTAACCTGCCAAATACACACGAAGATGTGTTCAGCTCCTCTTAAATTACCCAAGACACATCAAGAATTGTAGCAGGCTGGGACAGACAGCTGTTTTCCCAAAGATGGACCCATCTCTGCCCATATACACCATTGACCCATCTATTTAAATATACTGGTCCCATTCTGCCAAACAAATTTTGGCATGCCTCTTGAAAGAAGCAAAGCTGCATTATCTGTCTGCCTGAGACCACAGATTGGTGAAGCTTTGGAGAACATCTGTCTCCAATTTCCATTCTCTTCTGCTGTAACTTTCTCTACTAAATTCAGCTATTGGAAAGATAGCACTTACCTCTGAGGTGAGCTGTTCCTGGCACATCCCACAGGCAAGGTGACTTGCTCCCCACTTCTTGCACAAACAAAAGGGGTTGTGCCAGTAGCCTGCACAAAAGCAGTGCCAAATTTGGGGACCCTACCCTTTACAATCCCTCGTTATTTCCCTGGAGCTCTCCAGCAGCGAGGAAATCTAACTCCACATCTGTTCTTACTTGGCATTGTTCTAGATTAGATCCCAGGCACTAAAAAAGAGGCATTGGGACTAAGCTAGCTTAACTTTTCTTGAGTGCAAGGGAAGCAACCGTGCAGAATAAGGTCCTCTGTTCCATTCAGAAGCATCCTTCTGAATGACACAACAGGTGAAGAAGGTGGTGTGTTTATGCACTTGCACGCTGAAAGGGTGTGGCCTACTCCTCCCCTAGCCAATCAGGGCAATGGAAGAGGAGCTCCGGTTTCTGTGAATGGGCTAGGATGAGTAGAAATCAGCTGAAAGAACTCTGGGAGACTTGCAGCTGCGTTTTCGGCTGTGTGTGTCCTCATCTACTCGTGTACCAAATGGCATGTGGGTGATAACTTGAGCTTGTGGGATCTCTTTGCTTTCCTTTTTTTAATTCTTTTTTTCTTTTTAAATAAATTTTATTAATTGAACGTACATAAACAAGAGACTGCAGGTGGCGCAGTGGTCTAAACCGCTGTGCTGCTGGGCGGGTAGATCGAAAGGTCGCCGGTTCGAATCTGCACAACGGGGTGAGCTCCCGTGCGCCATCCCAGTTCCTGCCAGCCTTGCAGTTCGAAAGCCTGCAAGTGCAAGTAGATAAAAAGGTGCCACTTCGGTGGGCAGGTAGCAGTGTTCCCTGCACCTTGGTGTGTAGTCATGCGGCCACACGACCACGGAGACGGTCTGCGGACAAGCGCTGGCTCCCTCGGCCAGGAAACGGAGATGAGCACCGCCCCCAGGAGTCAGGCGTGGCTGGACGTAAAGTCAAGGGGAAACCTTGACCTTTACCTTTAAACAATACAATTAATATAGTAATGAACTTAATCAAGCACTATTTATAAACATAATCAAAAGATACAATACCAGTGCTCCCTCCACCAGGATCAACAGCCCTAATTACTTAATGTAAGATCATTTATGCATTCAGGTTGCCCCACTTTCCTTCTGGAACTGCACTGAGTCTTGTGGTGGTTCACACCCCTTTCCTTTTATTAAGACATATTCAATAGACGGTCTCCAAATATTTTCAGAATTATTTGTACTTGTCAATGCTTTTTTCCACTTAATATCGCAAGATAACTTGGCGTTAATAGCTATATTCCAGACTTCTTTATACCAGTCAACTATTTGATAGTCACCTTTTATTTTCCTTGCTGCTATTAATCTTACTGCTGGTCATCGATTCTTTAGTATTTTGTCCCATCTGTTTTCTAAATAATGACAATAATGCTAGTCCAGGGTCTGCTTCAATGTTTAAATTCAATATTTTACTAATTTCTTTGAAAACCACTTCCCAAAGCTTTTATATATTTGCACTCCCACCACATATGGAAATATGTACCCACTTCCTGGTTGCATCTCCAACATATATTGGAATATTCATTATGCATGTAATTCAATTTAACTGGAGTTAAGTACCATTTCCAAATAATTTCTAAAAATATTTAATTTTATTGACATAAATGTTAAACTTCTCTTATCCCACATATTATTCCATTCTTCAGTACTAATAATTCTTTTTAAATCTATTTCCCAGGACTCTTTAAGAGGATCGTATCAGTCCTCCCCTTCTAGTAATATGTTGTAAATTTTACTTGTCATTCCCCTCATCTACTTATTGTCTTGTTTTTCTTTCTGTAAAATTATATCTTCAAATCTAGCATATTCTCTACATTTACCATTTTTTGTCAACCAATCTTTAGTCCGATGATCTAATTGAAGTAAATTATACCAATTGACTTTACCCTGTCCCAGTGTTGCTTGTATAATTTCTTTACTATTTATTTTCTCTAACCAATCTTTCAACCTAATAACATGTTTTACTCTTCAATACTTCCCTCAAACTACTCCTCAGAGTCTCTGAGAATCATTCTAATTCCATAATTGGATCTAATGATGAAATTGATGGGATAAATATGTCCCTATATATTTATTCCAAATTCTGACCATATTCTTGAAAAGGGGGATTCCTATCTTTTTGATAATGCTTTTATTATCTTGTTGAAGAAAAATATTTAATAAGGATCCCTCTACATCTAATATTCTAATTTACCCCATATTATCTTATCCAGTTGTAGTATAATATCTGGTATATGCCTCATTTGATTAGCTATATAATAAAATTTCACATTGGGAATACCTAAACCTCTTGTTTTCTGGAGCATAATCCTTGCTTTTTTATCCCCATTGCAAAATTTATTAATCATGTTTTGCCGTTCTTTCAAATCTTTCTCTGTTAACTTAATTGGCAACACCATAAACAAGAAATTAATCTTAGATAAAATCTTCATTTACTTTCCTAGACTCCAGGATCTATCCGCAGTGGTCATGTGCAGAATGGGGCTTAGAAAGGAGGATTCCCTGTCAAGCTCTCCCCTGGCGGGGTCCTTGTTTCCGCAGGGCCTCCTGCAATCCCCAAATAGGAATGTGTGTCCTTACTTTGTTCCCGCAAAGTTCTTTGGTGCGCATGCATATTGTTGGGAAAATCCAGATGAACCCTGCTAGAAAAAGGTTGCTTACATGTGCCTTTGTGTTACAAGATCAAACCTGCAACATCTCTGCGCCTCCTCCTCAGAAAGTACCAGGATTCCAAGGCAGGCTTCTGCTTAGCGTCATTTTCAATGCTGCTCCTTTACGAGATGGCTGCTACCTTTGGTTGGAAAAGCCTTTGCGGAATGGGGCTGCCAAGGGAAGTTAACCCCTGGCTATTCTTGGGCTAACAGCAAGCAAAACTGATAAGGCGGCCAGGCTAGTTTTCGAGCAGTACTGCAGTCACCCCCATTTGCATGCCGAGACCCGCCATAATCCCTGTGCCGCAGTGATCCTTATGTTACTCTCCTGCAACCGAATGCCACTGTATGGAGCCCCCTCTGCAGACCTCTCACCTTCTTCTGACTGACTGTGCTCCCCTTATTTCGGCATCAGCTGCCCAGCTGCTGGGCCCATGTGACTCCAAATCTATAAGGCACTCTGTGTATGTTCTGGAAGCTTGCACTTGGCGGTGCAGAGCGCTACCCGGGAGCATGCGGCCGTAAGTGACTGCAGGGGGCCTGGGTGATCTCGCCAATACAAACGCCGGGGTTCAAGGCGATTCAGTCTTCCCTAAGGGGCCTGGTGATTCTTTCTCGCCATTGGTAAGGAGACTGACAGTATCAAGGGCAGGCAAAAACTAATGATGTCCCCATTGCCCTTTTTTCCTTCTGGCGCACCCCCACAATTCCTCCCAGCTCCAAAAATAGGCCTGTTTGGATTGTGTGCCAAAGGAGCCCCAGAAGGTTTTTGGCACAAGGCTCCCAAGAGGGGGAACTGTTGAGTGGGAGTGTATAAATACATACAGATTAGTATGGCTTATGAATACAGAATGTTGAGCACCCAGCAGCAGGAAGATAACACTATGCAAATATGTAGGCCTCAATTTGCGTTTATATAATAGCATGATTCCCAGGCCAAGTGTGTGGGGATAGAACCCTTAGGGCTAAGCCACAATGGCTCAGAATAATTTGGGGGGGGGGGGGTAGAGAACATTTTTTTCTCACTGGGGGGGGGAGTCATTTTGCCAAACAATCTTCAACTATTCTCCATTCAGAAAGCCCCACACATAATACCCTGAAATGACACAAGGATCAGAGCAACATGGAAGGTACAAAAACTGGATGCTAGGCTGCCAATACATTTTCCACAGGTGCTGTGTGTAGACATTAGGCCTCAGGAGGAAAGAAAACAGCTGTGCTGATAGCAAATGGCAAGCTCCCATCCCCAAGAATTGTTTGGATAATTTCTGCCCCTTTGGTGCTGAACTGTATCCCCCAACCAACATTCTGCACCATGGATAGCTCATTGTGAGTTTGGAGTACAATTCAGAGTGGCAGTTCAGGCCTAGAGATTTAGTGCCAAGACCTCCACCCAGGTAGCGAACTTGGAGTGTCGCAGAAGCGCAGCAAATGGTTTGTTAATGCATTTATTATTACTACAGTTTTACTCCCAGGGAGAGGCACCCCAGGCCCAAATAACCTGGTTAGCCTTGGGTACAACGCATTTTATTTTGCAAGGAAGGTTGTAGAAGAGTGTCATTGACTTGGTCTGTCCCAGACAGCAAAATACTTTAAGATGATGCTGGTTTTCAGCCTCTGGACTAAGAAAAGCCTCAACTTGTCAATCCTTACAACAAAGATTGTCCTCTAGTCTCCAGCCCACCCCTGCCAATGAACACCAGAGCAAATATTTCTTTAAAATGGGAGGGATCGCTTAAAAAAGACTCGACTGTCCAGCTTGGCATGTTTTTCTCCCCAGTGTAGGCCTTTAATTAAATAAATGAAACATATTCAAGGCAATCACTTCACAGTAGAGATTTCCTCCCTGCTTTGGCTGTGTATGTTAGCGGAGGGTTGGAAGTAGGAGGAAGGCAGCTTGCAAGGAATTCTGTTATAATGAAATTTCACTCCAACAGGGAAAAAAAAAAGCTGTCCTCTCCTCACATTCCCAGACAGCACATGCACCCCCCCCCTCCATTGCCACTTAGCACTGCTAGACATACCACTTATTTAAAAAATAAGACCATTTCTCCACAAGCCTGTAAACAAAGTTGGAAAAATACATATATAAATAAGACACATTAACCTATTGAAATGGAAGGGGAACTGAAAGAGGTTCATTTAAAAGGTAACAGATAATGAGATCTCAAGGAGCTTGTGGAAAGAGGAAGCTTCTAATGGCTGGCAACCCAGCAGGTGTAAAATTCATTGCTTTAAAGAAAGGACTTTTAGGGGAAAGGATACTAGAACAAGAGGGGTGCTTTGGTGGGTTGAATTTTGCTTCCTTTTTGCAGAGGTGGGGGAATACATCTGAATGGACACCCCTCCCCCAGTATTCAGTACAAACCTGTTTTGCTTTTGGATGCAACACAGGTGGGCATAGCTTATTTTGTTCAACTCCTTCATTTAGGACACCTTCTGGAGCAAAGGATGCAAAGGAACAACTCCCAGTTGCACTGTCCACTTCCTGCCAGTATGTGGAGACACAAGACAGTGTTTCCATCCTCTAGTGTTAGAACATAGGAGTGCAGATAAGGGAAACAAGGAAATTCATTTTAATTTTTGGGACTCTAGGCAAATACCACTGTGGGAGAGCAGGAAGTGGGGCTCTTTGGAGGGACATCTGGCCTCCCCACCACATCTGTTGCTTGAGTCCTCTCAATAAGTGAGAGATCAAGTTGGGCTGGTTCTCCAACAGTCTCTAGGACCATCTCCCAACATTTGTTTGTCTACTTATATTTTTATTTGATATACAGAAAAAGAAAAGGGAAAAGGAAAAAAAACTTGGAGGAAGGAGGAGGGTTGCCTGCCCAATCTTTCACCCAGAGGGAAAGGAAGAGATGGAGGTTGCTGTGGCACCCCTTCCCCCCACCAGTCTGTATGTTACTGCTCCCTAAGACCTTCCCTATGATCTATGCCAGAAAGCCAAGACATTGTTTTAATCAAGAGATGAAAAAGATCAGATCTCTTCAAATTGCTCAAAGGAAAGACACCATCATGTACAAAAAGAAAATGGGTGACCTTCAGCATTAGCTTTTAACCCTACAGAATCCAGAGCATTCATAACATAGAAACATAGAAACAAAGCGAGTCAGGAGGGGCCTCCCGGGACATCTAGTCTGACCCCTGGCTCCAGCCAGCTCTGCTCATGCAATCCCCAACATGTGCATGTCCAGCCTGTCTTTGAACACCCTCACCAATGGGGCCTCAACGACCTAGCCTGGAAGCCTATTCCACAGGGGTCCTGACTATCAGGAAGTGCTTCCTGGCATCCAAATGGAATCTTGGCTCCCTGAGCTTTGCTGCGTTGGCGCGCATCCTGCCTTCCTCTGCAGGGGAGAACAGGTCATGACCCACCCCCGTGTGACACCCCCTCGTGTACCTATATGTTGTTAACAGGTCCCCCCTCCAGGCTGAGAAGACCCAGCTCCCTCAACCTCTCCTCATATGTCATCCCTCCCAACCTGGCTGCCATCCTTGTGCCCCTGTGCTGGACCGATTCTAAACTCACTATGTCTCTCCTGTAATGCGGAGTCCAGGACTGGACGCAGTACTCCAGCTGTGGGCACACCAGAGTCGAGCAGAGCAGTATCGACACCTCCCTAGATCTGGAAGCCACACTTCCAAAGGTGCATCCAAAGGTGGTGTTTGCCCTCTTGACCACCACATCACACTGCTGGCTCATGTTCAGCCTGCTGTCGACAAGTACCCCGAGATCCCTCTCACAAGTGCTGCTCTCCAGCCACTTGTCCCCCATCCTGTCCTGGTGGCAACTATTCCTGTGTCCCCAGTGCAAGGCCTTGCACTTATCCACATGGAATGCCATCCTGTTGTCCCCTGCCCACTTCCACAGCCTGTCTGGCTTCTTCTGGATCTGGATCACCTGCTCCTCAGTTGTGGCCACTGCCCCCACTTTGGTATTGTCTGTGAATTTAGTCAGCAGACTGGTTCTCCCTTCCTCCAGGTCACTGATGAAAAGGTTGAACAGAATCGGTCCCACACCTGAGCCCTGGGGGACCCTGCTTGTCACTGGCTGCCATCCTGATGATTCCCCACTGATAGTTTCCGCTCTCGGTTTGTCAGCCATGCCCTCATCCATCAGACAGTGCATCGATCTTTCCCAAAACTCAATTTCTCAGCCAGGATTTCATGGGGCACTTTGTCAAAGGCCTTGCTGAAATCCAGGTATACCACATCCACCGCGTCCCCTCCATCTTGCCATCACGTAACCTTGTCATAGAGCTCCACAAGGTTCATATGGCAGGAACTGTTTGTACAGAATCCATGTTGTGTGGCTGCCAGTCTCCCTTTTCTATCAAGCATCACTAGATCTCTCGCTGTTATGAGCCTTTCCATTCTTTCCTACAATGGACCTAAGGCTAACTGGTCTGCAATTCCCCATGTCCCTTCGACTACCCTTTTTGAAAATTGGGACCACTGACGCCACCCTCCAGTCCTCCGGAACTTCTCCCATTTTCCATGGGTGGTAGGAGGGAGAAATGCCCATTTCTTGTGCTCACCCTCCCACCATCAGTCTTGGTTTGGCACTTGGAAGAAGCAGCCCTGTTGCTGGCATCATGGGGGGTATGTCATCAAAAAACATTTCTCTGGCACCGAGAGAGACACCCTTTGCACTTTTCCCATGCCCATGTGCCTCCCACCATGGAATATAAGCTGCTGAACGGTGGGGGGCAGCCTGCCCAATGCCCAAAGATGGTTCACATTACACGTGGTCATCTCTGGGCCAGCATTTGGGAAGGAACACTTCTTCATTGCTCCCATCCCACAAGCCTACAAGATGCTCATGAGTTTGGACCACCAAGCCAGGCAGGGGGGCTGGGAACCCGCACAGCTTTGGTAAGGGCTCCATGGAACGCCCCCCCCCCCCAGGCCTTCCTCAGCCTCTGAGAGATGGTGGATCCTTCCAGAAGTAAGGCCCAGCCTTCCCCCTTCCTTTTGAAAGGCCCACTTTTCTGCCTGGGAGTGGCAAGGGGGACACAAAATCAGGATGCAAAGATGCTCCCACTCCTGCTGCCAACACAAAACCCTGCCACCCTCCAATAGGGCAAGAAGCCAGTCCCTGACATGGAGAGGGAAAACCCCAAACCAGAGGGACATCACTGCAATGGAACACCCGGAGCGCTGCCCCACAGATTCTTCATTGCTGTGTCCACACCCCATCCAAACTCCCCTTCTCAAAGAGCTGGCAGTAGCTCTTCCTTTCTCCAAAGCATTCTCAGCTGGCAACGCACAGCTTAACAAGGGGCTCGGGCAGGCAGGGCTGCGGGGTGGGGAAGACGTGGTCTGCCCTGCATGGCTTTGGCCACCCCGTCCATGCTGACCCCACAGGGGTCAAAGGTCCTCCTCCACCAGCTTTTCGACAAGGCTGCAGCGGAGGTGCTTGGTTTTGCTGGGCAGAGACTGAGAGGTCGAAGGTGGGGAGGGAGGCCAGCCGGTGCTCCTCTGGGTGGGCAGGCGTGGACCGAGAGGCGGATGACTCCGTGGCCCTGGAAGAGGAGGCCACGGCTCCAGCCTATCTCCGTGCCCCGAACGGAGCTTGAGCTGGTTGTGCCAGAGCCGGCGTTCAGCCTGCAACAGACCCTCCGAGAGCCGCGGTCACTGAGAAAATGAGCCCATTGGGGCCCTGGGGGCCGGGCAGGCCTGCCGATTGTCCAGGAAGCCACTGACTTCACCGATGCCGAGGATACTGAAATCGGGGACGGATAAGGACACTTGAGCGGGGGTCCCCAACGTCTCCGGATCCCTGTCCAGTCCCACGTGGCCTGAAATTAAAGGCAGTCCCTCCGCGACGTTCCCAGGGAGGGCGAAGCCCACGGTGATGGCTTCCCTGGAGCACTGCAGTGGCTCCTGCTTGTCGGCGGTGGCCACTGGGCAGAACCCGGCGCCTGGCAGCTTGGGCGGGGGCTGCAGGTAGGCGGGTGCGCAGCCACCCACAGGGACCTCCTCCGCAGGGTCAAAGGAACAGTTTGTTTCCGAAGGGGTGCTGCATTCATAGCTGTGGCCCGATTCGCTTGTGCTGCCCGAACTGCAGGCCACACTATCGTTGCTCAGAGGCTCTGGGGGAAGGGGAAGTGAGGACAAAAGGCCTGGTATGCACATTACACAGTGACTGGCAGCTAAATGCATCTGAGCTGACTGGGTGGAGAAGGGCCAGGAGAGGCCAAGGGACCTTGCCCAGTGCTCCAGGGACAGCTTTATATGCTAATGCCACCCCCCCCCCAACCCCCTAAACTGTCCAGAGAGCTTTGGCTACAGGCGGTACAGAAATGAAATTAATAATAATAATTGTGGTCATAGCAGTAAACAGGGATGTAGGAAGTAGACTTATACAAAACCAGACCACTGGTCCAGACCAATACCCATCAGCCCCAGCCAGCATGGCCAATGGTCAGGGAAACCAGGAGTGACGCTTCAAACCACCCAGAAAGTGTTGAGATAGGGGGAAAGCTGGTCTGCCCTTCTGAGCAGTGACATTCCCAACCCTACCTGGAGGCTCAAGGATGTTTTGCATGCAGAGGAGGGGCTCCCTGACCAAACACTACAAAACACTTTCCCATGTCTTGCTCTATCTTTCTAGAAATGATGGACAGACACTGCCAGCAACAGACTAGACCACATTTCCTGAACTGGCATCCTCCAGACTTTCCAGATTTTCGACTCCCATCAGCCTGAGCCCAGTTTGAGGAGCTGCTTGGAAACTTCTCTCCCCTTTAAACATTAGTTTGAATTACTGTTTGTGTTTGTAACACCAATAGTACGAGTAGGTATTTTGCCATTATACTGTGCTTTAATGTTAAATGTGTCGCCCTGAGAGCTTCGGAGAGGGCAATTCATAAATCTAACAACAATGTGGTCAGCAACACTGGAAGGGGTCCCCGAAATTCCTGCAGGGCATCAGACTGGGCCAGTCTTGAGCAGACAATATTGCATCAGTTGGTCAAACACTTTTATGTGCTATCAGGCTGCTTGCTATATTTTAGAGGGGTTTTTTCCCCCTCAAGAAATGGATTTGTCAGGTTTATCTTTTATCTCTACATTCAGAAACCCCACTTGAAAGCATCTTAAACAGGTGCAGTGCCTTCATCTTGTGTCTGAATAACTATAGGTCTTATACACTTGGAAATAATCAGGAAGATGTTTAGGGCCTTGAGGCCTGGACCCTGAGGGCAAGCCCAAAGGCATTACCTGTGCTCTCCATTGCCAGGTGAGCTGTGCCAAAACGAGGGCCCAGGCAACTGGTGGTGGACAGGATGGGTGGAAAACCACAAGAGCGGCTGGAACTTTCAACTTCTCCACCATCTAAGAAGTTGTCCACATAATCCCTACAGAGGGAAACAAAACAAACCAAGCAAAACAAATGTACAGGTGCTCACTTCTGGATGATCAGATTAACAGGGGGGGGGGGCAGTGTGGACTGCTTGGAACGTAACAGAAAGTCTTGCATGGGTACATGAGCCATGCAAACAATGGAGAGACGCATTCTGTTTCTGAGGCTCCTATTCTGGCATTGTTAAGGAGCCCTCCCCAAAACAAAGACTGAAGTGGGACCTGCAACAAAATGTTGCAGTGTGGAAAGCTGCTCTGCAACATGCCACCTATCCCATTCCCTTTCCTCTCCCCACACCCCACCCCAATTTTCCAGTCACTGAGCATACTCAGGCTTTGTTGGGCTATTCTGGGGGCCCCTCCACCCTGGAGGTGGGAAGTTCCCGGAAAATGTTTTGGTGTTTTGTGTTTTGTGTTTTGTTTTGTTTTGTTATGTTATCTATCTATTTATCTATCTATCAATCAAATTTGTATGCCATCCATTACTTCCGTCTCTGGACGGCTTACAACATTATTTCAGAATAAAATAAGTTAACTATTCCACGCTGGCTGAACATCATATAAAATATAAATATATCTTCTCACAGTTAAAATATATTAAAATATTGATCAAATAAAAAGGTCTTGACCTGGCACTGAAAAACAAATAAGGACGGCACCAGGCGGACCTCTCTGGGGAGCGCATTCCATAGTTGGGGCGCCACCACAGAGAAGGCCCTCCTCCAGGTACTCTCTCCCCTAACGTCTTTCACGGAGGGTTCCTGGAGAAGGGCGTCTGTTGCCGATCTCAGGGGGCGGGAGGGCAAATAGGGAAGAAGGCATTCCTTTAGGTATCCTGGTCCCAAGCTGTTTAGGGCTTTATAGGTAATAAGCAGCACCTTGAATTGAGCCCGGACTTCAACTGGAAGCCAATGGAACTGATAGAGGACTGGGGTTATATGAGAACAATGCCCAGTCTCCAACAGCAACCTGGCAGCTCTGTTTTGCACCATCTGAAGTATTTCAACTGCCTTCAAGGGCAACCCCACGTAGAGGGCGTTACAGTAATACAACCAGGAAGTAACCAATGCGTGTGTCACTGTTGCTAGGCAGTCCTCCTCCAGGTAGGGACGCAGCTGATGGATCAGCCGGAGCTGATGGAAAGCGCTCCTCGCCACCGCCATCACCTGAGCTTCCAGGGACAGCTCCGGGTCAAGGAGCACTCCCAAGCTGCGGGCCCTGTTCTTTAGAGGGAGTGCAACCCCGTCCAGGGCAAGGCCCAAGTCACCTACCCAGGAGCTCGAACCACCCACCAACAGGACCTCCATCTTGTCTGGATTGAGCCTCAGTTTATTGGCCCTCATCCAGCCCATCACCTCGGCCAGGCACCGGTTCAGCACAGCCACCGCCTCACCTGGATCGGTAGAGAACGAGAGGTAGAGCTGGGTGTCATCAGCGTACTGATGACTCCGCAGCCCACACCTCCTGATGACCTCTCCCAGCGGTTTCATGTAGATGTTGAAGAGCAAGGGGGACAAAATGGATCCCTGAGGAACCCCATGGTGGAGTTGCCATGGCGCAGAGCCATCGTCCCCCAGCACCACCTTCTGGAATCGGCCGTCGAGGTAGGAGCGGAACCACCGCAGAGCAGTGCCCCCAACTCCTAATCCCGCCAGCCTATCCAGAAGGATACCATGGTCAATGGTATCGAACGCCGCTGAGAGGTCCAGGAGAACCAAAATGTTCTTTTGCAATACGATGCAGTGAATATGTTTCATTCTAACATCTGGTAGTTGCTTCTTTTTTAGGAAGAGGTTACTATAGGGATAAATTTTATACAGGAACAGTCTTTAGTCTTCGTTGATTTGCATGCTCTTTTAAATGATCTACCTGTTCCTGGAAATTAATAAATGCTCATCACTGGTAGCTGTTTTGACTGTTCTGTTTTGACAGCCAGAAGAATAACTTTTTGCAACTCTAGAAAGTTAAGACTAGAAAGCTATATTTTCATAAACATCTATCTCAAGCAAGATCCGTCCGTCCGTCCGTCCAGCCAGCCAGCCAGCCATTTCATATGTCTTCACTGATATGGATATTTTCAACTCTATGGATGTAAATTCTTTCTCTCTTTTTCCTTTATTTCATAACTGATTTTCGGGGGAGTAGACATTTCACATTGCCAAATTAATTAACAAATAAATATTGTGCTTCATGCCAAATATTTGGCATTCTCCCAAACCTGCTGCTATGCCACTTTGGTGTGCGGGCAATGCCATTTTGGCTACAAAAGCAACTACATTCATAGTCAGTATGCTGTAAATAGAGGGAAGGTTTCTTTGCACCTTGTCTCACAAATTGTTTCCATCTCTGCCTCAGTACCTCCCATACACCTGAGACAGGCAGACAGTGGGCCAGAACCTAGTGGAAGATTTCAGCACAGGATATCAACAAGAATTTAAGAAATGAATGATTTTCAACAATAACAGCATGGCTCCTTTTACCTCCTTTAAATTAGGCTCTTGAGTTAAAGGATGTGTGTGCGCAGAAGGACTGTGTGCTGGGCTGAAGACAGGTTCCAGGCCTGAGTTTGTACGCAGAGCAGCTCTGCCCTGACCCTCAAACCACATGGTTTCTGCACCTTTTCCTGGTCTGAAGGTGCAAGAGACACTGTTCTCCCGGGGAAGCTGAGCCGTCTGGAGGAAAGAGTAGCAAAGGGCACAGGTGGCCCTTACCAAGTCACCAGGGATCAGGAACCATGAGCCTCGTCATCTGATGGGGCTGCATGATGAGGCCTAGTTCCCCAGGAGATGTGGGAAATGTCTCAAGTTAACCTTTCTTGGAAGCTGCCTCTGAGGGGCCACGTGGGAGTCCCACGCACCCCAGACCCTGCTTAGCCACTCGCAGGGGCACAATTATCCGTGTTGCAGCAACTGCGGGGCTCAGTGTGAGCTCCATTCCAGCTGCCCGTCAAGCAGTTGCCCTGTGGACTGGCCCCAGCAGCTCTGAGCCCGGCACCTCCAGGATCTGGCCTCCCAGGTGCTTGGCTACCTGTGGACCAGCACTGCCAAACGTTACTGATTCTAGATCCATGCACGTGGCTCCTGGGTGGAGGACGTACTTCTTTCTTCCAAACCGCGTCTGCTGGGTGAAGTAGTCGTGACGCTCGGACTTCTTCCACATGTAATAGTACTCCACACACTCGCCCACTGACCGGGTGCGGACCTGCAGGCAGATGAGAAGGGGGATTAGGAGGAGAAGCTTGGAAAGGCTGAGGTTTGTGGTAGAGACAGCCGGCCTGGAATCAAACCTGTTTAATCAGGGCACACATCCCAGAATCCTTTGCACTGTGTGAGTTTCCACAAGGATCATTCATAAGGGATATTTGACAGATGCTGTAGCAGTAGCAGTAGTACAGAAATAAGTAAAACAAACAACAAGCAATAATTGGCCCAGAGTCCTTAGAACAACCCTGCAAGGTAGACCAGACACAATTTATCTCCCATTGCTTCACAGGCCTCTTCCATCAGTGGTCACTTGGCAGTAGGCTTCCCATCGGGAAGAGGAGTGAAACAAGAAGTGGGTCTTTTTCTTGCTCTGCTGAAAGCATCCTCTCCTAAAGGGTTGGGGGTCGGGGGCACTGCTTGGCAGTGGTTCCGCTCCTACCTTCCAGAAGGTGGTGCTGGGGGACTTTGGCTCTGCGCCATGGCAGCTTTGCCATGGAGTTCCACAGGGGTCCGTCTTGTCCCCCTTGCTCTTCAACATCTACATGAAACCGCTGGAAGAGGTCATCGGGAGGTTTGGGCTGCGGAGTCACCAGTACGCTGATGACACCCAGCTCTACCGCTCCTTTACATCTGCTCCAGGTGAGGCGGTGGCTGTGCTGAACCGGTGCCTGGCCGAGGTGATGGGCTGGATGAGGGCCAGTAAACTGAAGCTCCATCCAGACAAGATGGTGGTCCCTTTGGTGGGTGGTTTGGGTTTTCAGGTAAGTGATTTTGGCCCTGCCCTGGACGGGGTAGCACTCCCTCTAAAGGACAAGGCCCACAGCCTAGGAGTGCTCCTTGACCCGGAGCTGTCCCTGGAGTCCCAGGTGACGGTGGTGGCGAGGAGCACCCACCTCCAGCTTCGACTGGTCCATCAGCTGCGTCCTTACCTGGATGAGCACTGCCTGGAAACAGTGATTCATGCCCTGGTAACTTCCCAGTTGGATTACTGCAACACGCTCTACCTGGGGCTGCCCTTGAAAACAGCCAGATACTCCAGCTGGTACAGAACAGAGCGGCCAGGCTGCTGACGGGGACCGGCCGTTATTCTCACATAACACCGGTCCTCTACCAGCTCCACTGGCTTCCCGTTGAAGTCCGGGCCCAATTCAAGGTGCTGGTCTTGACCTATAAAGCCCTAAAGGGTTTGGGACCAGGATACCTGAAGGAACGTCTCCTTCCTTATACACCCTCACCCCCTTAAGATCTGTGGGAGAGGCCCTTCTCCAGGAACCCTCTTTAAAGGAGATAAAAAGAACATCTACCCGGAGCAGGGCCTTCTCTGCGGTGGCAGCCAGGTTATGGAATGTGCTCCCCGGAGAGGTGCGCCTGGCACCGAGTCTATATTCTTTTCGGCTCCAGGTTAAAACCTTTTTATTTAATTGCTATTTTTAAAAAATAGTATTTTAATGCAACAGTTGTGTTTTATTGGTTATATGTTATTTATTATTTAGATTGTTTTTAATGTATTTGATTTTACTGATTGTGAGCTGTCCCGAGATGCCATGCATAAGGGGCAGCATATAAGTTTTAAATAAATAAAATAAGTTAAACTGTTCCCTTGCCAGATGCTCATAAGACTGACTCTTTATCTTAAGAATTGGTGCCCAAGTTTCCTTTTCTTTTCTGCCCATCTCTCTTGCATCATGATGTCTGCATCAGATTTCTCTAACTGGGAAGATGTGATGGTTTGCAGGCCCAGTGACCCAGGACCAGGGGATTCAATTTGCTGTTTGTACAATCATCTGCACTACTGTGTCCCCAATCACCATGCATGGGAGTGAAAGCTGGACAGTGAAGAAAGCAGACAGGAAGAAAACGGATGCATTCAAAGAGGAGGAGGAAAGCATTGCAAATATCCCCGACTGACAGACAAACAGACAAGGGGGTCCTAGATCAAATCAAGCCAGGGCTTTTTCTGGAAACAAAAGAGGGGAAATGGAGGCTATCATACTTTGGGCACATCCCAAAAAAAGCCAGACTCTGAAGAAAGCCATCATGCCAGGGAGAGTCAAAAGCAGAAGGAGAAGGTGAGGAGCAAACACAGGATGGATCAATTCCACCAAGGAAGCCATGGCCTTGAGCAGGGCTGTCATAAGTTGGAGATGACTTGATGGCATGCCACAACAAATATGGTTTTCAGGCAGAGCACAAACATTTCACAAAAGTATCTCAAGATCAGTACAAAGATAACCTATTTACCTCAAATGAACACGCAACCAAATCATATACAATAAACTGCAAAGTATGGACCTTTAGCTAAAATAGACAAAATTTCACCAACTGATATAAAATCACTCATGAACTTCACAGTTCTGAACTTGCCTCACCAAACACAAGCATTTTTCTCTTGGCAGTTAGATATCTACCTTGCCCATATGATGGAAAGACTACAGTCCCACAGATGGATCTTCCCAAATATCGTTTCCCTTACTGGCCTGGGCAACCCACAACCCTCCAACTGCTTTACACTACAACTCCCATGATTCTTCACCACTTGCTCTTTATACAGGATCTAGTGATCCAGGGTGGTGTGGTGGTTAATAGCATGGGATCCAGACTCAAGCAATCAGGTTCCTAGTCCCCACTTGACTATGCAGCCAACTGGGGGACTCTGGGCCAGTCACAGACTCTCAGCCTAACCTACCTCACAGGGCTGTTGTTGTGAGATGAGACTGGGGGGGGGGAGGAGGAGGAAGAGGATGGAAGCCGCCTTGAGTTCCTTGGGGAAAAAAAGGAGTGGGATATAAAGATAATGAATAGCAATCTTCCGCATCTTTTAAGCCACATGGACATGACAGGCTGCATTTTAGCTACTGTATGAGACTAAGGGGATCCTTGCTGGATCAGATCAAACAGCAACCGAACAGATGGCCCTAAAGAGCAGCCACAGGCACGTTAAAAAGGCAAACGGGGTGGGTGGCCAGTACCACATTCTGCTGCCTTGCCGATGCTTCTGCAAACTGGCAGCTGCTCCAGGAGCTCTGTGTGTGATTCGCCAGAGCTAGTCCACATGTCTCAGCTTACCTTATTGGCTTGAATAAGGTGGAAGTTCTTCCCGTGGACTCGAAACCCATGCTCGAAGTTCCTGCATTCCTCTTCACTCCAGGCACAGAGCTCGTCTGAAAGGAAGGCAAGAAAAAGGAGATGGGAGTGGGCTGTGAGGGCCCCCCTTGCCTTGCTGTTTCAGTTCCTGGAGCTTCCATGCCCAGGGGCAGTCTATCTGAAATGGTTACGCTGGCTGACAGAGAAGGCGCACGAGGGCTGCTGTCTCCTCAACCTGCTGGGGAGTTGAAGGGCCTCTTTGGGAAGCAGGCCCCAGCACAGGGTTTGCCAGGGAGCCACTTGATCCAGCCAGAGGGAGGGAGATTGCAATCCCTGCTCAGCCATGAATTTCACTGCATCAGTTTAGGCCACGTTGCAGAGGGTCAGGCTAAGCTACCTTGCAGGGTCCTTTGTGAGGATAAAAAGGGGGTTGCAGGGAGTGACGAATGAGGGGTGCTTCCCCAAGCATCTTGAAGAGTGCAGTGGGTTTGCAAAAGAGAAGCACGGAGCATCCGGACCAAAGGTGAGGCAGATGGGACCCATGTTCCAAAGCCAGCTTTCCTGGGGGCCCAATGTGGTCCTCCTGCCTTGCCCAGACAGCCATGTCCCCTCCCCCTCCCCCAAGAACCAATCTTTAGGGACTTCTGTGCAGCTGTGGCGTTTTCTCCCCCTGTGAAATGCCAAGATGCCTCTCCAAGGCCAGCTGCTGGCAGAACGAGCCTTCACTGAAATGATGCAGATACTTGGGGCGCTTTGGTCTTTGCCTCCTTTTGCCTCTGGCCCCTCCCACCCATGGGAAGCAACCTCCAAGCATGCCCCCAATCTGGGCTCCAGGTGGAACCTGGCTCAACACCCCTTGTCCAGACAGCTCCAAGAGGGTCCCTGCTCACCTTGAATGACTTTCACGTTGAACCGGAGCCGCCGCAGGGCCTCCTCTGCATTGAAGTTGCACTTCACCAGTTCATACAGTGCCTGTGAAGCACACACACATGGTGTGGTTTAGTTAGGAGCCAGAAGGCATGGGAGCAGGACAGTGAGGGGGTAGGAATCTGGGGCTGAGGGGAGAACAAAGAAGCCCAGCCATGCCCACACCACACATCAGTGCCCCCCCCCGGCAACTTGGGGGACCTGGCCCCCCACATGGGAATGACTGCCACACCCACCTGCTCGTTATCCTTCATCATCTCTCCCTCTGGAAGGGCGGTGAGGGAGACCTCATCCCACCTCCGCCTGATGGCTCGGTAGAGGAACTCCTCCACCTCTCTCTCGGGGAGGATGTTTGGGTCCCAGAGCAACTGGTCATCATTTTCATAAACTGGAAAAGAAAGCACCCATGGGCATGTCCAAGGAGGCAGCCCAGAGCAATACGGTGCATTCCTGCAGAATGGGGGTCTGGGACGCTGGAGCACGAGAGCCAAACCAGTCGGCACGATGGTGTACGTGCCAATGCTGCTTTTTTGACTGTGGGAAGGCAGGCTGAGTTGGTCCAGTCTGGCCTGGGATAAGGTGGAAGGGGAAGATCATCCTGGGTTTCTCCAGCCAGCTTCTGTAGCTGAATGAACTGCACACACAAAGGAGGATTAAGATTAAGAGCCCATGCCACAGGGAAGGCCTCCTACCTTTCTCGCCATGTCGGTTCAAGTGGAGGAGAGGGACCGTGGCCTGGTACTGAGGCCCAACCATGATCTCCTACATATAAATATTTAAGAGAAAATAAAATAGCAAAGGGGAGAGAGGGGAGATAACAGGACAGGATCCAATTATTCAGATTCTATTGACAAAAGATACACCCTGCTGGCTTTTCAGAACCCCTCCCCAGGGAACTTGTATTGCAGCTTGTCACAAACTGGTTCCCTCCCAATACATTGGGCTATAACTTCCCTTGCTGGAAATTGTAGTCCAGGCACCAGGCTTAGATGAGACAAAAGTTAAGCTCAGCCCTTCCCCTCCACCTGTAATGGGAAGACTATCACTCAAGCCATGGACACCAAAGCTGCACCTTCTTGCAATCGTTCGGCAGAATGGAGTCTTCTGCAGAGTCTTCAGCAGAGAAGGAAGCACAGGGGGAGGAGGAAGGATCCTTGTCCTCATCAGCAAGGAAGTTGGCTTTGGGAAAGATAAAGCAAAGTTTCATGCTCTTTCTTTCATACTATTTTCTAAATCAATTTTGTCAATGATGACACCAGAACACCAGCAGCGTTCAGAAAGCATAAGGAAGAGATTAGCATTGTCATATGGGGGCCAACATCAATTTAGTACAGTATAAATTAAAACTGTTTTGTTTTTTAACTAACACAGGGACACCTCCCCCCCTTTCCACAGACCACTTGAAAAGAGGATCTGGATGAATTCCGGATGAATTTGCTGACCTCCTTTCCACTTTCTCCACATCCCACATAGTTTTATATGCACTTGTTACTCCTACTTGGGCTTCCAGGGTAGGGGAAGAAAGACCATAAAACTCAACCAACCGACCCATGGAAGAAAAGTTTATCAGTGGTACTCAACAAGTTCATAGGCACTAAATCAAGGGTACATCAGAAGCTGACTTAACCCTGTTCAGACTATGTCTCCATCTCTAGGCCAATATTATTTCCACTGCAACACAGAAATCTACAGAAAATCAGCTGCAGTGGACAAAATCAAACAGGGACTTCTAATAGTATCTGTCACATAACAACAGGGGCATAAAAAGGTCTGTTTTCTGAATTAAGCATGCTGCTGCATCTCAATTACTTAGAAATTATGCAACATTTTCAAAATGATGGTTTTTCCAAAAGAAGGTTATGCTGTCCTAACCTTATTAACCCCTTTCCTCCATTCATGGTAGCAAACAAGATGAGTAAGTTATTGCATCTCAAACTCTTTTAAATCAAATTCTCAGAACAAGAACATTCCCTGTGTTTTCATTTTTAGCCATTTCTGCTCATGCTGTTACTATGCTTGGCATCTTTCTGCTTGTGGAAAAGGGTTTGGATTGCTTGAATGCTGATTTCTAGGGATGCCCCCACCCCGTGAAACCTCTGCCCTCTTTCCTCTGAAAAGTTTGAAAATTAGGGAACTGGAATGCTGGCTGAGAACTGCTTGGAACTATAAGACTTTTCTATAGCAGTTGTAAGTTCTTACAGCTTCCATCCCAAACATACTTATCAGACAGAAAGTTCTCCTAATCTCAAATGGAATTTACCATATTTTTTGCTCTATAAGACTCACTTTTCCCCCTCAAAAGGAAGGGGAAATGTCTGTGCGTCTTATAGAGCGAATGTGTGTGTGCAGTAAGTCTGTCAGATGTGCAGCCCGTGGGGAAGTGATGGGGAATGTGCCTGTGATCATGTGCCCATTTGAGTCAGAATATCTTTTTCTTGTTTTCCTCCTCTAAAAACTAGGTGCGTCTTATGGTCAGGCGCGTCTTATAGAGCGAAAAATACGGTACTTCTCAGGATTGCAGAGCACTTTCCATTGCAGACCTCAACTCCCATCAGCCCCAACCAGCTTGCACATGGACAGGGATGATGGAAGGTGTATTCCTACCACCTCTGGAGGTCCACAGGCCTGTCTCTCTGAATTAAAGGGACACAATTAAGACTACAATTCTCTGTGTGCTTCTCTGGGCTGGATGCAATGGGGCTTATTTCTACATCAATGTGCTACCTGCACCATTAATCAAACTGACACTCTTTAGCTCAGTTGATAGCCCTAGTTAAAATGTTATTTTTTCCCACACTAGCAGCTCACCCCAGATGGGGAGGGACTACAGAGTCATTTTTCAAACTGCATGCAGCTGAGTCTCCCTTCAAAGAGGTTCAAGTTAAGTGGGACAGACTCTCCTGGATTGTACCACTTCAGGGCTTTGGGAGGGATGGTTAAGAGCATGGGTCCTCAAACTACGGCCCATGGGACGGATCCAGCCCACCATGGCCATCCATCCAGCCCATGCCACTGTTTGCTGCCTGTGCCTGCGCTGGCTGTGCGGGCGGGGAGGTGGTGGCTTGCTCGCTCAGAGATGGTTTTGGTCTCGCTGGGAGATCTCCGAGCAAGCAAGCCACCGTGGCATGCGCCCGATGCTGCCTCGCGTGTGCCTGACAGCACTTCACTGGCCCTCACTCCCAGGCACCCCCACCTCACCGGCCCGCGACGGTCACCACAGCCTTTCAACTGGCCCCCTATTCAAAAAGTTTGAGGACCCCTGCTTAAGAGTTTTCATACAATCTGAAAAAAATATTCTCTATACTTTTGAAAAGCAAAGAAATGAAGTTTGTAAAATGTCAAAAGGAAAGAACCCAGTATTGGTGTCTTCAGAGACAGGCCAGAACCCAGAAGGACTGCCTGCCTGCAAAGGCACCTCACAAGCAGGACTTCTTCCAGAAATATTGCATGTGCTGCAATCGGGGGGGGGGGGGTGCGTGTGTGCATGTACGTGCATGTGTTTATAAGCCTCAGGCCAGGAGGGAGAGCTGTTAAAGTGTGATTTTGTTTCAGCTCCTCATGCCTTGGAGTTGTGCTTCCTTGAGCACCTGGCTCCTTGGATTGATCCCTGGTGCTGTTTACTCCTGGAGGCCTGGTAAGACTCTGCTTGTGGACTGCCCTTTTAATCTCAAACTGCTAGTAAGCTGTCTTGTCTTTGTTTGTCTACTACCTTTGCACTGACACTTCACACATTTTGGTGCCAGGTCAAAACCTTTTTATTATCCTGTTATTTTAACTCTTGAGTAGAGGTTTGATTTTATATTAGTTTTTATTTAATCATGATTGGCTGCCCATGTTTAATATGTTATTATTTTACTCTTTGTTATGGCTGTTACTTTTTTGGTATTCCTTTGAATTTTTGTGTGGATTTTATGAATAATTGCTATGCTGTTTTAATGGTTGCAACCATTTGTAAACTGTTTTGAGAGCAATGTGTGGAGAGAATGGTATGTTTAAAAAGGGATTTGTCCCTGGGTTTTTTTCCCACAGCCAGGCCCATCTTAGCCACAGCAAAATTGCTCCAACAGAAGTCTGCTCCTACTGCAAACCTGGTAGTTAGAAACACCACTTCAAGGGTGCCTGCTAAGCCAGGCTGGAAACCTGCCCATGTAATTCCCCTGCAGCTGCAGAGAGGTGCAATGGACTATACTAGTCCATCAGTCCTTCTAAAAGTCCCAGTCACCAAGCACTACCCTTGGCTTCCCCAACTGACCAACAGTTTTGTTGTGATCCTGATTTGGCTGACACACTTGTCTTCCCCAGTTCTGAACGAAGCACCTGTCTCTGGTCCACTTAGAATTGCAGCCCAGAGCCGAACCAAAGCATGGCTTTATAGCCCCCTTCCTAGGTTATCAAGCAGGGATGTTGAACTTCTAGCTAATTCCACCCCCTTTCCCCCCATGCTTTTTGTCACTGGGTGTTTTCTGGCTTTTGCATGCCTCCCCCCCTGCCATTTTGGAAGGTTGAAATACCCCTCCTAAAGCTTTGTGGCTCTTGGAGCATGAAGTTGCAAATACTGGTGCTTTGGGCTCTGCTCACCCCTGGAATGCACCCCCCCCCCCCCCAGCTTCTCAGAAACTGAATTTCTGGAGCATCCACCCACGGCAACCTGAACTGGTATAGTTGGGGGAGAAATGGAACATGTGATTCTCTTTGAATGCTAGACTGCCCTTCGCAGAGGTGGATTCCTGGCTCCAATTTCCTGGAAGATTTTAAAAACACCCACCATGCCCTGGTTTGCACATACTACTAAGCCGCGTTAAATTCTGGGTTGTGGTGACAACCAGTAAGTTGGGATTTCTTAACCTTAAACAACCCAGAAAGCAAACCTACAGTTTGCTATTGGGTTGTGGACTCTGTTTAACCTGTGGGATTTAACCCGTGACTCCCAGACAACTCACAATGGCTCTGGTTAGGGAAAAGGTCTGATGCATCATGGGAAATGACAGATGGAGTCAGAACATCTGCTGAAGATTGTGTCTCTTCTTCCTCTTCCCCGGAAAGTAGAACCTTCACTATTTGCTCCTTGAACCAACAACCAGAAAAAAAGGAGGGGGACAATGCTTTAAAAATGGTCTGTAATGTATGGATTTCATTCTTCAACATGCCAGCATTGGGCAACCTCTTTTTTATACATTAGCTACTCTGAATGGTTTATTTCTTTCCTGTATTACCCATAGCCAAAGTTCTCTGGGTAGCTTGCAATGGGGACCTTGCACATCTTGGAGTTTTTGTTTTTTGAAGGCATGTGCTCTTCACAACTTTGGTTTAAAGGAAAAATACAGGGAGGGTTGCTATGATGCCACACTTCAGCAGCAAAATTTGCCGCAGGGATGCTCCAAGAAAAGTTAGGAGGACAGGCATCATTTGCCCCTGCTGTATGGGAAAAGGACGTCACATTGTTTCTATCCTTGCCCCTCTCCCTGGTAATGGTGGCTGGCCACCCTGGAGAGCCCAGCCCAGCGAGACAGCAGCTGGGCACATCCCTAAAAACATGCAGGCAACTCGCAAGCCAGGTGCTCATGCCCAAATGGTGCCTACCTTATCCAAAGTCATGTCTGGCAAGTTCGGTGGCACATCGCTGCTCTCGCTCTCTTGTTCAGAAATGGGATCTGAGGCCTCGTAGCCATAGAGGGCCAGCAGCTTTTCGAAAGGCATTTCACTGCTCTGAATGAGAGGAGAGAGTGATGGGCTGAATTGGCCACGGGGGGCTTCCCCAGAGGGATGCTAGCCTTGGCAGGTCCCAGGGGGCAGTCTGCCCCTATAACAAGTCTGGCTTTGGGTCCATGGAGGTCATTACTTGGGGTTCCTGCAGGACACGCACCTCTTGTGGCTCCCTTCAGGCTGCCAATTTTTATGTTACCACAGTTCTGTTTTACAACTGGCATGCTACAAAGGGCATTCAATTCCAAAGAGTGTTTTTATGTTTCATTGCCTGATTTCACTTCTGCCCTGTATTTAAATTCTTGTCATGAGGACTGGAATCTTCCCTGATATTTGGGAGAAGGAACATAGCTCATTGGCACTAATACTGGGCTAAATGGGGAAATGGTCCAACTTGATTCAAGGCAGTTCACTGCGCCGTTTGCTGCTTTTGCACATAACCGTTCTGCCAAGAATACTAGCAGGCAGTCTGGGGATCGCTTCCACAAGAGCTAGGAGCATCTTTTCATAGGAGCCCCAGAAGCCAAGATTCTCTGCAAGCTCATGATGCAAAGGAAGCATCAGCTTCATTGACTCATCCAGCAAAAGGAAGAGTCTGCACACACAGCCCTCCCAATTCCTTACCTGGGAGACATCGAAGCTCTTCTCTAGCTCTCCAAAAGGCTTTGCTTTCCCTGGAGCATTGTCTTGCTCCTTTTCCTCCGTCTCTTCCTGCACCCTGTATTTTTGGGACAGGATCTCAGCCAGGTTGAACTGATGATTAGCTGAGCTCACCACTGTGTAGATCAGTGAAGCCAGAAAAAGACAAGGACTATCAGCCAGGTTTGTTCCAAAAAAGATTGCAACACTAGCAGACATGCTACCGGGGGGGGGGGGGGGGGGGAATGACCTGCTCACTGGATATTTATGTATTGTCTTTTTTGCAAACAGCCCCCACAAGACAGCATACAAGAAATTCGAAATGAAACTGCATCCGCAAGTTAAAAACCAGTTAAAAGGTGTGTCAACAAATCAGAACGCGGCTGTTCATTAAATGCAGATTGTCATAACGTCTTTTGGAGGTTAATGCCAAGGGAGCGAATTCCACAGACATGGGGCCCACCACCGTTTTACCGTTCTCTGACCATCAACTCTTTACTAGCAAGTGGCCCTTTAGAGAACCTTGTCAGAAACTATTTAATCTTTATGTGACAAGATCAGCACATCAATTTGCTGGAAACAAACAGGTTTCCCCCAGGAGTGCTACTCCACAGCAGGGCAAAGGGCAGGCAGATATGCAACTTGGTTCCTCGGACAATCCCGCCCAGCTTCAAACTGTCTTGATTGCTAAGCCATGGTGTGAGACATGCTGGTTTTTAAATAAAAAACGAGATATGGCAGGCACCAACCGCACAACCCCATTTCAAGGAATAATAGTTCATCAAGAGTTATTGATTTATTTATTAGATGTATACCCCATCTTTTTCTTTTCTAAAGGTCTCAATGCAGTTTACATCATTCTCCTCCTTCTGTTCTTTATCTTATCCCCACAACAACAACAACCCTGTGAGGTAGGCTGGACCAAGAGTCTGTGACTGGTCCAAAGTCATCCAGCAGGCTCCATGGCCGAGCAGGGACTAGAACCCAGGTCACTTGAGTCCCAGTCCCACAAGCTTCATCACTACCCCACACTGGTTCTGTTTGGTTATTATAACTTCCTCAAGTGTATGGCTTGCCTCAGAAGTGGCTTCTGCAACTTTAGTCCCCAAATGTACAATGGGGGCTGAAGCATCATCATCATCATTTATTTATTTATTTATTTATTTTGATGGATGGATGGATGGATGGATTGATGGATTGATTTATGTCCTGCCTTTTTCCTACAAAGGGCTCAAGGCAGCTTACATCTCCTCCTCCTCCATCTTCTCCCCACAACAACCACCATGTGAGGTAGGCTGGGCTGAGAGTCTGTGACTGGCCCAGAGTCACCCAGTTGGCTCCATGGCTGAGCGGGGACTCGAACCCGGATCGCCTGAGTCCCAGTCCCATGCTCTTAACCACTACACCACACTGCATCATGGCAAGGATGGAGAAGTGGATGGAAATCAAACTGTGCATAGATTGATAGGTGGAGTTGGGCAGGTTTAACCTTAATAAGAGAAGGATACGGAGAAATATGTTGTGCTTAACGACTCAGAGGAGTTGTTTGCTCACGTGAGAGAGAGAGAAGCTCCCAGCGAAAGTCAGGCCTTAGAGCAAGATTTCTACTTGGTGCCCATTGCACAAATGCCCCCCCCCCCCGGCCGCCTGACTTTGGCAAAGTTTTTCTCCAGCCTGGGGAATGCAACATTCTTCATGGAGATGATGTTGCTGGGCAGCCTGTGGGACAGCCCGTTGCCGTGGAGAATGCCCAGCTGAGGAGGAGGCTTCGGCATTTGAGCCAACTAGAAGAGAGGCAAAGTCAAAGCAGGAGGGAGAGGAGTTTATCTAGCCCCCGGGGGAGGGGCGTTCCCGTCGGGTGAAGAGTGCGTCATGAATCTGAGAGAGGTCAGAAAGGAGGGGGCAACTGCGTTGCCTGGAACCACCATTAACAACTCCTGTATTATTCATGGCCTGCGTATCTTTGAAGTTGCTTAGAATAAAAGGCTTCGAACCTTTATTGCCTGTTCCTGTGTGAGTGATTAGCAAGCTGAAGTTGCTTCGCTTCGTGCAGCGGCACCTACAGCGGCGGCAGCCCCCCCCCCCCCCCCCGGCTTCGGAGATAAAGTTGAAACGATGCGCAGTAGAGCCGCCTCCCAAGTATGATGGAAAGAGGGAAGGATTTACAACTTTCAGGGCGCAATGTGAACTATATATGCACCTTCGCCAAAATGACTTCACCGATGAGAAGGCCAAGGTAGGCTTCCTAATCAAGCAGCTTTCGGGGGCAGCTGCTCGGTGGGCAACTGCGAGGCTGGTGGCTCAAGACCCCGTTTTGAATGATGCAGCAGCTTTCCTGAATGCCTTGGGACTCTTTCTAGGCGTGGGGGCGCGCAAGGAAATGGCCGTCCGTGAAGTTAAACGCCTGCGGCAGGGAGCGGGCTCGGCTGCTGATTACACGACTCAATTTCAACTCTTGATGAACGACCTGGGATGGAATGAGGAAGCCTTGATGGTACAATATCGAGAGGGACTTAGGGGGGAGATTTTGGATCTTTTGGCCCGTTCCTCCCCTCCAGAAAGCTTGCCAATATTGATGCTTGTGGCAATTCAAATTGACGGGCGGCTTGCTGAGCGGGCAAAAGAAAGGCAGGGGGGCTGCACTGGCCCGTTGCCATATGGAGAGAGATTGTTCCCACGGACAGAGGCCCAGCCTCGCCGGCCTTCAACAGATTACTATGTTGCCGAGGCGACAGCCCAGCCTGAGCCTGAGCCCATGCAGCTGGGGGCGGCCAGGCCCCGCATTCCAAGGGGGGAGATTGATTACCGCCGTGCTGCCGGACTGTGTTTTGCTTGAGGACAAGGAGGGCACCTGGCTCATTCCTGCTCGTGGAAGAAGCAGGCGGGAAACTTCCAGTCCCAGCGTCGTTAAGCACCGCGACGCTGGGACCTACTCCAGAACCCCAGTGGTGCCCCACCCCACAGGGCCTTCTTCAACCTGACACCTGCTGATTGACGCTAATTTGCAGACACCTCCTCTGCCTGAAATACGGGCCACAGCCTTGATTGATAGTGGTGCCACTGCTTCGTTTATGGATGAGAATTTTGCTGAAAAACACTCCTTTCCAATGTCAATGTCACCATCTCCCCTCCAAGTGGATTCAATTCAGAGGCAGCCTCTGCAGGGGGGTCCATCGTCACGCCAGTCTTCCCATTGACCCTGCAGATTGGCAAACATCGCGAACAGGCTGTTTTCTTGTTAGTAAAGGATTTACAGTGCCCCTGGTACTGGGCATGGACTGGTTAGTCAAGCATGAACCTCAAATAGAGTGGGACTCTGGGCAAATACAATTTAACTCTGAGTTTTGCACCCTCCATTGCTTTGGCTCTTCCATGCAGACACCTCCAAACTCTCCCCCAACATCCCACACCACTCTGCCTCCCCAGTATCAGGACTTTTCGGACATCTTTGATCCCCAAGAGACTGACAAGCTGCCACTCCACTGCGCTTGCAATATGGAAATCCACTTACAGCCGGGCCCACCCTCCCTGTTGGCAAACTGCAGCCCATGTCCCCCAAGGAGTTACAAGTACTCATTCATGTCTACCAATTTGAAAAAAGGTTTCATTCATCCATCCTTGTTGCCCACTTCGGCCACGCCTCTAATTGATCCCCAGAAAAATTCAGACGAACCTAGAGTTTGTATTGATTTCCGCCGTCTAAATTCGATTACCATCCCCAATACAAATTCCATGCCTTTGATCTCTGAGATTTTGGAACGTCTGGGCCACACAGCCGCTTTTACTAAGTTGGATCTCCGAAACGCCTACAATTTACTCCGCATCCGCCCTGGATTCAAACCTTTGACCGCATTTGCATCCTGTTTTGGCACGTATGAATTTACCGTTTTGCCTTTTGGGCTTGTGGGTGCAGGCACAGCATTTACATGGTTGATAAATGAAGTTTTTCATGACTTTTTGATTGTGTACTTGGATGATTTGTTGATTTACTCCAACGACCCAGAGTCCCATGTGCACCATGTCCAGGCTGTCCTCCAACACATGCGTGAGAATCACCTCTCTGCTAAGCTTGAAAAGTGCGAATTTCACACCACTTCCCTGATGTATCTCGGGTATCGAATTTCTCGGAATGGATTACAGATGGATCCTGAGAAAGTGCGAGCTGTACTGTCTTGGCCACTGCCTCGCATGGAGCTGCAAAAGTTTTTGGGTTTTGCTAACTTTTATCACAGTCATGAGGTCGTAACTCACGCCTCCAATTAACTCACACAGCAGCCAGCAGTGAAGCTGAAGACTTTTATTGCTATTCACTACAAGATTTACGATGTGACTGATAAGCTCTAATGACTAGCCCCTTACAGTTCAGTTGCTCCTTCCTTTCTGAGCTACGTCAGGAGACCACGTGGCATCAGACCTTCCTGTCTCGCCTTTCCGTTCATGGGTGGGACAGACCTCTGTCCTGTCGTCGTAATTGGACTTGTTGCCTTAAAGTCCTCCTAATTTGGGCGTTTGCCAAATCTCCCGTTATGTCTTCTTGTTCTCCTGAACTCTGCCCAGCAGCTTCAGAGTCAGGAGCCAGGGGGGGGGGGGGGGTACTTGTTCAGGCAGCTCAGAGCTAGGATGAGAGGAAGCTCCTCTTTCAGACGCCTGTCAGTCTGTGGGAGGCCATTCGCTCAGGGGCTATGGGGTCAGGCTGTGGAGAGGTTACTTGCTCAGCAGTCTGAGAGCCAGGCTGCAGAGGGGCCGTCTGGGCACTGGGCCTCAAATATAAGTACCCTTGTTCCAATGCCTGACTCTCACCGTTAGCGCCTGCCTGTTCCTCACGAGTAGATGTCTCAGTCAAGCCATTAGGCACAACAATTGCCGATTTTATACCTCACTTCTCTCGTTTGACAGCCCCTTTGACTGACCTTTTGAATGAGAAGAGACGGCAATTGAATTGGCCCCCTGAGGCAGCGGAGGCTTTTGCCGCCTTAAAATGCCATTTTGATTCAGAAAACCATCTGATCCACCCCAATATGTCTGTTCCTTTTGTGCTGCAAACCGATACTTCTGACAGAGCTATAGGGGCAGTTCTGTTGCAACCAGCAGGAGGGTCCAGCGATGATTTCAGACCGGTGGCGTTTTACTCCCGCAAACTCACATGTTCAGAACAGAACTACACCATTTGGGAGGAGGAATTGTTGGTGATAAAAGTGGCCCTGGAAGAATGGAGACATTTGTTGGAAGGGGCCTCTCACTCGGTCCTCATTCAAACTGACCATAAGAACTTGGTCCATTTTGCCTCAGCTAGGATCCTCAACCAAAGACAAGCACATTGGGCATTGTTCTTCGCACGTTTTCATTTCCGCATAGAGTATATCCCGCCATCACAGAACCTCCTAGCAGATGCACTGTCCAGGAAACCTGAGTACTTTGGGGACAATGAAGCGCACCCTGAACCTGCCCCTATCTTACAGCCTGAAATGATTGCGTCAGCCACTGCTTCGACCTCTTGGCAGGAGGACCTTCTCTGGGCCCAACAGGCCGACCCCTTCGTCCAGGCCAAGAGGGAAGAAAGGGAGGCAGGTACTCTACCTTCTGTGTACAACTTCGAGAACGGTTTATTGTTATATAACCAAGCTGCATACATTCCATTGCTGCTTAGAGAACGAGAGTTGCAACAATGCCACGATTCCCCCTCTATGGATCACTTTGAGGTTTATAAGACTTTGCATACGGTAACCAGGGACTTTTGGTGGCCTTGCATAAGCTACGATGTCAAGTCTTATGTCCTCTCTTGCCCCACTTGCCAATGAGCCAAACACCAGCCCAGCAGATCCTCAGGGTTGCTACATCCTTTGGGGACCCTGCCTGGCCCCTGGCACACTGTTTCGCTGTATTTCATCACGGATTTGCCCCTGTCGAGGGGCTTCACCACCATATTGGTCGTCACAGACTTATTCACCACAATGGCCCACTTTATCCCTTGTACAGGACTTCCCTCAGCCAAATCCATGGCCTCTCTTTTTGTAGATCATATTTATAAATTACATGAGTGGCCATGTAATTTATTTTTAAATTACATGTAAAAAATTACATGGATTTTTTGCTGCCATCTCGTAGCCATCCAGTAAAACTATTATCACTATGAAAAAAACACACCCCTCCTCTTCGGCACCTGCATCTTCTACCCAGAGCGAGTTTAGCTTAGGATATGTTACCTGGGGAGCGTGTGGGGGCCACCATAGGGGTGGTGATGGGCAATGGTCGCTATGGCGGTGGGGGCTTAATGGGTCCGCCTAGAAGAAGGAGGAACAGATGGTTAACTCCTGTCCCTCCTTCTGGTTATTCCCCCAGCCGGCAGGTGCCAGGTAGCCTTGTCAACTGCCCCCCGGGCCTGACAGTGCTGTTGCTGAATGCCAGGTCGGTCCACAATAAAACACCCCTCATCCATGATCTGATTGTGGATGAGGGGGCTGGCCTGGCTTGTATTACAGAGACCTGGGCGGGAGAGGGAGGGGATGTCGCCCTCTCTCAGCTGTGTCCGCCTGGGTATCTGGTCCAGCACCAGCCACGCCTGGAGGGGAGGGAAAGGGGGGGGGGTCGCCCTGGCTCATTGCGCTTCCATTTCCCCCACGGGGACCTCTCAGCGGCTTTCGATACCATCAACCATGGTATCCTCCTGGATAGGCTAGTGGGACTGGGGGTTGGAGGCACTGCTCTGCAGTGGTTCCACTCCTATCTCAATGGCTGATTCCAGAAGGTGGTGCTGGGGGACTATGGCTCTGCGCCATGGCAGCTATGCCATGGAGTTCCGCAGGGGTCCATCTTGTCCCCCTTGCTCTTCAACACCTACATGAAATCGCTGGGAGAGGTCATCCGGAGGTGTGGGCTGTGGAGTCATCAGTACACGGATGACACCCAGCTCTACCTCTCATTTTCCACTGATCCAGGTGAGGCAGTGGCTGTCCTGAACCGGTGCCTGGCCGAGGTGATGGGCTGGATGAGGGTCAATAAACCGAAGCTCAATCCTGACAAGACGGAGGTCCTGTTGGTGGGGGGGTTCAGCTTCGGAATGGGGGACCTGACCCTTGTCCTAAATGGGGTTGCACTCCCTCTGAAAGACAGGGTCCGCAGCCTGGGAGTGCTCCTCGACCCCGAGCTATCATTAGAAGCTCAGGTGACGATGGTGGCAAGGAGCGCTTTCCATCAGCTTCGGCTGATCCATCAGCTGCATCCCTTCCTGAAGTACGACTGCCTGGCGACAGTGACCCACGCGTTGGTCACTTCCCGACTAGACTTCTGTAACGCGCTCTACGTGGGGCTACCCTTGAAGACGGTCTGGATACTTCAATTGGTGCAAAATAGAGCTGCCAGGGTGCTGACGGGGACTGGGCATTGTTCTAATATAACCCCAGTTCTCCATCAGCTCCACTGGCTCCCCATTGAAGTCCAGGCCCAATTCAAGGTGTTGGTTTTGACTTATAAAGCCCTTAACGGCTTGGGACCTGGATACCTAATGGAACGCTTACGCCCCTACATGCTCTCCCACCCCTTGAGATCGGCGGGGCAGGCCTTGCTCCAGGAACCCTCTGTGAAGGATATTAGGAGGGTGAGTATCCGGAGGAGGGCCTTCTCTGCAGGGGTGCCCAACTTATGGAACGCACTCCCCAGAGAGGTCCGCCTGGCGCCGTCGTTATTTGCTTTTCGGTGCCAGGCGAAGACCTTTTTATTTAAAAGTTATTTTAATTGTTCATTATAAATTGTATTTATTGTATTTTAACTTGGTTATTCAAGATGGGCCAGTTTTAAATAGTTTTAAATTATTTTTATGTTTGTATTGCTGTGAGCCGCCCCAAGGCTTTGTTGCAATGGGGGCGGCATACAAATGTTTTAAATAAATAAATAAATAAACCCACCAATCCAAAACCACAGATGGGGAAAAATACCAAAAAGACCTACAAATGACACTTATGGCAATACAAGCACCTCTAACATCTGTGCAAACATTTCAAGAGGCCATGCAAAACTCTATACTAAAATTGACATTAGAACAAAAGAATTCGGCTGCGGAACAAAGAGAAAGAATGGATAAATTGGACAGTTTTGTTAAGGATGTATGCAATCAATTGACAGATGTTCGACTCAAAACTGAACAAAATACACAAAAAACAGAAGAAATCCATAAGAAAACTGAATTGGCAGATAAAGAAACACAACTATTAATACAAACAAATAAGTCATTATTAACCCTGTAACCATGACACTGAAAGGGACAGTAAAAACACCTAGATGGGTATTCAATAAATCTCTACTAAAAGATAAAAAGTTCAAAGAAGAGATAAATAAGGAAATGTAACTGTTTTTTCAACTTAATAAAGCTGAAGAAACCTCTTTGCAAAATGTCTGGGATACAGCTAAAGCCTATGTCAGAGGTCTGATAATAACATCTTATTACGAAGACCTTTTTATTTAAATCATATTTTAACTGTTAATTTGTCTATTGTTAATATATTGTTAATTTAGATTGTATTTTTAAGGGTTTTTTGCCGAGATGCACCAGGGGGGGTGGGTAGGTTTTTAAATGAAGTTGTATGTTTTTTAATTTATTGTTGTAAGCCGCCCCGAGGCTTTATTGCGATGGGGCGGCATAGAAATGTTTTAATAAACAAACAAACAAACAAACATATTCAGCAAAAATAAATAAAATGAGAAAGCAGGAACTATCTGAATTAGCAGAGGAACTGACGAAGCTTGAACAGGAGCTCCAGGAAGTTCCATCTAAAAAAGACCTTATGACACAAATGAATATTCTAAAACACAAACTGAACCTCTTGGATACAAATGAATTTACCAAACAAATGAAATTGACTAAACAGAACTTTTTTGAAAATGCTAATAAACCAGGGAGATGGTTAGCTTATAAACTAAAGAAGGAAAGAGAGAAGAGATTAATATACAAACTGAAGGATGGAGAAGGACGACTGCAAGTACAAAGCACACAAATTAAGAAAATAGTGGAAGGCTTCTTTGCAAAGCTGTACCAGAATAAAGAGACCTCAACTGAGAAAGTTAATGAGTATATCCGAAAGGGAAATCTACCAAAGCTGCCGGAGAAATATTAAAAAACACTAAATGAAGAAGTAACAATGACAGAAGTAACTGAGGCAATTAAGAGGCAAAAGAATGATAAAACCCCGGGCCTGGATGGGTTACCAGCAGAGTTTTATAAGGCTTTTGGAAGAATCCTGTCTATGCCTCTTAAGGACATATGCAATGCGGTTTTGTTAGAAGCTAAAATACCAAATACTTGGGCAGAGGCAAATATTACCTTAATACTGAAAGAAGACATGGACTTGACACAGATCCAGAACTATAGACCTATATCACTTTTAAATGTGGATTACAAAATCTTTGCCTCTGTAATGGCAGAAAGACTGAAGAAGTATTTAACAGACTTTATACATCCAGATCAAAATGGCTTTTTACCTAAAAGACAAATGAGGAACAATAAGAGAATTATTTTGGATATTTTAGAGTATTATGAAGTCCACCCTGAAAAACCAATGGCGCTATTATTTATGGATGCGCAAAAGGCCTTTGATAATGTTAACTGGCAATTTATGAAACAATTAGTTCAAATGGAATTCGGTGAAATATTTATCAATGCAATACTAAGCATCTATCAAAAACAGACTGCCAGGATTATAATTAATGGAGAGCTTACAAATACCATAGACATTCAAAAAGGCACAAGACAAGGATGTCCTTTATCACCACTGCTGTTTATATTGATTTTAGAAGTGTTAAATAGAAATATTAGAGAAGACATGGATATTAAAGGTGCTAGAATTAGAGATGAAAGCTACAAACTGCAAGCATTTGCAGATGACTTAGTTTTTATTATTGAGGAACCCTTGGTAACAATGTCTAAACTTTTACAAAAGATTGAAGAGTAGGGCTAAGTTATTGGGATGAAAATAAACAGAGAGAAGATGAAACTGTTAGTGAAAAATCTCACATTGGAACAGAGAAAAACTCTGGTGGAACAAGTAGATCTTCAAATTGTTAAAAAGGTTAAATATTTGGGAATTTCTCTCACAGCTAAATGCACTACATTGAAAGAAGATAACTGTGATAAATTATTTAAAGAAATTAAGAGTGACCTGGAAAAATGGGCTAATTTGCAATTATCTTTGTTGGGAAGAATAGCAATAGTTAAAATGAATATATTACCAAAGTTTCTATTTTTATTCCAAACAATTCCCATAAAAATTGATAAAAATTTTGTTGATGATTTAAATACCCAAATCTTGAGATTTGTATGGAAAAAGAAGAAACCAAGGATTAAATTAAAAATGCTTCAAGAGGCCAAAGGGAATGGGGGTTTTGGTCTTCCTGATTGGATGTTGTATTATCAAGCTTCTGTTTTAACGTGGCTAAAAGAATGGATAACTTTAAGAA
Source organism: Varanus salvator macromaculatus (assembly GCA_023646645.1). Lineage (NCBI taxonomy): Eukaryota > Metazoa > Chordata > Lepidosauria > Squamata > Varanidae > Varanus > Varanus salvator. The sequence continues at coordinate 895,062 of JAIXND010000715.1, read as the reverse complement.
ATAAGAGAATCTTGTATCTTGAAGGGCATGATTTGCAAATGGGTTGGCATGCCTATATGTGGTATGAGAAGTGTAAGGCACATGGTTGTTTTTTAAATCATTATATTAGGAAATCATTAATGCCGGTGTGGGAAAAGTTAAAGACAAAACTGTATATTAAATTACCAAGATGGCTTTCGCCTATGGAAGTTCTTGTATACCCAAATGCATTGAATTTTGATATGATTGTGAGATATGATGATATTTTGGATGATGGAGGATTGAAACTGAATCAAGAAATACAGGAGCAAGGAATTAATATCTCTTGGGGGCACAAGGTTCAAATGCAATCGAGATATGCTAAAGACCATAGAATGTGGGGTTTTTATAAGGAGTTAACAACATTTGACCATGTGATTTTAAAATCAGATGAGAAAATGATTAAAAGATTATATAATTTTCTTATGGATAGGAGAATGGAAGATGAACACGTTAAAGAAACTATGATAACTTGGGCACAAAACTTTGGATACAATATTGAGTTAGAGAAATCGCAAAAGCTGTGGGAAAGAAATATCAAGGTAACCTTAGCAACCTCATATAAAGAAAACCTGTACAAAATGTTTTATAGATTGTATCTATCGCCAGATAGATCAGTTAAGATGTTTCCAAATATGTCAAATGGATGTTGGAAATGTAAACACAAACCAGGTACTTCTTATCATATGTGGTGGACCTGTGATAAAGCAAAAAAGTATTGGATTAAAATACACAAATGGCTTGAGGAAATGCTACAAAAACCCCTAATATTTAAACCTGAAGTTTCCTTATTAGGCATTGTACCGGATGATGTTGGTAATCAAGCAATGCATTTGACTCTACATGTAACTACTGCGGCAAGGATTGCATTTGCCCAACACTGGAAGAGTGAAGAACCACCTACCGACGAAATGATTTTAAAAAAGATCTTAGACTGTGCAAAAATGGACAGATTGACTTTGTCCCTGAGGGAGAAAGAAGATACAGACTTCTATCAAACTTGGAATTCCTTTTATTACTGGCTAGAGAAACGGGACTATGCATAGATCTAAATATGTCTATGGATTACCATAAAAAGAAACGGTTTGGGGGGGCTGACCCAGTAGGTCTGATGTTTTTTGATGATTGAGAATTTTTTAGTTTCTTTCTGTTAGTTTTGTTAGTTAGTAGAAAATAACAATAAAAATTATTTTTTTAAAAAAAGGATCGTCACCCAACTCAACCCCATGGCCTTTTGCTTGGCTTTGCCGGCCTCTATGAAAGTGCATCTCTGGTTTTTCACCGGGCGCTCCTTTCCCCTGCTCCCCTTCCTCACCCCCTCCGCTCTCAGGTTCCCCCACCTCTGCCCATTTTGGTGGATGGTGAAGAGGAATTTGAAGTCGAGGAGATTCTTGACTCCAGGTTTCGCAGGGGGCAATTGCACTACCTCGTGCACTGGAAGGGCTACCCCCACCCCCGAAGAACGCAGCCGGGAGCCCATTGACCACATACATGCACCCATACTCCTGAGACGATTTCACGCTCGCTTCCCATACAAGCCAGGTAGCAGATGCCCTTTGCCTCGCCAGGGGAGGGGAGGTCATGGGGGGGGGTAGTGTCGTGCCTAACAACTCGGGGGAGTCATTAGCACACGTAAGAGAGAGAGAAGCTCCTAGCAAGGGTCAGGCTTTAGAGCAGGGAGATTTCTACTTGGTGCCCATAGCACCAATGCCCCCCCCCCCCGCCACCTCACTCTGATGAAGTCTTTCTCCAGCCTGCAGAAATTGCTTTGAAGTTCTTTAGAATAAAATACTTTAACCCTTTATTGCCTGTATCTGTGTGAGTAATTAGGAAGAGTGCTCCGGCCTCATGACAAAATATGAGTGTGGCTCTTGCAATAACTGCAAAGCTGTTGTGCAAAAGAAGGTGTGAGGTTACTTTCTGTGACTCCAGAGGACAGGACTGGAATGGACAAGAGGGAGCTGCAGGGAAGCAGATTCCAGCTAAGCAGGATGAGGGAGCACCTACTGGTAAGAGCTGCTTGGTGGAGTTAGCTCCTTTGGGAGGTGGGGGCTTTCTTTCGGGGGGGGGGGGCAGATGTCCATCTCTCAGGGATGCAGTAGCCAGCCTTGACTCATAAGCAGCACAGGGAGTTCACCCCGTGGTGAATCAGAGCCTGTATGGGAAAACATGCGGAAGATTATTGTCTGGCGAGGAGTTAGGCGACATGTCCCATTTCTTCTCATGTTGCCATTATCAAGTATGTTGATTTATGCTGAGTCTTCAGTTATACAACAGAATGTATAACTGATCCAATTAGAGACCCTACTGCAAAGGGGTGGGGGGGGATTTTGCTCCTTCTTTCAGGCAACATATCCTGTTCACATTTTCATTTATGAGGCTTTTTCTCTTTTTCCAAACAACCTGTTTTTGTAACTGCTTCCCACCTCCGGGAGGATTTCTGCACTTGAATCCACATTCATACCTTTCATTGTTCCTTATTTAACTTCCTTATTAAGGGACTGTTAAGAGCTACTATTCTAAGCTATTCACCTCATCAGTTTTTCTTCCCCCTTAGTTATAAAATGCCTGTGCCTTTTTACTCTTTGCAACTATGCACCTGTTGCCTTTCTCCAATAAGTAAGATTTTTCCTTCTTTGCTATGATATGTTGCTGAGCTAACATCACTATTTCCTTGCAACCTTCCATCTTGGAAATGTGTATGTTCTAGACCATTTCAGGCCATAATTGTTCCTTCTTTCCTAGAGTCTACTCTGTGCACTGTCAGATTGCTAGACCAACTGGACCAGCATTTCTAGTCTCTGACTGGCAGCAGCTGTCTAAGTTCTCAGGCAGTTTTTCCCAGACCTGGCTGGCTCCTGTCCTGTCCTAGGGATGAGACCCAAGGTCTTATGCATGAAAAGCATGTTCTCTACCATTGAGCTGGGTCCTTTCCCCCAAAGCTAACATGAGATTCCAGTCCTCATGATTCCTTCCCCTGTCATTTCTTGACCTACTCTCTAGATCTGACCAGTTGAGAGAGAGAGAGATGAGAAATGGTCACCTACAAATAGATGGGGAAGAAATGGAGGTAGTGACAGATTTTATTTTCCTGGGCTCCAAGATCACCGCAGACGGGGACTGCAACCAAGAAATTAAAAGACGCTTGCTTCTTGGGAGGAAAGCTATGGGAAATCTAGACAGCATGCTAAAAAGCAGAGACACCACCCTGCCGACAAAAGTGCGTATAGTCAAGGCTATGGTTTTCCCAGTTGCAATGTATGGCTGTGAAAGCTGGACCACAAGGAAGGCCGAGCGCCGAAGGATTGAGGCCTTTGAGTTGTGGTGCTGGAGGAGACTCCTGCGAGTCCCTTGGACCGCAAGGCGATCAAACCGGTCAGTCCTAGAGGAGATCAACCCTTTAGAAGGCCAGATCCTGAAGATGAAACTCAAATACTTTGGCCACCTAATGAGAAGGAAGGACTCCCTGGAGAAGAGCCTAATGCTGGGAACAATAGATGGCAAAAGAAGGAGGGGGCGGCAGAGGATGAGGTGGCTGGATGGAGGCACTGGGGCAGTTGGTGTGAGCTTGAGTGGACTCCGGGAGATGGTGGAGGACAGGAAGGCCTGGAGGAGTGTTGTCCATGGGGTTGCGATGGGTCAGACATGACTTTGCGACTAACACCACCACCATGCACACAGATGTCTTAGATGAAAGAGCAGTTAGCCTTGCAGGCAGCAAAACTGGGAATCAAAAAGTAGTTGGCCGCAAGGTGCTTTTCTTAAAAACAGCAAGGTTCCATGGCATTGAAATGCTGAATTTAGAGACACAGCCATGGGACTACCAACTCATTGCCCACTAGGAGAACTTTGTAAAGAGGATGCCTTCAACTTAAAGCCAGGAGCACACATGTGCTGCAATGTGCTAGCCCCTGGTTTCTTATTAGCAAGTGAGGAGATTGTCTCATTAGAGACAATCTAGTTTGCTTGCCAAAAGAATCCACTGGATGCTAAGAATGGAAGTTAAAATTGAGAGCAGGGTAATCCAAGAAAGAACCCACTTTCAACAAGTGACTTTGTTGATTTCTCTTTCCAACACAAGGGGTGGGAGTCTTGTAAATATATCAAACACAGTTGATGGAGAGGAAAGAAAAAGTGCCAATACCAAGGATGGGTACATCGGTGGCAAAAAGCTACACACCAATGCCTAGCAATCTTAAATAACCTTCTCAGTTCAGTCCAGAAGTGGAAGGGAACAGAAACCAAACACTGGTTCATCAAATACTGATGATCCCTCTGATATATTGGATAACTTTTTCCAGCCCTGCTACTAAGTCATTCTTTTTACAATATTTATGCAAATAACAATTCAGAGAAATTCCAGCTAGAAGGTCAAAACTCATCATGAGGCTAGGTACACTTAACAATGCATCATCAGGATTGGCTTGGGCTTGAACTGGTGCATCATCTTCTAAGTGTTGGTGCCTTGGGAAGGACCTAATGAGCTGCTTTTATCTTCAGCCTCAGGAGTCATCACCACCAGAACAAAAGGTTCAAATCCAAGCAGATCCTAAACTTTGGTTGGTAGAAATATGGGTGCTAAAAATACCCCATCCATAAGAAGTGTTCCGTGGCCTTATTGGTGGTGCAATAGTTGGCTTCCATTGCCTTCTCCAAGGTCACACTTCAGTTTCTTCCAAAAATTTCTCCGGTGGCCAACAAAATAAAAAAAATAAAGAACGTTTGGGGAAAGTCTGCCTGTGGAGAAGTTGCCTCAAATATCATGCAACATTTTGCGACGCTCAGCAACTAAAACCTTGAGATCATATCCAGTCTTTTCTTCTTCAATGAAAAACTCCATTGCAGAACCAAGAGGAGTGTCCATCAAATCACTATAGGGTAAAGATTTACACTCTACTTTTCTCTTGCACTTCTCTGTATGTTTAAAGAAAGACACTTGTGCCTCAGGATGCCGCATTATGCAACAAGCATGATTTAATTACTGTTGGGAGTTTACAAATTGAACATGGTTCAGCCAACACAGGAAGTTGGCTTGTGGCACATCAGTGTGTTTTTGGTCTTGACAATCTTCTGTCTTCATAGCAGTGCCTTGGGCAAGATACTTCTGTGAACCCTTTCCTTGAGTAGACCTACTGTGACCACTCTCTTCTGCCATTGGGTCCAGTCTGTACAACTGCCCAGAGGGAAAGCAGAAGTCAAGTGGAAAAACACTGCTTCTTGACTTAGTCATCACTATTCTAAGTCCCACTGATTTACTCCAAGAAGGATTAAGTCTGGATCCAACCCAAGAGGCAGAGGAACGGGTGTGAAGGTCTCAGCAGATTCCCAGCAAGGCTACCCCCGATACCAGCACAGTGAGCAGAGTTGCTAATTCAAATTCTTGATGTTATCCTCAAGAAAAAGTATATAGGTATTGGAGAAGTTCAATCAGCCATGGTTTATCCCAATTGTCTAGTTTCAGACTGGCCATGGGACTAAGACTACTGAGAAACTGCATTTAGATGAGCCCTCAAAGCAATGGTTTAGAGGCCCGGGCACCCCTCTTTCCTGTGTACATCCCTCCCTCCTTATCCTACAGCTTAACCAAATAGTTGCTCAAGTAATCCAACCATCCTTTGTTGGTCTGGGTGTAATAGTTAGGCCCAGCATTACAGTTGGTCTGGTTCAACATCAGCCACTGCAGGAAGAGTCCTGTGGAGTTATGGTATGAGATCAATTGTAAGAAGACATTGTAAAGAGGAGTTCAGTGTGAACCATTTCCACGATTCAGCACAGGAATTCAGTGTAGACCCAGATACTTGCTAGGCCTTAGCAAAGGGATGGCATCACCACCAAGATTAAGTTGTTTGCACACCGTTTTGGCAAAGCAAATTGAGATAGTTAGACCCTCTCTCAGCCTCCTTTTCTTTGTCTTCAGGAAAGAGGGCTCACTGTGTATACTGAGAGCCTCTGAAATAGAGGAAGAGAGCAGTTGCACAAAATCCATAGCAAGGGTTGTTGCTCTTTAGTTTTATCCTTCAAATCAGGAGTATGCAAGGTGTCCAAGTAACTAAGGTACTGGGAGCAACACTGGACACTTCAGGCAGCTCTGTGACTAACGGGGCATCTGCAAGTTTTTCTCTGGCCTGTTCGATCTGCTTCCATATTTCCTGACAATCTGCTTCCATATTTCATCCCTATGTGAATTTGATAAGCTGCAAGCCATTTTTCCCCTCCATGGATCACTGCCTTGTCGTGGCGAAGGGGCTTGTGTAGCGCAATGAAGCTGTGAGCTCTGCCGTGCAGGGTCACCCAAGACGGACAGGTCATAGCAGAGAGCTCTGACAAAACGTGATCCACTGCAGAAGGAAATGGCAACCAGCTCCAGTACCCTTGCCATGAATCCCCATGGACAGTACCAAAGGGCAAAGAGATATGATGCCGGAAGATGAGCCCCTCAGGTCGGGAGGTGTCCAGTGTGCTGCTGGGAAAGAGCAGAGGGCTAGTACTAGTAGTGCCAGAAAGAATGAAGTGACTGGGTCAAAGCCGAAAGGACACTCAGTTGCAGATGTATCTGGTGGTGAAAGGAAAGTCCGATGCTGCAAAGAGCTATACTCCATAGGAACCTGGAATGTCAGATCCATGAATCACAGCAAGCTGGACATGGTCTGACAAGAGATGACGAGACTGAACATCGACATCTTGGGAATCAGTGAACTAAAATGGACAGGAATGGGTGAATTTAGTTCAGATGAGCATCAGGTATACTACTGTGGGCAAGAATCCCTCAGAAGAAATGGAGTAGCCTTCATAGTCAAGAAAAGAGTAGGAAAAGCAGTACTGGGATACCATCTCCAAAATGACAGAATGCTCTCAGTTCGAATCCAAGGCAAACCATTCAACATCACAATAGTCCAAGTCTATGCCCCAACCACGGGTGCTGAAGAGGCTGAAGTTGACCGGTTCCATGAAGGCCTACAACACCTGATAGAATTATCTCCAAAAAATGATGTCCTTCTCATCATGGGGGATTGGAATGCTAAAGTAGGAAGCCAAAAGATAACCGGAATAACAGGCAAGTTTGGCCTTGGAGTGCAAAATGAAGCAGGGCACAGGCTAGTAGAATTTTGTCAAGAGAATATGATGGCCGTAGCAAACACTCTTTTCCAACAACCCAAGAGACGACTCTGCACATGGACATCACCAGACGGTCAACACAGAAATCAGACTGACTATGTGCTCTGCAGCCAAAGATGGAGAAGCTCTGTACAGTCAGTAAAAACTAGACCAGGAGCTGACTGTGGCTCCGACCATGAGCTTCTGGTTGGAAAATTAGGCTTAAATTGAGGAAAGTAGGGAAACGCACTAGGGCACTCAGGTATGACCTACGTAAATCATATTCCTGACGAATATACAGTAGAGGTGACAAATAGATTTCAAGAATTAGATCTGACAGACAAAGTGCCTGAAGAACTATGGACGGAGGTTCGCAATATTGTACAAGAGGCAGCAACTAAAACCATCCCAAAGAAAAAGAAATGCAAGAAAGCAAAATGGCTGTCTGAGGAAGCTTTACAAATAGCTGAGGAAAGAAGGGAAGCAAAAGGCAAGGGAGAAAGAGAAAGATACACCCAATTGAATGCAGAATTCCAGAGAATAGCTAGAAGAGATAAGAAGGCCTTCCTAAATGAACAGTGCAAAGAAATAGAAGAAAACAATAGAACAGGGAGGACCAGAAATCTCTTCAAGAAAATTGGAGATATGAAGGGAACGTTTCATGCAAAGATGGACATGATAAAGGACCAAAATGGCAGGGACCTAACAGAGGCAGAAGAGATTAAGAAGAGGTGGCAAGATTACACAGAAGAACTATACAAGAAAGAGCTTAAGGTCCCTGATAACCACGATGGGGTGGTCGCTGACCTCGAGCCAGACATCCTGAAATGTGAAGTCAGATGGGCCTTAGGAAGTCTGAGCAACAACAAAGCTAGTGGAGGTGACAGCATTCCACCGGAGCTATTCAAAATCTTAAAAGATGATGCAGTAAAAGTGCTACACTCAATATGCCAGCAAATTTGGAAAACTCAACAGTGGCAGCAGGATTGGAAAAGGTCACTTTACATTCCGATCCCAAAGACGGGCAATGCCAAGAATGTTCAAACTACCGCACCATTGCACTCATTTCACATGCTAGCAAAGTGATGCTCAAAATCCTACAAGCTAGGCTCCAGCAGTACGTAGACCAAGAACTACCAGAAGTACAGGCAGGATTTCGAAGAGGGAGAGGAAATAGAGGTCAAATTGCCAACATACGCTGGATCCTGGAGAAAGCTAGGGAGTTCCAGAAAAACATCTACTTCTGCTTCATTGACTATGCTAAAGCCTTTGATTGTGCGGATCACAACCAATTGTGGCAAGTTCTTAAAGAGGTGGGAGTACCAGGCCATCTTATTTATCTCTTGAGAAACCTATATGTGGGTCAAGGAGCAACAGTGAGAACTGGACATGGAACCACCAATTGGTTCAAAATTGAGAAGGAGTTCGGCAAGGCTGTATACTGTCACCCTGCCTATTTAACTTATATGCAGAGCACATCATGAGAAAGGCAGGGCTAGATGAATCACCAGCTGGAATTAAGATTGCTGGGAGAAATATCAACAACCTCAGATATGCAGATGATACCACTCTCATGGCAGAAAGTGAAGAGGAACTGAAGAGCCTCCTGATGCGGGTGAAGGAGGAGAGCACAGAAGTTGGCCTGAAACTCAACATTAAGAAAAGTAAGATCATGGCATCCGGTCCTCTCACTTCCTGGCAAATAGATGGGGACGAAATGGAGGTAGTGACAGATTTTATTTTCCTGGGCTCCAAGATCACTGCAGACGGGGACTGCAGCCAAGAAATTAAAAGACGCTTGCTCCTCGGGAGGAAAGCTATGGCAAATCTAGACAGCATACTAAAAAGCAGAGACATCACCTAGCCGACAAAAGTGCATATAGTCTAGAGTGTGGTTTTCCCAGTTGCTGTGAAAGCTGGACCATAAGGAAGGCTGAGCGCCAAAGGATTGAGGCCTTTGAGTTGTGGTGCTGGAGGAGACTCCTGCGAGTCCCTTGGACCGCAAGGCGATCAAACCGGTCAGTCCTAGAGAAGATCAACCCTGACTGCTCTTTTGAAGGCCAGATCCTGAAGAGGAAACTCAAATACTTTGGCCACCTAATGAGAAGGAAAGTCTCCCTGGAGAAGAGTCTAATGCTGGGAATAATTGACAGCAAAAGAAGAAGGGGACGGCAGAGGATGAGGTGGCTGGATGGAGTCACTGAAACAGTCAGTGTGAGCTCAAGTGGACTCCAGGGGATGGTGGAGGACAGGAAGGCCTGGAGGAATGTTCTCCATGGGGTCACGATGGGTCACATGTGACTTCGCAACTAACAACAACTACTACAACAATAACAGGTCACTCCCTATGAATGCTACCAGCTTTCTTACAGATATAAAACCTTCAACCAAAGTGGATCTGCATGTTGAAGAGCAGTATCGAAAATAATGCATAGTCCAGCACCCTGAAATTCTAAAAAGACTGAAACATGGTATACAAGTGGCTTGAATAAAAAAAATAATTGCCACCTACACATAGACTCTTTACCCGGTTTATTATTTAGGTAAAAGGTAAAGAAGTCCCTGTGGTTTTAGTCTGCTTAGCCAGTGGCTAATAGGGGGCAGAGCTCCTCTCTGTTTCTGAGGCTGTGAGCTAGTGCTGTCTGAAGACAATCCCATGGTCATGTGGCCAGCATGACATCACAGAGCACTGTTACCTTCCCATCAAGGTGGTATCTAACCTTGCACAAACTTCCTAAATAATGGGAAGCAGTGGTGCAGTGGCTTAATGACGCTGGAACTGTTGAAGAGAAATTGTCAGCACTCCAGCAGTTTGAGCCCAGTTTCAGCAGTAGCTTGTGCAAAATAAGAATTTTAAAATTCTGTCATCTTTCCCTGAAGTACTAAATTCCCATGAACTCAGCACAGTAGTTGTATGTTTTGGTACCTCTGAGCATTCACACCCAGAGATTACTTTGCCTGGAATACCAGGCCATTTAGGTTCTCATCCTACACCCCCATTCCCCCTACAAATGAACTTCAAGGTGAGAACAAGACATCTGAAATGAGCAGGATACCAAACTCATGGAAACCAATTGTACATTACAGGCTAAAACCTGAGTTAGCAGGGGAATCGCCATTTTATGCGTTCTTCCTCTCCTGTCATGCCATTAAATTCCAGCCCCTTTCACACAGCTGTTTCTCTTACCAATTTCCCCCACTGTCTTCCAGTTCTCTCTTCTGAGCTTTTTATTTTGGTTCCCTCATCCATTTCATCCTTGGACAGGCAGCCCCCAAATTCCTGCCAGCTCCCCAAGCATTCTGATCTATCTATCTATCTATCTATCTATCTATCTATCTATCTATCTATCTATCTATCTATCTATCTATCACATTTATATGCCATCCTTTATGACAACGTCTCAGGATGGCTTACAACAACTGTGTGCCCAACTCCACCAGCACATCCACTGACAAATCTTGGATCCACCCTACAAAAATTCCCAGGGTTTATTCCCATCAAATGGCACCCTTAATTTATCGAGTGTTGACATTCTATTTTTCCTTTGGTTCACCTCCCCACCCACCACCCTCATCCCAAATCATCACTGTCCATCATTGTCACCCTCCATGGTGAAGTTGCTTTCTCTTTTTTTGTAACTTAACCCTCTTTAAAACTCTCCCTATGTTCAATCTTCGTCATGCCTCCATCATTTTCTATGCCTACTGCCCAGTCACAACTGGGAGTCTCCCAAGTACCACAATTGCACCTGTGCAACCTGATTCACGGTGTATTCCTCTTTTCTTTAGAAACCCCAAGGCCCAGCAACGCCTCTTCCATACCAGCTACCTTGATCCACTTCAAGGTGCAAGCATGCCCCTTCTTGGTCAATGCCAATTGTATTTCATCCCCCCCAAAGTCATCTTTTGCTCCAGCTTAACCCTTTCAATTCACAATTACTTCACTTCAACAATTGCACCACTAATGACACATGATTCACATGCATACCTCAAAGTCCTGTTGCCTCCCTGAAAAACCCCTACTTGTGTCCCATTCAAACTCCCAATTATCTCATTGCCCTCTTCTGCACTCTGAGTGCTTGCTAGCCTTATTCAAAACTCCCAAAATCCTGGCTATGCCATTTCCATTGGTGGCATTTCTACATCTTTGCTATCCCCCTTCCAAAACTCTAGCTGTGGTCCCCTCCTGCAAAAGATCCATTGCCCCTGCACTCAAAAGTACTTGCAGATTCAAACTGCATGCACCCCAAACTTCCAGCTCTTTTGTGCTCATTACTTGAATCCTTATTTGCCCTCCCGCTCCTTGAGATCGGCAGCAGAAGCCCTTCTCCGGGAGCCCTCCATGAGGGATATTAGGAGGGTGAGTACCCGGAGGAGGGCCTTCTCTGCGGTGGCGCCCCATCTGTGGAATGCGTTCCCCAGAGAGGTCTGCCTGGCGCCGTCGTTATTTGTTTTTCGGCACCAGGCCAAGACCTTTTTATTCAAACAATATTTCAACAACGTTTAATATCTATAGGTTTTAATTGTGCAGCCAGGGTGCTTCCGGGTTTTAATTGTAATTGTATTTGTATCATGTTTATTTATTTATGTGAGCCGTCTCAAGGCTATAAGTGATGGGACGGCATACAAAAACTCTACATAAATAAATAGTAAATAAATAAATCCTCCAAGTCCTGTGAGGTACCTGCTCCAAAAGGATTTGAGGCATGCCTTCTGCCCCCACCCCCATAATTCCTCCACATATCTCTGGCCCCCTAAATCTTCCAGGAAACCTCCCAACAGAATGCTCTTCTAGGTTCTGATGGTCTCCAAAGTAGTCTCCCTAACACCACAGGAGCTCCTTGTGCCCCTCGATGTTTGCAGAACCCCCCAAAGCTTCCCTTTGTGCCATGCTAAGCCTGACTCCCCTACTTGCTGTCCCCTTGAAAAAGTCTCAACCACACAACTCACCACCTCCAACGAGGCACACGTAGCCCAGCTGCAGCAGCACCCCGAAATCTTTGCTGACCTTCCCAGATGTTTATGGCTGCCCGTCCTAAAACCCCTGCAGTCCTACAGCCCCCACAAGAGGGGCATCTGCCCCCTTCACCCCCTAAGGGTTCACTGTGTGTGTCCCCCCGAGCTCCAGCTGCCTTGTGGACCCCAACTGCTTCCCAAGCCACCGCTGCCCCCAGAAAAGTCCCCCAACCCTACGCCCCCCACAGCAATCCACTCTTCCCCTTACACCCCTAAGCCCCCCTCGGAGCTTCCCCAAACTCCAGCCCTCGATGCCCATCCGTCACACCTCTCCACTCTTCCCGACCCCGGGAAAGTCTCAACTGCACCCCCCAGCCAGGCGCGAGGACTCATCCCGGCCCCCCGCACCTCGTGAGTCCTTGTCACCCCCCAGAATAAGCTCTACCTGCTCCAGGCACCTCTTCCAATTCCCCCCGGGGGTCCCCGCGGAACTCCCCAACCAACGCGAGCCCCTCCCTCACCACGGGCCCCCCTCCGCCTCCACGGGGGGAGGCGGACCCGGCTTGGACCCCCCCCCAACACGCTCACACACTCACCTCCGCCATAGTCAAAAGTGCGAACGGGGGGGGGGAGCGGAGCCCCGGATATGGAGCCGTCCGCTGATTGGCTGCGACGCACGGGGGCTGGAACGGGAGGCGGGACGGGAGGGGAAAGGGCAAGTGGGGGGAGCGACCGGGGGGGGGGCGGCGTGGGGCAGGTGGAGCCTCTGGGGCAAGGGGGGGCAGGAGAGGAGCTGGAAGGGGGGATGTGAAGTGAGCGCAGGTGAAATGTGGAGGGAGTGGAAGTGGGGGGAGAAGTGGGGCAAGGGAATGGTCTGACTCTGTCGTGCCGCTGCTGTAGGAATCCTTGGTGGAGTAGCTAAACATAGAGACAGAGCGAGTCAGAAGGGGTCTCTCGGGCCATCTAGTCTGACCACCAGCTCCAGCCGGCTCCGCTCATGACAGACCCACCATGTGCATGTTCAAAACTCCCAGAGTTAGACAATGCCAACAATCGACCTATCTCAGGAGATCTGGGGAAGGGTTCAAAGAAGATCACTGCTTGTCCATCCCTGTTCCACCACTGAGGTGAAGATTGGGGGACCATCTTCCAAGAGCATGGGCACCTCAAGTGGCAGACCAGTAGGCTTCATAACCTTTCAGAGCCAAGGTCCATCTAGTCCAGCACTCTGTACAATTGTGGCAAAACAGCTGCTTGCAGGATCCCTCCAGCAGGATGGGTGCAAGAGCTCTCCCTGAACAAGCTCCTTGGCAACTAGGGTATGCAGGCGTGCCACCCCTGGTGAGGGAGGGAGCCCATGGCCAGCAAGGATAGTAGCCACGGAGAGCCTCCTCCCTCGTGAATCTGCCCAGTCCCCTTTTAAAGCCACCCAGATTGGTGGCCATCACCCCTTCCCATAGCAGCGAATGCCATAGTCCAACTTGATGTTGTATGAAAAAGTACTTCCTCTTGTCTGTCTTAAACCTTCCCCCAGTCAGCTTCATGGGATGACCCCACATTGAAGTCTTATAGGAGAGGGAGAAAAATGTCTTCCTCTCCTCTTTCTCCACACCATGCATGTTTTAGAACACCTCTATCATGTCTCTCCTTCCTCACCTATTTTAACCTGAACAATCCCTGCTGTTGTAGCTGCTCCTGCTTGGGGAGCTTTGTTGTTGCACTTCTCTGAACTTTGAGAAAAGAACTCAATTTCAAAGGAGAGCTTAACAGATGGAAAGGACTCCTTAAGAGCAAGGTCCTCCAAATGTATTGTGTAGCTCAGGAAATTCTGGATCACTGCCTTGTCGTGGCGAAGGGGCTTGTGTAGCACAATGAAGCTGTGAGCTCTGCCATGCAGGGGCACCCAAGACAGACGGGACATAGCAGAGAGATCAGACAAAACGTGATCCACTGGAGGAGGAAATGGCAACCCACTCCAGTACCCTTGCCATGAATCCCCACGGACAGTACCAAAGGGCAAAGAGATCTGAGGCCGGAAGATGAGCCCCTCAGGTCAGGAGGTGTCCAGCGTGCTGCTGGGGAGGAGCGGAGGGCTAGTACGAGTAGCACCAGAAAGAATGAAGCAACTGGGTCAAAGCCGAAAGGACACTCAGCTGCTGACGTATCTGGTGGTGAAAGGAAAGTCCGATGCTGCAAAGAGCTATACTCCATAGGAACCTGGAATGTCAGATCCATGAATCACAGCAAGCTGGACATGGTCTGACAAGAGATGACGAGACTGAACATCGACATCTTGGGAATCAGTGAACTAAAATGGACAGGAATGGGTGAATTTAGTTCAGATGAGCATCAGGTATACTACTGTGGGCAAGAATCCCTCAGAAGAAATGGAGTAGCCTTCATAGTCAAGAAAAGAGTAGGAAAAGCAGTACTGGGATACCATCTCCAAATGACAGAATGCTCTCAGTTCGAATACAAGGCAAACCATTCAACATCACAGTAGTCCAAGTCTATGCCCCAACCACGGGTGCTGAAGAGGCTGAAGTTGACCAGTTCTATGAAGGCCTACAACACCTTCTAGAATTAACACCAAAAAACGATGTTCGTATCATCATGGGGGATTGGAATGCTAAAGTAGGAAGCCAAAAGATAACCGGAATAACAGGCAAGTTTGGCCTTGGAGTGCAAAATGAAGCAGGGCACAGGCTGGTAGAATTTTGTCAAGAGAATACGATGGTCATAGCAAACACTCTTTTCCAACAACCCAAGAGACGACCCTACACATGGACCTCACCAGACGGTCAACACAGAAATCAGACTGACTATGTGCTCTGCAGCCAAAGATGGAGAAGCTCTGTACAGTCAGTAAAAACTAGACCAGGAGCTGACTGTGGCTCCGACCATGAGCTTCTGGTTGGAAAATTAGGCTTAAATTGAGGAAAGTAGGGAAGCGCACGAGGCCACTCAGGTATGACATAGATCATATCCCTGATGAATATACAGTAGAGGTAACAAGTAGATTTAAGGAATTAGATCTTATAGACAGAGTGCCTGAAGAACTATGGACGGAGGTTCGCAACACTGTACAAGAGGCAGCAACTAAAGCCATCCCAAAGAAAAAGAAATGCAAGAAAGCAAAATGGCTGTCTGTGGAAGCTTTCCAAATAGCTGAGGAAAGAAGGGAAGCAAAAGGCAAGGGAGAAAGAGAAAGATACACCCAATTGAATGCAGAATTCCAGAGAACAGCTAGAAGAGATAAGAAGGCCTTCTTAAATGAACAGTGCAAAGAGATAGAAGAAAACAATAGAATAGGGAGGACCAGAGATCTCTTCAAAGAAATTGGAGATATGAAGGGAACATTTCATGCAAAGATGGGCGTGATAAAGGACCAAAATGGCAGGGACCTAACAGAGGCAGAAGAGATTAAGAAGAGGTGGCAAGATTACACAGAAGAACTATACAAGAAAGAGCTTAAGGTCCCTGATAACCATGATGGGGTGGTCACTGACCTCGAGCCAGACATCCTGGAATGTGAAGTGAAATGGGCCTTAGGAAGTCTGAGCAACAACAAAGCTAGTGGAGGTGACAGCATTCCAGCTGAGCTATACAAAATCTTAAAAGATGATGCAGTAAAAGTGCTACACTCAATATGCCAGCAAATTTGGAAAACTCAACAGTGGCCACAGGATTGGAAAAGGTCAGTTGACATTCCGATCCCAAAGACGGGCAATGCCAAGAATGTTCAAACTACCGCACCATTGCACTCATTTCACATGCTAGCAAAGTGATGCTCAAAATCCTACAAGCCAGGCTCCAGCAGTATGTGGACCGAGAACTACCAGAAGTACAGGCAGGATTTCGAAGAGGCAGAGGAACTAGGGATCAAATTGCCAGCATATGCTGGATCGTGGAGAAAGCTAGGGAGTTCCAGAAAAACATGTACTTCTGCTTCATTGACCATGCTAAAGCCTTTGATTGTGTGGATCACAACAAATTGTGGCAAGTTCTTAAAGAGATGGGAGTACCAGACCATCGTATTTGTCTCTTGAAAAACCTATATGTGGGTCAAGAAGCAACAGTGAGAACCGGACACGGAACCACTGATTGGTTCAAAATTGAGAAAGGAGTTCGGCAAGGCTGTGTACTGTCACCCTGCCTATTTAACTTATATGCAGAGCACATCATGAGAAAGGCAGGGCTAGATGAATCACCAGTTGGAATCAAGATTGCTGGGAGAAATATCAACAACCTCAGATATGCAGATGATACCACTCTCATGGCAGAAAGTGAAGAGGAACTAAAGAGCCTCTTGATGCGGGTGAAGGGGGAGAGCGCAAAAGTTGGCTTGAAACTCAACATTAAGAAAACTAAGATCATGGCATCCGATCCTCTCACTTCCTGGCAAATAGATGGGGAAGAAATGGAGGTAGTGACAGATTTTATTTTCCTGGACTCCAAGATCACCACAGACGGGGACTGCAGCCAAGGAATTAAAAGACGCTTGCTCCTGGGGAGGAGAGCTATGGCAAATCTAGGCAGCATACTAAAAAGCAGAGACATCACCCTGCCAACAAAAGTGCGTATAGTCCAGGCTGTGGTTTTCCCAGTTGCAATGTATGGCTGTGAAAGCTGGACCATAAGGAAAGCTGAGCGCCAAAGGACTGAGGCCTCTGAATTGTGGTGCTGGAGGAGACTCCTGCGAGTCCCTTGGACCGCAAGGCGATCAAACCGGTCAGTCCTAGAGGAGATCAACCCTGACTGCTCTTTAGAAGGCCAGATCCTGAAGATGAAACTCAAATACTCTGGCCACCTAATGAGAAGGAAGGACTCCCTGGAGAAGAGCCTAATGCTGGGAACAACAGATGGCAAAAGAAGGAGGGGGCGGCAGAGGATGAGGTGGCTGGATGGGGTCACTGAGGTGGTTGGTGTGAGCTTAGCTGGACTCAGGGGGATGGTGGGCGACAGGAAGGCCTGGAGGGACGTTGTCCATGGGGTCAAGGTGGGTTGGACATGACTTTGTCACAAGCAGCAGCAGCAACAACAAACTGTGAATTCCTGCAGGGACGATGCAGCAACCTTGTAGTGGTGATGGTGTATTCGACTGAATGCCCTGTCTGCTCTGGCTTACAGCTAGAGGGGGGAAGAAGACCGAGAGGGGAGGGGGAAGAGTGCCATTTTCTTAAAGCAACAGCATTATTAAACAGTGGTTTGGCTTGGAAAGCTGGTGCTTCTTAGAAAGAGTACAGGTTTAATTTTACAGCACAAAGGCAGGGGAAACTGAAATAGATTCATCCGATCCTATGCTGACTGAACAATGGTGGCAGAGGAAAACATTATGCCAAAGTTTGGCTGCTCCAGACCCCAGTGTTGAGGCACTGCCAGAAGAGACGCACTCCCCCTGTCTCTCTCCCTGCACAGGTCATCCTACAGGGCGACCAAGGCAGATTCTGTGCCGTACCCGGGTCTGAAGCCGGACTGAAATGGGTCCAGATAATCCGTCTCCTCCAAGAGTGCTTGGAGTTGTCCCGCCACCACCCGCTCTAGTACCTTGCCCAGGAACGGGATGTTGGCCACCGGTCTATAATTGGCGGCCACCTCTGGATCCAGGGATGCCTTCTTTAGGACTGGCCGGACTACCGCCTCCTTTAGGAGTGCAGGCACCCGGCCGTCTCTCAAAGAGGCGTTGACCACCTCCAGGATCCAGGGCCCAATCCCGTCCTTGGCTGTCTTAAGAAGCCAGGAAGGGCATGGGTCTAGCAAGCAAGTGGTAGGACGTACTCGTCCAAGCACCTTGTCCACATCATCAGGCCACATCTTCTTTGTGGTTTCTTGTACCAATGATGGCCAAAGTGAATGCAACTTGAAGGCAAGATTACAGCCTCCTGGCAATGTTGCCTTTCTGCTATGAAACACTTTTCCAGGTTGTCCTCATCTTGTAAAAAAGCAACAGTAAAAATGCTGATGGGACCCACCAGCAGCAGTGGATCTCTGGATGTCTGGGACTTCAGTTCCCAGCATCCCTGAGCATCAGCCACATTGGCAGGGGCTTCTGGTGGTGGGGAACCTACCCTCCCCTGTTTGTAGAGCATGAATTCAAAATCATTTGCCTGGGACTGTGTATCTGGGATGTTCTTTGGGTATTTTATCCACCCAGTACACAGTAGGTCTGCAAAGAAACAAAGGTGGTGGGTTAAATAAATCAGGATTCTCTCTGCCCACCTATTTCCCTGGCCCATCTTTCAGCACCTTTGTCTACAACAAGCCAGCATGGTTCTGCTGCCGGAAATCTGCTCATTTCCCACTTCTTAATCATAGGGATTCACAAAAGTAGCTGAAGCCCCCACCCCACTCCCAGCAAACATGGAAACATAAACAGGGGGCTGTTGCACTTGAGGACTTACCCCAAACCCCAGAGTGCCACTGCCTTTTAGGGATACATCAGTACCCCTAACCTGAGTGCCTTCCAGAAGTGGTGGACTTCAGCTCCCATCAGCCTCAGCCAATGGTCAGTAATGCTGGGAGTTCTAGTCTGGAAGGGCAACCAGGATGGGATATTGTACTGGTTGCATCAAAGACTGAACTTGGTATAAAAGTAGTTTTTTAAAAATCCTATGAAATCAAAGTTTAAATGATGATATGTTCAATTTAAAATTGGCATTTCATGGCACCACGAGCAACTGATGCTGCTCTGACAAAGAGGTTTGTAGATACTTTAACTGGCTGGTGCATAGAGTAATTCCATTTTATTTTCTCTTTTCCTTGATGGCTCCTTGTTGGACCCAGTCAAGAGCTGGCATTTAACAGAACCATGTTGCACTCCAAAATGCATGGATGCATTAAATGCAGTCCTGGACCTGTCTACTCCAAATTAAGTTCATTGAATTCAGTGGAATTATTCCCAGGTACATGTGTGCCAGACTGCAGCCCTAATATGAATTCCCATGTTATTTATTTAAATCTTTCTGGATCACGGCCACACCTGATGGCAAGCAAAACACAAGCATAAAAATTACAATGCAATGAGAGAAGGTTGTAAGAAAGCTTTAACATGCAAAAATAGCAAAACCAAGAAAACATGGATAATGCATTGTTTCTTGGCAGCATAATGTCAATATTATTGGCACTGTACTTCTGATGTGTTTTAAAATCACCATTCTCATATGTAGCAGTACAATTCCCATCATCCCCAGCCAACACAGCTGTGTCAAATGAATTTGCTGAAATATCCATGGCCCACTGCAGTGCAGTTGTTGCAGCAGTGTAGCAAATTTTCCCTTTCTGTTTCTACTCCAGCCTCCTCCCCCACAAATGCCTTCCAGATGTTTCTGGCTAAAATGCCCAACATTTCTGGCTAGGCCTGATGGGGGTTGAAGTTCAAAACATCTGGAAGGCACCAGGGTTAATGTATTCTGCAAACTCCCTTTGAATGCAAGGCATTTGTGAGGAAATGTGGTGCACAAACTAGGGTCTGATGAGAACAAGGGACATTCTCACCTGCAGAAGACAGTTTGGTGGTTTACTTTGGGTTGGGCCAGGATGCTGGTGTGGTCCTGCTTCTGGTCTCATTCCTGAGGCATCTATCCAGCTGGTCTTTGGAGGACATGGACTCTGTGGGTCTCTTTCAGACCTCAAAATATTCTTTGCTCAGCTGCTGCAGCTCTGGCCAAAATTCAAACACACAAAGAGAGGAGCATCATCTTCCCCTCTCTCATGCAATGCATTTGGAACAGCAACAAAAGGTTGCCATAATTAACACTCCTGTCTGGGGTCTGAGTCACCAGCCCATCCCTTTCCAGAAAACTCCATTCTACCACCACCCCATTTTCTGGTTTCCCCACAATGGAGAGACTTTCAGCCATGCTCAGTGCTTACAAGGACCTCTGGGGAGCTGCCCCCTTTCAGTTGTGTTAGAATCACTCTTTCCTTTCCTTCGGAAGAGAAAAATATTTGAGGCAAGCAGAGTCCTTTTTGAAACTTTATTGCAATGAAGGAAGCAGTGAGTTGCCTTCCCCTGGCCAGCTCAACAAGTACATATTTATGCCTTGAAGTTGATTGAAATTAAGGTGATTGAAAGGTTGGTAAAAAATCTTCTCTGGGCTCTTTTTCAGGTGGCACAAGAATAGAAAGGGATTATCTCTGGCAAACCCTTTTGCTATGAACTGTAGCAGCTGCTCTCAGGTGAGCTGAGAGTTCCAATCTCATAAAGGGACAGGAATGCTGAATTTAACCTGGCTTGGAAATTGGTTTTTTCTGGCACAAGTCTGGCAGGTGAGCCTCATCCAATCCACCAAAGCTCTCCCCAGCTGCTTCTCCCTCCTCTTTCCCCGCATTGGCCAGGGTACTGGGAGGCTACAATCTTTTCCACCTGCCTATTCTGTGCCACTGATACCTGTTCTTCCCTCCCACCTGGTCCCTCCCAGGTGAATTCTAATGAGCTTACTTCCTATGCAGGGTGTGTTTGTGAATAGTCATGAGCTCCTGCTACCTTGTCTATGTGCCAATTTCCTCACACTCTGTGCTATCTGACCTCAGGCCCCCCCCCCCTTTTAGGCTAAGAATTTTCTGTTACTTTTTTTTTTTAACTCTTCCTACTCCCTTGTTTCAAATCATCCTTTCACCCCTATCAATCCCCCCCTTTTCTTCTCTCACCCTGATCTGAAACAACAGTGCCCCTCAAATTTCCCTATCATAAATCCTGTTTGTTTCTTCCTCTCCTACGGGCATGCTCCTGCAGGCCTTTTGCCAACATGTCATGGACAATGGGCTACAGTGCAAGCAGGTGCAGCTCATTGCCCCCACGAAAATTGCTCCTAATATTAACACAAACAACCGGCTTAGCCACCCCAGGCTTGGAAGGCAATTTCCTAACCATTCCCACGGCCATCAAGTCTAGGGGTCCTCAAACTATGGCCCACAGGCCAGATACAGTCCACCAAGGTCATTTACCCGACCCACCTCAGAGCTTTTGGACTCGCTCAGAGAAAATGATCTCCAAATGAGTCCAAAAGCTCTGAGCTGGTGCAGGCATTCTCTGAAACACTTTGTTTCAGAGACTAGCAGAGACCTGGTGCACATGCAGTTGAACAGAGCTGTTACAATTTGGTGGGTGGGCTGGCTCTTCCCCCTGTAGCACACATGCGTTGGCTCTGAATACAAAGTGAAAATACGGAGCGGGAATACAGAAGAGAGGAGGGCAGTGGGAAGAGAGAGATGAAGACACTCAAAAAAGATAGAAGCTGTACTCAGAAAGCAGTTCTTGCCATCCCGCCCCTCTGCCCTGCCATAAACACATCAAAAGAGGCCTCGGTGGCTGGTGGTGAAGACCAGGTGACCCCACTCCATTAGCGGGAGACTGTCAAAGGGCAATCTCTGTGTTTTATAGGCCTGCCAGCGTGCCTCCCTAACCCAGTAAGTTCGCCCATGTAACCTTTCTGCTTACTTAACTTGGCCAGCCTGTTCAAGGTAACTTTAGTTTGGAAGGCCTGTCAAAGGCATCTACTTAGAGCGGAATGTACCTTTTCTTTAAGGTGCTGTGACGTGCATCCAACCACCTTCCTATCCATATCAAAGCATCCAGTCACCTTCCTGAGTACTGTATTCACTCCCCTTTTGTGCATTCTGTATAACCCTGATGGGAGTAGCATTGGGGGTTCCTGCCTTGGGCACCCATGGATCCATGCGTTCAATTGTAAGTAAACCTAATTGCCCTCGCAAGAAGCTGACCACTTGAGCCTTAATTGCGGGATTTCGGTGTGACATAGCGATCAGCCTGAGCAGCAGCAGGCTGGAGTTCAACAGGGGAGAGTGTAAGATCAGAGGGAATTGCAGTAAGCCATTGGATGGCCCAGAGGCGGCGGGGGCGGGGGGTGCGGGGCCTGTGGACAGAGTAGCTCTGGGCGCAGGCCTTGCACTTTCCTCGCCACACGAGGCTGCTGCTGGAAATCCACCTCGTCGCGCAGGAAATAGATACATTCTGTCTCCCCTGGCCGGCTTGTTTCTCCCCTGCTGAACGTGCAACGGTTTGGGATGTGGGGCTGGGCTGAAAGGCAACAGGGACGTTCTGGTGGATGCTGTGTGTGCCACGTGGGAGCGAGAGGGTGTGAGGTGATGCGCTTGGCAGGAATTCCTTGGTTCAAGGGGTGCTTGGTGCCTGGTGTGTGAGGGAATGTTTTTAAGGGGTTTGGTGAATGCTGATTGGGTGCTTCTGTGCAGAATGGGAAGAAATGGGTAAAGGATGCAGCCGCAGAAGCTTTTGGGTGAAGAAAAGGAAAACAAACAAACGAACAAACAGAGAGAGGGTTGGTCTACCTTGCTTACTAAGAGCGCCCTGTTACTTAGAGACAGCAACTGCAGCCTCTTCCCTGGGTTTGGTCTGGCCAACTGGAGTCAGGGAAGCGTGTGCTGGAAACTATGGATCTCTTGACTCTGTGGGCATTGGCCGTCCCATAGAGCCAAGAAAAAGAGGGGTGCTCTGGGCAGGAAGGTACCACCACTTGGTGGGTGCTGCAGAAGCACACACACAAGAGCCTCTGAGCACGTGCAGAGTTCAAAGTACTTTGGGAAGTTGGAGCAGCCCTGCAACTCTTGGGGAGGATTGCTTTTCCAAGAAGCAGCAAAAGCAGCCCACAGCAAGCAGGCCAGGGAATGTATAAACCTTCTCTTCAGGAATTTGTTTCAAAAAGGTGAGGCCACGGAGCCCTGGAGGCTCAAAACTGCTTTCCAGGGGAGCCCATGTGGTATCCAGCCGGGAGGATGACACTTGGGTGGGGGCTGGGACAGTTTGTTGATGAAGTGATCCTGCAACCTGAAGCACACTTACTACGACCAAAGAAGATCCTAGGGCTGGAGGAGGACCCAGAGGACATCTAGTCTGACCCTTGACTAGCTGCAGGAAATCCAAAGCTAGGGTGCTTGTAAAAGGCTGTGCAGCCTCCCCCTGAAGACCTACAGTCAGGGAGGGCACCGCGCCACTTGAGGTCATTGGTGGCACTGTCAAAACATCATGTTTTTGCTCCTGCTTTCAACTCCATCATCCGATGCTAGGTGCAACTAATACTCTGACAATAATAGTAGGAGTAAGGTTAGTAATGGTTGGATTGCACACCTTGGAGGAAGGGATAGGGGAGTGGGCAGGTGTGCTCAAACAGGTTGGAGGCTGAGCCACAAATCAGGAAATCTCCAGTTCAAATCTCTCTTCTGCTGCAGCCATGTGGCCTTAGGGAAACTGCTCCCACTCAGCCTTGTCAATGTTATCATCTCATACAGCGAAGAGTAATTGACTTAACTTTTAGGTCTGTGCTGAGGGCTACAGCTCCATTATGCACAGGAAGCACTGGGAATGTTTTCCAGCATGCCGCGGAAGGTTAAGCGAGGGATGCCACACTGCAGTGATCCAATGGAACAAGTGACTTACCACAATCACCTGGATCCTCTCCTGTTGAGTTGCGCTGGTGTTGATTACCCTGCAAGAAAGATGGGAGAAGAGTAGTAGGTGCGGGAGCCCTCTGCCATGCTTTGTTTCATCTCCTGATGGGGGCATTGAGGCTCCCGCATTCCTGTGCACATTGGGAAGGGAGTCCCATTGAACTAAATGAGGCTTACTTCTGATTAAAATCTAGCTTAGGCATCTCTCTCCAAAAAGGAGTCAAGGACTCTCATGGCAAGGGTGAAAACAGGAGTTAAAACCATTTAAAACAGTGAGAAAACAATGCAAAATGCTCCATTTTAGCAAAGTAGCTTCTCAGGATGACATCCTAAACCAGTCCTCCAGACAAGTAGGATTGCCACTCTCATGGTTCCCAGCCAACACAGCCATGATGGCTGGGGACACTGAGCTTTGTAGCTCAACACATCTGGTTTCAACAGAGAAAATGCTGGGAGTTGTAGGCCTTTTCTCTGCTGAGACATATCAGAATCCCGGAATCTCAATTTGAGAAGAGGGAATAAAACTCGGGTCCGTGGGAAAGACCAAGCGTCCAGACCATCTGAGGCTCTATTGCATTACCCAGGTTCCCGCGGTCGACTCTCACGCTAATGCATGCATGAGCGGGCAGGCAGAGTGAACTCTGCTGCAAAGCTTCAACACATTGCAGGGCATTTATAGGTACACAGGTACAGGGCAATTGGTGACAGAATGCAGGGACTGCAATCAGGTTCCGCGGTCGCCACATGCAGAACAGCTAAAGGAAGGCCAGTCAATCACACAGTGGCAATGAGATTGCAATGTTTCTGATTGCCTGGACTGACACTTTAGTTCAGTAGCTCGAACCCATCTCCAGCTCTGCTCAGACACGCAAATCCAAGCTGCTGAAACTGTGCATGATAAGCTCAGACCCCTATCTAGACTCTAGACAGTCTGAGTGACCAGGGCACATGGAGCCCTGGGCTAGGCAGATACTTCCAACAATGGCTATCTGCAGGGTATATTCGGACTGAATGGCCTGTGCACTGCAGCCCACAGCTAAAGGTGAGAGAAAGGAGCGGGGCAGGAAGGCCATTTGAAACAGTGACTGCTTGGTTTGAGAAGGAGTGCAGGATTGATCCCACAGTGCAAAGGCACACAGACAGGTTTTACCCAAATTTTCCCAACGTCAGATTTTGCTCTTAAAATATGAAACCAACAAGCATTTATACAAAGAGTCAGCAGTGTTGCTTCAAACACCTGCACAATTCATGGTCCAAGAAGGATTTTGTGGAGTGGATTCCAGAAAAGCTGGCCACGTAAAAGCAGTTTCAAACAAGTTTCATACCTCCAATCGCCCTTCATTTGCAAAGGTCAGGTTTGCTTTCTCCCACATTCATTTTTTTAAAATCTCCTGTTATTTGTAGGGTGTGAATGTTTGTCAGCACTTCTCAAAAAACAAACACTATACAATCCTTCCCCTCTGCACTGGCCAAAGTCAGGGTGCCTGCCATGGAGCTGTTAAAGGTAGGGTGTCTGGGTGTCCTCCTTTAGTGAAGACAGCCCTCTTTTTGAAGGGCTGCAGGGGACTGTGGTCCACCTTGAAGAATCTGCTCACAGAAGGGGTCCAGCATAAAGAGAAGGGCAGACTGAGCAAAACATGTGGGCCACTGGGCCACACGCCTTCCATGTGCTTATTATTATGTTGCAGTGATATGCCACCTTTTTTTCCTCAGGTGATGTTGTGTGTGCTGACTCAGAGGAGTCTTTGGCATGCGCAAGAGGGAGAGAGGCTTCCCGTGGGAACCAGGGTTCATTACAGGAAGATGTGTATTTGGTGCCAGTAGTTCCAACACCCCCTGCACTCCCTGGCAGCGCTCTGCTAAGGGATGAGAGCACAGAGGGAGGAGGGATTCAGGAGGAAATCAAAAGCGTGCAGCAATCAGAGACCCTAGATCATGGGTCCTCAAACTATGGCCCAGGGGCCGGATCTGACCCACCATGCCTATTTATAGAAACATAGAAACATAGAAAGTGAGAAGGGGCCTCCCGGGCCATCTAGTCTGACCCCTGGCTCCAGCTGGCTCCGCTCACGACATGCCCACCATGTGCATGTCCAGCCTGTCCCTGAACACCCGCACCGATGGGGCCTCAACGACCTTTCATGGAAGCCCATCCCACGCCCTCGGGGTCCTCACTGTCAGGAAATGCTTCCTGGCATCCAAATGGAGCCTTGGCTCCCTGAGCTTTGCTCCGTTGGAGTGCGTCTTGCCTTCCTCTGCAGGGGAGAACAGGTCTCTACCCACCTCGGTGTGACACCCCCTCACATACCTGCATGTCGCCAACAGATCCCCTCTGAGTCTCCTCTTCTCCAGGCTGAAGAGGCCCAGTTCCCTCAGTCTCGTCTCATACAGCTTCCCCTGCAAACCAGCCACCATCCTTGTGGCCCTATGCTGCACTGACTCCAACCTGGCTATATCCTTTCTGTAATGAGAGGCCCAAAAGTGAGCACAATGTCCCCCAACCTGTACTTACGACAGCTATTCCTATGCCCCAAGTGCAAGACCTTGCACTTCTCCACATTGAACGCCATCCTGTTGTCTCCTGCCCACTTCCAGAGTCTGTCCAGATCCTTTTGGATCTGGTGTATCTGCTCCTCAGTTGTGGCCACTGCTCCAGTTTTAGTGTCGTCTGCGAATTTGATCAGCAGACTGTTCACCCCTTCTTCCATGTCGTTAATGAAAAGATTAAACAGGATCGGCCCCAGGACAGAGCCCTGGGGGACCCCGCTTGTCACTGGCTGCCATCCCGACGATTCCCCGCTAATGGTTACCTTCTGCTTTCGGTCAGTCAGCCATGCCCTAATCCACCGGACAGTGGTTTGGTGTATCCCCAAACTCCTCAGTTTCTCCACCAGGATATCATGGGGCACTTTGTCAAAGGCCTTGCTGAAATCCAGGTATACCACATCCACTGCATCCCCTCCATCTAGCCATCTTGAAACCTTGTCATAGAATTCCACAAGGTTTGTCTGGCAGGACCTGTTTTTGCGGAAGCCGTGTTGTGTGGCCGCCAGCCTCCCTTCCCTTTATCCAGCCTGCCATGCCCATTTGAACCTGCTGCGCACACCTGCTGCCACCCACCTTGTCCCGTGCGCATGGAGGCAGAGGTTTGAGCGCTCAGAGAAAATGATCTCCAGGTGAGCAAGCTGCTGCCTCGTGCACCCGCCTTGCGGTGCATGCCCGCCCCCGCCTTGCCTCCTCTCGCTGTGCACACCTGCTGCATGCCCCGCCCCCGCGCCGGCCCACGCCCCCCACTGGCACCTTTCAACTGATCCCTGGTGAAAAAGTTTGAGGACCCCTGGGCTAGAGGTTGCCAAGGGGGTAGTTCCAGCACCTGCAGATAAGGACGGTGAGAACACAGGAGTTAGCCTTGAGGGGCCATTGGAAGATGCGTGCTCCTGCAGATGCACATGCAGATTGGGGCAGTTAGAAGCAAGACGGATGGAATGACGGAGAGAGAGGAGCCTTTCCAACTCGCCCATCAGGGGACAGCCCAGGCGGGTTAAAAGTATTCCATGAACTGATCCCATTCAGAAAGAGGGGACAGGCTGTTGTGTGGCTGGTGCGCCTTCCCAACGAAAGCAACGAGCCCGGTTACTGCTACTAAAGTCTTTATTCTACACAGAGCTAACAATTACAAACACGAATGATGATGATAGTAATGATGATGCTAGTGATGATGATGAAGTTGTCTTTATGAATAAGGTAACTCGAGTAGGGAATTGGGAAGGCTGGTAAACCATTATGCCAGGCTATATTACTGCCCAGCTGAGCTCTGGCATTTGCTGCAAAAACACACCGGCCCTTAGCTCTGTGCATCATCCTCTGTTTCTATCCCAACAACTTTCCCCTGGCATCCCAGCTGCCTCCCTGCACTTGCCCTGGCTGCTTCTCCAGAGACAACATTCCTGGATGGTGCTGACATTGGAGAGTGACCATAACTCTTCCAGCCTTGACCATCAACTATCTGGCAACTATTTGCTTCTCACAGCTCAGGGAACAGGCATGTTTGGATGACATGTTCAGGTTCAAATTCATTCTATTCCGTTCTGGAAATTGGTAGCATTCTCTACATTCTTATTAAAAAAGCCCTTCAAGCAAAACTCTTGCCCATCTCTTGAGAGCCTAGGTCTGCCAAAAGAACCATTCCCAGGGAACGCTTGCCAAACGAACCAGAGCAAGCTAACACACATAATCTGACAGAATTGGAGCATCCAACAGATTTTTTCTTAACATAGAAGCTGCTTCTTAGGTTTTGGAACAGTGTTTCTGCCTTAAGTCTCATGCAGACACACATAACAGGATAGGCGAAAATGGTCTTTTGTTGGTTTACAGACAGTGTTTTGTTACGTCTCCCCTCCTGTGCTTCTTAAAGCTTCTTGGCTGGTTGTATTCCTGTTTACAATTTTTTAAAGAGTCATATAAATGCATTGCCAAAATGGTCCCATGAAGGAACTTTGTGAATACTCTGGACTGACAGAAAGATGAAGAAGTGGGTCCTGCATCTGATCAAGCCCTGGATGCCAGAGTGACAAAACAGAAGATGTCCTTGAGAAGGCCAAACTCCCCAGAGAAGACAACCCTGTTAGGGAAAGTTGAAGGCTGAAGAAGAAGGGGAAGACCAACTGTGAGATGAATCGATTCCAAAAAGGAAGCCACCACCTGGAGTTGACAAGGACTGAGCAGGGCTGCCAAGGACAGGAAGTTTGGAGGATGTCCATTCATCAAGTTGCTGCAAGTTAGAGGCAGCATGGTGCAAACACAACCATTGACACATGAAGGATCCCAAATGCCCCCTGCTTCTTTCTCCTCTCATTTGTTTCTAAAATAACCGGATATTTGCACAGGAGGATTAAAAATGCATAACATCCCAATAAAGGGGTGTTTTCAGAAGCCACCCATGTACCAAGAAAGATCCAGAGGGCAATTTAGGAGTCTTTTTGAGTGGTCTCTCTGTATTTCACAATGAACTGGATAGATTGGGTGGGAAGTTAACATTTTCTTTCCCTGCTTCTTGAACCCTAACCCTTCCCTGCCCCATCACTGCACGTTTTGTTGCTAAAAACAGACACGGCTTCCTCCATATTATTGGGCTCTTCCTACACTGCATTGTTTTTGTTACCAGCTGGCTGACAAAGGACCAGGCTGTTTCTGTGAACTCTGATGCCAAGCAAAATCAGGACTAGAGGTCAGCTCTGACACAGGTCCTTGCGAGTGGAAGTGCTGTTAGAGAGACCCTTTCAAAAGTTGGTCATGCCTAAATGTGGAAGGGCTGATATGACAGCATGGGATGTTTGCAAACATTCCAACTGCTGATAAGACAAAACTGAAGGAATGCTAAGGTATAAAGGGCTTGGTTCAAGGGGAGGGAGAAGGACAAATGGAACTGTGACATGGAGGAAGAGAAGATGCAGAGAAAAAAACGGGGTGGGAGTGCATAGCTGAAATGGGAGAATAGAAGCCCCTGTTTCAATCCCTGGCACTTGCTGGGCTTTAAAAAATAAATAGAAATTCAGATACTAGATCCTGGGAAAGGCCTTTCTCTGTTGGAGAGATCCTGTGGGTCAGAGTGGACCATGTGCTGAAAGCAGGATTGTGGAAAAACTCCCTAGGATGGGATGAATTGGGAAGAAAGTGGGCAAGCAAGTGTGGACTGCAGGATTGAGCAGAGTGAATAGCAGTAGAATGGCACATTGCTATATCTGAGCGGCATGCACAGATCTGGGGTCTTACTGTAACTAAGAGTTGCACAAGCAACAAAGAGTTGATTCTGATAGTTGCGGTTTTTATTGCTCCCTGCAAAATTGCAGGGGGTCGCAGAGGACAGGATCTGGATTTCATTTGATGAGCTTTTTAAAATGAGACCTCCTTTGTGCACTTATTGTTCCTCACTCACAGTTGCTTTTTACAGGTACCCTAGAAGATGTAACTGTCCATTGCAGGTTTGTTTTTTCAAAGAAATTTTGCAGAGGCAGGGGCTGTAAATCTAGTATTAGTCATGAAAGCAAAACAAAGTGCTAGTCCCTGCTAATGTCACTGTGTTTTCCTCCTCTACCACAGTGCTACCTAGTGGTTATGCAAGAACATATGGAAAAGAAAACCAGTGTTGATCCTCCAAAGAAACCAAAAGTAGTAGGTTAAACAGCCTTGCCTAGAAAAGCTCAGGGAGTAGGCTAGTTAGTTCTTTGGGTGAAGGCATTTAAAGGCTGCTTTTCCCAACTAGCAGTCCTAACAGTTTGGACTACAACTCATAGCATTCTTCCCAGCATGGGAGTTGGAGTCCAAAACAACTGGAGGGCGCAAGTGTGCCAGCACTCTGGAAATTTTGGGAACAAGAGGCTATGGGGCTCAGGGCTGACCTCTAATGGTAAAGGTGGGGGAACTGGGCTGGGTTTGTTTATTCATTTATGTATTAAAAGCTTTTCTATCCCGTCCCCTGCAAACGTCTCAGGACAGCTTCCAATAAATGACTAGAATAAAACAACCACCACAGCATCCGACAGTTAATATATTAAAACCCCAGTTAAAATCAATTCAACATTAAAATGACTGGAAAATAAAAAGGGTTTTGCCTGATGCCAAAAAGAATATAATATCGGCCCCAGGCAAACCTCCCCAGGGAGCGTATTCCATAGTCGAGGCGCCACCACAGAGAAGGCCCTCCTCCGGGTAGACGCCCTCCGTACCTCCTTCAAGGAGGGCTCCCGGAGCAGGACCTCTGCCTCAGATCTCAAGGGGGGGGGCGCACATAGGGGATCCCAGACCCAAGCCATTTAGGGCTTCATAGGTCATCACCAGCACCTTGAATTGGGCCCAGACTTCAATTGGCAGTCAGTGTAATCGGTAGAGGACCGGCGTTATATGTGAAAATCAGCCGGTCCCCATTGACAACCTGGCAGCTCTATTCTGAACCAGTTGAAGTATCTGGACCGTCTTCAAGGGCAGCCCCATGTAGAGTGCGTTGCAGTAATCCAACCGGGAGGTTACCAGAGCGCGGGTCACCCCTACCCAGATAGGGGTGCAGTTGGTGGACCAGCCGAAGCTGGAGGCGGGTGCTCCTCGCCACCACCGTCACCTGGGACTCCAGGGACAGCTCCGGGTCGAGGAGCACCCCCGAACTGCGCACCCTGTCCTTTAGGGGAGTGCAACCCCGTCCAGGGCAGGGCCCAGGCAGTGCCTCCAACTCCCAACCCAGCCAGCCTCTCCAGAAGGACACCATGGCCGATGGTGTCGAAAGCCGCTGAGAGGTCCAGGAGAACCAACAGGGACGCACTCCCCGTCCCTCTCCCTGCACAGGTCATCATGCAGGGCGACCAAGGCAGTCTCTCTTCCATACCCAGGCCTGAAGCCAGACTGGAATGGGTCCAGATGGTCAGTTTCCTCCAAGAGCGCCTGGAGTTGTCCTGCCAACACCTGCTCAAGCACCTTGCCCAGAAGCGGGATGTTGGCCACCGGTCTATGGTTGCCGGCCACCTCTGGGCCCAGGGATGCCGCTTCAGGACAGGCCTGATCACCACTTCCTCCAAAGGGGTGGGGACCCGGCCCTCCCTCAGAGAGGCGTTGATGACCTCCTGGACCCAGGCACCAATCCCGTGTTTGGCTTTGGGGAGCAGCCACGAGGGGCAAGGGTTGAGTAGACAGGTGGTGGGTCGGACCAATCCAAGCACCTTGTCCACATCCTCAGGCCACAATTGAAACTCATCCAATAAAGGTGGACCAAACGGTGCTCTAGATGCTCCCCGTTCTAGGACCCTATCAACTGTGGAGTCCAGCTTGTGGTGAATCTGAGCGATTTTATCCTTAAAGTGCTGGGCAAAGTCGTCACAGCGAGCTACGGCTGGTGCAATAAGATCCTTTTTATCAGGATCATCAGGATTACTCACTGATGAATGAAGGGCACTCTGCTCATGCTTTGCCTCACCTTTCCTCAGTACCACTCTACATACCATGCAGAATTCCAAGCAGTTTTGGATATTCGGTTGTGCATTTACCAAGCCTTTCACTCTCCAGCATTTTATCCCCTTTCCACAGATCATTTTGTCCAACATTTGGAAAGATTATTAAAAGTGTGTCTACACCCCTAACCAAAACCCATTTCAGAGCTTTCTAAATTTTATGCCTCTCCACTCAACTGATATGAGGCCTGTTTTTTATTAAAAAGGACTAATAGATCTGTGCACCTTTGCAAAACTTCAGGTCAGAGTTCTTGGAAGAAAGGGATTGTAAAAGGGATTTTAAATGTGCAAGCAATATCACAAATTGAACTGATTCTGTGCACTGCACAGGACCTAAATCTTTAACAGGTTAGCTCTCAATTACCCCAAAGTTAGCCAAAATCAAAAAAGTTTAGTAACGCAAGCATAGAGGAGAAATTTGTGGTAGTTTCCTCTGTGGTTTTGTAAAGTTGCAGTCATTTGTGGTCTGTCTCTTCATCTAAGATAACATTTTCAGAATGATTTTGCTGTGTCCAGATTGGGAACGACCAAGGAACTTGGAAGAACAGAGGGCCAAGTTGTGGCTGTGTATAGGCACAAGGCCCACACATGTTAAATCTATTCTGCATCCTGAATTATTCCCAAGTGTCCCAAGACCTCTGTTTACTAGAGAGCAGAGATCTGTAATGAGAGGTACAATTGCACAGACATGGCCACGAGGTCTGTGCTTGCTCCATCCCGGAATGGGCAGATCATGCAATTCTGGCTCTAAATATTTATCTGGCTAATGGATGCCTGCAGGGACTAGAAATTCCCAATACAAACAGAAATAGGAAGAGTATGTGGGGGCTGGGAAGGGGATGGTTGGGCAGGGAAGCAAAATTTACTGATTTTCCAGCTTTTTAAAGAACCGGGGCATGACACAACACAAAGAATCTCCCAGCAGTTGCATCAAGACTGCTTTGCTAATGAGGAAAGGGTTACCTATGCGTATGCAGTAGGGCTTGGAACAAAAGCCAGAAATCTAGGGGAGTCCTCATGCATCAATTCCACTTTGGAAATAGGATGATATGGTCCTGACCTCCCAAACCAGGAAGAAATTTGGACAAGGCCAATTTCAAAAGTGCCTCTGCTTGCTTGCTGATTGATTGATTGCGATTTCTATCCTGCCTTTTTCCTACAAAGGGCTCAAGGCAGCTTACATCATTCTCCTCCATCTCATCCCCACAACAACAACCCTGCGAGGTAGGCTGGGCTGAGAGTCTGTGACTGGCCCAAGTCACCCAGTTGGCTCCATGGCCGAGCGGGGACTCGAACCCGGATCGCCTGAGTCCCAGTCCCACGCTCTTAACCACTGCACCACCCTGGCTCTCCCTCTGCTTATGAGACCTGACTTCCAGTCTGCCTTACATTACACTGGCCTCCTCTAATGTGTTGCTCTCTAGACGTTCTGGACTCTGATTCCCATCAACCCCAGCTGGTATGGCCAACGCTTGGGATCGCTGGAGGTGTAGTTCTAACACATCCCCCCCCCAACCCCAGCTAGCATGGTCACAATTTTCCTCAGACAGGTGTCCTCCAGAAGTACTGGACTATCCCACCGTGTTGGCTGAGGATGATGGGAAGTGTAGTCTAACAGATTGGGGCAGGCCAGTCTGCAGAGGGAATCAATTTCCCTCCTGCTCCATTTTGTTTTGGCTTTGCTGTTGAAGAAGAAGGGGTTTTAAGGCTTCTTTAAATGATTGGCTAGAAGAGGACCCCTGCCACTCAATGGGGAGCAAGTTCCAAAAATGAGGAGCCAACACAGAAAAGGCCCTGCTAAGTGACTGGGTGTTCTCTGCTTGTAGGGCTTCCTGGAAGCCAACAGGGCACAGAATTCAAAACTCATTTCTTTGCTGTTGACACCACTAGCTTAATAGATTTTTATTTTTATCATTGCTTTGTCTTTTAATCATTTTAGTGACTTTTGTACATGGCTCTGATTTGGTAATGAAGGCTGGTTAGTAAATATTTTCAGTCAGAGATTCAATCAATCCATCTGTTGTAGGAGGGTCTTTTCTTATGTCCTTATCAAAGCCTTCTCTGACCTGCCTTCCCCTTGGATGTGAGGGCCTACAGATCCCATCATCCCCAGCGAGCATGGCCCATGGTCCCCTTGATAGGGACTGCAGTCCAATCCATCTGGAAAGACTTACGGGAACAGATCCATCCATTTTTTCAAAAATTCCAGCACAGCTAACTAAATGCCTGTCTCCGAGGACCAGACATCGAGAAGACCGATGCAGGAATGGGGAATCCTTTCAAAGCCACCTCCTGGCGTCCTGGCCTGCTCCCGCTGCACTCTCCTTTGAAGTCTGGCCATTGCCTTAAAAAGTAGGTGAAGCTGCACCTTCTCCTTTGAGCCCGCGTCTCGCCGGAGAGCAGCAGCTGTTCGCTGGACCGGCTCGTGAGTCCCTCTTAGCACCTCCCTGCTTGGCATGAGCAACACGAACAACACGGCCGAATGCTTAACACACACACACACGCTGCCTTCTCCTTCCGCTCAGCTTTTCCGCTGAACTTTGGCTCGCTGAGTTCATTGCTGCCGTGTCCCCGCCAAAGTTCAGAGCATCCGTAAAAGATCACCCTGGGAGATTCAGCTCGGGAGACTTCCTGCGGGCATTTATTTTTTAACATTCAGAAAAGGGGGTGGGGCAGAGACACCCACCCCCTGCCCACCTTTGCCCCTGCATCGAGAAGCTGCGCAGAAGAGTTTTCTGCCCAGCAAAGGAAATGGAATAGATAAAATTAATGATTGCCGAATACCCAAAGAGCAGACTCGTGCGAGATGCACCAATGGCTCCAACTGACAGTTCCCTGGAACTGCAGATTTTGACTTCATCCATCAGCCAGACAAGAGAACAAAGATGCAGCCACTGGGAACCTGCACTCCTTGTCTCCCAGGAAGAGTTTCCTGGCAAGGAAGAGACCAATTAGCCAAGTAAAGCTGCAGGGAGCTTGTTTCTGCCTTTGCTCTCAGGAAAAAAATACCCATAAGAACTTTGTAACTAAGGATTGAGAACTGAAATTGATTTTTTTCCTCTTCCCTCCCAATTCTCTTTCCTTTTGTGACATGGCTTTTTGACTGTAAGTCTGTCTTATTATTAACTTTTGTGAGCCTGTTTGGAAACTATTTTGGGATGAAAAGTGGGATTAAAATGCTGAAAAATATCAAAAGAGATAAATGGGTACAGTGGTGGGACCAAGATATGCAACTCCTTGTTTTCTTGCTCTCCTTAACCTCCACTGGGCTAATGATTGCATGCTTTTCATCTCCAACTCAGGCTCTTTTCATTGCAGCTTGTAAAAAGCTCCCTGCCAAGCTCCCATCCTGTTTCTCCATTCCTGATATGATAGAGAAAGAAAAATATTCAAGAAAAACAGACAGACAGGCAAACAAAACACCACTTGCCAAACCTGATGCAATCCAACCAACCAAATAGTCTTCGGAGTATGGGCAGCTTTGGATTTTAAATGCATTTCATGACATCATCGCAACTACCAGAACAGAAAGGACTTGGATTCTGATGTTGTGATAATGAACCAATATTGGGGGAATATGCTGTGTAAGAAGAACACGAGAAGTGTGTCTGTAGATGGCTGGTTACCCTGACACTATTTTTTTATTTTTAAAACCGTCGCACCACGTAAAGTGTCAGAGGAAAGGAGGTTGGGGTGAGACGCCCATCACCTCCCACTCACTGGGTCTTTGCTCTTGCCTTTTTATCAGAGCATCCTTGTTGCCCAGCTCATCTCAGTTGCTATGGCAATGTCATCCCAAGCACTCACCTCTCAGCTCCCAATGTTATAAATTAGATTAAGTGGCTTCTTGCAGGGAAGCGGGGGGAAAGCTAGAAGGACCCACTTAAGGTGACATGCTTGTTTGGGGTTTGAGGAATCATTCACAAGTGGGCAGGCAGGACCGTTGGTAGGACAGGCTGAGGGACAGATTGCTGTATTTACACAAGGACCTGAACCCAAGGCCAGAAACCTGCCCCCCCCCCCAGATGTGCTTCACTATAAATTCTAGCATCCCCCAGCCAGAATGGCCTGGGGATGGTGGAAATCATAATCTAACATCCATGGACAATACCAGGTTGGTACCTGCATTGTCTCCAGCCAAAAGTGCACCTTTGCACTTTTGGCAGGACAGGAAGAGAATGTGTGCAATGCACCCCGGAGACCCAGTTCAGCACCACACAAGTCCGGAACCAGCCCCAGAACCTGGGAGGCCACGCCAACAAACCCAGCAAGCGACTCTCCCGCACCGTGCCAAAATCTGGCAGCCAGTTGCAATCTGCGTGTGCGAACGTTGACAGCTTCTGCACTCAGCTTTACAGCTCTTGCTTCTGGCATCACTTGGCTGAGGGGAAAACTTGACCTTATCCTGGAGTTTGAGGCAAATCTGCGCAGCAGCGTCAGTGTGCCGCTGCTTTTTCATGGAGGGGCGTTTCATCTTCTAGAAGCTTTAAATAGAAAGTGATTGGAATCTGGGAAACCTACAAAATGAAATGTCAACTTAGTCTTTGGAAGGCAGTCTTCTCCAACCAGGCACTTTACAGATGTGTTGGACTACACCTCCCATCATCCTGAGCCAGCATGGTCAACAATGAAAGGCCATTGCAGAGTCCAAAAAGCTGGGGAACGATCACCCAATTTCCCATGGTTTCTACTTGGAAACCGCATGCCTTAAGCAGCAGCACTCAAAGGTTAGCAGATGTCCACTTTTGGCATTGGGAGTTTCCCCCTGAAAGAAATGATCCCAGAATATCTGGATGCAGCCTGAGCGTTTTTGCTCCGTCCCTCCCAAACAGACAATTCTGCTCAGCTGACAAGCGCAATATTTTCCTGAGTGCTGATGTTGGGAGGGAAAGACCAAGTGACCCTTTGTCTCCACACCCCTGACAGAACAATCGTGTTTGTTTCACTTGCTGGGCCTTTTCTCATTAGATCAGCCCAAAAAAGACAAGCTGAGATGGCGTTCCAGGGCAACTGAGAAAGCAGGCGTCTAGAAAGCAAGTGCTGAAGATCAAAGCCGGCATGTTGCTTTTCATCGCGGTTCCCCCCAGACCGGCACAGGCCCCGCTCGCACATGAATATGCATCTTAGTCTTGCCTTCTCCAGCACAGAGATGCCAAAGTGCTAAGAAAACCTTCTGGGCGCCCTGGCCAAACGGGCAGAGGGGCAGCTGCCAGGCAGGTGGCCTTTGTAGCAGTGGCACCTGGTTCTGGAGTGTCATCCCAGAAAGCCTTTCCAGGTTTCTGCACTTGGCAAAGAGACTTTTGAGCCTTCCAGGCATTTTAGTCTCCAGTTTTGCACAGTGCATGTCCTTTTCTGTTCTTTTTATTCTGAGTTTCATTCTGTCGCTATTTTACTATGTTGGGTGCTTTGGTTAGGTTTTGCTATGTTCTTTTATTTTTTCTGGCAGGGTGGGCAGCTTTTGGCTGGCCAGATGTTTTATCCAACAACCAGTGTGGGGTGATGGTTAGAAGCTGGACCCCTGGGCGATCTGGGTCCCAGTTCCCACTCAGCCATGGCACCAGCTGGGGGGTTTTGGGACAATACAGGCCTCTCAGCTTAACCTACCTCACAGGGCTGTTGTTGAGTGGATGCCATGGGAAGAGGAAGAGGATTCTTGGTTCCTTGCCTGGAAAAACGTGGCTTGCATATATAATACGTAAATAAATAAATGTGGCACCTGGCTTCGATCTGGCAGGTGAAGCATAGCAAACAAACGCCCCACCTTAAGCCCATTTTGCTCAAGAGCTTTGGCCCTGTTCTCAGGCCAGACTGCAGGCCAAGGGACCGATCTCTTCTCCTGGGGAATGCCCATCTGTGGCTGGTAGTAGTGGGACACCACAGCCCAGCTGCCACAGCAAGTAAAAGCAAGCTTCATTCATGAGTAAGCAGAGGAGTTTCATCCACCCGGTGGGAAAGCGTCTGCCTGGAAATTCCTCAGCCACGTGAGGAAGTGATGACATCAAAATGCCTGGAGGATGCGGGCTGGTAAATCCGCCTTTTTTCCTCCTCCAAGCCTTCTTTCATCAAATATTGATAGCATCCATTTTCTCATCGCCTCACCAACCTCCTATCTCATCCTCACCTCCCTTCTAATGCATCCTTTGCAATCTGTGTTTGTGTTTACACTTTCTCTTTCTATTCTTCCCTTCTCTTTTCTCCTTTTCATTTGGAGCTGGGAAGGAAGACTCAGGTAGGGCAAATCACAGCCCAGAACCAAAACATTTCATCAGGTCCAGAGTGGTGGTGTGGGATAGGAACCACCATGGGGTACAACTCTTGGACTAATTCAGAGCAGGAGCAGGATCCGCAAGGAGGCCCAGTTTTAGCTTGTTCTGACAAGTGAGGAGATGACAAGGCTTTCAAGTTGAAAATAACTAGTTTATAACAAGTTGTTTGTAACAAACTAGCCAGGAAGTCCAAGACATTTTTCCTTGCCTTTCAGGCTTCACACGAGCAGTTTAAATGGGGACAACACTTTGCTAAATTGACCTTATATTAAAGCACAATATGCTTGAAGGATCAAACTTAGAAGTCAGAAGTAAGCACCACTGAATTCAATGGAGCTTACTCCTGAGTAACTTTTCATGGACTTGTAGCTTTATAGCATGTAAATTTAATTGTGAGATGTTAATAGCAGTTTGTTTGGGTTTTTCTCAACAGAGCTGGGCTTTTTAGCAGTAACACTCACATAGCATCAAACAGGTATTATAGTTCTTAATTATATTTATATCCCACCTTTCTTCCTCTTGCAAAAAATACAAGGTGGCTTACAAGCTTTGCTTCCCATTTTATCCTGACAACAACCCTGTGAGGATTAGGGTTCCTACTCTACCCTGCCTACAGGAAAACCTACCCTGAAAATCCCTGCCCTCAAGCTTGCAGAGTACAAGGCATAGCACAAAAGGGAAAAAGAACTGGGAGGGAGGAGGAGGAAAAAAGCAAACCCAATCCTTAAAGTTATACAGTTGGTCAAAAATGACAAGCTGGAATGGAAACACTGCAGGGAGGCAAGGAGTCCAATGGAGCTGGTCTCTTAGCACAGTGGATGCCATAGCTTGTGATATAGTGAAGAAAATGATCAAGATATATTATCTAAAAGAGAAATTATATATAGATATTGGGCATGACTTTGGGGGAGATTATTATAAGCACTTGCACTTAAAATTTACCACTGGTGAGACATGGGCTTCTCCCAAGGTTAGTTAGTGTAGGAGGCAGAATGCCAGGCTCGGGGGGGGGGGGGATTTTATCCTTTCAATAATGGGCTGGTAACATCTGGATACTCTTGTCAAAAGATGGGACAAAGGCCAGTGACTGTCAAATATCATATTTGACAAAATTCTAGAGGAAGATGGGCTGTATTTGTGGCTCTTTGCCAAGAAAACTAAATGAAGCATCCTTGTTCAGGGGCAGTGAACTCTGGAATGCCAGATCTTGGGTGCAAACAAGCAGGAACGAGCCCTATCTTGCTGACTGGCTATTTTGGACCTTTGGTTTGATCCATGAAGCTCCTCCCTTGATCAAATATCTCAGTGGGGTTAATAACTGAACATCCATGCATAAAAGTGTCCCTCCTGCAGAATCCTGGTTGCTGCCAAGGATCAAGACCTGTTCTGCAAAGTGTTTGGCTGTCCCCCACAATGGAAACAGGAAACAGGATGCTGAACTGGATGGGTTTTTGGTCTCACATTCTGCAGGGCAGCCCTCCTGTTCTTAGGGGGTTCAGATTGGAACTGCAGCTCATGACTCCGGCAGCACAATGCAGCTTGCCAGGCAGTAACTTGCCCAGCTCCCAGCAGTGCATGGAAGCATAAAAGCAATGCCAAACTTCCCCAAGCTGGTGCCCTCCAAATGTGCTGGACAAAAGCTCCCCATATCTCACAGCCAGATGTCAGGAGCTGTAATCCAACATGATGGAGGTAGGCTGATTCTCTGCAAAAGAGCCAGTGTGGTGTAGTGGTTAAGAACACAGGACTGGGGCTTAGGCGATCTGGGTTCTAGCCCCTGCTCAGCCATGGAGCCCACTAGGTGGCTTTGAGCCAGTCACAGACTCTCAGCCCAGCCTTCCTCACAGGGTTGTTGATGTGGGCATAAGATTGAGAGCAGGAGGAAAAAAATGATGCAAGTCACTTTGCATTCATTGTAAGAAAAAAACAGGAGATAAATAAATGAATATAATAATGATGGTGCTTACTGTTTCTGGGAAAGGTGCTGGAGCGGGTGGTGGCGGGACAACTTCAAGCACTCTTTGGTGAAACAGATTATCTGGACCCTTTACCAGTCTGGATTCAGGCCTGGCTATGGGATGTTGATGGCCTTGGTCGCCCTGTACAATGACCTGTGCAGAAAGAGGACAGGGGGAGTGTGTTCCTGTCGGTTCTCCTGGACCTCTTGGCGGCTTTCAACACCATTGACCATAGTATCCTCCTGGACAGGCTGGCTGGGTTGGGAGTTGGAGGCTCTGCTTGGCAGTGGTTCCGCTCCTACCTTCCAGAAGGTGGTGCTGGGGGACTTTGGCTCTGCGCCATGGCAGCTTTGCCATGGAGTTCCACAGGGGTCCGTCTTGTCCCCCTTGCTCTTCAACATCTACATGAAACCGCTGGAAGAGGTCATCGGGAGGTTTGGGCTGCGGAGTCACCAGTACGCTGATGACACCCAGCTCTACCGCTCCTTTACATCTGCTCCAGGTGAGGCGGTGGCTGTGCTGAACCGGTGCCTGGCCGAGGTGATGGGCTGGATGAGGGCCAGTAAACTGAAGCTCCATCCAGACAAGATGGTGGTCCCTTTGGTGGGCGGTTTGGGTTTTCAGGTAAGTGATTTTGGCCCTGCCCTGGACGGGGTAGCACTCCCTCTAAAGGACAAGGCCCACAGCCTAGGAGTGCTCCTTGACCCGGAGCTGTCCCTGGAGTCCCAGGTGACGGTGGTGGCGAGGAGCACCCACCTCCAGCTTCGACTGGTCCATCAGCTGCGTCCTTACCTGGATGAGCACTGCCTGGAAACAGTGATTCATGCCCTGGTAACTTCCCGGTTGGATTACTGCAATGCACTCTACCTGGGGCTGCCCTTGAAAACGGTCCAGATACTCCAGCTGGTACAGAACAGAGCGGCCAGGCTGCTGACGGGGACCGGCTGTTATTCTCACATAACACCGGTCCTCTACCAGCTCCACTGGCTTCCTGTTGAAGTCCGGGCCCAATTCAAGGTGCTGGTTATTACGTATAAAGCCCTAAACGGCTTGGGACCAAGATACCTAAAGGAACGCCTTTTTCCCTATATGTCCTCCCGCCCCCTAAGACGGCAGCAGAGGCAAGAGGTCAGGAGACAGAGTACTCGGAGGAGGGCCTTCTCTGTGGTGGCACCCCAACTATGGAATGCGCTTCCCATTGAGGTCCGCCTGGCGCCGTCATTATATGCTTTTCGGCACCAGGTCAAGACCTTTTTATTTGACCAATATTTTAATGTTAATCAATTGCAATTGCATATTTATTTATTTAATTTATTTTAACTATGTCATTTCATAGTCAGTCGTGGTATAGCCAACTTATTTTGTTCAGGACTTATATTATATTGTAAGCCGTCCAGAGACGACAGTGATGGACGGCCTATAAATGCAAGCAAGCCAGCAAGCAAGCCATACATACATACATACATACAGTTAGCCAGCAGTCTCAGACACACCTAACACAAAATTGGCCCTGCTGGGTTACATCCAAAGATCCTGCTAAGCTGATATCCTGTTTCCAGTGGTTAATAAGCCCATCTCAGGGCATTAGTGGATCAGTCCATCTAAGGGGGCAACTTGTGCCTTGTGAAAAAGAAGACCCCCCCCCAAAAAAAATAAAGACACTAATTTGGGGAATCTTTGCACCTGCTAGTTTATAGGCATAGATACCAATTTGGAATATTAACTGCTAACTTAAATGGAAATGCTGTCTGCCTGATTGTTGGGTAGGAGACTGCAACTGAATATCTGTTTTTGTGTAGCTGGTGCTGTTGGCAGGCATGCTTCAAGGCCTTTTTCCTCTTCTTTGCTTTTATGTAGGACATGTGGTCATCCCAACGCTCCCTCGAGGCTCAGCAAGGGATCTCTCTTTAGTGTGCAAGAGTGGTCCATGAAGGCCAATCTGATGGTTTGAGTGTTGGATTGGGGACCTGCAAGACCTTGCTTCTAGTTCCCACTCAGCATGAAGCTTGCTGGGTGCATTTGGGCCAGTCACGGACTTTCAGCTTAACCCACCTCACAGGGTTGTTGTGAAGAGGATAAAAATGGAGTGAAGAAATGAGTAGGTGGCTTTGGGTTCCTCGCAAGAAGAAAACAGGTAGAATATAAACGCGATATAATCATCCTCAACATCAGTAGCAGCATCCCCCCCCCCAGCCCCGTTTGAGGCAGGAAGCCACGACAAGGGCAACTACTCATGAGGAAGACCTGACCTTGACACCTCAAGCTCAAGAGACTTTACCACAGCTTGATATAGGCATAAATCAGCCTGTTGCTGAGAGCTCCTCAAGTCTGCAGCCCACTACACAGATGCCTGGCCCTTTAAGTCAGCTAGACAGCAAGAAGGAGGAAGATGCTAGAACAGAAAAGAAACATGACAACCCCTCCTCTTCTGAGGCAGAGCTGACAGGGCCAGAAGCAGAAGGCATCATGGGATAGGTTGACTTCAAAACTGCACATAACAGAAGAATTATTAAATCTTATCAGTTGAAAGCCAAAAGGGAACAAGAGAGGAGGGAGGAACGAATGAGGGAGGGGGATATGACGTAGCGGGGAGAAGCTATCGCCATTCAGAGGCGAACATCAGCTCACCAAGGACTATCATTATGGAGCTCTTCAGTAGAGTTGTAAATCATGTAGATAACTAGCAATAAATAGATTTAGTTTTGTTGCTCTTGCAAGTGTGGTTAATTACGACCAAAGCTATCAGGCCTCTGGCCCCCCCTTGACAAGCACAGAGGCCAGGGATAGGGCAAGCGTGGCTTCCAGATGATGCTGGATTGCAACATCTGGACTTGTTGGGGAGCTACTGGTGCAAGTGGTGGAAGATCCTGGGGTGACTTTGGGCCAACCACTGAGAGTCACTCTCAGCTACCTCACAGAGTGGTTGTGCAGAGACAGTAAGGGGGACCATCATGTAAGGTCCTTTGATGTTCTTTGTGAGAGGAAAAAGGTGGGATTTAAATGTTATAGCACTAATAAGTGATTAATCCTCACTTTAGTTGAGGCTATGATGTCTAGGGCTGATGGGACTTGTAATCCAGGAGGAATATAAATCTAATAAATAAATAAGTCTGTGCTCCTGCCTTGTTGTAAAGTTGGGAAATACTGAAAGAATACGTAGAAATGAGTAAGAGGTTAAGTGTGAGTTTTGCCTCTCTGGAGTATTTTTCCCAGATGTGTGGATGTATGATTTGGGATAGTCCAATCTAACTGTAGGATATGCAGCTCCAGTGCCTTATTTTTTAAAATATGTTTTTGCTATAATTGGGGTGTGTGCACCTATTTGGAGGTGCCTTGCTTGCCAATAAGCAGGTTTTTATCTGATAGAGAGATCTCTCTGGATGTTTATGATCAGGATTTGGGGTGGCCTGAATTTTATTGTGGGGTTTGTAGCTGTCTAA
Source organism: Varanus salvator macromaculatus (assembly GCA_023646645.1). NCBI lineage: Eukaryota > Metazoa > Chordata > Lepidosauria > Squamata > Varanidae > Varanus > Varanus salvator. The sequence continues at coordinate 851,911 of JAIXND010000715.1, read as the reverse complement.
TTTGCAGCTGTCATCTCACATCATCACACCTTAATGTGCACAGCTGATTTTATTTTTTATATTTATTTTATAAATGCTTTTATATACTGTTCATTTAGCCAGAGGCAGTTTGATGAGAACTGCTGTTTATCTGTAAGGAACATTCCCAATCACAGAAATTCAACAGCTGGTCCTGAGCTTAGTTTAGGACTTGACATCTTTACTGCACTTCCAGAATGAGCTCTGATTTGAATTGTTGTGCAAACAAGGACCTGGAAACCCACTTCAGCATCACCAGAAAGTTGCTACCTGCCATGGCTCCTACATTCTGCTGAAATCTGGCTGGTGTTTTGCTGCTTTGAGAATATCTTGGAGTAGGGTGCCCTGTAGCAGACACAGGGCAAAACAACACCTCACTTCTGCTTTTTACTTTGCAGTGCCTCAAAAACAACTCCAACCAGAACAGTTTTGCAGCCTGCGTGCTGGGATTTGTGAAGGACTGAGACATGGATTGTGGCCATTGGTTTCAGCAGAAGTTTTCAGGAGTTCATCCAGAAAACAGTTCCCAGCCTGTGCCAGGTAGTTCTTGGGCCAGATCTAAAGGGACTCTTCTGAAAAATTTCTTATTACATTTAACTGATTAAGTAGAGTGACATCCTGCCTTTTTCTTTTTTAAGGAACTCAAGGCAGCTTACATAGTTCTCCTATCAGTCTTATCCCCACAATAACAACTCTGCAAGGTAGGCTGGGCTGAGAGTCTGTGACTGGCTCAGAGTCCCCCCGTGGGCTCCATGCTGAGTGGAGACCAGAACCCGAATCACCTAAGTCTCAACTGTGTGCTCTTAACCACTAGACCACACTCTCTCCTGTGTCCCTGGTCCATTCTCAGAGCATCACTGGGTCCACAAGGGTTCCCCTGGCAACAGAAATGGTCACAATCAGCCAGCGATTTCTGCTAGCATAGTTCTGTTCTATTGAGCCATGGGGAGAGTCAGCACAGGTTGGAACCTGAGGCAGGAAGGGGGACCCTCTGTTTTTGGGGGGAGGAAATGAAGGAAGCAGAACCTGGAAGGAAGAGAAGCGAGAAAGGCCGAATCGTGAGAACATAAGTAGTGACTGCCGGACCCCAAACTGGACCACTGGGCAACCTAGATCAGGACTGTCTACCGCAGGGCTGCAGGACTTCGGTCAGGTCTGTTCTTGGGGGGGGGGGGCTGCCAAGCAGCAGAGGGGGAACCAAAGAGCAGCATATTGACACATTGGCTCCTACGCCTTAGGAAAGGGGTTTTGGTGTTCTGGAACAGGGGGAGAAATGCAAAAGTTGAGAAGCCACCGAGAAAGGGTTTGGTGGCTGGGAGAACTGAGCAGGAACAGGGGATGGATTGGGACCTCTGGGGCTTCCTCCAGCCCAGCAGCACCTCCTGGCCTGAGGTCTACATTGAGGGGAAGCTGCTGCCCCTGTTTTGAGCAGACCTTTCCCATCTTTACTTGAAAATGCTATCAAGGGAAAATGCAACTGGGAGATGTTTGCACGGACAGCAGAAATGCTACCTGTGAGCGACAGACTGCCTTCCCCATGGATCGGCATCCTCTTATAGCAGGAAAATCTCCATCTCCAGGTAGCTCTCTGGGCAAGGATTTCCGACTCTGGCTGCCGTGGAACAGCCTCTGAAAACAAGAGCCATGATTGACAAATCAAGCCTTAGAAACAAACAAGCAAAAGTGAGACAGGTGTCAAATCTCATCAGTACAAGCCCCACTCCTTCAAATTAACAGCTTTTTTAAAAAGCAAAGTGTACACTTGGGCACTGTTGCCAGTCCAGTGAGATTTTTAAAAGCAAAGGGGACCGTACTGCTAGCCCAACCAACCAGAATAGAAAAGGAAAGGGAACAGGGGACAGCATTGCCTGAGCAACTGCAAAACAATGAGCCAGCCCCAAACAAATTAAAATAGAGGAGAAAAAAATATTTTAGGATGGAGTTGCAAGGGTTCTAGACTGACCCCAAGGGCACAGCACCATTGGCACAGCATGCTGCTCTGGGACATGTCAGAGAATGTGGGCATGTAGCTGAGCATTGCCTAATCTGTCAGAGGTCCCCATCGCCAACTGCATAGTGCCAGGTGTGCCAGGTCATGCCAGGTGTGGAGTAAACTGCAACTTTCTGGAGGCAAACCAGGTGGTCTGTGACTGGACCACCACTCCATCCTCCAAGTGTTAAACATGCACCATGTTTCTGTGCATGTATGCATGCACACAGCAAAAAAGGAGGTAGAAAATACCATTAAAACATCCAGTGCACAGTTCCTGCCAATCAAGTTCATTTTGTTGATTCCCAGTTTAAATACACTAAGGGCAAGCTCAGTTTGCCAAGAGTCTGTGCTTTTGTATCCAAAGCTGTACCTCCCATACACAAGACAAGGGCATTAGCTGCTTCATGAGAAACTCAAGGTTTGTGGAAATACAAAAAAAACCTCACAGAAGTGGGGGAAACAACTTAATACGGATGAAAGGATGATTTGAAACAAGGAAACAGGAAGAGTAAAAATGCAACAAAGAAAATTCCTTAGCCATAGAGGGAGGGGGCTGGGATCAGGTAGCAGGAGGGAACTGACAGTAGACAAGATGGCAGGACCCTTGCTCAATGACCTCATGACTATTAAAAAACACACCCTGCATAGGAAGTAAGCTTATTATAATTCACCTGGGAGGGAAGAACAGGTATTGGAGCAGCACGGAATAGGCAAACGGAAAAGATCGTGACCTCCCAGTACCCGGGCCAATGAGGGAGAGGAGGAGGGAAGAAGCAGCCGGGGGGGGGGGGGAAAGGGTATAAAGATGGGATGTGAACACGTGCTTGGCGAGCTGGCCAGGGGAAGGGAACCCTCTGACTCCCTTTGTTGCAATAAAGTTTCAAAAAGAACTCGCTGCTGCCTGGTGCATTTGCTCTTCCGAGGGAAAGGAAAGAGTGTTACTGACAACTTGGGGGCTCACCCGGGATCCTCCTAGATCCGTTGTTGGCTCGATCGGTGGGTGGCAGTGGGAAGGTGCACCCTGCTAAGTTTAGCAGTCCGTGGGTGGCTCTCTGGCTGATACGAGGGCGATCGGAGACCCGAGACAAATTGAATTCACGGCAGCAGAGACTGCTAAGAACCCCAGCAGGGTTGGTGGTTTAAAGGGTTTACTCAGAGGAAAGGAGGAAACCCTGATGGGTGCATCTGAATTTGGGTAAGGGGTCTTTATTTCTCACCTGAGGGAAAGGGATGGGGAATAAAGTGTTTAAAGGGGGGGATGCCACTATAAAGGCAAAGGAACAAAGGAAAGATGCTTTCCTTGAAAGTTTCTGGGGAGGATGTTAAGGTTCTGGGACAGTTTTCCCCAGGTTAGGGGACTGGAAAAGGAAACATGGAAAGCTACTGTGTATTTGTATGATGGATGGGAATCCCACTCATCATCATCATCATCATCATCATCATCCATGACTAAGGGGGGGAGTTCTTGCTGATTGGTCCTAAACTGTGAGGACATAAAAATTCTGCTATGGCCCCTTTTGGGCAGGTACCTTGGCAATGGGAGGATTTGGGCTTGTGGAGTCCCCTCCGACTGCAGCAGAGGTGAAGCCTTTTAGGAAAGAACTACCCAAACTCTCTGAAGATCCAGTTGAGGGAGGGAAACAGGTAGATCCATTATGGGGACCAGCAGATTTTTCTTGGAAGGAACTAAGGCTACTTTTTGGTATTTTGTTTCCTGGTGGAGAATTGCAATTGATCCAGGGGGCGACTAGAGGTATGTGGATCAGAGAGAACCCCACAAGAGCAGGGGATGCTCTGCACTGGCTTCCAGAAGGGGGAGCTGGGAATTATTAGAGTATATTGCCAGTATATGGCTAAGGGAATTAAAGAGACTGTACCCTGGTCTCTAAATGTGCATAAGACTCTGTCTTTGGAACAAAAGAAAGATGAAACTGCATCTGAGGGGCTGGAGAGACTGAAGGAGCAGATGCAGAAATATGGGCAACTGGATTCAGGAAATCCAGCCCATCAGATGTTGCTGAAGTATCAGTTTGCAGGGGAGGCAGGGGAGGGTATTAGACAGGAATTGGATGGATGGGAAGCGAAGATGTTGAGGGAGGCTCAGAAAGTGCATGCTAGGAAAGAGAAGGGGAAAAAATGGGGTGGGAGGTAACCTGGTCAAAACTAAAGTGTTTTGAACTTGCTCAGGTGAAAACATGTGCAAAGGGAAAGTACTGTGTGGTGTGATTTTGTGCTAGTAGAAGGGAGTTGTAATCTTTTAGCTGGGCTGGGATGTTTGTTTGTTTGTTTGTTTGTTTATTTAAATATTTATATGCCGCCCCTTGCAACAGCCTCGGGGCGGCTCACAATACTAAAAAACATAAACAATATACAATATTAAAAACATATACAATATTAAAAACTGGCCCATCTCAGGTTAAATATAAAAACATACAGCAAAAATAAATAACCTATTTAAATTAATCTTAAATTAAACATAATATTAACAATTAAAATATTGTCTAAATAAAAAGGTCTTCGCCTGGCGCCGAAAAGCAAATAACGACGGCGCCAGGCGAGCCTCTCTGGGGAGCGCATTCCACAGATGGGGCGCCACCGCCGAGAAGGCCCTCCTCCGGGTACTCACCCTCCTAATATCTCGCACGGAGGGTTCCCGGAGGAGAGCCTCTGCCGCTGATCGTAAGGGGCGGGAGGGCATATATGGTCGCAGGCGCTCCTTTAGGTAACCAGGACCCAAGCCGTTTAGGCCCTTATAGGTCAAAACCAACACCTTGAATTGGGCCCGGACTTCAATGGGAAGCCAGTGGAGCTGACGGAGAACTGGGGTGATATGAGAACCACGCCCAGTCCCCGTCAGCAGCCTGGCAGCTCTATTCTGCACCAGTTGAAGTATCCGGACCGTCTTCAAGGGAAGCCCCACGTAGAGCGCGTTACAATAATCCAACCGGGAAGTCACCAACGCATGTGTCACCGTCGCCAGGCAGTCGAACTCCAGGAAGGGACGCAGCTGATGGATCAGCCGAAGCTGTTGGAAGGCGCTCCTCGCCACTGCTGACACTTGAGCAGTCAAGGTCAGCTCCGGGTCGAGGAGCACTCCCAAGCTGCGGACCCTGTCCTTCAGAGGGAGTGCAACCCCATTCAAGACTAGGGTCAGGTCCCCTACACTGTAGCCAGATCCGCCCACCAACAGGACCTCCGTCTTGTCTGGATTGAGCCTCAGTTTATTCTACGTTTGGTAGAAGGTGCTGCAGGGGAGGCAGAGGCAGATGAGCAGATGGTTTATGGCCAAAGAAAAAAGGTGGGGGAGAGGCCAGAAAAAAAACTGTTGAGAATTCTCAGGGTGGGAATCCTGAAGGGATTCCCAGAGAGAGATAAAGAAAAGGCAAAGATACAGAGGGAAAGGTTTGCTTTTATATTTTGGGGGAATTGGTTGGTAAACTCCTGGAAGTTTGAATGGCTGTGTTTAGTGAACAGCCTGAGCAGCAGCAGGCTGGAGTTCAACAGGGGAGAGTGTAAGATCAGAGGGAATTGCAGTAAGCCATTGGATGGCCCAGAGGCAGCAGAGGGGAGGGGGGTGCGGGCCCTGTGGACAAAGTAGCTTGGACAGGGAACACGGGCACAATCAGGCAGGGAACATGGGTGCAATTGCGGCCATCTTCCCCCCCCCCTCCCCCAGCACGACCACAATTGTGCTGTGTAGGGAAGGCAGGCACACTCGTGATCGTCACCCGATATGGAGTTTGTGACCTGAGGCAAAATTTTTCAGAAACTTCTGTTAGCGACCCAATTTGGTCATGAACTGAGGCATTCATGAGCCAAGGTATCACTGTGTTTGGAACAGGAGCTATCTGAACTGACTCACTTGTTTGGCTAATGACAAAAGGGGGTTTGTTGGGATAATTCAGATAAAATCCTGCCAGAGGGGGGTTACTTGTATGGACCTTTGTGTTGAGATCAGATCTGGGCATCTTTCTGTTGGTATTTGCTGTTGGCTTGGGAAGAGGGAACTGATGGCTTGTGTATGGGAAAACATGCGGAAGATTATTGTCTGGCGAGGAGTTAGGCGACATGTCCCATTTCTTCTCATGTTGCCATTATCAAGTATGTTGATTTATGCTGAGTCTTCAGTTATACAACAGAATGTGTTTTTGTTTCTCATATCTTAGTCTCCCAGGCGCAGGGCATCCGGGAGGATCCTAGAATAGCTGTCTGGAGTTGTTTGGCTCAGGGGCCAGGTGCCGGGCATGCGTAGAATGGAGGGCTGTGAGCCAGAAGCACTCAACTATAAAACCAGGGGGGTGAGAGCTTGAGCTTGGGAGCTTCTACGCAGATCAGGTGCCGGATGCTGTGTGGTTGATGGCCTGGGGTCTCTCGCTGCCCAACCGGGGCTCCTGGCAGCTGAAGGGGAGAAGATACTCTTGCAAGGTATACATGCTGTTTTGTTTGCCTGCAGGTACCTTTATTCCTTAAATAAAGCATTGCTTTTCCTTCACCTACTGGCGTGCTCATTGCCTCCAAATCCAAAAGAACCCCTGCCTCCTGGCGGAACAGCTTGTACAGGGGCTGCTGGAGCCATTGTTTTGCTGATCAGGTAAAGTTGCCAGGTAGACAGCATTGCAGTCACCCTCATTTGCATGCCGGGAGCCACCGTAATCCCAGTGCTTCAGTGGCAATTTCACAACTTGGGTGCAGTGGAAGCAGGACTACATTGAGGGCTGCCTTTCAAATTTGGAAACTACCACTGGGACCTCGACAGGAGCAGCTGAGTCGTCCCACATACCTGTACAAATTGGGTTAGATCAGGGGTCCTCAAACTTTTTAAACAGGGGGCCAGTGCACTGTCCCTCAGACTGTTGGGGGGCTGGACTATAGTTTGAAAAAAATATGAATGAATTCCTATGCACACTGCACATATCTTACTTGTAGTGCAAAAAACAGGAGAAAACAATACAATATTTAAAATGAACAATTTTAATCAACATAAACTTATTAGTATTTCAATGGGAAGCATGGGCCTGCTTTTGGCTAATGAGATGGTGACACCCCAGAAACATGTCCCCAACAACACAATGAGTATAAACCTGATACGATTAGGACCATTTCTACGGAGAACAATCATAAGCTCATCATGAGCACAGAGCTCATTTACATATGTGGTAGTGTGACCCACAGGGGATCGCTTTTTGGAAAGCAATGGACAGGCGGCGATGAAGCGAGCTGTCGCCTCCACACCACCAGTTTTAACTGCCATCTCCAATGGCAAGCAACTTCCTGGAGTTCGATTGCCTGACGACGGTGACACATGCGTTGGTGACTTCCCGGTTGGATTACTGTAACGCGCTCTACGTGGGGCTTCCCTTGAAGACGGTCCGGATACTTCAACTGGTGCAGAATAGAGCTGCCAGGCTGCTGACGGGGACTGGGCGTTATGCTCATATGACCCCAGTTCTCCGTCAGCTCCACTGGCTCCCCATTGAAGTCCGGGCCCAATTCAAGGTGTTGGTTCTTACCTATAAGGCCCTAAACGGCTTGGGCCCTGGCTACCTAAAGGAGCGCCTGCGACCATATATGCCCTCCCGCCCCTTACGATCAGCGGCAGAGGCTCTCCTCCGGGAACCCTCCGTGCGAGATATTAGGAGGGTGAGTACCCGGAGGAGGGCCTTCTCGGCGGTGGCGCCCCATCTGTGGAATGCGCTCCCCAGAGAGGCTCGCCTGGCGCCGTCGTTATTTGCTTTTCGGCGCCAGGCAAAGACCTTTTCATTTAGACAATATTTTAATTAATATTATTGTTAATTTAGGTTTATGTTTTGGTTTAGTTTATGTTTAATTTATGTTTGATTAATTTATGTTTAATGTTTAATTTAAGTTTAATTTAAACTTGTTATTATTTTTGTTCATGTTTTTATATAATAACCTGAGATGGGCCAGTTTTTAAATTTGCTATATGTTTTTAATAATGTATTGTTATTGTATTATGTATTATGCTGTAAGCCGCCCCGAGGCTATTGCAAGGGGCGGCATATAAATTTTTAAATAAATAATAATAAATAAAATGACACTAATAAATCTGCACTCACATCAGTGCTCACCCATAGAAATACATGACGTGTGGCATCCTGCATCAAAATTTGCATTACAATTTATCTTTCATGAGCAAAAATGAGGAGGCAATGGAAAGGAGCAACTTCTGAATCTGCTAAAAATTATGATTTTTTATTAAAAAAAAATATAAAACAGCTTAAAAAAAAGAGAAACTCACTGAATATCCACTAGGTCCTGCAACCCAAGTCCATCTCTACAAATTATGTCTCTGCATATAGTTTGTAAAGATGGACTCGGGTTGCAGGACTTAGTGAATATTCAGTGAGTTTCTCTCTTTTTTTAAACCTGTGTCATGTTTTTTTAATTAAAAAATGTTTGCTCTGCTCGCTTGGACTCCAGCAGAAGCCCAAGATGACACCGCACCGCCTGCCAAAAGGGAGAGGATGATGCGAGGGGGAGCCATGAGGGCGGCTTGCCTCGGTCACGGCCTTCCCGGCTCCTTGCCACCGCCCCACATCCAAGCCAGAGGAAGGTCCCCTCACAGGCGCTCGCCCGGCTCTGGGAGCGGGAGGCCGGAGAGGCAGGCGTCGGGCAGCTCCCCCGGCCGGGAGAGGGCTGCAAAGAGGGAGGTAATGGCTGCTTTCTGCAGGCTGAGGCGAGGGGAGGCACAGGAGCCGTGGCCCCACTCCTGCTCTGCCTCAGCCCGTCTGCCCCTGGGCTGGGCAGGGTGGCCACGGCTTGGCCCACAGCCCGGGGACATGGCTCACATAGTCAAAAATATATTTTAAAAGTTATATTTTTCGTACCTTTGTCACACCGAAATCCCGCAATTAAGGCTCAAGTGGTCAGTTTCTTGCGAGGGCAATTAGGTTTACTTACAATTGAATGCATGGATCCATGGGTGCCCAAGGCAGGAACCCCCAATGCTACTCCCATCAGGGTTATACAGAATGCACAAAAGGGGAGTGAATACAGTACTCAGGAAGGTGACTGGATGCTTTGATATGGATAGGAAGGTGGTTGGATGCACGTCACAGCACCTTAAAGAAAAGGTACATTCCGCTCTAAGTAGATGCCTTTGACAGGCCTTCCAAACTAAAGTTACCTTGAACAGGCTGGCCAAGTTAAGTAAGCAGAAAGGTTACATGGGCGAACTTACTGGGTTAGGGAGGCACGCTGGCAGGCCTATAAAACACAGAGATTGCCCTTTGACAGTCTCCCGCTAATGGAGTGGGGTCACCTGGTCTTCACCACCAGCCACCGAGGCCTCTTTTGATGTGTTTATGGCAGGGCAGAGGGGCGGGATGGCAAGAACTGCTTTCTGAGTACAGCTAAACACAACCATTCAAACTTCCAGGAGTTTACCAACCAATTTCCCCAAAATATAAAAGCAAACCCTTCCCTCTGTATCTTTGCCCTTTTCCCTTTCCTTTTCTTTATTTCCCTCTGGGAATCCCTTCAGGATTCCTACTCTGAGAAACCGTCTGAGAAACGCGGGGGGGGGGGGCTGCTGCATTTTTTCTCTTTTTCCGTCTACTACCCACCTGCCCCTCTGCCTGCCCTCCTGGGATTGCAAATGCAATCCTTGAGTCTGACAAGAAGGAAATCTTCCCGCCTTGGAGGGCAGTTAGGCGGATGGAGGTGGCTCAAAACTGGCAAGACATTAAGCAGTGTTCCCGCTTTCTGACAAGGGAGGGCCCTGCGTAACGGTGTTTCCTATATAACCCCTCTCGCCCACAGGGCGCTCACACAGGGTGGGCTTATTGAGGATGTCCAGAGCACCGGGTAGGACCCGTGTCTGCAAGCCCAGTTCCAAGGGCCACACGCCTCCTCACTTCCCAGCTCTGGCTCATTTTCGCGGGGAGGGACGAATCTCACACACATGCCCTGATCACCCCCTTTCCCCCAGCCGGACTCAGCCATGCTTGGGCTCAGGCAAATGGCCGCATGCACCTGCTTCTCAACCCAGGCCAGGCTCCACACACTCTCACCTCGGGCAAGAACACCCAGCCACGCCCTTGCTTTCAACCTTGCCCTGATCTAACAGGACAGACTGGGGCGGCTGCGCGGGGAGCTTCTATTTCCTGAGGAACCCCCCAAGCCCTCTCTGGGCTATGCCCACCTCCCAGGAAGGGGAACACGTCAAAACACACAGAGACAAGACGAAAGGCGGGATGGAAATACACAATGCTGAGAAAGCACAGGAGATGGCACATCCTTACCAGGTCTCTTCCTGTCAAACGAGGAAGCCACCATGAAGATGAGGAGGAGGAGGAAGAGATGGCTGGTGATGGCAGTGATGAAAAATGACACTTATAGGAGGAGTACACCCATGAAACAGGGCTGGTCCCCAGCCACCCTCAAAGCACTAGGAGCAAAATCTGAAGCAGGGACTTTGGATGCAAGCCTATGTTTGGACAAAGAAAAGTCCCAAACTCCCAGCTTCCCCCAGCCAGCCATTGCTAACTGAGGAATCCTGGGAATTTAATCCTTTTTTCTATCTAAACAAGAACTAGCTTGCACACTACTCAGTCATGAATCAATACCCCATGATGCAAGCCCTGCTTCCTAACAGAATGGCAACTCACACATCTGCTTCACCTGCCCAAAGTTCACACATCTGCTTCACCTGCAGCACACTACAGCCAGTAGATGGATCTGATTCTGTACCAGTCACAGCTAGGGGTTGCTCACACCCCTGGAGTCCAGCACCCAGAAGCCTTCTCCTGGCTTACAAGCGATCTGCTCCCCTTCAGGGGATACAGGCCCTGCCCAACGGAATGGATTGTTTGGGGGCAAAGTGAAAGTTGCTCAGGGCATCCTGGCTGGAATTGTTTGCACAAAGAAAGCCACACAGGTGGACTCCCCATCCCAGGAGAAATCAAATGAGGCATGTGAGACTGGAAGGTCTGCAAATGTTGCCTGAGGTCCGGAAGAGTTCGGGGGAGGGAAGCGATTTTTACCAGCTGAAAGCATTTTCCAAACAAGAGAGAAAGAAAAAGAGCACTGCTTGGCAGCACTGCGATTGTCCGAAGAGCAGTCCAGAACTCCTCCATTCCACTTCCAAGGAAACCTTGACTCGTTCCCACAGAGGACTGGAAATGAATCATGTTTCTTGGGTTGGAGCTCTTGCCACCCCAAAGAATGCAATTCAAGGTTTGTTTTTGTCTAGTGGGAATGCCAGTTGGTCAGTGCCATAGTCAGAACACATTATCATGGGGCCATAGGTTGTACTTTCAGAAAATTAGAAGAGTTTTCTAGGAGAACGGATGATGTGATCATCCTTCCACTTTCAAAGGGGGTGAAAGGAGCATTAGACTTTTCAGATAGAAGCAGCATTTTTTAAAAAAGGAAACACGATAGGTTCTCTTAAGTAAAAAAAATGGCCATGAAAATCCAGGCAGAAATTCAGCCTTCTGCAATCTGTCACCCTCCGGATGTGTCAGACTGCAGTTTCCATCATCCCCAGCCAGTGTGCAGTCACAAATACTGTGCTTGTAGCTACCAATGGCAATATTGCATTGCTCTTATACTTCCTGTTCCTGTTCCTGTTCTTACCTTTGATCCCATGCAGTAATACAGTCCTTCATGACTCCTCAGACTAACAGCTTGCAGTGTCGTCCGTTCTGTACATGAAACATGGTGTCAGAAGTGACTTGAATCTGGACAGAGCCTCATGCTTGGCATGCGGCAGCCCTGGGACACAGCACTGATTTGTGAGTTACAGTGGGAGACCGTTCATTGCGCGTTTTCTGCCACTGGAGGGCTGTGAGGCCTACCGACCGCATGGCTGCCCTGAATCGCATACCTCCCCCAGAGGGGATGAGAATCGGTGGGGGTTGTAGCAGCACCTGGGACACTTTCGGAGCTGAGTTTGAGGATTATTCCCTGGCTACAGGGCTGAATGCGAAACCTGCGGCAGTGCAGGCAGCCACTCTGAGAAGAGTCATGGGCAGTGAATGCAGGCATGTGTATAAACACAATCTGAGCCTCTCAGCAGAGCAGCAAGAGAATATTACAGCCATTCTGGATGCACTAGAAGCTTATTTCAAACCTGCTAAAAATGTCATTTATGAAAGATATGTGTTTGGATGCTGCAAACAAGAGGAGGGAGAATCTCTTGACTACTTTGTTACTCACTTACGAGAAAAAGCAGCTACTTGTGAATATGGCACCCTGAAAGATGAACTGTTGTTGTTGTTGTTGTTAGTCGCGAAGTCGAGTCCGACCCATTGCGACCCCATGGACAACATTCCTCCAGGCCCTCCTGTCCTCCACCATCCCCCGGAGTCCACTCAAGCTCACACCAACCACCTCAGTGACTCCATCCAGCCACCTCATCCTCTGCCGTCCCCTTCTTCTTTTGCCATCTATTGTTCCCAGCATTAGACTCTTCTCTAGGGAGTCCTTCCTTCTCATTAGGTGGCCAAAGTATTTGCGTTTCATCTTCACTATCTGGCCTTCTAAAGAGCAGTCAGGGTTGATCTCCTCTAGGACTGACCGGTTTGATCGCCTTGCGGTCCAAGGGACTCGCAGGAGTCTTCTCCAGCACCACAACTCAAAGGCCTCAATCCTTTTGCGCTCGGCCTTCCTTATTGTCCAGCTTTCGCAGCCATACATTGCAACTGGGAAAACCATAGCCTTGACTATACGCACTTTTGTTGGCAGGGTGATGTCTCTGCTTTTTAGTATGCTATCTAGATTTGCCATAGCTTTCCTCCCCAGGAGCAACCGTCTTTTAATTTCTTGGCTGCAGTCCCCGTCTGCGGTGATCTTGGAGCCCAGGAAAATAAAATCTCTCACTACCTCCATTTCTTCCCCATCTATTTGCCAGGAAGTGAGAGGATCGGATGCCATGATCTTAGTTTTCTTAATGTTGAGTTTCAAGCCAACTTTTGCGCTCTCCCCCTTCACCCGCATCAAGAGGCTCTTTAGTTCCTCTTCACTTTCTGCCATGAGAGTGGTATCATCTGCATATCTGAGGTTGTTGATATTTCTCCCAGCAATCTTGATTCCAACTGGTGATTCATCTAGCCCTGCCTTTCTCATGATGTGCTCTGCATATAAGTTAAATAGGCAGGGTGACAGTATACAGCCTTGCCGAACTCCTTTCTCAATTTTGAACCAATCAGTGGTTCCGTGTCCGGTTCTCACTGTTGCTTCTTGACCTGCATATAGGTTTCTCAAGAGACAAATAAGATGGTCTGGTACTCCCATCTCTTTAAGAACTTGCCACAATTTGTTGTGATCCACACAATCAAAGGCTTTAGCGTAGTCAATGAAGCAGAAGTAGATCTTTTTCTGGAACTCCCTGGCTTTCTCCATGATCCAGCGTATGTTGGCAGTTTGATCTCTAGTTCCTCTCCCTCTTCGAAATCCTGCCTGTACTTCTGGTAGTTCTCGGTCCACATACTGCTGGAGCCTGGCTTGTAGGATTTTGAGCATCACTTTGCTAGCATGTGAAATGAGTGCAATGGTGCGGTAGTTTGAACATTCTTTGGCATTGCCCTTCTTGGGGATCGGAATGTAAACTGACCTTTTCCAATCCTGTGGCCACTGTTGAGTTTTCCAAATTTGCTGGCATATTGAGTGTAGCACTTTTACTGCATCGTCTTTCAGGATTTTGAATAGCTCAGCTGGAATGCTGTCACCTCCACTAGCTTTGTTGTTGCTCAGACTTCCTAAGGCCCATTTGACTTCACATTCCAGGATGTCTGGCTCGAGGTCAGTGACCACCCCATCGTGGTTATCAGGGATGTTAAGCTCTTTCTTGTATAGTTCTTCTGTGTAATCTTGCCACCTCTTCTTAATCTCTTCTGCCTCTGTTAGGTCCCTGCCATTTTGGTCCTTTATTATGCCCATCTTTGCATGAAATGTTCCCTTCATATCTCTAATTTTCTTGAAGAGATCTCTGGTCCTCCCTATTCTATTGTTTTCTTCTATTTCTTTGCACTGTTCATTTAGGAAGGCATTCTTATCTCTTCTAGCTGTTCTCTGGAATTCTGCATTCAATTGTTTGTATCTTTCTCTTTCTCCCTTGCCTTTTGCTTCCCTTCTTTCCTCAGCTATTTGTAAAGCTTCCTCAGACAGCCATTTTGCTTTCTTGCATTTCTTTTTCTTTGGGATGGTTTTAGTTGCTGCCTCTTGTACAATGTTGCGAACCTCCGTCCATAGTTCTTCAGGCACTCTGTCTATCAGATCTAATTCCTTAAATCTATTTGTCACCTCTACTGTATATTCATCAGGGATATGATTTAGGTCATACCTGAGTGGCCTAGTGCTTTTCCCTACTTTCTTCAACTTAAGCCTAAATTTTGCCACCAGAAGCTCATGATCTGAGCCACAGTCAGCTCCTGGTCTAGTTTTTACTGACTGTACAGAGCTTCTCCATCTTTGGCTGCAGAGCACATAGTCAATCTGATTTCTGTGTTGACCGTCTGGTGATGTCCACGTGTAGAGACATCTCTTGGGTTGTTGGAAAAGAGTGTTTGTTATGACCATCGTATTCTCTTGACAAAATTCTACCAGCCTATGCCCTGCTTCATTTTGCATTCCAAGGCCAAACTTGCCTGTTATTCTGGTTATCTTTTGGTTTCCTACTTTAGCATTCCAATCCCCCATGATGATAAGGACATCATTTTTTGGAGTTAATTCTAGCAGGTGTTGTAGGCCTTCATAGAACCGGTCAACTTCAGCCTCTTCAGCACCAGTGGTTGGGGCATAGACTTGGACTATTGTGATGTTGAATGGTTTGCCTTGGATTCGAACTGAGATCATTCTGTCATTTTGGAGATTGTATCCCAGTACTGCTTTCCCTACTCTTTTATTGACTATGAAGGCTACTCCATTTCTTCTGAGGGATTCTTGCCCGCAGTAGTATACCTGATGGTCATCTGAACTAAATTCACCCATGCCTGTCCATTTTAGTTCACTGATTCCTAAGATGTCGATGTTCAGTCTTGTCATCTCTTGTTTGACCACATCCAGCTTGCCTTGATTCATGGATCTTACATTCCGGGTTCCTATGGAGTAAAGATCTTTGCAGCATCGGACTTTCCTTTCACCTCCAGATACATCGGCAACTGAGTGTCCTTTCGGCTTTGACCCAGTCGCTTCATTCTTTCTGGCGCTACTAGTACTAGCCCTCCACTCTTCCCCAGTAGCATATTGGACACCTTCCGACCTGAGGGGCTCATCTTCCGGTGTCATATCGTTTTGCCTTTTGGTTTTCATGTCCATGGGGTTTTCATGGCAAAGATACTGGAGTGGGTTGCCATTTCCTTCTCCAGTGGATCACGTTTTGTCAGAGCTCTCTGCCATGACCTGTCCGTCTTGGGTGACCCTGCACGGCATAGCTCATAGCTTCATTGAGCTACGCAAGCCCCTTCGCCACGACAAGGCAGTGATCCATGAAGGAGAAAAGATGAACTAATAAGGGACAAAATTGTTCTGGGTATATCTAGTGAGAGCACACGCAGGCGTCTTCTAAGAGAGCGTGACTTAACGCTAAACACAGCTATTGAAACGTGTCGTACAGCAGAGCTTACTGACAGACATCTGAAAGTGATGGAACAGGACAGACAGAGTGACAGCATAAACGTTGCAATGCAGCGACGGCACATAAGCAAACCGCAAGGACAGCCACACACACTTAGAGCAAATACTGCCAACTCTACAGCATGCAAATATTGTGGGACTGTGCATCAAAGAATTAGAGAGCAGTGTCCAGCATATGGGAAGTCCTATAGGTCTTGTGGAAGAGCAAATCATTTCGCTAAAGTTTGCTTGTCAAGTAAAAAACAAGTGTCATCTGGGAAATTACATGCTATGGATGATGTGCCTGCATATGAGGAGGAGCCATGCACCGCTGAAATGATATGCAGCAGTGAATTAATCGGTGCTCTGCAATCCAGAGGAAAGAAATGGTTTGTCACTTTAATATTAAACAATAAGCCTCAATCCTGCCAGCTCGATTCGGGAGCAACATGTGATGTGATGTGCTTAAGAGACAAAATGACGTTAGCACCAGAAGTATCTCTACTGCCAAGTGACACCAAACTAAAGTTATACTCAGGCAAAATTATGAAATCTCTTGGACTGTTCAGGACAGAATGTGTCGTACATGGACTGACACACAAGCTAGAGTTTGAAATTGTGGAAGCTTGCCAAAAGCCACTGTTATCTGGCTCAACCTGCGAGCGTCTGGGGCTGATGCATTTCTCCATCCCTGCAGAGCTCAATGCGATGGACAATCAATTTAAAGGGCCCTTGACAAAACAACTGTTACTACAGCAATTTAGTGATGTTTTTACAGGGCCTGTTGAATCTGTTCCGGGGGAAGTTCATTTTGACCTTGATGTGAGTGTCCTTCCAGTCCAATGTGCACCACGCAATGTGCCAGTAGCCTTGAAGCAGGCAGTTAAGGCACAGCTTGACCGGTATGAGGCTGATGGTCATATTGCACTAGTGACTGAACCAACTGATTGGATTAGCAACATGGTGATTGTAAAGAAGCCTGATAAACTAAGGAAATCCCAAATTTTTGAACCAGGAACTGAAACGATCTCATTACATAATGCCAACTCTCGAGGATGTTTTGTACAAGCTGCCTAACGCATGTCTGTTCATGCTTGTTGATGCCCAGGACACATTTTTACAGTGTAAGTTGGATACTGCAAGAAGCTACATGACAACCTTCTGGACTCCCTGGGGCAGGTAAAGGTGGCTCAAACTGCCTTTTGGAGTCTTAGTTGCGCGAGAGGTGTATCAACGTAAACAACATGAACTATTGGGCGGACTTACAGGAGTTGAACCAATAGCTGATGACATCCTTGTAGTTGGCTGTGGTGACACAGATGGAGAAGCAGAGCAAGATCATGATCGCAAACTGCTGGACTTGATGAATCGTAGGCAAGTGAAACTGAGACTTGGCATGAAAACACTGCAGATCAAGGTCAAAGAGGTCCGCTTTCATGGTCGTATCCTTTCAGTGGAGGGTTTGAAGGCTGACCCAGAAAAAATCAGGGCCATACTGGATATGCCGCAGCCGGAAAATGTGAAATCTCTGCAGCGCTTCATAGGATTTGTTACCTATTTGGCAAAATTCCTACCACGTCTCTCTGAGGTTTGTGAGCCTTTGAGAAGACTTCTGGACAAGGACGCAGTTTGGCATTGGCTTCCTAAGCATGATAAAGCAGTGCAGGAAATCAAATGTTTGGTCATGGATACACCTGCCCTTAAATACTATGACATTACAAAACCGGTAACTATTCAAAGTGATGCAAGCAAAAATGGAGTCGGGTGTTGCCTGCTGCAAGATGGACAGCCTATCGCTTTTGCTTCAAGGGCACTGACCCCTACAGAGCAAAACTATGCACAAATAGAGAAGGAATGTCTGAGTATTGTGTTCGCCTGCCAGCGCTTTCACCACTATCTTTATGGTCGTGACAAGATCACGGCAGAAACCGACCATAAGCCTCTGATATCTATTTTCAAGAAACCGCTTTTGTGTGCACCTAAGTGCTTACACTCCTTCATGGATCACTGCCTTGTCGTGGCGAAGGGGCCTGTGTAGCTCAATGAAGCTATGAGCTATGCTGTGCAGGGTCACCCAAGACGGACAGGTCATAGCAGAGAGCTCTGACAAAACGTGATCCACTGGAGAAGGAAATGGCAACTCACTCCAGTATCTTTGCCATGAAAACCCCATGGACAGTACCAAAAGGCAAAAAGATATGACACCGGAAGATGAGCCCCTCAGGTCGGAAGGTGTCCAATATGCTACTGGGGAAGAGTGGAGGGCTAGTACTAGTAGCGCCAGAAAGAATGAAGCGACTGGGTCAAAGCCGAAAGGACACTCAGTTGCCGATGTATCTGGAGGTGAAAGGAAAGTCCGATGCTGCAAAGAACTTTACTCCATAGGAACCTGGAATGTAAGATCCATGAATCAAGGCAAGCTGGATGTGGTCAAACAAGAGATGACAAGACTGAACATCGACATCTTAGGAATCAGTGAACTAAAATGGACAGGCATGGGTGAATTTAGTTCAGATGACCATCAGGTATACTACTGCGGGCAAGAATCCCTCAGAAGAAATGGAGTAGCCTTCATAGTCAAAAAAAGAGTAGGAAAAGCAGTACTGGGATACAATCTCCAAAATGACAGAATGATCTCAGTTCGAATCCAAGGCAAACCATTCAACATCACAATAGTCCAAGTCTATGCCCCAACCACTGGTGCTGAAGAGGCTGAAGTTGACCAGTTCTATGAAGGCCTACAACACCTTCTAGAATTAACTCCAAAAAATGATGTTCGTATCATCATGGGGGATTAGAATGCTAAAGTAGGAAGCCAAAAGATCACCGGAATAACAGGCAAGTTTGGCCTTGGAGTACAAAATGAAGCAGGGCACAAGCTGGTGGAATTTTGTCAAGAGAATACGATGGTCATAGCAAACACTCTTTTCCAACAACCCAAAAGATGATTCTACACATGGACATCACCAGACGGTCAACACAGAAATCAGATTGACTATGTGCTCTGCAGCCAAAGATGGAGAAGTTCTATACAGTCAGTAAAAACTAGACCAGGAGCTGACTGGCTCAGATCATGAGCTTCTGGTGGCAAAATTTAGGCTTAAGTTGAAGAAAGTAGGGAAAAGCACTAGGCCACTCAGGTATGACCTAAATCACATCCCTGATGAATATACAGTAGAGGTGACAAATAGATTTAAGGAATTAGATCTGATAGACAGAGTGCCTGAAGAACTATGGATGGAGGTTCGCAACATTGTACAAGAGGCAGCAACTAAAACCATCCCAAAGAAAAAGAAATGCAAGAAAGCAAAATGGCTGTCTGAGGAAGCTTTACAAATAGCTGAGGAAAGAAGGGAAGCAAAAGGCAAGGGAGAAAGAGAAAGATACAAACAATTGAATGCAGAATTCCAGAGAACAGCTAGAAGAGATAAGAATGCCTTCCTAAATGAACAGTGCAAAGAAATAGAAGAAAACAATAGAATAGGGAGGACCAGAGATCTCTTCAAGAAAATTAGAGATATGAAGGGAACATTTCATGCAAAGATGGGCATAATAAAGGACCAAAATGGCAGGGACCTAACAGAGGCAGAAGAGATTAAGAAGAGGTGGCAAGATTACACAGAAGAACTATACAAGAAAGAGCTTAACATCCCTGATAACCACGATGGGGTGGTCACTGACCTCGAGCCAGACATCCTGGAATGTGAAGTCAAATGGGCCTTAGGAAGTCTGAGCAACAACAAAGCTAGTGGAGGTGACAGCATTCCAGCTGAGCTATTCAAAATCCTGAAAGACGATGCAGTAAAAGTGCTACACTCAATATGCCAGCAAATTTGGAAAACTCAACAGTGGCCACAGGATTGGAAAAGGTCAGTTTACATTCCGATCCCCAAGAAGGGCAATGCCAAAGAATGTTCAAACTACCGCACCATTGCACTCATTTCACATGCTAGCAAAGTGATGCTCAAAATCCTACAAGCCAGGCTCCAGCAGTATGTGGACTGAGAACTACCAGAAGTACAGGCAGGATTTCGAAGAGGGAGAGGAACTAGAGATCAAACTGCCAACATACGCTGGATCATGGAGAAAGCCAGGGAGTTCCAGAAAAAGATCTACTTCTGCTTCATTGACTACGCTAAAGCCTTTGATTGTGTGGATCACAACAAATTGTGGCAAGTTCTTAAAGAGATGGGAGTACCAGACCATCTTATTTGTCTCTTGAGAAACCTATATGCAGGTCAAGAAGCAACAGTGAGAACCGGACACGGAACCACTGATTGGTTCAAAATTGAGAAAGGAGTTCGGCAAGGCTGTATACTGTCACCCTGCCTATTTAACTTATATGCAGAGCACATCATGAGAAAGGCAGGGCTAGATGAATCACCAGTTGGAATCAAGATTGCTGGGAGAAATATCAACAACCTCAGATATGCAGATGATACCACTCTCATGGCAGAAAGTGAAGAGGAACTAAAGAGCCTCTTGATGCGGGTGAAGGGGGAGAGCGCAAAAGTTGGCTTGAAACTCAACATTAAGAAAACTAAGATCATGGCATCCGATCCTCTCACTTCCTGGCAAATAGATGGGGAAGAAATGGAGGTAGTGAGAGATTTTATTTTCCTGGGCTCCAAGATCACCGCAGACGGGGACTGCAGCCAAGAAATTAAAAGACGGTTGCTCCTGGGGAGGAAAGCTATGGCAAATCTAGATAGCATACTAAAAAGCAGAGACATCACCCTGCCAACAAAAGTGCGTATAGTCAAGGCTATGGTTTTCCCAGTTGCAATGTATGGCTGCGAAAGCTGGACAATAAGGAAGGCCGAGCGCAAAAGGATTGAGGCCTTTGAGTTGTGGTGCTGGAGAAGACTCCTGCGAGTCCCTTGGACCGCAAGGCGATCAAACCGGTCAGTCCTAGAGGAGATCAACCCTGACTGCTCTTTAGAAGGCCAGATAGTGAAGATGAAACTCAAATACTTTGGCCACCTAATGAGAAGGAAGGACTCCCTGGAGAAGAGTCTAATGCTGGGAACAATAGATGGCAAAAGAAGAAGGGGACGGCAGAGGATGAGGTGGCTGGATGGAGTCACTGAGGTGGTTGGTGTGAGCTTGAGTGGACTCCGGGGGATGGTGGAGGACAGGAGGGCCTGGAGGAATGTTGTCCATGGGGTCACGATGGGTCGGACACGACTTCGCGACTAACAACAACAAAGCGCTTACAGAGCATGTTGCTCATGTTACAAAACTATTGTCTCAATGTGGGTTATAAACCTGGACCTGAAATGTGCTTCAGTGACTCTCTAAGCAGAGCTACTGCAGCAGGTGGTACATTTGAATGTACACAACAGACAGTTTGCAATGTCCAACAGGACCTGGATGCCCTGTCACAGATTAATCATTCGGACTATTTAAACGTCACAGACCAGCGACTGCATCACATAAAACAGCACACAGAAATTGACAAAAGTTTGCAGGTACTTAAATCTGTTGTTCTGAATGGCTGGCCAGATTCAAAGGAAGAGGTGCTGTTAATTGTGAGAGAATACTGGACTTTCAGAGACGAAATTGGCATTCAGGATGGCATACTATATAAGGGGCCAAGAGTCATCATTCCTAAATCTTTGAGGTCGGAGATGTTGAAACACATTCATGCCAGTCACATTGGTGGAGAAGCATGCTCTAGGCAGGCACAAGATGCAGAATGAGATTAGAGACCTTGTTAGTCGTTGCTCAGCATGCAATGAGTATGCACAAGCACAACAGAAAGAACCCATGATGTCACATGTGCTGCCCATCCGGCCTTGGCAAATTGTAAGTATGGATTTACTGAGTTATGCAGGGCAAGATTTTTTATTAATTGTTGACCACTATTTGGACTTTTGGGAAATTGAGCTCCTTCCTGACCTGTCTGCTGAAACTACAATCAGGCGCTGTAAAGTACAATTCGCACGTCATGGCCTACCAGATAGAGTAATCTCGGATAATGGACCCCAAGTTGCATGTGAGCAATTCAGAAGGTTTTCTACAGATTGGGGATTTGTGCATGTTACCTCACCCACAAGCTAATGGCAAAGCAGAATCAGCTGTAACGATAGTGAAGAACCTTTTCAAGAAGTCCAAGTATGATGGTAGTGACCTGTGGAAGGTCGTTCTACTTTGGAGGAACACCCCAACCGAAGGCATGGACAGTAGTCCTGCACAGCATTTGATGTCAAGGAGACTGAAGACGTCATTGCCTGTGGCCAACAAACTGCTCAAACCTTGTGTGGTTACAGGTGTTCTGGAGAAATTGCGATGGAGGAAACAAATCTCCAAACTGACATACGACGTGTCTGCCAAAGACTTACCAGAACTAAGCATTGGAGAGCCAATCCGTACGAAGCCACTTCCTGGTGACAGGACTGGTCGCTGGAGACTGGGTACCTGTGTTCAGAGGGTTGCCCCGTGCTCTTATGTTGTGGATGTGGACGGCAGTCTCTACCGTCGCAATCGAGTGGATCTGCGAGTGGCAGAACAACCCACCTCACAAGCTTATGAGAGTCCTGCACATGATTCTCTGGAGGTGTTCAATGCCCCTAGTCCTGCTGGGCCAAGTAAGCAATATACAGACAAGACTACTGTCATATCTGAAGGAAACAATGAGGATGAAATAATGCAATCGCACATACCAACAAGTTCTTCTGTACCAAACACACCAGTCAGGAAACAGGACAGTCTCTTATCAACACCTTCTGGAACTAAACAGCCTGCACCAGGCAAAATCCCTGTGGTCTTGCGAAGCGGCCAAGTTTCAAGACCTCCAGATAGACTTAATCTGTAGCCTATTTACTAATAGTAAGGAGTTCGGCAAGGCTGTATACTGTCACCCTGCCTATTTAACTTATATGCAGAGCACATCATGAGAAAGGCAGGGCTAGATGAATCACCAGTTGGAATCAAGATTGCTGGGAGAAATATCAACAACCTCAGATATGCAGATGATACCACTCTCATGGCAGAAAGTGAAGAGGAACTAAAGAGCCTCTTGATGCGGGTAAAGGGGGAGAGCGCAAAAGTTGGCTTGAAACTCAACATTAAGAAAACTAAGATCATGGCATCTGGTCCTCTCACTTCCTGGCAAATAGATGGGGAAGAAATGGAGGTAGTGACAGATTTTATTTTCCTGGGCTCCAAGATCACCGCAGATGGGGACTGCAGCCAAGAAATTAAAAGACGCTTGCTTCTGGGGAGGAAAGCTATGGCAAATCTAGATAGCATACTAAAAAGCAGAGACATCACTCTGCCAACAAAAGTGCGTATAGTCAAGGCTATGGTTTTCCCAGTTGCAATGTATGGCTGTGAAAGCTGGACAATAAGGAAGGCTGAGCGCAAAAGGATTGAGGCCTTTGAGTTGTGGTGCTGGAGAAGACTCCTGCGAGTCCCTTGGACCGCAAGGCGATCAAACCGGTCAGTCCTAGAGGAGATCAACCCTGACTGCTCTTTAGAAGGCCAGATAGTGAAGATGAAACTCAAATACTTTGGCCACCTAATGAGAAGGAAGGACTCCCTGGAGAAGAGTCTAATGCTGGGAACAATAGATGGCAAAAGAAGAAGGGGACGGCAGAGGATGAGGTGGCTAGATGGAGTCACTGAGGTGGTTGGTGTGAGCTTGAGTGGACTCCGGGGGATGGTGGAGGACAGGAGGGCCTGGAGGAATGTTGTCCATGGGGTCGCGATGGGTCGGACTCGACTTCGCGACTAACAACAACAACAACACAGTATGTTATGTTTAAGATTGTTTGGGATCTGTTTTTAGGTTAATTGTTTATACACTGTAGAATCATATGTAAAAAAGGGGAGATGTTATGGAGTTACTATACAAATACTGTGCTTGTAACTACTAATGGCAATATTGCATTGCTCTTATACTTCCTGTTCCTGTTCTTACCTTTGACCCGGATGCAGTAATACAGTCCTTCATGACTCCTTGGACTAACAGCTTGCAGTGTCATCCGTTCTGTACATGAAACAGAAGGCAGCAGCTAAACTCTGAAAGGGTGGAGCTGGGCCTGCCCCTAGAAGACTGTGTGTGTTTCCCTGTGTAAGGCTGTTGGCCAAGACCAGCAGGCCTTTGTTCCACATGTTTTGAGGTGAATTGGGTACCCTTCAAGAGCATTCTGGTGCATTGTACATGACTCGCTCAAGAACTGTTTGCAGGGCCACTGCAGCTTTGTAGAACACAGTGGGGAGGTTAATATGCTGCTTAATACACTACAAAATAAGATAAACAACTCTTCTGACAACCATAAGCATCGGACAAAGCATTTTCAGTTTGCAGGGGGCTGGAAACTGTTGGGAAAATTTGGATAAATCCTGTCAGAAAAACATTACTTCTGTGTGCTTTTTGCATTGTGGGATCAATCCTGCACTCCTTCTCAAACCAAGCTGTCACTGTTTCAAATGGCATTCATCCCCCGCTCCTTTCTCTCACCTTTAGCTGTGGGCTACAGTAGACAGGCCATTCAGTCCAAATATACATTGTATACCTTCACAATTATTAAATAATCCTCGTTGGAATTCACAGTTTACCAGGGAGTATCTTTTGTTAGCCCAGAGGGCTCCATGTGCTCCGGTCATTCAGAATGGTGTGGATGCATTACTTAGGGTCTGAGTCTAGGTGAGCTTATGAGTTCATGCATAGTTTCTCAGCAGCTTGGATTTGCGTGTCTGAGCAGAGCTGGAGATGGGTTCGAGCTACTGAACTAAAGTGTCAATCCAGGCAATCAGAAATATTGCAATCTCATTGCCACTGTGTGATTGACTGGCCTTCCTTTATCTGTTCTGCATGTGGCGACCGCGGAACCTGATTGCAGTCCCTGCGTTCACTCTGCCTGCCCGCTCATGCATGCATTAGCGTGAGAGTCGACCGCGGGAACCTGGGTAATGCAATAAAGCCAAGAGGGTCTGGACACTTGGTCTTTCCCACGAACCCGAGTTTTATTTCCTCTTCTCAAATTGAGATTCTGGGACTCTGACAAAACAAGGGTCCGCTGCCCGCAGTTTTTGCCATACCCCAAGTCAGTAAAGGAGATTTGGCTGAGGCTGCACAGCCTGCCCTGAAGTGGTCAGGCGTTTAAATACAAGCACAGTTCTCTGGGATGGTGAACAACTCTGGCAACCCTTCAGCCGGGCACTGGGGCACTGTTGCCCCACATTTTGATGAGGAAACAGCAGATTGTTAAAATATGGAACTCAGTACCACAAGATGGATGGATGGATGAATGGATGGATGGATGGATGGCCACTAACTGGGAGGGCTTTAAAAGGGAATCAGGCCAATTCACGTCTTCAGTGGCTCCTACTATTGATGGCCAAAGGCTATGCTCTGTATAAAAGGGCTCTGCATACCTGTCCATGGGGAACATGGACCTGAGAGTGTTGCAGCTGTCTGCCCTGCTTCTGGGCATCCAAGAGCCCCCTGGTTGGCCACTATAGGACAGAATGATTTTTTTAAAAAATAGATTTTTTATCCCACTTTTTTAAGTGCTCAAAGCAGCTGACATAATTCTCCTCCTCCTGCTCCCAATCTTATCCCCACAACAACAACCCTGTGAGGTAGGCTGGGCTGAGAGTTTGTGACTGGTATAAAGTCACCCAGTGGGCTCCATGGCCGAGCGGTGAATAGAACCCAGATCACCTTAGTCTCAGTCCCATGCTTTTAACTACCACAGCACACTGGCTCTCAGTGCTCCTGTGTTCCAACAGCATTCTCAAGCAGGACTAGCCTCTTACATTTCTACCAATCGTGCATTGTCTTTAAGAAAGGTGGCCCAGCAGTGACAAGCCTTTTTGATAATAAAGGTAGCCAACTTGAAACTCCCTCGTAAGTTTCCAGCATTAGCAGCACTCTCTGGGGTTTTATTCATTGTGATTTGGAGTGTATTGTACATTACTCAAGGGCACCATGATACATTGTCCCAGATCGGTCAGCAGTGCTGTTTGGTTTACCCCAAACAGGAGGCACACTCTTCCTACAATTAATGCTTGCTTTTTAAATAAAGTGTTTCCAGCAAAAATAAACATGTTATAGAAACTTTTGAAAGTCAGCCATAAACTCAGGCTAGCTTGTGTCATTCTCACACACGTACACCTCTTCAATTATTATGACAGACTGAAAAGCTAATTTTGGGGTATCCTGTTGTGGAAATGAGTGTGCTAGCTAATCTGAATCTTGCACTAAATAGTATTCTTTATATTTGGAACGACAAGTTGCTCTCCTTGCAAAAACAAAAAGGGATGGAGACCAGCACTGCAGAGTTGCTCATCATCTGGACTAAAAGTCACGGGACGCGCTCAGCCACCCATGCACGGTGCTCAGCACGTCCTTTGCAGCTGGGCAGGAGTCTCGTTCGTGAGAGCAGTTTGTCTGTGGGCTGCCCTGCATGTCCCCCCGCCCCCCCTCCCCAGACTGCAGAACAGCCAACTCCAGTAGCAGAGTGGTTCTCTAGTTCGATTCCAAGCATATCCCAGAAGAAATTCTTCCTGAAAACCCAGGTGGTGCTGCTGCCAGTCCGAGTTGACCATATTGGGCTGGATGGGCCCAGTGCAGTTTGACTCAGTACAAGGCAGCCTCCTAATTTCAAACCCCAAAATTACAATTCCAAAAACCAGTCCTGATAAGATAAATATTTACAAGTTAAATAAAGCTTGCATTGCAAATCTGGTTTGGTTTCTGTCCTGCCAGCATGGATGTCTTGCAGCTCTAAGGCATAACTTCCAACATCAAATATAAAACCAAAAGAAATCAAGTTCTGGGCAACAGTGAAAAACATTTTTATAACAGAGCTAATCAACATGAGACAATATTGCTCCAAATCTGCAATTAAATAGGTTCAACATGTATTTTTATTAGCTGATAGATGTCTCAGATAAAATCTCTCATTCCAAACTCATGAATGCATGTTAAAAAGTTAAGGTTGCAATGTTGTGCATGCTTAACCCGGGGGGGGGGGGGAGCCCCATTGAACTCCATGGGACTTACTTCTGAGTAGATTCTTATTCATGATGGTTTTTTTTCAATCTTACAAAACAGCCTTCTCAACAACCCGAACCCTTTACCCTTATAAAATAGCCTTCCTTAAACTGTTGCTCACCTGCAGAATACAACTCCCATCATGCCCAGCCAGCGTGGTCACTGGCATTGGGTTGGAGAAGGCTGAGCCAGCAGTCTGGGGAATCAAATCTAATGCTGCATAGTAGTCACAGTGCTGGTCCGGGACTCTGAGTTCTAGACCACACTTGGCCATAAAGATCGGTGGTGACTTAGGGCCTACCATGGATTCTCAACCTAACCTACCTTGCAGGGCTGTTGTGAGGATAAAATGGAGAGGGTCCCCCCCATGGAGGGGATCACATGCCCCACCTTGAGTTCCTTGGAAGGCAGGCAGAATTTAAATTTGACAAATACATGTTGAAAACTGAGTTTGTACCAGCAAACTCCAGGGTCTGGGTAGACCCCTGTTCTTATGATCTTGGGGCCCTAGTATTCAGTCTTCAAGCTATGTGCGGTTAACAGAAAGCAACAGAAATATTAAGAAAATCAAGTCACAGGACTTGACTTTAAACCCCACACAGCATGAAAGAGAATAGTGCAGGCTCCAAACTGCACTGGATTTTTTCTCGTTTGTTCTGCTCTCTTCTTGGCCTGGGTGAATGAGAATGCAAGAAAGCATTTAATGGCACAGGAAAAATAAGGTCTCAAGTGTAGGCATGGTTGGGACCCACACAGGCTGCCCCTGTCTGTACTATACCACCTGGAGGTGGGTGGAGGACAATTTGGGTTAGAATTCCGGCTTTAAAAGGCAGGCCCTTTCCGGTTCTAGCCAGCCAATTCTTCTCTTGTGCCAGGTTGGAGAAAGAAATCAAACAATTGGAAAATGGCATCTCAGCACCGTCCACTAAAGAGAGCATGGCCAAAGAAAGCAAGATGGCACCCAAGGAAGAAAAGCTAACCCACAGGCCAAAGGTCAGCAGCCTTTTCTCTCTCTCTCAGCTTGGCTTAGCTCAGGGGGAAATGCCCCAAATAGGCCACCCAGCATTCACTGGAAGGAAGACAAGGTGCAAGTCTAGTCAACATGCCAAAACTGGAGTGTTTCATCCCTTGGAGTCTGAGGGCCACCTCCCATTTCAGAGATGGGGGCCACATTCCAGGGTGGATGGAGCCAAAGGTGGGGCCAGAATGCCAGCCTATTACAGCTAAAGTGCTTCCCACCAGTATTTATTTATTTATTTATTATTATTATTATTTATTTGAAATTTTTGTATGCCGTCCCATTCGCATAAGCCTCGGGACGGCTTCCAACATCATAAATAAATACTCATACAAATAAATACATATTTATTTGTATACATAAAAGGGTATCACCTTTTTAGAAAGGACAGGAAGGGAAAGAGAGGTGGGGGTGTGGCTTTATATGTCAGGGAAGGGATAGGATGCAGTGAGATAGAGTGCAGCACAGATGGGGATTCGGTAGAGGCAGTCTGGGTGAAACTTAGGGGTTTTGACAGGGAAAGAGACCTGACAGTGGGGGTATGTTATCGCCCTCCAGGTCAACTTGAGACCCTGGATGATGTCCTGACAGGCCA
Organism: Varanus salvator macromaculatus; assembly: GCA_023646645.1. NCBI lineage: Eukaryota > Metazoa > Chordata > Lepidosauria > Squamata > Varanidae > Varanus > Varanus salvator. Next base: position 823,701 of record JAIXND010000715.1, on the reverse strand, counting down.
GATTCTAAGGATATCTCGGGGGAGAGACACAGTAATTATGGGAGATTTCAATCTCCCGGATATTACTTGGGAGACTCACTCGGCGGTGACAGCCAGGTCACGTCGCTTCCTAGAAGCTCTAGAGGGTGGGTTTTTCACACAGAGGGTCCGAGAGGCGACGAGGGGGGGAAACATCCTGGACTTGGTCTTGACCAATAGGGAGGAGCTGATAGATGAAGTACAGATTAGGGGAGCTCTGGATGCGAGTGATCACTCCATCCTTTGCTTTGAGATCAGGGGACTGGGGCCATGCAGCAGGGCGAGCACTAGAAGCTGGGACTTCAAGAGGGCCAACTTTGGCCAACTGAAGGCCAGGCTGGGGAAAGTCTCCTGGGATAGGTTACTGGAAGGTAAGCGAGTTGAGGAGGGGTGGATGGCACTCAAAAGGGAGGTTTTGCAGGCGCAAGCCCTGACAATACCTCTAGTCAGTAAGGTGGGGAGGCGGAGGAGAGTGCCGCCATGGATGCGAAAAGAGGTGGTTAGGGGGATTAGACGAAAGAGGAACCTCCATAGGAAATGGATACTGGGGGAAATAGACAAAAGGGTATACCGGGAGGAGGAGGCCCGTTGCAGAAGGATTCTTCGCAAGGCTAAGGCTGATTATGAGCTGAGACTTGCCAAGAATATCAAGAGCAACAAAAAGGGCTTCTTCCAGCATGTAAATAGGAAAAGGAAGGGGAGACAAGTGGTGGGACCACTAAATAAGGAGGAAGGAGATCCAGTGACTGACATGAGGGAACAGGCACAGATGCTAAATGACTATTTTGCCTCTGTGTTCTCCCCAAAGCAGGACGGGGGATATCCGTATAGGAGATTGGATGAGGCTGGGGACTTAGGGGCAGAGATTAGAGTCACCCCCCTTGAAGTCGAGGGGCTCCTCAGGGCATTGGACATTACAAAGGCGCCAGGCCCTGACGGGTTACACCCAAGAATACTTAGAGAGTTGGCAGGGGTTCTCTCACGCCCGCTGGCCTCCATTTTTGAGGCCTCGTGGAGAACGGGTGAAGTTCCAGAGGACTGGAGGGTGGCATCGGTGGTCCCAATTTTCAAAAAGGGTAGTAGGAAGGACATGGGGAATTATAGACCGGTTAGCCTTACGTCCATTGTAGGAAAAACAATGGAAAGGCTCATAATAGAGAGAGATCTAGTGATGCTAGATAGGGAAGGGAGGCTGACAGCCACACAACACGGCTTCCGCAGAAACAGGTCCTGCCAGACAAACCTTGTGGAATTCTATGACAAGGTTTCAAGATGGCTAGATGGAGGGGATGCAGTGGATGTGGTATACCTGGATTTCAGCAAGGCCTTTGACAAAGTGCCCCATGATATCCTGGTGGAGAAACTGAGGAGTTTTGGGATACACCAAAGCACTGTCCGGTGGATTAGGGCATGGCTGACTGACCGAAAGCAGAAGGTAACCATTAGCGGGGAATCGTCGGGATGGCAGCCAGTGACAAGCGGGGTCCCCCAGGGCTCTGTCCTGGGGCCGATCCTGTTTAATCTTTTCATTAACGACATGGAAGAAGGGGTGAACAGTCTGCTGATCAAATTCGCAGACGACACTAAAACTGGAGCAGTGGCCACAACTGAGAAGCAGGTACTCCAGATCCAAAAGGATCTGGACAGACTATGGAAGTGGGCAGGAGACAACAGGATGGCGTTCAATGTGGAGAAGTGCAAGGTCTTGCACTTGGGGCATAGGAATAGCTGTCATAAGTACAGGTTAGGGGACAAGTGGCTGGAGAGCAGCACTTGTGAAAGGGACCTCGGGGTACTGGTTGACTGCAGGCTAAACATGAGTCAGCAGTGTGATGCGGTGGTCAAGAGGGCGAATGCCACCCTTGGTTGCATAGCCAGAAGTGTGGCTTCTAGATCAAGAGAGGTATTACTTCCACTCTACACGACTCTGGTGCGCCCGCAACTGGAGTATTGTGTTCAGTTTTGGGCCCCTCATTACAGAAAGGATATAGCCAGGTTGGAGTCAGTGCAGCGTAGGGCCACAAGGATGGTGGCTGGTTTGCAGGGGATGGGGTATGAGGCGAGACTGAGGGAACTGGGTCTCTTCAGCCTGGAGAAGAGGAGACTCAGAGGGGATATGTTGGCAACATACAGGTATGTGAGGGGGTGTCACACGGAGGTGGGTAGAGGCCTGTTCTCCCCTGCAGAGGAAGGCAGGACGCGCTCCAATGGAGCAAAGCTCAGGGAGCCAAGGTTCAATTTGGATGCCAGGAAGCTCTTCCTGACAGTCAGGACCCCGAGGGCGTGGAATGGGCTTCCACGGGAGGTCGTTGAGGCCCCATCAGTGAGGGTGTTCAAAGATAGGCTGGACATGCACATGGTGGGCATGTCATGAGCGGAGCCGGCTGGTGCCGGAGGTCAGACTAGATGGCCCAGGAGGCCCCTTCTGACTCGCTCTGTTTCTATGTTTCTATGTTTCTATGTTTCTATGTTTCTATATAAAATTTGGATACAGCCTGGCTAAAAAATTTAAAACCAATAAATAATATTATCAATTATTAAAATATCGTTTAAATAAAGAGGTCTTGGCCTGGTGCCGAAAAACAAATAACGATGGCGCCAGGCGGACCTCTCTGGGGAGCGCATTCCATAGGTGGGGTGCCACCGCAGAGAAGGCCCTCCTCCAGGTACTCACCCTCCTAATATCTTTCACGGAGGGTTCCCGAGAAGGGCACCTGCTGCCGATCTCAGGGGGCAGGAGGGCACATATGGATGCAGACGTTCCTTTAGATATCCAGGTGTCATGCATGGAGCCACGACAGGGGCTGCTACTCATGAGGAAGACCTGATCTTGACAGCTGAAGTTCAAGAGGCCTCGCCACAACTCAACATAAATGCAGCCCAGCCTGTTGCTGAGAGCCCCTCTGATCTACAACCCACTGAACAGATGCCTAGCCCTTTAAGTCAGCCAGGAGACCGCAAGAAGGAGGGGGCTGCGAGTTCTACTGAGAAAGAGAGAGAGCAGGATACCTCCTCCTCTTCTGAAGTGGAGCTGACAGGGCCGAAAGCTGAAGGCATCATGGGATTTGTTGACTTTAAGGCCGCCAGAAACAGGAGGATTTTAAACGCTTTTGAGGTGAAGACAAAAAGGGAAAAGGAAAAGAGGGAGGAGTGAACTATGGGGGGAGATATGACGTAGAGGGAGAGACCATCACCATTCAGAGGCAAACATCTGTTCATCAAAGACTTTCGTTAAGGAGCTCGTTCATAGAATCGTAAATCTTGCAGATAACTAGCAATAAATAGATTTAGCTTTATTGCTCTTGCAAGTGTGGTTAATTACAACCAGAGCGACCGGGTCCTCGGCCCATGACAGAATGTTCGCCTCTGAATCTCTTGGTTGTTAGCCACATGCTGCAGAGCAGGGAAGATTTTTTTTTAAGAATTTTTTGACCATTCAGAAACTTCATCCAAACTCCTGACTCCAGAAAACAACAACAATGCAATCACCAACTCCAACACTACAAGACTTCCAAGACTTAAAGGATGAGAATACCCTCCTGAGAAACAAGTACCAAGAAACAACCCAACAGTTAGAAACGATACAAAAAGAACTAGATGATCTTCAAGCTAAACTACAAACAACAACCACAACACAATCAAAACAAGAACTGATGCTGAGAAGATGCCCCCTTGAAGCCCCCCCCCCCCGAAATACGACGGCAAGAAAGAGGGATTTACAACTTTTAAAGCCCAATGTGAACTTTACATCAATCTTCGCCTTCCAGACTTCCCCAACGAAAAGATGAAGGTAGGATTTCTAATAAATCAACTCACAGGGGTCCCAGCCCGATGGGCAACAGCAAGGCTAATTGCTAAAGACCCCATATTAAATGATACTGATCAATTTTTTAATGCATTGGGGAAATTTCTTGGAGTAGAAGCTTGCAAAGAAATAGCTATACGTGAGGGCAAGAGTCTGAAGCAAGGACACGCTTCAGCAACTGAGTACACCACTAAATTCCAGCTTATCATGAATGATTTAGGGTGGAATGAGGAAGCCTTGATGGTCCAATACCGTGAAGGTTTGAGGGAGGAGGTCTTAGATGAATTGGCACGCAGTTCCATGCCAGAACATTTACAGGATTTAATGACTTTAACAATCCAGATAGATGCACAGCTTAACGAGAGAAAACGCGCCAAACAAGAACGCTATACTGGCTCACAGCCGACTAAAGAAAAATGGTTCCCGCGTGCAGAAGCCAATCCCCAACTACTCCCGCCTGAAAGCTATGTAACCATAGCAACACCTCAGCCACAGCAGGAACTGGAACCTATGCAGCTGGGAGAAACCGGGACTCGCATTCCAAGGGGAGATAAGGCTTACCAACACAGTCCCGGACGGTGTTTGTTCTGTGGACATAACGGCCATATAGCTAAGTCCTGCCCACTGAAAAAGCAGATGAGAAACTTCCAGTCCCAGTGTCGTTAAGCACCGCAACACTGGGACACACACACATTCCCCAAAGGTGCCAAATACTAGGAGGAGCTCCTGTAGCTCAACATCTCCTGCTGGATATCACATTGCAAACAAACTCTCAGCCTGCAATTCGAGCCACAGCACTCATAGACAGTGGTGCCACTGCCTCCTTCATGGATGAAGAATTTGCTCAAAAACATAGTGTCCCAACTTCACCACTGGCAACTCCACTCCAGGTGGACTCCATACAAAAACTACCCCTGCAAGGCGGCCCCTCCCTTCTCCAATCTTCACCACTCACCCCACAAATTGGGAAACATCATGAACAAACAACATTCTTACTAGTGAAAGATCTCCAATACTCCATTGTCCTGGGCATGGACTGCTTAATCAAACACAAACCCCAAATATCTTGGGGTTCAGGACAAATACAATTTAACTCCACCTTTTGTTCGCAACACTGCAATAACGCCACACCCCAGACACCCTCAAACTTCTCACCACCCTCTACCACTGCCCTCCCACCACAATACCAGGATTTTTGGGATGTTTTTGATGCACAAGAGGCTGACAAACTACCGCCCCATCGCTCATGTGACATGGAGCTCCACATACAGCCTGGAGCGATGCTTCCAACCGGGAAACTGCGACCCATGTCTCCCAAAGAACTCCAAGTCATTAAAGACTTTATATCCTCCAACCTAGAAAAAGGCTTCATATGCCCATCCTCATCTCCCTCTTCAGCAATGCCAATCATCGTACCACGGAAGAATTCTGAAGAACCCAGGGTCTGCATCGATTATCGCCGCATGAATGCGATTACAATCCCAAATAGGCACACCATGCCTCTCATCTCCGAGATTTTGGAACGATTAGGTCAAGCACGCATATTTACCAAGCTAGACCTACGCAATGCATACAATTTACTCCACATACATCCTGGATTTGAACATTTGACCGCCTTCTTGACAAGATATGGGAGATTCGAGTTTTGCGTGATGCTGTTTGGACTCCTAAATTCGGGACAATATTTCTGCAGAATGATAAACGAGATCTTCCATGATTTCCTTGATGTCTTCATGATAGCTTACCTGGATGATTTGCTCATATTCTCCAATGACCCTGAATCACACGTCCAACATGTACGAACCGTCCTACAATGAATGCGAGAACACCACCTCTCAGCCAAGCTAGAAAAATGTGAATTCCACATGACTTCCTTGGTGTACCTGGGCTACCGCATTTCCCCAGACGGTCTACAAATGGACCCAGAAAAGATACAAGCAGTACTGTCGTGGCAGCCCCCCCGTACGAAGAAAGAACTTCAAAAGTTCCCGGGATTTGCGAACTTCTACCGTCGCTTCAACCCCAATTTCTCTCACCTGACAGCGCCGCTGACTGATCTCCTAAAAGACAAGGGACGATGTCTCAAGTAGCCACCCAGCGCAGCAGCAGCGTTTATCTTGTTGAAACACCATTTTACTTCAGAACATCACCTATTGCATCCAGATACATCAGCACCATTCACACTTCAGACTGATGCCTCCGACAAGGCCATCGGAGCGGTCCTCTTACAATCAACGCACCGACCCACAGACAATCTTAGACTGATAGCCTTTTATTCACGCAAACTGTCCAACTCAGAACGAAACTACACAATCTGGGAAAAAGAACTGCTAGTGATCAAGGCTGCCCTTGAGGAATAGCGTCATTTACTTGAAGGCTCCCCGCACAAGATCCTCATCCAAACTGATCACAAAAATTTAACTCACTTCACTTCAGCAAAAATTCTCAACCAAAGACAGGCATGATGGGCCCTGTTCTTCTCCTGCTTCAACTTCCTCATCGAATATATTTCACTGTCGCAGAACCTCCTGGCCGATGCATTATCCCGGAAGCCTGAGTATTTCCCCAATAACGAAGAACAACCAGAACCTGCTCCGATCTTGCAACCGGCTATCGCTGCCACGACCTCCATCTCATCTGCATACAGCGATGACATCTGACACGCACTACAGACTGACCCCTTCATACGCATGAAAAAAGACCAAAGACGGAATAACACCCTTCCGAACCACTTCTCATTCGAAGATGACATATTGCTATTCAACCATGTCCCTTACATACTAGTGTCACTTCGCGAACAAATACTACAGCGATGTCATGACTTTCCATCCGCTGGTCACTTTGGGGTTTACAAAACGATGCATACTCTCTCCAGAGACTATTGGTGGCCTCATATGTACCATGACGCCAAGCCATATGTACTCTCATGCCCCACATGCCACCGTGCCAAACGGCAACAAGGAAAGCCGCCAGGCCTACTCCAACCTGTAGATACCCCACCTGGACCCTGGCACACGGTTTCCATGGACTTCATCACTGATTTACCCAGGTCCAGTGGCTTCACCACTATCCTTGTGGTGACTGATCTTTTTACGAAGATGGCTCACTTTATTCCCTGCACGGGATTACCTTCCGCCAAGACCACAGCGTCCCTCTTTATTCACCATATTTATAAAATACATGGGTGGCCCCTCGCTGTAATTTCAGACGGAGGCAGTCAATTCATGTCTCGATTCTGGCAGGAACTCTTGACACTCCTCAAAGTTGATTTACGCCTATCGTCTGCTCATCACCCTCAAACTGATGGACAAACTGAACGTCTCAATGCCATGCTTGAACAATATCTCTGATGCTTTGTGAACTACCAACAAGATGATTGGCTCTCCTTCCTTCCACTAGCAGAATTCACCTATAACAATTCAGTTCATGCCTCGACTCATCAAACCCCGTTCTTCGCGAATCTCGGCTACCATCCTCGAGCATTTCTGATGTGACTGCCTTCATCCTCAGTCCTGGCCGCTGGGAATTTTCTCAATGATTTAGCATCGGTGCAGTCTGTCTTCAAACAACAATTAGACAAAGCCAAGTCGACATACAAGGAGGTCACTGATCGACGAAGACAACCAAGAACTACCCTACATGTGGGCGACTGGGTCTGGTTGTCCACTGAGCAGCTTCCTATGTCCGTACCCTCTCGGAAACTGGCCCACAAGCGGACTGGACCTTTTCAGATCGCTGCCCAAATCAACCCCGTCGCTTTCCGCTTGCACCTACCTCTGTCCATGAAGATTCACCCAGTCTTTCACCGATTGTTACTCTCCCCAGCCCCTCCTCAACACCGCTATGCACTCAACCGCCTCCACCCCCACCGGTAATAGTGGATGGAGAAGAAGAATTTGAAACAGAAGATATCCTCGACTCCAGATTTCGCAGAGGACGTCTCCAATATCTCATCCACTAGAAAGTCTACCCGCCTGAAGACCGGAGTTGGGAACCGGCCAACAACATCCATGCACCGGCCCTCCTCGGACGATTTCACGCCCGCTTCCCTCACAAACCCGGACGCTTTTACACCCGTTCCCATCGAGAAGAGAGAGGTCCTGGAAGGGGGGGGGTAGTGTCGTGCATGAAGCCATGACAGGGGCTACTACTCGTGAGGAAGACCTGATCTTGACAGCCAGAGTTCAAGAGGCCTCGCCACAACTCAACATAAACGCAGCCCAGCCTGTTGCTGAGAGCCCCTCTGATCTACAACCCACTGAACAGACGCCTAGCTCTTTAAGTCAGCCAGAAGACTGCGAGAAGGAGGGGGCTGCAAGTTCTACCGAGAAAGAGAGAGAGCAGGATACCTCCTCCTCTTCTGAAGCAGAGCTGACAAGACCGAAAGCTGAAGGCATCATGGGATTTGTAGACTTTAAAACTGCCAGAAACAGGAGGATTTTAAACGCTTTTGAGGTGAAGACAAAAAGGGAGAAGGAAAGGAGGGAGGAGCGAACTATGGGGGGAGATATGACATAGAGGGAGAGACCATCGCCATTCAGAGGTGAACACCTGTTCATCAAAGACTTTCGTTAAGGAGCTCATTCGTAGAATCGTAAATCTTGTAGATAACTAGCAATAAATAGATTTAGCTTTATTGCTCTTGCAAGTGTGCTTAATTACGACCAGAGCAACCAGGCCCCCGGCCCATGACACCAGGTCCCAAGCCATTCAGGGCTTTGTAGGTGATAACCAGCACCTTGAATTGAGCCCGGACTTCGATGGGGAGCCAGTGAAGCTGGTGGAGGACTGGGATTATAGAAGAATAACGCCCAGTTCCCGTCAGCAACCTGGCTGATCTATTTTGCACCATATGAAGTATCCGGACCGTCTTCAAGGGTAGCCCCAAGTAGAGCGGGTTACAGAAGTCCAATCGAGAAGTAACCAATGCATGTGTCACTGTCACCAGGCAGTCCTCCTCCAGGTAGGGACGCAGCTGATGGATCAGCCGGAGCTGAAGGAAAGCACTCCTCGCCACCACAGTCACTTGAGCTTCCAAAGACAGCTCTGAGTCGAGGAGCACTCCCAAGCTGCAGACCCATTCCTTCAGAGGGAGTGCTACCCCATTCAGGACAAGGTCCAGGTCCCCCACCCCAGAGTCCAAACCACCTACCAGCAGGACTTCCGTCTTGTCTGGATTGAGCTTCAGTTTGTTGGCCCTCATCCAGCCCATTACCTCAGCCAGGCACCGGTTCAGTACAGCCACTGCCTCACCTGGATTGGTAAAGAATGAGAGATAGAGCTGGGTATCATCAGCGTACTGATGATTCCGCAGCCCACACCTCCTGATGACCTCTCCCAGCAGTTTCATGTAGATGTTGAAGAGCAGGGAGGACAGAATAGACCCCTGCGGTACTCCACGGCAGAGCCAAAGTCCCCCAGCACCACCTTCTGGAATCGGCCGTCGAGGTAGGAGCGGAACCACTGCCAAGCAGTGCCTCCAACCCCCAGTCCCACTAGCCTATCAAGAAGGATACCATGGTCGATGGTATCGAAAGCTGATGAGAGGTCCAGGAGAACCAACAGGGACGCACTCTCCCTGTCTCTCTCCCTGCAGAGGTCATCGTACAGGGCGACCAAGGCAGATTCAGTGCCAAAGCCGGGTCTGAAGCCGGACTGAAATGGGTCCAGATAATCAGTCTCATCCAAGAGAGCTTGGAGTTGTCCCGCCACCACCCGCTCCCGCACCTTGCCCAAAAACGGGATGTTGGCCACCAGTCTATAATTGGCGGCCATCTCTGGATCCAGGGACACCTTCTTTAGGACCGGCCTGACCACTGCCTCCTTTAGAGGGGCAGACACCCGGCCGTCCTTCAAAGAGGCATTGATGACCTCCCGGATCCAGGAACCAATCCCGTGTTTGGCTTTGGATAGTAACCACGATGGGCAGGGGTCCAGTACACAGGTGGTGGTACATACTAGTCCAAGCACCTTGTCCACACCATCAGGCCGCAATAACTGAAACTCATCCAACAATGTGTGACCAGACGGTAACATTGGGACCTCCCCTAAGGAATCTGAGTCACTTGTGGAGTCCAGCTCGTGATGAATCTGAGCGACTTTCTCCTTGAAGTGCTGGGCAAAGTCGTCACAGCGGGCCATCGAGGGCGGTACAGGATCTTTCTTGGGGCCTGGCTGTACCAGCCCCTGTACCACCCGAAAAAGTTCCACTGGATGGCACTGTGAGGAGGCAATGGAAGTGGAGAAGAATTTCTTCTTTGCCGCCCTCACCGCCACAGCATAGGCCCGATAATGGGCTCTTAAGTGTGTTCAGTCAGATTCATCCCGTGATTTCCTCCACCTATGCTCTAGACGTCTCCCAACCCGCTTCATCGCCCGTAATTCAGGTGTATACGAAGAGGATGAATGGGCTCTGCCCGGCAGGAGACGATGCTTAGGAGCAATCGTGTCAATAGCTCTGGTCATTTCCCCATTCCACAGTTCGACCAGAGTATCAACAGGAGCGCCAGCTTTATCAACCAGAAACTCCCCCAGAGCCTTCAGGAATCCATCCGGATCCATCCGGCTCTGAGGACAGACCCACACAATAGGGTCCACACCCTTACAGGGGGAAAGGCCGCCATCGAGCTCGAACCTCACAAGGAAGTGGTCTGGCCATGACAGGGGAGTCAGACACAGATTCCTCACCCTCAGATCACCCTCTTCCTGTCCCATCGAGAAAACCAGGTCCAGCATGTGTCCACGTTCATGGGTCAGGCCAATGCCATGCTGAGACAGCCCCATGGCCGCCATGGAGGCCATAAAGTCCTGAGCCGCCCCGGTTAGATCCATCTCGGCGTGGAGATTGAAGTCCCCCAGGACCAACATCCTGGGGGTCCTCAACAGCAGGTCCGAGACGACCTCTGTCAGCTCAAGCAGGGAGACTGTTGGGCAGAAGGGTGCACGGTACACCAACAGAATCCCCAATCTGTCTCAGTCGCCCAACACCAAGTGGAGGCACTCTAGACCTGGTCTCGAGAGGACAGGAAGCCCTGCAAGGGAAAGAGAGGCTCGATGAACTAAAGCGACCCCCCTCCCCTTCCCCCTGGGTGTGGCCGATGCTGAACCAGATACTTGGGTGGACACAGTTGAGAGAGGGATACGTCCCCCCCCCCCTCACCCAGGTCTCTGTGATGCAAGCCAGGTCGGCCCCCTCATCCACAATCAGGTCATGGACGAGGGATGTTTTATTATGGACCGACCTGGCATTAAGTAACAGCACCGTCAGGCCCAAGGGGTGGCTGATAAGCATACCCGGAACCCTCCAGCTGGGGGAATAACCAGAAGGAGGAACAGGTGTCAACCATCTGTCCCTCCTTCCTCTATGTGGACCCGTGAAACCCCCAACGCCATAACGCCCGTTGCCCATAACCACCCCAATGGCAGTGCCCACACGCTCCCCAGGCAACCCCATAGAAGCAGCCAAGTGTGAATCCATTAAAAAACAAATAAAATAAAACCAGATAAAAACAATTAAAAACAATAAAACCCCACAACCACCCGATTACAAATTATGGAAGCCCACCCACAAATTCCCTGGCCAGCCCAGCCCCCGCACGGCCCCAAACGGTTCGAAACAGCATCACCACCCTTAGGCCGTTGCCCTTCGGCCGCCGGCCCCGGTCGCTGCCAGCGAGTTAAAGTCTGTGGCCCCTCCCCCACGCCCTGCCCCCAGATTGGCACAGTTCTCACCCACGCCAGAGGGGGGGGCAGGAGCAGGGCCTGCAGAGCACTCGCCGGCAAGGTGATGGTGGTGGAGCCGCAGGCCGGCAGCATCCCAGCGGTGGTCTTCCAGCCCTGTGCAATTTGCACATATGCTTGTCCTGAGGCTCTCTGAAGGTGGGGTTTTGCTGAGGGCATGCCCAGAGGTATGCACAAGTGCAAAAGTAAAACTCTGCACCCATGAAACCGTAAGGCAGTTTTGTGGGTGATCCCATCCGTACTGCTCTGTGCTTCCCTCGCGGATGCATTATGGAGGTCTTGGAAGAGCTGGAAAATCCTGGAAAGAAAAAAAAATCATAGAATCATAGCAATGGGAGCGATCTTACAGATCTTGCAATTCAGTCCAGGCCAGCTCCATTTTCCCTGCCCTGTGCCCCAGCTTCTCCATCACTTGCTGACAACTGCCTTCCTGCTGAGTTTGTTCCTTTCGAACAAGAATCCCAGGAAGCCATGTGTCACATCCCTCCTTTCAGATGAGCCTTACAGCCTTATATTATGATGCCGAGTTCATCCTATTTGTTTCCCGCACTTTTGCATCAGTGCAGTGACCTTCAAGTTCACGAGTGCTGAATCTTCCCTGCCACATTTCACTGTAGTTGACTTGAATCCATGCCTGAGATCTTGTCCCCTGTGTTCTTCACTGGAATGCTTGGCTTGGTAGTAAGCGCTGAGCTTTGACCCCCTGCCTCAGGAGTTGTTTTAAAGCCCTGAGGATCAGCTTTGCAGCGCTCCTGCCAAAAAACATTATCCTGGACTCTCTGTAGGACACCCTGTTGTCCTCAAGAAGTCCATCTATCTTAGGCCATGGCCCATGAAATCAAATATTTCCTAACAACATCTGCATAGGGCAGCCTCTTGCAAGCTTCAGCTATTTGGGCAGTATAGAAATTTAATAATAATAGTAATAATAATAATAATAATAATAATAATAATAATAAGGCTGCAGCTTCCATGAGGAAGTCCACCCATCTCGTATTTAGTCTTCCTTCTCTTCTTCTGTCTTTGACTTTCCCCAGCAGGATTGCCTTCTGCAGTGTGGAGATTTCCCATGGAGGGCTTTTGAAGGCATTCCTAAGGTCCAGGCAGATGTTTGTAGAAGGAGGTGGCAAGGAGGTGTTGCTGAGAGGTAGTCCCTGCCTTTTCTTCAAGCTCCCACAGAGCTTTTCCTTAGACCAGTGATGGCGAACCTTTTAGGGAGCGAGTGCCCAAACTGCAACCCAAAACCCACTTATTTATCACAAAGTGCCAACACTGCAATAAAACCTGAAAACTGAGGTTTTAGTTTAGAAAAAACAACTCAAAGCCAGTCCAAGCAAACATATATCTATCCTTGGCAGCACACTGACCAGCCATGCGAAAGCTCGGACATGTCGCAGCTAATGAGTCATGGCTCGTGACATCATCGCCTGGTGCCGCTACTCCTTTCCAAGCCTGCGCATGGCCTCTATGTGCGCTGTTATCCTATGCTTGACTGCTGGGGCGATGCTGGGGCGACTTGGCTCACGTGCCAAAAAAGAGGGCTCTGTGTGTCCACTGCAGTTTACCACCACTGCCTTAGACTCTCAGCCCCATCCTTCCTTCTGCTGTAGACTGGCAAGACACCAAAGCCCAAAACATGTGTGGCCCACCAACTTGTTCTTCTATCTATGCTTTCATTTGTGACAAAGGGAATGGCATGAGGTGTCCAGGGACTGACTCTACAGAGGACAGTCCTCTTTGAAGGCTTGTCAGAACACTGTCCTCTGTTTGAAGGGTGGTCCAGGTTAAACAGCAAAGAACCAAGGAGGACCAGAAATAACCCACCAGCAGTTAGCACCTAGGTGGTAGCAGGCTGAGGGGGTACCCAGGGCAACCAGCCATGGTCTTTCATCCCAACTATGATGAACTGCAGTGGCATTTTCATTAAATTACAGCATTTCCCCCCTAAATTTACATGTAGGTATATAATTAAGAATGTGCAAGTCTTATGCAAGCTCTTGCCCTCATTTGTTTTCCCTTCTGTCAATCAGTGAGGCAGCATCTCAAGTGACAGGCTGCATGTGGGGCTCTTCCTGAGGACCCACACCCCAGCAGGTCCCATGGCAAGGCCCCCCGGAGCTGTGCCCCCTTTTTGTGATTGCTCCCTGCTTCTCCCACTGGCCCAGATAATGGCAGCATGGAGAAGAGGCATCAGGGAGCCGTCCGGCCAGCTTACTCCTGGCTCTCTGCTGCCAGGATGGGGAAGGGGATCACTTGGAATATCTGCTGGGACCATGGGGGGGAGAGGGCGGTTCACTGGGGAGGGGCCTTGCCCTTGCCCAAGGGTCCTCCAACACCTGGAGCTGGTCTTGGCACGGGAGAAACCAGCAGAGGCTTGGTGGAGGAGCAGGCCGGGGCACAAAGCCAGGAACAAGCCTTTGCATTCCATTAAGAATTCCACTCCTCTCTTTTCCTTCCCCAAAGTGGATAGCAGTCTCCAAATGCCCCTTGAAAGGGGTTGAAGGCATGAGGAAGGCAGGTAGGTTGGGCTTCCTCTCCCACCCTCTCTCGGGGACATCTCCGATGCGGCTGCTCCCCAGGGCTGCCCTATGCTAGCCGTTTTGCCTGCTTGGGCCACAGACTCATGGTCAGGTAAAGGCTTCCTCTGAGCCCTTTTTAACCTACTGCAATTGGATGGTGAGGGGCTCCCTGCGAAATCCAAAGACCCCCTTGGCTGCCAGAAGTCTGCAGTCACTGCTGTGCGGAGCTGCTTACTGCCTGCTTCCACACCATGCACATTTTAAATAGATTTGCATACTGGATTCCAATTGGCCAGGACATGCTTTGGTGCTGGGGCATTCTCCACCCTCTTTTCTCCATTCCATGGCTTGACAGGGAAATGTGGTGTCAGCTTCTCTGAGAAAGTGCAGAATGCTTTCCTTTCCCTGCTGAGCAGCGAGACTGTTTGCACACATGAGATTTCAGGGGGAAAGACTTCTAGGGGATTTCTAGATCATCTCTGTTCTCAGAGTATCTCTCTTTTAAAAGAAATTAAGCATTCCTAATTGCAGGATTTAATGGGAAGTTTGAAGTAAACAGAGGTGCATTTGTTTATTCTAATTACAGAAACTAATTGGAAATTTTGGGTGCTGTTATTTTAGCCTAACTGCAGAATCTAATAGAAAGTTTGAGATAAATAGATTTGCATGTTGCTAATTTAATTGCAGGATCTAATGGGAACATCTTAGATAACTAGACTGGCATTATTTTATTCTGATTCCAGAACCAAATTACTTGATGTGTTGCACATAAAGCATTACTCAATGCATTTTAACAGGAATTAATTAATGCAAGAGGAGATCATGATGTGGAACAAAGTAACATGTGAACTCTTGCACTTTGATGCTGTGATGAGTGGCCAGATGTGCAAACTCACCACAACTCCATGGCCCATAACTTCCACAATTCTTCACCATTGCTGTCTGAGGTTGATGGGAGTTGTAGGGCAATGGACTTGGAGAGCCACATGTTGTGTTCTTTTGACCAACACATGACTCATTTCACATAGTGGGGAACTGAACCCTTATTTTTCCTGACAGCTGATGGTTTTCCAGCAGAAGTCCCATCTTCCCCGCCAAAAACGCTGATGACCTCTTCATCAGCAGGGTGTCTTATGGCACTGCAGTGTCCATTTTGAGCTTTGCAGGTGCTGCCCAAAGTGCTGAACCGATCCGGGGCTGTGTTCAGCACCGGGGACAGCTCCTACCATGGGCCAGTCCCCCGTATCTAAAATCTTTCTGTGTGTGGAGATTCCAGCTCACAAGGTGTAAAGCTGCAAAAGCCAGACCATGCCTAGTGGCCATGGGGACCCGGTGCCACCCTCTGCATCCCAGCCCTCCACTGAGAGTGGCAGCGTTTCTCTTGGCATGGAGCTCAGGGACAGATCCTCAGCCCCTGCAAGGTGAAAGAAAGGGCAGCTGCTGCGCAGTGATTCCAAACCATCCACGGAGCTGCCCCTAATGAAAAACACCACCACATGGTTTTGAGCGATTCCCCAGAAGCTCACCAGAGCAGCTCTCGCACTTCTGCTGCTCGATTCCTTGCCATGCTCCAGGCTCACATTTTATTAGGGGAGATTAGGGGAGCTCTGGATGCGAGTGATCACTCCATCCTTTGCTTTGAGATCAGGGGACTGGGGCCGTGCAGCAGGGCGAGCACTAGAAGCTGGGACTTCAAGAGGGCCAACTTTGGCCGACTGAAGGCCAGACTGGGGAAAGGCTTCTGGGACAGGTTACTGGGAGGCAAGCGAGTTGAGGAGGGGTGGCTGGCACTCAAAAGGGAGGTTTTGGGGGCACAAGCCTTGGCGATACCTCTAGTCAGTAAGGTGGGCAGGCGGAGGAGAGCGCCGCCATGGATGCGAAAGGAGGTGGTTAGGGGGATTAGACGAAAGAGGAGCCTCCATAGGAAATGGGTACTGGGGGAAATAGACAAAAGGGTATACCGGGAGGAGGAGGCCCGTTGCAGAAGGATTCTTCGCAAGGCTAAGGCTGATTATGAGCTGAGACTTGCCAAGAATATCAAGAGCAACAAAAAGGGCTTCTTCCAGCATGTAAATAGGAAAAGGAAGGGGAGACAAGTGGTGGGACCACTAAATAAGGAGGAAGGAGATCCAGTGACTGACATGAGGGAACAGGCACAGATGCTAAATGACTATTTTGCCTCTGTGTTCTCCCCAAAGCAGGACGGGGGATATCCGTATAGGAGATTAGATGAGGCTGGGGACTTAGGGGCACAGATTAGAGTCACCCCCCTTGAAGTTGAGAGGCTCCTCAGGGCATTGGACATTACAAAGGTGCCAGGCCCTGACGGGTTACACCCGAGAGTACTTAGAGAGTTGGCAGGGGTTCTCTCACGCCCGCTGGCCTCCATTTTTGAGGCCTCGTGGAGAACGGGTGCAATTCCAGAGGACTGGAGGGTGGCATCGGTGGTCCCAATTTTCAAAAAGGGTAGTAGGAAGGACATGGGGAATTATAGACCAATTAGCCTTACGTCCATTGTAGGAAAAACAATGGAAAGGCTCATAATAGAGAGAGATCTAGTGATGCTAGATAGGGAAGGGAGGCTGGCGGCCACACAACACGGCTTCCGCAAAAACAGGTCCTGCCAGACAAACCTTGTGGAATTCTATGACAAGGTTTCAAGATGGCTAGATGGAGGGGATGCAGTGGATGTGGTATACCTGGATTTCAGCAAGGCCTTTGACAAAGTGCCCCATGATATCCTGGTGGAGAAACTGAGGAGTTTTGGGATACACCAAAGCACTGTCCAGTGCATTAGGGCATGGTTGACTGACCGAAAGCAGAAGGTAACCATTAGCGGGGAATCGTCAGGATGGCAGCCAGTGACAAGCGGGGTCCCCCAGGGCTCTGTCCTGGGGCCGATCCTGTTTAATCTTTTCATTAACGACATGGAAGAAGGGGTGAACAGTCTGCTGATCAAATTCGCAGACGACACTAAAACTGGAGCAGTGGCCACAACTGAGGAGCAGATACACCAGATCCAAAAGGATCTGGACAGACTATGGAAGTGGGCAGGAGACAACAGGATGGCGTTCAATGTGGAGAAGTGCAAGGTCTTGCACTTGGGGCATAAGAATAAGTAAGTCTGTCATAAGTACAGGTTAGGTGACAAGTGGCTGGAGAGCAGCACTTGTGAAAGGGACCTTGGGGTACTGGTTGACCGCAGGCTAAACATGAGCCAGCCGTGTGATGCGGTGGTCAAGAGGGCGAACGCCTCCCTTGGTTGCATAGCCAGAAGTGTGGCTTCTAGATCAAGAGAGGTATTACTACCACTCTACACGACTCTGGTGCGCCCGCAACTGGAGTATTGTGTTCAGTTTTGGGCCCCTCATTACAGAAAGGATATAGCCAGGTTGGAGTCAGTGCAGCGTAGGGCCACAAGGATGGTGGCTGGTTTGCAGGGGAAGCTGTATGAGATGAGACTGAGGGAACTGGGTCTCTTCAGCCTGGAGAAGAGGAGACTCAGAGGGGATATGTTGGCAACATACAGGTATGTGAGGGGGTGTCACATGGAGATGGGGAGAGGCCTGTTTTCCCCTGCAGAGGAAAGCAGGACGCGCTCCAATGGAGCAAAGCTCAGGGAGCCCAGGCTCCATTTGGATGCCAGGAAGCATTTCCTGACAGTTAGGACCCCGAGGGCGTGGAATGGGCTTCCACAAAAGGTCATTGAGGCCCCATCGGTGAGGGTGTTCAAAGACAGGCTGGACATGCACATGGTGGGCATGTTGTGAGCGGAGCCAGCTGGTGCCGGAGGTCAGACTAGATGGCCCGGGAGGCCCCTTCTGACTCACTCTGTTTCTATGTTTCTATGTCAACTGACTGCAAGTGAAAAAAGAACCATTTCTTTAAAAAAAAACAGACCTAAAACATTCCTGCTACAAAATGTCCACTGGCTTAGATGGTTTTAGAAGACCGATTTGCCAAGGAGCATCAGCAGGGAGAGACCTAATTTTTGTAGCCTCCTTGGAGCTACCTGACTATCCACTGCTGGAAACAGGATACTGGGGACAAGGATGCTTTTGCCTGGTCCAACAGGGTGGTGGTTCTGTTCCTAATATGGGGCAGACAGAAGCTGACAATTCTTTTCCCATTCTGTCTGGACTTCGCCCACCTGCCAGGTGCAACCTTACCTTTCCATGGGTGTCAACACCAACCAAGGCCAGCGAAGTCCAGGACATCTGCATGGCCTTGAAGTGCACCAGGGGGCCGGCTGTCCGCTGCCGCTTGAAGGCTTGCTCGTCCACGGGGCGCTGGGAGGCCGCGCCATAAAACACTGCCATGGTTTGCAGGGAGAGGCGATGGACAATGTGGACGCTGCCATCGTGGAAGGCAAGGGCGAGGCCTGGAACGGGAGACGGCCCAGACAGGCAATTTCAGGGCAGAAGTGTCATTTTTAAAAAGGCATCCACCGCTAAAAAGGAGGCTGCAAGTTGAGTCACGGGACAGGGGGAGGCCTTGAAACTGGGAGGTCTTAGATAAGCCCATCTGCACCATGAGAGGGTGTTCAAAGACAGGCTGGACATGCACATGGTGGGCATGTCATGAGCGGAGCCGGCTGGTGCCGGAGGTCAGACTAGATGGCCCGGGAGGCCCCTTCTGACTCGCTCTGTTTCTATGTTTCTATTTATGCCGTCTGAATTTGCTTCCCTGTGGCACGTGAGTGTGTGTGGAGGGGTGGCGTCCAAGTGCATCCGGGCCGCTAATCGATGGGATGGGGTACAAGGGACTGGAGTCCCATTTTCTCGTCAGGGACGAGGGAGAAAGCAAAAACCAGGTGCCACGTCTTCCTTGCACTGTTCCTCTAGGAGGTTTTCCCGAAAGGGGATGGCAAAAGAAGTTTCTGCAGCTTTTCTTTCTCTGGTCGACCTGTGGAGGCAGGATGGCCACCGTGTTCTTCCTGGGAACCAGGAGGTTCTGCCTGCCAGTGGCCCTTGATTTTCTGCCTGATGCATTTTGCTGGCACTATATTTAAAAAACGATTAACTTATAGAACACTCCATGGCTTAGACAAGTTTAAAAGGAAACATTAGATAACTGCAGGAGCAGCAGTTTGTGAGAGCCATGCTAGTTCAGTGGAGCCTCCATGTTCAGAAGCAGTGTATTTTTGAATACTGATTGATGGGTAGGGATGGCAGGAATGGGTATTTATCCACATGTCCTTTTGTGAGCCGCCCCGAGGCTTGTGGCAAGGGGCGGCCTATAAATTTCCAAATAAATAAATAAATAAATAAAATGTCCTGCTTGGGGGCTTTGTAGCAGGGAGGAATTCTGGGAATCGAGGCACCCAATCCATCCTTGCAGTTATTTTGATCTTACTGTAATTAGCAACATCAGAGGTATTGGATGTTGGCAAATTGTGCAAATGTGCCACTGTGCCACTGATGTGCTGATTGGAACATAACTATGTGGCTTTCGCGCAGCTCTGAATGTTGCTAGGCTGCTCCCAGCTCTAGGGAAGTGCCCAAATGCATTTTCCAACCCTAAAATCCATTTAGAAATGCCTGCCTTGAGATAACATATTTTTCTAAATGCCCCTGTTGTTCAAAAATGCCCATACAGATTAAAATGCCAGTGTTTGTGCAGATTTTTAAAAGCAACTTGCTTGTAGGAGCACAAGGGAAGGGGCCAAAATTTTCTCAACAAACATTGGCATGGACTGGAAACAGAGATGCCCATCCTTAACTGCAAATGTATCAGTGCATGGAGGGAACTGTTTGGGGTTTCTGCTTCTCTCCCTGTTCCTGTAAGGGGTGCATTGCCAGGCTCTGTCCCATGAACTGTTCAGCGAGGCTGCTGTGGAATCTCCACTCCTCCCATATGCCTTTGCCATATTCTCTTTGCTTTTCGGGCGTTGGGGGAAAATTCCTCCCAGTGTTTGCCTTCACAATGTAATCAAGGTTAAGGTTCCATGTTCCTCCTGAAGTCCTCTTTGCTCTGCACCCCTAATGTCACAGGCCTGGTGGCCAATGGAGCACTCCTAGGATCTGAGATTTCCCAGGCACACCCACCTTTTTCTGGCCTCTGATTCTTCAGTGGGTTTCCAGTTTTCAGCAGTCCTCCCCTCCTTCAGCAAACTTTGAAACATCCTCCTAAAACTTAATATCTGACCAAACCTGTGATATTCTGGCATTTTTGTGCTTCCAACTCCCTCTGCCCCTGGAAGGGAGCTTCTGAAACCTTCTGCAATGCTGATTTTGGCCCCTGAGTTGGGGTGCTTGGGGTGGGAGTGGACAGCGGGAGGGGCACATGGGGTTTCAAAGTGCTCACTCTCCTGTTTGTGTCTCAGCTATGTACTCTGTGGAGATCACTGTGGAGAAGGACAAACTCACGGGAGATACCAAGGTCCTGTCCAGTACCACTAGACTACCCCAAGACCACTCAGTCCAGGGGGTCAAAGTGTATGAGAACAAGATGAAACGTATGTGCCCCGGGAAGGGTCCAGTTGTCAGACATGTGCCAGGACCAGATTAGCCCCAGCAAGCATGGTTGCATCGCTTGCAGGGCCTTCTCTGGTTGGCCCCTCTCATTTCTCCCTGGATTTTCCTAGAGTTGGGGATAGCTTCCTAAATCCAAGCTCAAATCCAAGGTGTAACAGGCCAGGAAGACTCAACCCACTCATGCTCAGCCCTGCAGTGACTTACAATCCTGGTATGGGAGAGTTGCTCTATGAACCAGGGTTTTATTTTAGTGGAACAAATATTTTTTTAAAAAACTGGCCAACTCTAGAAATGGAGCATGGTAGCACCAGGGTGAGGTCTGGCACCACATGGTGCATCTTGGTGTCTTGAATCCAGGACCTCTGTGTAGCATCACCCTCCCTCTACCTTTCCTGCTCATGTTTGAAAAGCATGAATATCAGGCAGGATGTTGTGTGTTTTCCTTGTAAGTTGGCACCCCCCTTCCAATGCATTGTTGAATGGAGTCTTCTATCTGAAAACCAACTTGTGCTTTTGTTTTGATGTTGTCATCTCAGAAAGCACTAGATATATCTCCTTCACCAAATATTTTATTACCGTTTCCTTCCCACACACCTGTGGAAGCTACAGGGGTGTAGCCATACCTGTTGAAATGCTACTAATGCACAAGGGGAAGGCAGGAAGGCCCAGCTAATCCAGGAAACCCAAGAGAACTTCCACCCACCAACTTCCAAACCGGAGAACTATCCTCTCCTTCTCTGCCCCAACATGGCCTGCTTTCCTTTCCTTTATTTTTGGGTGCCCCGATCTGTGCACACAAACAGTCATGAATCTGGGACAGCTGGACTTGCATGCCAGGTATCTGTGGCAGGTGGTGGCCTGCAAAAAGTTCTGCTGAGTTCTGTGTGAGCTTTTCAGGCTGTACAAAATGAAAAACTGTAGTGGTATCATGCAAGATTTCCATTCTTGCAACCCAGGTGGACCCAGTGCTCTCCAACAACTTTATTAATGGTTGAGATGAGGAAGTACAAGGTAAGATAATCAGATTTGCAGGTGATACAAAACTGGGTGGAATAGCAAACACCCTGGAAGACAGAATGAAGATCCAGGGCAGTCTTGATAAACTGAAAGCAACAGGAGATTCAGTAAGGACAAGTGCCAAGTCCTCCACTTGGAAAGAGAAACCAAAGGCATCGATACAGGATGGGGAATATGTGACTCAACAGAACTGAACAAGAAAGAGACCTTGGAGGAGTAATTGTGGACAACAGACTAAACATGAGCCAACAATGCGATGCAGCTGCCAAAAGGGCAAATGCCCTTTTGGGATGCATGAACAGAAGTATTACTTCCAAATCATGAGCAGTATGGAGACTGGAATAAGTCAGGGGATCCTTTCAAACTGTCTCTATCTGCTTTGGGGAAAAGGAGAGGGAAATGTTGCACCCACAAGCTCCAAACCAATGGAGACAGTGGATGTTCCCAAGCCAATTGGATCAATTGGGTTGGTTTTGCTTGTGATCCTGTGCCCATGGTTGTGAATTGTGGCCTGCCAGTCAGTCCCACATAGGACTGTTGTCTTCCCAGTATCTCCCAAGTTGGCCATCTGCTGACAAACACCACCCAGAAACTGTTCCTCCTCTTGTGCTTATGGCCAGGTGTGCAGATGTAGTCATCCGAGGATGAGGTCCACCACCAAGAAGTCACGGGAGCCATGCAAGGATTCTGGACAGGGTGGGGGTCCTTGCCACAGGCCCTGAAGAGGGTCAAGCCCACCCCGTGTTCCTCCTCCCTGACAACAGACAGCAATCTCTATAACTGCTCCAGCTTTTCTTTCAGCAAGAGGAGGGCCCCTGGCCTCCAAGAAAGCAGCACCAGCAGCAAACTTCTGTCTGCCATGCCTAGATGTCAGATGGCGCCTCCCTGAGCCGGCTGTGATGGAGAGACCAGCGGATGCCCAGCAAGAAAGCGACACACATGCACAGCCCTGGATTCCTTTGACACGAGGCCTCAAATGGGGGGCTCCCCTGGGGGCCAAGTGGGGACAACCCATCCTGCTCCACCAATCTCACTGCTGATGTGCAACACATTTCTCCTCCCCAGCATCACCTCTGGTCTCTGTCACAACAAGTGACACCTCTATGCCCCAACCTCCACGGCCAATCTCTCCCAGGCCCTCTCAGCTCCTGGAAGTGCACTTCCCTCTTTCTCCCAAGCTTCCTGACTTCCAGAACCAGTTACCCTTTCCCTGATGTTGGCTGTAATACAGCAAGCAGAGCAAATAAAAGGTGTGCATCCTCTGGAGTAAAAATAAGTACACAACTCTTCTCCCCCCCCACACACACTCCTTTCTTTGCTTATTTAAATAATTCAGCCCCCCATTTGCCAAAACTGGGAATGGCAAATAGTTTGGGGCTGACTCTGCCAACTTGGTACCCTCCAGTGGCAACAACTACAACCCCCAGCATCACCAGGCAGCCACCAGGAGATCAACAGGTTAAAAGGCTGGGTTTGGAGATAAAAATCCCAATTTAAAATCACAGAGCAGCGCAGTGCCAAAAAGCTCCAGCATGAGGATTTAGTGATGCAGATCTTCCCAAGGTCACACAGTGAGTGGTTTTTAGTTGTTTAAGATCCCCAGCAGAGATTTATTTATTACACTTATTTACCATCCTATAACCCAGAGGTGTCAAAGCTGGCCCCCTCCCCAGGATGGCTATTCTATTTGTGGGTTGTCATTACAGGACAATTGTTGATGGTGGGGCACCCAAAGGAGGGCTGTGGATGATAGGCAAAGTGTTCAGGCCTGTTCTGGTGGCAGAAGGCAGAACTCCAGGAACCCAGATCCTCATCTTTTTAGGATTTCACAGGTAATGCTCAGAAGTTTGAGTTCAGCTAGAAGCGCATTGGGAAAAGCTTCCAAATAGGACTTCTATGGACAGCTCCAGTTCATGTCTCCTGGGATGTGGGGAGGACAAATTCTCACACCCACCACCCTTCATTCCTGCAGCCACAGCTATTGAGAGAGAGGAGCAGTGTTGGGGAAGCTTGGCAGAAAACAAGGTCCAAGCTGAATCAGAGCTCATGGAGAGCTGCATAACACATGCCTTTCAGCTCAGGTGACCTTCTGTTGGTGGGAAAGAACTGGGGCCATCTTGCATCTGCAGCCCTTACTGGCAGAAATGGTCCTCAAAGGCTTTTCCATCTCCATGACCAGCTCATTTCCTGAAGCTGAAATGGAATGTGCCACAAGAAAGCAACAAAAGATGTGACTCATGGAAGACAATAATGCAACTAGATGGCCTTCCATCTGTTGCAAAAACCCATCTGGGGCCTGCTGTGATTGCCTCCCTGAGTCCTGCACATGCACGCCTTCCTCCTTCTTGCTCACTGTTGGGATCGAGGAAGAGGGGCCTGGAGAAGAAATTGGTGGGCTGGCTGGGGAACCACACAGGGCACATTCAACCCATGGAATGCTGGTTCTGGATGCCAGCCTCAAACACTCCCAACAGGTGACCCACATCAGATCTCCAAGGAGACAGAAATACCCCCGGATGTGCCTTTCTCCAATTCCTGTACATGCAGACACCTAGATCCCATCAGCTTTATTTATTTATCTATTTATCTATTTCATTTCTATGCCACCCCATAACCTGAAAGCTCTCTGGGCAACTTACAAATGCTAAGCAGCATAAAAATATAGATAAAACACAGTAAAACAATTGATAATCTGATAAAATTAGATAAAACAATAAAATAGCAAACAACATCCCATAATAAAATGTTTGCACACACACCAATAAGCACAGCCAATAAATTAATAAAAATTAAAATAAAATAAATATTCCATAACAAAATACAAAGTATTAAATTAACAGAAAACTTGTTTAAATAAAAACATTGATTGTTTTCACCTGGTGCCTAAAAAAAAGAAGAGTAAGCACCAGGCAGATATCCCTGGAGAGTGAGTTCCATAGTCTAGGCACATCTGCTGAGAATCCTAGGGGAGGGCACTTGGAGGAGGACTTCCGAAGGGGATCTAAGTAGACTGGCAGGAATATATGGAGAAAGGTTGCCCCTTAGTTACCCTGGTCCCAAGCCATTTAGGGCTTTATATACCAAAGACAAGACTTTGAATTGGACCCGGATGGGTACAGGGAGCCAGTGCAGCTGACGGAGGACCGGCATAATATGTTCTCGCCAGCCAGTCCTCATAAGCAGCCGCCTCAAGGTGCAGATGCAATCAAGACATGCCAAGGATTGTAAAGCATGGGGGTTCTATAGAGACCTAACAGAATTTGATCAAGTGATGCTTGAAACAGATGTGAAAATGATTAAAAGACTATATGATTTTTTACTTGACAGGAAAATGGAAGGGGAACAGGTTAAGGAACCTATGATAACATGGGCACAAAACTTTGGAGTTAATGTTGAGCTAGAAAAGTGGCAAAAACTATGGGAAAGAAACATTAAAGTAACATTAGCAACTTCGTATAAAGAAAACTTATATAAAATGTTCTATAGATGGTATTTGTCACCAAGTCAACTAGCTAAGATGTTTCCAAATATGTCAAATAGATGTTGGAAATGTAAACTTAAAGTGGGTACTTTTTATCATATGTGGTGGACTTGTGATAACGCAAAAAAGTACTGGATTAAAATACATAGATGGATGGAGGAAATACTACAAAAACCCTTTGCTTTTAAACCTGAAGTTTTCTTGTTAAGCATCATACCGGAAGAGGTTAACAGACAGGAAATGTATCTGATACTACATCTAATCACAGCGGTGAGGATTGCATTTGCCCAATATTGGAAAAGTGAGGAGCTGCCCAGCAATGGATTGATTCTTGAAGGTTGTACAGACTTACACGACACAGGGATGTGGTTCTGCGCAAAATCCTCCCGTTCAAGGCTGCGCCTTTATTTTATACAGGGTGCTCAATAAGGAGGGGTCACAGTCAGGTTACTTAACAAACAGGAAAAACAGGTATTGTCTTGAGTCACTGATCTACCTGACGGACTGCATGCTTGTCTAGCCAGACCATTCTGACCTTGTTATCAATTGTCGCCTATTACCCTGATAATGCGGAGTGTGCAGGACGTGCAGAACGTGCAGGGCCAAGTAGGTGTGCCTGACTGTTGGCCTCTGCGACCTCCTGCTGACCTCGCCACATCTCACTCTTTTGTCTTTTATTTTTATTTTTTCTTTCAAAGGCCGTTAATGAAAAGGCTAATCAAACAAACATTCCTGTTCACTTTCTAAATAATCATCAGAAGCATATTTGCAAAGTTGCTGTGCAAGAGTCCGGGCCTGGCATGGCTGGAGTACATAGTTGTTTGACTGTTGCCTGCATCCCTGTGCAGTCATAGTCACTGGTGCAGCCGGTCATGCAAGGAGGCCGCCTCCCCCACTGGAGGAGAACAGAGAAGTATGAATAGAATGAGAAGCGAATTGGCAGTGATAACCACAAAGATGGCAGCACATAAGTTCTCCGGTGTCTCCGGCTGGTTGTTGGCCTGGAGCAGCTGCTGCGCTTTGCTCGTCGTCCTTTTGACTGCGCCCCAGGTCACCAATGGGGCCCTCGGCATCTGCGGACCCTTGGGAAAAGGCTGGAAGGGTCACTGAGCCTGCCCCATACTGACTCTTTCCATCTCGGGTACTGGGTTGGTTACTGCCTGATGCCAAGCCATGAGCTGGACGTACGCACTTAGCCGGCACCCACAGAGTTCCTGTAGGGGCAAGAACAGAAACAAACCCTTGGCCCCAGGTGATCAGCAGCACTGGTCCCAGTCACATCCAGGTACAGGGCAATTGATGACAGAATGTAAAGATTACAATAAGATTCTGAGGTCATCACATACAGAACAGATAAAGAAATGTCAGTCAATCATACTGTAACAATGTATATTTGGCCTGAATGGCTCTGTCTTCTGTAGCCCACAGCTAAAGGTGAGAGAAAAGGGAGTGGGGGAATGCCATTTTACACAGTGCCTTCCAAGGCTGTAGGAAAAAGAGTCCTTTTTCTTTTTCATTCTGAGGTACCAGCATGGCTGTTTGGTTCCTGGAAAGGTGCAGCTCAAAAGAAAAAAAGGTTAATTAAGTGGGGAAAAATGCTTTTACACTTCTTCACAGAAGCTGGTTGTAGGCAGTGGCAGAGAGAGCCACATGAGTTTGGAGAGCAACCTCAAGATGCAAAGTCTATGTGCCTTTTGAGTCTCTTTAGCACAGTCTCCAGAAGAAAATGTTTGGGTTGCTGAACTCAATCCAGCCAATGCCAAAATGCACACAAAAGAAACCCTTTGTTGAACTTGTGTTGCACAAACCTGTTGCTTGCCTAGGCTAAAGAGAAAGGTGCTTCCTGCTGGACAATGAGAACAGTTTCACACAATTTCTTATTACAGAGATGGTACTCTCCCACATAGATACAACATGCTCCAACCCATTGTGAGCACAAACAAACCTGAACTTGCACACATTTCATCTAACAATCAAGGCTTGCGCACTTAGATGAACATACGAGTGCTTAAGTTCCTGGAAAGAAGTCTTGAGAACTGGCCATCGTAGCTGCCCACATCCTTGGGCTGGCAAACGGGCTCAGTCCCCAACAAACATTAGGCTACTGGAAGGGAAATTTTCTTTTAGCACCATCAACAACAGTAACAACAATATCACTATCATTATCATTAATACTTGGCAACATTGCAAAAGGGAAAAAGGAAACAAAACCTTTCTGTTGAACTCAAAGGGAAAAGTAGCCTCATGGATTTGAAAAGAGACCCTTCCCACTGCATGCGCGTGCACGCACACATACGCAGCCCCAGAGTTCCCTCCATTCCCTCCCAACCATTCAGTTGTAGCATAGCAATAACAAGATGGTATACTCGGAATTCAGAACATGTTTTTTTTTTCCTTCGTCCCAGGTCTCTTTTCTTTTCTCAGTCAAAGCCAGGTTCACACATCCTCATCTCAGGGGCAAGAACACCCATCCGCGCCCTTGCTTTCAACCGTGCCCTGAGGAGGACAGATTGGTGCGGCTGCGTGGGGAGCGCCTATTTCCTGAGGAGCCCCCGCAACCCACTCTGGGCTATGCCCACCTCCCAGGAAGGGGAACACTTTCAAATACAGACAGACAAGACAGAAAACACAGACAGCAACAACGAACACAAGACTTCCACAAACAGTGAACATAAAACTCTGCACAAACCCCAGTGCAAACAGATACTCACACGTGTAGATCTTTCCTGGTGCACCAATACCATATTAGCTAGCTTTTTTCCTCCACCCGCTTGGACCAAAGCAAAACTTTAAAAATCAAATGAGCCCTCTGAGGCCAAATTAGTTAGGTTTGACCATGCTGTTTTACATCAAAATACCTAGCGCTTGCTTCCACAACAACCCTGCAGGTGCCACCCATGGCCATCCACACCACCCTGCAATTTGATGCAGAGGTGTCCATGGGGTAGGAAGCCGAGATTCTGAGACCCCCATGCTTCCTGGGCGTCCACAACGAAAGCCCACGTGCAATGAGGTTCAAAACCAGATCTAATTACATTGACCCGCCTGCGAAACGGAAGAGATGGCCAGTATCTGTGCTCCCACAGTAGAGAGAATTTCGGCCGAACTTACCATCTCTCCTGCCCAGGATAAAAAGCCAAAAACCCACGATCCCATCCCCGTTGCCAAATTGTCAGAATCCCGGAATCTCAATTTGAGAAGAGGGAATAAAACTCGGGTCCGTGGGAAAGACCAAGCGTCCAGACCATCTGAGGCTCTATTGCATTACCCAGGTTCCCGCGGTCGACTCTCACGCTAATGCATGCATGAGCGGGCAGGCAGAGTGAACTCTGCTGCAAAGCTTCAACACATTGCAGGGCATTTATAGGTACACAGGTACAGGGCAATTGGTGACAGAATGCAGGGACTGCAATCAGGTTCCGCGGTCGCCACATGCAGAACAGCTAAAGGAAGGCCAGTCAATCACACAGTGGCAATGAGATTGCAATGTTTCTGATTGCCTGGACTGACACTTTAGTTCAGTAGCTCGAACCCATCTCCAGCTCTGCTCAGACACGCAAATCCAAGCTGCTGAAACTGTGCATGAGCTCAAGACTCTTATCTAGGCATTCTGAATCGGCCAGGGCACACGGAGCCTCTGGGCTATCAAAAGATACTTCCTGGTAGACTGAATTCCAAGAATGACTATTTAATCATTGTGAAGGTATACAATGTACATTTGGACTAAATGGCCTATCTACTGTAGCCCACAGCTAAAGGTGAGAGGAAGGAGCGGGGAATGCCATTTTAAACAGTGACAGCTTGGTTTTGAGAAGGAAGACAGGATTTGATCCCACAATTCAAACACACACACAAAAGTAATGCTTTTCAGACAGGATTTACCCAAATTTTCCCAACATGCAAAAATGTTAGAGTCAGAGTAGAAGATCACAGCAATTAGCCATCATGGCTACACATCTTGGAGAAACTAAGTTTGTTTATGATTTGAGGGAGGTTGAGGAAAAACAGTGTGGTCATTTCAACTGAGTTTAAGGCAGACAGAATGCAAAACAGCAGCAAGGTTTGAGTTTTTGCAGCAGGCCTGAAGAAGGTCATGTTGCTCGGCAGACTGGCTTTGCCGGTCCAGATTTAGCCTGCTCAACTTGTATAGCTGTCAATGGGCAGAAGGACCCTCCCCTGGTCTGGGCGAGATGGGAGTTGTAGTCTTGCCATTGTGCTGGAATTTCTCGCCACTGCATCTGAGCACCTTTTCTTCTGGGCAGTGCTGAATGGGGAGGTGCTACCGGCTTGGAAATCCTAGTCTTTGCTTTGAGGGTGCTGCCAGAAACTAAAGTTGTGGAAGGGGCAGGCAGGTTCCACTGTCAGAGGCATGCACAAGAACCAAAGTGTTTCCTGCCGGTTTTTTTTTTTTTTTTTGCAGGTTGGGGGCCTACTGCTGAGGCATGGTGCTACCTGGATTCTGCACCTTGCCTGGTTTGAGCAAACCAGCACAAGATTTCCTGTCTCCTGAGGGGGCACAGTTCAGCGAACAAAATCCAAGGCGAAAAAATCCAAAACAGACTGAACCAAAATTTCAAGCCAGGAAAACCAGCAAAGCAGGACAGCATTTTGGCGGACCTGGTCTCTTCCAGGGACTGAGGGATGGCAGCATTGCAATCAGTCAGCATCCTCACTGACTTTGTGGATCTGTCCAGTCTCCTAAAGTTGAGCATGGAGACCCCGGCAGCAAATCACTTCGATGGCATTCACAACCTGCAAACAAAACAATGATTCCATCAGATAATTGTTGGACAGGAAGAATGGCCACAGTCCACCACTGTGTTACCACTTTCTCATCTGAAAGCACAAATTCTCCTGGATCGCAGTAATAGCAACAAAAATCTCATGGCCCATAATTATTTTTTAAATTTTGATCTTTATAAGAGTGAAGCGACCGGGTGAAAGCTGAAAGGACACTCAGTTGCCGATGTATCTGGAAGTGAAAGGAGAGTCCGATGCTGCAAAGATCTATACTCCATAGGAACCTGGAATGTAAGACCCATGAATCACGGCAAGTTGGATGTGGTCAGACAAGAGATGACAAAACTGAACATCGACATCTTGGGAATCAGTGAACTAAAATGGACAGGCATGGGTGAATTTAGTTCAGATGACCATCAGGTATACTACTGCGGGCAAGAATCCCTCAGAAGAAATGGAGTAGCCTTCATAGTCAATAAAAGAGTAGGGAAAGCAGTACTGGGATACAATCTCCAAAATGACAGAATGATCTCAGTTTGAGTCCAAGGCATGCCATTCAACAGCAGAAGCCCTCCTCCAGGAACCCTCTGTGAAAGATGTTAGGAAACAGAGTACCCCGAGGAAGGCCTTCTCTGCAGTGACGCCCCATTTATGGAATGCACTCCCCAAAGAGGTCTGCCTGGCACCATCATTATATGTTTTCCGGCACCAGGTTAAGACTTTTCTGTTTAATCTATATTTTAATAAGTTTTAATATTGAATTTTATCATATTTTAATTGCAGCCAGAGTGGGTTGTTAATTAATTTATGTTATGTTAGATATTTGTATTTTATTTGTGTAAGCCGTCCTGAGGCTCGTGCAAAGGACGGCATACAAATATCTTAAATAAACAAACAAACAAACAAACGTCACAGTAGTTCAAGTCTATGCCCCAACCACTGGTGCTGAAGAGGCTGAAGTTGACCAGTTCTATGAAGGCCTACAACACCTTCTAGAATTAACTCCAAAAAATGATGTCCTTATCATCATGGGGGATTGGAATGCTAAAGTAGGAAGCCAAAAGAAAACCGGAATAACAGGCAAGTTTGGCCTTGGAATACAAAATGAAGCAGGGCACAGGCTGGCAGAATTTTGTCAAGAGAACATGCTGGTCATGGCAAACACTCTTTTCCAACAGCCCAAGAGACGACCCTACACATGGACATCACCAGACGGTCAGCACAGAAATCAGATTGACTATGTGCTCTGCAGCCAAAGATGGAGAGGCTCTATACAGTCAGTAAAAACTAGTCCAGGAGCTGACTGTGGCTCAGATCATGAGCTTCTTGATGCAAAATTTAGGCTTAAATTGAAGAAAGTAGGGAAACGCACTAGGCCACTCAGGTATGACCTAAATCATATCTCTGACGAATATACAGTAGAGGTGACAAATAGATTTAAGGACTTAGATCTGACAGACGGAGTGCCTGAAGAACTACGAACGGAGGTTCGCAACATTGTACAAGAGGTAGCAACTAAAACCATCCCAAAGAAAAAGAAATGCAAGAAAGCAAAATCGCTGTCTGAGGAAGCTTTACAAATAGCTGAGGAAAGAAGGGAAGCGAAAGGCAAGGGAGAAAGAGAAAGATACACCCAACTGAATGCAGAATTCCAGAGAATAGCTAGAAGAGATAAGAATGCCTTCCTAAATGAACAGTGCAAAGAAATAGAAGAAAACAATAGAATAGGGAGGACCAGAGATCTCTTCAAGAAAACTGGAGATATGAAGGGACCATTTCATGCAAAGATGGGCATGATAAAGGACCACAATGGCAGGGACCTAACAGAGGCAGAAGAGATTAAGAAGAGGTGGCAAGATTACACAGAAGAACTATACAAGAAAGAGCTTAATATCCCTGATAACCACGATGGGGTGGTCACTGACCTCAAGCCAGACATCCTGGAATGTGAAGTCAAATGGGCCTTAGGAAGTCTGAGCAACAACAAAGCTAGTGGAGGTGACAGCATTCCAGCTGAGCTATACAAAATCTTAAAAGATGATGCAGTAAAAGTGCTACACTCAATATGCCAGCAAATTTGGAAAACTCAACAGTGGCCACAGGATTGGAAAAGGTCAGTTTACATTCCGATCCCCAAGAAGGGCAATGCCAAAGAATGTTCAAACTACCGCACCATTGCACTCATTTCACATGCTAGCAAAGTTATGCTCAAAATCCTACAGTTGGAATTAAGATTGCTGGGAGAAATATCAACAACCTCAGATATGCAGATGATACCAATCTCATGGCAGAAAGTGAAGAGGAACTAAAGAGCCTCTTGATGCGGGTGAAGGAGGAGAGTGCAAAAGTTGGCTTGAAACTCAACATGGAGAAAACTAAGATCATGGCATCCCGTCCTCTCACTTCCTGGCAAATAGATGGGGACGAAATGGAGGTAGTGACAGATTTTATTTTCCTGGGCTCCAAGATCACCGCAGATGGGGACTGCAGCCAAGAAATTAAAAGACGCTTGCTCCTGGGGAGGAGAGCTATGGCAAATCTAGACAGCATACTAAAAAGCAGAGACATCACCCTGCCAACAAAAGTGCGTATAGTCAAGGCTATGGTTTTCCCAGTTGCAATGTATGGCTGTGAAAGCTGGACCATAAGGAAAGCTGAGCGCCAAAGGACTGAGGCCTCTGAATTGTGGTGCTGGAGGAGACTCCTGCGAGTCCCTTGGACCGCAAGGCAATCAAACCGGTCAGTCCTCGAGGAGATCGATCCTGACTGCTCTTTAGAAGGCCAGATCCTGAAGATGAAGCTCAAATACTTTGGCCACCGAATGAGAAGGAAGGACTCCCTGGAGAAGAGTCTAATGCTGGGAACAATAGATGGCAAAAGAAGGAGGGGACGGCAGAGGATGAGGTGGCTGGATGGAGGCACTGGGGCAGTTGGCGTGAGCTTGAGTGGACTCCGGGAGATGGTGGAGGACAGGAAGGCCTGGAGGAGTGTTGTCCATGGGGTCGCGATGAGTCGGACATGACTTTGCGACTAACATCAACAACAACAACAACAACATGCTGCCCTGTTCCAAAAGGCTCTGGGTGGTTTTCACAAGATTAAAACCAGCAACAATTAATATGTTGAATGAAAACAAGGATAAAACTACTCTGGGAAGTAGTCTGGGAAGGCCAGATGAAAGAGATATGTCTTTAATTCCGTCTTGAAGGTAGCAATCTTGGATATCAGACGCATCTCCCCTGGCAGGCCGTTCCACAGTTTAGGGGCAACCATTGAGAATGTCCTTTGGGCAGTTTGACATTCATCTTGTAGAAGCAAATTTTGGAAGATTATCCACAGGAATATATGGGCAAAAGTGCTCCTGAAGATATTTTGCAGCTGGGCACAGCCCCAGTGGAAGTACCAGGAAAAGCAAACACAGCTCAACCTTTGGATCATTATCTGGGGCTTCTCTAGCCAGGGCATTTATCATGCAAACATAATCCCACACTCATGGACATTTGTGGGTCTGTTTCACAACACCTTCCTCCTCCTCCTCCTCCTCATGAGCCAGGCGTCCCCTCCCCAGCAAGACAGACTCCCCAGCACTTCCTGTAAGTGTCTTTATTCTACCCAGAAGCCTCTGAGCATACACAAAGAGAGATGTTGACCCGTCTCTGCCCCCCTTCACCCACAGCTCTGCTTATGCACCCTTCGGGGACGTCTCGGGAAGGAGGGGTGCTGCAGGAGCGGGGGCACCTGCGTTCTGCCCCCTGAGCCCCCAGTTGGGCCAGCCTGCGGCTGTGGCGACGGGCCCTCGGGTCCATCCTCAGGAGGCAGGCGCTTTCCCTCCGAGGGGCTGCCCATCTCCAAATCCCCTCCCCCTGGATGTCACTGCTCTTCTCCTTCATCCCCACAGGTGCAAGGACTGGGCCTCAGGGGTGTCCTTGAGCTAATCTCCTCTTGAGCAGGTTCTGAAGGGTACTAAGAGACTGGGGCTGCAGGTGCAGGGCCGTCCGTCACAGCAGCAATTCCGTTATCAGAGTTCGAGCTCGGAGCTCCCTCGGTCAGCCAGCTCCCCAGCATCCTCCGACTTGGAGCTATCAGTCCCACCAAACCCAGCCGTCTCTCGTGCGCGCCTGGGAATCTCGCCGGAGAGCAAGCACAACACCTCCTCCTCCTCTTCCTGGGCCTCTACCATGTTTTGCAGTCATTTTTGCAGCTTTCTTTTAGTGCAAGGATAGTCAGCTATTAATTTCTCATGCAGAACCAACCAGAATGGAAGGATGGTGCACTGCTGCAGTTCTGCTCTAAGGCTGCTCAGCCCACCAAGACTTGAAACAAACCACTTGCCCTTTATGCCATTTACACCAGGATGCTGAGAATGTGTTGTGGGTTAGGTTAAGCATGGCTGGTAACAAAATATGCAATTTCCAGGAAGCTACTTGCCCAAGAAATTCAGTTGGCATCTCAAAAACACAAAACTACCCCTTTGAACCCAAGTGAAGATGCCTTTGGGAGGTACATCTTTGCTGGGGTTGGAGGCAGAGGCGGCCCATTTGCTCTCAGGGCTAGGCTGAGAACTTGCGTAAAGGCCCCTTCCCCAGACACAGCCCGAGGCAAGCACCTCCTTCCCGTCCAGGGAGCCCGGATTTCAAAAATGTAACTCCCCCAGCCTCTTCCCCCGGAACCCCGCACAAGTTTGCTTCACCTCGTTGTCAATTTCATCACTGGATTCAATGCCCGCATACTGGAAAAGAGGAAAGAACGGTCAGAGGAGAGGAGAGGGAGGCTACACACAAGGGGGAAAGACAGCTGAACACATGCTTGTGTTTTGCACAGCCTTCCCCAAACTGGCACCCTCCAGATTTGTCAGGGCTACATCATCAAACTGGGGTTGATGCGAGTTGTAGTCCAATACATCCAGGAGGCACCAGCTTGAGGAACACTGCCCTTGTGCTATGATACTTCAAGGAAAGTTCCTTTCTGCCTGCTCCAGAGGTGGTGTTCAGGATGGAACACTGGAGCTGGAACCCCAAATCTTTCACTTGGGGCTGCCCCCTGCCCAAGCACTCTGCTCTCTTTGGGCACTTGCTAAGACCAAGGTCCAGGAGCCTTTGCATCCAATCTTCCTTGGAATGTTTCTGCTGCAGGTTCTTTCTGAAATGGAACTCTTTGAGCTGCCTGAGCCCCGGTTCTTTTTACTACCAAACACTGTCAGGATTTCTTGGGATTATGCACTCTGCATTTGAAAACAAGGAAGGCATTTGCACCACTGGGTAAGATATTGTTGCTATGTGCCATCACATCCCCAAAAATGTCATCGACAGCCCTGCTTACCTCTTGTCAACTCAAGCCTGCCACTTTCCTTTCAGAACTGTTCCCTCTCTCACTCGCTCTTGCCTTTCTGCTTCTGCCTTCAGCTTTTCCTAGCATGATTGCCTTTCCAAGTGATTCTTGTCTTCCCATGATATGCCTGATATGGGTAAGAAAAGGGGGAAAAAATCCTCTGCAAAAAGTTCTGTTTGCAGGCAAAAGTGTTGTGTAGGGCAGGGCTGTGTCTAGGGTTGCCCTGAAAGGCCAAAGATTTCTGGAAGAAAAAGACAGCATCAGGGCTTTACTAGGCAGTAATTTTGAGAGGCATGTGGTGGAAGAAGAAAGACATATAAAAGTCTTTGCTGCTAAGTGCTTCTGGATCAGCTTGAAACGGGGAGGCTGAGGCTCGAAACCAATGTGGCCCAAGGCCTGTAATGAACTTGAGGAAAACTGAACTGCGAAACTCTCTGCCACAAGAAAATGGCTGTGGCTGAGAATTTTGCAATTTCCAAAGAGGGATTAGAGATTCATGCAAAACTGTACAAGCAACTGGCATCTAGACCCCAACCTCCATCTGCTGCCACATTGCCACGGGTCCTGCCCCTGCATTAGCATACTGTGAAAGTCATTTTTAGCTTTCACAAGTAGAAGATACAACACACCCTGATCTATCCTACCATCATTTCTCCAACGGTGGCTGACCAAATTCTCATTGACAGCAGGGCTTTAACAGAATTGCTCCTAACCAACAGGTGTTCAGAGATAGACTGCCCCTGAACCTGGAGGGTCTATCAGGAAGCTTCAATAACAGTGCCCACCCCCACATTTTAGGGCAGGGGAATCCCCTCCAGACAGTACCTTTCCTGCTTCTCTCTGCCTCATTCCAGGACTCTGGCATGCCCTCTTGTTGCATTCTGACTTTGCCAGGGAGGTGCGGTTAGGGAATGAATTGGAAGCAAAGATGGGTGAAGAGGACACAGAGTAGCTGCCAGAAACTCCAGAAGCAGCTGGAGAAGGAAAACAGGATTTCAGTGCATTTTTAAAGGCACAATTTCCTTGGCCTGGTGTTAGAAAGGGGAGAGATCTGAACGTGGGTGGGGGAGGGGGGCTCGTAAAAGTGAGGTCTAACACCAAGGTTGCTGAGCTTTCCCTCTGGGAGGTCTGGGCTACAATTCCCCTAATCCCCTGAGCTCATGCAGGCACAGGATGATGGAAGCTGTGATCCAACTCCTCTGGAGGACACTGCCTGGGAAAGGTTGGTGCAGCATTTGCCCATCACAACTGATGGGTACCTCTTCCTTTCTGCAATCCATGTGTTTGTCCAAGAAAACAACAACCCACACACTCTTCTCATCAGATGTGTGGACTGAAAAGGGAGATGGCCCCCATTCTCTTTAGCTTCCTGCTTCCTGCCCTTCTTTAAAGAAATGAACCAAGATTGTATAATCATCTGTAACAAGGCAATGAAGAGCCGAAGCTTTGCATGGGTTGGAACAGCCTTGAAGAAGCCCTGGAGCGAAGGTGGCCATGAACACCCCTATAGACCCCTGTGGGCCATTCCCAGGAGGGGAAACTGCCCCACACTAAGGGGGCAGGCCAGGCCTGTATCTCCACCCCTCATTCCCTCCCACCACCCTGGCTTCAAAAGGCCCATGGGCTGCAAAGCCACACCCCCATCTGGAACTCTGCTCCAAACAGGCTTCAAACTCCTGAACTAATTTACACGAGCTTATATTTTGCAAAGCAAAATAACCACTGTACTCAGAAAAACAAATCTTGCCATCCCGCCCCTCTGCCCTGCCATAAACACATCAAAAGAGGCCTCGGTGGCTGGTGGTGAAGACCAGGTGACCCCACTCCATTAGCGGGAGACTGTCAAAGGGCAATCTCTGTGTTTTATAGGCCTGCCAGCGTGCCTCCCTAACCCAGTAAGTTCGCCCATGTAACCTTTCTGCTTACTTAACTTGGCCAGCCTGTTCAAGGTAACTTTAGTTTGGAAGGCCTGTCAAAGGCATCTACTTAGAGCGGAATGTACCTTTTCTTTAAGGTGCTGTGACGTGCATCCAACCACCTTCCTATCCATATCAAAGCATCCAGTCACCTTCCTGAGTACTGTATTCACTCCCCTTTTGTGCATTCTGTATAACCCTGATGGGAGTAGCATTGGGGGTTCCTGCCTTGGGCACCCATGGATCCATGCGTTCAATTGTAAGTAAACCTAATTGCCCTCGCAAGAAACTGATTTCCCAGCCTCTGAATTGCAGATCGGTGTGACAGCTTTCCGGTGGAGAAGGCAGGCAGAAGGGACAAGGGTCCTTCTTCTGATCCCAGGGTCACAGCCGACAGGATGGAATCGGGGAGACACTGTGCTTCCACACAAGCGACAATGGTGAGGCGGGACCCTTTGATCCTCTCTAGCCGGCACACGCTCCTTTTAGTGTCGAGGATCTTTGGGTACCTGCCAAGATACTGGCTGTGAAAGGAGGCCTTCGACTCCTGTGGGGCAATGGTTTCTGGTAGGCAATTGCCCCTGGAGAACAACTCTGTCGATGGGAAACTCCAGGAATGTGAGCATCTGGTGTGGTGTGGTGTGGTCAGACCCGGTGTGAGTGATTGTCTGCGGTGTGTTCCTCATTTATTCCTGGGGGCTCCCAGGGTTCCTCTTGACTGATTCTCACACAGCTGCACTGATCCTCGGGAAAGTCCCGACAGGTCGAAGGCAAGGGCGTGAGATTGGACTGAGACCCAGCCTCGCAGCGACTGTTGTACTGTGTGCACGAAGTGTGATTGGAGGCCAGGGGAGAGAAACCGGTTCTGATCTGTTCTGTATTTTCTCATCCAGTACTCGGCGACGGCCGATGAATCGGATGGGTGGCTTAAGCTCTAAGTGGGCACTGGCTGCCAATGGAGACTTAATGCCATTGCAGTGTGTTTTGAAATACTGGGATGTGGTAGGGAAAGGAATGAGTAAGAGATTTTTGATCTGGCTCTGCACATTTGAATGGCCTCAATACAGATCTCAGGGCATAGATCTATGGCCATATACTGGATCATTTGACTGCATCCTCATCCAAAATTGGCATGCCTGGATGATTGATGTTGGCAAATTTTCTGAGGCAAATTATATGGAGGTGTTTTGCTTTGCCGCTTCTGTATATCTGCATTCCATTCTATGCAGACTAAAGGACTGTAACTTTGACAGCAAAGCAGACCAGATCACAGAGCAGGGACACACTGAAAGAGGGTCCCTTTTCTCTCAGAAGCAGCACTCCCACGAGAGCTTCCCCCATCATACTCTGTTGGACTTGGCCAAAATAAAGGAAATGTCTGGAGGTCACTTCAGGCAGCGTCAACAGCCTACTTGAGCTCGCTTTTTCAGACCACTCAAACCTTCAAAGGAGGAAGTCAAAGTCATGGCTGAGATGGTCTTTACAGAAGTAAGATTAAACTCCATTTTATTTTATTTATTTATTTTACACATTTATATGCCGCCCCCAATTGCAACCAGCCTCGGGGCGGCTCACAACATAAACAATATATTATTTAAAACTATAAAAACTATTAAAACTGGCCCATCTTGAGATATAAATTTAAAATACAATAAATACAATCAGAAAATCCAAAAAAAATCTTAATTTAACAATTAAAATAACTTTTGAATAAAAAGGTCTTGGCCTGGTGCCGAAAAGCAAATAACGACGGCGCCAGGCAGGCCTCTCTGGGGAGCGCATTCCATAGATGGGGCGCCACCGCAGAGAAGGCCCTCCTCCGGGTACTCACCCTCCTAATATCCCTCATGGAGGGCTCCCGGAGGAGGGCATCTGCTGCCGATCATAAGGGGCGGGAGGGCATATATGGATAAGGCACAGGGTGAAGTCTTTCTGGCATATAGGAATGCAAACAATCACATTCCGCCTCAGGTAGAGAGAGAAAGCCTCTGGTTAGAGTCGGGCAAGCTGCCCTTCCCTGCCTGACAACCAGTGACTCCTGAGTAGAGTTGAAATCTATGGGAAGAGGCTAGTTCGAACAAAGCGGAAGGGGACTCCTTGGACGGAAGGAGGTTTTTGGAGATCCTTGTTGGTACAGATAAAGTGAAGTCTGGCCGGGATCCAGACCTGGTTTGGGTCTGAGAGAAGCGGATCCCACATAAGTGTGTGAGCACCCCCCCCCACTCAAGCTCACTCCGATTGCTTCAGTGACCCCATTGCGTTCTCTGCCATCTTCTTTTCCCGTCAATTGTTCCCAGCATTAGGCTCTTCTCCAGGGAGTCCTTCCTTCTCATTAGGAGGCCAAAATATTTGATTTTCATCTTCAGGATCTGGCCTTCTAGAGAGCAGTCAGGGTTGATCTCCTCCAGGACGGACCGGTTTGATCGCCTTGCGGTCCGAGGGACTGCCTCAGTGACTCCATCTTGCCACCTTATCCTCTGCTGTCCCCTTCTTCTTCTGCCATCTGTTGTTCCCAGCATTAGGCTCTTCTCCAGGGAGTCCTTCCTTCTCATTAGGTGGCCAAAGTATTTGAGTTTCATCTTCACTATCTGGCCTTCTAAAGAGCAGTCAGGGTTGATCTCCTCTAGGACTGACGAGATTGATCGCCTTGCAGTCCAAGGGACTCGCAGGAGTCTCCTCCAGCACCACAATTCAAAGACCTCAATCCTTCGGCACTCAGACTTCCTTATGGTCCAGCTTTCACAGCCATACATTGCAACTGGGAAAACCATGGCCTTGACTATACGCACTTTTGTTGGCAGGGTGATGTCTCTGCTTTTTAGTATGCTGCCTAGATTTGCCATAGCTTTCCTCTAAAGGAGCAAGAGTCTTTTAACTTCTTGGCTGCAGTCCCCGTCTGCGGTGACCTTGGAGCCCAGGAAAATAAAACCTGTCACTACCTCCATTTCTTCCCCATCTATTTGCCAGGAAGTGAGAGGACCGGATGCCATGATCTTAGTTTTCTTAATGTTGAGTTTCAAGCCAACTTTTGCGCTCTCCTCCTTCACCCGCATCAAGAGGCTCTTTAGTTCCTCTTCACTTTCTGCCATGAGAGTGGTATCATCTGCATATCTGAGGTTGTTGATATTTCTCCCAGCAATCTTGATTCCAACTGGTGATCCATCTAGCCCTGCCTTTTGCATGATGTGCTCTGCATACAAGTTAAATAGGCAGGGGGACAATATACAGCCTTGCCAAACTCCTTTCCCAATTTTGAACCAATCAGTGGCTCCGTGTCCAGTTCTCACTGTTGCTTCTTGACCTCGCAAGAAACTGACCATTTGAGCCTTAATTGCCGATTTCGGTTTGACACCGCAGAGTGCATCCCCTGGGGCCCCTTTGATATGCACACCAAGTTTTGGCTTTCTCCATTTCCTATGTTTTGGTCCCATAGTGTGGACAGATGCACTGCCAGATTTGTGAGGACAGAGCTTTGTTACAGGGACCACCTTTTCCTACCCACAACACGAGCAGGACTTCCTTCAAGACAGATGGCCAGGATCTTTCCTATCGCACTCATTCATTCTAATTTATTTTTATCCTGTCCTATTTTGTCCTGCAAGGCAGCTTACACTGCCCATGTCTATGCATTCAAACCCACAACAACCCTGTGAGGTAGATCAGGCTGTGAGGGTTCTTTATGTGGAGATGAGAACCTGTGTCTCACCCTCTAACCTCTGCACTTCACTGGCTGTTCAAAAAAAAAAAAAAAAAAAAACCCACTTTCCCAAGATGTAAACCAAACCTCAAACAAAGAACAAGGTGTTAGTAAACATCAGCACCCTCAATATTAAAGCTCAGCTTTTAAATGTTTAAAAACCCAGAGGGTGAAAGAGCAACACAAAAGTTAACACAAGAAAACAACAAATGAGCAAGCACATGTTTAAAAAACCAAATAAACAGTAGATGTTCTATAGAAAGCAGCCCATTTTCTCTATCAAAGGTAGGTTTAAATGTAAAAAAAACCTCTTTGAGGCTCAAGTACAACAAAAAAAAGGAAGGGAGCTAATTCACTGATCAAGAGAGGGCATCCCAGAAAAAGGGGATCACCACTGAAAAGGCCCTGTCTTGTGTTCTGGCGAACCTGGTGGTGCTTACCAGCATTGTGGGCTGCATCCATTTCTGGCAGCTGAGCCCCCCTCCCCAATTAATACATTAAAGATGTCTGCCAAGGGTGGCATCCAGCCCCTGTCAAACATTCACCTCTGCTCCTCTTACCTGAGCTTTGAGATGGAGTTGGAGAGCTCGGGGCCATCTCCAGGAGCAGCCTGGTCCTCTTCTGCTGCTCCTGGAGTTCCAGCTCCCTCTGTAAATCCTCCTGGGTTTCCTGATCAATGAGAGCGAATGTCTGGGGCCTCCACATCTTGAGAGTGTACAGCTCCTGCTGAGGAGTGACTTGGCCAGACCTCTGCTCTTGCCTTGGTGTGCTGGAAAGGCTCTGGTCTTCGGAAATCAAGAAGTGGACCTTCCGAATCGGAATGGCGAAGTGTTCCTTCTGTAGCACAAACCCTTCTCCCAGATGCTTCTCCCGAAAGCCAGAAGGTCTCAGAGCAGGAGGATTCATCTTCTGCTTGCTACTGGTGAAGGTTTGGCTCGAGGAGGGCACTTCATCCGCAGGTTGCCTTATGCCAGCATCGGGGGCTGGGGGGGGCCGGCAGGCCTGAGCCCCCGAGCTCATCATCTGCTCAGTGTGCTGGTGCCCATCACTGGTCTCCGGGGCAAAGCTGTGGAGAGCAGGCACGGGCTCAGCGTTCAGGGGCTGCCGCTGCTCCACGAATTTCAGGGGCTTGAATGGAATTTCCTGCCAGTACACCAAACCTTCCCAGTGACCCGCAGGCTGTGGCCGGGATCCCCCGTCACGCATCTGCAACAGTCTCCTTTCCTTCTGGAGGTTCTCCTCGCGCTTGCTTTCCTGCTCAATCTCCCATTGGACATAAAAGGAAGCCCGTGCCTTCTCCTTCCCTTTCCTGGAGGAAGTTGGAGAAGAGACCGGGGACAGGAGGAATGGCTTGGCGTGGATCTCCACCAGCTCATCTCTGCTGCTTGCCGGTCGGATTCCCCGATCTTTCCAAAAATTCTGCTCCCGTTCCATACTCAGCTGGATCTCCCGCTCTATCGGTGTCTCATCACGGGCCTCCCTTTCTTTGGCTGCAGTGTGTGTGTGTATTTGTTTGTTTGTTTATTTATTTATTTATTGCCGCCCCATCACATGAGCCTCGGGGCGGCTTACAATCATTAAAATCCCATATAAAATACAAAAAAATCATCAAATAAATAAAATAAAATAGTGGAGCCAGCCTGGTCAATTTAAACCAACAAATAAACCATTAACAGTTAAAATAGCGTTTAAATAAAAAGGTCTTGGCCTGGCGCCGAAAAACAAATAAGGACAGCGCCAGGCAGACCTCTCTGGGGAGCACATTCCATAGTTGGGGTGCCACTGCGGAGAAGGCCCTCCTCCGGGTACTCACCCTCCAAATGTCCTTCACG
Organism: Varanus salvator macromaculatus; assembly: GCA_023646645.1. Classification (NCBI taxonomy): domain Eukaryota; kingdom Metazoa; phylum Chordata; class Lepidosauria; order Squamata; family Varanidae; genus Varanus; species Varanus salvator. The sequence goes on along the minus strand of JAIXND010000715.1, from coordinate 781,132 downwards.
GAGGGTTCTCGAAGGAGGGCATCTGCCGCCGATCTCAGGGGGTGGGAGGGCATGTATGGGCATAGGTGCTCCATTAGGTATCCAGGTCCCAAGCCGTTAAGGGCTTTATAGGTGATGACCAGCACCTTGAATTGGGCCCAGGCTTTAATGGGGAGCCAGTGAAGCTGACGGAGAGCTGGGGTAATATGAGAACCATGCCCAGTCCCCGTCAGCAGCCTGGCAGCTCTATTTTGCACCAATTGAAGTATCCGGACCATCTTCAAGGGCAGCCCCATGTAGAGCGCATTGCAGAAGTCCCACCAGGAAATAACCAAAGCATGTGTCCCTGTTACCAGGCGGTCGTCCTCCAGGTAGGGACGCAGCTGATGGATCAGCCAAAGCTGAAAGAAAGCGCTCCTCGCCTCCGCTGTCACCTGAGCTTCCAGTGAAAGCTCTGGGTCAAGGAGCACTCCCAAGCTGCGGACTTTGTCCCTAGGGGGGAGTGCAACCCCATTCAGGACTAAGTTCAATTCACCTTCCCCGAAGTCCGCTCCACCAACCAACAGGACCTCCATCTTGTCTGGATTGAGCTTCAGTTTATTGGCCCTCATCCAGCCCATTACCTCGGCCAGGCACCGGTTCAGGACAGCCACTGCCTCACCTGGATCAGTGGAAAATGAGAGGTAGAGCTGGGTATCATCAGCATACTGATGACTCCGCAGCCCACACCTCTGGATGACCTCTCCCAATGGTTTCATGTAGACGTTAAATAGCAAAAGGGACAAAATGGAACTCTGCGGAATTCCATGGCATAGCTGCCAGGGCGCAGAGCCATAGTCCCCCAGCACCACCTTCTGGAATAGGCCATTGAGATAGGAGTGGAACCACTGCAGAGCAGTGCCTCCAACCCCCAATCCCACCAGCCTCTCCAGAAGGATACCATGGTCGATGGTATCGAAAGCCGCTGAGAGGTCCAGGAGAACCAACAGGGATGCACTCCCCCTGTCCCTCTCCCTGCACAGGTCATCGTACAGGGCGACCAAGGCAGATTCAGTACCGTAACTGGGTCTGAAGTCGGACTGAAATGGGTCCAGATAATCCGTCTCCTCCAAGAGTGCCTGGAGTTGTCCCGCCACCACCCGTTCCAACACCTTGCCCAAAAACAGGATGTTGGCCACCGGTCTATAATTGGTGGCCACCTCTGGGTCCAGGGACGCCTTCTTTAGGACAGGCCGGACTACCGCCTCCTTTAAAGGGGCAGGTACCCGGCCATCTCTTAGAGAGGCATTGACAACCTCCAGGATCCAGGTCCCTATCCCGTCCTTGGCGGTCTTGAGTAACCAAGATGGGCAAGGGTCCAATAAGCAGGTGGTGGAATGTACTTGTCCAAGCACCTTGTCCATATCATCAGGCCGCAATAACTGAAATTCATCCATCAATTTTGGATCAGACGGCGACATTGGCTCCTCCCCTGAAGCCTCTGAGTCACTAATGGAGTCCAGCTCGTGACGAATCAGAGATTTTCTCCCTGAAATGCTTGGCAAAGTTGTCACAGCGGGCCATCGAGGGTGGTACCAGGTCTTCCTTAGGGCCAGGATGAACCAGCCCTTGTACCACCCGAAAAAGCTGCACCGGACGGCATTTAGAGGAGGCAATGGGGAAAAGAAGAAACATGGCGTCGGGACAAGACAGATGTGTCTAACGGGGCTCCGTTAGCACACTGGTATCTTTCTTGGTTGCGGGCGGGGGCCCGGTCTAAGCCCTGTAGTGGTGAAGATAGATTGCTTGGCAAATTCCCAGTGGGTGTCTGAACAGCAATTCGGAGCTTACTGGGGAAAACTCAAGCCTTTCTCAGCTGGAAGAATACAGGAGGGAGTTTGCCCTCTACAAGTCCTTGACATGCAGAAATAGACTATCTTAGTTATTACCATCGGATCTACTGGAAACTATTTTTATTTCTTTTTTTTTTTTTTGCAATAATACCCATGGAAAAAGCCACATTGTTTATCAACTGATTTAAAAAGAAGAAACTGAAAGCCCTTTGGGTGAAGGACAGGAAAGAATTCTTCCCCCCCTCCACGGAATTGACGTGGCATCTTACATGACAGAGAGATAAAATGGTTTGTAAGTAATCAAAAGTTTCTCTTTTCTTTAATCTCTCCAAGGGCAAGACTTGAACTAATAAATTAATGCTTAATTAGATGACAGACGCAATCTTCTAGTTTATTGGACGGATGCCAGATACCGGCCATCTTCCTTCCTTGTCTCTTGAAGTGCTTGGACCTCTGCCAAGGCTTTAAAATCACTGCTAAGATGGAAGCGTTTAATACAGAAACTAAAGACTTTTCAAAGATAATTTTGGAGCTTCATAATTCTTTAAAAGCCCTACTAAGTTTCCAGGAGAATGTCCTAATTAAGCAACTTGACAGTTTACTAATGGAATCAAAAGTGGACTCTGACAAGATTGACTTTTTTACTAATCAAACTCTGACCAAACAATTTGTATCTGAGCAGAATAAGCAAAATATCCAGCAAATAGAAGGGAAATTTGAAGCTGAGAAGACAACAAATGAACTATTGCAGGACGGGACTATAAATAGACAACAAGTAGTTGGCTACTTGAAAACATCACAAGAAATAATGAGCGGGTACGATCGAATACATGATTTATTACAGGCATATATTTTGGAGAAGCTGGTGCAATCAGAGGAGTTAATACTATGCTGGCTGAAAAAGAAAACAGCTAACCATTTAAGGCGATTCTATGACCTGAAGACAGATATATTTGGTAGAGGGGTAAAGAAGAAATTTAAAGGGGAGATAGGAGAACTTTGTTCTTGTTGTTTCAAAAAGGGGTGATGCATGGAGGTTGGCGTGCTCACATGTAACATAGAAAAAAACGTGCTATTGTTTTTGGGGAAGCATTATACTTTTGTTTCCATCTGTATTTGAAAATAAGGGAATTTATTATAGGAATTAAGGTTTAAGCTAAGATGAAATATAAAGCTATTGCTAAACAGGGTATAGTGATCAAATAGAGCTGTTAAGCTGTTATTAGAGAGGGTAAATGGATGTTTTGGATGTTTTGGATGTTATTTGTAATCGTAAGGAGTTATTTTTCTCTTTCTCTTTTTTCCTCTTTCTATTTTAAAAAGGGATGATTTAAATAGACTGGTATGTAGATACTAGATAAAGAAAGGCTGACTTAATAACGTAGCTTAATGAAACAGTGTTAAATGCGTATCCCTAACTATATCTGAAATTGAAAATAGGAGAACCTATTTTATAGTTTAAAACTATATGGAGTTAACTATATTTGTTTAAATGGAGTTTAAGCTATGATGAAATATTTGTGAGTTTAAAGAGGATTGGTTTAAAGATATCACCAAGCAGGGTAGTTAGGATGTTCATTGAGATGCTAAATAGGTTTTTTTGAGGTTACTACTAATTTTGGTAGCGAGGAAGTTATTTTGTATAATAATAAAAATAATAAAATAATAATAATAAAACCAGGTCCAGAGTGTGTCCATGTTCATGGGTCGGGCCATTGACATGTTGAGACAGCCCCATGGCCCTCATGGAGGCCATGAAGTCCTGAGCTGCCCCGGTCAGATCAGCCTCGGCGTGGAGATTGAAGTCCCCCAGGACCACCATCCTGGGAGTCCTCAACACCAGGTCCAAGACGGCCTCCGTCAGCTCAGGCAGGGAGCCTGTTTGGCAGAAGGGTGCATGGTGCACCAGCAGAATCCCCAATCTGTCTCGGTCGCCCAACACCAAGTGGAGGCACTCCAGCCCCAGTCTCGAGAGGACAGGAAACCCCAGAAGGGAAATAGAAGCTCGATAAACCAGAGCGACCCCCCCTCCCCTCCAGGCGTGGTCCATGTTGGACCAGATACCCAGGTGGGCACATTTGAGAGAGGGCGACATCCCCCCTCCCCTGCCCAGGTCTCTGTAATGCAGGCCAGGTCGGCCCCCTCATCCACAATCAAGTTGTGGATGAGGGATGACTTATTATGGACTGACCTGGCATTGAGCAGCAGCACCGTCAGGCCTGAGGGGCAGTTGACAAGCCTACCCAGAACCCTCTGGCTGGGGGAATAACCAGAAAGTGGGACAGATGTCAACCATCTGTCTCGCCTTCTTCTAGGCGGACCTGTTAGATCCTCCAACGCCATAATGTCCATTGCCCAAGACCACCCCAATGGCAGCGCCCATACGCTCCCCAGGTGTGACCAGGTCCGAATCCATGAAATACGCAAAATAAAATCACCTAAAACAATTAAAACCACTAAAAACCCAGAGCCACCCGACATAAAGTTTAAGGAAGCCCACCCACAAAGTCCCAGGCCAGGCCAGCCCCCGCACGGCCCCGAACGGTCCTAAATGGCGTCACCACCCTTAGGCCGACACCCTTCAGCCACCAGCCATGGCCGGCAGGTTAAAGCTCGCGGCTCCTTCCCCTCCGCATCCCGCCCCCTGAGCAACGCAGCTCTCACCTGCGCTGGGGGGGGGGGGCAGAGCAAGGTGTGCCAAGCACTTGCTGGCCAGGTGGTGCAGGCGGGCTGGCAGCATCCCAGTGGTGGTCTTCCGGGCGGCGGTGGCAGCAGGTCTTCCCAGGTGGTAAAGCTGTGCCCTGTGGTTGCCAAATCCAGAGGCTCTTCAAATGTGGTCCAGGGTGCTTTTCCACCCATAGTAACACTGCTCACATCATGAGGCATTTCCCCCAGGGTGGATCCCAGATTTACCCCATAAGGGTTTTGATCTACTGTGCCTGCATCCTCAAAAGCGCCTCCTCTTGGGAAGATGAGAAGGCTGGTCCTCTCACTCGAGCCCCCCGGTCCTCGTGGGTTGCAGCCACCCACAGGGCCCCACTGCCATTCCACCATTCCAGGGCTCCAATATCCTCTCCCCAGAGCCTCCTTTGTCACCCGGGGAGACACGACCCGTTTCCTGGGTCCCAGCAACATGCCTGAATTTGCCTTTTCCCAGTCAAGGAACTGCTGGTGAGCAGCCACAAAATTGATTTGCTCCGTGTCTATATTTTTGGGATCGACCGGGCTGCTCACCCAGTTGGGGGAAGGGCTGTCGAAGCAAATGGTGAACCCCGTGGAGTAGCTTCTCAGTGGGACCACCTCCTTGGCCAGGGTGGCCGCATGGATGGCATCCAGCTCGTCCATGGAGTTCCACCACTCAGCCATGGTGGTGCTTCTCCTCACGACCTGGCTCTTGATAATCTCCTGCCTGTCCTCCTTGAGTTCTTTGACTGTCTCCTGTGAGACCTCCTCAGGGGCAATCTTGTACCGCTGCTCCTCATTGTCATTATAAAGTCTAGAAGGTTTCCTCTCCCCTTTATAAGCCCAGATGCTGTAGAGGGATCCTGGCTTGATCACGTCCAGCTTGGAATCCCAGTCTGGCAGAGGTGTCCAGAGACCCTTCCACTCATGGGTGGCCATTGCCTCCCACGTGGACAGATATCCTTGGGGGCCGATCATTCCCGTTCCATTTCCAGTGTGCCCCAAATCAAGATACTCGTCACCCTTGACCTCACATCTCAGTTCTTCCTTTTCCAGTCCATTCTGTTCTTATTTGGGGTCTGTGTTCTGAGAGAAGCTAAAGAGAAGGCTGCTGGTGCCTGGCTTCATTTGTGGAAGAGATGTCTTATGTCCTCCTCCTCCTCCTCCTCCTCCTCCTCCTCCTCCTCCTCCTCCTCCTCCTCCTCCTCCTCCTCCTCCTCCTCCTCCTCCTCCTCCTCCTCCTTCTTCTTCTTCTTCTTCTTCTTCTTCTTCTTCTTGGGGTTCAGGTGGACAGTCTTCGGCTAAGGGGGTCTCTTGGGTTATCTGATTTTTCTGAACAGCCTGCACATCAAGAGCAGGAGTCTCTGGAGAAGAGAGAAAGCAGTAGAGGTTAATATACATTCAAAGAAGCAGCAATCTATGATATAAGGACCGAATCTGGGACCTTCAGGATGCAGTGCTAGTGTTCCACCAGTAGGCTATAGTCCTTTCCCCTGAGATCAAGTAAGATTCTAGTCCTCATGTTTCCAAACAAAGGGCTGATTTTAAATAGGAAGCTGACCTTTGTCCATCTAGTCCGCTCTAACCAGCAGCAGCTGTCCAGGGTCTCAGTTAGGGAGGCATCTTTCCTGTTACCTGGTATCTGGTCCTTTTGGTTGGAGATGACAAAGACTCAACCTGCAATCTTTGGCATGCTATGCCAACGCACCACCACTGATCTAGAGCCTCTTTTCTAATTGAACAACCCCCATAATCAATTGTTTCATTTTTGAATTGATTAGGCCCTTTCTCCAAAGGGTTTGGACCTATCTATACTTTGCATCACATTTGCACCTCAGAAACTCTCTGGGGTGCATTAGGCTTAATGATGGAGTAGAGATTTGAACCCAAGCCTTCCTGGTCCAGTATAAATCTATGACCACTATACCACACAGCCTGTCGCAAGATTGCTGAAAATGTCATCCACTCTAAAAAGGAAAGTCAGCCCTGTTGTAAAAATTAGCAGCTACTGCCCTCTTCTAGAAGACAGTAGAATAGCTACTCATGGGGTCCACAATGAACTTCGGTGTTATTTAATTTTTATACCATGCAAAAGCTGAATCTCTCTGGGCAGTGAGCGACCGTTAATAAATACAATGAAAAACAACAGAAGACAGCAATGAAATAAAGCCTAAAAATTACAGTTTTTAAAATAAAATGTACATTATAAAATAGTCACCATTTTGTAAATAAAACACACTTTTAAACATACAATAAAATCATCATGAAATTACACTTATGCTGTCTTAGCCAGGAGATTGCAATCTGGTTTTCTAGAACTGTCCAAGCTCTTCACTGTTCTGATCCACTGAGCATCTTGGCAAGGATGGGAAAGAAATAAGAACCCAAAGAAGGAGATCGTAAGGCAGCACCACAATCTATAAAAGGGTTTGACTTTGACCCAAGTATTGAGTGAAACTCAGTCCGTTTCCAGAACTCAATAAAGCCAGTTGCTAGTCAGCTATAGCAAATGGGAACAGTAGAAGTAATGTTGAGGAATAGAAACAATTATTGTTTTCTCCCAATTCTTTTTCTTTTTTAAGCTTGCTTTTCCCTCTCCTTTGTGAAGAAATTTGCCAATATTGGCCAATGGCTAAAATTAAATTCTCATAAAAGCAGAACTGAGCTGAAATTCTTACCCATCCACATGGGCCAAATTCAATAGGCACAACAATTCCCAGCAAAGGCAAGGATCTACTATGCAGCTGTTGAAGATGAGGAACCAGTCTGGGGAAAAAAGTGGCTCCCTGATTCAGTGGCACTAACTTGAATGAATAGGCAGGAATTTGGACCCAGAGATCAGGGGTCAAAGCCCTTTGCATGTACAGAGGGATCTGTTTTGCTTTCCTTCATTTCAGCATTTCAAAAATCTTGTGTTCTTTCCATCTCATTTAGGAAGGAATGTGCATATTTCAGTACATTTTTAAAAAGCAAGCAAACTGAACTAAATGCTCACCCACCTTTATTGGGGGCAAGCTATTGCTGGTTGCATAGCAAAAATCTTCCCCCTTTGAAATTCTCCCTGGTTTTGCAGCACCAAATCGCACAGCTTTGATCCCAAACTGGAATGGATGCTTTAGGAATCCTCCACAGTTCTGTTTATTTGTGAATATGGCAATGTAGCATTGCAGTGTCTTCAGTTTATTTGTGTGAACAGCCTTTTCCCCCATTAACGATGCTAATTGGAGCCTTGATAATAAAATGCTACCACATTGCTTGGATAGGTTTGTGATAAACTTATTGCAGAGAAGCCAATGGCTTTCTTTCTGGTGAAAGGCAGGGAAGGACTAATGGCCCTTTTCTATTGTTATAAATGCTAACCAACCCTTCCCACTGGCACTGGTACTTTCTCAATAGCCACACTTTTCTGGGGGTCTGTGGGGTTAGCACTGAGGCAAGGGGCAAACAGCAGGGGCAGGGAATTCCTTGGAACATAGAAACTGGATGGGGAACTGGGCCCAAACAAACTGAATGCTTTTTTGACAGAGATCAACACAAACGGGAAAGCATCTATCATATAAATGCCTCACACAGCTTCTCCACACCCATGGTATGACAATAGTCTCTCTCCATGTGAGTGAAACTTGGGAGTGTGTGTTGTTTAGGGTCTGAGAAAGGGTCAGTGTTGGGAACCAGTTTAGGGTTTCATTTGGTCCAAGTCTGATTTAAAGATGACATCTCACAGGGATGCTTTTTTTTTTTTTTTTTTTTTTGGAAAAGTACAGATTGTACATTCAAGGGGACAGCATTGATCAATGCAACTTCTTATGCCTGTGTTGCTTCTGAGGGTTTTCTAAAATGTTTCACAGCTCAGTTGTAGCTCTTGGAGAAGGAAAAAATTGCTTTCCAAAACACCTTTGGCCAAATCTTTGTATTTAAAATTACAGCCCTGATTTTCAAATTTACAGGTTAGGTGTGGTTCTCATGGACATATATAAAGCTAGGAATGGTGCAGAAAGCTCTCTGTACTCAGAACTTAGGCTTGGTCAAAGACTTGGCTTGGCAGGAGATCTGGCCCAGGCTGACAAAAGAAAAGGGGGGTGTCTTATGGGACTCACATCCACAAGATGTGAGGATGGCTTTGAAAAGAATTGGAGACAATCATGGCAGCAGGGGGAATTTCTCTCAGTGGCTGTTACTGGTGCCTAGCCACTATGGCAAAGCTGAGCCTCCAAATTCAGGGGTAGTCTACCAGATACTGGGATATGACAAGGGTGTGGCCTTCGTGAAGCTTCCCAAAAGCATCTAGTTGGCTGTTGAACAGACTGAGACCTTCCTCGGTGCCTGCAAAAACTTCGTTATGATATTTCTTGCATGGAAGCTCCCTGTGTGGAGCAGTCTACCTCGCAAGACGGGTTGCCGGTGGACAGACACAGTGATGCATTTAGCTGTCCTGCCCATCTGTGGGCTTCCTGGAAGCCTCTCTCAGGGGCAATAACAAAGGAGCTCTTTTAGGACGGTGGCCCGAAATGTGTCAGGTTGCACAACTTGCCACTTCTAAAGGTGTTTCTGAAGGAGGGAATGGAATCCCGTTTCATTCCGCAAGGTGAAGGTAGGACAAGAGCCTGGCTGAGCTGCACCTGTCTCTCCCAGGTATTTCCACCTTGCCAAATTCTTTTCAGGTGCACTCATCTGCCTTCCTCTTCTCTGTCTGACCTTTGACCGTAGCAAAACGGGATGTTTATGATTTTCCAGCAGCTTATCTCAAGCAGGGAAGTCAAAAGTCCATCAGGGCCAGGTCCGTGGGATTGCGTGGAATGCCAGCTGGCTATTTGCTTGTGGTCGGTGCTCCACACCGGCATGCTGCCGCCTGCCCAGCCTTCCTATCACCCAGGGAACTGGCCCTAGCAGGGGCAGGGGGCTTCGAGAAAGTCTCCCACCCTGCCCAGCCTGCACAAAAGCACTGGGCGACTTGGGATGCATCGGACACCAACACGTGTGCAAACGAGGAAGCCCCCTTCATTTTTTGGCAGCAGGGCAGGAGGATGGCACAGGCCTTCGATATTACCTAAGAGCCCTGCAGCGAGTTCATTTGGCCTAGCTACCCCCAATGTAGTCTCTTCCCAGTGTGTGCACTACAACTCCCATCTTTCCCAGCCCTTCTGGTAGAAGTTGTAGCCAGATGTCTGGTCTGGGTTTGGTGTTCAGTCTGAGATTGGAGTGGCCCCCCATAATGCCCCTCACCTGTTTTTCACCCCTAGCAGCTGGGCTGAGAGGGTTCATTTGGGATCCTAGCCATCCTGTCTTTCATTACTACTTCTATTTCTACTTCATGGTGGTGGAGGTTCAACCAGAGTGGGAGGAATCCATTTCATCAAGTATTCTGTTTTGCACCATGGAAATCTGGATGACTCTGGGAAGTGAATGCAAGAGCCCTCTTGCCCTTTCTTTGATATCCCCAGCATCTGGGCTTTCGAACTAGACTGCTCTTGACCTTTTCCAATCCTGCGGCCACTGTTGAGTTTTCCAAATTTGCTGGCATAGTGAATGTAGCACTTTAACTGCATCATCTTTTAGGATTTTGAATAGCTCAGCTGGAATACTGTTGCCTCCACTAGCTTTGTTGTTGCTCAGACTTCCTAAGGCCCATCTGACTTCACATTCCAGGATGTCTGGCTCGAGGTCAGTGACCACCCCATCGCGGTTATCAAGGATGTTAAGCTCTTTCTTGTATAGTTCTTCTGTGTAATCTTGCCACCTCTTCTTAATCTCTTCTGCCTCATTTAGGTCCCTGCCGTTTTGGTCCTTTATTATGCCCATTTTCGCATGAAATGTTCCCCTCATATCTCTAATTTTCTTGAAGAGATCTCTGGTCCTCCCTATTCTATTGTTTTCTTCTATTTCTTTGCACTGTTCATTTAGGAAGGCATTCTTATCTCTTCTAGCTGTTCTCTGGAATTCTGCATTCAATTGTTTGTATCTTTCTCTTTCTCCCTTGCCTTTCGCTTCCCTTCTTTCCTCAGCTATTTGTAAAGCTTCCTCAGACAGCCATTTTGCTTTCTTGCATTCCTTTTTCTTTGGGATGGTTTCATGGTAAACTTGATTCGTGGTAAACTGGGGTATGGGTCCTGAAAACCTTCTGCAGACCCCTCCCTCCCTGGTTTGAGCCAAATCAGACATGGGTACCCTTTAAGAGAAAAAAAAAAAGAGGGTTGCCATTATTTGTTAATGATGGTGGTGGTGATTATGTTGCTTTTATACCCCATTTCTCCCCCCCCCCCATGGCAGGGAATCCCAGGTGGCTTACTTAGATTTCCCTTGCTCCATAGCCCTTGCAACAATAGCCATGCGAGGTAGGTGAGAATGAAAGTCTGAGACTGGCCCAACATCTCCTGTGCACTTCTTGTCTGGGTGGAGACTAGAACCCGGATCTCAGGACCCATCCAGCACTTCCATCACCATACCAGTATGCCCTTCCTCTCTTTTGTAATGCAACATATTTGGGGCTGGCTTGGTCCTGAATGGGCAGTTAAGACCCATTAATGTTACAAAAAGCTTGATGTTGGCAGAGTTGAAAATGACTGGAATGGATTCAGTAGTGTGGATTAATGCAAATGTCTGCCTTTTTGAACTTTCCCTAGGTGATGGGCAGCTGAATTTCAAAATATGCCACTGTAGCTAGCAATGGGAAATATATTTGCCAGGCAGAATAATCAACCAACCAACCATTTATATATATTTATTAATAAATAAGCAGAGAATGCCAGCCTAGGCAAATCCATAACTTGGTGTGACATAGCTTCCTGTTTAGAACAGACTCTGAGAACTAGAAATTTACTTAGTTTCCAGCTCAGTTCCTTCATTCTTAGGGAAAAGGGTCAGAGAACAAGGGATAAGGAGGACCCTCTCAACCTGTGCCAGATGGAGAAGTAATTTCATGTGGTAAAAGACCCCCTGTTATGTTCCCACATAGCTCAAGGTTCTTGTGGAGACTGGAATGCCCATTTGAAAAATGTTGGCAAAGACACACACGCACCACACAACAAAGCAAATTAGCCACTGTTGGCTGTGCAGTGATAGTGTTGGGAAAATTTGGATAAGTTCTGGCAGAAAAACGTTGCTTCTGTGTGCTTCTGTGTTATGAAATCAAACCTCTGCACTCTTTCTCAAAAGCACCAGCTTTCCAAGACTAGTCACTGTTTAAAATGGCACTCCTCCCCCCTCCTTTCTCTTGCTGCTCTTCTCACCTCTAGCTGTAAGCCAGAGCAGACAGGCCATTCAGTCGAATATACATTATATACACTCACAATGTATGTATGCATGCATGCATGCATGTATTTAGAAAGTTTCTATGCCGACCCATTCGCCAAAGCCTCGGGGCAGCTCACAACAATAAATAACATAATAACAGTATAAAAACAATATAGTTGGAGATGTCCTGGCCAGATGTAAAATCAATAAATAATATTAACAATTAAAATGTAGCTACATCGTCCCTGCAGGAATTTGCAGTTTACCAGGAGGTATCTATTTTGCTAGCCCAGAGTGCTCCATGTGCCCTGGCCAATCAGAATGGTGCAGATGCATCACTCAGGGTCTCAGGCTTCCTGATAATGGAATGCAACACAGGGGCTTATGATTTCAGGGAAGATTTCGTAATAGGCAGATTTTACATGTCTAAGCAGACTCAGAGATGGGTTCAAGTTTCTGGAAGTTACTCCACTGAAATGTCAATACACTGCAATTAGAAATATTGTCACTTGCATGCTTGGCTGATCTTCCTTTTCTGTTCTGCATGTGGTGACCTCAGAACCTGATTGTAATCCCTGCATTCTGTCACCAATTGCCCTGTACCTGTACGTGACCAGGAGGGTATAAAAACTCTGTATTTCTGTTGAGGTTTTGCAGCAGAGTTCACCTCTGCCTGCCCAGTAAGGCCTTATCGTGAGTCGAACCTGCAGGGATCCTGGGCAGGTTCTGTTAATAAAGCAGTGCAGGTCTGAATGCTTGATCTTTCCCACCAACCTGAGTTTTTATTTCCTCCTCACAAATTGAAATTCCAGGATTCTGTCAATAACAACTGTGGTTTGTCCTGAATGCCTTTCTGACTTTGTGGGACCCACCAACAACTAGCGACAGAATTGCAACTCAGGCCAGTAAATTTCCAGATGTGGATGCAGCCCAAGAGCAGATGGGCTTCTTTTAAGGGCAGCCACAGAGAGAGCCATTAGGAATGGCAAGGCACGTGTGATGTTTTGAAAGGGAAGAGGAGCCTCAACACTTCCCCGTTCCATGGCATGACAACCAAGGACCATTCCGGTTTTGCTAATATTCCAGTTTATTTGGGGAATTAGCTGCTTACCAGGAGTTAACACAGTTCACAGTTAAAGGAGATGGCCTTCCGGTCTTGATAGGAAGGCTAAACAAGCAGGCATAAGCATACATAGGTCAGGGAGTGTCGCCTCCCTGGGGTCCTTGCTGCGTCCTTTCCACTCCTAAATGGATGGGGAGCCTGTCCTCCTTTCTGCCCCGCTGTCTCCTTACTCGCGCAGAGAATGCCAAGAAACTTGCCCCTTCGCTCTGCAGCCACTCTGGTGCTTGGCTCGGTGAATGCCCAGGAGAAAGAACTGCCTAAGCTCACCAGTCCTCTCCCTGCAAGGCCAGAGCCGGCTCTTCCTGCTCAGTGTCCCACACCTCCTTTCCAGCCTTGGGGCACAGCCCCAGCTTTAGTCTCTGCACCTTCCGTGGCTAGCCTGCGTGCTGTCAGCATGTCACTCTCCATCCCTCTTGTCCCATTCATTCTACACCTTTCTCTCCCCCCACTTTCCCTTCTCCTGTCTGTCCTTTATCCCCCCCCCACACACACCCACACCCCCTTCACGCAGGTGCTGCTCATTGGGCTCAATCCACACCTGGTGGAGGAAGCCAACTCCTCTGGTTGCAGCCAACACAGCACTCTGAGGAGTCCCTCCCTGGGAGCAGGAATCCCTTTCTCTTATCTGCTCCCTGGACACTGAGGGGGATGCAGCGAGCCCCAACAACCTCTCACAGCATGGCAGTGGCACTTTGCCCCAGTAAATTGTTCCAGAACCAGAAAACTCAGCATGCAGGTCCTGCTTGGATTTGATTGAGTGGCTCGTAAAACTCTTTTTCCTTCACTTCTGAACTACCGTATTTTTCGCTCTATAAGACGCACCTGACCATAAGACGCACCTAGTTTTTAGAGGAGGAAAACAAGAAAAAAAATGTTCTGAATCAAATGGTTTACTGAACTATTTAATAAACTATGGGAAGTGTTGGGATCTCTTAATCCCAGTTGCTTTACTCTCATGTGCCTCTAGCATACTGTGTGCATGACCCCCCCATCCCCCACAGACTGTGCATGTAACTGTTAGGGGATGAAAACAACTTGTATCGAATTCATCTCTGCAGTCCCTTCAATGCCACATGTATTTCCTGTAGGTCTGAATAAACTGTAAATATTCTTTTGAATATTTTTAAGAAAACTAAGATCATGGCATCCGGTCCTCTCACTTCCTGGCAAATAGATGGGGAAGAAATGGAGGTAGTGACAGATTTTATTTTCCTGGGCTCCAAGATCACCGCAGATGGGGACTGCAGCCAAGAAATTAAAAGATGCTTGCTCCTGGGGAGGAAAGCTATGGCAAATCTAGACAGCATACTAAAAAGCAGAGATATCACCCTGCCAAAAAAAGTGTGTATAGTCAAGGCTATGGTTTTCCCAGTTGCAATGTATGGCTGTGAAAGCTGGACCATAAGGAAGGCCGAGCGCAAAAGGATTGAGGCCTTTGAGTTGTGGTGCTGGAGGAGACTCCTGCGAGTCCCTTGGACCGCAAGGCGATCAATTGGTCAGTCCTGGAGGAGATCAACCCTGACTGCTCTTTAGAAGGCCAGATAGTGAAAATGAAACTCAAATACTTTGGCCACCTAATGAGAAGGAAGGACTCCCTGGAGAAGAGCCTAATGCTGGGAACAATAGCTGGCAAAAGAAGAAGGGGAGGGCAGAGGATGAGGTGGCTGGATGGGGTCACACAGGCGGTTGGTGTGAGCTTGAGTGGACTCCGGGGGATGGTGGAGGACAGGAGGGCCTGGAGGAATGTTATCCATGGGGTCGCGATGGGTCGGACACGACTTTGCGACTAACAACAAAATTCTTTTGATTGCACACCCCCAGCATACCTGCTCTCTCTGGTTTTTCTTGCCTCTCTCTTAGACAGAGAAGGTGAACAATGAGGAGAGACCTAAATTCAATCCTCCAACTTTTCTCTCTCTCTTTTTTCATATTTAAAAGTGATGCTTAAGAAACTCGGGCTGCATCTACGCATCCTTTTGAGTTGAGAGAAATGTTCACTCAGTGGTCTCTTGTGTGTCATTTCTTCCTCTGGACCAAGGGCATGAAAATCTAACATTTGCACAGTTGCAGAGATCACTATAATAATTGTGTTTCTTGTATCCTCAATTGGAAAGGGAACTTTATATCCACATTGTTTTTGTTAAGCATTTAGAAGTCCCAGTTAATTATCCATGAGGTATTAAAAGACCCAACCCTTGAAAGACAAAGCTGAATTGTGGGGAACTTCCCTTCCATTCCCAAAAGGTATTTCAAGCTCACCACACTTCTGCTGTTGAATCTTTTTTTTTTTTTCAGAACAAAGGAGTGATGGGTGTTTTCATGGGGATTAACCCTTTTTTTTTTCAGAGAGGAGGAAAATGTCCCACTTTCCACTTTTTCACACCATGCATAAAGTCTGATAGGGGAGCTGCTCCAATCCCTTGATTGTTTTAGTTGCCCTTCTTTGCACTTTTTCCAACAATGTCATTTTTCAGGTGTGGTGGCCAGCACTGTACACAATACTTTAAGTATGGTCATATTAAAGATTTGTGTAAGAGGAATATGATCTTGGAAATTTGATTTGCAATTCCTTTCCTAATTATGGCATTTCCTCCTAACATTTGACATTTTCATCAAGCTGCCCCCACATTCTCAAGGCCCTTTCTTGGTCTGTCAGCACTAGTTCAGATTCCATCAGCTTATACTTGAGATGAGATTCTATAAGATGAGATTCTTTCCCCCCAGCATGCTAACTTTACACTTGCTTACACTGAAAGCATTTGCCGTTCTGATGCCCTTTTTCCCAGCTCAGAGAGGTCCCACTGGAATTCCTCACAATCCCTTTTCAATGTTTTATTTTAGTATCATCAGCAAACTTGGCTACTTTATTGCTCACTTCTAATTCCAGATCATTTATGAACAGGTTGAAAAGCACTGATCCTAATGCAGAATCTTGTGAGAATACCATGCATTCTCAATGTTGGCTTTCAATTCTGTAATCAGTTACTGATCCATAGGACAACATGTGTGTGCACACACAGCCCTTATTCCATCACTGCCAGGTTTTCTCAAGGGTCTGTTGATGGATTTTATCAAAAGGCTTTTGGAAGAAACAATGTCTATTTGACTGCTCGGTCCATGTGTCCAGCTCTTTACATTGTCAATTGCTTCTCTCACATCTCAAAGAGAACGCTGCTTCAATGTATACTGTTTCTTAACCTGTTAAACTTTAATAAAAGGATTGTGCTTCTAAAGCAAAGCGTCATCTGTGCCTGCCCCCTGTGGTGTGGGGGGAGGTGGGGGATGGCGCGGGATGGCAATGGGGGATGACAGTGCGGGCGGCGGAGGCTTTAGAAGGATCGTGCTTCTAAAGCCTCATCTGCGCCTGCCGCAGCAGTGGCGTGGAGGGGGGTGGCAGATCGGCGCGGGATGGCAGGGCGAGCGAGCGGCGGAGGCTTTAGCAGGATTGGCGTGGGGGGGGGGGCGCGGATGGGCGCGGGATGGCAGGGCGAGCGAGCGGCGGAGGCTTTAGCAGGATTGGCGTGGGGGGGGGGGGCGCGGATGGGCGCGGGATGGCAGGGCGAGCGAGCGGCGGAGGCTTTAGCAGGATTGGCGTGGGGGGGGGGCGCGGATGGGCGCGGGATGGCAGGGCGAGCGAGCGGCGGAGGCTTTAGCAGGATTGGCGTGGGGGGGAGGCGCGGATGGGCGCGGGATGGCAGGGCGAGCGAGCGGCGGAGGCTTTAGCAGGATTGGCGTGGGGGGGGGGGCGCGCGGATGGGCGCGGGATGGCAGGGCGAGCGAGCGGCGGAGGCTTTAGCAGGATTGGCGTGGGGGGGAGGCGCGGATGGGCGCGGGATGGCAGGGCGAGCGAGCGGCGGAGGCTTTAGCAGGATTGGCGTGGGGGGGGGGGCGCGGATGGGCGCGGGATGGCAGGGCGAGCGAGCGGCGGAGGCTTTAGCAGGATTGGCGTGGGGGGGGGGCGCGGATGGGCGCGGGATGGCAGGGCGAGCGAGCGGCGGAGGCTTTAGCAGGATTGGCGTGGGGGGGAGGCGCGGATGGGCGCGGGATGGCAGGGCGAGCGAGCGGCGGAGGCTTTAGCAGGATTGGCGTGGGGGGGGGGGCGCGCGGATGGGCGCGGGATGGCAGGGCGAGCGAGCGGCGGAGGCTTTAGCAGGATTGGCGTGGGGGGGAGGCGCGGATGGGCGCGGGATGGCAGGGCGAGCGAGCGGCGGAGGCTTTAGCAGGATTGGCGTGGGGGGGGGGCGCGGATGGGCGCGGGATGGCAGGGCGAGCGAGCGGCGGAGGCTTTAGCAGGATTGGCGTGGGGGGGAGGCGCGGATGGGCGCGGGATGGCAGGGCGAGCGAGCGGCGGAGGCTTTAGCAGGATTGGCGTGGGGGGGGGGGCGCGGATGGGCGCGGGATGGCAGGGCGAGCGAGCGGCGGAGGCTTTAGCAGGATTGGCGTGGGGGGGAGGCGCGGATGGGCGCGGGATGGCAGGGCGAGCGAGCGGCGGAGGCTTTAGCAGGATTGGCGTGGGGGGGGGGGCGCGCGGATGGGCGCGGGATGGCAGGGCGAGCGAGCGGCGGAGGCTTTAGCAGGATTGGCGTGGGGGGGGGGGGCGCGCGGATGGGCGCGGGATGGCAGGGCGAGCGAGCGGCGGAGGCTTTAGCAGGATTGGCGTGGGGGGGGGGCGCGCGGATGGGCGCGGGATGGCAGGGCGAGCGAGCGGCGGAGGCTTTAGCAGGATTGGCGTGGGGGGGGGGGCGCGCGGATGGGCGCGGGATGGCAGGGCGAGCGAGCGGCGGAGGCTTTAGCAGGATTGGCGTGGGGGGGGGGGCGCGCGGATGGGCGCGGGATGGCAGGGCGAGCGAGCGGCGGAGGCTTTAGCAGGATTGGCGTGGGGGGGGGGCGCGCGGATGGGCGCGGGATGGCAGGGCGAGCGAGCGGCGGAGGCTTTAGCAGGATTGGCGTGGGGGGGGGGGCGCGCGGATGGGCGCGGGATGGCAGGGCGAGCGAGCGGCGGAGGCTTTAGCAGGATTGGCGTGGGGGGGGGGGCGCGCGGATGGGCGCGGGATGGCAGGGCGAGCGAGCGGCGGAGGCTTTAGCAGGATTGGCGTGGGGGGGGGGGCGCGCGGATGGGCGCGGGATGGCAGGGCGAGCGAGCGGCGGAGGCTTTAGCAGGATTGGCGTGGGGGGGGGGGCGCGCGGATGGGCGCGGGATGGCAGGGCGAGCGAGCGGCGGAGGCTTTAGCAGGATTGGCGTGGGGGGGGGGGCGCGCGGATGGGCGCGGGATGGCAGGGCGAGCGAGCGGCGGAGGCTTTAGCAGGATTGGCGTGGGGGGGGGGCGCGGATGGGCGCGGGATGGCAGGGCGAGCGAGCGGCGGAGGCTTTAGCAGGATTGGCGTGGGGGGGGGGGCGCGGATGGGCGCGGGATGGCAGGGCGAGCGAGCGGCGGAGGCTTTAGCAGGATTGGCGTGGGGGGGGGTGGGGAGCTTCCCGGTGGGGGTGATCAGTTCGCGGTGGAGCAGGGCACGCCGAGCACATGCCGGCCTGGTGGTGCCCGCGGGCGGGCGGGCAGCGTCCCGGGTGTCAGGCACATTCGCTCTATAAGACGCACAGACATTTCCCCTTAGTTTTGAGGGGGGAAAAGTGCGTCTTATAGAGCGAAAAATACGGTATATGCAGGAAGACTCGCTAGGTCATTGAGCCCGGCTTTTCATCTTAACTTACCTTGATTTGTTATGATTTCAGTTTGAATGTTTGTGTATCACCTGTAATTTTTGTAAAGTGAACCAGGAACATTTCTATTCTGATCTTTTAAATAAATAAAGCATCAATAAATGAACCACAGGAACAGCAGTGTGCCAGCAAAGTGTTTCTGCAATGCACATGTAAGTTGAGAGAAGATGTGCATGAGAATCAAGATGTGCCCCCCCACCAACCCAAACTTGGGGGGGGGGTCAAACTTCAACATTTGCCATCTAAATGGGTTGGACTACCACCCCCATTATCCCTGGCCAGCAAGATCCCTGGCTTTTGGGGAGGGCTGCTCTGGAAATGAAGTCGAGTTCCGATGGACATCAACACCGGTGACTTGCATGAAACATTTTTCAAAGGTGCTTTCCAAAGTCTCACTCTAGAAAATAGAGACTGACCCCAGAAAACAAATATCTTGCAGTGTAAGAAGGAAAAGCTGCTGCACCCTGGGAGGGGGGAGGAGTAATCAGGTCATCCGTCCAAGCAGAGAGCCTGGAGCAGCAAACCATGCAGAGGTGCAACAGACACACTCCCTTTTGGGAGTGATCTCTGTTTCATGAGGGTTTCTTCTGGCCTCAGTTGAGGAATCTTGAAATTCAGGTTTTAGAAAAGCAGCACAGGTGGGTATCTTCCCAGTGGGGTTTTGTGAGTCCAATGTTTGGCTTTTTTGGGAAGTCAGCTGGGTTGCTCTGGACTTTCAAGGATTTGCAAAAAGTTTTGGAAAAAGAAAAATGAAGCAGCTTCTGAAGTCCAGTGATCCAACTAAGCTCTCCCACATTATATGTGATTTGGCCTCATGTCATCCTTTTTCCAACAGACTTGTTTTTTGGGCAGCTTCAGGTGGGTTTGGAATTCATAGCTGCTTTTGTAGGAATGGATGTATGGCCAGGAGAAGGCCAAGGGGGGCAAGAGAACCACTGACAGCCACCTTGCTAGTTGTGTGAAAGTGGGCTGGGAAATACCTGAAAGGTGGCATAACACTCCCTTTCATCCCATATGCTTGGGGCCACATTACCCAATGGAACACCTCTCCCAACCTCTATCTACCTGGACACTACAATCAAGTTCTGGGGCGTTTCTTAGACTGCCACCTCCGAAAGAGGCTTGGATGGTGGCAACAAGAAGGGCCTTTTTAGTGGTGTGCCCCCCCCCCAAGTTGTGGCACAAGCTCCCCACTGAGGCCTGCCTGGTGCCAACTTCACTATCTTTCTGGCACCAGGTAAAGACTGTCCTCTACTGCAGGGCATTTACAGTGGTACCTCGGCTCACAAACACCTCAGTTCACTACCAAATTGGGTTGCGAACAAAAATTGGGTGACAAGTGGGGAGATGGCCGCAATCGTGCTGGGGGTGGGGAGATGGCCAGATCGGGCCCGTCTTTCCTGCACAGGCATGCCTGTGATTGTGTCCACCTTTTGAACAATGTTTTAATATACTCTAATTGGTATATTTTATATCATCTTTACTTGTATTGCTGTGAACTACACAGAGAGTTGTTTGGCTGTTGGGCGGTGATAGATAGATAGATAGATAGATAGATAGATAGATAGATAGATAGATAGATAGATAGATTTGGGAAGCCTTGATGGCAGCCACAAGACAGGATTTATTTATTTATTTATTTATTTATATTTAAAAATTTATATGCCACCCCTTGCAATAGCCTCGGGGCGGCTTACAACATAAATAACCGGGTTCAGTCAGGATAACCGGGTTCAGTCAAGAAAGACCCCTTTTGCCTTGAACCCCGGCGTTTGTATTGGCGAGATCACCTAGCCCCCCTGCAGTGACTTCAACCGCATCCTACCAGGTAGTGGTCTCCACCGCCAAGTGCAAGCTTCCAGAACATACACAGAGTGCCTTATAGATTTGGAGTCACATGGGCCCAGCAGCTGGGCAGCTGATGCCGAAATAAGGGGAGCACAGTCAGAAGAAGGTGAGAGGTCTGCAGAGGGGGCTCCATACAGTGGCATTCGGTTGCAGGAGATTAACGTAAGGACCACTGAGGCACAGGGATTGTGGTGGGTCTTGGCATGCAGATGAGGGTGACTGCAGTGCTGTTCACCTGGCAGCCTGACCAGCTCTTACTGATCAGCAAAACCACAGCCCTGGCAGCTTCTAGGCAAGCTGTCAGGCCCCACTGCTTAAACCAGCAGCAAATGCCAAACAGTAACCTGGCTTGGAATGTTTGGGCGCTTCCCGAGAAAGGGGTGCAGGCATCTGTGTAACACAAAGACACATAAGCACCCCTTTTCTGCCAGGATTTAGCTGAATTTCCCCAACACTAGCTCGCCTTCTCATGATTGCCCAAAAGACATGGAAAAGACCTCTAGAGCTGCATGTCATCTTCATACTGATGAACCCTCACCTGAAACCTCTAAATGGCTTCTCCCAGGTTTCACGTAGAGGTTAAAATCTAAGTCACCCACTGGAATGACCAAAGTGGTTTCTGCCCTTTAATGGCATTCCAGTTGCACAGGAGCTAGCATGGTGCCACCACCTCCAAGACCATGCTCAGAAATGGGGCATTTGAAAATTCCACAGCTAGGAGACCTGGCTGGTATGTATGGAGCCCAGACATCTCTGAAAGACATATAGACATCATCTTTGGAAATTTCCCACCAACACAGGGTGTGTAAAATAGTTTTTGCACAGAGTACTTTATTTTGGTGCAAAGTGCTTTGGGTATTAGTTTTAAAAGCAGCTGTTAATTCTGAAAATAACAACAATGCACTGCCTATATATGGAAAATAAAAAAATTACCCCATGGTGTTCACAGCCTCAAGTTGTACGTGTGTGGGGGGGGGGCGACAGAGGGAAGAATGCATGCTTTTTTCGCTATTTTTTTTAAAAAATATTGTGCTTCTCTAAGAAGATTCAGAAACAAAGCAAGCGAAGGAAGTGTTAAAATATGCAGGGAGGCTTTGTGAGGAATGCTGAGTCAGGTACCGCCCCTCCTATTTCTTTTTAATTGATTCCACATTCAATTTTCGCTTTGGGAATCCTTCAACGCGTTGCACTAAGACAAGTGGTGCCATCTTTCAAAATGGCCGCTAGGGCTACAGCAGAGGATTCAACACGAGGCGCCCTTTGCCCATACTCAAAATGGCCTCCCGAGACAAAGCTGATAAGAGGGGAGCCCGCATTCAAAACGCCCGGCCTTCATTGCCCGTTCTCGGCATGGCCCCCGCGCGTCTCACGGCGCACAATCCGAGCCGGCGCCGGAGGCTGAGCCCGACCCGTCGCTTAGCTTCAGCCAATGAAAGCTCCCCCTTAAGAGCGCTTCACCAATGCCGCAAGGCTCCGTCGCCCGCCTCGTCAAGCCGACAGCCCTGGCAGCCAATAGAGTTCCAGAGCCGAGAGGGAGCTGAGGGCGGGTTCTGTCCTCGCCGCCATTTTGTGACTCTATATAACACGTAGCCGTGGGTTCTGTTTCTGCTACTTCAGCTTTTACATTCCGCTTCCCTTTGGGTTCTCTTCGTGTGCCATGGACGGGTGAGCGGATGAGGCAGGGTAGCAGGCTTGGAAAGCGTGGAGTTATCTTAGGGTGCCGGACCGCCTCGCGGGGGAGGCTGCACGTCGGCTTCGCGGCAGGGGCGGTCGGGGGGGGGGAGGGGAATGAAGACGAACCCGGGCTCACTTTTTAGCTGGGCTAAAAAGCTCGGGCGCGTTCCCGTGGCTGGGGGAAAGAGGGAGCGAGCGTGTAGGGGCGCGCGCCGTCCACCACACCACTTCCTCAAAAGACGCCGTTCTGCTCTGCCCGCGCACGCGTAATTGCCGCCTTTCCGAAGTTTGGAAACGCGCTCCCGCCGGCTCACCCGAACTCCCATCCCGACGTTTCAAGCCGTCCGTGCCCCTCCCTTCCCGCTCGACGTTCGCTCGCGCGCGGGGGGTCCTTCCCCCTCCCTCCCCGTGAACATGCAATGCTCCCCTTCCCTTTCCCGTGCGCGCACTCTGCCGGGTCGGATTCGCGCGCTCCCGTCGACCCCTTTGGCGAGGTTCTACGCCTTTCGCGCTCACGTGTCTTCTCCCGCTCCGGGAGGTTTTAAGCCAGCCTTCTCCAACCTGGCGGCCCTTCCCCGGAGGTGTTGGACTACTCTTATTATTCCCAATTGGCTTGGGGCAGGCTGCTCTGAATCTATCCGTCCCGCCCCGCCACCGCGTGGCTCTCTGGAAGGGGGGGGAGAGTGGGAGCTCGCGTTTTTTATTGCTCTCCCCCCCCCCCCCCGTCTCCCGTAACTTTTTCCCGAGGAGTTTGGCGCACGCAGCGACTGCTTTCGGGCGGGGCTCCTGGCCACGCCCTCTCCTTCCCCATTTTTGATCCTTGTTCCTCTTTTACCGACACCCTGGTCTTGCCTCAGGGGCTGTTCTTCCCTCGCCCCGCCACTCTTCGCTTTTCAGCGAGCCAAAGAAAGAAGGAAGTGGGGGGGGGGGGAGGTAGGAAGTGATAAAAGGTCCACGAACACGTGCGAGGAAAGGCCCAGAAACAATGTGTGCCAAAGGGAAGAGGGAACCTCATTCTTCTGTATATGGGTTTTGGTAGCTTTATAACAGGTAGCAGGTTGGCTTGTCGGAATAAACAAAATGCTGCCAAGTGATGGTCACCAACCCCGTTGAAATCTCTCTGTGGGAGAAGCATAGTCAAGGGGTGGGGGGAAACCGGTTGTTGGCTGTTGAGAAGAGGGTGTGTTAGGGCCAGAAGCAGCAAAGGAAAATGTGCAGAAACTAGGAGGAGAATTAAAGTCTGAAGTTTTACTTTCCCTTTAAACATTTACTCATAATAGGGTAGTGGTCCCATTAGCCTGGTTCAAAGTAAACCACTCCACTCACTTTTTCCTCTGTGTAGTAGCTGTGGGGGGTGGACAGGAAAGAGACTTCCATCACTATGCCATTTACTTGTTTCTGGTTCCTGCTTTCCTGAAGACTGTTTATTGGCTTTGTCCAATTAAATATGCCTCCATTTCATTACTGGTGTAGTGGCCATTACATAATCTATGCAGGCAAAATACAGCAGTAGTTGACAAAACCTGCTCTTTCAGGCTGCACGTCACTGACAGAAGTATGCTTGGATACCCAAAGTCATTTACAAAGTGTTGTAAGAACCACCTTCCAAATAACCTTGCAGCACTTTAAGTGCTATACTAGAGAAGGCTTTCCCCATCACCTCCATATATAAGCACCCCCCATACAGCTTTTTAAAATTGGAATCTGGTCTTCCTCTTATAAAGTCCCACTAGGATGCGGAAGAGGAAGGTGGGATTCTGTGCCAAAAGTGATCTTTGCATAGAGAAATTGAAACAATCATAACTCTGCTTGTCTGAAAATGTTCTAAGGTGTTTCTCCTCCTTTGCTTGTTTGCCTTGCTATAAGGTGATTGGATTGGATTGGATATTATCTCTCTCCCTCTCCCCTCCCCCCCCCCCGGGGCGGCTCACAGTCATAAATATAAAACAGTATAATTTAAAAATAATTTATGTTGCCCTGGCCAAAAGATAAAATAAATAACATTAACAATTAAAATAACGCTTGAATAAAAAGGTCTTCGCCTGGCGCTGATAAACAAATAACGATGGCGCTAGGCGGACCTCTCTGGGGAGCGCATTCCATAGATTGGGCGCCACCACAGAGAAAGCCCTCCTCCAGGTACTCACCCTCCTAATATCCTTAATGGAGGGTTCCCGAAGAAGGGTCTCTCCTGCTGGTCTCAAGGGGCGGGCGGGCGTATATGGACGTAAGCGCTCCTTCAGGTAACCAGGACCCAAGCTGTTCAGGGCTTTATAGGTCATAACCAACACCTTGAATTGGGCCCGGACTTCAATGGGAAGCCAGTGAAGCTGACGGAGAACTGGAGTCATGTGAACATAATGCCCAGTCCCCGTCAGCAGCCTGGCAGCTCTATTTTGCACCAACTGAAGTATCCGGACCGTCTTCAAGGGCAGCCCCACGTAGAGGGCGTTACAGAAGTCAAGTTGGGAAGTCACCAACATGTGTGTCACTGTCGCCAGGCAGTTGTTCTCCAGGTAGGGACGCAGCTGATGGATCAGCCGAAGCTGAAAGAAAGTGCTCCTTGCCACCGCAGTCACTTGAGCTTCCAGTGAAAGCTCTGGGTCGAGGAGCACTCTGAAGCTGCGAACCCTGTCCCTAAGAGGGAGTGCAACCCCATTCAGGATTAAGTTCAGGTCCCCTTCCCTGAAGCCCGATCCGCCAGCCAACAGGGCCTCCGTCTTGTCTGGATTCAGCTTCAGTTTATTGGCCCTCATCCAGCCCATTACCTCGGCCAGGCACCGGTTCAGGACAGCCACTGCCTCACCTGGATTGGTGGAGAACGAGAGGTAGAGCTGGGTATCATCTGTGTACTGATGATTCCGCAGCCCACACCTCCGGATGACCTCTCCCAATGGTTTCATGTAGATGTTAAATAGCAAGAGGGACAAGATGGAACCCTGCAGAACTCCATGGCAAAGCTGCCATGGCGCAGAGCCACAGTTGCCCAGCACCACCTTCTGGAACCAGCCATTGAGATAGGAGTGGAACCACTGCAGAGCAGTGCCTCCAACCCCCAGTCCCACCAGCCTCTCCAGAAGGATACCATGGTCGATGGTATCGAAAGCCGCTGAGAGGTCCAGGAGAACCAACAGGGACGCACTCTCCCTGTCTCTCTCCCTGCACAGGTCATCGTACAGGGCGACCAAGGCAGATTCAGTGCCGTACCCGGGTCTGAAGCCGGACTGAAATGGGTCCAGAATATCTGTTTCATCCAAGAGTGCCTGGAGTTGTCCCGCCACCACCTGCTCCAACACCTTGCCCAGAAACAGGATGTTGGCTACTGGTCTATAATTAGTGGCCATCTCTGGATCCAGTGACGCCTTCTTCAGGACCGGTCGGACTACCACCTCCTTTAAAGGGGCAGGTACCCGACCCTCCCTCAGAGGAGCGTTAACCACTTCCAGGATCCAGGACCCAATCCCATGCTTGGCGTTGTTATTTAGCCAAGATGGGCAAGGGTCCAATAGGCAAGTGGTGGGACATACTCGTCCAAGCACCTTGTCCACATCATCAGGCCGCAATAACTGAAATTCATGCATTAATTTTGGACCAGTCGGCGACATTGGTATTTCCCCAGAAGCCTCCGAATCACTAGTGGAGTCCAGCTCGTGACGAATCTGAGCGATTTTCTCCCTGAAACGCTGGGCAAAGTCGTCACAGCGGGCCTTCGAGGACGGAACCAGATCTTTCTTAGGGCCAAGATGAACCAGCCCTTGTACCACCCGAAAAAGCTCCGCCGGATGGCATTTAAAGGAGGCAATGGAAGCGGAAAAGAATGTCTTTTTTGCCGCCTTCACCACCACAGCATAGGTCCGATGATGGGCTCTGAAGTGTGTTTGGTCAGATTCATCCTGTGATCTCCTCCACCTACGCTCTAGTCGTCTCGCAGCTTGCTTCATCGCCCGCAATTCAGATGTATACCAAGGGGAAGAACGGACTCTGCCAGGCGGGAGAGGACGCTTAGGAGCGATCGTGTCAACAGCCCTGGTCATTTCCCCATTCCATAGCTCGACCAGAGCCTCGAGAGGAGCACCAGTCTTGTCAACTGGAAACTCCCCCAGGGCCTTCAGGAATCCGTCTGGATCCATCCGGCTCCGGGGGCAGACCCACACAATCCGGTCCGCACCCTTACAGAGGGAGAGGCCGCTCTCGAGCACAAACCTCACGGGGAAGTGATCTGACCATGACAGGGGTGTCAGACACAGATTCCTCACCCTCAGACCACCCTCTTCCTGCCCCGTCGAGAAAACCAGGTCCAGAGTGTGTCCATGTTCATGGGTCGGGCCATTGACATGTTGAGACAGCCCCATGGCCCTCATGGAGGCCATGAAGTCCTGAGCCGCCCCGGTCAGATCAGCCTCGGCGTGGAGATTGAAGTCCCCCAGGACCACCATCCTGGGAGTCCTCAACACCAGGTCCAAGACGACCTCCGTCAGCTCAGGCAGGGAGCCTGTTTGGCAGAAGGGTGCATGGTGCACCAACAGAATCCCCAATCTGTCTCGATCGCCCAACACCAAGTGGAGGCACTCCAGCCCCAGTCTCGAGAGGACAGGAAACCCCAGAAGGGAAATAGAAGCTCGATAAACCAGAGCGACCCCCCCTCCCCTCCAGGCGTGGCTAGTGCTGGACCAGATACCCGGGCGGGCACATTTGAGAGAGGGAGACATCCCCCCTCCCCAGCCCAGGTCTCTGTAATGCAAGCCCGGTTGGCCCCCTCATCCACGATCACGTCATGGATGAGGGAAGATTTATTGTGGACCGACCTGGCATTAAGCAGCAGCACCGTCAGGCCCGGGGGGGGGGGCGGTTGACAAGACTACCTGGAACCCTCTGGCTGGAGAAAAACCCCCCAATATAAAATTCCACCCACTGATCTAGCCCCCTGCCAGCCCAGCCCTGCACAGTCACAAATGGCAGCGACCGCCCTTTGGCCATCACCCTTTGGCCGCCGGCCCCAGCCGCATCCGGCGGGTTAAGCCGGTGCCTGCCCACATGCCCGCC
The DNA here is from genome assembly GCA_023646645.1 of Varanus salvator macromaculatus. NCBI lineage: Eukaryota > Metazoa > Chordata > Lepidosauria > Squamata > Varanidae > Varanus > Varanus salvator. The sequence continues at coordinate 754,002 of JAIXND010000715.1, read as the reverse complement.
CCAATCTCGCGTGGCTCTCACCGACGTCGGCCGGGGGGGGGGGGGAACAGAGGGGTGCGGTAACCCGCCCGGTGGCAAGATGGCGGCGCCCTCTGCAGCATTGGCGGCGGCCCTGGTGTCCTCCGTCCCTGGGGTGGCCGCGGGAGTGGCATCAACTGGCCTCTGGCTCGGTGGCATGCCTCAGGACCGGCGTGGCGATGGCGCCGGCAGCGCAGCACGGCAGGTGTTCCCAGGAGGGGGGGGAGGGAGCTCGGATCCAGCTGGCCCTCTGCCGTCCCCTTCTTCTTTTGCCATCAGTTGTTCCCAGCATTAGGCTCTTCTCCAATGCGTCCTTCCTTCTCATTAGGTGTCCAAAGTATTTGAGTTTCATCTTCAGGATCTGGCCTTCTAAAGAGCAGTCAGGGTTGAATTTTAGGCATATTGCTACTTAATGCTAGAGGTGCTAAGGAGAAGCTTGCTTACTAGAAGGGGGGAAAATCAGATAGCTGTAATCTGAAAGTATTGCAGTGGTATTCTTGTATGGTGCTATACCCCCAGCCTCATGCAAAATAACTGGAAAGAGTTGTAGGTTTGGTACAGTTGTTGTCCTTTGAGTTGAGAGCAAGTCCTAAATAAGTGATTAGTGATGACATCTGCTTTTTGTATCTGGGTCATTCTTTCCACATGTGATACTTGCGGCTGTGTTGAGAGGAGAAATGTGGAATCTATTCCTGTTGAAAATGTTACTTTCTTGCTAGCTTACATTTAATATTCTTGCCTGTTAAGATGCTGATCCATGGCTTTGGATGTATTCAAAGTTTCTGAGGCTGGCACAGTTTCTGTTTGCATAGCTTGTGTGTCAAACTCTGCCCTTCTACAGGAAAGAAGTCTCTTAATTGAACTTGCTTATGTGCCTTGGAGAGCAGATGAAAACTATGTTAAAACTGAGTCTTCAAGCTCTATTCACTGATGGCAAAAAAAGGTCATAAACCGAACACACTCTCTAAATGGCTAACTTTGATTTCTTAGCAGTAGCTGTTACAGCTTTTCAGAAGCGAACAAATTTGTAAAAAATCAGGATCACTAAACAAATTGTCCCAAATAAAGTTGCTTCCTTTAAATGTTGCTTGTAGGAGCCCTTGTTCCCTGTAACAGGAAATGGGAACTCTTGTACACAGAGATGACTTTTGACAATGCCTCTAAAGGTGGTCTTCCTTGTGAATTTCCTCCTGCTGATTAACAGGAGCAAAACAGCATTCTGGTTCTAAATTTGCTTTGTAGTCCTTCTGTAATTTGGACCCTGAAAGGGTGATGTAAACCAGTGGTTTTCAAACTTTTCATACCTGGTGACTGGCAAAAACAGGAAAACCATCTCGGGGACCACCAAAACAGGGAAACCAAAAACACCATACACATAAATACTGTATTCTGTCTATTAGTTTCCAAATACAATTTCAAAACAACCAGAAACCGAGCAACAAAAAAGCCAACAAAAGAACAAAATACTGAAATTGGTGCAGCATGACTCCCAGCCAGCTCCCACCAAGCTGTTTCTCCCCTCCTCTAACCCTCTCTGGTGGCACTGGTGCACCCCCTGCGAATGCAATGCCAGCCGAGGAAGAGGTGGTGGTGCACAGCCAGCCGGTTCACGGTGAGCAGGGTGCAGCTCTCCCATGGACCAGTGCCAGTCCCCAAGCTGGTGGTTGAAAATCACTGATGTAAACCACTCCCTTAGTTGGGCATCACTGCTAATACACAGATGGGTTTATTTATTTATTAACATATTTGTATGCTGCCCCCTTGCAAACAAGCCTCGGGGCGGCTCACAGCATAACAAAAACATTCTAAAACCAATACATAATATTAAAACTGGCCCATCTCAAGGTCAAAATTTAAAAACATATAAAATAATAATAAATAAAATTAATAATTCAACAATTAAAATATTTCTTAAATAAAAAGGTCTTGGCCTGGCGCCGAAAAGCAAATAATGACGGCGCCAGGCGAGCCTCTCTGGGGAGCGCATTCCATAGGTGGGGCGCCACCGCAGAGAAAGCCCTCCTCCAGGTACTCACCCTCCTTATCTCTCTCACAGAGGGTTCCCGGAGGAGAGCATCAGCTGCTGCTCATAGGGGGCGGGAGGGCATATATGGTCACAGGTGCTCCTTTAGGTAACCAGGACCCAAGCCATTAAGGGCTTTATAGGTAAGAACCAGCACCTTGAATTGGGCCCGGACTTCAATGGGAAGCCAGTGAAGCTGACGGAGAACTGGGGTGATATGAGAACCACGCCCAGTCCCCCTCAGCACCCTGGCAGCTCTATTTTGTACCAGTTCCGGACCGTCTTCAAGGGTAGCCCCACATAGAGCACGTTACAGTAGTCTAACTGGGAAAGTCACCAATGCATGTGTCATTGTTGCCAGGCAGTCGAACTCCAGGAAGGGACGCAGCTGATGGATCAGCCGAAGCTGATGGAAAGCGCTCCTCGCCACTGCTGACACTTGGGCTACCAAGGTCAGCTCCGGGTCGAGGAGCACTCCCAAGCTGCGGACCCTGTCTTTCAGAGGGAGTGCAACCCCATTCAAGACTAGGGTCAGGTCCCCCGCTCCGTAACCCGACCCACCCACCAACAGGACCTCCGTCTTGTCTGGATTGAGCCTCAGTTTATTGGCCCTCATCCAGCCCATCACCTCGGCCAGGCACCGGTTCAGCACAGCCACTGCCTCACCTGGATCGGTGGAAAATGAGAGGTAGAGCTGGGTGTCATCCGTGTACTGATGACTCCACAGCCCACACCTCCGGATGACCTCTCCCAGCGATTTCATGTAGGTGTTGAAGAGCAAGGGGGACAAGATGGACCCCTGCGGAACTCCATGGCATAGCTGCCATGGCGCTGAGCCATAGTCCCCCAGCACCACCTTCTGGAACCAGCCATTGAGATAGGAGTGGAACCACTGCAGAGCAGTGCCTCCAACCCCCAGTCCCACCAGCATCTCCAGAAGGATACCATGGTCGATGGTATCGAAAGCCGCCGAGAGGTCCAGGAGAACCAACAGGGACGCACTCTCCCTGTCTCTCTCCCTGCAGAGGTCATCGTACAGGGCGACCAAGGCAGATTCAGTGCCAAAGCCGGGTCTGAAACCGGACTGAAATGGGTCTAGATAATCAGTTTCATCCAAGAGTGCCTGGAGTTGTCCCGCCACCACCCGCTCCAGCACCTTGCCCAGAAACGGGATGTTGGCCACCGGTCTATAATTGGCGACCACCTCTGGATCCAGGGATGCCTTCTTTAGGACTGGCCGGACTACCGCCTCCTTTAAAGGGGCAGGCACCCAGCCGTCTCTTAAAGAGGCGTTGACCATCTCCAAGATCCAGGGCACAATCCCGTCCTTGGCGCTCTTTAATAGCCAAGATGGGCACGGGTCCAGTAAACAGGTGGTTGAGCGTACCAATCCAAGCACCTTGTCCACATCATCAGGCCGCAAAAACTGAAATTCATCCATCAATGAGGGACAAGCCGGCATGGTTGGTCCCTCCCCAAAAGAATCTGTGTCAAGAGTGGAGTGCAGCTCGTGACGAATCTGAGCAACTTTCTCCCTGAAATGCGTGGTAAAGTCATCACAGCGGGCCATCGAGGGTGGCACCAGATCTTTTTTGGGGCCAGGTTTAATCAGCCCCTGAACCACCCGAAAAATCTCCGCTGGACGGCATTGTGAGGAGGCAATGGACGCGGAGAAGAATCTCTTCTTTGCTGCCCTCACCGCCACAGCATAGGCCCGATAGTTTAATTAGTTTGCTTGAGTTAGCATTCAGGATCTCAACCCATCTGTTTCCGCTGGCAATTGCAAACACCAGTGGGATTTTTAAAAAAATCCTACATTCCTTAGCAAAGCTTTTTTAAAGTAATGGTTTGTAACAAATAATGCTGCTAACTTGTAGCTTCCCTGGCAGCCATTCTTGAATCAGATGGAGTGACAGTTGTGAACTGCTGGGGTTATGATGACATGGCAGAAGTTGGCTTAAGGAAGAAACACACAGGCAGGTTGGGAATAAATGCAGGGCCTGCTTGGTTTCTTTAATATGAACAAATTGGGACTAACTGACCCAAGTGAACGAAGGAAGTAGTAAAACTAAACACTTGCCTAAAACCTCTTGATGAATGGTATCTCACTCTGTGAAGGATTAGCACCAGAAACCAAAATGACCTTTGCATAGCAGTTGGTATGCTGAGTATTGTTGTTCAGTTGGTTCTCCAGAGGATTGGCCATTCATTTCAGGGTCTGTATTGTCACACGCTCCATAATAGATCAGAGGGCGAGTCAAGCTGGTTGAGCCCAAGAAAAAGGGCATTGGGGGAGGTTGGTGCTGTTTGGTTATTGGTGTAATTGTTGAGGTTGCCCTGCATGGGGGGGGGGCATGCCCTCTAGCAGCACTGTGAACTTGAGAAGGTTTGATTTAGATCAATTGTGTTGAATTCTTAAGAACATCAGGCTCTTGCCTCATTTAAGGTGTCCTTTGTTTGAAAAAAAGTAGTTTCAGATGCACTAAATACCTGAACACTTGGCGGCATGTTCCCCCATTCTTTTAAAGCATACAAATCTTTCCTGCTACAAAGTGTATTTTTACCTTTTTCTATCCATAGTGCTGGATATACGTGCAAACTAATTTTCTAACCCTTTCCTTTACAGCATTGTCCAAGATATAACAGTTGGTACAAAGGTATGTGTTTATCTTCCTTGGTTTCATTGCTTCAGGAAATCTGTCATATTACAAGCCATTACATTACTAGAAATACATGCTGTTTTAAAGCAGTGGCTTTCTGTGATTCCATTATGTGATATTAGATTATATGGTAGTTGTCACAGTTGTGTTGGAACCATGGCCTTTTGGCTTTCAAGCTGGCTTCTAGGAAACCAAGCTCCTCCAAGGTTCCTTGGATAAGATCTGTAAAGGCAGAAAAACAGTACCCACCTACTGTCAGGCTTCCCTTGGTCAGCCACTAGTTCATAACAATTCAGTCTGAGGCAAAGTGCAGATGCTGGAGGCCAAGTTCTTTTGCTTTGTCACAGTGTAGTTCAAATGAGGTTCTCACATGTTTCCACAAGCTAAGTTTTAGTCCTTCATTTCAGGTTTGCAGGTGGGGTTTGAATTTGAATGACTGTGCACCTCATAAATTGTGACCCACCCCAGATCTTGCATATTTGCTGCCTTGTCCTCAAGCTGGTCTCCAACTGTCTGGTCATCAGTGGTCATTCACTTTCAAGTGAACATTTAAACCCATGCTGAGCATTTGCTAATGAAAGTTGGAGCAGCATTTGGTTTTCATGGATAACAAACTGGGCTTGAGATGCTGTCCTCACAGTAGTAATGCTGTAAGACTTCGTTTGGGGTGGGGGTCATGTAGCACCTTTATACAGTAGACTCTGTTAACTGGAACTCAAGCAACTGGCACAAAAATTGAAGAAATAAAACTTTAAATAAAAATTTAAAAAGTCAATTTCTAGCGGAAATGGAAGTTTAAACTTGACATGCTGCACCATGAGTAAGCCCATGCTTCACACACTAGGACTTGTCTCCTAGACCTGCCAATTCACTGTGTGTAACCAGTCAAATGAGATATATTCAAATTTTGTGTTCTCACCCAAACCCAAGTATGCCAAAACAGGTCCCAAGTAAGAGTAAATGCATAGTGCTTACCATCAAGTAGATGGAAATATCCAAGAGGCTTGATAAATGTGAGAGTAGTGCAGTGCTCATGGAGGAATTTAATGTTGGTTCATCAATGAACTATGACAGGGTTTATAAGAGGTCGACAAATATCAGATGTGGTAAGGAGAGTATTAAATATTAACTGTTACACTGAGAAGCAAAATATAAAGGCAAGTATATTAGCATTAGATATATTTAAAGCCTTTGACTGTGTGGAATGGCCAACAATGAAGATTTTAATAGAGAAGATGGGATTTGGAGTAAAGTTTAAGAAAGTAATAAGAAAATACAGCAAAAATAATTGTAAATGATGGTATTACAGAAACAATAATCCTAAACTGAGGGACGAGACAGGGTTGTCCTTTATCCCCCATATTATTTGCTTTAATGATGGAAATATTGGCAAATGCAATTAGGAATGATACACAGAAGGAATTGGAGTACGTCAGAAAGTTAAAATTAATTTGTTTGCAGATGACACATTGCTAACATTTCAAGACCCAATAAATATTACAGAGAGAATATATTTACATTTAAAGGAATCTGGGAAGTATAGTGGGTTGCAAGTTAATTGGGAAAAATAAAAAATGATGTTATACAATTGTAATAGTGAAGAATCGGATATATTAAAAGAAAAATAGTAATTAAAAATAGTACACAATATTAGATATTTAGAAATTGATATTCCAAAATATAGTCAAGAATTAAAGAAGAAAAATTATGAAAAGTTAAAGAAGGATATAAAGGATAAAATAGGAAGATATGAAAAGGTAAAATTATCATGGTTTGGAAGAACAGCAGTAGCAAAAATGAAAATTCTGCCAAAGATTAATTTTTTGTTATGGACGATCCCAGTCAGGTTTTATGATCATGAATTAAAGGAAATGCAGAAATTATTGGAGGTTTATTGTAATGAGGGAAGAGAGCAAGGATAAGTAAAGCACTGTGGTATGAATCACAAAAAGGAGGGCTGGGCATTCCAGATGCTAAAAAAGTACTGGGTTGCAAACCAATTAAAGACAGTTCCAGATATTATCGCCCAAAATAAAGAATTAATATGGAGTGCTATCGAATTAAAAGGATTAAGGGACATAGGTGATCATTTAGAGACATATTGGTTTAAAAAGAGTATTAAGAGACTCCAAAATCCCTTTTTAAAAAATACGATGGAAGTATGTGAAAGATGTAGACAACAGTTAATCCCGGGAACGTCTCCATTAACACCAGTGGTCGAAAAGGAGAAATTCCCAAAAACAGAATTAAAGGATTGGAAAACTAAATAAAAAAATAACCATATATATAGATGGGAAGACTGGAAAAATAATATAAAATACATATTACAATTAAGGAGAATATTGTCAGGGGTTAAATTAAATTGGTTAAATCTAATTCAATTAGAAAAATAGATAAATATGGAGGATAAATTTAAAGAAGAAGAAAGGCAATTAACAAAATTTGAAACGATCATAAAAGAATGTGAGACTGAGGAAGAATGTACAAGTAAAGGAAGAATTGCCAAAATCTATAGGATCTTAATGGAGTTAGGGGATCAGACAAAAAGTTTAACATCAATTTGGGAAATGGATGTAGGTGAAATAAAAGACAAGGACTGGAGGAATATTTGGAATAGAAGAGTACATACCAGATACTTCAGTTGGTGCAAAATAGAGCTGCCAGGGTGCTGACGGGGACTGGGCGTTACTCTCATATGACCCCAGTTCTCCGTCAGCTCCACTGGCTCCCCATTGAAGTCTGGGCCCAATTCAAGGTGTTGGTTTTGACCTATAAGGCCCTAAACGGCTTGGGACCTGGATACCTAATGGAACGCTTACGCCCTTACATGCCCTCCCGCCCTCTGAGATCTGAAACAGAGGCCCTCCTCCGGGAACCCTCAGTGAAGGATATTAGGAGGGTAAGTACCCGGAGGAGGGCTTTCTCGGTGGTGGCTCCCCAATTGTGGAACGCACTCCCCAGAGAGGCCCCGCCTGGTACCGTCGTTATTTGTTTTTTGGCACCAGGCCAAGACCTTTTTATTTAGACCGTATTTTAATTGTTAATATGTTTATTTGGTTTATAGTTGATTATTACGTATTTATGTATTGTTCAGTTAATGGTTATTATTTACTTATAGTTTAATTGTGTTTATTTAATTATTTGGTATGGTTTATTGTTTATGATTTTGTATATTTAATTTGGATTGTATTTTAGGTTTGCCGAGATGCACCGGGGGGGGGGGGATAGATAGATAGGTTTTAAATGTATTATTGTATTTTTGTATATGTTGTAAGCCGCCCCGAGGCTTTGTTGTGATGGGGTGGCATATAAATGTTTTAACAAATAAATAAATTAAATTAAATAAATAAATATGTCAGTTAGAATTAAAGAACATGGATACAAGGTGATATGGAGATGGCATTTAACACCAGTTAAGTTAAATCAAATTGATGACAAATATTCTAATATATGTTGGAGATGTGGTAAAGAGATCGGAACTTATAAACATATGTGGTGGGATTGTGAAAACATACAGAAGATTTGGATTATGGTATTTAAGGAAATTGGAGAAATTTTAGATACAGACTTAGCAATGTCACCAAGAATGGTGTTACTACTGTTGATAGGAAAACAAGATATAAATGAAGTTTAGAAAGAATTGATCCTAAGCTTGATAACGGCAGTTAGGCTAGTGATAGTTAAATATTGGAAACAGAATTGGGGTTTGCAAAGGCATGAATGGTATAATGAAATATGGAGCATGGTAATTAATGATAAACTGACGACAGAAAGAAAAATTAAAAGAGGGTTAATGGAAGCAAATAAATATAATGAAATTTGGGAAGATTTTGTAAAAGCAGTACTGATAGAAGGCAAAGGCTGTAAACCCACTCAAGATTATAGAAACATAGAAACAGAGCAAGTCAGAAGGGGCCTCCCGGGCCATCTAGTCTGACCTCCGGCACCAGCCGGCTCCACTCACGACATGCCCACCATGTGCATGTCCAGCCTGTCTTTGAACACCCTCACCGATGGGGCCTCAATGACCTTTTGTGGAAGCCCATTCCACACCCTCGGGGTCCTCACTGTCAGGAAATGCTTCCTGGCATCCAAATGGAGCCTTGGCTCCCTGAGCTTTGCTCCGTTGGAGTGCGTCCTGCCTTCCTCTGCAGGGGAGAACAGGTCTCTACCCACCTCGGTGTGACACCCCCTCACATACCTGCATGTCACCAACAGATCCCCTCTGAGTGTCCCCTTCTCCAGGCTGAAGAGACCCAGCTCCCTCAGTCTCGCCTCATACGGCATCCCCTGCAAACCAGCCACCATCCTTGTGGCCCTATGCTGCACTGACTCCAACCTGGCTATATCCTTTCTGTAATGAGGGGCCCAAAACTGAGCACAGTACTCCAGTTGCGGGCGCACCAGAGTCGTATAGAGTGGCAGTAATACCTCTCTTGATCTAGAAGCCACACTTCTGGCTGTGCAACCAAGGGTGGCATTCGCCCTCTTGGCCACCGCATCACACGGCTGACTCATGTTTAGCCTGCGGTCAACCAGCACTCCGAGGTCCCTTTCACAAGTGCTGTTCTCCAGCCACTTGTCCCCTAACCTGTACTAGTGACAGCTATTCCTATGCCCCAAGTGCAAGACCTTGCACTTATCCACATTGAACGCCATCCTGTTGTCTCCTGCCCACTTCCATAGTCTGTCCAGATCCTTTTGGATCCGGAGTACCTGCTCCTCAGTTGTGGCCACTGCTCCAGTTTTAGTGTCGTCTGCGAATTTGATCAGCAGACTGTTCACCCCTTCTTCCATGTCGTTAATGAAAAGATTAAACAGGATCGGCCCCAGGACAGAGCCCTGGGGGACCCCGCTTGTCACTGGCTGCCATCCCGACGATTCCCTGCTAATGGTTACCTTCTGCTTTCGGTCAGTCAACCATGCCCTAATCCACTGGACCGTGCTTTGGTGTATCCCAAAACTCCTCCATTTCTCCACCAGGATATCACAGGGCACTTTGTCAAAGGCCTTGCTGAAATCCAGGTATACCACATCCACTGCATCCCCTCCATCCAGCCACCTTGAAACCTTGTCATAGAATCCCACAAGGTTTGTCTGGCAGGACCTGTTTTTGCGGAAGCCGTGTTGTGTGGCCGTTAACCTCCCTTCCCTATCTAGCATCACTAGATCTCTCTCTATTATGAGCCTTTTCATTGTTTTTCCTACAATGGACGTAAGGCTAACTGGTCTATAATTCCCCATGTCCCTTCGACTACCCTTTTTGAAAATTGGGACCACCGATGCCACCCTCCAGTCCTCTGGAACTTCACCCGTTCTCCATGAGGTCTCAAAAATGGAGGCCAGCGGGCGTGAGAGAACCCCTGCCAACTCTCTAAGTACTCTCGGGTGTAACCCGTCAGGGCCTGGCGCCTTTGTAATGTCCAATGCCCTGAGGAGCCCCTTGACTTCTAGGGGGGTGACTCTAATCTGTGCCCCTAAATCCCCAGCCTAATCTAATCTATACAGATATCCCCCGTCCTGCTTTGGGGAGAACACAGAGGCAAAATAGTCATTTAGCATCTGTGCCTGTTGCCTCATATCAGTCACTGGATCTCCTTCCTCCTTATTTAGGGGTCCCACCACTTGTCTCCCCTTCCTTTTCCTATTTACATGCTGAAAGAAGCCCTTTTTGTTGCTCTTGATATTCTTGGCAAGTCTCAGCTCATAATCAGCCTTAGCCTTGCAAAGAATCCTTCTGCAACGGGCCTCCTCCTCCCGGTAGACCCTTTTGTCTATTTCCCCCAGTACCCATTTCCTATGGAGGTTCCTCTTTCATCTAATCCCTCTAACCACCTCCTTGCGCATCCATGGCGGCACTCTCCTCCGCCTCCCCACCTTATTGACTAGAGGTATTGTCAAGGCTTGCGCCTCCAAAACCTCCCTTTTGAGTGCCAGCCACCCCTCCTCAACTCGCTTGCCTCCCAGTAACCTGTCCCAGAAGCCTTTCCCCAGTCTGGCCTTCATTTGGCCAAAGTTGGCCCTCTTGAAGTCCCAGCTTTTAGTGCTCGCCCTGCTGCACGGCCCCAGTCCCCTGACCTCAAAGCAAAGGATGGAGTGATCACTCGCACCCAGAGTTCCCCTAATCTGTACCTCATCTATCAGCTCCTCCCTGTTGGTCAAGACCAAGTCAAGGATGTTTCCCCCCCTCGTCGCCTCTCGGACCCTCTTGGTGAAAAACCCTCCCTCTGTAGCTTCTTGGAAGTACTGTGACCTGGCTGTCACCGCCGAGTGAGTCTCCCAAGTAATATCCGGGAGATCGAAATCTCCCATAATTGCTGTGTCTCTCCCCCGAGATATCCTTTGAATCTGGCCTGTCAGGACGTCATCCAGGGTCTCAAGTTGACCTGGAGGGCGATAACATACCCCCACTGTCAAATTATATGAACTTCGGGAGGGGATATGGAAATAATTGAAGTATATTACATATTATTAATTGTTATAGTATGTGAATGGTGGTAGCATTGGCGTCCAGGGTGGTGGGGGCACTTTACTTTTTGGTATTGTGTTTTTGTTATTGTTGTGATGTATTTATGGGGTTTTTTTGTCTAAAAAAAATTAAAAGGGGGGAAATCAATGATCTGACATTGAGGCTCAGTCTCAGAAGATAGAAGTTTGTCTTTATTTGCTTTTAATTACTGTATTTCAATATTAATATCAAGTCAATACAGAGTTTATGGTATGGTATAGTATTAGTTAGGCCTATTTTTAATAGTAACTCTCAAGCAACCAGAAACTACATTTATCTGGCATCTACCAATCCCCATGGGTGCCAGTTAACTGAGAGTCTACTGTAGTTGTAAGTGCTGATGGTAATTAGCCTGGATGTGGAATCACCCTATTAGACAAGAATGACTGCTTAACTAGGTTACTCCGAAGTCAGGAATTCTGAGTTATTTAACTGTAGCCACACACCCCAGAACCACTCAGCAGGGGAGTTATTTTATGGCTTGTCTCCATAGGAATCTGGGGCTTGTAAGAAAATTGTGTCACCATGCCTCTCCAAGCATGAACAACCCTTCATAAAAGGGGTAGAAGCTGACCAGCTCTGTCCTGAGAAACAGCTATGTACCCTTTCTAGCAGTGAATGTGGTTCTGCTATGTGATCATGCACAGCCTTGTTTTATGGAAATTAATCTGCTGTGATTTTTCACAGAAGTGAGGGAAAATAGTTTGTTAGGCAGTCGAACTCCTTCCTGGAGTTCGACTGCCTAACAACGGTGACACATGCGTTGGTGACTTCCCGGTGAGATTTCTGTAATGCGCTCTACGTGGGGCTACCCTTGAAGACGGTCCGGAACTGGTACAAAATAGAGCTGCCAGGGTGCTGAGGGGGACTGGGCGTGGTTCTCATATCACCCCAGTTCTCCGTCAGCTCCACTGGCTCCCCATTGAAGTCCGGGCCCAATTCAAGGTGTTGGTTCTTACCTATAAAGCCCTTAACGGCTTGGGTCCTGGTTACCTAAAGGAGCGCCTGCGACCATATATGCCCTCCCGCCCCTTACAATCGGCGGCAGATGCTCTCCTCTGGGAACCCTCTGTGAAGGAAGTGAAGAGGGTGAGCACCTGGAGGAGGGCTTTCTCTGTGGTGGCACCCCGCTTATGGAATGTGCTCCCCAGAGAGGCTCGCCTGGCGCCGTCATTATTTGCTTTTCGGCACCAGGCAAAGACCTTTTTATTTAAGAAATATTTTAATTGTTAATTAATTAATTTATTTATCAGTTTATTTGTAAATTAAATGGTAAATTAAGTTAAATTGTAAATTTTAGCTTTTTATAGGTTTATTTATAGTTTTAATTGGGGACTCTGAGATGAGCCAATTTTAGTCTGTTTAATTTTAGTTTGTTTAGTGTGAGTTGTTTGGTTTTTGTTTTATATTATATTTGTTGTGAGCCGCCCCGAGGCTAGTTGGCAAGGGGCGGCATAGAAATTTTTCAAACAAACAAATAAATAAATAAATAAAATAGATATCTCATGGAAGTGTAGTATAGAGGCTGTCGGAAAGACACTTGGTGAAATTCTTTCTTTCTGGGAGGGGCAAAGGAGCTATGCTTCACTCCAGAAGTACCCAAGAGTTCAAATACTATGCTGAACTTGTGGTAAAGGGAAGCTCAAGTCCATTTTGCCTGGATGTCTCCATTGATGAACTGGAGCTGTGGTGCAGTTACAGGAGTGGTGCAGATGGGAAATGAGAGCAGAAGTGCAGCTGTGAATCATGGTTTTCTGAGCATTGGGAAACCACAAGCCTATAAGTAGCTATAGATCAGTTTGCCTGCATGTTTAGAAACTCCAGCTGTGGCTTGGCTATCAGGAGCATCACACAAAAAGGGCATGGTCTGCAGCATTACGGACAAATGGCCAGCATCAAAATAGTTCATTTACCTCCAGATTGGAATGAGGAGGCTGACCAGTTCCTTACTGTTTGCCTTGGGCAAACAAAATTAAAGCAAAGGTCCTCAGTGAGTCAGTTCCCTGAAGGCCTACTTGGCCTACTTAACCTGTTTGAGGCATTAATTTTGTGAGCTGAGGGACTGAATGGCTACATATATGACAGTGACTATTGAGATTGTCAACTTGGTTCTAGATTCTCAGAGGTAGCATTTCTGTTAATAAAGATTTATCATATTAGATGGGGAAAGTTATATCCTACTGGCTTGGCGAATCTGAAAGGTGAAGCACTGTAGCTTAAGTTCAAAATACTGGTTTGTGGCCACTTGGAAACCCGGGATAGAATGGTGTAGTGGAAGGGGTTTTTTAAATGCCACATCCAGAGCCAGGAAACCCTGAGGCTCCAGTGGGTCCTATCAACAAGTGAGTCTTCCATTTTCCATTCCCATGGGATGCACTTCTGTGGCCACACTGCTGAAATTGGCCAAAGTGGCACACCCAAACATCAACTCTTTGTTGCTGAACTTGTGTGGAGCTAGTTTTCAGGCTAAATTTAGACTTTCTATTCATTCATAGCAATTTGCTGACACTTTTGGCCACAAACCACAACTTTATTTTTGCAAGTGCCATGAATTTTGGTGGGACCTACCATTGGCCCTAGGGCAGTGTGTTACCCCAAGGTGCATCATCAAACTGAGTGTGGCCTCACAACCTATTTTTGTCCAATACCTTAGTCCTTATGAGTTCCACACAGGAGCTATCTTGAGATGCTGTGTGTCTTCCCAGAAGAGCTAATTTCCAGGATTTGCTGGTGGGTGGTGAATTTCTTTTAATGTCAGGTAGCAATCCAGAAGTCATTTTGTTTCAGCTTTTCATAACACTTCAGCATTGTTCACAAGCATGTTGCCTTGCTTATAATCATAGCTTTCACTCCTTTTCTGTCTTTGCCTTAGGTGGAATACTGCCCATTGATCTAGGCAGGAATGCTGGGCATGATGGATCATGGCCTGATCCCAGTATTTGTAGCAAACTCTGGAGGCCAAGTTAAACCTACCTTTGAATGCAAGAGTCATTGTCATTCCAAGCTTCTTGCTATCTCCAACTATTACATTTGGGTAGTATTCAGGACAGGAAAAAAGCTTAGCTCTCTCAAAGCTAGACTTGTATAGAACTGGGAGGATATATGGAATTTATATTTTCCAAGTCTCTGCCTGTGGACTGGTACCCAAAGTAGCCTTTATGTCAGCCCTTCCATGTGCCAGGACACACTGGGAGGAAGGTTCACAGCTCTCAAGGCTGGTGATGAAGTTACTTTTGTGTGTAGCCGACCCAGAAAAAAATTGCTTAGTTGACTGAAGCATCCTACTAGGAATTGTTTTCCAGAAAATGGAGCTGTACAAAATGAATACACTGGATATAAGGGAGCTGCAGTCAGAGGGATTTGAGGAAATTATCCAGATGGGTTTTCTGTAAGCAGTTAAAATGCCCATTAGCAGTCTTATTCATATTTGATATGCTAATAAAGCTCAAATATCTCCCAGCATCAGGTTTCTGCCTATTGGCCCTGTCTGAAAGGCTTGTATATGATTGGAATGGCCCTGCAGCATGCATCCAAGACCCCCAACCAGGAGTGTGAATTGCACCAGACCCAGATATACTTCTGGATGGGTGTCTTTAGGGAAAAAAAAAAATTGAGCTGCTGTTCCTGGTTTTTCATTTGGTGCTGGTGCTTGGTTTCCTTGCTTGCCATGCATTAAAATGTTAGTGGGACAGCCAACACTCAAAAGTTTCACATTTGAGCTGATATAATGTGCTTCTGGCTGGGCAGAGCTACAACCTACAATGTGTGTTGTCTCAAGGCTCGGGTTGCAACTGTTGACAAAATGCCTGAAACTGGCTCTGTGTCCTGCATTTCTTTTTGTAATGCAGAATGTTCGCTGTCCCCTGTGTCCAGTCCCTGCTTAGATTGTCTTCAGGATTGTGCACCACGAAGGGGACAAGCTAATCCATGTTTAGAAAGGAAAAAAAAGGTCACAATTCCCAGTATGCCTGAGCTGGCAAGGATAGCTAGAGGTACACTGGCATGATGCTATCTAGACATGTGTGAGGTTGCACCCTCAAGGAGGCAAGGACTTCTGGATTTATATCAGGGTAAGCAACCTATCCCCCTCCATGTGCTTCCATCCACAATTTCCATCCTTGTCCATGGACCATGTGGGCTGCAGCTGGTGGAAATTGTCCTAAATATTTGGAAGGCATGAGGCTTCCTGCCCCTGGTGTACTAACAAAGTTCTGGATTGGTGGTTTTCTTGGGCTGGATTTTCTAGCCTGCCTGTTCTTTCTGGGCTCAGCGGGCTGTGGGGTTACAATCAATCTATCAATCTATCCACCCACCCACTCACCCACCCACTCTTATATGCTGCCCCATCGCAACAAAGCCTCGGGGCGGCTCACAACATTTAAAAATACAAACTGTGTATTAAAAACCCAACTATCTGTCCCCTCCCCCAATAGGCCTGCAAGGTAGTCTATGGTCTCTTGTTTCACACTGTTTTGTAAACATAGTCTGTATCAGTAAGCAAATGCTCTCTCTCAATCCCAAAGCAATGGCTAGGCATCCTGCTTGCAACTGCACACATCTCTTGCTGTTATGTCACCCCAATGCCCATTGCTGTGAAGCAGCAGTGATTCTTTTAAGATCCTACAGTGCCTCTTGTTGCTTTTTTACCCCGTCCCCCCCACTAGCATCTCAGGATGGCTTACCATAAAATGAGTAGAATAAGAAAAAACACCACAGCATCCCACAATTGAAATGGTAAAACCCCTGTTAAAATCAATTCAACATTAAAATGACTGGAAAATAAAAAGGGTTTTGCCTGACGCCAAAAAGAATATAGTGTTGGTGCCAGGCAAACCTCCCCGGGGAGCGTATTCCACAGCTGGGGCGCCACCACAGAGAAGGCCCTCCTCCGGGTAGACACCCTCCGTACCTCCTTCAAGGAGGGCTCCTGGAGCAGGACCTCTGCCTCAGATCTCAAGGGGGGGGGCGCACATAGGGGATCCCAGACCCAAGCCATTTAGGGCTTCATAGGTCATCACCAGCACCTTGAATTGGGCCCGGACTTAAAAGCCACTGAGAGGTCCAGGAGAACCAACAGGGACGCACTCCCCCTGTCCCTCTCCCTGCACAGGTCATCGTACAGGGCAGCCAAGGCGGATTCAGTGCTGTACCCGGGTCTGAAGCCGGACTGAAATGGGTTCAGATAATCCGTTTCATCCAAGAGCACTTGGAGTTGCCCCACTACCACCTGTTCCCAACACCTTGCCCAAAAAACGGATGTTGACTACTGGTCTATAATTGGCGGCCACCTCTGGGTCCAGGGACGCCGTCTTCAGGACAGGTCTGATCATGGCCTCCTTCATTTGTGGCAAAGTTAAACACCTCCTTAGAATCATTTCACATTTGCTGAGAAGTTAGTCTAGTTCTGCTGCCTCGTCTACATTTGATTGATACAGTTGCCAGTTCAGTCTTGTAGGTGCTCCTGCAATGCATCTTGGTAGTTTTCATACCTTGTGTTCCCAGGTGGATATTTAGTTGTTGCATAACTAATATTGGAAAGCAATCAGCTGTAGGGTTTGAGAGCCTTAAAAAAAACTAGCAAGAGATATGTCAGGGGCGAGCAAAATGTAAGGGCTCTAAACAAATTTATTTTACTTATTTATTTATTTTACAAATTTTTATGCCGCCCCCTTGCAAATTAGCCTCGGGCCGGCTAACAACAATATAAAAACAATATAAAACAATACACAATTTAAAAACTGGCCCATCTCATAGTTAGAAAGTTAAAAACAAATAACAATTTAAAATTAACAATAACGAATAATTAAACAGTTAAAATATTTCTTAAATAAAAAGGTCTTCGCCTGGCGCCGAAAAGCAAATAAAGACGGCACCAGGCGAGCCTCTCTGGGGAGCGCATTCCATAGGTGCTCCCAATGTTGAAACAGCTGTAGCTTTAAGGTACTGTGCTTAGCAGTGGCATTAAAATTGGACTGGTTGGCTTTCAGTGGTATCCTTACTTTGTCTTGATTGTGTTCAAGACAGTTTCTAGCATAGCAAGTCCCTCTTTTGGAAAATAAACTCTCTCCTTGGTTATGGGCACTGTTGGAGTAGCTCTGCTTCCTTGCTTGTTTGGTTCTTAACACTTTTGCTGACTACATTTCATGTGGGTGAATAAATAGATGGGTTGGAAAATTAAGCTTCCACCTTGCTTTCCCCACCCTTTTGATCAGTTTCTCTGCCACTTCAATTCTGGTTTGTTCTCTTATTTCCACAGTACCGAAATAGAAATTAGCAAAGTGCTGTCAACTTACCTTCCCCCCCTTTCTTGTTTCTCTTCCAGCGGGGATCTGACGAACTTTTCTCTACTTGTGTCACTAACGGACCCTTTATCATGAGCGGCAACTCTGCTTCTGCAGGTAACATTGCCCACCTGGAGAATTCAGCACTTCCTTGGGACCGAGGGCCTAGTGGAGGTTGGCCATCTTCCCTTATTTAGACCCCCTCCCCCAGTGCTTCTTCCAGTCTGCTTTGCAAGATTTGGCTACAGCAGCCTGCACTGGAGGAGCTGCCACTATTGATGCTGTCCTGTTTTTGTTGGTGGGTTTCAGTTGGAGGCCCTTCTCATTGCTTAATACCCTGACGTGTCTGCCTAGAGGCCCATGTGTAGGGTCCTGTGATACTGACATATCCTACACAGCTTTAAAACATCAGGAAAGGGCCAACCCTAGCAGAAGAGAAGGTTGTCAGCATGAATCCCAGCTCCCCAGTCCCTGGAAATTATTAGGATAGTATGCTTCCTGGATCTGTGACTTCTGGGAACTGAATGGCACCTCTTTGTTTGGGGGGGGAGCTGGCTGTGGATACTGGTCTTCCCCTGCTGCCTCTCACCGTTGGTGCCTACAATTGCAATCAAATTAAAGCCCCCTCTTCACAGTAATATCTGCAGTATTTGAATGTCAGGGTTATTGGGGAGCATTATTCCAAAGCTGATTAATTAGTATTTGGCGGGAGTCCAGCCCCAAACATGGCTAGTGTGAGGGTGGGGCTCCCGCCAAGACTTCAGTTCTTCTTCAACCGCCATCGTGACTGGATCCATCGATTCCAGTCAAGGGTCGCACTGGAGCCCTTCAGGTTCAGAGCACAACCCTTTGCAGGGCCCTAGCTTTTGCATTCCATTGGATGAGCCTGCTCGAGACCCTGCCCAAATAATCCGATTCTCAGATAGGAGACCCCCATCCTCCCTACCCAGCCAACATACAGACAGGACGGAGCATTTCTCAGAGCGAGGGGGGAGATGGCCGAGATCGTGGTTGCGCTCCTGCAGAAAAGATGGGTGTGATCTTGGCCATTCCCCGCCCCCAGCACGATCATAGCCATCTTCCCACTCGGGGGGGGGGGGTAGGGAGATGACCGCTATCACAGTCACCACCCAATGTGGTGTTCGCAACCTGAGTCAAAATGTTTATGAAATTTTTGATCGCAACCCAATTTGGTCGTGAACTGAGGTGTTCGTGACCCGAGGTACCACTGTACTATTTTCCGTAAAGATAATGTTCTCCGACCTGACTCTACCTTCCTACCTAAGGTAGTTTCTTATTTTCATATCAATGAGCCTATAATTCTACCTTTGTTCTTTCAAAACCCCTCTACTCCTATCAAAGCCACTCTACATTCCCTGGAAGTGAGAAGGGCTCTTGCCTTTTATAAATCAAGACCCCAACCTTTCAGGCAAACTCAAGACTGTTCATTCTGTATGGTGAACCACACGAAGGAAGCCCGGTTTCCCCTCAGAGGCTCTCCAGGTAGATCATCCTTACCATATCCTTGGCCTATGACCTCTCCAGCCTCCAGCTTTCTGGACCTGTCAAAGCTTACTCGACTAGAGCTACATCCACCTCCACTGCACTCTATGCTGGGGTATCCCTTACTGACCATCTCTTAAGGCAGCAACATGGTCAAGCCCATGGACCTTTGTTTGGCACTACTGCCTTAATGTCAGATCCAGAGAGGACTGCACCTTTGGCAGAACCGTCCTCTCTGCTATACTTCACTGAGTGACACCACCCTCCTCCCCGAGGTAAGCATGCCAGTCACCCATATGTGTGATGCACAGAGACCACGAAGAATAAAGACAGGTTTCCTTACCTGTAACTGTCGTTCTTCGAGTGGCCATGTGTGCATTCACACATACTCGCCTGCCATCCCCTCTGGTGTCTCTCTTGACACCTGGGTTTTCTTTTAGTGTCACTGATGCACTCATGATGGTGGTCTCAGCAGGAGCCCCAGCCTCACGCTAGCTGTGTTTGGGCCCAGGCTCCCGCCGAATACTAATCAATCAGCTTTGGAATCTTTCCGAAAACCATTCCACCCAAGCGTGAAGAGCCCATATGTGTGAATGCACAGATGACCACTCGAAGAACAACAGTTACAGGTAAGGAAACCTGTCTTTCTGTGCTACAGAGTGGCTTTCTGCTGAATATTAGCTGAAGCCTTTTGCGGAACCTGTTAAGGCCTGTCGGACTGGCATTTGTCAGTTGGCTGGTAAACAGGGGAGTCATTTTTAAAAACACTTTTCCATTATCTTGCACCTTCAGTCTTCATTGTCTTAGCCTTTGGGCCAGGGTGCCCCTGTGAATCTGAACACTTAGTTGTTTGTGGTTAGGTGTCAGTTAATGTAGCATGGTAGAATGTAGCCCAGAAGCCCTGCATGGCAGTCCTGGGGATCTATGAAAGGCCACACATGGGTGGACCAAACTGTGCCTTAAATCAGCAACTTGCTGGTTCCATCCTATCATGGCAATGTGCTGTGCGACTCATGTGGTTCATTCCTGGCACTGGCCTGGGCTGACATATTAAAAGCTCCATCATATTTAGAAGAACCACGCGCTGGGTTATTGCAACAGAAGCATAGGGAAAGGCACCATTCCCCAAGAATGTGGTTTCAGGCAGACTCCATGATGTTGTGGCCTCCAGGCCAGCCCCAGAAATACTGCTTCTCTGTAAACTCAAATGTGGTAGCTGTCAACTTGGGGAAGAACTTTTAACTGAATTGCAGACACCTTAAAATATAGATAACCAACAATATTGCTGAGATACAGGATGTGCTGCCAATCAAGTGCACACTCCCTTCTCAACTGTGGTTGGAAGGAAAAGTATTAGTCCTGTTTGGACACCTCACAAGAAGGCTAGACCCCCTGGAGAAAGGGGGGAAAGTCAAAGGCAGAAGAGGAAAGGGGAGATGAAATCAGAGCTGGGTTAACTCCAGAAAGGAAGCCATAGCCTTGAACTTAGATGAGCTAAGCAGGGCTGTTGTGGGGAAGACATTTTGGAGGGCATTCATAGAATAGTAGAGTTGGAAGGGGCCACAAAGGCCATCAGGTCCAACCCCCTGCTGGTGCATGACACCAAGTTCCACCATCCCACTCAGGTGGCTGCCCAGTTTCTTTTGAATGTCTCTGGTGTGGGAGAGCCCCCCGCCTCTCCAGGCATCTGGTCCCACTGTCCTATCGCTCTGACCGTGGGGAAGTTTTTCCTGATGTCCAGCCTGAATCTGGGTTGTTGCAACTTGAGCTGATTATTCCGTGTCCTGCACTCTGGCATCAGCAAGGAGAGATCTTGACCTCCTTTGTGTCGGCCTTTGAGGTGCTTATAGAAGGATACCATGTCCCCCCCAGTCTTCTCTTGTCAAGGCTGAACATGCCCAGTTCCCTCTGTCTGTTCTCAGAGGGCAGTGTTTCCAAACCCTGGATCATTTTTGTTGCCCTCCTTGCCTTCGTTCATAGGGTGGCCATAAGTCAGAGCTGGCTTGATGGTGTATAACAATAAGCCAACAGGCAGCATCTTCTCAGGTTGCCTGTAGCCATCTTAAACTATCCCTTAGCTGTACCAGTTGTATTGCTTTGGCCAGCCACAAATTACCAGGGTTAGAGCTAAGCCCCTGAAGAAAGTGGAACTCCAGCAGCAGGGGCAGGAAGCTGGTATTTCCTTTGTGGGCAGCTTCATGTATATTTGGTGTCTTTGCAACTGGTACAAATATGGGTGGATGCCTCTTTTGCCCATTCCAGTTGCTACCTGTAGCACTCTATAACAAATGCAATATACAATAAATACCAGCTCTTCATGAATCACTCTTGCGCGTGACTAAACTACATTCGCGAGTGGCTGACCCTATTAAGGTGCTAGAGGTGGTGGTGGGGTATCTAATACCAACTGGTCTAAGTGGTGATTGACAGGGATAAAATTGGATCACAAATTGAATGAGAATTGCTGTTTATATGTTTGCAGTAGAAGCTGTGAAGTGGGCACGCAACTCAAGTTACTCAGCTCATGTTCTAGGTTCAGTGTGAGCAAAGTGGTATGACTGGCTAGACCATGGGTCCTCAAACTACTGCTTGCAGGACAGATCCAGCCCGCCATGGCCATCCAGCCAGGCCGCACTGCTGTTTGCCGCCCGCGTGCATGGGGAAGTGGTGGTTTGCTCCTGTGCGCAGCGCGGGGAGGGGGGCAGGTCGTGGCTCACTCGATGGTCTCTGAGTGAGCAAGCTGCTGCCGCCTCTGCCACCTGCCTCCCATATGCGCACGGTCACTGCTGCCGTGCAGGGAGGGGGGAGGTGGTGGCTCACTTGATCGGAGATGGTCTCTGAGCAAGCAAGCCACCGCTGTGCATGCCCGATGCCGCCTCGCGTGTGCCTGATGGCTCCTCACCGGCCCGCGTGTGTAGCCGCCACCTTTCAACTGGCCCCCTATTGAAAAAGTTTGAGGACCCCTCGGCTAGACCATGCCAGAGACATAACCCATTTCTTTTGTTCCAGCCAATGGAAATGACAGCAAGAAATTTAAAGGTGACAGCAGAAGCACAGGAATTCCATCCCGAGTAATCCACATCCGTAAACTGCCAAGTGACGTTACAGAAGCTGAAGTTATATCCTTGGGGCTACCATTTGGCAAGGTCACAAACTTACTCATGTTAAAAGGAAAGAATCAGGTATGTGAGCCTTTAACTTTAAGAACTGTTGCTCTGTCATCATCCAGCATTCCCTGAACTGGTTCCCTCCAGATGTGTTGGATGACTGTTCTCTGATCTGTAGTCCTGGGAGTGACAAGCATTCTGAGGCAACTCATCTGGCAAGGCACCTGGTTGGGAAAAGATGTCAGCATTGTATTGTATAGCTTTCTCTGTAAAACTTTTAACTTCAGCCTTCGAATCAGATAGTGTTTATCTATTTAGATATGTGAGGGCGTCACCCACACAAAGTACCGTATTTTTCGCTCTATAAGACGCACCTGACCATAAGACGCACCTAGTTTTTAGAGGAGGAAAACAAGAAAAAAAAATATTCTGACTCAAATGGACACATAATCACAGGCACATTCCCCATGGGCTGCACAGCTGACAGACTTACTGCACACACGTATTCGCTCTGTAAGACGCACAGACATTTCCCCTTCCTTTTGAGGGGGAAAAGTGAGTCTTATAGAGCAAAAAATACGGTAGCTTACATAAAAGCAAGACACACAATGCCACTTAAACAAGGTTGCAGCAGCTTGTAAAGGACATATCCAACCCTTCCAAGGGATGCTGTTTTCTCCTATGCACAGGCTTAATAATGGGATTATAGCCATCATGTGCCCACCCTCCCCCAATGCTTGAAATGTCTCCCTGAAGTCTTAGTTACTGGCAGGAAGAGCCTTGAGTATTAATGTGATATTGATGCTTCAGCAGTGGCACTCAGCATGTTGGTTAATCCTGAGAACTATCTGGAACATGGGGGCATCAAAGGGCAGAGGCACATTTTTTTTTTTTTTTAATGGCTGTAGTAGGAGGAGGCAAATCAAAAGCGAAAGCACTGAAGTGCGTCTTGGTCTGAAGGCAGTAGCTGAGAATGCCGAGTGCACTTAGGAGGTTAAGGTTGGGCTTAGAAATCAGATGCCAGAGTTGGCACTTGCATGTAGAAGCCACACTTGCATGGCTGCTGGTTACAAGGCAAGCAGTTTTGAGCAATAGTATCTGCAGCTCATGGGCCTGGCTTCATTCCAGACTCTGAATTGCCAGAGCACTGTTTTAGCAGACAAAGTTCCAGGTTCAAGCTAGGTAGGGTTGGGAAAAGGCCCCAGCAGGAAACCCTGGGATGAAACTCTGGCTGATGTTCCTCCAGCTGGTGCCTCAGTTATGATGTGCGATTTGCTTCATGCAGACTTCCCCCAGCTGGGGAAAGCCCAAAAGAAGCCAAGTTGGCTTTGTGGCTGAAGCACTGTGGTCAGGGAGCCGACCTAGCTGGGCTTTCCTCCTTCATGGGCGAGAGGAGCAAACAGGCTTGGGCACAACTTTGAAGCATGGATTGAGGATGCAGCAGCATCATTTCTCTTTGGTGGTGAAGGTGAAGGGAGCAGCACAGCAGCTGAGCTGCTCTTACATCCCTCTTATCTACACAGGGCATGTCTTTGGGGAGGGGGGCTTTGCTTAACCCCCTTGGCCAAATTGGCCTATCTGGTGTGGCTGGTGCTGGAACGATAGTCTGACTCTGCATAAGAGACTTTTTGGCATATTTTAGGGAGCTTTGTAAAATTCATGGAAAGAAGTTGAGCTTGAGCACAAGAAAACTAGGCAGGTGACTTACTGAACCTGCAATAGGGTTGAAGTGACTTTCTATTCAGCCCCCACCTTCCCAATTTGCAACATTTAAATCCTCCCTAAATCCGAGGGCAGGTCAATGCACATAATATCTGGAGGTCTCCCTGCCAAGTGCCTTAATCATTTCTTCAGACAGGTCAAAATATTGTTGTTATTCTTATTGAGGATGCAAGGGGCTGCGTGTGCAAACAGCTTGCTCATAAATTCAGAGACGTTCAGGTTAGAGACGCTTGTGCATCATAATAAACAGGCACTGTGTTTTTTGTGGCATACTGAGGGTGACCACTTGGAGGAGGGCCTTCTCTATGGTGGCGCCCAGACTATGGAATATGCTCCCCTGAGAGGTCTGCCTGGTGCCGACTACTCTTTCTGGTGCCATGTAAAGACCTTTTTATTTTCCCATCATTTTAATACAGTGCTACTTTGGCTCACGAACTTAATCCATTTCAGGACTCTGGTCGTGACCCAAATTGGTCGTGAGCCAAGTCAAATTTCCCCATAAGGGTCAATGTAAATAAGGTTAATCCGTTCTGCAGCTATTTTTTTTTTACTCTCAAAAATTTGAAGCAAAATGACAAAGAACAACAAAGAGCACGGCCATCTTCCCCCCCCCAGCGATTGTGCGGGGGGGGAGGGGGAGACGGGTGCAGGTGTGCTGAGGGGGAGATGGAGGGAAGACGGGCGTGCTCGCAATCGTCACCCAATGCAGAGTTCGCAACCTGCAGCAAAATTTTTATGAAATTTCTGTTTGCGACCCGATTTGGTCATGAGCTGAGGCATTCATGAGCCGAGGTACCACTGTAATTTATAATCTTAATAAATTAACATTTTTAGTCACATTTTCTTTTTTCTCTTCTTTTTAATTCTGAACAATTGTTATAATTGAATGTTTTAATGTTTATTGAATATTTTAGTTGTATTTTATATGATTATTTAATTTAAGCTGTCCTGAGGCTGTGCAAAGGATGAGATAGAAATATTCTAAACAAATAAATAAATCCTCTCAGGCTTTCATCGAAATGAACACAGAGGAAGCCGCTAACACCATGGTGAGCTACTACACCACAATCGCTCCCGTCCTCCGGAGCCAGCCTATCTACATTCAGTTCTCTAACCATAAAGAGCTGAAGACAGACAACTCTCCAAACCAGGCCGTGAGTCCAGCTTTGCCGCATTCCTGGGAGCTCTGGTCTCAGCTGTGTCCTGTGACTTGGCCCTGTGCAGGAAGGAACTTGACAGTGTCAGCTTTGGGCTTTGTGGCGGGTCTGTGGCATAGTTAGGTAGAGGGGGAGACCATGCCAAACTCCTGTATTGGATCATACCAAAGCCTTTGATCCTGCATAGCACAATGCGACTTGCTGGAAAGCATTCAGGCACATGTTTGCCCATGCAGTAGTTCTGAAATTTAGGCCACAGTTATTCCCATACCGCAAGTGGAAAGTCTGGGGTGGAGAATAGCTTGCATGAGCACTGCCTGGTTTGTGTGTGCCATGAGCACAGCTGGCTCTCAGTAGTGCAATGGGGGGTGTTTGATGCAGAAGGAAATGGTAGGGTAGTGTGCCCACCCCCCTCCTCCCTGATGCACAGAAACGTTTTGGCTCTGCAGCGCACCCAGGCAGCCCTGCAAGCAGTGAACTCAGTCCAGTCTGGGAACCTGGCGCTCTCTGCTTCCGCCGCCGCAGTGGATGCTGGCATGGCCATGGCCGGTCAGAGCCCAGTCCTGAGGATCATTGTGGAGAACCTCTTCTATCCTGTGACCCTTGACGTCCTGCATCAGGTGAGGGTGGCCTTCCGCACGGTCCAGCACCCTCCACGTGGCAGAGCTTGCCACAGCAGGCAGCAAGTCCCTGGGGAGGGCTGTGTTGTGTCTGGACAACACCCTCTGAGCCTCAGGCTGTCTTCCCCTTCCTCATGGTAGCACATGGCATTCAGTTTGGTAAAAGCTCAATTTTTGCTGCAGCACTGCAAGGGCATTGCTGGGTTTGATAGTTCAGACTTGGGACTCCTCAGGCAGGCCCAGCAGACCAGCCATGATATCAGGGTGGAAAGCATCAGGTCTGGGGGTCAGCGCAGTCCTCTTGGAGCCCCAGACCAGTCCTTGAGTTCCCCAGAAGGCCATGCTGTTGACCCTGGCTTCATTTCCCCTTTCTCTAGCCATTGAGCAGTTACTGTTTTTTTCAGCTCTCCTGCAGTGCTTGTCCTGAAAGGTCCAACATCCCTCTACTAAGGGTTGGTGACTAACAGTTGGTGCTCCAGGTTATAATCTTACAGGGATGGGTATAAACTTCAAAAACAGGAGGCATATGGGCACCCAGTGCAAAGTTGATTTCACACCTTCCCTGTCTTTCTGCCCTGTGCTTTTTGCTCCAACATTTTCTGCTGGATCAACAGTTTTGCCTCTTAGCAGGATCATTGTGGGAGGGGAGGGAGGAGGTTGCAGAGGGGTCAGCATAGCTCAAATCCTGCCCTCACCAGCTTCATTGCCACCCCCTGAAACGCCCCTTCCTCGACTTCATCGCAAGGCTGCTTTCCTCACCTTGGGTCTTCCCAAATGGGCTGTGAGGGAGTGGGAGTGGGAGTGGGTGTTGTCTCCCACTGCAAATCTGGGAATCTGAGCTCTCTGGCCCTTGGATGCAGCCTCAGGGCCATGGGATTGCTTTCTCCAACCATCATTAGCTGGCCATACCCATTACCCTTTTGTTCTACTCTCCACTGGAATCCAGCCCTGAGAGCTTCTGGAAAAAGCAGTTCAGGGTTTGGGCTGGTGGAGTTCTGCACTGCTGTGCTCTGACAAACTGTCTTGTGGGCTGAGTGTGGGTTCAAACCCAATGGTGGGAGGACTGCAGTCCCTGAGCAGTGTTGCTACTAACCATTCCAGAGCTGTGCTCTGCTTTCTAAGTAGGCATAATCCCTGTCTTTATCAGGGCAAGGAATTAATCAATCAATCAATCAATCAATCTGAGCTGCTGCAGTGGAAGCAAGCTAAAACACATAATCATGAGTTCTGTCCTGGGTGTATTTTAAGCTCTCACATGCATTAACTCCTTTTACAAAAGAAGACTTTGCCACTCAGCAGGCCACTCGTCCAGACTCAGTATCCCAGAGTCCACTCCCAGGTCAGCTGCATACGCTTGGCTTCCAAGCAGGAGTCCGCCTGCTCTTCTGTTTCTCAAGCCCAGCTTGCCTGCAGGAAATGCTTCTGAGTTCCCAAAAGCCTCTGTCAGCGAAACACCTGGCTCTTTCTGTGCTTGCTCCAGGCCTGGGGCTGCAGCAGCTCAGTCCTCAACCCACCAGAGGAAACAGTGGGGCGGGGCTCTTCCCACCCAGCAGCAGGAATGCCTGTGGGTTTCTTACCTTGCCTCTGGTGCCATTTAGAGCTGCCCAAGCCCACACAGGGTAGTACCTTGGGAAATTGCAAGGAAAGCAGTCTGTGGGGTGTGCCTTGGGCAAAGCTTCATTGTGTAGAATTCTGTGTCGGCAGCTGCAACATTAATTGGTGCATTCAGACTTCCATCTCTGAGATAGGAATTGCAATGCTGCAGTCCCAGGTTGGTGTGTTTTTTCTCCGCAGTGTGAATGGGACTCCTTCCCTTTCCTCTGCATGGCAGGAAATGCCGCAAGGGAGCAGTGCTTCTGAAACAGCCTCGTATGATTTCCCCAACTTGTCCTGTGTGTACAGATTTTCTCCAAGTTTGGCACGGTGCTGAAAATAATCACCTTCACCAAGAACAACCAATTCCAGTCACTCTTGCAATATGCAGAGCCTGTGAGTGCCCAGCATGCCAAGCTGGTGAGTTCCTGCCGTCTCTTCTGTTTTGAATTGTCTTCAGATCCCAGTGGAAGTGTAACACAAGAAACAACTTAGTAAATCTGTATGGAGGGTAGCCAACATTGTCTGGGACACTGTTTTGACACTGCAGAGAAAATCTGAGCTTAAGAAACTGGGAACTTAAGAAACTGAGAGTTTCAACCACAGCGCTAATTTTTAAGAACACTAAGATGCCAGTTGGAAACAAAAGAAAAATTGCTGACCTCATAATCATGGCAGCTCTTGGTAATTACCGAGGGGTGGGGGATGCATGCTATTAGGTTAAACATTCCTGCCCTTCACTATGCAGGCATATTTTAGGAGGAAGCAAAGAAGGGCCATGTTTTCCTTTCCCCACTCTTAAATAATCCTCCCCTAGCTCTGTGTAAGACAACAAGGAAAGACCTTGATGTGGGGCAGGAAGAGGGCATCCTTTTGTCCCTTTCATATTCCTGAACCTTCCAGGGATTCCTAAAGGGAAGGCAGTCTCTTTGGTGGTGGGGACCTACTGAAACCCCATTTTTTCAGGCTTCACTTGCATGAATAGATATACATTGGTGCATGTTTAACAGAGACACAAACATGGCACTTTCCTGGTCTGATAAGAGTCCTTGCAGGCCACTCCCTGGACAGGGCTTTAAAATTGAACTCCCATGTCTGTACGAGTACTTGGAACACATCTGGAGTGTCTAGAATTGTTTTAATTAAAGTGCCTTTGTTGGCTCGAATGCAACGAGTCCTCTGCTCTGCCTTCCCTGCAGTCTCTTGATGGACAGAACATCTACAACGCCTGCTGCACACTCCGCATTGACTTTTCCAAGCTTACAAATCTCAACGTGAAATACAACAATGACAAGAGCAGAGACTATACTCGGCCCGACCTGCCCTCTGGAGACAGTCAGCCCTCTCTTGACCAGACCATGGCTGCTGCTTTTGGTGAGCATGTGTCGCAAGTTGGCCAGGGTCTGTTTTGAGCCTTTCTTTAGCAATGAGGCCACATATTGTCCTTGGACCAGCCACTCTCAACCTTATCAAGTGGTTGAGAGAGCTTGCTGGGAGCACATGCACGAAATACTAGTGTGTAGTAAGGTTTGTGTCAGGGTTTTCAGAGGTGTCAGCCTTTGTGGGAAGGTGGGGCAGGTTGTGGCAATGGAGGGGAGAGAAGAGCATGGAGGATTTTGTTTCCAAGTGACATGTTCCAGAGGTGTTGCCCTGCTTGTCAGCAGCAAAAAAAAAAAAAGCTATGGGCACTTTAAAAGAGGAACAGTATGACAGAAGAAGCATTTGAAGATGTCTGTCAGAGCTTATGTCTGCCTCCGGGAATGCAACCCCTGACAATATCTGCAAAATGGAATTCACCCCCTCAGCTTTAGAGGGAGAGTAGACAAACCCAGGAAGGTCTGTCTGGGACTGCTTGTTGTCATGACTACAGAGCCCTCCAGGTTTGGAGGCACTCAAACTCTGAATGCCAAATTGGGATGGGAGGGGACACCAGGAGCAGGCTGATGACCTCAAGCCCTGCCTGCCAACTTTCTGGGGACAGAGAGCAAGCTGGTCTAGTGAGCAGGATGTTAAATTTGGTTCTGGAGTAAGCAACTGGTACCCCCCTGGATGCTTTGACCTGCAGTTTCCCTCAGTCCTCACTAGTATAGCCTGTGGTGATGAATGGTGGGAGTTGTAGCCTTCCAAATGCCTTTGGCCTGCAGCTCTGCAACCTTGAACTAGGGGTAGTTCATCGGGGCTTAGCAGGGGAGGAAAAAGGTGTGATTAAAACTCAGCCAGGCATCCAGTGAGTTTGTTGGAAATTTGAGCCCTGGGTAAGAAAGGTGAATTATTGCAGACAGCGAATCTTCTCTCGCCCCCATGAACTGCATGACCACTCATTGCTCTCTCTTTAGGTGCTCCAGGGATTATTTCTGCCTCGCCTTATGCAGGGGCTGGCTTCCCACCTGCTTTTGCCATTCCTCAAGCTGCAGGTACTGTTTCTTCAAAGTCCAGCTGCCTTCCCCATCGTAGTTCATGGTTTTGTTGTACCGATGTTGGCCCACTCCCCCTACCCTCCCTTACCTTTTGGTTCATTCTACTGCGGTCTGTGAAGCAGCAGATAAGGCACAACAGGCTGGAGGGCCTGGCAAGGGATGTCATTTATGAAACCATGGAACATAATTCCAGAACCTATTCCAGACAGGCCTGAGAACTGAAGTCTTATGAAGGTCCTGTGTCTCTCCCCCCCCCCCCCATGTCAAGTTGCTTTACAAATTCCTCTTCACTTCAAAAATGGGCTTTTTGTACACCCAAAGCCCCCTTGGGTGTGATTACTCAGTATAGCTCCCCTCCCTCCCCCAGAGCTGGTTGTGTTACTGGGTCTCATTTTATCCACAGCAACTCCAGTGATTTAGGGCCAGACCGCTGAGATGTCTCATTGGCGAGGTCTCAATCTGCCTTTCTTTAAATACCCTATTTTCCTCTAAACCTAGCAGTTAGGGTGAGATACTTCTCTTGGGAGGCAAGCACAGCTTGAAATGGATACCTTTCCTTCCCCAGACCTCTCTGTTCTTCCTGCCTTTTCTCCCCACTCAATAGATACTCAGCAAATCACTGAACTTGCTTGGTCCTCATTGGGCTGCACCCTCCCCCCCGGGCTGCATGATGTTTTGTACTAGGTACTAAGAGCCCTTGTTAAAAGAGCCCAGCTCGGATTTGGTTGTAAGACTTTTCCTCTGACATCTCATTAAAATGATAACACCACTTCCTAAAAGAGCTTGGTTTCATGGCCAGTTTGCAGCAGCATCGAATTCTGGCTGGGGGGAACTGTTTTGGCTAAAGCCTTTGAAGTTGGGGAGAAAGGAATTAGAGGTCCTACAGCATAGGTCCTCAAACTACGGCCTGCAAGACGGATCTGGCCCGCACTGGTGCCCCCCCCCCCCCCAACGTGCATGCTTGCTGCGTGGGCGGGAGGTGATGGCTTGCTCACTCAGAGATGGTTTTGGACTCGCTGGGATATCTTCGAGCAAGCCGTTGCTGCACGTGCCCAACACCACCTCACGCGCACTCGACGATGCCTCACCAGCCCGCACGCCCAGGCCCCCTCTCCTCACCGGCCACATGTATAGCTGCCGCCTTTCAACTGGCCCCCTATTGAAAAAGTTTGAAGACCCCTGTCCTACAGCTTTAATAATCCTAAATTGCTGCCCTTTTAGGGATTCTAGTACAACTCCAGCATTTGGTGAGGGTGTCTAAGGTCCAGAATTTCCATGTCTCCCAGTGGTAGCCTTTGCCAGCCCTGGTAGCTTTTAAGCTCAGTTGGACTCTGTTGGACATTGTGGGCTGACTGAGCTGAAAAGCACCTGGTTGGGGAAGGCTACCTTGGAGCATACATGGATGGAATTGATTTCTAGGATATGCAGCACACAATGTTCAGAAGTGTATGTCTGACAGGCCCATATAGTAATCCTGCTGGAAGCTTCAGTGTATTCCTTCTTCTTCTGTATGCCATAGAAACACACAAACTGGTTCCCCCCCCCCACAGTATCCCCCCCCAGTATGAGTGATGTATAAGAGAAGAAAGCTGTTGGCGTGTTTCTAATGGCTATGCAGCAACCAATAGCAGCAAAAGGGCCTCAACACGAGCCCATTGCCTGGATGCCTGAGCTGGGGGATGGGTACCCCTTGCAAATGACTGGAATGTATGCAATTGTGTTTTGATATGTTGTGCATGCTAAAACAGTGAGGCACTTCTGGCATGCATTGGTGGAAATATCTGGCAAATGCACCGCTTTGTGTGTCTTCCCCTTGCCTGCTTCTCCTCATGGTGAATTTGCTTTAATAAACGTGTCAAAGTTGTGCAGAACTTAATTAAAACCAGATGTCTGGTCTGTTCAACTCCCAAGGAGAGCAAAATGCACCCCCCCCCAATGTCCTTTGTGCCCATCAGTGGTTGAGAGCAGAGTTGTGAGCAATGCTGGACTTGGAGAGACTTCAGCCCATTAATGATCTGCCCATATGGTCACTGAGTGCTTGCGTGAGGGTAGAAAGGGCACAGGAACACTTCAAGAGACACATGGGTCAGAGCAGCTTACCTTTGCTCCACACCATAGCAGAAAATGTGCTGCAGTCTTCCGCACTGGTTAATATGCTTTAATTTTTCCAGGCCTCTCAGTTCCAAATGTACACGGAGCCCTTGCCCCTTTGGCTATTCCATCTGCAGCTGCAGCTGCCGCAGGACGGATGGGTATTCCTGGCCTTACTGGGGCAGGGAACTCCGTTCTGCTGGTTAGCAATTTGAACCCAGAGGTTAGTGGAAGCCTTGTTATAATCTCTTCTGTCCAACCTGTCTCGTATTTTTTGCTTCCTTCTAGTTACTTTCCAATCTCACTTCTCTCTGAACTGCTTGTGCTGGCGCTTGTGCTGGCGCATCACAATGCAGAACCTTTCCTCTTTCTGAAAGGGAGCATCGAAAATGAGAAAGTCTGGCAGCCTAGCATAACTCATAAGAGCCGTGGGTGAAAGGCTTGTACCTGTTGATCCTTTGGTGTAAACCAAAGGTGTTAAAGGTCTGCTCTCACTCCCCAAAGTGCAATTCCAAAAAGTCTCCATTGTGAACTCCCCCACCTCATTTTCACCCACTATAGTTCTGTCTCTACTTGAGTTGTCTTCACAATGGCAAAAATCTGGTAGTTTCTCCTTTGGCATGCTGTAACTTGTAAGCACTTCAGTTGGAGTTGACAGAGTTGGTTCCATTCCCCTTCATGGGGTGTCTCCGCCCTCTCCTCCCCTGCCCACTTAAGCCTCATTTTACCTTTTGCAGATAAATGTTTCCTTTGCCATGCCTTGATGCATTCCCCTTTGCCAAAGTCCTTTGAAATTATGTGCCTATTTTTGCTCTTTGACTCCTGAATAATTTTACATTTTCAGTCCTATTTAACCTTGTTCTCCACTTTATGAATTGAAACTTTTGGGGCATGTTAAAAATTGAAGCCCGGTATCTTCTGCATTAAGGGTGCAATTCAAGAGAACCATGTTGCCTTTGAACTGGGTTTCTGTGGAACTCTGCTTCCATAATGCAAAGTGTAAATTGCATGTGGGCTTTTCTTTGTCATGGGCAGTGCACATTGCTTGTACCCTTGTGCCTGAAACAGAAGCTGTATCTAGAAGCTGGATTTTTACTGGAGTTGTATCAGAAGCTCCAAAGCAGAGGCATGGATGAGAGAATTGCTATCATTTTTAAACTTAATAGGAGATTAAATAATCTGTTTTGCTATTCCTTTTTCTGTCCACTGTAACTGTTTTCTTCAGGACATGAGATTTTGTCAGCAATGCTCACTTGCTCCCAATGTGGTCTTCAGTATTATGGATGATTAGGTCTCTGGCAACCATCATGTTTCCTTTTGTCAAGCCTTTTCTTGAATAAGGACCTCAGCAAGATTCATGTTTCTAGTCCCTGTTAAGTAGAAACATGGCTTTCCAAACAATCAGTTGGTTTACTGTACAGAATGTACATTCAGTATCACGCACACCAAATGGTACTGAGCAGATTACCCCTTTTCCTGGTCAGCAAAATTCTGGAAGGACACTATGCTTCCATGCTCCTACTCCATAATGTCTTGAGTGCTGTGGGGCAAGATGGGCATAAACCCAGCCCTGCATATTTTGGAGTGCACACACTCTTTTCTCCATCAAAATGGCTTTTGTAGAAAAGAGGTGGTGGCAGGAGAGGAAAAGGCAGTTAAGAGAAAAGGGATTGCTTTGCCTACCTCCTTAAATTCAGCACCTCCAGGCTCAAAGGATTGCATGATTGAAAGATGCCAAATGGAGAGCATTCCTAAACCACCCACCACTGCTTGTGCACTAGAGCCGTACCTGCCAGAATTGGGTCCTTTTTACCTTGTGGTTGGTGCCTGGTGAGGATTGCTGAGCAACCGATTTCATGCCTCATTTATGTATGTGTGTGGTTTTGTTTTTTTTAACTTGCTCATCCATCCAGCTTCTCCTTTGGGCTAGAAACCATGATATTCTGTAGTGAAGCTGAACTAATGACTCCAACTTTATTTTCCCATTGCTTGTATAATCAGTGTTATAGAAACTTAATCTGTGCAATGCAGTTAAAGAGGCAGTATTCTCCAGAGGGGCTGCTCCCCTCCCCCCGACCCATAGCACCCAGCCCTGAAAGGGCAGCTTATGAGTGAACGGTGGCAGCCGAGGTACCTAGTCATGTGAGTTTTTTTCACATCCTGCTGGTGTTTGCAGTGGGGCTAGATAGAGCCTCCATGTCAACAAAGGAGGGAAAAGCTCTGTTGCCAGGGTCTGCCTGTTTTTGCCTTCGGGGCCAGGTTGAACAAACAGGCCCCGTGGAATTGGAATAGCTGCCCCAGCAGTCCTTTTTGCAGCTAGTCCCAAATGGCCTGGCTCACAGAGCATGTGAGGTGGACTGGAATCACGGCTAGGGAGTATGCGACCCCCCCCATCCTTTTAGGAAACTCAGTCCTTCCTGCTCCATGGAAAATAGAGGGGTCCAGCAACCCGCAATGCAAGTAAGGTCAGGGGTGACTTTCTAATGGGTGCTCTTGAGCCCCAGGGGCAGCCTTTCCCAGCCTGGGTTTGCTGATGGATTGCTGCATCCCTCAGCCTGTGAGACCAGCGATCTGATCAGGGGAGTGCCCCTGTTCCCCTCCTCTAACCTACAGGCACACATGGAATCAGAAACAGGTGCTCAGTTGGTGCTCACAGTGGACCTGAGGCTGTTTCAGCTCAGTGGGTCCCCAGAAATACTCCCGAGGAGCCCCCTCTTGCTGCAGCCTTTGCTTGCTTCATGGAGGGCCTGCTGAGCTGGAAGGAGTGCTCGGTGTTTGAGACATGACTTCTGCCACACCAGGTACTCTGCATTAAGAAAGCAACAGGCCTAGCTTCCCTCCCTGCATTAAAAATGTCCTAGCTGGGTCACAGTGTCCTGGCAGCTGGGTCATGGGGGATCCAGCCCTGTCCAGATGGAAGTGGAGTGTGTCTAAGAGACAGGGCAGATGGAATGGGTTTGGTGCCGCCAGCCCACATATTTGCAGTTCCCCTTTTCTTTTGTGGAATTCCTGCAGTTCTATAGAAGCCAGTTTTAAGGCTGGCTTAAATGTGTCAGGAGTCCCTGCTGGAGAGACTCTTTGAGTGCTGCCCTCAGATTTGGGAGGGAGTGCCTGGAATGCCACCTGAGAACTTAAGCACTGACAGCCTGCTGCCCCAGCCACTTTCTCCAAGGCATCATTTGTTTGAAGAGCTTTTCAAGGTGGGGCAGGGGAGATGCTTCAGACCTGGATGCTACCTTAAGCCCTTCCCAATTTTTCTCCTTGCAGCTTTGGAGGGTCTCTGCCTCAATTTCTTGGTGTTATCACTGTCAGAATTCAGACCTTTGTACCCTGAAGTCACTCAGTTGCAATGCTGCCTCTCGCTCTTAGATATACCTTAAGTAATGTGCTCCTCTTTTATTGTTGTGTTCCACTAGGTTAAAAAGACCCATTAACTAGTTTTTCTGTAAAACAGTGTTGTATATTTTAGAAATCTATAAATCTTTACTGATGGAACACTACATATTTCTTTTATGTATTTACTGACTTGTGTTTTTTGCTGGTTTTTTCCTTTCTCTCCACCCCATCCCTCAATATTTTTTTTCTCTCCTTCTCCCTGATCCGGAATTTCTTTGCCAACTGACTGCACGGTACTTCTGCTTCCTGTTGTTGCTTGAAACAAATATATACACATATATAAATGCCCCCCTCAAAACAAAACAAAACAAAAAAACCAAACCTTCCTGCTCTTCGGAAACCAACTTGTCCTTCAATATTAACCATCTTGAAAACTTCATCATCCATCAACCAATTTCGCCATTTCCTGCGGAGACTCTACCTTTCCTCCGTTGTCGACGATTTGCGCAACCTTCGCTCTCCCCTCCGATTCCTTACCTCTTCCCTGTCCCTCCGCTGCCTTGCTCTGCTGTCCTCTAAAGAGAGTTACACCCCAATGCCTCTTTATTCTTTTCGGTACGTTATCATTCGCACTTTTTATTACCTTTTTTTCATTTTGAGGTTTTACTTTGGGAAAGGCAAATGTGGCGGGGGGGGGGAGTTGTGGTTTGGTTGAATGCTGTACTTATGTCACCTGCCACTTGAGTTTGGTGCTTTGTTTTCTTATACATCACTGTGCATGCTTTTGATTGCCTTGCATGTCTGTTGGGAAGGTCAGCAAGAGAGGGCATGTGAAGTGGTCCATCTCTGTTCCACAGGTGGCACCTGGCATTTTCATGGACTGAGCCCAGTGGTTTTGTTAAAAAAAACAAACAAACAAACCCTCATCCTAAGGATTGTTCCACTTATTCTGTTGCTGCTCAAAATTTTATCCTGAGCAGAATAAGACCAACTTAAGTGGTGTGAGAGCAATCTGGGGTTTTTTTGAATGAGCTTGGGGTAGAGATAACAGGGTTTGTTTCTGAAAATTTGCTTTTCCTTCCTTCCCTTGCATCCCCCAAGGAGTATATGGTGATGTGCAAAGAGTGAAGATCTTGTTCAATAAGAAGGAGAATGCCTTGGTTCAAATGACAGATGGCAATCAGGCCCAGCTGGGTAAGCGAGCACAAGTCTCCCTGTTCTTCACAAAAGCCCCATGGAGGGGCTGCAAGAGTTAGAGGGACAGTGCGATGCTCACCCCAAAGTGAATGTCGGTACTCCCTTAGGTACAGAATGCCCCTCCCACAAATCACATGTTTCCTAGCATGCCTGGCTTCTAGTGTGCTAGTTCAAGGAAAGACTCTGAAGCCTGCTTTTGTCTAGTAAGGCTTCAAGCAATGCCACTTTATGTCCTGCTAAGAGGCATGCCAGTGGAGCTCATCTTCTGGGAGGGCTGGTGTTTGAAGCAAGTAGCTATGTGGGACCCTTGTGTCTGGAGGTGCTGGAAGCACTCATGCACAGAAAGCATTTGCACACTGCCCCTGAGTGTGCCCTGCAACCTGAACCAATTTGTTTTTCCTCCTCTTAACTCTCGACAGCCATGAGCCACCTAAACGGCCAGAAGCTGCATGGGAAACCCATCCGCATTACTCTGTCCAAACACCAGACAGTGCAGCTGCCTCGCGAAGGCCAGGAAGACCAAGGCCTGACTAAGGATTACAGCAATTCTCCTCTCCATCGCTTCAAGAAGCCAGGCTCCAAGAACTTCCAGAATATCTTTCCGCCTTCTGCCACCCTTCATCTTTCCAACATTCCGTAAGCAGCCTGAATCCAGCAGTCTCTGGAGGGGCGTCCGGGAAGATCCAGTAGTGGAAGCACTGATATTGTGTCCCGGTACTTGAGCAACTCGCTCTGCAGCCTGGCCTTTCTCCAGGCCTCAGAGCCACTGTTTTATCCAGGCCAAAGTGCCAGTGCAGCTCTGTGATGTTCTTGCTTTGTTTACATGCTTCTGGCCCTGCAAATGTAGCACCTAATTGGAGCCCAGGCAGAAGCTCCAGCATGCCTTTCCACCGTTGTTTCTCATAGCACATGTTCCAGACCCAGGCATTTCATCATATGGCCAGGAAAGACCCATCTCTGCCAGTCCATCCTTCCCTAACCTGAGACTTAGGCTCTCCACACTGTCATTGACTTCAGTATGCTTGGGATTTAGCAGATGCAGTTTCTTGTCCAAATAGGTGTCAGTTGAAAAGCACAGCCTTTCTCTCTCTTGGCTGTTCCTGCCAGCGTGGCCATGCTGTTGGAGCAGCCCTGGCTCTCCATCCCACGGGTTCCAGGGCTCTGTGTTCTGCGTATTCTCTTCATCCTGAAGAGCTGATGGGAACTCCTGGCTAGAGAGACTGCTCCAAGCGCTGCAGATGTGAGGCATTACAGAAACTGTTGGGCAGCACAAACACCCCTCCCCCACCAGCAGTTAAGTTTCTGTGGCCAGAGGAGCAGGTTGCAAGCACCAGAAAAGAGTTTGAGAGGGGGACATCATGAGAAGGGGAAGGGAGACAGGCAGTCCCTGTTTCATGGGGGCAGAAGCAGGAATTGCCAGCCTGCCTGGGACTCTAGGATGTCTTGCCTCTGCTGGCAACACTCAGCCCCCTCCTCCTTTCCCCTCCAGGCCTTCAATAACAGAAGATGACCTCAAGCTGCTGTTCTCAAGCAATGGTGGGATAGTGAAAGGCTTCAAATTCTTCCAGTAAGTCTGTGGGGGGGGGGGGCAGTTCATGGCGCTTCCTGTCCACAAAATGACAGACTTCCTATGGGGCAGTTCCCTTATTTGGGGGAGCTGCTGTCCTTAGACCTGAGCCTCAGCGCTTGGAGCCTTGATTTTCAGGTGCCTGCCTCAGGAAGGGCTGTGTGAAAAGACAGTGGTTAGATTCCTAGATCCCAGGCAATTGAGCTTTCCTGCTGTGAGCACAGATTTAATCCCCCCCAGGATTCTGTTCCTGGCATGAATTCAATGCCTGCAGTCCCTAATCATGGGCATCTCAACCTGAGCTAATGCATCACAGTCGAGAGCTTACTTTAGCAGCTTCCCAAGCTTGGTCTGTGGTATCCCTCTGGTTGTGGGGTCTTAGGGGGCTGCATTTGTTTCATAAAGAGATTCCCCCAGAGAGTCATCTTGCACCAAAGTACATGGAATAGGGCTAAAATAGTCTTGGCCTGACTTGCATAGTTACATGTGGAAGCAAGACTTTTAAAAGCCCTTTTGTCTCAGGTAATGGGCAGCCGCTGCTTCCTGGCTCCAGCTTGGTTAGTGAAGTCAGTTAATGGCTGTTGCATGGCTTGTGTGCTCCTCTTCTTGGATCTAAGTGGCTGTTCTCTTTGGCAGGCGAGACCGCAAGATGGCTCTCATCCAGATGGGATCTGTGGAAGAAGCCATCCAGTCGCTCATCGACCTCCATAACCATGACCTTGGTGAGAATCACCACTTGCGCGTGTCCTTCTCCAAGTCCACCATTTAAGTGCTTTGGAAAAGCATGCCACAGGATGGACCTGACTGAAAAACAAACAACCGTCACCCTTACCAGGCTCAGCCTTACCTCTTTTTCAAGGGCTGGACAACCGACGTGGGGTGGGACAACTTCCATCATTCCAGGGATAAAAAAGAAGCCACTTGAAAGAAGAATGCAGCTGAAGTGACCTTAAAAGACAATAGATTTTATTTTTTTAAGAAGGATAAAAATTTACTGGTCTTTAAAAAAAAAAAAAACCTTAATTCACATTTCTATAATAGTTTCATGCAATGAGTGGAATAATAATCTTTGACCAGGAGGGAAAAAAAATCATAAGCTTAAGCTTGCATTCTTGATTTGGAAGTCTTGCTGAGGATCTCCCTCACCTTCCTCCCACACCCTTATAAAAAAGCAATCTATCCCATCTCAAAAGTTAAATTTCCTTTACCTTCAACCTTTGGAAGAGACCCCCTGACTGCGCAGTTTATTTCAGCATTACAAGTCCTTTTAATTATTTCTCCCAAACATAGATGCCTTTTTGAGAGGAGTTGCCCTTTCCCCAAAGCCTTGCATCTAGTATCCTCTGGTGTCTTAGTCTCTCTCCCCCCCACCCCAAACTGAGGGTGGGAGAAACAAGTAATTGGGAAAGTTGAACCAGGAATTGCCTGTGTTTGCACTACACAGGGCAGGGGGCAATCTCAACATCTTTATACAAAACATGTTGTAATGTACAGACCATCTTGGCTTCCCCAGTCCATGACACTTCTCCCTCCACAGTGGAAAGTGGTTAGAAGCACTTGCCCAGTGGTGCATTTGAGTCCATCAGGTTGATGTAGGTGGGGGGATTGTGATCCTATGCATGGTCCTGAAATGTAGAAATTGAAGCCTGAGTGTTAAATGTGTACAGAAGTGTCAAATTTTGCCTAATCTTTGTTCAATTTATTCTGGGCTTACACTTTAAGAATTGGTTTTAAGATGCATTGATGCCTCCCAACCTGACTTCATCCTTTGTACCACTAATAGCTTCAGCTTCTTGTTTTAATTCCTTTTTGCAATATTTTTTACATGTAGTATTTCTGGCAGTACTTTCAGTTGACCACATACTCTAAGGAGTTCTTGTGTGCATGTACACACGTATGTATGTGCAAAAGACAATAGCATAACTTTTTATAGATAAGATGGTATAGCTATATCTAAACTTGTTCTATTACTCTTATATCTTGTATTCTTATATTTTTGTTTGAAAGCTGGAAAACTATTGCAGGAATTTAATTTCTCAAGAAGAGGTCATGGCTGAGAATTGTTAATACTTTGAAGAAGTACTTAAAGTAGCAAAGATGAGTTGCTTCAAAAGGAGGAAGGGAACCAATTTAAATGGTCATCTTTATTTAAAGAATTACTATTCAGAAAAAAAGAACTTGTATCTGAAATTCCATTTCTTTGCAGCCTCCAGCTTTTCCCTGCCCATCTGCCTTCTTCATATTCCAACGTTGCCTTACATTTCCCTCTAACTCATGTGTGACTTTAAGATAACCAGAATATTGGACTTAATATCAGGGTTACTTCTGCAAATTGTGGACCAAAGTTATTTTTTCATTGTATGTGATGTTGTCTGTCAGGTCACTGTGTTCCCTGCTCTTTCACAGGAGCTGTTGACTTGCTTTTGTCACTGGGGTTTTCAGAAAAGTCTTATGACTTTTTTTTCAAATTTCTCCCTGATATTCTGGGGATACAATCTATGCTGGAGGAGTGTGTGATGTCTCATATGAATGTTCTGCTTGAGTTGTTAATGCGAGCCAAGGTGGCACCCTGTAACTGCTGTCCTTGCACCAAGCAATGCCTCCCCAAAAAGCCGAACTGTACCTGCAAGGAATCTTGGCCTGAGGATATCTTATCAAAGACCACTTCACACGATCCCTGGTTCTAACTCTGGTGCAGGACAGAGTGAGAAAACCAGAACACCCAGTCGCTTGTGCAGGGCCAGCTGATACTGCTCCAAGTACTTGTGTGCAGAATCAGCTGGCCCCGTACACATGGCTTGCAACTCAAGTGTGTTTGTGCAGTCAGCTGTGCAGTCCCTTTGCAGAGAGTTAGGCTGATTTGGCCAGAGCAGTCCTGAGAGTTCATGTTGGCCTTCTTGCTCCCTGGATCAGTCACTAGCATCACTTTTGGGTCCCTCAGCACAA
Organism: Varanus salvator macromaculatus; assembly: GCA_023646645.1. NCBI lineage: Eukaryota > Metazoa > Chordata > Lepidosauria > Squamata > Varanidae > Varanus > Varanus salvator. The sequence goes on along the minus strand of JAIXND010000715.1, from coordinate 713,256 downwards.
GAGAGGAAAAAACCTGATGTTCTTGCAGTGGCCTGCCAGTCAGAGAGATCAGCTGCATCTCCCTTCCTACAACTGTACCTCAAACAGCTCAAAAGGAAGAGGTTTAGAGAAGCTTGTGGGTTTTGGAGGATTGGGAAATTCAGCCCCCCCCCCCATTCATGCATGCCTAGTTTGCCCTCAGAATTGCCCCATGGTGGTGGCAAGGGGCATATGAAGGGAAGGGTGCGTTCCTGCAGAGCTGCTCGCTCATAGCGCTTTTTGCCTTATTGCCTTATATACCCATGTGATAATTTGCTGAGCGCTCCCAAAGGAAACAAGTCCTGGGATGTTTTTTTGAATCACAGGGGTGGGTGGGCGGGCATGTGCTGCAAAATAAGACCATCCATGGCACCCAGCAGTAACATTTTAAATCCTAACAGATCCTTGGTTAGAATGGTCTTATGTTTAATCTTTTAAGTGTCTGACAGGCATCTCTTGGGGACACCCTCTCCATGCTGGCATTTTCAGTGCCTGGTGTCTGCCAGCAAACTGTTAAGGCTTCTGTTATTTCTGGGGTTTTTTTCCCCAAGACATGTTGCATACAGACAAATTGCAGTTAATTGCAGTGATCCTGTGAGGTTTTGCATGTAAATGTGAGTAATGAGGAAAAAGTATAAATATTTATAATTTTTATACCTGTTGTAAGACACAAGGGTGTGGCAGAACCCAAGTTTTAATGGCAAAACAGATGTATTGTATATTTTGATAACCAGCTATTGCAGGTTCAGTATTGGGGTTAGTAGTGGGAGGGTAACAAAATACCAGAAATTTCATTGCCTGGCTTAAAAAAGTAATGTGAAAAAAATTTAAACTATCTTATAAGAAAATGTACCTTTGCCTGTAATGTTTAGTTATTTACTTGTTTGGATTGTAGAAAGCAGTTGATGACCTGTCTGTATTTCTTTTTATTTTGACTTTCAATAAATGTCTTCTGTATTCTTCACTTCTGTTTTTTCCCTACCTTTATTATTGTGCTGTTATTGTTTTTGCTTACCTCCCCTTCCTCCTGGTGTGATTTTAGCTGCCTCCCATTTTATGTAGCTTTTCTTCCCTCTCTACCTGGGGCTGGTTTTGCTTGGACACTGTCGCCCCGGCATATCGAGCCTTTTCCCACCTCAGTTGGAGCCTCTCAGGTTCAGAGATGTTCTTGTCTGCATTCCTATGGAGGGAAGGGTCAAATGAACAGGGGACTGGGGCAAAACTCAGTTGTATTTTGTCATCAGGGGAAGGGGGCTTTGCTGTAGCCCACTAAAGTTCTTTGTAGAATGCTCTCCAGCCACTTGTCCCCTAACCCGTACTTATAACCCCCATTCCTATGCCCCAAGTGCAAGACCTTGCACTTCTCCACACTGAACGTCATCCTGTTGTCCCCTGCCCACTTCCAGAGTCTGTCCAGATCCTTCTGGATCCGGAGTACCTGCTCCTCAGTTGTGGCCACTGCCCCAGTTTTAGTATCGTCTGCGAATTTGATCAGCAGACGTTTCACCCTTCTTCCGTGTCATTCAAGAAGATATTTATCAGGATCGACCCCAGGACAGAGCCCTGGGGGACCCCGCTTGTCACTGGCTGCCATCCCGATGATTCCCCACTAATGGCTACCCTCTGTTTTTGCTCAGTCAACCACAGTGCATTGGTGTACCCCAAAACTCCTCGGTTTCTCCACCAGGATATCATGGGGCACTTTGTCAAAGGCCTTGCTGAAATCCAAGTAAACCACATCCACCGCGTCCCCTCCATCCAGCCACCTTGAAACCTTGTCATAGAATTCCACAAGGTTCGTCTGGCAGGACCTGTTTTTGCGGAAGCCGTGTTGTGTGGCCGACAGTCTCCTTTCCCTATCAAGCATCACTAGATCTCGCTGTTAGGAGCCTTTCCATTGTCTTTCCTACAATGGACGTAAGGCTAACCGGTCTATAATTCCCCATGTCCCTTCGACTACCCTTTTTGAAAATTGGGACCACCGATTTCACCCTCCAGTCCTCTGGAACTTCACCCGTTCTCCACGAGGTCTCAAAAATGAAGGCCAGCAGGTGGGAGAGAACCCCTGCCAACTCTCTAAGAACTCTTGGGTGTAACTTGACAGGGCCCAGTGCCTTTGTAACATCCAGTGCCCTGAGGAGCCCCTTGACCTCTCTAATCTGACTCTAATCTGTGCCCCCAAGTCCCTAGCCTCATCTGATCCCCCATGCAGATCTCCCCCGTCCTGCTTTGGGGAGAACACAGGCAAAATAGTCATTTAGCATCTGTGTCTGTTCCATCACATCAGTCACCAAGTCCCCTCCCTCCTTATTAAGCGGTCCCACTACTTGTCTCCCCTTCCTCTTGCTATTTACCAAGCAGTTGTCTGTCTGAAAGACCTTATGGGTAAATTGGAAAAATCACTGCTCTGAGGGAGTTCCCATTTAAGGGTGAATCTAAATGTGACATTGCTGAAATACAGATGAGCACAAATGCCCATAAAATGACCCTCTACCAGAGAACTGGAAAATCAGCCATGTAACTCCATTCTTTGGGTATGCCGGTAAAACACTTCATTAAGGATACAGTTGTCAAGTGCATAGAAGGACGAGATCTGTGGAAGAAAGGTAAAGATTTTTTGCCAAGGTAAGTCTTCTCCCAAAAAACTTGAGTTCTTTAAGAGGACTGTGCATGTGTTTGGGTAAATAACTCAATCATTTTCCAAAAAGCTTTTTATTGTCCCTCACCCAAAGACTCTTGAACAAACTTCATAGCCAAGGAATTAATACATTTATTTATATTGCTATTTCTATCCTGCCTTTTTCCTACAAAGGGCTCAAGGCAGCTTCCATCATTCTCCTCCTCCATCTCATCCCCACAACCACAACCCTGTGAGGTAGGTTGGGCTGAGGGTCTGTGAGTGGCCCAAAGCCACCCAGTTGGCTCCATGGCTGAGCGGGGACTCGAACTCAGATCCTCTGAGTCCCAGTCCCATGCTCTTAACCACTACGCCACACTGGCTCTAGGGATGTACTCACTTTTGTTGCCAGCAGTTTAGACATTGATGGCTGTGTGTTGAATTCTTTTGAGGGGACAGCAAATTTACTCTGTTATACAAGCTGTATACTCACTATTTTACATTGTAGCAAAGTGTCATTTCTTCAGGGTTGTCACATGAAAAGATAAAATATTTACAAAATGTGAGAGGTGTACTCACTTCTGTGATAGACTGTATGCGTCTATTCCAAATATTCCCCCAGTCCTTCTCTTTTATTTCACCTACATCCATTTCCCAAATTGATTTTAAAGTTTTTGTCTGATCCCCTAAATTTATCCTCCATATTTATCCATTTTTCTAATTGAATTAAATTTAATCAATTTAATTTAGCCTCTGGCAATATACTCCTTAATTGTGATATATTTTTAATCTTATTTTTCCACTTTTAAAAAGGGACTTTGAATTCTCTTAATCTTTTTAATATCCTTTTTAAACCAATATGTCTCTAAATGATCACCTATGTCCCTTAATCCTTTTAATTCGATAGCACTCCATATTAATTCTTTATTTTGGGCGATAATATCTGGAACTGTCTTTAATTGGTTTGCAACCCAGTACTTTTTTAGCATCTGGAATGCCCAGCCCTCCTTTTCTTTGTGATTCATACCACAGTGCTTTACTTATTCTTGCTCTCTTCCCTCCATTACAATAAATCTCCAATAACTTCTGCATTTCCATTAATTCTTGATCATAAAACCTGATTGGGATCATCCAAAACAAAAACAAAATTAATTTTAGTTCATTTACCCCATCTTTCTTTTGATGCATTTCTTGTAAAAATATAATATCTGCTTTTTCTTTATATAAAGATTTTTCAATTCTGGCTCATTTATGTCTTTCTCCCAAGCCATTTACAGTCAACCATACTTCCTATTTTCCCAAGGGAGCAGTTCCAAGGCCTCTTCCAATAGCAGCACTGCTGAAAGGGTGTTCTTCGTCGTGGCCTCTGTGCATCACACATATGGGGTGCTGCGCCTGCGCAGTGCCTTTGGCCGGAGATTGCAAGCTAATGGTTTTTGGCGGGAAAGCTCCGCTCCCCTCCCCCCCAGGCCTATAAAGAGCGGAGCGTCCACCATTTTGTTCAGTCTTTGCGACCGCCGTTCACTGTGCCTCGTGCCGCTTCGACTATCGCGCTGATGCTACTTGGCCTGTTCTTCCTAGACCTCCTAGTTCTACTCCCTGTTTTTTCCTTCATTCTTCGACCCCTTTCTCTGGTTATTCTGCGTTTTCTTCTTCTTTTTCTATAAAAAAATAAAATAAAATAACAAAAATATATACTTTCCCTCTGCAGTATCATTCTTATTTCTCTTTTTCTGCGATGGCACAGCGAGTGGCCTTCCGCAAGTGTGCGGAGTGCGGCTCAAAGATGTCACCAGCCGATCCGCATGAGCTATGCCTCCTCTGTCTCGGAGAGGGGCATAGAACCGATAAATGTTCGCACTGCCCAGCTTTTTCAAAACAAGCTAGGAAGAACCGAGAAAATCAGTTGAAGAGGCTCCTTTGGGATCGTGCGTTAATGCAGTCCGATCCCCTGGTGACTACCGCTAAGCCGGGCTCCTCTTCGGCTGCTCCACCTAAACGCTCATCGGCCGAGGGCATTTCTAAGGAGCTGTCTACATCTTCTTCCCCGAAGAAGAGGGCAGAGAAGCGCAAGCACGCCGACTCTGGGAAGTCAGCAGCTCATAAAAAGCCGAAGAAGGACAAGGGCCAAAAGTCCTCTAAACGATCTAAGGATTCCGAGCGCCCTCGACACCGGGACTTGGATCCGACGGCCCCGCCGGTACCGGCGCCTCCCACCGTTCCAACACCACTGGAACCGACGATGCAGGAGGCAATGAGGGTTACCCCACGGGGATCCCCTCGTCCAGTGGCCATTCGCCCATCTGAGCCTCCCGCCGTATTCCAGAGAGGATCAATCTCTGAAGGGGAGATCGAGGATACACCTCCTGGGGTTCGGTCACCGACCCCTATGCCCCCGATGACGGCGGATCCGGTTCTTGAGATATCTCCACCTCGGGCTCGCCGGAGCCGTTCCATTGACCGACCCAATGTTGAGTGGAGTGACCGTCGATACTATGACAGGTGGCAGGAACCAGCCTCTGTTGGGTACTACCCACCTCGGGACTGCTCTCCATCTCAGCGGTCCTTCCCACAGTCGGCTGACCCGAGGCATCCTCCATCACCACCATGGAGAGAGGACAGCAGTCGCTCTGCCTCACCAATGGAGTCTTCATCTTCTGCTGCACCTTTTTATGACCCAGACTACGATGATTCCGACGCAGAGTCCACTTCTCCGGATGTGCTTGTAACCTCCCAAGGCCCATCCTCACCTGACGAGAGCCATGTCTCGTTTGCCGAGCTGATGGGCAGGCTTGTGCAATCTTTGGAGATCGACACCATCCAGCACCCGGGACCCTCCACGGATCGCTTTTACGATGTGGTCCGTGGGGAACAATCATTCTCCATAGTCTTGCCTCTGATCACCACACTGAAGCAAGCTATGCAGCAGCCCTGGGATCTGGCCTCCAACCCTCAGCCTACCTCAAGGCGTTATAAGGGAATGTATCGAGTCCGTGAGGAAGATATACCCTTTCTACTCCGCCACCCGAAGCCCAATTCGGCGGTAGTTGAATCCTCACAGGGTAGGGAGGCCAGGGGCCACTCAGCCCCCAGGGATAAAGAAGGGCGAAAAATTGACTCCCTGGTCAGGAGAGTCTATGCGGCCTCAGGCTTGGGGCTCCGCATATCAAATTATGAGGCGACGTTGGCCCGGTATCAATATTTTATTCTGCAATGGCTCCACAACGTCGCCTCCACCTTCCCAGACCAGCAGGGAGATCTGGCCAAGGTCCTCCTGAAGGAAGCGATGCAAGTCGCTATTCAGCAACTGTCCACAGCATGTCATCATGTGGACACCGACTCGAGGGCCTTGGTCGAAGCTGTTTCGCTGCAGAGGCACGCTTGGCTCCACAGCTGTAATTTTCCTGAGGAGACCAAGCGACGAATTGAAGAGATGCCCTTTGACGGGTCCGGCCTCTTCAATTCACGAACTGACCACCGGCTCAAGAAACTCCACGAGTCGAGAATGACGGTGCGTCGGATGGAGATCCAGACTCAACCCCGACGTAAGTGGTCATGGACCCGTCCACAATTTTGCCAGTCTTATCAACAGAGGCAGCAATCCCAACATTGGCCGCAGCAACAACGTCGGCGTCAACAGCCTCAGCAACGGTACCAGCAGGGTCGCCGTCACTTTGATGACAGACGCCCATGCTGACGGGACGGGCGAGCCACTCTTCCTACTCCTTCAATACCCACCCCCCTCTTATCTGGGGACCGGCTTCGCAGCCGACTCCCCATTTGGGAGTCCATCACATCTGATCGGTGGGTATTGTCCATCATACAGCATGGCTATCGGATAGAATTCGACGTCGTTCTTCCATCGGGTCTGATCCGGATTACTTCACCTTCCCCGGTACTGCTTGATGAGATTTTACAACTTCTTTGTAAAGGAGCGATCTGTCAAATTTTTGACTCCGACGGATTATACGGATTCTACTCCAGATATTTTACGATCCCAAAGCGGGACAGTGGTCTACGTCCAATCCTGGACTTACGCAGCTTGAATCGCTTTATTTTAGCACGAAAATTCCGAATGACCACCCTTCAAAATATCTTGCCGTTGCTGAGGAGAGGGGATTGGTTCACCTCCTTGGACTTAAAGGATGCCTATTTTCATATCGCTATTCATCCTATACATAGGCGCTTCCTTCATTTTGCCGTCGGTCCCGACATTTATGAATTTACGGTTCTGCCTTTTGGACTAGCCACCGCCCCAAGGGTCTTTACCAAGTGTATGGCCCCGGTTTGCGCTTACCTTCGTCTACGGGGCATACAGGTTTATCCTTACCTTGACGATTGGTTGCTGGTTTCCCAGATGAGAGATGGACTCCTTCAATCAATCCGAACCACGTGTGCCTTGCTCGATGACCTGGGCCTCTGCATTAATATGGACAAATCCTTTCTTTCTCCAACACAGACAATTACCTTTATCGGAGCCCGTCTGGATTCGACACTGGAGAAAGCCTTCCTTCCTCGGGACAGACAGAAGATGCTCGCCCGTCACATTCTACGGATTCGACGACAGGGCACGGTCCCAGCAAAGTCCATACAGAGACTTTTGGGACATATGGCTGCCTCGATTGCGGTAGTACCATATGCCAGACTACAACTCCGTCCACTCCAGCTACTTTTCAACAGCCGGTTCCATCCACAACGGGACCCTCCGTCGAAACCGATCCGGGTTTCATCCTCGGTGCTACAGTCTTTGATTTGGTGGACAGTTCCAGAAAATCTCACTGTAGGAGTTCCCTTTCGCCCTCGGTCCCCATCGATATCTCTCGGGACCAATGCCTCTCTCCTAGGCTGGGGAGCGGTATGCTCCGACCTCCACGTTCAGGGCACGTGGGATCACCGGGAGTCCATGAGTCACATCAATTTCTTGGAACTACTAGCAGTCTTCAAAGCCCTGCAGTCTTTCGAAGACGTCCTTTCTCATCAGATCATTCAGATAACTTCGGACAATATCGCAACCATGTTTTATCTGAACAAGCAGGGCGGAACGAAGTCACCAACTCTGGCCAGATTAGCCATGGCAATATGGGATTGGTGCATCCCGAGGGGTATTACGCTCCTGGCCATACATTTAGCTGGCACGGACAATGCTCAAGCCGATCTTCTCAGTCAACGCATACTCACCTCTCACGAGTGGGAGCTGGATCCTCAGATAGCCGACAGTCTCTTCCATCGCTGGGGGTTTCCAGATGTGGACTTGTTCGCTACCCATCAGAACAGGGTATGCGAAGTTTTTTGCTCGAGGGCAGGCATGGGACATGGCTCCCTCGGCGATGCCTTCATGATTCCGTGGAACACCCGGTGTTTTTATGCCTTTCCACCGATTCCTCTATTGACGAGAGTTGTAGCGAAAATCCTTCACGATCGTGCATCGGGGATTCTGATCACACCTTGGTGGCCCTGTCAACCTTGGTTTGCGACGCTTCTACATGTCTCCACAGACTATCGCCACCTTCCACTTCTACCGTTCCTCATAATGCAAGAGAACGGTACGCTTCGGCACCCAGACGTGTCTTCACTCAACCTGACCGCTTGGTACATTCTATGAATGATACTACCCTGTCGGTACCAGTGCTGCCTCCTATCAACGTGAATGCTGAATCCGACGCTATCACGCCCGGTCCTCTTGACACGTCTCCCTTGAATTGCTGCGTGCCTAACCCAACCGATGCCTCCTCGGATCCAACCAACATTTCCTTGGATAGTCAACATATTTTGGACTCTGCGCTTAAACCTTCCACGAGGAAATCTTATGCAGCCAAGTGGAATCGTTTCTCTGCCTTTGCTCAGTCTCGTGCCTTCTCTCCACGGGCATCTTCTATCCCACAAATTCTTCAATTCTTGCTGCATCTTCACCTTTCTGGACTAAAGCCATCTTCAATTAAAGTTTACACAGTGGCAATCGCATATCACCGAGGATCGGTCGAAGGATCCTCCATATTTTCAAAACCGCTTATTAAAAGATTCTTAAAAGGTCTTCATAATCTCAATCCGGTAATAAGACCAGTTATGCCCACATAGAGTTTGTCCGTTGTTTTGCAGGCTCTCACGAGAGCCCCTTTTGAGCCACTAGCAACGGTTGACCTTCGCCTTGTCCCATGGAAGACAGCCTTTCTTGTTGCAGTCACTTCGGCCCGGAGGGCTAGTGAACTATGTGCGCTTCGTATAGACCCTCCTTATTTGAACTTTCACAAGGAGAAGGTCGTTTTACGCCTTGACCCCTCCTTTTTGCCTAAAGTTTCTACTTCCTTCCATTTAGGACAGGATATCGTTTTACCAGCCTTTTTTCCATCGCCAGTAACTCCACTGGAGAGATCCTTGCATTCGCTCGATGTCAGACGTTGTTTGGCCTTTTACAGGTCTAGAACAGAATCCATCAGATGCACTAACAGACTTTTCGTTAAGTACTCCACCAATGATGAGGGTGCAGCTATTTCTTCGCAGAGACTCTCCAAGTGGATGGTCCAAACTATTACTCTAGCCTACGAGTTGGCCAAACTTGATCTTCCATCGACCCCTAGAAGTCATTCAACACGGGTGGTAGTCACCTCATCTGCCTTTGCAGCTGGAGTCGCACTTGATGATGTATGCCGGGCTGCTACTTGGGCGAACCCCTGTACTTTTGCCAAACATTACAGACTTGACGTTCGAGCCCGACAAGACTGCTCCTTTGGTAGAGCAATACTCTCTTCTGTTCTTCAATGAGGACACCTTCCCTCCTCCTTTAGGGCAAGCTTGTTAATCTACCCATATGTGTGATGCACAGAGGCCACGACGAAGAAAGGCAGGTTGCTTACCTGTAACAGATGTTCTTCGAGTGGCCATCTGTGCAGTCACACAACCCACCCGCCGGCCCCGCTCGGTGTCGGTAGGTGGATCTTCGGTCAGTACCGACGTTTTCTCTCTCCTATCGGTACCGATCCTCATTATTTAAGTAGGTTACTTGCCCGCTAGAGGGCGTACGTTCGGTCACAAAGACTGAACAAAATGGCGGACGCTCCGCTCTTTATAGGCCTGGGGGGGAGGGGAGCGGAGCTTTCCCACCAAAAACCGTTAGCTTACAATCTCCGGCCAAAGGCACTGCGCAGGCACAGCACCCATATGTGTGACTGCACAGATGGCCACTCGAAGAACATGTTACAGGTAAGCAACCTGCCTTTCTCCAAGCTCTTAGTGTGGCTACCTATGAATCACCAAGAGGACAAAGAAGAGCAGGGATTTGCCTAAAATTAGCACGTGCTTGTTTCTATGTACAGAAGCATGTTTGGAAACAGTGACAGACCTTTTATGGCAGGGAGCAGCTTGAAAATCTTGGGGAAAGTAGAATAGAGTCACAGTAGGGTGCCAGTTTTCTCCCTTGGCCATGCTATGCATCCAGCATGCCCACAGATTCCTTTAGAGGGAAGTTGTCCCTTTAATAGCATCCTCCAATGGATTTTCCCCCTGGAAAGGCACCCTGTCTGACCTGTAGACGCTCGGAGAAGGCTCCCCTTCAGGAGCAAATTGAGGTGGTGGGCAAAGAGGGGCCAGGACAATTGAGGACTGTGTATGTAAAATTGCATAGAGCATGTGCTTCACACTCGGAATTGTATGGTTATTTTCTGGAAAACTGGAGGGTGAAGGAAGCAGGCAAGATAATGGATACATTCAAAGCATGATGATGGAGGAGAGTTTTGAGAATACTCAGGACTGACAGAAAGATGGACAAGTGGATTCTGGATCCAATCAAGCCAAAACATATCCTGGAAGCCAAGGGGACAAAAGTGAAGCCGTCATATTTCAGGTAGATCATGAGAAGACAAGACTCCCTAATGAAGACTGTTATGCTGGAGCAAGTCAAAGACAGAAGGGGAAAACCACCAATTATGGGGAGGATCAATTCCATAAAGGAAGCCTCAGTCTTGAGTTGACAAGAGCTAAGCTGGGCTTTCTAAGGACAGGACATTTTTGGAGGGCAGTCCTTCCTTGGGTCACCACAAGTTGAAGACCACTTGATGGCACATGACAGCAGCTGTGGAGACGTCCTCAGGAATATAGAACACATCCCTGCAACTTTCAAGACAGCTGTCCCCAGCCTACAGACCCCAGCATCTAGTTGCATCACTGGCCAGGTGTTGGCAGGAGCTGCAGTCCAAGCATATCAACAGGATGTGCAAATGGCTGTGTAAAAACTAACACATACACCCTCCAACTTGGTGCTTCCCCATACCAGTTATCACAGACCTGTAAGTCACTCACCTTTCTGCCTCATTGAACTAAACTGCTTGCCTTTGCATGATTCTTCAGTGCCTCAAGATGGGTGTATCTGATCTAGTTCCCAGGGTGGGAAAGGCATGGTGCTGTTTCATTTCAAGGAACACTGGTGTGGAGAGATGCTCCAAATGGGGTGGCTGTTGCTATGATGACAGCAAGGTCACCCACTGAGCAAGTGATGGGTGGGGGGTGATGGAGTGATCTCAAGAGGATGGGACACCTCTAGCACCTCTCTCACACCAGTGGTGTGGGCTGCAATGTGAAAGAAAGTGCTCCTCTCATTTCTTCTGTCAGCAGAGCTTGTCCCTGAGCCAGGCACATTCTGCTCACCTTTGCACTAAGATCCTTCTCTTTCTTAGCCCTCCACTCCCTGCTTTGTTGTGACAAATCCATTCTTTCTCCCACCATCTCTGAGCTCCCACACTTTGCAGCTATTCCATGACCCTTTAGCCCCCACCTCCTGCATGTTGGCTTGCTGAGGCAGGTGGCATTGTACTCATCCTTCTGCCTGCACACAGAATTTGGTGCATCTTGGATAAGCAGAGCAATTACATTTTTGTAGAACTTGGGGTCCTTTTGGGGACTGGAAATTTCTCTTGCAGAATGTGGGGAGTTTTGTTTTTCCTTCCAGAAGATGGAAGAAGGAATAGGAGATTTTACCCACAAAGGATTGTCCATCCTTTCACATTCCAAAGAAAGTTTTGCATTCAATCTTTGAGTTCATGGAAAGGAAACCCAACACACCTCTCTGCATCTCTGGTGTTTTCATAAGCCTTTCATTGGCCCAGCATAAACTGCCTATTATCCATTTAGAATAAGGGTGCTGAACTCAGGGTTCAGTTTAGCCTTGGGGTATTCCAGATGGCTTCCCCCCTTTCTCCCTGACCATAGATTGTTTATAGATGTCCTGTTTTAGTATAGCTTTCTGCCCAAAGAGCTTCATTATTTTGTCTGTCCTGTCCTTTTGGCTTCCAGCTCCATGTTTGAATTTGGCAAAGAGGTTCAGCACATCAGGTTTAAGACTTGGGATTTTAAACTGTGCTTATGCATGCAATCAGTCCTTTCCATGTGAATTTGACAGTGAGTGATTCTTCATGTGCTGCAAAGGCTTCTGGGATTGTGCTGAATTCAATACATGGGACCTGCTGAACATGTGGCGAATCACTGAAAATAACCCCTATGCTGGGAGCCCTTGCTGAAAGGCATGTTGGGTTTGTGCTGCAGCAGCATCCCCTCCACTACAGGTGCCCACCAGATGTGTGGGACTATGATGCTCATCATTCCCATCAATACTCATTCAAAGCCCCCTCCTCAAGGATTTGCTGCATTTTTAAATTTAAAAAGGATGCAGGGTGCTGTGTTCCATTGTGCTGTGTGGAAGTTGCTTTTGTGAGCTTGGGCCTCTGGTGCATGTGAAATTATGGGTTTTTTCCCCTCCAAAATATGTTTTAAATTCAAATATGCTGAGCTGTGAAAAAGAAACAAAGAACCAGACCTCCTCTTGCTCTGCATGCTGCCCGCCCCCACCAGTGTTCAATGGCCAAAGACCTGCTCTGCATGCTGGAAGCACACCACTGCTGTGCTTGTCATTGTCACAGCAATGTTGGATAGAAACTGCAGCCGTTGGCATTTTCCAGCCTTCATGGGGAGAAGAGAAGGGGCTGAGCGCGCATCTTCCCCTCTAGGCCTTAATACCTCTTCTCTTGCTAATCATCCCCCTCTTTCACAACCTGGTTCCTCCGCGGATGTGTTGGAACTGAAGCAAGAGGGGGACATGGGACAGAATGGCATCCTCAATGAGTGAAATTGATTAATCCCTAAACTCTTTGTGCATGCGTGGAGCAGTTTTCAGGAAGATTCCAAAGCTGATTAATTATTCAGCAGGAGCCCAGACTCAAACACAGCTGGGGGTGGGGGGGGGGAGAGAAGAAAAAAAATCCGGCAAAAATTTCTAAGGTGGCAAAACAGAGAAAGACAGATGATAAGGCAAAACCATCTAAATCGCTCACCCTTAGCAAAGAGAAGGGGAGCACTAAGAGTGCCCAAACGCACACAAAATCTTCAGTACCAACTGGCCTCCTGTGTACTGGACTGAATCCTAGACAAGAGCCTACCAGAGTGAAAGATTCAGTCTTCAAAGCCGTTTATGCAGAGTTGGCCAGCCCGGTTACCACTTCTACTGACCCTACTTGATGCAATACATCGTGAGTGGAAATCCCCAGCATCAATGGTTCCTCCACCTTGCTGACTTGAAAACATGTACCAAGTCCAAGAAAAGGATGCTGAGTTCCTTTTTCAGCACTCTTGACCAAACTCCATTATTGTTGAGTCTGCTGAATCCCACTCCAGAAGAGAACACACCACTCCATCAGCCAAAGAAGGCAGGTGCCTTGACACTATCGGTCACTGCTTCTATTCACCTGCAGCTCTCTCCATGAAGATGGCTAACTACCAAGCCATCATGGCTAGATATCACCTCATGCTTTGGGACAGGATTGCATCCCTATCCTCCTCTCTACCAAAAGCTGCTCAGGACTTAGTGAAGGAGATTAAAAAGGAAACCACCCACCTGGCCAGACAGGGGATCCTTACAGCCCAACACTCAGCAGAGGGTGGTGCACAGAACATGGTTGGGATGATAGGTCTCTGCCACTTCACATGGCTTCAGTCATTGGGACTATGTGGTGAAGCAAAGGCAAGAATCGAGGATATGCTGTTTGACGGTGCTTGTCATGAGCTAGGTGCCCCCCCCCCCCAAGCAAGACAGTCTCTCCAGCACTTCTTGTAAGTGTCTTCATTCTACATAGGAGACTCTCAGCATTCACAAGCCTCTGAACAAGCAAAGAGATGCTGAGGCCTCTCTGCCCTCCTGTACCCAAACCTTTGCTTATGAACCCTTCAGGGCCTGTCTCAGAAAGGAGGGTCTCTGCAGTGTTTTAGGTTTTCGAAGCATTTTCTAGTCCGTGCACAAAGAAGTATTGAGTGTGCATCCCTTAAGATCTTGCTGTTAGCAATATTGGGGGTGGGGGGTGACAAAACAAAACCCCATTCATTGCTGTCCTTCCCCCTGCTCCCCACGAATGCTCATATTCTGCTCCTTAGGGCAGGGACCTCGTCATGTGTTGCCTCTCCTTCCATTTTTACACAGTTTGAACGTTCTGCCTCAAAATATGGGCACTTCCTCTCTGAAGTTCAAAGAACTTTTCTTAGCATTACATCTCCCCCCCACCCCCGCCCTCCCCAGGCACCCTGCTCCATTTGCCATAGCAGCAGCCTGGTGCATAAAAGACAGCGCCAAAGGTTAGGCACATGCCTTGGGTGTGCACATCCATTAAAAGAGCATGCCGTGAGCCAGGCGTCCCCTCCCCAGCAAGACAGACTCCCCAGCACTTCCTGTAAGCGTCTTTATTCTACCCAGAAGCCTCTGAGCATACACAAAGAGAGATGTTGACCCGTCTCTGCCCCCCTTCACCCACAGCTCTGCTTATGCACCCTTCGGGGACGTCTTGGGAAGGAGGGGTGCTGCAGGAGCAGGGGCGCCTACGTTCTGCCCCCTGAGCCCCCAGTTGGGCCAGCCTGCGGCTGTGGCGACGGGCCCTCGGGTCCATCCTCAGGAGGCGGGCGCTCTTCCAGCTCAAGAAGCAAGATGGCGTCGGAACGAGACAGATGTGATTGGCTATCTCTGCTAATTACTCCGGTATTTTTCCAGCGGTGGGGTCGAGAGACCTAATCAAACCCTGTAGGGGTGAAGACAGATTACCTGGGCATGTTTTGGCTGGATGTGGGGTGGCGATCCCATATCAGTCAAGAACAATTCAGGTGTCTCAGCTGGACAATACAGGAGGTTTTCTTAGCCTCTGCAAATTCACGGCATTTTAGTAGATTAGCGTAGAAATCTTTATAAGCTGGATTAGCATCGGAACTGCTGAGTAAATATTTTTATTAGGCTATCTTTTCTCTGCAACAATCACCCGTGGGAAAGCAGCATTTGGCACGAAGAGCTGAAGAACCCTCTTAATCAGCAACACGGTGAATGAAAATACAGAGACCTTGGAACTTCTGTGTAAGTTAAACTTAAGCTTTTCTGTGAGTGTCTCTAGGGTTTAACCTTATTGAAAATTTATGGTGTGACTTGATATAAGTATGAAAATCTGACTGAAAAGAAGAGGGGGAAGGGAGAGGTGGAGGAAGGAATCTCCATTTTTTTGGTCTGCGTTTCTGGGACCATTGCCAAAATATCTGGCAGCCTGCCAATCCTTTGTTCATGCTTTTGGAATTATGTTTTCTTTACAAGACTCCCTTTCAACAATTAATCAACTTTTATCAGCTATAAAATCTTCTCAAGAAATATTTTTGGATAAAATAGAAGTTCTTCAAAATGATCAGCAAAAGAGACTTGATAGTATGGAATCTCATCTCATATGGCTGGGAATGATTAAAGCATTGCAGATAAGGAAACAGATAAGGAAACAAAATTAACAGAATCAATAATTAACCTCCCATCAAATCTGTTTGCTATGGTGAAGGAGCAGCAACTTCTGAATCTTCAAGCAATTATAATGAAATTTGAGATTGGAAAAATGAGAGTTTTACTACAACAAATGCAGACACCACGAATGATTAATGATTTGCAGAAAATGAAGAAAGAGGTGAAGGTCTTATTGCAATTAATGCAGCCATTGCAAATGATGAATGCCTTGCGACAGATGCCACTTTTACTGGATTTAAGATGGTCTGGCAGAGGAGTGAAGCAGAAATATTTGTTTTAATGAGATAAATGGCCTGATATGTCTATTGTGGTTTGGAATGGCTAAGATATATGATTTTAATGGTGGAAGCTCATTTATTTTTAAGTGTGTGGAACTATGAAGCAATGTAGGTTTTAAGGGAAGATGAAGGATTCTTCATCCTCTCTTCTGCTTTTTTCTGTCTCTTCTTTTGCTTTCTCTTTCTTATTTTACCTTAAAGTTTAAAGATGAATGACTAAGATCCAAACTGTGACTTTTCAGCTTGTGAAATGTTAGAATAGAAATGACTATTACAGGAGTAAGATGAGCTGTGCTAAACAGAACTAAGCGTGAACATGAGATTTCTTTCTATTTCACTTTCACTTTTTAGTAGACATCAGATTGGAATACTGGTAAGCAAAAAATTTATTTGATTGTATTTGTAATTACCATTTCCTATTAAATTAGTTTAAAGAAAACCTGTTTAAAGAATATAATAGAAAATTGCTGTTGTTAAATTGGGTAGATAAGATGTCTTTAAAGAAGATGAATGGATTTTAGATATGTGGACATGAACCTCCCTTTTATTATTCTTTCTTTTTTTAGTAGATATTAGATTAGAATAGTTGTAAATAAAGAATGCATTCGATCATATTTGTAACTATTATAAGGAGAGTCTATTTGTTTAATACTAGAAAAATGAAAAGATTTGAAACTGTGTAGAATTGATCAGGCTGAAATTTTTATTAAAAAAGAAAGTAGATACTGGCTTTTACAAAACTTGGAGAGTCTTTCTTCTAATATGAAGAACAGGACTTTGTAAGAAATGGATGAACTGATTCTATCACAGAAGGAGAAAGAAGATAGTGACCTCTATCAAATTTTGGACTTTTGTTTATTATTGGCTGGAGAAACAGAACCTGGCTTAGATCCAAAAAGGTTGTTTTTTTTCTTTCAGACTTTTTAAATGAACTTGAAATGATCACAGAATGTTAAAAGGTGTTTAGTAAGTGGCTGACTCAGTAGTTTCGATGTTTGTGATAATGGATGTTTTAGTACTGTTTTGAAAATTAATAAAAAGTTGTAAAAAAAAAAAAAAGAAGAAGGCGGGCGCTCTCCCTCCGAGGGGCTGCTCAGTTCCACCCTCAGTTCTCCCCCTCCCCCGGTCCTTCGTGGTCTCCATTCCCACAGGCGGGAGGGAGACTGGCCCTGTGGCTGTCCTTGAGCCACTCCCATCCAGAGCAGGCTCAGACTGGCACCGGGGGGGGCGGGGGAGTGAGCAGGTGCCGGCCTGCCAGTTACAACAACAACTCCGTTATCAGAGGGTGAGCTCTGGGCCTGGTCTGGTTCAGCCATCCCTGTGTCACCCTCTGAGCCTGAGCTATCCGTCCCACCAAGCCCAGCCATCCTGTGCACGCCTGGGAACCTCCGATGGAGCACAAGGAAATGGCAACCCTCTCCAGTACCCTTGCCATGAAAACCCCATGGACAGAACCAAAAGGCAAAAAGATATGATGCCAGAAGATGAGCCCCTCAGGTCGGGAGGTGTCCAATATGCTACTGGGGAAGAGCGGAGGGCTAGTACTAGTAGCGCCAGAAAGAGTGAAGCGACTGGGTCAAAGCTGAAGGGACACTCAGTTGCAGATGTATCTGGTGGTGAAAGGAGAGTCCGATGCTGCAAAGAGCTATACTCCATAGGAACCTGGAATGTAAGATCTATGAATCAAGGCAAGCTGGATGTGGTCAGACAAGAGATGACAAGACTGAACATCGACATCTTGGGAATCAGTGAACTAAAATGGACAGGCATAGGTGAATTTACTTCAGATGACCATCAGGTATACTACTGCGGGCAAGAATCCCTCAGAAGAAATGGAGTAGCCTTCATAGTCAAGAAAAGAGTAGGAAAAGCAGTACTGGGATACAATCTCCAAAATGACAGCATGATCTCAGTTCGAATCCAAGGCAAAACATTCAGCATCACAGGAGTCCAAGTCTATGCCCCAACCACTGGTGCTGAAGAGGCTGAAGTTGACCAGTTCTATGAAGGCCTACAACACCTTCTAGAATTAACTCCAAAAAATGATGTCCGTATCATCATGGGGGATTGGAATGCTAAAGTAGGAAGCCAAAAGATAACCGGAATAACAAGCAAGTTTGGCCTTGGAGTACAAAATGAAGCAGGGCACAGGCTGGTAGAATTTTGTCAAGAGAATACGATGGTCATAGCAAACACTCTTTTCCAACAACCCAAGAGACGACTCTACACATGGACATCACCAGACGGTCAACACAGAAATCAGATTGACTATGTGCTCTGCAGCCAAAGATGGAGAAGCTCTATACAGTCAGTAAAATCTAGACCAGGAACTGACTGTGGCTCAGATCATGAGCTTCTCGTTGCACAATTTAGGCTTAAATTGAAGAAATTAGGGAAAAGCACTAGGCCACTCAGGTATGACCTAAATCATATTCCTGATGAATATACAGTACAGGTTACAAATAGATTTAAGGAATTAGATCTGATAGACAGAGTGCCTGAAGAACTATGGACGGAGGTTCACAACATTGTGCAAGAGGTAGCAACTAAAACCATCCCAAAGAAAAAGAAATGCAAGAAAGCAAAATGGCTGTCTGAGGAAAGAAGGGAAGCGAAAGGCAAGGGAGAAAGAGAAAGATACACCCAATTGCATGCAGAATTCCAGAGAATAGCTAGGAGAGATAAGAATGCCTTCTTAAATGAACAGTGCAAAGAAATAGAAGAAAACAATAGAATAGGGAGCACCAGAGATCTCTTCAAGAAAATTGGAGATATGAAGGGAACGTTTCATGCAAAGATGGGCATGATAAAGGAACACAATGGCAGGGACCTAACAGAGGCAGAAGAGATTAGGAAGAGGTGGCAAGATTACACAGAACAACTGTACAAGAAAGAGCTTAACGTCCCTGATAAGTACAATGGGGTGGTCACTCACCTCGAGCCAGACATCCTGGAATGTGAAGTCAAATGGGCCTTAGGAAGTCTGAGCAGCACCAAAGCTAGTGGAGGTGACAGCATTCCAGCTGAGGTATTCAAAATCCTAAAAGACGATGCAGTAAAAGTGCTACACTCAATATTTGGAAAACTCAACAGTGGCCACAGGATTGGAAAAGGTCAGTTTACATTTCAATCCCAAAGAAGGGCAATGCCAAAGAATGTTCAAACTACCGCACCATTGCACTCATTTCACATGCTAGCAAAGTTATGCTCAAAATCCTACAAGCTAGGCTTCAGCAGTATGTGGACCGAGAACTACCAGAAGTACAGGCGCTTGCTCCTGGGGAGGAAAACTATGGCAAATCTAGACAGCATACTAAAAAGCAGAGACATCACCCTGCCAACGAAAGTGTGTATAGTCAAGGCTGTGGTTTTCCCAGTTGCAATGTATCGCTGTGAAAGCTGGACCATAAGGAAGGCTGAGCGCCAAAGGATTGATGCCTCTGAATTGTGGTGCTGGAGAAGACTCCTGCGAGTCCCTTGGACTGCAAGGCGATCAAACCAGTCAGTCCTAGAGGAGATCAACCCTGACTGCTCTTTAGAAGGCCAGATCCTGAAGATGAAGCTCAAATACTTTGGCCACCTAATGAGAAGGAAGGACTCCTTGGGGAAGAGCCTGATGCTGGGAACAATAGATGGCACAAGAAGAAGGGGACGGCAGAGAATGAGGTGGCTGGATGGAGTCACTGAGGCAGTTGGTCTGAGCTTGAGTGGACTCCGAGGGATAGTGCAAGACAGGAAGGCCTGGAGGAATGGACTTCGCAACTAACAAGAACAACAACAATTGACATGATCACTCCTAAGCGTCCTCTCCTGCTCAGCAGAGCCCGTGCATCCCCATGGTATACACCTGAACTACGGGCGATGAAGCGGGTTGGGAGACGTCTAGAGCATAGGTGGAGGAAATCACGGGATGAATCTCACCAAGCACGCTTACAAGCTCATTATCGAGCCTATGCTGTGGCGGTGAGGGCGGCAAAGAAGAAATTCTTCTCCACTTCCATTGCCTCCTCACTGTGCTGTCCAGCAGAGCTCTTTTTTTTAAAAAATAAATTTTATTGGTGTTTTTAAACTACAAACCACACATATCCATCATCACACACACACATCAGATCTACTGGATCAGCCCCTACAACATGTCTTTTAACATACTATAATCTTATTATACTCCTTTTTATAAATATTTAACAATATAAAAACTTCTTTAGAACCAAGTCCCTTCTTTCCAGCCAATTCATGGTATATTTTCAAATTTGATAGAAGTCACAATCTTCCTTCTTCCATAACATCAATCCCATCTTTCTCTCTTGAAAAGTCCTGCTTCTCTTGTCCATTATTCAAGGGAAGCTTCTCCAACTTGGGTGAAATTACATCTTTTTTCTCCTTCAATAATAAGTTTCCTCTAGACATTTCTAAACATTTCAAAAACTTATCTATTATTTTTATACAAAATAGCTTCCTCGCTACCAAAATTAGTAGTAACCTCAAAAAAAAAGTATTTAACATCTCAATGCGCACCCTAACTACCCTGCTTGGTGATATCTTTAAACCAATCCTCTTTAAACTCACAAATGTTTCATCATAGCTTAAACTCCATTTAAACAAATATAGTTAACTCCATATCGTTTTTAATTATAAAATAGGTTCTCCTATTTTCAATTTCAGATATAGTTAGGGATACCCATTTAACACTGTTTCATTAAGCTACGTTATTAAGTCAGCCTTTCTTTATCTCGTATCTACATACCAGTCTATTTAAATCATCCCTTTTTAAAATAGAAAGAGGAAAAAAGAGAAAGAGAAAAATAACTCCTTACGATTACAAATAACATCCAAAACATCCATTTATCCTCTCTAATAACAGCTTAACAACTCTATTTGGTCACTATACCCTGTTTAGTAATAGCTTTATATTTCATCTTAGCTTAAACTCCCTTTAATCAACTATAGTTAACTACATAGCAGTCTATTTAAATCATCTCTTTTTTTCAAAAAAATAGAAAGAGAAACAAAAAGAAAGAGATAACTCCTTACAATTAGGAATAGCCTTGAGAGCATCCTCTATTTAGTAACCATTAATACCTATAATAAATTCCCTTATTTTCAAATACAGATGAAAACAAAAGTATAATGCTTCACCAAAAACAATAACACGGTTTTTCTATGTTACATATGAGCACGCCAACCTCAATGCATCACCCCTTTTTGAAGCAACAAGAACAGAGTTCTCCTATCTCCCCTTTAAATTTCTTCTTTACACCTCTACCAAATATATCTGTCTTCAGGTTATAAAATCTCCTTAAATGGTTAACTGTTTCCTTTTTCTCCAAGCATAGCATTAGCTCCTGTGATTGCGCCAGCTTCTCCATTCGCACAAAAAGACATGCCTGTAATAAATCATGTATTAGATCGTATCCACTCATTATTTCTTGTGATGTTTTCAAATAGCCAACTGCTTGTTGTCTATTTATAGTTCCGTCCTGTAATAGTTCATTTGTTGTCTTCTCAGCTTCAAATTTCCCTTCTGTTTGCTGGATATTTTGCTTATTCTGCTCAGATACAAATTGTTTGGTCAGAGTTTGATTAATAGAAAAGTCAATCTTGTCAGAGCCAACTTTTGATTCCATTAGTAAACCGTCAAGTTGCTTAATTAAGACATTCTCCTGGAAACTTTGCAGGGCTTTTAAGGAATTATGAAGCTCCAAAATTATCTTTGAAAAGTCTTTAGTTTCTGTATTAAACGCTTCCATCTTAGCAGTGATTTTACAGCCTTGGCAGAGGTCCAAGTGCTTCAAGAGACAAAGAAAGAGAAATGGCCGTTATCTGGCACCCGTCCAATAAACTAGAAGATTGCGTCTGTCATCAAATTAAGCATTAATTTATTAGTTCAAGTCTTGCCCTTGGAGAGATTAAAGAAAAGAGAAACTTTCAATTACTTACAAATAATTTTATCTCCCTCTCATGAAAGTCGCCGCCTTATTCCGTGGAGGGGGGGACAAATTCTTTCCCATCCTTCACCCAAAGGGCTTTCAGTTTCTTCTTTTTAAATCAGTTGGCAAACAATGTGGCTTTTTTCACGGGTATTATTGCAGAAAAAAGAAATAAAAATAGTTTCCAGTAGATCCGATGGTAATAACTAAGATAGTCTATTTCTGCATGTCGAGGACTTGTAGAGGGCAAACTCCCTCCTGTATTCTTCCGGCTGAGAAAAGCTTGAATGTTCCTCAGTAAGCTCAGAATTGCTGTTCAGACACCCACTGGGAATTTGCCAAGCAATCTGTCTTCACCCCTACAGGGCTTAGACCGGGCCCCCGCCCGCGACCAGGAAGATACCAGTGTGCTAACGGAGCTCCATTAGGCACGTCTGTCTTGTCCCGACGCCATGTTTCTTCCCAGCAGAGCTCTTTTGAGTGGTACATGGGCTGATACATTCTGGCCTTATGAAAGACCTGGTACCACCCTCAATGGCCTGCTGTGATGACTTTGCCCAGCACTTCAGGGAGGCTTTGGCGAATGGGGCAGCATAGAAGCCTCCTAAATAAATAAATCGCTCAGATTCATGACGAGCTGGACTCCACAAGTGATTCAGATCCTATAGGGGAGATGCCAATGACTCCATCTGGTCAGGTATTAATGGATAAATTTCTGTTATTGCAGCCTGATGATGTGGACAAGGTGCTTGGACAAGTACGCCCACCACCTGCTTACTTGACCCTTGCCTGTCGTGGCTGCTGACCAAAGCCAAACATGTGATTGATTCCTGAATCCTGGAGGTTATCAACACCTCTCTGAGGGACGGCTGGGTGCCCGCTCTTTTAAAGGAGGCAGTAATCAGACCTGTCCTAAAGAAGGTGTCTCTGGATCCAGAGATGGCTGCCAATTATAGAGCAATGGCCAACATCCTGTTTTTGGGCAAGGTGCTGGAGCGGGTGGTGGCGGGACAACTCCAAGCACTCTTGGATGAAACTGATTATCTGGACCCATTTCAGTCCGGCTTCAGACCCAGGTATGGTACTGAATCTGCCTTGGTCGCCCTGTACGATGACCTGTGCAGGGAGAGAGACAGGGGGAGTGCATCCCTGTTGGTCCTCCTGGACCTCTCAGCGGCTTTTAATACCATCGACCACAGTGTCCTCCTGGATAGGCTGGCAGGATTGGGAGTAGGAGGCACTGCTTGGTTTCACTCCTACCTCGACGGCTGATTCCAGAAGGTGGTGCTGGGGGACTTTGGCTCTGCACCATGGCAGTTATGCCATGGAGTACCACAGGGTTCTATCTTGTCCCCCTTGCTATTTAACATCTACATGAAACCGCTGGGAGAGGTCATTAGGAGGTGTGGGCTGCGGAATCATCAGTACGCTGATGACACCCAGCTCTACCTCTCATTTTCAACCAATCCAGGTGAGGCAGTGGCTGTCCTGAAGCGGTGCCTGGCCAAGGTAATGGGCTGGATGAGGACCAATAAACTGAGGCTCAATCCAGACAAGACGAAGGTCCTGTTGGTGGGTGATTCAAGCTCCTGGGTAGGTGACTTGGGCCTTGCCCTGGACAGGGTTGCACTCCCTCTAAAGGACAGGGTCCGCAGCTTGGAAGTGCTCCTCGACCCAGAGCTGTCCCTGGAAGCTCAAGTGACTGCGGTGGCAAGGAGCGCTTTCCTTCAGCTTTGACTGGTTCATCAGCTGCATCCCTACCTGGAGAACGACTGCCTGGCGACAGTGACACATGCATTGGTTACTTCCCGGTTGGATTTCTGTAACACGCTCTATGTGGGGCTGCCCCTGAAGACAGTCCGGATACTTCAGATGGTGCAAAATAGAGCAGCCAGGTTGCTGACAGGGACTGGGCGTTATTCTCATATAACCCCAGTCCTTTATCAGCTTCACTGGCTTCCCGTTGAAGTCTGGGCTCAATTCAAGGTGCTGGTTATTACTTATAAAGCCCTTAATGGGTTGGGACCTGGATACCTGAAGGAGCGCCTTCTTCCATATTTGCCCTCCCACCCCTTGAGATCGGCAGCAGAGGCTGGGAACCCTCCATGAAAGATATTAGGAGGCAAAGTACCCGGAGGAGGGCTTTCTCTGCGGTGGCGCCCCATCTATGGAATGCGCTCCCCAGAGAGGTCCGCCTGGCGCTGTCGTTATTTGTTTTTCGGTGCCAGGTTAAGACGTTTTTATTCTAGCAATGTTTTAATAAGTTTTAATATTCAAGAACCCTCCAGGAATATTCCGGGAACCCTCAGTGAGGGAGATTAAGAGGGTGAGTACCCGGAGGAGGGCTTTCTCGGCGGTGGCTCCCCAATTGTGGAACGCACTCCCCAGAGAGGTCCGCCTGGTGCCGTCGTTATTTGTTTTTTGGCGCCAGGTGAAGACCTTTTTATTTAAATCTTATTTTAAGTGTTAAATCGTTTATTTGGTTTTAGTTTATTGTTTGGTATTTATGTATTTATTTTGTTTAGTTAATTGGTTATTATCTGTTATAGTTTAATTGTGTTTACTTATTTAGTGGTTTGTTGTTTATGATTTTGTATATTGGATTGTATTTTTAGGTTGGCCGAGATGCACTGGGGGGGGGGGAGGGATAGATAGTTAGGTTTTTAATATATTGTTTGTATTTTTAAATGTTGTAAGCCGCCCCGAGGCTTTGTAGCGGTGGGGCGGCATATAAGTGTTTTAATAAATAAATAAATAAATATTGTCTTTTCTATGTTTTTAACTGCAGCCATTGTGGGTCAGGAATTTATTTATGTTATATTTTATGTTTTAAGCCATCCTGAGGCTTTTTGCAACAGGACGGCGTATAAATATTTTAAGTAAATAAGTAAATAAAATGAACCTGGTGCCATTATCAAGCTTAGGATCAATTCTTCCTTAACTTAATTTATATCTTGTTTTTCAATCAACAGCAATAACACAATTCTCTGTGACATTTCTAAATTTATGTCTAGAATGTATCTAATTTCATTAAACACCATAATCCAAATCCTTTGTATATCATCACAGTCCCACCACATATGTTTATAAGTTCCAAACTCTTTCCCACATCTCCAACATATATTAGAATATTTATCATCAATTTGATTTAACTTAACTGGTGTTAAATACCATCTCCATATCACTTTATATCCATGTTCGTTAATTCTAACTGACATATTCTTATACACCCTTCTATTCCAAATAATCTTCCAATCCTTATCTTTTATTTCACCTACATCCGTTTCTCAAATTGATTTTAAGGTTTTTTGTCTGATCTCCTAGTTCTATTAATATCTTATAAATTTTAGCAATTCTTCCTTTACCCATATATTCTTCCTTAATCTCACATTCTTTAACAATTGTTTCAAATTTTGTTAATTGTCTTTCTTCCTCTTTAAATTTGTCTTCCATCTTTATCCATTTTTCTAGTAGTATTAAATTTAACCAAAATACAATCCTTTGATTCTATTTTTGAGAATTTCTCCATTTCAACCACTGGTGTTAATGGACAAATTAACTGCTATCTCCATTTTTCCCATACTTCCATCATATTTTTAAAAAGGGATTTTGAATTCTCTTAATCTTTTAAATAATCTTTTTAAACCAATATGTCTCTAAGTGATCACCTATTTCCCTTAATTCTTTTAATTCAATATCACTCCATATTAATTTTTAACTTTAGGCTATAATATCTGGAACTATCTTGAATTGGTTTGCAACCCAATACTTTTTAACATCTGGAATACCAAACCTTCCTTTTTTTGTGATTCATACCATAATACTTTACTTATTCTTGCTCTCTTCCCTCTGTTACAATATACCTCCAATAGCTTCTGTATTTCCTTTAATTCTTGATCATGAAACTTGATTGGAATCATCCAAAACAAAAAAATTAATCTTTGGCAGAATTTTCATTTTTATTACTGCTATTCTTCCAAACCATGATAATTTTACTTTTTCCAATTTTCCTATTTTATCTAATACTATCTACTATTTTTAATTTATACCTTTCTTTTAATATACCCAGTTCTTCACCATTAAGCATATATAACATCATTTCTGATTTTCCCAATTTACTTGCAACCCACTATATTTTCCAAATTCCTTTAAATGTGAATATATTCTCTCTAATTGATTTATTACTTTCTTAAATTTTCTTCCAAATCCCATCTTTTATATTAAAATCTTCATTATTGTCCATTCCCCACAATCAACAGCTTTAAATATACAGTATCTTATGCTAATATATTTGCCTTTATATTTTGCTTCTCAATATAATAGTTAATATTTAATACTCTCCTTACTACATCTGACATTTGTTGACCTCTTATAAACCCACATTGATCATTTCTTATATCTTTATCTATAAATTTATTCAATATATTTACCAATATCACTGTAAAAATATTAGCATCTTGATTAATAAGAGATATCGGTCTATAAGATTCAGGGTTTGTAAGGTCTTTATTCTGCTTCATGGATCACTGCCTTGTTGTGGCGAAGGGGCTTGCATACCTCAATGAAGCTATGAGCTATGCCGTGCAGGGTCACTCAAGACGGACAGGTCATAGCAGAGAGCTCTGACAAAACGTGATCCACAGGAGAAGGAAATGGCAACCCACTCCAGCATCTTTGCCATGAAAACCCCATGGACAGTACCAAAAGGCAAAAAGATATCACACCGGAAGATGAGCCCCTCAGGTCGGAAGGTGTCCAATATGCTACTGGGGAAGAATGGAGGGCTAGTGCTAGTAGCACCAGAAAGAATGAAGCAACTGGGTCAAAGCCGAAAGGACACTCAGTTGCAGATGTATCTGGTGGTGAAAGGAGAGTCCGATGCTGCAAAGATCTATACTCCATAGGAACCTGGCATGTAAGATCCATGAATCAAGGCAAGCTGGATGTGGTCAAACAAGAGATGACAAGACTGAACATCGACATCTTAGGAATCAGTGAACTAAAATGGACAGGCATGGGTGAATTTAGTTCAGATGACCATCAGGTATACTACTGCGGGCAAGAATCCCTCAGAAGAAATGGAGTAGCCTTCATAGTCAAGAAAAGAGTAGGAAAAGCAGTACTGGGATACCATCTCCAAAATGACAGAATGATCTCAGTTCGAATCCAAGGCAAACCATTCAACATCGCAATAGTCCAAGTCTATGCCCCCAACCACTGGTCCTGAAGAGGCTGAAGTTGACCAGTTCTAGGAAGCCCTACAACACCTTCTAGAATTTAAACCAAAAAATGATGTCCTTATCATCATGGGGGATTGGAATGCCGAAGTAGGAAGCCAAAAGATAACCGGAATAACAGGCAAGTTTGGCCTTGGAGTACAAAATGAAGCAGGGCACAGGCTGGTAGAATTTTGTCAAGAGAATACGATGGTCATAGCAAACACTCTTTTCCAATAACCCAAGAGACGACTCTACACATGGACATCACCAGACGGTCAACACAGAAATCAGATTGACTATGTGCTCTGCAGCCAAAGATGGAGAAGCTCTATACAGTCAGTAAAATCTAGACCAGGAGCTGACTGTGGCTCAGATCATGAGCTTCTCGTTGCAAAATTTAGGCTTAAATTGAAGAAATTAGGGGAAAGCACTAGGCCACTCAGGTATGACCTAAATCATATCCCTGATGAATATGCAGTAGAGGTGACAAATAGATTTAAGGAATTATTAGGTGACTTACAACCAAAGGGATTCTCAGGCGAACATTCTGTCGTGAGCGGGGGAGCCCCGCCGGCCTGGGCACTTTGTTTGCAATTAGTCACACAGACGCGAGCAATAAAACTAAATTTGTTTATTGCTAGTTATCTACAAGATTTACGACTCTACTGTTAAGCAAATAGAGGAGCCTCTTTGCTGGAAAGATGTTCGCCTGAGAATGGAGATCTCTACTCCCCTTCACGTCATCTCCTACCCCTCCAGCTGTTCTTCCCGCCTCCTTTTCAGTCTGTCCACCCTGATTTGATATGAATGGATCATACGTCTCTGGGAAGCGTCTGTCATATTCACATATCCCATCCTGCCTTCTGCTTCTGGCCCCATCATTTCCTCTTCAGAAGAGGAGGAGGGGTTTTCGCCCTCCTCCCTCTCACAGGCTGTTTGCTCTAAAGGGCTAGGTGCTTGGGAGGGGGTCTGTGGACTCGTGACGCTTTCAGACAGAAGCTGATTAGCCTCTATCTCTGGCTGTGTTTGATCCTCCCGGACTCTAGTAACTACTGTTACTTCCTCCTCATGAGGAGTAGTCCCTGTCGTGACCTCCTGCACGACACTACCCCCCTCTCCAGGATCCCCACCACCCCTGCGCGGATGGACGGAAAGACCTCCCGGCTTGAGAGGGAAGCGAGCGTGAAAGCGACAAATGAGGACGGGAGCATGAATGTTAGGCGCAGGTTCCCAACTCCGGTCCTCCGGACGGTAACCCTTCCAGTGGATCAGATACTGGAGCCGTCCTCTACGGAACCGAGAGTCGAGGATGTCCTCGGTTTCGAATTCTTCTTCACCGTCCACAATCACAGGCGGGGGCGGAGGTGGCAGCGACCGCAGAGGGTGAGGTGGAGGCGCTGCAGACAGCAAAGACCGGTGGAAAACGGGGTGGACCTTCATGGAAGCAGGCAGACGCAACCGGAAGGTGACCGGATTGATTTGCGCAGCGATCTGGAGTGGACCAATCCTCTTGAGGGCCAACTTCTGAGAGGGAACCGACATGGGGAGGTGTTCTGTGGACAACCAGACCCACTCACCAACTGTCAGGGTCGTCCCTTGTTGCCTCCTCCTGTCAGCAACCGCCTTGTATGTCTCCTTGGCCCTATCCAATTGCTGTTTCAGGACGGATTGGACGGACGCCAAATCGTTGAGAAAAGTCCCGGCTGCTGGAACAGACGAAGAAGGAAGAGACGTAGGGAAAGCTCGAGGGTGGTAGCCGAGATTTGCAAAGAAAGGGGTCTGCCGTGTTGAGGTGTGGACAGAGTTGTTATAGGCAAATTCAGCCAGAGGCAGGAACGAGAGCCAATCATCCTGCTGGTAGTTCACGAAACAGCGAAGATATTGTTCCAACGTCGCGTTAAGACGTTCAGTTTGACCATCGGTTTGTGGGTGGTGCGCCGAAGATAGGCGCAAATTGACCTTGAGGAGCGTCAGGAGTTCCCGCCAGAATCGAGACATGAATTGACTGCCTCTGTCGGAAATCATAGCAAGGGGCCACCCATGGTTTTTGTAAATATGGTGGATAAACAGGGAAGCCGTGGTTTTAGCTGAAGGAAGTCCCGTGCAGGGAATAAAGTGAGCCATCTTCGTGAAAAGGTCAGTGACCACGAGGATGGTAGTAAAGCCACTGGACCTGGGTAAATCAGTGATAAAGTCCATGGAAACCGTATGCCAGGGTCCCGGAGGCATCTCCACGGGATGAAGGAGCCCATACGGTTTTCCGTGTTGCTGCTTGGCACGGTGGCATGTTGGACATGACAGCACATAAGTCTTGACGTCGTGGTACATCCGAGGCCACCAATAGTCTCTGGACAGTGTATGCATCGTTTTGTAGACGCCAAAGTGTCCAGCCGAGGGCGAATCGTGACATCTCTGCAGAATGTTTTCCCGAAGCGATCCAGGTATGTAAGGGATGTGATCAAACAACAAGATGTCATCCTCGAAGGAGAAGCGATGTGGAAGGGTAGTCTTCCGCTTCTGGTCAATTTTCTCCCGCACGAACTGATCAGTCTTTTGTGCATGGCGTATGTCATCAGTGTATGCCAATGACAGGGAAGTAACTGCTGCAATGGAAGGCTGCAAAATCGGTGCAGGTTCCTTCACTGACAAAAATGTTGTTTGTTCATGGTGTTTCCCAATTAGTAGGGTGAGTGGTGAGGATTTGAGCAGGGAGGGGCCGCCTTGCAATGGTATCTTTTGTATGGAGTCCACTTGGAGGGGAGCCTCCAATTGATTAGTTGGCACCTCTTGTGTTTGGGCAAAGCTTTCATCCATAAAGGATGCTGTAGCACCACTGTCTATTAAAGCTGTGGTTTGAAGTGTGGTCTGAGGGTTTATTTGCAAAACCACATCTAGTAAAAGGTGTTGAGCCGTCGAAGTGCCCCCTCACCTCTTGGCACCTTTGAGGAATGTGAGTGCGTCCCAGCATCGCGGTGCTCAACGACACTGGGACTGGAAGTTTCCCATCTGCTTTTTCAGTGGGCAGTTCTTTGCTATGTGTCTGGTCTGTTCACAGACAAAGCAGCATCTGGTGCTGCGTTGATACACTTTGTCAGTCTGTGGAATGTGAGCCTTGGCAGCTCCTATCTCCATGGGGACCGCCTCTTGTTGACTCTGGGAGGGGGTCATCATTACGTAGCTGTCTGGCAAAAGTAACTGCGTGCTAGTTTCCGCTTGCGGGAACCATCTTGTCTGACTTGGCTGGGAGCCAAAATAACTGCCAGGCTTAAAGTGTTCCTTCTCATTAAGCCGTGCATCCACCTTTATAGCCAGAGTCATTAGGTCTTGTAAACTTTCTGGCATGGGACAGCGTGCCAGTTCATCTACCACTTCTTCCCTTAACCCTTCACGGTACTGCACCATTAAAGCTTCATCATTCCACCCCAATTCATTCATAATCAACTGGAACTTGGTTGTATATTCTGTTGCTGAAAATTGTCCCTGAACAAGATGCTTAATATCTCTAACAGCCAAGTCTTTACATGCCGCCACTCCCAAAAATTTATGCAGTGACTCGAGGAATTGATCAGTGTTGTTTAATATGGGGTCTTTGGCAATCATTCTGGCTGTTGCCCACCTTGCTGGGACCCCTATAAGTTGATTTATCAAAAATCCTACCTTCATCCTCTCATTGGGGAAGTCTTGAGGGCAAAGAGAGAAATACAGCTCCGCTTGGGCTCTTGTTGTGGGGGAGCCTCCCAGGCTCCGGGATTTCGGCTGCAATTAACCACACTGACAAAGGCATTAAAACTAAATCTATTTATTGCTAGTTATCTACAAGATTTATGACTCTACTGATTAGCTGCTTAAGAAGTATCTTGGCAGTTAAGATGTTCTTCACTCAATGGTGTTCCTTTCTCTCTTGTTCCGTCATCTCCTCTTCCCCCAGCCGTGCCTCCCGCCTCCGCTGTTCACGCTGCATCCTGATTTGATATGATTTTATCAGACGTCTCTGATTGGTGTTTCTTATTTCAACAAACCCCATTTTTCCTTCTGCTTCTGGCCCCGTCAGTTCCACCTCTGATGAGGAGGAGGAGGGATCTCCCCCCTCCTTGCAGACTGTTTGATTTAAAGGGCCAAGCATCTAGGTAGGGGCTTGTGGATTGGTGATGTTCTCAGATAGAAGCTGGCTATTATCTACATCAGGCTGGAGATGATCTTCCTGGGCTCTAGTTATTACAGCTACTTCCTCCTCATGAGGAGTAGCCACTGTCGTGACCTCCGGCACGACAGCTCTAAAGGTGGCGAAAGTTTCCTTCCTGCCGTCGTGCTTCGGGGGGGGGGGTTCCAGTGGGCATCGTTTTACCATCACGTCTGTGTCTGTCTGTCTGGTCAGTTCTTGTAATTGCGTGTGTAAGACATCCATATCTCGTTTCAATATCTCTATCTGCTGGTTTGCCTCTTCATTCTTAGCCCTCAAGCATCGATTTTCTTCTTGCAGATTCTGAAAATCTTGCATCGTTGGCTTTGGGACTTGCATTATGATATACAAAAAAAATATCACTTCTCTGTTCTTTATTAGGTGACTTACAACCAAAGGGATTCTCAGGCGAACATTCTGTCGTGAGCGGGGGAGCCCCGCCGGCCTGGGCACTTTGGTTGCAATTAGTCACACAGACGCGAGCAATAAAACTAAATCTGTTTATTGCTAGTTATCTACAAGATTTACGACTCTACTGTTAAGCAAATAGAGGAGCCTCTTTGCTGGAAAGCTGTTTGCCTGAGGATAGAGATCTCTCCTCCCCTTCACGTCATCTCCTACCCCTCCAGCCGTTCCTCCCGCCTCCTTTTCAGTCTGTCCACCCTGATTTGATATGAACGGATCATACGTCTTTGGGCAGCGTCTGTCATATTCACATACCCCATCCTGCCTTCTGCTTCTGGCCCCGTCATTTCCTCTTCAGAAGAGGAGGAGGGGTTTTCGCCCTCCTCCTTCTCACAGGCTGTTTGCTCTAAAGGGCTAGGTGCTTGGGAGGGGGTCTATGGACTCGTGACGCTTTCAGGCAGAAGCTGATTATTTATTTATTTTTATTTATTTAAATATTTATATGCCGCCCCTTGCAACAGCCTCGGGGCGGCTCACAATACAAAAAACAAATACAATATTAAAACAAATACAATATTTAAAAACTGGCCCATCTCAGGTTAAATATAAAAACATACAGCAAAAAATAAATAATGAATTTAAATTAATCTTAAATTAAACATAATATTAACAATTAAAATATCGTCTAAATAAAAAGGTCTTCGCCTGGCGCCGAAAAGCAAATAACGACGGCGCCAGGCGAGCCTCTCTGGGGAGCGCATTCCACAGATGGGGCGCCACCGCCGAGAAAGCCCTCCTCCAGGTACTCACCCTCCTAATATCTCGCACGGAGGGTTCCCAGAGGAGAGCCTCTGCCGCTGATCGTAAGGGGCAGGAGGGCATATATGGTCGCAGGCGCTCCTTTAGGTAACCAGGGCCCAAGCCATTTAGGGCCTTATAGGTAAGAACCAACACCTTGAATTGGGCCCGGACTTCAATGGGGAGCCAGTGGAGCTGACGGAGAACTGGGGTGATGTGAGAACCACGCCCAGTCCCCGTCAGTACCCTGGCAGCTCTATTTTGCACCAGTTGAAGTATCCGGACCGTCTTCAAGGGAAGCTCCACATAGAGAGCGTTACAATATTCCAACCGGGAAGTCACCAACGCATGTGTCACCGTCGCCAGGCAATCGAGCTCCAGGAAGGGACGCAGCTGATGTATCAGCCGAAGCTGTTGGAAGGCGCTCCTCGCCACTGCTGACACTTGAGCAGTCAAGGTCAGCTCCGGGTCGAGGAGCACTCCCAAGCTGCGGATCCTGTCTTTCAGAGGGAGTGCAACCCCATTCAAGACTAGGGTCAGGTCCCCTACACTGTAGCCCGACCCACCTACCAACAGGACCTCCGTCTTGTCTGGATTGAGCCTCAGTTTATTGGCCCTCATCCAGCCCATTACCTCGGCCAGGCACCGGTTCAGCACAGCCACCGCCTCACCTGGATCGGTGGAAAACGAGAGGTAGAGCTGGGTATCATCCGCGTACTGATGATTCCGCAGCCCACACCTCCTGATGACCTCCCCCAGCTGTTTCATGTAGATGTTAAAAAGCAAGGGGGACAAAATGGAACCCTGCGGAACCCCATGGCATAACTGCCATGGCGCAGAGCCATAGTCCCCCAGCACCACCTTCTGGTATCGGCCATTGAGATAGGAGTGGAACCACTGCAAAGCAGTGCCTCCAACCCCTAATCCCGCCAGCCTCTCCAGAAGGATACCATGGTCGATGGTATCGAAAGCCGCTGAAATGTCAAGGAGGACTAACAGGGACGCACTCCCCCTGTCCCTCTCCCTGCATAGGTCATCGTACAGGGCGACCAAGGCGGATTCAGTGCCAAAGCCGGGTCTGAAGCCGGACTGAAATGGGTCCAGATAATCAGTTTCCTCCAAGAGTGCCTGGAGTTGTCCCGCCACCACCCGCTCCAGCACCTTACCCAAAAATGGGATGTTGGCCACCGGTCTATAATTGGTGACCACCTCTGGATCCAGGGAAGCCTTCTTTAGGACTGGCCGGACTACCGCCTCCTTTAAGGGGGCCGGCACCCGGCCGTCTCTCAAAGAGGCGTTGACCACCTCCAAGATCCAGGGTTCAATCCCGTCCTTGGCGCTCTTTAATAGCCAAGATGGGCACAGGTCCAGTAAACAGGTGGTTGAGCGTACCGATCCAAGCACCTTGTCCACATCATCGGGCCGCAAAAACTGAAATTCATCCAATAACGAGGGACAAGCAGGCATGGTTGGTCCCTCCCCAAAAGAATCTGTATCAAGAGTGGAGTCCAGCTCGTGACGAATCAGAGCAACTTTCTCCTGGAAATGCGTGGCGAACTCGTCACAGCGGGCTTTTGAGGGTGGCACCAGATCTTTATCAGGGCCAGGTTTTGTCAGCCCCTGCACCACCCGAAAAATCTCCGCCGGATGGCATTGCGAGGAGGCAATGGACGCGGAGAAGAATCGCTTCTTCGCCGCCCTCACCGCCACAGCATAGGCTCGATAGTGTGCTCTAAGATGTGTTCGGTTGGACTCATCACGTGATTTCCTCCACCTGCGCTCTAGCCGTCTCCCAACCCGCTTCATCGCCCGTAATTCCGATGTATACCAGGGAGACGAACGGGCTCTGCCAGGTTGGAGAGGGCGCTTAGGAGCGATCATGTCGATGGCCCTGGTCATCTCCCCATTCCATGTTTCGACCAGGGCCTCCACAGGAGCGCCAGCCTTGTCAGCCGGAAAATCCCCCAGAGACCTCAGGAATCCGTCCGGAACCATCCGACTCCGGGGGCGGACCATCACAATCTGGTCCGCACCCTTACAGAGGGAGAGGCCACTCTCGAGCTCAAACCTCACGAGGAAATGATCTGACCATGACAAGGGCGTCAAACATAAATTCTTCACCCTCAGATCACCCTCTTCCTCCCCCGTCGAGAAAACCAGGTCCAAAGTGTGTCCACGTTCATGGGTCGGGCCGATGACATGTTGAGACAGCCCCATGGCATGGCAGCCATGAAGTCCTGAGCCACCCCGGAAAGGTCAGTTTCGGCATGGAGATTGAAGTCCCCCAGGACCAACATCCTGGGGGTCTTCAACACCAGGTCCGAGACGACTTCCGTCAGCTCAGGCAGGGAGTCTGTTGGGCAGAAGGGTGCTCGGTACACCAACAGAATCCCCAATCTGTCTCGGTCGCCCAACACCAAGTGGAGACACTCCAGCCCCGGTCTCGAAGAGACAGGAAGCCCCGTGAGGGAAAAAGTAGCTCAATAAACTAAAGCGACCCCCCTCCCCTCCCCTCCAGGCACGGTGGGTGCTGCACTAGGTACCCGGGCGGGCAAAGCTCCGAGAGGGAGACATCTCCTCCCTCCACCGCCCAGGTCTCGGTGATACAAGCCAGGTCGGCCCTCTCATCGACTATCAAGTCGCAGATGGTATTTGCCTTATTATGGACCGACCTGGCATTGAGTAGCAGCACCGTTAGGCCTGTGGGGCAGCTGACAAGACTCCCTGGTACCCGCCGGTTGGGGGAATAACCAGAAGGAGGGACAGATGTTAACCATCTGTCCCGCCTTCTCCTAGGCGGGAACGTTAAACCCCCATTGCGGCCATACCGACCATTGCCCATCACCACCCCGATGGCGGCGCCCCCGTGCTCCCCAGGTAACATCTGAACAGCTTACCTGAGATGGGCCTCTAAAATGATTAAAAATTTAAACTCTAAAAATCCCACCCTCTTACCCTCTCAGCCGCATGGCCAAGGATATGTGTCCAGCACAGCTGAAGTCCAGGGTTCCTGGCCAGCCCAGCCCAGCCCCCAAGGCCCCAACGGCCCTAACGGCAGCGACCGCCCTTAGGCCGTCGCCCTTCGGCCGCCGGCCCCGGGCGCAACCGTGGCCTTAAAGGCCCCGCGGCCTCCGCTTCCGGCCCCGGCTGCCGGCCCCGGCCTCGCCCCGGCCCGCCCACCTCGGCGTGCCTGCCAGTCACCGCGCGAGGGGGCGGGTGCGGAGCAGGGCCTGGGAGCTGGTGGGAGCCCGGTGGTCCGCGGCGCGGTGGAGCGACGCGGCAGTGCCCGTCGCGGGGCCTCCCGGGTCTCCGGCAGCCTCCGGAGCGACGGCGACGGCGAGGGTGGAGATAGATTAGCCTCTATCTCTGGCTGTGTTTGATCCTCCCGGACTCTAGTAACTACTGTTACTTCCTCCTCACGAGGAGTAGTCCCTGTCGTGACCTCCTGCACGACACTACCCCCCTCTCCAGGATCCCCACCACCCCTGCGCGGATGGACGGAAAGACCTCCCGGCTTGAGAGGGAAGCGAGCGTGAAAGCGACAAATGAGGGCGGGAGCATGAATGTTAGGCGCAGGTTCCCAACTCCGGTCCTCCGGACGGTAACCCTTCCAGTGGATCAGATACTGGAGCCGTCCTCTACGGAACCGAGAGTCGAGGATGTCCTCGGTTTCGAATTCTTCTTCACCGTCCACAATCACAGGCGGGGGCGGAGGTGGCAGCGACCGCAGAGGGTGAGGTGGAGGCACTGCAGACAGCAAAGACCGGTGGAAAACGGGGTGGACCTTCATGGAAGCAGGCAGACGCAACCGGAAGGTGACCGAATTGATTTGCGCAGCGATCTGGAGTGGACCAATCCTCTTGAGGGCCAACTTCTGAGAGGGAACCGACATGGGGAGGTGTTCTGTGGACAACCAGACCCACTCACCAACTGTCAGGGTCGTCCCTTGTTGCCTCCTCCTGTCAGCAACCGCCTTGTATGTCTCCTTGGCCCTATCCAATTGCTGTTTCAGGACGGATTGGACGGACGCCAAATCGTTGAGAAAAGTCCCGGCTGCTGGAACAGACGAAGAAGGAAGAGACGTAGGGAAAGCTCGAGGGTGGTAGCCGAGATTTGCAAAGAAAGGGGTCTGCCGTGTCGAGGCGTGGACAGAGTTGTTATAGGCAAATTCAGCCAGAGGCAGGAACGAGAGCCAATCATCCTGCTGGTAGTTCACGAAACAGCGAAGATATTGTTCCAAAGTTGCGTTAAGTCATTCAGTTTGACCATCGGTTTGTGGGTGGTGCGCCGAAGAGAGGCGCAAATCGACCTTGAGGAGCGTCAGGAGTTCCCGCCAGAATCGAGACGTGAATTGACTGCCTCTGTCGGAAATCATAGCAAGGGGCCACCCATGGTTTTTGTAAATATGGTGGATAAACAGGGAAGCCGTGGTTTTAGCTGAAGGAAGTCCCGTGCAGGGAATAAAGTGAGCCATCTTCGTGAAAAGGTCAGTGACCACGAGGATGGTAGTAAAGCCACTGGACCTGGGTAAATCAGTGATAAAGTCCATGGAAACCGTATGCCAGGGTCCCGGAGGCATCTCCACGGGATGAAGGAGCCCATACGGTTTTCCGTGTTGCTGCTTGGCACGGTGGCATGTTGGACACGACAGCACATAAGTCTTGACGTCATGGTACATCCGAGGCCACCAATAGTCTCTGGACAGTGTATGCATCGTTTTGTAGACGCCAAAGTGTCCAGCCGAGGGCGAATCGTGACATCTCTGCAGAATGTTTTCCCGAAGCGATCCAGGTATGTAAGGGACGTGATCAAACAACAAGATGTCATCCTCGAAGGAGAAGCGATGTGGAAGGGTAGTCTTCCGTTTCTGGTCCATTTTCTCCCACACGAACTGATCAGTCTTTTGTGCATGGCGTATGTCATCAGTGTATGCCAATGACAGGGAAGTAACTGCTGCAATGGAAGGCTGCAAAATCGGTGCAGGTTCCAAGTGCTCCTCGTTGTCGGGGAAAAATTCAGGCTTCCTGGAGAGTGCGTCGGCCAGCAAGTTCTGGGATGGCAGGATATATTCAATGTTGAGGTTGAAGCGGGAGAAGGAAAGCGGCCATCGTGCTTGACGTTGGTTAAGGATCTTCGCCGAATTGAAGTGCATCAAGTTCTTGTGATCAGTTTGTATGAGTATTACGTGTGGAGATCCTTCCAGTAGATGACGCCATTCTTCAAGTGCAGCTTTAATAGCCAGCATTTCTTTCTCCCAGATCATGTAATTCCTTTCCGAGCTGGTCAGTTTGCGGGAATAAAATGCAATCGGCTTCAGATTCCCAGAGGGTCGTTGGGATGATTGTAAAAGGACAGCTCCTATGGCTTTATCGGAAGCATCAGTTTGGAGTGTGAACGGTGCGGACGTATCGGGGTGTAACAAATGGGGTTCGGAAGTAAACTGACGTTTCAATGAGATGAAAGCTGCTGCCGCACTTGGAGGCCATTGCAAAGCTCGTCCTTTGTCTTTCAAGAGGTCAGTCAAAGGAGTGGTTATACGAGAGAAATTCGGTATAAATCGGCGATAGAAGTTTGCAAACCCGAGAAATCTCTGTAGTTCCTTCTTCGTGTGTGGGGGTTGCCAAGAAAGTACTGCTTGTATCTTCACTGGATCCATTTGTAATCCCTTTGGAGAAACGCAGTAGCCCAGATACATTAAAGAGGTCGTGTGAAATTCACATTTTTCGAGTTTAGCAGAAAGATGGTGGTCCCTCATGCGTTGTAGAACTTTTCTGACATGTTGTACGTGTGATTCAGGGTCATTGGAGAAAATGAGTAAATCATCCAAATAGGCTATCATGAAGACATCGAGGAAATCGTGGAAAATCTCATTGATGAACCGGCTGAAATATTGTCCCGAATTCAGTAGCCCAAACGGCATCACACAGAACTCATAGGATCCGTAGCGCGTTAAAAACGCTGTGAAATGTTCGTATCCAGGGCGTATCCGGAGCAAATTATATGCATTGCGCAAATCCAGTTTGGTAAAAATACGTGCCTGGCC
Source organism: Varanus salvator macromaculatus (assembly GCA_023646645.1). Classification (NCBI taxonomy): domain Eukaryota; kingdom Metazoa; phylum Chordata; class Lepidosauria; order Squamata; family Varanidae; genus Varanus; species Varanus salvator. The sequence goes on along the minus strand of JAIXND010000715.1, from coordinate 674,975 downwards.
CAGGCATTCCAAAATCTCAGATATGAGGGGCATAGTATGTCTATTTGGAATCGTAATCGCATTTAAACGGCGATAGTCGATGCAGACCCGGGGTTCATCAGAATCTTTCTTCGGTACAAGCAATGGCATCGCGGAAGAGGGAGAAGAGGATGGGCGTATGAAACCCTTTTCCAGATTGGAGGATATAAAATCCTTAATGACCTTGAGTTCTTTGGGAGACATGGGGCGCAATTTGCCAGTCGGTAGTGTTGCTCCAGGTTGAACATGAATCTCCATGTCACATGATTGATGAGGGGGCAATTTGTCGGCTTCTTTTGGATCAAAAATGTCCCAAAAATCTTGATACTGCGGTGGTAGAGCCGTGGTGGAAGTTGGTGCCAGTTTAGAAGTCATGTGAGTGGTGGTAGCTGTGCAGTTTTCCAAACAAAAAGCTGAGTCGAATTTTATTTGTCCTGATCCCCAAGATATGTGGGGTTTATGTTTTACTAACCAGTCCATGCCTAGTATAATAGGGTAATGCAGGTCCTTCACTAACAAAAATGTTGTTTGTTCATGGTGTTTCCCAATTAGTAGGGTGAGTGGTGAGGATTTGAGCAGCGAGGGGCCACCTTGCAATGGTATCTTTTGTATGGAGTCCACTTGGAGGGGAGCCTCCAATTGATTAGTTGGCACCTCTTGTGTTTGGGCAAAGCTTTCATCCATAAAGGATGCTGTAGCACCACTGTCTATTAAAGCTGTGGTTTGAAGTGTGGTCTGAGGGTTTATTTGCAAAACCACATCTAGTAAAAGGTGTTGAGCCGTCGAAGTGCCCCCCCCCCTTGGCACCTTTGAGGAATGTGAGTGCGTCCCAGCATCGCGGTGCTCAACGACGCTGGGACTGGAAGTTTCCTTCCTGCCGTCGTACTTTGGGGGGGGGGCTTTCCAGTGGGCATTGTTTTACCATCACGTCTGTGTCTGTCTTTCTGGTCAGTTCTTGTAATAATAATACAAGTCTTACACAATAATAATGTGTAAGACATCCATATCTCGTTTCAATATTTCTATTTGCTGGTTTGCCTCTTCATTCTTAGCCCTCAAGCATCGATTTTCTTCTTGCAGATTCTGAAAATCTTGCATCGTTGGCTTTGGGGCTTGCATTATGATATACAAAAAAAAATCACTTCTCTGTTCTTTATTATGTGACTTGCAACCAAAGGGATTCGCAGGAGAACATTCTGTCGTGAGCGGGGGAGCCCCGCCGGCCTGGGCACTTTGGTTGCAATTAGTCACACAGACGCGAGCAATAAAACTAAATCTGTTTATTGCTAGTTATCTACAAGATTTACGACTCTACTGTTAAGCAAATAGAGGAGCCTCTTTGCTGGAAAGATGTTCGCCTGAGGCTAGAGATCTCTCCTCCCCTTCACGTCATCTCCTACCCCTCCAGCCGTTCCTCCCGCCTCCTTCTCAGTCTGTCCATCCGGATTTGATATGAACGGATCATACGTCTCTGGGCAGCGTCCGTCATAGTCACATACCCCATCCTGCCTTCTGCCTCTGGCCCCGTCATTTCCTCTTCAGAAGAGGAGGAGGGGTTTTCGCCCTCCTCCCTCTCACAGGCTGTTTGCGCTAAAGGGCTAGGTGCTTGGGAGGGGGTCTGTGGACTCGTGACGCTTTCGGGCAGAAGCTGATTAGCCTCTATCTCTGGCTGTGTTTGATCCTCCCGGACTCTAGTGACTACTGTTACTTCCTCCTCACGAGGAGTAGTCCCTGTCGTGACCTCCTGCACGACACAGGCAAATAGAGAGAGGATAGATCTGAGGATTTTTAAAAGTGAGAAGATTTTCGAAAAATGGAAAAAGAATTAAAAGAAATATGGGAAATAAATGAAAAAGGAGTTAGTAATACAAGTGTAATATGGGAGACAATGAAAGCAGTGGTAAGAGGGCTAGGAATAAAATATTCATACAATTTTTAAAAAAAGAGCAGCATATAACAAGGTTAGAAGAGGAAATAAAAGAATTCGAGAAAAAGTAGAGAAAACAAAATTATGCTAGAATTAACAGCTAAAAGAAAAGAATTACAAAATATTGAATTAGAACAAGTTCAAAGAAATCTAATTTATTTGAAAAGAGAATTTTATGAAAGTAGTAATAAAAATTCCAAAATGCTGGCCAGAGACACACAAGTCAAAATGGCAAAAAGTTTAATTGGAGTAATAAAGAATGAAAAAGGGGAAAGATGTAACAAGATGAAAGAAAAACTTTTAATTTTTCAAAGGTTTTTTGAAAAGTTTATATGGGAAGTGAAATAGATTTGAAAATCAGTCAGATATATATAGAAAAGAATTTAAATTGTAAAATTCGGGAAGAGAATAAAGAAATTATGGAAACTCAAATAGAAGAAGAAGCGATATTGGAAGGTTTTTATTTTTTTATTTTTTTTTAAATACAGAAGGAAAAAAAACCATAAATACAACACAACAAGAATAATATACAACAATAGAAAAAATCAATTAATAATTAGAAAATTAAATGATAAAGTGCCCCCACCACCCCAAAGACCAATACTACCTCCACTTAATTCACATATTATAACAATTAATAATATATAATATACATCAGTTATATCCATATCTCCTCCAGAAATTCATATATAGTGGTATCTTGGCTCACAAACTAAATCTGTTCCAAGACTCTGGTCGTGACCCAAATTGGTGTTGAGCCAAGTCCAATTTCCTCATAAGGTTCAATGTAGATAAGGTTAATCCATTCTGTAACCATATTTTTAATCACAAAAAAGTGAAGCAAAGTGACAAAGAACAACAAAGATTTCAGCCATCTCTGCCCCCCCCCCAGCACAACCGAGATCATGCCTGTCATCCCTGCATGTGCTCATTATCCCGGCGCGCTAGGGGGGGAGGAACTGCGATCGTGACCATCTCCCCACTCGGGGGAGGGGGGAGAGGGCTGTGATCTTGGTCACCACCCAGTATGGAGTTCGCAATCCAACTCAAAATTTTCATGAAATTTTTGTTTGCAACCCAATTTGGTCCAATTTGGTGAACCAAGGAGTTCATGAGCTGAGGTACCACTGTAATCTTGATTGCAACCTTTGCGTTCTATCAGTACTTCTTTTACAAAATCATCCCAAATATCATTATATTTATTTGCTTTCATTAACCCTTTTTAAATTATTATTTCTGTCATCAGTTTATCATTAATTACCATAGTCCATATTTCATTATACCATTCATGTCTTTGCAAAACCCAATTCTGTTTCACTAGCCTTACTGTCATTATAAAACTTAAGATCAATTCTTTCTTACCTTCATTTATATCTTGTTTTTCAATCAACAGTAATAACACAATTCTTGGTGACATTTCGAAGTCTATATCTAAAATTTATCTAATTTCCTTAGATACCATAATCCAAATCATTTGTATATTATCTTTTGTCTCTTCATACTTCCTTCTTCTGTCTCTCCGCCACTCTTGCCCCTTGGCAGAGTGGCGGAGCAGGGAAGGCAGAGGCTGGGGGGGAGTGCTGAGGGGGGCCAGGGCCTGGTGAAGGCGAGGGGGCAGCTGGGCAGGGGGGCAGGGGGGCAGGGGCAGCGGGGAGGAGGGGGGCGGGGCCAGAGGGGCAGGAGGGGGCGGGGCCAGGGGGCAGGAGGGGGCAGGGGCAGGGCCACCGGCCGAGAGGCCCATAAGGCAGCGCTCAGCCCCTGCCAGCCCTTGTGGCTCTTGGCGGAGCCGCGGGGGCAGAGGCTGGGGGGAGTGCTGAGGGGGGCCAGGGCCTGGCGAAGGCGAGGGGGCAGTGGGGCAGGGGGGCAGGGGCAGCGGGGAGGAGGGGGCGGGGCCAGGGGGCAGGAGGGGGCAGGGGCGGGACCACTGGCCGAGAGTCCTAGAAGGCCACGCTCAGCCCCTGCCAGCCCTTGTGGCTCTTGGCGGAGCAGTGGGGGCAGAGGCTGGGGGGGGGTCCTGAGGGGGGCCAGGGCCTAGCGAAGGCGAGGGGGCAGCTGGGCAGAGGTTTGGGTTGGATCAATAGGGACTTTGGTTCCTTGGGGAAGAAACTCAGGGACCTAAAGCCGAAGTGGTGTTCTTGTCTATCTTACTGGTCCAGGGATTTGGGCCAGGCAGGGATAGGAGGGTCGCCGAGGCTAAGCATTGGCTTAGGGTGTGGTTCCGGAAGGAACACTTCAGTTTCCTCGAGCACAACACCCGGTTTCTTGCCAATGAACGTCTGGTAAGGAACAGGTTGCACCCATTGAGGATGGGGAAATGGTCCTTTGGAGATGCTCTATTGTGCTTTGTCCAGAAGACTTTAAACTGAGTCGGGGAGGGTTCAGGCCCCCAGGAAAATTTTTCACACTGGACAAGTGTGTGAAGACGATCTGGGCTCTGGGAGCAGGGTTTTAGATTTAGGGACTTACAGGACTCCCACAAAGAGAGGGCCAGTATCAGGGAGGATGGGAGGAAGGAGGAGGCTGGGAACTCCAAAGAAAGGAAGCAGTGGGAAGGAGTTGAGGTGCATGTACACCAATGCTAGGAGCATGGGTAATAAGCAGGAAGAGCTTGAAGCTCTCCTGGGAATAGGAGGGTATGACCTGGTGGGGATCACGGAAACTTGGTGGGATGAAAGGCAAGACTGGAATGTAAACATAGAAAGGTATCACCTGTTTAGGAAGGGCAGGAAGGGGAAGAGGGGTGGGCGCGTAGCTTTATACGTCAAGGAAGGGATAGGATGCAGTGAGATAGAATGCTGTGCAGATGGGGATTCGGTAGAGGCAGTCTGGGTGAATCTAAGGGGTTTTGACAGGGAGAGGGACCTGACAGTGGTGGTGTTATCGCCCTCCATGTCAACTTGAGACCCTGGATGATGTCCTGACAGGCCAGATTCTAAGGATATCTCGGGGGAGGGACACAGTAACTATGGGAGACTTCAATCTCCTAGATATTAGTTGGGAGACTCACTCAGCGGTGACAGCCAGGTCACGTCACTTCCTAGAAGCTATAGAGGGAGGGTTTTTCACACTGAGGGCCGAGAGGCCACAAGGGGGGGGGGGGACATCCTTGACTTGGTCTTGACCAACAGGGAGGATTTGTTACATGAGGTACAGATTAGGGGAGCTCTGGATGCGAGTGATCACTACATCCTTTGCTTTGAGATCAAGGGACTGGGGACGTGCAGCAGGTCAAGCACTAGAAGCTCGGACTTTGGCCAACTGAAGGCCAGACTGGGGAAAGGCTTCTGGGATAGGTTACTGGAAGGCAAGGAAGTTGAGGAGGGGTGGATGGCACTCAAAAGGGAGGTTTTGGAGGTGCAAGCCTTGACGATACCTCTAGTTAGTAAGGCCATGGATGCGAAAGGAGGTGGTTAGAGGGATTAGACGAAAGAGGAACCTCCGTAGGAAATGGGCACTGGGGCAAATAGACAAAGGGGTATAACGGGAGGAGGAGGCCCGTTGCAGAAGGATTCTTCGCAAGGCTAAGGCTGATTATGAGCTGAGACTTGCAAAGAATATCAAAAGCAACCAAAAGGGCTTCTGTCAGCATGTAAATAGGAAGAGGAAGGGGAGGCAAGTGGTGGGACCACTACATAAGGAGGAACGAGATCCAGTGACTGATATGAGGGAACAGACACAGATGCTAAATGACTATTTTGCCTCTGTGTTCTCCCCAAAGCAGGACGGGGGAGATCCGCATAGGAGATTAGATGAGGCTGGGGACTTAGGGGCACAGATTAGAGTCACCCCCCTAGAAGTCAAGGGGCTCCTCAGGGCATTGGACATTACAAGGGCGCCAGGCCCTGATGGGTTACACCTGAGAGTACTTGGCAGGTGTTCTCTCACGCCCGCTGGCCTCCATTTTTGAGACCTCGTGGAGAACGGGTGACGTTCCAGAGGACTGGAGGGTGGCATCGGTGGTCCCAATTTTCAAAAAGGGTAGTCGAAGGGACATGGGGAATTTCAGACCAGTTAGCCTTAGGTCCATTGTAGGAAAGACAATGGAAAGGCTCATAATAGAGAGAGATCTAGTGATGTTTGATAGGGAAGGGAGGCTGGCAGCCACTCAACATGGTTTCCACTATAGCAGGTCCTGCCAGACAAACCTTGTGTAATTCTACAAGGTTTCAAGGTGGCTAAGATGGAGGGGACGCAGTGGATGTGGTTTACCTGGCTTTCAGCAAGGCCTTTGACAAAGTGCCCCATGATATCCTGGTGGAGAAACTGAGTAGTTTTGGGATAGACCAATGCACTGTCCAATGGATTAGGGCATGTTTGACTGACTGAAAGCAGACGGTAACCATTACTGGGGAATCGTCGGGATGGTGGCCAGTGACAAGCGGGGTCCCCCAGGGCTCTGTCCTGGGGCCGATCCTGTTTAATCTTTTCATCAATGACATGGAAGAAGGGGTGAACAGTCTGCTGATCAAATTCGCAGATGATACTAAAACCGGGGCAGTGGCCACAACTGAGGATCAGGTACTCCATATCCAAAGGGATCTGGACAGACTATGGAAGTGGGCAGAAGACAACAGGATGGCGTTCAATGTGGATAAGTGCAAGGTGTTGCACTTGGGGCATAGGAATGGGTGTCATGAGGATAGGTTAGGGGACAAGTGGCTGGTGAGCAGCACTTGTGAAAGGGATCTTGGGGTGCTGGTTGACTGCAGGCTGAACATGAGCCAGCCGTGTGATGCGGTGGTCAAGGGGGTGAACGCCACCCTTGGTTGCACAGCCAGAAGCGTGGCTTCTAGATCAAGAGAGGTATTACTACCACTCTACACGACTCTGGTGCACCCACAACTGGACTATTGCGTTCAGTTTTCGGCCCCTCATTACAGGAAGAATATAGCCAGGTTCGAGTCAGTGCAGCGAAGGGCCACAAGGTTGGTGGCCAGTTTGCAGGGGATGGGGTATGAGGCGAGACAGAGGGAACTGGGTCTCTTCAGCCTGGAGAAGTGGCGACTCAGAGGGGATCTGTTGGTGACATGCAGGTATGTGAGGGGGTGTCACACGGAGGTGGGGAGAGACCTGTTCTCCCCTGCAGAGGAGGGCACGATGCGCTCCAACGGAGTGAAGCTCAGGGAACCAAGGTTCAATTTAGATGCCAGGAAGTACTTCCTGATAGTTAGGACCCTGAGGATATGGAATGGGCTTCCATGGGAGGTGAGGGTGTTCAAGGATAGGCTAGACATGCACATGGTGGGCATGTCATGAGCAGAACCAGCTGGAGCTGGGGGTCAGACTAGATGGCCCGGGAGGCTCCTTCTGACTCACTCTGGTTCTGTTTCTAACTTCTTCTGCTCTGACCAGTCTTCTTTCTTCTGCTCTGCCATTCTTCTTGAATATAGGCATATCCATTAATTTCTGCATTTGTGCTGTGTATTCATCATCTTCGATGATTCCAAGCTCCTTTAGCAGCTTCAGCGCTTCCTCCAGCTATATTTAATGGAATTCGTCTCTAATATTTGGCAAACTTGGAACATATCTCTCCTCCATTGCAAAGTCTCATTACATAAATCAGGAAAAACTTGGATCTGGTAAACTTCGAACATAATTGATGTCATATCCCGTAATTTACACATCAGTTGCTCTTTTTTTGCATATGACCAGAACTGAACCATGATGTCTCTCGGTGTTTTTCTTCTGGCTCTTCTTGGGCCAACTCTATGTATTGCATCAATATCACATCTTGTAAAAGGAACATCTGGAAAAATAGATTTAGCCCAGTCCAATATTGATTGAATCAATTTATTTATTTATTTATTTTAAAAAATTGTATGCTGCCCCCATTGCAACAAAGCCTCGGGGCGGCTCATAGCACTACAAACACAAAAATAATTTAAAGCTATTTAAAACTGGCCCATCTCAAATAAACAAGTTAAAATACAATAAATAGAATTTATAATTAACAATTAAAATAACTTTTAAATAAAAAGGTCTTCACCTGGTGCCAAAAAGCAAATAATGACGGCACCAGGCAGACCTCTCTGGGGAGCGCATTCCATAGGTTCCGTATTTATCTTCATTCTCTTTCCCATCCTCTGGAAATCCTTTAAGACATAAATTAGGTCTTCGTTGTCTATCCTGGATCTCAATCACGCTTTTGGAGACCTGGTCTAACTTAGTCATCTGACTTTTTAACTTTTTGTCTTGTTCTCCCATCTGAATTTTCATTTCTGTAATTATTTGTTTATTCTCTTGAGTTTGTTTAGTTAAGTCTTTTATTCTTCCATCCATATTATGCATTTTATTATTTAACTTCTTTATATCCTCTTTCACATCTTTCACATCTGTCCTCATTTCTCTAAATTCTTGTAAAAATATATCACACTTGTCTGGTTGTGTTGATGATTGAGGTACTGGTGAAGTAATTGATTTTTCCAGTGATTATTTTATTTATTTATTTAAAACATTTGTATGCCGCCCCCATTGCAACAAAGCCTTGGGGCGGCTCACAACAGTACAAACATCAAAATAATTTAAAACTATTTAAAACTGGCCCATCTCGAATAACCAAGTTAAAATACAATAAATACAATTTATAATTAACAATTAAAATAACTTTTAAATAAAAAGGTCTTCGCCTGGCGCCGAAAAGCAAATAATGACGGCGCCAGGCGGACCTCTCTGGGGAGCGCATTCCATAGGTGGGGTGCCACCGCAGAGAAAGCCCTCCTCTGGGTACTCACCCTCCTTATCACCCTCATGGAGGGTTCCCGGAGGAGAGCATCAGCTGCTGCTCGTAGGGGGCGGGAGGGCATATATGGTCGCAGGCGCTCCTTTAGGTAGCCAGGTCCCAAGCCGTTAAGGGTTTTATAGGTCATAACCAATACCTTGAATTGGGCCCGGACTTCAATAGGGAGCCAGTGAAGCTGACGGAGAACTGGGGTAATATGAGAACCGCGCCCAGTCCCCGTCAGCACCCTGGCAGCTCTGTTTTGCACCAATTGAAGTATCCGGACCGTCTTCAAGGGTAGCCCCAGGTAGAGCGTGTTACAGAAATCTAGTCAGGAAGTTACCAACGTGTGGGTCACTGTCGCCAGGCAGTCGTACTCCAGGAAGGGACGCAGCTGATGGATCAGCCGAAGCTGATGGAAAGCGCTCCTCGCCACCATCGTCACCTGAGCTTCTAATGATAGCTCGGGGTCGAGGAGCACTCCCAGGCTGCGGACCCTGTCTTTCAGAGGGAGTTCAACCCCATTTAGGACAAGGGTCAGGTCCCCCATTCCGAAGCCGGACCCACCCACCAACAGGACCTCCGTCTTGTCAGGATTGAGCTTCGGTTTATTGGCCCTCATCCAGCCCATTACCTCAGCCAGGCACTGGTCCAGCACAGCCACTGCCTCACCTGGATCGGTGGAAAACGAGAGGTAGAGCTGGGTATCATCAGCATACTGATGATTCCGCAGCCCACACCTCTGGATGACCGCCCCCAGAGGTTTCATGTAGATGTTGAATAGCAAGGGGGACAAAATGGACCCCTGCGGTACTCCATGGCATAGCTGCCATGGCGCAGAGCCATAGTCCCCCAGCACCACCTTCTGAAATCGACTGTCGAGGTAGGAGCAGAACCACTGCCAAGCAGTGCCCCCAACCCCCAGTCCCGCTAGCCTATCCAAAAGGATACCATGGTTGATGGTATCGAAAGCCGCTGAGAGGTCCAGGAGAACCAACAGGGACGCACTCCCCCTGTCTCTCTCCCTGCACAGGTCATTGTACAGGGCGACCAAGGCAAATTCAGTACCGTACCCGGGTCTGAAGCCGGACTGAAATGGGTCCAGAAAATCCGTTTCATCCAAGAGTGCCTGGAGTTGTCCCACCACCACCCGCTCTAGTACCTTGCCCAGGAACGGGATGTTGGCCACCAGTCTATAATTGGCGACCACCTCTGGATCCAGGGATGCCTTCTTTAGGACTGGCCGGACTACCGCCTCCTTTAAAGGGGCCAGCACCCACCCGTCTCTTAAAGAGGCACTGACCACCTCCAGGATCCAGGTCACAATCCCGTCCTTGGCACTCTTAAGTAGCCAAGATGGGCACAGGTCCACTAAAGAGGTGGTAGGACGTACCTGTCCAAGCACCTTGTCCACATCATCAGGCCGCAATAACTGAAATTCATCCATCAATAGAGGACTCGACGGAGTCGTTGGCACCTCCCCAGTAGAATCTGAGTCAATAGAAGAGTCCAGCTCATGACGAATCTGAGCAATTTTCTCCCTTAAATGCCTGGCAAAGTCGTCACAGTGGGCCTTCGAGGGTGGCACCAGATCTTTTTTGGGGCCAGGATTTATCAGCCCCTGCACCACTTGAAAAAGCTCCGCCGGACGGCATTGTGAGGAGGCAATGGACGCGGAGAAGAATTTCTTCTTCGCCGCCCTCACTGCCACAGCATAGGCCTGATAGTGGGCTCTTAAGTGTGTTCAGTCAGATTCATCCTGTGATCTCCTCCACCTACGCTCTAGTCGTCTCGCAGCCTGCTTCATCGCCCGCAATTCAGGTGTATACCAAGGAGATGAACAGGCTCTACCTGGTGGGAGAGGGCGCTTAGGAGTGATCGTGTCAATAGCCTTGGTCATCTCCCCGTTCCACAGTTCAACCAGGGCATCAACAGGAGCACCAGCCTTATCAACCGGAAAATTCCCCAGAGCCTTCAGGAATCCATCCGGATCCATCCGACTCCAGAGGCAGACCAACACAATTGGGTCCACACCCTTACAGAGGGAGAGGCCGCTCTCAAGCTCAAACCTCACGAGGAAGTGATCTGACCATGAAAAGGGCGTCAGACATAAGTTACTCACCCTCAGATCACCCTCTTCCCACCCCGTTGAGAAAACCAGGTCCAGAGTGTGTCCATGTTCATGGGTCGGGCCGCTGACATGTTGAGACAGCCCCATGGCCGTCATGGAGGCCATGAAGTCCTGAGCCGCCCCGGTCAGAACAGTCTCGGCGTGGAGATTGAAGTCCCCCAGGACCACCATCCTGGGGGTCTTCAACACCAGGTCCGAGATGATCTCCGTCAGCTCAGGCAGGGAGCCTGTTTGGCAGAAGGGTGCACGGTACACCAACAGAATCCCCAGTCTGTCTCGGTCACCCAACACCAAGTGGAGGCACTCCAGCCCCGGTCTCGAGGGGACAGGAAGCCCTGAGAGGGAGAAAGAAGCTCAATAAACCAAAGCAAACCCCCCTCCCCTCCCCTCCAGGCATGGACGGTGCTGGACTAGGTACCCGGGGGGGCACAGTTGCAAGAGGACAACATCTCCCCCCTCCCCCGCCCAGGTCTCCGTAATACAGGCCAGGTCGGCCCTCTCATCCACAATCAGATCGTGGATGAGGGTGGCTTTATTTTGGACCGACCTGCCATTGAGCAACAGCACCGTCAGGCCCGGGGGGCAGTTGACAAGGCTACCTGGTACCCGCCGGCTGGGGGAATAACCAGAAGGAGGGACAGGAGTTAACCATCTGTCCCTCCTTCTTCTAGGCGGACCCGTTAAGCCCCCACCGCCATAGCGACCATTGCCCATCACCACCCCTATGGTGGCCCGCACGCGCTCCCCAGGTGACATATCCTAAGCTAAACTCGAGATGGGCCCCTAAAACCAACTAAAAGGTTAAAACAGCTAAAAAATCCCACCTTCACCTCCCGCCTCCACCCAACAGCCAGCAACCAGCCCACAAAACCCCGGCCAGAATCCCGGGCCAGCCCAGCCCCCATCTGGCCCCAAACGGCCCTTAACGGCTCACCACCCTCCGGCCTCGCCCTCGCCCTCGCCCTGCCCGTCTCGGTGTGACTGCCACTCATGCCGAAGGGGCGGGGCCAGAGCAGGGGCCTTGGTGCCGGCGCAGCGGCAGGCAGCAGCTGGGCGCAGCAGGCGCAGGTGGTCAGCGCGGCAAACGGGTGTGGGGCTCTGGCGCGGTGGTCAGCAGGTGCGGGCTCTGGCGCAGTGGTCGGTGTGGCGCGGTGGCGGCGGGCCACTCCTGCCACACTCTCCGGGCCTTCCCCCCATAATCAAAAAAATTATCTTTTTTTCCCATTCATTTCACAGCTTTTCTCTACTCTTTTCAAATGCAAATCTGATGGATGAAGTTTATGAGAAAAGCCTTGTTTAGCTTTAGGGTATGTGTCCAAATATTTTCTTGTATTTTCTTTTTGGCACCTTCTTAGCTTTCCAACTGTGTGGGGGGAGAGGAAAGTTTCAACCGTTATTTATCTGTTAAATTAGAGCTTTTTAAACTCTATTTCAGTTCTTCTCTTATCAGACATTCAAAACCAACTCCCACCTTCCCCCCCCCCCCACACTTCAAGCTGCTTTTAAACTTTTAAAATAAACAACCGATATACAAGCTTACTCTGGACAAATTCCAGCAGTTTCAGATTACAAAAACAGGCTCTTTGCAAATCTCACAGTCCATCTCTGTATTTCAAATCTTCCCAGGAGAGAGACAAAGGAATTAACTCACGTTTCATCCATTTTTCAGTATTTCTTGATCTTAATTTGAGTATATTTTAATCATATTTTTTCCAATCGTCAGGAGGAGTAAGAATTCAGAGTCTGGAGTCCATCCGAGCTAGCTCCGCCTCCCAGCATCATGGTGCTTAATGGGGCTGGGACTTGAAGTTTTCCGCCGAGTTGTTCCAAAGTTTACATGGCTGCCATCTCGGCCTTTCACAATGCTATTCAAGGACATTGTTTTCTCACACCCCCTAATCCACAAATTTCTCAAGGGAATCCTCAATCTAACTCCTCCCCTCAAACGTCCTCCTCTGTCCTGGAGTTTGTCGTCCTTCATGCACTCACTAAGCCATGTGATCTACGGCTTCTCGCTTGGAAAATGGCCTTTTTAGTTGCTATTACTTTCACCTGAAGAGCTGCCGAACTTGCCGCCCTCTGAATTGACCCTCCATATGCCCTCCTGCCCCCTCTGAATTGACCCTCCATATACCCTATATGGGACTGCAGGTGGCGCAGTGGTTTAAACCGCTGTGCTGCTGGGCTGGTTGATCGAAAGGTCGCCGGTTCGAATCTGCACATGGGGTGAGCTCCTGTGCGCTGTCCCAGCTCCTGCCAACCTTGCAGTTCGAAAGCATGCAAATGCAAGTAGATAAAAAGGTACCACTTCGGTGGGCAGGTAACAGCGTTCCGTGCACTTTGGTGTTTAGTCATGCCGGCCACATGACCACGGAGACTGTCTGTGGACAAACGCTGGCTCCCTCGGCTAGGAAACGGAGATGAGCACCGCCCCCTAGAGTCAGGCATGACTGGACGTAACGTCAAGGGGAAACCTTTACCTTTACCTTTACCTTATACCCTATATATGCCCTCCTGCCCCCTGAGATCGGTGGAGGAGGCCCTTCTCCAGGAGCCCTTCGTGAAGGACATTAGGAGGGTGCCTACCCGGAGGAGGGCTTTCTCTGTGGTGGCGCCCAACCTATGGAATGCGCTCCCCAGAGAGGTCTGCCTGGCACCATCGCTATTTGTTTTTCAGCGCCTTTTTATTCAAACAATATTTTAATTGTTAATTGTTTTTATTTATTGCTTTTAAACTATTGCCGAGATGCTCTGACTTTTTAATGTCTATCCTATGTTTGTTTATCCTCTTTGTAAGCCGCCCCGAGGCTTTCTGAGATAGGGCGGCATAAAAATGCTTTAAATAAATAAAATAAATAAATAATACCATAAGGATAAAGTTGTTCTCTGACCTGACACTACCTTCCTACCTAAGGTAGTTTCTTACGTTCATATCAGTGAGCCTATAATTCTACCCTTGTTCTTTCAGAACCCCTCTACTATCGAAATTGCTCTACACTCCCTAGATGTGCAAAGAGCACTGGCCTTTTACAAATCAAGAACTCAACCTTTCAGGCAATCTCAAAGACATTTGTGAACATAGAAGGGTATCACCTTTTTAGAAAGGACAGGAAGGGAAAGAGAGGTGGGGGTGTGGCTTTATATGTCAGGGAAGGGATAGGATGCAGTGAGATAGAGTGCAGCACAGATGGGGATTCGGTAGAGGCAGTCTGGGTGAAACTTAGGGGTTTTGACAGAGAAAGAGACCTGACAGTGGGGGTATGTTATCGCCCTCCAGGTCAACTTGAGACCCTGGATGATGTCCTGACAGGCCAGATTCTAAGGATATCTCGGGGGAGAGACACAGTAATTATGGGAGATTTCAATCTCCCGGATATTACTTGGGAGACTCACTCGGCGGTGACAGCCAGGTCACGTCGCTTCCTAGAAGCTCTAGAGGGTGGGTTTTTCACACAGAGGGTCCGAGAGGCGACGAGGGGGGGAAACATCCTGGACTTGGTCTTGACCAATAGGGAGGAGCTGATAGATGAAGTACAGATTAGGGGAGCTCTGGATGCGAGTGATCACTCCATCCTTTGCTTTGAGATCAGAGGACTGGGGCCGTGCAGCAGGGCGAGCACTAGAAGCTGGGACTTCAAGAGGGCCAACTTTGGCCAACTGAAGGCCAGGCTGGGGAAAGTCTCCTGGGAGAGGTTACTGGAAGGTAAGCGAGTTGAGGAGGGGTGGATGGCACTCAAAAGGGAGGTTTTGCAGGCGCAAGCCCTGACAATACCTCTAGTCAGTAAGGTGGGGAGGCGGAGGAGAGTGCCGCCATGGATGCGAAAGGAGGTGGTTAGAGGGATCAGACGAAAGAGGAACCTCCATAGGAAATGGGTACTGGGGGAAATAGACAAAAGGGTATACCGGGAGGAGGAGGCCCGTTGCAGAAGGATTCTTCGCAAGGCTAAGGCTGATTATGAGCTGAGACTTGCCAAGAATATCAAGAGCAACAAAAAGGGCTTCTTCCAGCATGTAAATAGGAAAAGGAAGGGGAGACAAGTGGTGGGACCACTAAATAAGGAGGAAGGAGATCCAGTGACTGACATGAGGGAACAGGCACAGATGCTAAATGACTATTTTGCCTCTGTGTTCTCCCCAAAGCAGGACGGGGGATATCCGTATAGGAGATTGGATGAGGCTGGGGACTTAGGGGCAGAGATTAGAGTCACCCCCCTTGAAGTCGAGGGGCTCCTCAGGGCATTGGACATTACAAAGGCGCCAGGCCCTGACGGGTTACACCCGAGAGTACTTAGAGAGTTGGCAGGGGTTCTCTCACGCCCGCTGGCCTCCATTTTTGAGGCCTCGTGGAGAACGGGTGAAGTTCCAGAGGACTGGAGGGTGGCATCGGTGGTCCCAATTTTCAAAAAGGGTAGTAGGAAGGACATGGGGAATTATAGGCGGTTAGCCTTACGTCCATTGTAGGAAAAACAATGGAAAGGCTCATAATAGAGAGAGATCTAGTGATGCTAGATAGGGAAGGGAGGCTGACAGCCACACAACATGGCTTCCGCAAAAACAGGTCCTGCCAGACAAACCTTGTGGAATTCTATGACAAGGTTTCGAGATGGCTGGATGGAGGGGACGCAGTGGATGTGGTATACCTGGATTTCAGCAAGGCCTTTGACAAAGTGCCCCATGATATCCTGGTGGAGAAACTGAGGAGTTTTGGGATACACCAAAGCACTGTCCGGTGGATTAGGGCATGGCTGACTGACCGAAAGCAGAAGGTAACCATTAGCGGGGAATCGTCGGGATGGCAGCCAGTGACAAGCGGGGTCCCCCAGGGCTCTGTCCTGGGGCCAATCCTGTTTAATCTTTTCATTAACGACATGGAAGAAGGGGTGAACAGTCTGCTTATCAAATTCGCAGACGACACTAAAACTGGAGCAGTGGCCACAACTGAGGAGCAGGTACTCCGGATCCAGAAGGATCTGGACAGACTCTGGAAGTGGGCAGGAGACAACAGGATGGCGTTCAATGTGGAGAAGTGCAAGGTCTTGCACTTGGGGCATAGGAATAGGTGTCCTAAGTACAGGTTAGGGGACAAGTGGCTGGAGAACAGCACTTGTGAAAGGGACCTCGGGGTACTGGTTGACCACAGGCTAAACATGAGTCAGCAGTGTGATGCGGTGGTCAAGAGGGCGAATGCCACCCTTGGTTGCATAGCCAGAAGTGTGGCTTCTAGATCAAGAGAGGTACTACTACCACTCTACATGACTCTGGTGCGCCCGCAACTGGAGTATTGTGTTCAGTTTTGGGCCCCTCATTACAGAAAGGATATAGCCAGGTTGGAGTCAGTGCAGCGTAGGGCCACAAGGATGGTGGCTGGTTTGCAGGGGATGGGGTATGAGGCGAGACTGAGGGAACTGGGTCTCTTCAGCCTGGAGAAGAGGAGACTCAGAGGGGATATGTTGGCAACATACAGGTATGTGAGGGGGTGTCACATGGAGATGGGGAGAGGCCTGTTCTCCCCTGCAGAGGAAGGCAGGACGCGCTCCAACGGAGCAAAGCTCAGGGAGCCAAGGTTCAATTTGGATGCCAGGAAGCACTTCCTGACAGTTAGGACCCCGAGGGCGTGGAATGGGCTTCCACGGGAGGTCGTTGAGGCCCCATCGGTGAGGGTGTTCAAAGATAGGCTGGACATGCACATGGTGGGCATGTCATGAGCGGAGCCGGCTGGTGCCGGAGGTCAGACTAGATGGCCCAGGAGGCCCCTTCTGACTCGCTCTGTTTCTATGTTTCTATGTTTCTATGTTTCTCTAGGGCAAACCACACAAAGGAAGCCCCGTTTCCCCTCAGAGGCTCTCCAGGTGGATTGTCCATACTATATCCTTGGCCTATGACCTCTCTGGCCTCCAGCTTTCTGGACCAGTGTGCCCATTGTGTCTCTGTATGATGCTTGGGGTTTGCATCTATCACACTAACCTCTACTGGGGTTGGTTAATCTTGTCACCTGGATCTTTGCAGGAAAAGTGATAGACTCATTCCTGAAGCAGAGACGCAACAGAGCCAAACAGACCCCCAGAAGGAGGATTCCTGTTGTGTCTCTGTATGCATTGCTGTTTGGGAGTGTGGTGGAGGAAAGCAACCTTTGAAGATTCTTATTTGGTGTGGGTTTGCACACATGCAAACATTCATCCAGGCACTAGCTCTCTGTTGGCATCCTGTAGTACATTCTGTGAGAACTGCATTCTCCTTGAAATTTGAGAGGAAGGAAGGAGTAGTCTTTAGAAGAATGATGAAGGCAGGTGGTGTTTCTGAGTGATTACGTGTCCTTTCTAACCTCTGTGTACCAGTTCTGTTCATAGTTAATCCCAAGGCCCAGAAGTTTTGCTTGCTAAATATACGGGTTGATCCTTCTCAGCTCAAACACCAAAAGCACTGTCAGGACAGGGAGGGCGGGGTGCACTTCCCATGCATTTTTGTGCAATGCATTCTCTTTTCCATTCTGTGCAGATTCACATTGACACCCACTGTGGTTTGCTTGCATTCTTTTTTAGGAAAAAATTGGTTAAAAATCAAGCTACAGATTCCAGAGAAAACATACTTGTGTGTGTGCTGCCCAGCAAGTTTTGGCAAACAGGATAAATATATACCATATTTATCTTCCGAAATTAAAAAAAAAAATGATTTCAAAAACAGAACATATGGTGGAGAACTGACCAGTGAAACACCTGGGATAGGTAGCATTTGGGCAGATTGTGGTTAGGAGAAGCACTTTGCCAGGTAAGGCTTTGTAAGTTAAAACAAGCACCTTTAATCAGGCTTGGGAGCATACAGATAGCTAATACATGTAGGCCAAAATGGGTCATGCATGGTCAGACCTACTGGTCCCAGTTTGGCTGTCACATTTTGCACCAACTACAGTTTCCGAACTGTTTTAGCTGGAGCTGGCAGAAGGTGCTCTGTGCCCCTGGGGCCCCAAACCTCAAATGACAAAGATGGATCAAGGAGAACCCTCAAGTTGCAAATCTGCTCCTTCAAGGGGAGCGCAACCCCATCCAGAACGAGTTGAACAGCCGGTTAAAGAAGCAGTGGGTGGTTTGGTGTGTAAACAGCATCACTGTTTCTTGGCCTGCATCCAGTTTGTGGGCACAACCAGGTTTGTGTAGATGTTGAATAGCTGGGGGAGCAGACCAGCTCCTGTGGATCCCCATACGGAAGAGTCCAAGGGACCAAGCAATGCCCCCCAGACACCACCTTCTGGAGCCCCAAGTTGGGGGGGGGGGGCTGCAATGCAGCACCCTCCACTGCTAGCCCAGAAGGTCATTCCGGAAGAATACCTTGCCTGAAGGTACCAAAACCCACTCAGAAGATCCCACCTTTTTGCAGAGTGCCAGGCTGGGGAAGGATGGTTTCAGGCATCCATCAGAACATGGGGTACACATCACTTCAGTGAAGTTGAGGCCCAACTTGGCAGTGGGTTTAACCCCATTTTGTTTTCCCAGGCATTTAAAGCCTTAAAGTACTATTTTAAAACACTGTTTTATCTCCTTTCCATTAATATTTTGTATGGATTTTTGTGGGGAGGAGTAAAATGCCCCAGAACATCTCTTAATTAAAGGAACTGTACTGAAGTATTTTAAAATAAATAATAACTACAAATCCTGAAGGGAGGCCTCATTTTAGTGTACTGCTCCATCCCTTTTAAGTGAGAGAAGGGATGCCTCATTGAATCATGGCATCACCTAAAAAAGAACCACCGAGAGTTGGGAAGCAAAAGGTTTGATCGTAATGGCTAAGAAACTGTAAGTTTGACCTCCACAAGTTCAGTTTCACAGAATAGAAGTGATGCACTTATAGAAGATGCTGAGGCAATGCAGCTTGTCCACAAAACTCTCTGCATATAACTTCTGACCAGCCACTGAAACTCAGCAGAACTGGCCTTCTGGAGTTGTGAGGATAAAATGGAGAGGAAGCAGGAGACTTTGCACTGTTTTGGTCTCCTTGGAGGAAAGATGGGATGCAAATACTAAAAGGAAAAGAAAACCTTGTGATCCTTTGAATGGACTGCAATGCTGCATGTTTCGTTCATCCATCAAAGTATTAAAGCAGGGCAACTCCACCAACTTCCATCTTCCCCACTCAGCAGAGTCAGCAATGAAGGATCATGGGAGTTGTAGTGTGCCAGTTACCCACCCATGCTTCAAAGGATGACATCTGGAAGGAAATAATAGCAAAGATGACTGGAAAGTGAGGCTGGAATGCTGCTGGTAGCAAGAGAAAGTGAATCTTACACAAATTATATCTCCCTTTTCAAAGTATTCCATATCAGATCTGACAAGAGAAATTTGCCTGGAGTTGTGTACTGTTATGGTTGTCTGTTAAAATTGCTGCATTCTTAGAACAAACATGAAAAAATTAATATAAAAACATTGAAGACACATGATATGATGAGTTTGCCTGCTGCATCTTTCCATGGGAGAAGTCCTGGTTTATCCATCTCTGAATATGGAGGTAAGTATTCCCCTTTCCCACATGGAGTGTGACCAAATCAATAAATGGAGGAAAAACTTGAACAGCAAAAGGAGACATGTGAAAGTGAGAAGCTCAGAAGGGAAAAATCCTCCCTGGTTTTAAAGCACAGCAGTTTCAAGGCAGTCTCTTCTGCTTTCGTCCCCTCCAGATGGCTTTAGACAACAACTTCTAGCATTCTTGACCATTGGCCATGCTGGCCAGGGATGATGGGCATTGGAGCTGAGGGCATGAGTTTGGAAAAGACTGCAGGCTAGTCCTAACTCTGCATTTGCTCAGTGTTAACAAAGTTCACTTGGTAATTTTAACCAATTTCAGGGGTGCAAATTTATGTGGATTTAAGGAGCAATCACATGCCTGTCAAAACAGAAAAAAGGTCTACAACTTCCATAGCTTTTTGAGAGCTGTAGCATTTTTCTTTGTTCAAGCATGTTTAGGATTCTTCCTAAATGACTTGACTGATTAATCAAAGATTACCTGAAGATTTTTTTAAACCATTAGGCAGCATGTAGGTTGCAGAGCCCAGTTTGGAGCACTAAACTGCAGAATAACAAGTCCTTGCCCTGTGGGTTTCCCTGTGAGGTTGCCCATAGATGCTCTGGATGCTATGGGAATCCAAAAGGAAGACCACTTGGGGCTGGCCCATTTTTTGGCCCAGGCTTGAACTCCGGAGTTGCAGATCCACCCCCCCCCCCATTGTGCCATTTCCACCCAAACTTCAGTTGCATTAGGAAACTTGGATGCCAGCCTTGTTAGCATAGGACTACCTGCCTAGTATTTGACTAATGCATATTAGCATATTATTAAGAGGTATTAAATGGTAACCGCTGTAGTATGCTCTGAGTAGATGAAGAATTCCAAAATGGATGGTGTGCTGTTAAAACAGGTAAGTTCAGCAAGAGTGATGAATAATAATTATTAATTTTTGAGAGCCTCTCAGGGTAACATTCCAATGGTGCGCTGGGTCAAAGTTAAACCATGTGAGGCCAGAATAGCAAAACTACCAGCACAGTTGACAAAGTTCTTAATTCCAGTAACTAAACCATTGTAGAAAAGCTAGAAGCACACCAATGGTCAGAAGAAAGGGATGGGGCTAAGAAAAGGGACATGGCCATCCGCAGGAGCAGTTCTACACCATTATGTTAAGGAACTGAATCATTTGGGAGTTCTGTGCATTTAAACAATCTACCTGTCCAAGGAGACTGCCTGAAGCATCTCTGCATGAATCACAGCCCTGGGCCTGCCTTCTTCCCATCCATTTATTTATTTATTTTATTTATTAGGCTATTTCTATCGCGTCCATTATGGTTCATCTCTGGATGGCTTACAATCCATTTCCCAGTGTGCTGCATCTCTGCCATTAGGTATATGATGGAGGGACCCAACTGCTTCCAAACACTGGTGCAGCAAACCAGCGTGCCATCAGAGGAGGCTATCTTTGTGAACCTGCTGCAGGTGAGTTCATTTTTCAGTCTTTGTGAGAGGTGTGATAGTGCCGGCCTGATGGGGGATGCCCCTGTTCTGTTTCTGCTTGAGTGTCTGCTCTAGGCTCACCCCATCCACTCAGAAGACACACTGGGCAGTGCAGTTTTGAAGATGGATTTTTCCTTGCTGAGAGTAAACCTCTGTTGGGCACATCCCAGCTAGCCAATGTTTGGAGAAATCTGGTGCGGAGTTCTGCACTTGGCTTTGTTCAATTGAATGTCTAGGCACATACAAGCAAAATGGCAAGAGCCAGTGCCTGGAGAGGGTTTAGATTTGTGGGGAACAATTCAAAAGCATAACTTCCCTTTCTGTGATTGCTTTACTGTGACTAAAGCCCATTGTCGTGCCTGACGGCTCGACAGAAAGACATCGACTCGCGAGAAAGAGTCAAACGTCCAAAATGAGAATCAGACATTAGAGCAGGATGACTTCTACTTGGGGCCCAGTAGCCAAACGGCCCCTCCGCAGCCTGACTCTGGGACTGCTGAGCAAATAGCCCCCCCACACCCTGACTCTTTGCCTCCTGAACAAATAGCCTCGTCACGGCCTGATCATGAGGCTTCTGCACGGGTGGCTTCTCCTCATCCTGACTCTGAGGAACGTGAGCAAGTTGCCCCACCCCCCCCACCTCCTGACTCTGAAGCTGCTGGACAGAGTCCAGGAGATCCAGAAGACGTAACATCTTTAGCCGACACCCATCTTAGACGAAGTTTAAGACGTTTGGAACAAATGAGAAGACCAGACAGAGGTTTGTTCCACCCGCGAGTGGAAAGACGTGACAGGAAAAGCTAATCCCACGTGGCCTTCCCAGAGACTTCACAAAGGGGGGAGCAACTGACCTATTAGGACCTTCTCATTAGAGCTTATCTGTTACATCATAAATCTTGTAGAAAGTAGCAATAGAAGACTTTAGTTTTATGGCCGGCTGCTGTGTGAGTTAAAAGGTGCTACTCAACATGTAAACAGCCCAACTAGAGTCCTTTATTGCCACTTATCTACAAGATTTACAACTCTACAGATAAGCTCTACTGTTGAGGTCTTTGCAATGCAGATGCTAATCCTTTACTCACTAGCCCTCCTGGCCCCGCCTTCTTCCCTCTGGCGTAACAAGGCCTGCCTTTGCTCGTACCTCCTCAGAATTCAGACTGGTCGCTAGGGCAAAGTCCATTACGCCCCCTGGTCTCCTGTGTCATGGTCAGGAAGTTCAGCGTCAGTGGGAGGAGGGGCAGCCTGCTCTGACCCTTCCTGAGTGGAACTGGAGGCGTCTTTTCCCTCGGGGCTCTCTTGCTTTGATGAGGGCTCGGGTGTTTGCGCAATGGGCAAGCTAGGCTGCGGGGTTGGCATTTGGGTACAGGGTCCCAAGCGCAAGACCTCCTCGTGAGGTGCTGCCTCTGTCGGGGCTTCAGGCACGACAGTTAATCAGAGACATGAGTTACGACCTCATGACACCCATAACGGCTGCATTTCAGGACACATCTCCAAGGCCCTGGAGCCTGGTGGCCTGCCAAACAGGCCAGAAAGGAGACAGTGAAAGCAGTAGAGGCTGGAAACCAGCGCTGGCTGCAATGGGCAGCCTCAGGTTGTGGAGCAGAGCACCCACATGAAGTGGGGCTGCACGTGCAAAGCTCTCCTTCTAAAGCCCAAATGCCCCGAGGTCCCGTGGGGTACTTAGCTCAGGATCAGTACAAAGCCCTGTAAAGCTTCTCTTATAACTAGAGCAATGCCCATCCATGCAAATCTGCAGAAAGACATTAGAGGAGATGCACTCATTTAGGGTGGTTGTTTCCTGGTGCTTTACTGTGCATTTTAAAAATCCCCATTCCACAAGTTCTCCCATTGTGTCTCTGCTTGAAACTACATTCCTAAATGCATTCAGGAGGAAGCAACTGCACTAAAAATAATGGTATTTACTTTCTTGGTAACTCTACATAGTTTGGTTTTGATATTTTTCTTGTTATGCTTTGTGTATTTTTACTTATCAGACAGCGACTTGACTGACTGCTTTCCACAAAAAGGTGGGATATAAAAATGCTTGCAATAATGCTCTAATCGCATCCAATGCAGACCTTTTTCTCCAGACATGGTAAGCCCTTGTCAATTTCTTATTCTCATTGTTGGCATCCTAAAAGAACCAGAGCCACACTTACTCACTTCAGGAGGAAAATAATTTTAATTAATGGAAACAATTTAGGATTCCAACTATCTCTCAAAGACATCAAGATATTGGACGACTAACTTTACAGGTGTCTGTGTGAAAATCTCGGCAGCTCCTGGCACAGAGAAACCAACAATGGGGACCCCATAAGCATCATTAATTCCCATTTAGTCCCTCCCTTTCCACTAACTCCTCTATCTAACCACCATTCTCATGCCATTGGTGGGAGCCCTCCTAAAACCCTCACTGCTTCTCATAAAATTACATATTTTCCCTTTAGGCAAACCCTTTGACTTGCCCCATGTTCCCATGAAAAAAGGATCCCTCACAGAGGCCTAGCATTCTGTTAAGGCTTTCTCCCTGACCTCATGCCTAGTGAGTGGCCATTCTGGGGGTTACCCAAAGCTTTTGAGTCCCCCCACATTCTTTCAAGTAGGATCCACCTTTCATTAAACCCCCTGTAGCCCAAACCAACACTGTACAAGTCAGAAATGAATCCTCGGACAAAACCTATCACAACAAAAGAGCTGCCAACTTGGGTATGGTATGATTGACAATTCCACCAGGAATTATGGGGGAAAAGTAGCCATTTTTAAAAAAAAGATTACGCTTCCTCAGAAAGACTGAGAGAATGACAACTTCTACATTAGAACTCCCATGTTTTATTTCCCAGTTACCATCTCACCCAAGCAGGGAAAGAAGAAAGGGTGTTCAGCTTCCCTCTAACCTACCAGCATCTGTGGATCTTTTCCTCATGCATGTGATTAGCTGGGCCCCAAAACGATCCTTTGCAAAACTGGCTTCTGTGGAAGGTTATTTGAGCATTCATTAGCACTCAGGTTGAAGAAACCCACTTCTCCCAGCCTCTTTGGGAGCACAGTTGGATCCTGAAGTGCTCATTCTATAGCAAAAAAAATATCCCCCCATCCCACCCCCACATTACTAAACCCATTTCATGCTAACGAGCACACCTCCCACATGACTCCACAGTTTTGGATACAATTATACATTCCTTCTCTCTGGAAGTGTCCCTGGAGCTTTTGTTCATGCCCTAACATCCTTCTTCATAGAAGTATACCTCTGGAAGGATTCTGGGAGATAATTTGGTCCAACCCCAAATGGCCACCCAACCTCTGCTTAAATCACTCCAGTTGTTAGCCTTGGGAAGTTCATCCTAAGGTTTAGCAGAAATTCACTTCCTGGCCAGTTCCACCAATTGGTTCTGGCCTCGGCTGCTGGAGAACCAGTCTCTTCCTTCATCTGTCACCCCTTCTTCAGCCTAAAGAGACCTGATAATGTGTTCCCTGGACCCATTCCAAGGCACCCAACAAATGCACAACTCTACCCCAAGTTTAATTTCAGCTGACTGGTACATGGCCAAAAGGCCAAAATTACATCCATTTTATATCTCTCTATATATTCTATTCCCCCCCCACACACACACACCTTCTCTTGTTGGTTTTTGTATGGCACAATTTAAAAAACAATAAAAGCCATCATTTTTCAATTGGGTCACCATTCCCAATGCAGGGACTACCTGTGTGTGTGTATCCCACAATTCTGCACTTGTCTTGTGTCCAAAGGTAGAATTCAACATCCTAGCAATCTCTCAAGTTTATAGTCCTTATGACTATGATGGCATGCCTGGTGGAAACTCAGATGCTGGCAGAGCTGGGCAGGCTCCCGAGCTAGACTCCCAGTCAACAGGGAGGTGAGCATTTTTGTCCTCCGTGTGCCTTCTTGTGGCTGTCAGGAGCTGAGCAAATCTCATAAACTAAGCAGGTCCCTGCTTGGATGGCTTGTTGGTGTCTTTGTGGGGAGAAAGACCTAGTCCTCCCTTGCTTTTCAATGCAATGCCCGCACAGCAATCTGGTGTGGCCTGCTTGAGCAAAGGCTCTCTGTGGTCTGCTGCCCTGACCCTGCTGGGCACACATTCCCTCTATCCAGTGCATGATCCATTCTTGTCCTCAGAGAGAGAGACCTGGAGATTCTTGCCTTGACAGAAGATTCTTAACCCTCCCTTAAACCCTTTCGGACAACCCAGCCTTTCCCTTTCTTGTTCCCTTTTCTCCTCCACTTCCCACTGGAACACTGAAATATTTACAGTTCTTTTGTGTGGTCTCTGTGCAATCACACACATGGGGCTTTGCCACACAGTGCAAGGCCTAGATTGGAGACAAAACTTCTATAGCTCAGTGACATGGAATGGGCAAGGAGCCCTCCCTGCCCCTTCCAGAAGTCCAGATAAAAAAGGGGGGGGGGAATGTCTGCCCAGCCCCTCAGTTCCTTTTCAATTGCACAAGCTGTCGCCTCACAGATCAGAATCTTCTGCTCAGCTATTTCTCAATTTTTCTCTCTCTTCCTCCTTTATGTATATATATATTTAAAAAATTATCTTTTCTCACTTTGGTTACCCCTCACTGATTCACTTCCAATTCCTCCTCCTAATCTCACTGAGGCCACATCTCGCTGCCTCCATTTTCCCCTCTCTCCATGTGCTTCTCCTCCTTGCACTCATGGCTGAGCCAGCCTTTCGCCACTGTTCCTCCTGCGCTGCCCACATGCCCGCAGTGGATGGCCATTCCCTCTGCCTTCTCTGCCAGGGCAAGGGGCATGTGGTTGAGACCTGCCCACACTGCCAGCCTTTAAAAAAAAAACAGACACACCAGCAGCAGGCCCATCACCTCTGCTTTGCCCTCTGACAGTGTGCCTGGACTGTGGCTGAGCCATCACCATCAGATGCCAAGAAGTCCCCTGAAGAGGCCACCCCACTGGCCAAACAGCACAAGAAAAGGGCTGCTGCAACCAGTTCTACTGCTGCCCCCTTAAGCCGGCTGTTTGGTGGGGGCCTGTTCCATGGAGGAGTTGGAGGCCATTGTATGCCTCGACCACTCTGAAGTGCAAGAAACACCACACCACCAAGCCAGCTACTGCCTTGCTTGCTGCTTCACCACGTGACAACCGTTCATGCACCCCTGATCTAAGGGTCCCCCTCAATCTGACCCCCACATCCTGGGAACCGGAGTCCCCAGATGAGTGCTCCTGCTCATCACCTCAGGCCACTCCACCTGCCTGTGCCTCGCCTCCAGTGCACAACCCAACTTCCAGGCCATCAGAGTTGCCCAGACATCACGTCCCGCTTTCCCCACATGGCTTCCTGCAGCCATCCCTTTCTCTGGCTGCCACCTGACCACCTGCCTCCACAGCGCCTCCAGGATCATCCTGCTTCTCCTTTCCTGACTGGGACACCTTGTCCTCCTGATCACCAGCCTCCTCACAATTGGCCAATCTGTCGGCCTTCCTGGACCTGCCAGCTGCTGCAGAAACACATCACAGGAGGCACCACTTCATCCGGGAGGACTCCTACTCCTCCAAAGTCTACACAACCTATCCAAGGGGGTTCCCTTCTCCCCTCCAGAGCCCTCAGTCACAGTTGCAACCGACGCCTCCAACTCAAGCTGGGGTGCTCATTGTGCGGACATGCACGCAAAGGGCCTGTGAGATCACCACGAGTCATGCCTCCACATCAACCTACTGGAAATGCTGCCAGTAAAAAAGGCGCTGGCCTCCTTCCAGGACTCTCTCAGAGGCCAACGTGTTCAGATAGCCACAGACAACACCATCGTCATGTACAAGGCAGGACCTGCTCTGCCTGCCTTTCCCTCCTAGCAGTCAACATATGGGACTGGTGCATGCAGAGGGAGATCTCCATCACGGCCATCCATGTCGCAGGGCAATTGAACATGCTGGCAGACTCCCTGAGCCAGACCACCACTGCCCCACACTAGTGGGAGCTCCATCCCACCATGTCTCACGGCCTGTGTGAGAGGTGGGGCCTCTTGAGGCAGACCACTTCGCTGCTCCCCACAACACCAAATGCGACTGCTTCTGCTCTTGGGCAGGGCAGGGCCTTTCTGGGGGATGCCTTCCTTCTGAGGTGGGAGGGAACCCTGTTCTACGCCTTCCCCGCATTCGCACTGATAACCAAGGTCATGTCCAAGGGGGACAGGGGGGACTGCATCCTGGTCACCCCATGGTGGCCCCGCCAGCTGTGGTTCTCCCTCCTCTTCAGCCTCTCCAGCGGGACACACATGAGACTGCCATTGCAACACGAACTTCTGTCCCAGGACGATGGCCAAGTGCTTCACCCATACATTGGGACCCTTTGCCTGACCCCGTGGAGGATCTCCAGGTAACAGACCTCTACCACTCCCTGTCTCAGGCCGTGGCTGCCATCCTTCAGGCAGCCCTTAAACCCTCGACCCAGAAGTCCTACCTGGCGAAGTGGAGGGCCTTTGGGGGTTTTGCCAGGTCACGAGGGCTTGACCCGACTTGTGCCCCTATAGAGGACATTCTCTCCTATCTCCAGACCCGCTTCAGTGCTGGCCTTTCCCCATCGTCCCTCTGAGTCCACCTTGCAGCCATCTCCCACTCCCACTCACCTGTCCAGGGGGCCTCTGTTTTTGTGCACCCCCTGTTGCACCGCTTCCTCTGGGGTCTCCAGAACCTCACCCCTCCAGTTCATCACTGCACACCCTTGTGGAGCCTCTCCGTGCTTCTCCAGGCCCTAATCAAGAGATCCTTCAAGCCCATAGCCACATCAGATCTCCACCTCCTCTCATGGAAAATGGCATTCTTGGTGGCCATTACATCAGCCTGTCATGCCTGTGAGCTCTTTGCATTGTGGGTTGATGCTCCCTTCCTCACTTTCCACAGAGACAAGGCCGTCTTTCACCCAGACCCCCACTTCACACACAAGGTTACCTCATTCCATGGTAACCAGGACACTATCTTCTTCCCCAACCCCAGGAGCCTTCTTTCCCAACCCCCCCACCCCATTAGAGGCCACCCTACATCTCCTTGATGTCCACAGGGCCCTCACCTTCTACAAGGACCAGATGGAGCAACTCCAGCACAGCACCCGCCCCTTCCTCTGCTACAAGGGCCCAAGGAAAGGAGAGTCAATTTCAACGCAGAGGCTCTCCAAGTGGGTATCCAGCACCATCTGCCTTGCCTACGAGATGGCACGCATCAACCTGCCTACTCGCCCATGCGCTCACTCCACACATGCTCAAGCCACCTCCACTGCCCTGCTCTGCTGGCTGGCATCCCACTACAAGACATCTGCAAGGCTGCCACATGGTCCACGCCGTCAACCTTCATCCGGCACTACGGCCTGGACGTCTGCGCCAGACAGGACTGCGCGTTTGGCAGGGCAGTCCTTTCTGCAATCCTCCGGTGATGACAGCCCCTCCATCCACGATGGGCAAGCTTGCTAGTTGCCCATTCGTGTGATTGCACAGAGACCACAAAGAAGAAAGGCAGGCTGCTTACCTGTAACTGTCGTTCTTCGAGTGGTCATCTCTGCATTCACGCACTCTGCCCTCTGCCCCACTGGCTGTCATCAGCCACATCACACTGCTCCTGGCAATTGGGCAGCCAGGGTTGGTGGCCTTCTGTGCCTCTTCTACTGCATTGCTCCCTTGCATGCCTCAGACTTTGCAGTCTTCAAAGCACTGAGGGACTGGGCAGGTCCCCCTCCCTTTTATCTGGACTTCTGGAAGGGGCGGGGAAGGCACCCCACCCACTCTATGTCACTGAGCTATGGAAGTTTTTGTCTCCAATCTAGGCCTTGCACTGCACAGCAAAGCCCCATATATGTGAATGCACAGACGACCACTCAAAGAATGACAGTTACAGGTAAGCAACCTTCCTATTTCCAACTTGAGTCCAAGACAGAGAGAAAACCTCTCTCAATCATCACCATGGAAGAAGTCAGCTTCAGAGTTAAGTTACCCCACTGATAGAGGACAATTTTGGCCATCCTTGATATTGCAGAAACATGCAACCAGCATGGCTTTGAGGAGCACCTTAGGTGTAAACTCTTTCTGGGTGTTTGAATTCCAACTTCACTCTCCCACCCTTGTTGGTTTTACCATCAGCCATTGGGGAAGAGCTATGGCTGTCCTTAAAATCACCAGTAACTGGATCCATTGGAAACACCAACGTTCCTTCAGAAGCTTCTGTTCCCAGTAAGGTAAGATAATCCTGAAGTGTGAGGTCGAATTTCTTGGCTAAAACACTCATGAGAAAAGTTCCCAGAAGATTAGCCTTTCTAGGAGACCCCATAATTTCACCATGGTTGATGTTGGATCCAACCCCATTGTCAGATTCTTGGGAAACAGTCCACTTTGAACATGATTGCCCCAAAGACCCACCATCCATATCAATTTCCTGTTTTTTTTTCCATTCTGTCCATTCCATCCTGGTGTGGCCGGGAAAGCAAGGTAAGCAGGATTACTCGTTAAACCTCCGGTTGGCTTGCATTTTCTTGTAGAAGTTTTCTGTCTCTTCCATTTGTCCATTCTTCTCCCCCACGGTAAGGCTGGTTGGCTTCCTCCATAGCATTGACTCCCGGCTGGCAGCCCCCAACACGTTTTCTGCATAGCTCGTCTCTGCCAAAACCAGTGCCGGGCCTGCGCCCATGCCTGCCGAAATGTTGATGGTGGCCACGCTGCCGTATGGAGGCTCGTCTCGCTCAATGTCACTGACTGAAGAGCCAGGTGACACACCAGCACTCTTGGTGGGCCGGAAGCCACGATAATCCTTGCCCATCTCATTGAGCTTGTAAGCATTTTGGCCATCAGAACTTTTCTGGGTGGCCTTCCACTCCCAAGGGCCATTCCCAGAAGACAAGTGTACTACTGGGTGATGCGGGGCATGTGCATCAATGGTGACAATGCTGGAACTGTCCCTCTTTGATGGAGAGTGGTACTGGGAGGAGTCTGAGCTGGTGGACGAGGAGGATGTCTCAGATTGCTTTGGCATTACCGACACCATCCCTGGCTGCTTGGACATTGCAATGACCTGCATGAGGCGTGGGGGGTTGACCACACACTGGGTGGCTCCTTTCTCTGCCCTCATCATCCGTTTGGCCCTCACTGTGGAGCTGCTTTTGGGCAAGATGTTAGCACCCATGTTTGCCTGGCTTTCCTCGGGGATGTGAACTAATTGAGTTGCACCCAGTCTTGGCTGGATGAGGACCCGTGGTCCCATAGAAGCCCACTCAGCAGTCCGAGCCTGGACAGTTGGGTACAAGGGTGGTGGGATGGGTTCCTCCTCATCTGCAGCTAAAGTATCCGAGCCAACCCATCGGGCAACTTCCTCTGCCAAGGTCATGCCACGGCCTTCCACCAATTTCTGCTTCCACTCCGCGATCAGCTGCTTCGATCGGGAGGCATCTACGGGGACATGGATGGTCATGTGTCGGCGGGCTGGGTCATCCATGGAGGGGGTGCTGACCCGCGGCAAAGTGTTGCTGAAGGTGACCATGTTCTCCTTGCCCATGGGGCTCCGGGGCGCCAGGAGGTCCACGTCCACACTGGCCCGCTTCAAACTGCCCAGCGAGTTCTTCTCCCGCTGCACCTGCCGGTTCATCCCCTCCAGGTGGGTCTGGGGATTGAGCTCATCCGTGCTGATGGACTTGTTCTGGTGATAAATGGAGTCATGGCCCCGCTGTGTCAAGGTCCTCAAGGCATCCTTGGTGGGGGGGTTGGAGCAAACCTTCTCGGTTGGTGCTTGGAAGTTGCCCACAGTGTGGTATGCCTGTGTGCCGCAAAGAAGGTGGCTGTTAGAGGTGAACACACGTACTTCCCATGTGCAATCTTCTACGTGGCCTAATAAAGGTATGGACATTAAAGCTGTTCTTGCAGAGTTCATTTTTGTGTGATGGTGGAATACCATATTTCACTCTCCAACAGCAGGGCCCTATCCTGGGCAAAGGGACTAAGATGACCTGAAACTGGGATCCTCCCCTCTAAGAAGAGGTTCCTACAAATACCAAATCTGGCTTCTGTCAACTCATTTTACTGAGGTACCTTCTAAATTTGACTACATTTTTATGAAGACAGTCTAGTTCAAGCATTTCTCCTGTTCCCACCAACTAGGGCTTTCAATTGATTCCTCGGGGAGGGGAGACAATTTTGAGTCAACAGCTGCCACTTTTTTTTTTCCCAGTGGTCCCAGGGCCATTAAAACTGTCACATCCCCTGAAAGAGCCCAATCTGAATGTCTCCAAACTTTCTTCCTTCAAGCTATGCAATCATCCTGAACATAAATATCCCCTCAATTTTTCTGCCCCTCCAGACCCTTCTCTCTCCTGCTATGAACTTGCATGTTACAACATCTTTCCTGGCAAAGAAATCTGCAGCTCTCAAAAGCGTGTACTTTCTTTGTGATCTTTACCTGACCTAATAAAGTGTTGCATAATATGGTCTGTGGAAATTTTCTTATGGGCTGTCACATCTTTGTTTTTTATTACAGGCTAAAGTTCTGATCATTGCCTTGTCGTGGTGAAGGGGCTTGTGTAGCGCAATGAAGCTGTGAGCTCTGCCATGCAGGGGCACCCAAGACAGACAGGACATAGCAGAGAGATCAGACAAAACGTGATCCACTGGAGGAGGAAATGGCAACCGGCTCCAGTACCCTTGCCATGAATCCCCACGGACAGTACCAAAGGGCAAAGAGATCTGAGGCCGGAAGATGAGCCCCTCAGGTCGGGAGGTGTCCAGCGTGCTGCTGGGGAGGAGCGGAGGGCTAGTACTAGCAGCGCCAGAAAGAATGAAGCGACTGGGTCAAAGCCGAAAGGACACTCAGTTGCAGATGTATCTGGAGGTGAAAGGAAAGTCCGATGCTGCAAAGATCTTTACTCCATAGGAACCTGGAATGTCAGATCCATGAATCAAGCCAAGCTGGACGTGGTCAAACAAGAGATGACAAGACTGAACATCGACATCTTAGGAATCAGTGAACTAAAATGGACAGGAATGGGTGAATTTAGTTCAGATGACCATCAGGTATACTACTGCGGGCAAGAATCCCTCAGAAGAAATGGAGTAGCCTTCATAGTCAATAAAGCAGTAGGAAAAGCAGTACTGGGATACAATCTCCAAAATAAAGACCTTTTTATTTAAGAAATATTCTAACTGTTAAATTATTTATTGTATATAGTTTATTTTTTTATCTTTTAGACCATGAGATGGGCCAGTTTTTAACTTTGTTTTAAATTGTGTAATTGTTTTATATGGTGGTATTGTTTATATTGTTTTTGATATGTTGTCAGCCGCCCCGAGGCTTGTTTGCAAGGGGGCGGCATATAACTTTGTAAAATAAATAAATAAATAAAATAAAATGACAGAATGATCTCAGTTCGAATCCAAGGCAAACCATTCAACATCACAATAGTCCAAATCTATGCCCCAACCACGGGTGCTGAAGAGGCTGAAGTTGACCGGTTCTATGAAGGCCTACAACACCTTCTAGAATTAACTCCAAAAAATGATGTCCGTATCATCATGGGGGATTGGAATGCTAAAGTAGGAAGCCAAAAGATAACCGGAATAACAGGCAAGTTTGGCCTTGGAGTACAAAATGAAGAAGGGAAAAGCTGGAAGAATTCTGTCAAGAGAACACGCTGGTCATAGCAAACAATCTTTTCCAACAACTCAAGAGACGACCCTACACATGGACATCACCAGACGGTCAACACAGAAATCAGACTGACTATGTGCTCTGCAGCCAAAGATGGAGAAGCAAAAAAGCAAAATGGCCGTCTGAGGAAGCTTTACAAATAGCTGAGGAAAGAAGGGAAGTGAAAGGCAAGGGAGAAAGAGAAAGATACAAACAACTGAATGCAGAATTCCAGAGAATAGCTAGAAGAGATAAGAAGGCCTTCTTAAATGAACAGTGCAAAGAAATAGAAGAAAACAATAGAATAGGGAGCACCAGAGATCTCTTCCAGAAAATTGGAGATATGAAGGGAATGTTTCATGCAAAGATGGGCATGATAAAGGACCAAAATGGCAGGGACCTAACAGAGGGGGAAGAGATTAAGAAGAGGTGGCAAGTTTACACAGAAGAACTATACAAGAAAGAGCTTAACATCCCTGATAACCACGATGGGGTGGTCACTGACCTCGAGCCAGACATCCTGGAATGTGAAGTCAAATGGGCCTTAGGAAGTCTGAGCAACAACAAAGCTAGTGGAGGTGACAGCATTCCAGCTGAGCTATTCAAAATCCTATAAGACGATGCAGTAAAAGTGCTACACTCAATATTTATTTATTTATTATTTTTTAAAAAATTTATAGGCCGCCCCATTGCAACCAAGCCTCAGGGCGGCTTACAACATAATTAAAAGCATACAAAGCAGTACAAAAGTTAAAATACATCCCACCCCCCCCCCCGGTGCATCTCGGCAACAAAAATCACCAAATGAATAAACACCCCTTACCAAATAAATAAACCCCAATAACTATAAATAATAACATACTAAACCACATAAACACAAATAGACTCAACATTAACAATTAAAATAAGACTGAAATAAAAAGGTCTTCGCCTGGCGCCGAAAAGCATATAATGACGGCACCAGGCAAACCTCTCCAGGGAGCGCATTCCATAATTGGGGAGCCACCGCCGAAAAGGCCCTCCTCCGGGTACTCACCCATTTCACCTCCCTCACAGTAGGTTCCCGGAGGAGGCCCGCTGTCGCAGATCTTAGGGGGCGGGAGGGCACATAAGGGTGTAAGCGGTCCATTAGGTATCCGGGTCCCAAACCGTTTAAGGCTTTGTAAGTTAACACTAAGACCTTGAATTTGGCCCGGACTTCAATTGGGAGCCAGTGGAGCTGACGGAGGACTGGGGTCATATGAGAATAACGCCCAGCCCCCGTCAGCAACCTGGCAGCTCTATTTTGCACCAACTGAAGTATCCGGACCGTCTTCAAGGGCAGCCCCATGTAGAGGGCGTTGCAGAAATCTAGCCGAGAAGTTACCAACGTGTGTGTCACTGTCGCCAGGCAGTCCTGATCCAGGAAGGGACGCAGCTGATGTACCAATCACAACTGCAGGAAAGCACTCCTCGCCGCTGCCATCACCTGGGCCTGTAACGACAGCTCCGGGTCAAGGAGCACCCCCAAGCTGCGGACCTTATCCTTTAGAGGGAGTGCAACCCCGTCCAGGACAAGGCCCAAGTCCCCCAACCCTAGGTTCGAACCGCCGACCAACAGGACCTCCGTCTTGTCTGGATTGAGCTTCAGTTTATTGGCCCTCATCCAGCCCATTACCTCGGCCAGGCACCGGTTCAGCACAGCCACTGCCTCACCTGGATCGGTGGAAAACGAGAGGTAGAGCTGGGTGTCATCCGTGTACTGATGACTCCACAGCCCACACCTCCGGATGACCTCTCCCAGCGATTTCATGTAGGTGTTGAAGAGCATGGGGGACAAAATAGACCCCTGTGGTACCCCATGGCATAGCTGCCATGGCACAGAGGCATAGTCCCCCAGCACCACCCTCTGGAATCGGCTATTGAGGTAGGAGTGGAACCACCGCCAAGCGGTGCCTCCAACCCCCAACCCAGACTGCCTATCCAGAAGGATACCATTGTCGATGGTATTGAAAGCTGCTGAGAAGTCCAGGAGAACCAACAGGGACGCACTCCCCCTGTCTCTCTCCCTGCACAGGTCATCGTACAGGGCGACCAAGGCAGATTCAGTGCCATACCTGGGTCTGAAACCGGACTGAAATGGGTCCAGATAATCCATTTTCTCCAAGAGTGCTTGGAGTTGTCCCGCCACCACCCGCTCTAGTACCTTGCCCAGAAACGGGATGTTGGCCACCGGTCTATAATTGGCAGCCACCTCTGGATCCAGGGCTGCCTTCTTTAGGACTGGCCGGACTACCGCCTCCTTTAGGAGTGCAGGCACCTGGCCGTCTCTTAAAGAGGCGTTGACCACCTCCCGGATCCAGGGTCCAATCCCGTCCTTGGCTGTCTTTAGTAGCCAGGAAGGGCATGGGTCTAGTAAGCAACTGGTAGGACGTACTCGTCCAAGCACCTTGTCCACATCATCAGGCCGCAACAACTGAAATTCATCCATTAAACAAGGACAAGACGGGGTCGAAAGCAACTCTGCAGCCGAATCTGAATCTAAAGTGGAGTCAAGCTTGCAGCGTATCTGAACGATTTTCTCCCGAAAATGCTGGGCAAATTCGTCACAGCGGGCTTCCGAGGGTGGCACCAGATCTTTCCTTGGGCCAGGATGTACAAGGCCCTGAACCACTCGAAAGAGCTCCGCTGGACGGCATTGTGAGGAGGCAATGGAGATGGAGTAGAATTTCTTCTTCGCCATCCTCACCGCCACAGCATAGGCGCGATAATGCGCACACAAGTGTGTTCGGTCAGATACCTGTCGTGATCTCCTCCACCTGTCCTCTAGTTGTCTTCCAGCCTGCTTCATCGCCCGTAAGTCGGTCGTATACCACGGAGATGCACGGGCTCGGCTAGATGGAAGAGGACGTTTGGGAGCAATCGTGTCGATAGCCCTGGTCATCTCCTCATTCCACAATTCAACCAGGGCGTCGACAGGATCACCAGCCCTGTCAGCCGGAAAATCCCCCAGAGCATTCAGGAATCCTTCAGGATCCATCCTGCTCCGGGGGCAGACCCACAAAGTCGGGTCCGCACCCTTACAGAGGGAGAGGCCGCTCTCGAGCTCAAACCTTATGAGGAAGTGATCCGACCATGACAAGGGCGACAAATTTAAATTCCGCACCCTCAGATCACCCGCTTCCTGCCCCGTCAAGAAAACCAAGTCCAGAGTGTGTCCACGTTCATGGGTCGGGCCAACGACATGTTGAGACAGCCCCATGGCCGTCATGGAGGCCATGAAGTCCTGAGCCGCCCCGGTAAGAGCCGTCTCGGCATGGAGATTGAAGTCCCCCAGGACCACCATCCTGGGGGTCTTCAACACCAGGTCCGAGACGACCTCCGTCAGCTCAGGCAGGGAGTCTGTTGGGCAGAAGGGTGCACGGTACACCAGCAGAATCCCCAATCTGTCTCGGTCGCCCAACACCAAGTGGCGGCACTTTGAAGCCCGCGGGGCTCCTCCCCTCGCTCGCCCCGTCTGCCGCGCGCCTGTCTCGCCCGGCACGCCTCTCACCCATGCCGGGGCGGCCCGGGACAAGTCCCGGGGCCGACGCTCTTCTGGGCAGCAGCGGCAGAAGCGGCAGCTGGAGCAGCAGCAGCTGGAGCAGGGGCGCCCGCGTGCGCCAGGCAACGTCGCGGGGGGGCCGGCCGAGGTGGATTGCCGGCCGAATATGCCAGCAAATTTGGAAAACTCAACAGTGGCCACAGGTTTGGAAAAGGTCAGTTGACATTCTGATTCCAAAGAAGGGCAATGCCAAAGAATGTTCAAACTACTGTACCATTGCACTCATTTTGCATGCTAGCAAAGTTATGCTCAAAATCCTGCAAGCTAGGCTCCAGCAGTATGTGGACCGAGAACTACCAGAAATACAGGCAGGATTTCGAAGAGGGAGACGAACTAGAGATCAGGTTGCCAACATACACTGGATCATGGAGAAAGCTAGGGAGCTCCAGATAAACATCTACTTCTGCTTCATTGACTATGCCTTTGATTGTGTGGATCACAACAAATTGTGGCAAGTTCTTAAAGAGATGGGAGTACCAGACCATCTTATTTGCCTCTTGAGAAACCTATATGCAGGTCAAGAAGCAACAGTGAGAACTGGACACGGAACCACTGATTGGTTCAAAATTGAGAATGGAGTTCGGCAAGGCTGTATACTGTTGCCCTGTCTATTTAACTTACCGTATTTTTCGCTCTATAAGACGCACCTGACCATAAGACGCACCTAGTTTTTAGAGGAGGAAAACAAGAAAAAAAATATTCTGAATCAAATGGTTTACTGAACTATTTAATAAACTATGGGATGTGTTGGGATCTCTTAATCCCAGTTGCTTTACTCTCATGTGCCTCTAGCATACTGTGTGCATGACCCCCCCATCCTCCACAGACTGTGCATGTAACTGTTAGGGCATGAAAACATCTTGTATAGAGTCCATCTCTGCAGTCCCTTCAATGCCACATGTATTTCCTGTAGGTCTGAATAAACTGTAAATATTCTTTTGATTGCACACCCCCAGCATACCTGCTCTCTCTGGTTTTTCTTGCCTCTATCTTAGACAGAGAAGGTGAGCAATGAGGAGAGACCTAAATTCAATCCTCCAACTTTTCTCTCTCTTTTTTTTTTCATATTTAAAAGTGATGCTTAAGAAACTCAGGCTGCATCTACGCATCCTTTTGAGTCGAGAGAAATGTTCACTCAGTGGTCTCTTGTGTGTCATTTCTTCCTCTGGACCAAGGGCATGAAAATCTAACATTTGCACAGTTGCAGAGATCACTATAATAATTGTGTTTCTTGTATCGTCAATTGGGAAGGGAACTTTATATCCACATTGTTTTTGTTAAGCATTTAGAAGTCCCAGTTAATTATCCATGAGGTATTAAAAGGCCCAACCCTTGAAAGACAAAGCTGAATTGTGGGGAACTTCCCTTCCATTCCCAAAAGGTATTTCAAGTTCACTACACTTCTGCTGTTGAATCTTTTTTTTTTTTTCTTCAGAACAAAGGAGTGATGGGTTTTTTCATGGGGATTAACCCTTTTTTTTTCAGAGAGGAGGAAAATGTCCCACTTTCCACTTTTTCACACCATGCATAATTTTGAACATCTTTGCCATGCTTCCCATTACTCATCATTTTCCTAAGAGAAGCAATCCTGGTTGTTGTAACAAAGTCTGATAGGGGAGCTGCTCCAATCCCTTGATTGTTTTAGTTGCCCTTCTTTGCACTTTTTCCAACAATGTCATTTTTCAGGTGTGGTGGCCAGCACTGTACACAATACTTTAAGTATGGTCATATTAAAGATTTGTGTAAGAGGAATATGATCTTGGAAATTTGATTTTCAATTCCTTTCCTAATTATGACATTCCCTCCTAACATTTGACATTTTCATCAAGCTGTCCCCCACATTCTCAAGACCCTTTCTTGGTCTGTCAGCACTAGTTCAGATTCCATCAGCTTATACTTGAAGATGAGTTTCTTTCCCCCCAGCATACTAACTTTACACTTGCTTACACTGAAAGCATTTGCCGTTCTGATGCCCTTTTTCCCA
Source organism: Varanus salvator macromaculatus (assembly GCA_023646645.1). Taxonomy (NCBI): domain Eukaryota; kingdom Metazoa; phylum Chordata; class Lepidosauria; order Squamata; family Varanidae; genus Varanus; species Varanus salvator. The sequence continues at coordinate 636,992 of JAIXND010000715.1, read as the reverse complement.
GCTCAGAGAGATCCCACTGGAATTCCTCACAATCCCTTTTCAATGTTTTATTTTAGTATCATCAGCAAACTTGGCTACTTTATTGCTCACTTCTAATTCCAGATCATTTATGAACAGGTTGAAAAGCACTGATCCTAATGCAGAATCTTGTGAGAATACCATGCATTCTCAATGTTGGCTTTCAATTCTGTAATCAGTTACTGATCCATAGGACAACATGTGTGTGCACACACAGCCCTTATTCCATCACTGCCAGGTTTTCTCAAGAGTCTGTTGATGGATTTTATCAAAAGGCTTTTGGAAGAAACAATGTCTATTTGACTGCTCAGTCCATGTGTAGTAGTGACGCTCTCAAAGAATTCTACTGGATTAGCAAGACAGGCTTACCCCTGCAGAAGCCATGTTGCTTCTTTTAAAGCAGGGCTAGTTCTTCTATATGCTAACTGAATCTATCCTGAATAACACTTTCAACCAATTTACGCAGAACCAACAGAAAGCAAAGCAGCATATAATTTTCCAGATCCCTTTTAAAAATTGTCCTAGAGTGCTGGTACATGGCTAGAGAGTGATCTTAGGGACATGATGTACATATTGTATAAGAAAGTCATCAATTGATTCTGAGGCGGAAGAGCAGAGCTGAATAGATGAGTTGGCAATTTATAGGTTATTTACTGAAGATGCTCAGGGCAAAGAGAGAGAACCAGCCCTCTTTGGAAAAGGAGGGAGACATTTCAGAGTGGTGGGAGGAGATGGAAGGGGTGTCCTTGGCACCAACAGGATATGACAGGCTAAACAAGTGGACCAATTCAGAAGTGTCCAGCATTCCTGCTGTCTAGCCCTCACGCAGCAGGGGCCACCTTCAGGGCTGGATTCTTTCTGAAAGGAATGGAAGGAGGGGAAGCTTAAGTCTGGATCCAGCTCTTTACATTGTCAATTGCTTCTCTCACATCTCAAAGAGAACGCTGCTTCAATGTATACTGCTTCTTAACCTGTTAAACTTTAATAAAAGGATTGTGCTTCTAAAGCGTCATCTGTGGCTGCCCCGGCAGTGGCGTGGGGGGGGGAGGCGGATCGGCGCGGGATGGCAGTGCGGGATGACAGTGCGGGCGGCGGAGGCTTTAGAAGGATTGTGCTTCTAAAGCGTCATCTGTGCCTGCCGCGGCAGTGGCGTGGGGGGGGGGGCGGATCGGCGCAGGATGGCAGTGCTCGAGCGGCGGTGGCGCAGAGCGATGGTGCGTGGCGGCGGCGGCGTGGGGCAGCCGCACGCGGTGGTGCACAGCAGCGGTGGCAAGGGACGGCGCGGTGCGTGGCGGCGCAGAGCAATGGCGCGGGGCGGTGGGGCGACGGCGGCATGGAGCTTCCCGGTGGGGGTGATCAGTTCCCGGAGTGCGAGGTGGAGCAGGGCACGCCGAGCACATGCCGGCCTGGTGGTGCCGGCGGGCGGGCAGTGTCCCGGGTGTCAGGCACATTCGCTCTATAAGACGCACAGACATTTCCCCTTACTTTTGAGGGGGGAAAAGTGCGTCTTATAGAGCGAAAAGTACGGTATATGCAGAGCACATCATGAGAAAGGCGGGGCTAGATGAATCACCAGCTGGAATTAAGATTGCTGGGAGAAATATCAACAACCTCAGATATGCAGATGATACCACTCATGGCAGAAAGTGAAGAGGAACTAAAGAGCCTCTTGATGCGGGTGAAGGAGGAGAGTGCAAAAGTTGGCCTGAAACTCAACATTAAGAAAACTAAGATCATGGCATCCGGTCCTCTCACTTCCTGGCAAATAGATGGGGAAGAAATGGAGGTAGTGACAGATTTTATTTTCCTGGGCTCCAAGATCACCGCAGACGGGGACTGCAGCCAAGAAATTAAAAGACGCTTGCTCCTGGGGAGGAAAGCTATGGCAAATCTAGACAGCAGACTAAAAAGCAGAGACATCACCCTGCCGACAAAAGTGCGTATAGTCAAGGCTATGGTTTTCCCAGTTGCAATGTATGGCTGTGAAAGCTGGACCATAAGGAAGGCCGAGCGCAAAAGGATTGAGGCCTTTGAGTTGTGGTGCTGGAGGAGACTCCTGCGAGTCCCTTGGACCGCAAGGCGATCAAACCAGTCAGTCCTAGAGGAGATCAACCCTGACTGCTCTTTAGAAGGCCAGATAGTGAAGATGAGACTCAAATACTTTGGCCACCTAATGAGAAGGAAGGACTCCCTGGAGAAGAGCCTAATGCTGGGAACAACAGATGGCAAAAGAAGGAGGGGGCGGCAGAGGATGAGGTGGCTGGATGGGGTCACTGAGGTGGTTGGTGTGAGCTTGGGTGGACTCTGGGGGATGGTGGAGGACAGGAAGGCCTGGAGGAATGTTGTCCATGGGGTCGCGATGGGTCGGACACGACTTTGCGACTAACAACAACAATAACAAAGTTCTGAAGAACCGGTTAAGATGTAAATACATATTCTTGGCATCCCATTTCAGATAAGTAAACAGTGCAGTTTAGCCTGCTGGACTGTTCCAGTTCACAATGCTTTTTGTGTATGGATTCAATTATCCAATGCTTTCCTGTATTTCCTGTCCATATATGCCCGCCCTCCCCTTGAGATCAGCGTGAGAGGCCCTTCTCCGGGAGCCCTCCGTGAAAGATATTAGGAGGGTAAGTACTCGGAGGAGGGCTTTCTCTGCGGTGGCGCCCAATCTATGGAATGCGCTCCCCAGAGAGGTCTGCCTGGTGCTGTCATTATTCGTTTTTGGCGCCAAGCGAAGACCTTTTTATTCAAACATTATTTAAATTGTTAATATTTATTTATTTTATTTTTCGGGCCAGGTCAACTCATATTATATTGTTTTATACTGCGCTTATTTATTTATTATTGTGAGCCACCCCGAGGCTTCGGCGAATGGGGCGGCATAGAAGCCTTCTAAAGCAAGCAAGCAAGCTACAAATTGTAGAAAGTTAGCCTATCAAGGGCACCAATTCTAACCTATCCATTTTCTTGACATGCACCTAAGATTTTGGTGCATCTGGAAAACTATTACAATCATTCAGCTTTCCCTACCTGTATTTCAGAGTGGTACAGGCTTAGAAGGGCTCTCCCATGCAGTGTATTGGTTTTATTTATTTATTTATTTATTTATTTATTTTTTGATTTATATCCTGCCTTTTTCCTACAAAGGGCTCAAGGCAGCTTACATCATTCTCCTCCTCCATCTTATCCCCACAACAACAGCCCTGTGAGGTAGGCTGGGCTGAGAGTCTGTGACTGGCCCAAAGCCACCCAGTTGGCTCCATGGCCGAGCGGGGACTTGAACCCAGGTCGTCTGAGTCCCAGTCCTAGCTCTTAACCACTACGCCACACTGGTCTTAAAGGAAACATCGTCTACCATTCTCTCCCAGCCTCCCACCCTACACAATGTCAAAAGCCAGAAACTTACCAAATAAGCTGCGATGCCTGAGCCAATCAGGAAACCCACATAAACATCAATGGGGTGGCTGCGGTACTGGGTGATTTGGGTCAGTCCACAGATCCCAGCCGCAATGGCAAAAGCAAAGACTAAGATTGGCTTGAGGAGCTTGGTGCTGTCTGAGATGATGGAGTTGAAATACATCTGTAAATAATACAATGCTTTTGTAAGCTAAGTCTCGCTCCCAGTGAGGCTGAGAATCAGCTTATGCAGCTCTCCTATTTTGCTATCCTTGTGGCCTTGAAGGTGTGCCAAAAACAGCCCAGGAACCAGAAAAGGTAGAATGGGGGCTAAAGCATGGGGGGTGGGTATCTTGGGATGGGGGACCAGCAGGATAGAGGTTTATCAAACTAGGCATAGGATGGAGAAAGACTACAGAATTTTCTCCCAAGAAATGAGAGAACTGGGATCATGGGAAACGGAATGGTGATAGATTTGGGATGGACAAAACAACACGCATCTTCACCCAACAAGAATTACTCAAGGAATTTAATGCCAGAAATTGGTAATTGTGGGTGGCTTCTGGTATGGGTGGCCATAAAGGGGGATCAAATGCAATCATGGAGAAAGGAAAGGTGTCTTTCAAAGGCTCTTTGCTACAAGAGCTTAGTGAATCCTCCATATTTGCAGGTAGTCTAGCTTTACAGAGCCACTGACTGGGGCAAACCACAGGGGAGGGGTGTTTTTCTTGCCCGGCTTATGAGTTTTGCCAGAGGTATCTAGCCATGCAGGGTGCAGCAAGATAGATTTTTGTTGGACTGGTCCAGGAGTGCTTTGTTTGATCGTTGTCTTGGGAGGACCGGAGAAAGGAGGTGGCAAGAAAATGCTGCATGAGAGAACTAGACCAAACTAGGTCCACAAATTGGCTGGCTACGTTGTGGGTGGGTCAGAAGGGTTGCATGCATGTCAGAATTGACCTATGTAAGTGCTTCTCTGACTCGAATGCAACCAATTTGCAGGAGAACTCCAGTAAACAAGCACATCTTTAGTTACTGATCAAAAGCAGAATGGGGTTCCATCACAGCCTTTCTCCCAGCAGTGCCCTGTTTCATTCTTTGGCTGAGATGCCTTCCCAAACAGCCCTGCTCTTGGTTGCCCCATGCAATCAGCAAACCAGTGAGTGGAGGAACTTACCGATACATAGATGGCAGCAAAAGCAGACAACGTGGCATGTTGGGAGGGGAACGTTTTCCTGGAAGGAAGGAAAAAGCATTCACGTGCATGTGCGTTGTGGGAGTGGAAGATGGCAAGCCGATTCAGCAGTGGCAATGAGGCTGGTAAGGACAGTTTGGGACTGTCTGGAGGGAAACAGCACAACCGCTTTTGGGGAACAGGATGAGTGGGGTTGGTTTGGGCAGGTGGGAGATAGAAGAGTGGGATGGAATGACCCCCACATCTGGACCTCATGTCTGCGTTCTTGTAAACTGCCCAGAGTCTGCAAAACCTATTTGAATATTCTGATCTTTTTCACCTGGTGAAAGAGGTGAAGTTCATAAAGGGCAGTGGGCTGGGTTCAAGTTTAGCAGACTTCATCTTCAAAGGAATGGAGACGTGGCAAGGAACTCTTGTTCTGACCCAACAGTTCAAGATGAACAGAGCTTCTTTTAATTAGCTCTGAGAACAGGGATGCAGATCCAAATCCAGCCTATATTGGGATCCAGATGCCACCTTTGCTTGTCCCTTGACCACCAATTGTTTGGTGGTTTTTATTGCCTCTGGGCATGTTTTCTTGGCTTCTCTGAAGTGAAATTCAGCCCTCAACACCATCAGTCTTGCTAAACTGACCCATCTGCCTATGTTTTCCATACTCATGCTCTGATTCCCACTAGGAATGATTTCACATGATGCAGAGTTTGTTACTTCATGTGTATGAGAAAGCTGCAGCTTGTTTGATAAGCCAAAATATTTTGGGTATACACTTAAAGATGTGATGCTTGGTTGTGCCCATACAGGAGAAGGCAGTGGTAGAATTGTTGTTGTTAGTTGCAAGGTCATGCCTGACCCCTCACAACCCGATGGACAACATTCTGCCAGGCTCTCCTGTCCTCCACCATTCCTCAGAGTCCACCCAAGCTTACACCCACTGCCTCAGTGACCCCATCTTGCCACCTCATCCACTGCTGTCCCCTTCTCCTTTTGCCGTCAATTGTTCCCAGCATCAGGGTCTTCTCCAGTGTGTTCTTCCTTCTCATTAGGTGACCAAAGTCTTTGAGCTTCATCTTCAGGATCTGGCCTTCTAAAGAGCAGTCAGGGTTGATCTCCTCTAAGACTGACGGGTTTGATCGCCTTGTGGTCCAAGGGACTCGCAGGAGTCTCCTCCAGCACCACAACCCAAAGGCCTCGATTCTTTGGCACTCAGCCTTCCTTATGGTCCAGCTTTCACAGCCATACATTGCAACTGGGAAAATCATAGCCTTGACTATATGCGCTTTTGTCAACAGGGTGATGTCTCTACTTTTTGGCATGCTGTCTAGATTTGCCATAGCTTTCCTCCCCAGGAGGTGATCTGCGGTGATCTTGGAGCCCAAGAAAATAAAATCTGTCACTACCTCCATTTCTTCCCCATCTATTTGCCAGGAAGTGAGAGGACCGGATGCCATGATCTTAGTTTTCTTAATGTTGAGTTTCAAGCCAACTTTTGTGCTCTCCTCTTTCACCGGCATCAAGAGGCTCTTTAGTGCCTCTTAAGTTTCTGCCATGAGAGTGGTATCATCTGCATATCTGAGGTTGTTGAATATATATATATATAATGGGAGTTTGACAAACCGCCTGCATAGCTGAGGTTGTTGATATTTATCCCAGCAATCTTAATTCCACCTTGCAATTCATCTAGCCTGGCCTTCGCATGATGTGCTCTGCATATAAGTTAAATAGGCAGGGGGACAACATACAGCCTTGCCATACTCCTTTCCCAGTTCTGAACCAATCACTGGTTCCATGTCCAGTTCTCACTGTTGCTTCTTGACCTGCATACAGGTTTCTCAAGAGACAAATAAGATGGTGTAGAGGAAAATTTCCGGAAGACTATTGTGTACCGAGGAGATAGGTGGTGTAACACAACTGTCCTCTGATTCCTACCTTGACTAGGCCTCACCTGTGGAGACTCTGTTGAGGCCCTCTGGCAAGCCGCTTGCTAATTTGGATGGTACAGCATTGGAATGCAGGAAAGTAAACAGCGGAGCTTATCACCGTGAGAGCTGGAAGCAGCAGATGTGGCTAGTTAACTGTTTTGGCCCTTGGAGTAGAGAGAAGGTAAAGAGAGAGAAGCCTCGCGACCCTGCCGGAGCGAGTGCCAATGTGAGACCTAGCCAAGCAAGGAGGGTGACACACGCCGGGCGAGAATTAGGGGCTTTCTCCTTGTCGTTTGCAAGGGGGGCTCCTGACAGCTGATAGAGGGAAGCCAGCTTATTTGGTATTGTATTTCCTTTTTCATGTTATTATGTCTGCTTGCCTGTTTTAGAACAAAAATTTTTAGACTTTACTCCACCTGTGTGCACATTGCTTCTGGATCCAAAAAGAACCTTTTGCCCTTGGCAAAACAGATGGTCTGGTACTCCCACCTCTTTAAGAACTTGCCACAATTGGTTGTGATCCACACAATCAAAGGCTTTAGCATGGTCAATGAAGCAGAAGTAGATGTTGTTCTGGAACTCCCTAGCTTTCTCCAGCGTATGTTGGCAATTTGATCTCTAGTTCCTCTCCCTCTTCGAAATCCTGCCTGTACTTCTGGTAGTTCTCGGTCCACATACTGCTGGAGCCTGGCTTGTAGGATTTTGAGCATCACTTTGCTAGCATGTGAAATGAGTGCAATGGTGCGGTAGTTTGAACATTCTTTGGCATTGCCCTTCTTGGGGATCGGAATGTAAACTGACCTTTTCCAATCCTGTGGCCACTCTTGAGTTTTCCAAGTTTGCTGGCATATTGAGTGTAGCACTTTTACTGCATCGTCTTTTGGGATTTTGAATAGCTCAGCTGGAATGCTGTCACCTCCACTAGCTTTGTTGTTGCTCAGACTTCCTAAGGCCCATTTGACTTCACATTCCAGGATGTCTGGCTCGAGGTCAGTGACCACGCCATCGTGGTTATCAGGGATGTTAAGCTCTTTCTTGTATAGTTCTTCTGTGTAATCTTGCCACCTCTTCTGAATCTCCTCTGCCTCTGTTAGGTCCCTGCCATTTTGGTCCTTTATCATGACCACTGCCTGCCTGCCAATCTGCTGCCGCCGAGTCACGCTGTGGGGTGGGAACACTGCCGCCGCTGATTGTGCTGCCGGGAAGGCCTCCATGGGCCCTGCCCTTATTGTCTTTGCCCTCGCAAAGGTGGGAGCTGTGCAGGAGGGGTGAGCAGGCACTAATTGGGGCAATTGTGAGGGAGGGGCCGCAGCAAAGCACTCTTATTGCCAGCTGTGGCTGGGGCCGATGGCCTTGGGCCGGCAGCCGAAGGGTGATGGCCAATGGGCACTAAGCCATTTGGGGCCATGAAGGGCTGGGCAGGGCCAGGGATTCTGGTCAAATTTTTTTCCTTTCTTTTTTTTTGCTACTGTGGTTTTACTATTTAGATTTTAAATTGGGATGGATGTACCTGGGGAGCATGGGGGTGCCACCATTGGGGGTGGTGATGGGCAGGGGAAGATATGGTGTTGGGGGTCTAACAGACCAACATAGGAGAAGGAGGAACCGATGTTTGATATCTGTCCCCTCTTCTGGTTTTTCTCCCAACCAGAAGGTTCCTGGCAGTAATATCAACCGGCCCCAGGGCCTGATGGTGCTGCTATTGAATGCCAGGTTGGTCCATAACAAAACATCTCCCATACATGATTTAATTGTGGATGAAGAGGCCGACCTGGCATGTATAACAGAGACCTGGGTGGGAGAAGGGGGAGAGGCCTCCCTCGCTCAACTATGCCCACCTGAGGATATGATGCAACACCGGCCACGCCCAGGGGGAAGGGTAGGGGGGTGCCCCTGGTTTTTTGAGACTCAATCTCCCTTACAGGGCTTCCTGTCCCTTTGAGACCAGAGCGTTTGTACCTGGTGTTGGGCGAACAAGATAGATTGGGGATTCTGTTGGTGTACCATGCACCCTCCTGTCCAGCGGACTCCCTGCCTGAGCTGATGGAGATCGTATCGGACCTGGTGTTGACGACCCCCAGGATGTTGGTCCTGGGGGACTTCAATCTCCACACCGAGACGGTTCTGCCCAGGGCGACTCAGGACTTCATGGCTTCCATGGCAGCCATGGGGCTGTCTCAACATGTCACCGGCCCAACCCATGAAAGAGGTCACACTCTGGACCTGGTTTTCTCGACGGGGCAGGAAGAGAGTGGTCTGGAAGTGAGGAATTTGATCTTAACTCCTTTGTCATGGTCAGACCACTCCCTCGTGAGGTTTGAGCTCAGGGTTGATCTCTCTCTCCAGAAGGGTGCAGACCCCATTAAGATGGTCCACCCCCCGGTCCTGGATGGAGCCTGATGGATTCCTGAGGGTTCTGAAGGATTTTCTGATTCATAAAGCTGGTGCTCCTGTTGATGCCCTGGTTGATCTGTGGAATGGGGAAATGACCAGGACAATCAACACAATCACTCCTAAGCGTCCTCTCCCACCTAGCACAGCCTGCCCGGCACCATGGTACATGGCTGAGTTGCGGGGGATAAAGAAAGTTGGGAGATGATTGGAGTGCAGGTGGAGGAAATTTCGGGACGAATCTGACCGAACACACTTACATGCTCATTATTGAGACTATGCCGTGGTAGTGAGGGCGGCGAAGAGGCAATTCTTCTCCGCTTCCATTGCTTCCTCACAGTGCCGTCCAGCGGAGCTTTTCTGGGTGGTGCATGGTCTGACACAATCTGGCCAGGAAAAAGATGTGGTGACACCATCGGCAGCCTGCTGTGACGACTTTGCCAAGCACTTTAAGGAGAAAATCGCTCAGATTCGCCATGAACTGGACTCCACAGTTGATATGATTCCAGAACGGGAGGTGTCCAGTGCGCCATCTGGTCCATGAAATATGTTTCAGTTGTTGTGGCCTGAGGATGTGGACAAGGTGCTTGGACTGGTATGCCCTACCACCTGTTTGCTTGACCCTTGCCCTTCTTCACTACTTACGAAAGCCAGTTACAGGATTGGCACCTGGGTCCAGGAGGTCATCAATGCCTCACTGAGGGAGGGCCGGATCCTGGCCTCATTAAAGGAGGCGGTGATCTATCCTGTCCTGAAAAAGGCATCCCTGGACCCAGAGGTGACCGCCAATTATAGACCAGTGGCCAACATCCCGTTATTGGGCAAGGTGTTGGAGCGGAGGGTGGCAGGACAACTCCAAGAGCTCTTGGATGAAAATGACTATCTGAACCCATTTCAGTCCGGCTTCAGACCCGGGTACGGTACTGAATCTGCCTTGGTCGCCCTGTACGATGACCTGTGCAGGGAGAGGGACAGGGAGAGTGTGTCCCTGTTGGCTTTTCTGGACCTCTCAGCAGCTTTCAATACCATCAACCATGGTATCCTTCTGGATAGGCTGGCCAGGCTAGGAGTTGGGAGGTCTGGTTGGCAGTGGTTCCACTCCTATCTGGCCAGTCGATTCCAGAAGGTGGTGCTGGGGGACTATAGCTCTGTGCCATGGCAGCTTTGCCATGGGGTTCCACAGGGCTCTATTTTGCCCCCCATGCTCTTCAACATCTACATGAAACCGCTGGGAGAGGTCATCAGGAGGTGTGGGCTGCGGAGTCACCAGTACGCTGATGACACCCAGCTCTACCTCTCATTCACATCTGCTCCAGGTGAGGCGGTGGCTGTCCTGAACCAGTGCCTGGCCGAGGTAATGGGCTGGATGAGGGCCAGTAAACTAAGCCTCAATCCAGACAAGATGGAGGTCCTTTTGGTGGGCAGTTTGGGTTTTCAGGTAAATGATTTTGGTCCTGTCCTGGATGGGGTTGCACTCCCTCTAAAGGACAGGGTCCACAGCCTAGGAGTGCTCCACGACCCAGAGCTGTTCCTGGTGGCCCAGGTGACGGAGGTGGTGAGGAGCCCTTCCTCCAGCTTTGGCTGGTCCATCAGCTGCGTCCTTACCTGGAGGGGAACTCCCTGGCAATGGTGACACATGCTCTGGTAACTTCCTGTTTGGATGATTGTAACGTGCCCTACATGGGGCTGCCCTTGAAAATGGTCTGGATACTTCAATTGGTACAAAATCAAGCTGCCAGGTTGCTGACAGAGGGTCAGCCTTTATTCTCATATAACACCAGTCCTCTACCAGCTCCACTGGCTTCCAGTTGAAGTCCGGGCCCAATTCAAGGTGCTGGTACTTACCTATAAAGCCCTAAATGGCTTGGGACCAGGATACCTGAAGGAACGTATCTTTCCCTACATTCCCTCATGCCCCTTAAGATTGGCAGGGGAGGTCTTGCTCCGGGTACCCTCCTTGAAGGAGGAAAAGAAAATATCTACCCAGAGGAGGGCATTTTCTGTGGCGGCGCCCACACTATGGAACACGCTCCCCAGAGAGGTTTGCCTTGCATGGAGCTAATATTATTTTCGGAGCTAGGTGAAAACCTTTTTATTTAACCGTTATTTTAAGACTTAGAGTTTTAGATCTTTAGATAACAGATTTGATTTGATTTGATTTGATTTTATGTTTTAGTCATTCTCTTTCGCTTATAATTGAATTAATTTGATGCATTTCATTAGTATAGATTGTATTTATTATAATTAATTTATTATTATTTATTGTATCATGAATTGTATTTTTATTGTTGCTGATTTTATATTCTGTAAGCTGTCTTGAGACGTATAGTGAAACACGGGATAAAAAATTTTTTTGGAAAAAAATTAAAATTAAAAAAATATATTTGCATGAAACGTTACCTTCATATCTGTTGCAAGGGGCGGCATATAAATATTTAAATAAAAAAATAAATAAATAATAAATATCTCCAATTTTGTTGAAGAGATCTCTGGTCCTTCCTATTCTATTGTTTTCCTCTATTTCTTTACTCTGTTCATTTAAGGCCTTCTTATCTCTTCTAGCTATTCTCTGGAATTCTGCATTCAATGGGGTGTATCTTTCTCTTTCTCCCTTGCCTTTCGCTTCCCTTCTTTCCTCAGCTATTTGTAAAGCTTCCTCAGACAGCCATTTTGCTTTCTTGCATTTCTTTTTCTTTGGGATGGTTTTAGTTGCTACCTCTTGTACAATGTTGCGAACCTCCGTCCATATTTTTCAGGCACTCTGTCTATCAGATCTAATTCCTTAAATCTATTTGTCACCTCTACTGTATATTCATCCGGGATATGATTTAGGTCGTACCTGAGTGGCCTAGTGCTTTTCCCTACTTTCTTCAACTTAAGCCTAAATTTTGCCACCAGAAGCTCATGATCTGAGCCACAGTCAGCTCCTGGTCTAGTTTTTACTGACTGTACAGAGCTTCTCCATCTTTGGCTGCAGAGCACATAGTCAACCTGATTTCTGTGTTGACCGTCTGGTGATGTCCATGTGTAGAGATGTCTCTTGTGTTGTTGGAAAAGCGTGTTTGCTATGACCAGCGTGTTCTCTTGACAGAATTCTGCCAGCTTTTCCCATCTTCATTTTGTACTCCAAGGCCAAACTTGCCTGTTATTCTGGTTATCTTTTGGCTTCCTACTTTAGCATTCCAATCCCCCATGATGATGAGGACATCATTTTTTGCTGTTAAATCTAGAAAGTGTTGTAGGCCTTCATAGAACCGGTCAACTTCAGCCTCTTCAGCACCAGTAGTTGGGACATAGACTTGGACTCCTGTGATGTTGAATGGCATGCCTTGAATTCGAACTGAGATCATTCTGTCATTTTGGAGATTGTATCCCAGTACTGCTTTTCCTACTCTTTTATTGACTATGAAGGCTACTCCGTTTCTTCCAAGGGAATCTTGCCCACAGTAGTATACATAGAAACATAGAGACAGAGCGAGTCAGAAGGGTCCTCCTGGGCCATCTAGTCTGACCCCCGGCAGCTCTGCTCATGACATGCCCACAATGTCCATGTCTAGCCTATCCCTCACCGATGGGGCCTCAACCACCTCTCGTGGAAGCCCATTCCATACCCTCAGGGTCCTGTCAGGAAGAACTTCCTGGCATCCAAATTGAACCTTGGTTCCCTGAGTTTGGCTCTGTTGGAGTGCTTCCTGCTCTCCTTTGAAGGGGAGAACAGGTCTCTATCTACCTCCGTGTGACACCCCCCTCACATACCTGTATGTTGCCAACATATCCCCTCTGAGTCTCCTCTTCTCCAGGCTGAAGAGACCCAGTTCCCTCAGTCTTGCCTCATACGGCATCCCCTGCAAACCGGCCACCAACTTGTGGCCCTACACTGCACAGACTCTAATCTGGTTATATCCTTCCTGTAACGAGGGGCTCAAAACTAAACACAATACACCAGTTGCGGGCGCACCAGAGTCATATAGAGTGGTAGTAATACCGCTCTCAATCTCGAAGCCACGCTTCTGGCTGTGCAACCAAGGGTGGCGCTCACCCTATTGACCACCGCATCACACTGCTGACTCAAATTCAGCCTGCGGTCAACCAGCACCCCGAGGTCCTTTTCACAAGTGCTGCTCTCCAGCCCCTTGTCCCCTAACCTGTACTTCTGACATCCATTCCTATGCCCCAAGTGCAAGACCTTGCACTTATCCACATCGAACGCCATCCTGTTGTCTCCTGCCCACTTCCATAGTCTGTCCAGATCCTTTTGGATCTGGAGTACCTGCTCCTCAGTTGTGGCCACTGCTCCCGTTTTAGTATCGTCTGCGAATTTGATCAGCAGACTGTTCACCCCTTCTTCCATGTCATTGATGAAAAGATTAAACAGGATCGGCCCCAGGAGAGTGCCCTGGGAGATCTCGCTTGTCACTGGCTGCCATCCCGACAATTCCCTGCTAATGGTTGCCTTCTGCTTTTGGTCAGTCAACCATGCCCTAATCCACCGGACAGTGCTTTGGTGTTTCCCAAAACTTCTCAGTTTCTCCACCAGGATATCACGGGGCACTTTGTCAAAGGCCTTGCTGAGATCCAGGTATACCACATCCACCGGGTCCCCTCCATCCAGCCACCTCAAAACCTTGTCATAGAATTCACAAGGTTCGTCTGGCAGGACCTGTTTTTGCGGAAGCCGTGTTGTGTGGCCGCCAGCCTCCCTTCCTTATCTAGCATCACTAGATCTCTCGCTGATATGAGCCTTTCCATTGACTTTCCTACAATGGACCTAAGGCTAACTGGTCTGAAATTCCCCATGTCCCTTTGACTACCCTTTTTGAAAATTGGGACCACTGATGCCACCCTCCAGTCCTCTGGAACTCCACAAGACCTCAAAAATGGAGGCCAGTGAGCGTGTGAGAATCCCTGCCAACTCTCGAAACACTCTCGGGTGTAACCCATCAGGGTCTGGTGCCTTTATAATGTCCAATGCCCTGAGGAGCCCCTAGACTTCTAGTGGGGTGACGCCAATCTGTGTCCCTAAGTCCCCGGCTTCATCTAATCTCCTATGCGGATATCCCCTGTCCTGCTTTGGGGAGAACACAGAGGCAAAATAGTCAGTTAGCATCTGTGCCTGTTCCCTCACATCAGTCACTGGATCCCCTCCCTCCTTATTAAGCGGTCCCACTACTTGTCTCCCCTTCCTCTACCTATTTACATGCTGAAAGAAGCCCTTTTTGTTGCTCTTGATATTTTGGCAAGTCTCAGCTCATAATCAGCCTTAGCCTTGCGAAGAATCCTTCTGCAACGGGCCTCCTCCTCCCGGTAGACCCTTTTGTCTATTTGCCCCAGTACCCATTTCCTATGGAGGTTCCTCTTTCGTCTAATCCCCCTAACCACCTCCTTGCGCATCCATGGCGGCACTCTCCTTCGCCTCCCCTCCTTACTTACTAGAGGTATCGTCAAGGTTTGCGCCCCCAAAACCTCCCTTTTGAGTGCCATCCACCCCTCCTCAACTCGCTTACCTTCCAGTAACCTATCCCAGGAGACTTTCCCCAGCCTGGCCTTCAGTTGGCCAAAGTTGGCCCTCTTGAACTCCCAGCTTCTAGTGCTCGCCCTGCTGCACGGCCCCAGTCCCCTGATCTCAAAGCAAAGGATGGAGTGATCACTTGCATCCAGAGCTCCCCTAATCTGCACCCCATCTATCAGCTCCTCCCTGTTGGTCAGGACCAAGTCAAGGATGTTTCCCTCCCTCGTCGCCTCTCGGACCCTCTGTGTGAAAAACCCTCCCTCTGTAGCTTGGGTCTTTAGGTCCCTGAGTTTCTTCCCCAAGGCCTCAAAGTCCCTGGTGATCCCGACCACACTCTGCTTGGCCACGTCGTTTGTGCCCACATGGATCACCAGGAGCAGCTGGTGACCCCCGGAGCGAACAAGGCGCTCCACTCTGTCCTTCACATGCCGGACGATCACCCACCGCCGTCTCTTCCCGGTGGTGGTAGGCGGCCATGCCCTGGCCCTCGCCTCTCCTGCAGTGCCCCCTTGCCGCATGCAGTCCCAGGCTGCTGGTCCCCTGAGGCTTCATCAGCCCCAGCCTCCCCAAGAGGAGAGAACATGCTTCCAGCTCCAGGTCGGCGCCAGGAGGAGGAGGAGGAGGAGGAGGAGGAGGAGGAGGAGGAGGAGGCGGCTGTGCTGGAGAGCCCTCTCGGCCCTCGGACACCTCACCTCCTCCTCTAAGAGGGTCCCCAGCTTGCACTGAGGGCAAGTGTAACCCTGCCTCTCCTGGGGGAGAAGGGTGGACATGTCGCAGCTGACACAGCAGACAGCAACACCCGTGATCCCCAGCAAGGCCATCTCCTGGCCTGCCACTGGGAACCCCTCAGAGGCCCTCCCTTGCTCCCCTGCCTTGTCTGTCCTGCACTACTCCTCACTCACCCAGTTCTCCCAGACAAAACCGCCAACACATACAAGGATAAAGTAAAATTAAATGGGGAGGGACCCTGCCCCCAAGGAAACGAGTCCATGGGCAACCCAGGCCGCAGCTAGGGCAGGCAGACAAGGGATGACACTGTTGGCACAACCAACAGCCGAGTGCGGCCTCCTAGGCCTCTCGGCCGGTGGCCCTGCCCCTGCCCCCCTGCCCCGCTGCCCCTGCCCCCCTGCCCCGCTGCCCCCTGCCTTCGCCAGGCCCTGGCCCCCCTCAGCACTCCCCCCAGCCTCTGCCCCCGCTGCTCCGCCAAGAGCCACAAGGGCTGGCAGGGGCTGAGCGCCGCCTTCTAGGCCTCTCGGCCGGTGGCCCCGCCCCTGCCCCCTCCTGCCCCCTGCCCCGCCCCCTCCTCCCCGCTGCCCCTGCCCCCCTGCCCCGCTGCCCCCCTGCCTTCGCCAGGCCCTGGCCCCCTCAGCACTCCCCCCAGCCTCTGCCCCCGCTGCTCCGCCAAGAGCCACAAGGGCTGGCAGGGGCTGAGCGCCGCCTTCTAGGCCTTTCGGCCGGTGGCCCCGCCCCTGCCCCCTCCTGCCCCCTGGCCCCGCCCCCTCCTGCCCCCTGCCCCGCCCCTCCTGCCCCCTGGCCCCGCCCCCTCCTCCCGGCTGCCCCCCTGCCTTCGCCAGGCCCTGGCCCCCCTCAGCACTCCCCCCAGCCTCTGCCCCCGCTGCTCCGCCAAGAGCCACAAGGGCTGGCAGGGGCTCAGCGCCGCCTTATGGGCCTTTCGGCCGGTGGCCCCGCCCCTGCCCCCTCCTGCCCCCTGGCCCCGCCCCCTCCTGCCCCCTGGCCCCGCCCCCTCCTGCCCCCTGCCCCACCCCCTCCTCCCCGCTGCCCCTGCCCCCCTGCCCCGCTGCCCCCCTGCCTTCGCCAGGCCGTGGCCCCCCTCAGCACTCCCCCCAGCCTCTGCCCCCGCTGCTCCGCCAAGAGCCACAAGGGCTGGCAGGGGCTGCGCGCCGCCTTCTAGGCCTCTCGGCCGGTGGCCCCGCCCCTGCCCCCTCCTGCCCCCTGGCCCCGCCCCCTCCTGCCCCCTGGCCCCGCCCCCTCCTCCCCCCTGCCCCTGCCCCCTCCTGCCCCCTGCCCCGCCCCCTCCTCCCCGCTGCCCCTGCCCCCCTGCCCCGCTGCCCCCCTGCCTTCGCCAGGCCCTGGCCCCCCTCAGCACTCCCCCCAGCCTCTGCCCCCGCTGCTCCGCCAAGAGCCACAAGGGCTGGCAGGGGCTGAGCGCCGCCTTCTAGGCCTCTCGGCCGGTGGCCCCGCCCCTGCCCCCGCCTGCCCCCTGGCCCCGCCCCCTCCTGCCCCCTGGCCCCGCCCCCTCCTCCCCGCTGCCCCTGCCCCCCTGCCCCGCTGCCCCCTCGCCTTCGCCAGGCCCTGGCCCCCCTCAGCACTCCCCCCAGCCTCTGCCCCCGCTGCTCCGCCAAGAGCCACAAGGGCTGGCAAGGGCTGGGCGCCTCCTTCTAGGCCTCTCGGCCGGTGGCCCCGCGCCTGCCCCCTCCTGCCCCCTGGCCCCGCCCCCTCCTCCCGGCTGCCCCTGCCCCCCTGCCCCGCTGCCCCCCTGCCTTCGCCAGGCCCTGGCCCCCTCAGCACTCCCCCCAGCCTCTGCCCCCGCTGCTCCGCCAAGAGCCACAAGGGCTGGCAGGGGCTGAGCGCCGTCTTATGGGCCTCTCGGCCGGTGGCCCCGCCCCTGCCCCCTCCTGCCCCCTGGCCCCGCCCCCTCCTGCCCCTCTGGCCCCGCCCCCCTCCTGCCCGCCGTCCCTGGCCCCCTGCCCCCCTGCCCAGCTGCCCCCTCACCTTCGCCAGGCCCTGGCCCCCCTCAGCACTCCCCCCAGCCTCTGCCCCGCTGCTCCGCCACTCTGCCAAGAGGCAAGTCTTGTCATCTCTTGTCAGACCATGTCCAGCTTGCTGTGATTCATGGATCTGACATTCCAGGTTCCTATGGAGTATAGCTCTTTGCAGCATCGGACTTTCCTTTCACCACCAGATACGTCAGCAGCTGAGTGTCCTTTCGGCTTTGACCCAGTTGCTTCCTTCTTTCTGGCGCTACTAGTACTAGCCCTCTGCTCTTCCTCAGCAGCACGCTGGACACCTCCCGACCTGAGGGGCTCATCTTCCGGCCTCAGATCTCTTTGCCCTTTGGTACTGTCCGTGGGGATTCATGGCAAGGGTACTGGAGCCGGTTGCCATTTCCTCCTCCAGTGGATCACGTTTTGTCTGATCTCTCTGCTATGTCCCGTCTGTCTTGGGTGCCCCTGCACGGCAGAGCTCACGGCTTCATTGCGCTACGCAAGCCCCTTCGCCACAGCAAGGCAGTGATCGATGAAGGCGGTGGTATAATACAGTATCTTATTTCAGACTACAGGAAGGGGAGATTTTTTAAAAGAACCTGCAGGCAGAAACCTAGCATATCAGGGAGAAACTTGTGCTAGTTTTCTGTCTACAAGGATGCCTTTATTTCAGGCCTCCTAAAACAGGAAATGGTAATTGCCTCAAACACTTCACTTCTGTTACACAGAGCAGACTAACCCTATTCTACTGGCAAAGCCTCAAATCCTTGACAGATTCCTAAAAACTCAGTTGGTGCAAGTTTCTGCAGTGTTGACAGCATAATCACTTGATTTCAGAAACCCTAGGGGAGTGATATTGTCCCAGGTACACTCACATTGCCTGAAATTAGCAAGAATGCAGGTGGAGGGAGCGGAGTGGAAGGGGATTTTCATCGCAGGTGGTCAAAGGTGGAATGGACTTACCTGGCTGAAAGGATGGCATGTTGATCTTGCCCGGAGCAGATGTCTTGGGTGATATAAGGGTTGGAATCACAGGAAATCCCCAAGAGCGTGTAGTTGGGCTTACAGACAGTCAAGAAGAATGGGGCATGGTACCCCGTGGCCAGCTGGATCACATCGGTCATGAGCACTGTGGCACAGAGGCCAAATACATGGACTCCTGAATTGGGAGGCAGGGAGGGAGGGAATTGATTTCGGCCAAGTCTGAGTCCTCTGCCTGTGCAGCATTTGATTCTGTGGCATGAGACCGGCCAAACAAGAGTGCCCTGGGCCTGTTCAGAACATTTTAGCTTCTCTAGTGTGGAACTCCAGTATGCCATGTCTGAGTCTCTATGGGGTTTCATCTGGAGATGCAGAGACTGAACAACTGCTGGCTTTTTCAGAAATTGCGGCAGACTTGTGAACAAATGCTTGCCGACATTGCATGGAGTGAGGATGAAGAACCAGCCCCAGGCATCCTCATCAGGAATACCCTGTGCTGTCTTTCTGGCATTCTCCAAACACCTGCAGCTTTGCCTCCAGTCTGCCCATCTGGGAGCAACAGGCATGTGGGGGCTTGCCTTTGCAAGGTTGGAGAGATGGGCAACCAACAGGTAATTCAGCTCCAGAAGCAAGGAGGAGTCAAGTGACTTACCCACAAACCTGACCGTCCTGTGGAGGAAGGAGTTGAAATTGCAGCTGCCAGCATTGATGCTTCCCTCAGAAGTGACATGGCCCTTTCTCTTAGGCTGCAAGCAGTAAACAGTCCCCTCACCCACCATGATCTGGAGACCAAGAGAGAGACAGAACGGAGTAAAAAACAAGTGGTGGACCAAAGCCACTTAGATGCAAAGAGCATCTGAGGCTTTTTTAACTTTAGGGAAAAGAAGACAAAGGCAACAGCAGTTTAGAAATTAAGTACAATGAAGAGAAATTGGAAGAGGGAGAGATTCTCTGCCCATCCTCCCCAAACATTAATCCTAGGAATCTTGGGTGGAAGAATAGGGTTCATTTCAGGAAAACATTTTTTCACATGATGCAAAGTAAGCATGAGAATTGTGTGGCTGTGAGATGCAGCAACTGAGTAGGGAAGAGAGAAAAGTGGTCCATTTGTTATTCAATTCAATGGCTGTATAGAACCTCCACACACAGAGGAAGTCTACCTCTGGATATCCATTGCTGGGGAGAGAAACAATAGAAATGGCCCATCAGTGCCAATGCCACCCTGTGGACTTCCCATCAGCAGTCCCTTCTGCTCTTGAAAGGTTTGCCTGCTGGTTTTTGCAGTACAGCTGTCCTTGCTGGGAATGATGGGAATTGCACATTTGGCAGGTACCAACTTGGGACAAGGATGGTCCAGGAAATGTGGAGAAAGAGGCCCCTTATGGGAAGAGAGTTGAAAGTGATCCAGACAGATGCATGCAAGAACAGCTTCAGCAGGGTGCCAGAGCTTCCTCATTAAACCTCCTTTTTGATGCCGGAAGAAAACTGGGAAAAGGAGAAGGCCTTGCAGAAAGTCTCTGTTTCTCAAACTTTGAAACAAGCTTTTGTCTGTCATCCTGCCACAAGTCAATGAACTCCTTGGGATATAAATATCACAGAATACTTAAGAGACAGGAAGGGGGCAGCAAGCCCCCTGAGCTACTCACAGAGGCTGCGGGAGCCGCGAACGCCAGGCTCAGCAGCATCAGCAGCGGGATCATCTCTTCGTTGGTCTCCACGTAGGGCATGGAGAGCGCTCGGTCGTAGCACTGGAAGCCCACCTTGGCGGGCTTGAAGAGGTCCGTCAGCTCCAGGAAATAGAGAGTCACGATGGAGGACGCCACAATGGGCAGCTGGAAGCCAAGCCAGTAATGTGTGCTCAGGGTGGAGAACCAGAGGGTGGTGGGATTCAGACACGGAAGCTTGTGGCCTCTGAGTTGGGGGCTCCTGCAGACAAGCATCTGCTGAGGTCTGCATCACCTCCAGAAGCATCCTGGTCTCTGATGCTCAGCTGAAGGCTTTAGCTTCACAGGTTACACCACCCACCATTGGTGGTGGTGGCAGAGCACCTGTGACCATCTCTGGCTTACCTCGATGAAGTAGAAGCAAGGGAGAAGGGTCATGCTGTCTTTGGGGGCCTTCGGCTTGTCCTTTGCAGAAATCATGGTGTCAGCAGTGGGATTTGGTGGAATGGGGAGTAGAAGGAAGCCCTCAGCTCAGGTCCTGTTGAGAGACATGGAGGAGGGAGGAGGGAGGGCAATCAGACATTGCTGTAGCAGGAGGTTACAGAAACAAAACATGGAATCCAGAAATGCACAGGAAGGCACTTCTTGATCCAACAGACTCCTCACCTTATGTAGAGCGATAGCAAGCAAAAATTGAAGTTACTCTTCTCCCAAGCCAGGTCTCTTCCAGCTGCAGCTTCACAAATGCAGGAAAAGGGGCTGCAATTCTGAGAGGAAGGAACAAGGAGGTCTGGGTGGAGGCATTTCTGGAAATAAGCTTTTCAAGCCCTAAGGGGAAGGCTGCAAGGAGGAGGGCCTTTTTGTGGTGCCACCCCAAATCCAGAACGCTCTACCACCAACGATTCATCAGGCACCTAACAAAAACTTCCTTTTTGGCACATCTACAGCACCACTTAAACCATCTATGCTAATTGCACTGGTTTTAATATTATATTAATTTGTGTTTTGCTTTTACTTGACTCCACATATTGTGATTTGATCTTGCTTTGTTATATTTTAATTGTATCTTTTTACTTAATGTTATTTATTGGTGTTTTTTGTTGTAATGGCTGCCCAGAAAGCACGATTCTAGTCAGCAGCTGTTAAACAATCCAACAAACAAACAAACAAACAGGTCAATTCCAACATGTGGCTCCCTCAAAGCATGCCAAGTTCCAAGGACTGTTTTTTCATGGAGGAAAGACTGGCATTATCAATGGCTTTCCAGAATTAAAGGAAAGTGGGCTTTGGTACCCCAGTTGCTGGGAAATGGAATGTCAGGGGATGCCAAAGCACATATGCCCCACTTGTGGCTTTCCTGGAGGCAGCTGTTTGGCCACTGTATAACAGGACACTGGGTTAGGTGGGCCCTTTGTCAGATCAGGCATGGCTCTTGTTACAAGTGGCACACCAGGCAAAAAGCTCTGTGGCTGGTAAAGTGGAAGTGCTTGATGGTTAAGTGCAACCACACACCCCGTTCTTGGTCTGGTCCAATCTTGGATGTGTGAGAGGATGGCTCAGAACAGAAATATAGCTGGCCCCTCTATCCGGAGGAGTGCCTGATTGTTAAAGATTGCATTTGGGGGCTCCCAAAGGAAGAGCCTTTTCCGTGGTGCCCCCCCCTTTTTTTTGAAATGCCTTTCCCAGGGAGATCCACCTGGTACCTTGGGAGCACTGCCTAGCAACAGTGATTCATGCCCTGGTAACTTCCCAGTTGGATTACTGCAACGCGCTCTACCTGGGGCTGCCCTTGAAAACGGCCAGATACTCCAGCTGGTACAGAACAGAGCGGCCAGGCTGCTGGCGGGGACCGGCCGTTATTCTCACATAACACCGGTCCTCTACCAGCTCCACTGGCTTCCCGTTGAAGTCCGGGCCCAATTCAAGGTGCTGGTCTTGACCTATAAAGCCCTAAAGGGTTTGGGACCAGGATACCTGAAGGAACGTCTCCTTCCTTATACACCCTCACCCCCTTAAGATCTGTGGGAGAGGCCCTTCTCCAGGAACCCTCTTTAAAGGAGATAAAAAGAACATCTACCCGGAGCAGGGCCTTCTCTGCGGTGGCAGCCAGGTTATGGAATGTGCTCCCCGGAGAGGTGCGCCTGGCACCGAGTCTATATTCTTTTCGGCTCCAGGTTAAAACCTTTTATTTAATTGCTATTTTTAAAAAATAGTATTTAATCTTTAACCACCACTTTTTTGTTTTGTTTTTATATAATTTTATGGAATTGTTATTGTTTTATTGGTTTTAATTGTATGTTTGTAAGCTGTCCCAAGATGCCAAGGCATGTGGTGACGGCATATAAGTTTTAAATACATACATACATACACTGTACCTTCTCTGTGTTGGTCTAGATGCCAGAGCAAGCCCTTCCTTTTCCAACAGATGTTTAATTTTTACTCTCTTGTTCCAATAATTCATTTTACTGCTGGCTCCTTAACATTTTGTAATATTTAAAAGTATTTTACTGTTATAGGTTGTAATCTTGTAATGCTTTCAGATAATATTTTTTCTTGTTTTTGATGTTGTTGGTCTGCCAATTGACCACTGGGCTGAATACAAATCAACTGAATGAATATTCCAAATATCCAGTTTTCTTCTGGATAACCTAGGAGACAGAACATTCCAGCAGCACCTTTGCCTTGTCCTGATTCCGTTTTTTGGCCCATCCAGCCTTGCTTTGCTTTGTCCAACTTGCAGTGGCTCTCTGCCATCTGCCAAAGAGAGTGTGCTCTCTTCTTCGTGGCCTCTGTGCATCACACATATGGGTGCTGCGCCTGCACAGTGCCTTTGGCCGGGAAAGATTGACAGCTAACGTCTTTTGGCGGGAAGCGCTCCGCTCCCCCTCCCCCCTGTAGCCTATATAGAGCGGAGTGCCCGCCATTTTGTTCAGTCTCTGCGACCGCCGTTCGTCGTGCCTTAGTGCCGTCCTTCGCTATCGCTCTGACTATTCCTCTCAGCACTTATTCCAAGTTTTTATTCCCACTTACCTTGTTCACAGTTCTCGTATAGTTCACTTGTCCTGCACTTGTTCTTAGTTATACTCTTCACGTTTTTCCCTCCACTTATCATTCCCTCCCTATAAAAAAAAACAAAACAAAAACAAAAATATATACTTACCCTCTATTCTATCTCCTCTTCTTCCTATTTCTCTATTTCTGACACGATGGCTCAGCGAGCGGCGGCATTCAGAAAATGTACTGAGTGCGGATCAAAGATGTCACCGACCGATCTGCACGAGCTATGCCTCCTCTGCCTGGGAGAGGGGCATAGGACCGATAAATGTTCCCATTGCCTAGCCTTTTCTAAACAGGCTCAGAAAAATCGGGAAAATCATTTAAGGAGGCTGCTTTGGGACCGCGCCCTCCTCCAAACTGACCCTCTGGCTTCCCACCCAGTCACGGCTGTGACTGCGGCCCCGCATCCGGCCCCTCCTGCTTCGGCTTCAGCAACCTCGTCTATTCAGGTCGCCCCACCGCGTGCTTCGGCTGAAGCCATTACCACTGTGACTTCACCGCCTCCTGCCAAGAAAGCGGAGAAGAGTAAGCACGCTGAACCTGATAAGGGTCACAAGAAGGCAAAACGCAATAAAACCGAGAAGCCAAAGAAGGCGAAAAGCCAGGAGAAGCCCAGGCACAGGGATTCCGGCTCATCGGTCCCATCAGTACCGTCAGCGCTAGCAGTACCGATGCCACCCAGACCAGCCTTGCAAGAGGCAATGAGGGTCACCCCTCTGGGATCACCCTGTCGAATCCAGCCCACAGATCCGGTTGCCATACCGAGGAGAGAGCCTAGCTCGGATGGCGAGATATTAGATTCTCCGCCGAGACCAAGGTCGCCGAAGCCCATGCCTCCACTGGGCCATGATCTCGCCACATGAGCGAAGGAGTGGATCTCCTGATCGAAGCTCTCCCGAGTGGTACTCCAGGCCAGTCTGGTATGACTACCGCTCTGAGGGACGGTACCTACCTCAAGAGCCTCCTCGGTCCAGGGACAGACCACTGCCATCGGGTTCGCGGCGCTCGGTACCGTGCCCGTCTAGGGAGAGCACAGTCTCCAGGTCTCCTGCAGGCTCCTCATCCTCCGAACCACCACGTTACGCTTCCGAATCCGATGGTTCCGATCTGGACTCGACCTCACCGGATGCGGTTGTAACGGTGCAAGGTCCGGGATCGCCTGACGAGTCCTACTCGTCCTTTGGAGAATTGATGTCTCGCCTAGTCCATGCCCTGGACATCGACGTGATCCAGCGCCCAGGACCTAGCACCGATAAAATATATGATATCGTAAGGGGTGAGCGGTCCACCAACGTAGTGCTCCTCCTAATAACAACCCTAAAGCAGGCAATGACCCAGCCCTGGGACCTTCCCAACCAGCCTCAACCAACGGTGCGGCGATTCGAAGGGATGTATCGAGTCCGGGAAGAAGACATTCCTTTTCTTCTCTGCCACCCTCATCCCAACTCCGTGATGGTTGAATCATCCCAGGGCAGGGAATCATGCGGTCATATGGCGCCTAGAGACAAGGAGGGCCGGAAGATTGATTCAGCAGCCAGGAAGGTTTATGCTGCGTCGGGCCTGGGTATCCGCATTTCGAACTATGAGGCTACCCTGGCCCGATATCAATACTTCCTGATGGACCGCCTGAATAATGTCGTTGATGCCCTGCCACATGACCAGGCGGATGTGGCGAAGCTGCTGATTAAGGAGGCGATGCATGTGGCCATACAGCAGCTGTCCACTGCGCGCCACCATGTCGACACCAACTCCAGGGCCCTCATGGGCGCGGTGTCCCTGCGGCGACATGCGTGGCTGCGCAGCTCGAACTTCCCCAAGGAGACCAAGAGACGGAGCGAAGATATGCCCTTCGACGGAGCCGGTCTATTCCGTGCAGCAACGAATCGGAAGCTAAAGCGCCTTCAGGAGTCCAGAATGGCCGTCCGTCGAATGGAGCTTCAGCCGCCAAGTCGACATAAGTGGACGTGGCCCCGGCCACAATATCGTCCAGGATATCAAGTCCAGAAGCAACCATCATATCGCCCTCAACAACAACAGCGCCAGAGACAACAACAACCCCAGCGCTACCAACAGGCCCGCCGCCGCTTCGAACCCGACCGCCGGCATCTTTGACGGGACGGGCGAGCCTTTCTTCTCTCCTCGAATCCACCCACCCCTCTCTCATCTGGGGGCCGGCTGCAAAGCTGACTCCCCATTTGGGAGACCATTACATCTGACCGGTGGGTGTTATCCATTATTCAGCACGGATACCGTATCGAATTCGATGCCATTCCTCCTTTGACTCCGATTCGAACCATCTCGTCTTCTCCAACTCTTATGGATGAAGTTCATCAATTATTGGCGAAGGGAGCAATTTGTCAACTTTCTCGAAGTGAGGGAATGCACGGATTCTACTCAAGATACTTCACGGTTCCGAAGCGGGATTGTGGACTCCAACCTATTCTTGATTTACGGGGCTTAAATAAATTCATTACCCCGCGTAAGTTTCGGATGACCACCTTACAGAACATCCTGCCGCTGTTGAGGAGGGGAGACTGGTTCGCTGCACTGGATTTGAAATACGCTTATTTTCACGTCTCGATTCATCCTTCCCATAGACGTTTTCTCCGCTTTGCTATCGGACCCGACATCTATGAATTCTTAGCACTCCCGTTTGGCCTGGCGACTGCACCTTGAGTATTTACCAAGTGTATGGCGCCAGTTTGCGCCTTCCTACGGCTTCAGGGAATACAAATATATCCCTACTTGGACGATTGGCTGTTGGTTTCTCAGTCTCGACAACAGCTTTTGCAATCCCTCCATATCACCCGTTGTTTATTGGACAACCTCGGTTTGTGTATCAATGTTGAGAAGTCTACCCTTGCTCCTGTACAGGTCATCAACTTTATTGAAGCACAACTGGACTCTCTTCGAACCCGAGCATTCCTACCGTCAGATCGCATGCAGATGTTAATTCATCATGTCCGCGTGATTCTTCGTACCAAGACTACGTCAGCCAAGTCTGTTCAAAGACTATTGGGCCACATGGCTGCAGCTGTTTCGGTTGTACTGTACGCCAAGTTACGCCTGAGACCTCTGCAGTTATTCTTTCTATGACACTTTCATCCGCATTGAGACAATCCGTCGATACTTCTTCGAATCCCATCCTCAGTGCTTCACTCGCTTCATTGGTGGACGGATCCATCCAATCTGACTGTCGGAACCACCTTCAAGCAGCAGCGTCCAATGATCTCGGTCGGTACTGATGCATCCCTGCAAGGATGGGGCGCCACATGCGGACACATGACAACACAGGTCCGGTGGAGCCCTCAGGAAACGAGCAATCATATCAATTTCCTGGAGCTTCTGGACATCTTCAAAGCGCTTCGTACATTCGAGGATGTCCTCTACGGCCAGACAGTTCAAATCACCTCGGACAATATCGCCACGGTGTTCTACTTAAACAAGCAAGGTGGAATGAAATCCCAGAAGTTAGCCAACTTGTCCATCAGGATCTGGGATTGGTGCATCCACAGGAGAATACATCTGGCAGCGGTACATCTGGCGGGTACCGACAACGTGGAAGCGGACATCCTGAGCAGACGTCTAACGTTCTTCCACGAATGGGAACTAAAGCCTCAGATACGCGAAGACATCTTTCGTCTTTGGGGGTTCCCACTTACCGACCTATTTGCGACAGACAAGAACGCAGTGTGCAACCAGTACTGCTCGAGGGCAGGGATCGGACGGAATTCCCTCGGAGACGCTTTCATGATGGACTGGACTGCTTTGAAGATTTATGCATATCCTCCCACACCGCTATTGATGAAGGTGGTATCCAAAATCTTATACGAGAAACCGACGGGGATAGTCATCGCACCGTGGTGGCCTCGACAGCCTTGGTTTCCAACCTTACTTCGCCTTTTGCAAGGACATTTCCTACATTTGCCAAACACTCCAGACCTCATTACTCAACAGGAAGGGACTCTCCACCATCCGGATCTGGACGTGCTCAAACTGACGGCTTGGTTCATCCCGTAACTGCTGCTACAGTATCGAATCCAACTGCATCAAGTCCGACCACTTTGGATTCGAACCACACTCCGCATCCGGCACGCGTCTCCCGACACCAGCCTTTATCGGTTCCTTTGTTTATCTCTCCTGCACCTTCTTATGGAGTATCAGACCAGACATCTCTCCCTCCGAAGATTCAACTTATTATTGACTCGGCTCTAAAGCCTTCTACACAAAAGTCATACATGGCTAAATGGCAACGCTTCTCCTCATTTGCGCAATCCAACGGAATTTGACCACTTTCGGCGTCGATATTGGACATCTTACAATACTTAAACCCTCGTCCATCAAGGTCTACACAGCAGCGATCGCTCACTTTCGTGGTGCCCCTCAAGGACTGTCGCTGTTTTCACAGCCGCTTATTAAAAGATTCCTCAAGGGACTCAGTAATATTAATCCAACCATTAAACCTACGGTTCCGACGTGGAGCTTGTCCGTTGTTTTGCATGCTCTTACAAAACATCCATTTGAACCCATGGCTACATCGGACTTACGTCTTGTCTCATGGAAAACTGCTTTCCTTGTGGCTGTAACTTCTGCTCGAAGAGCTAGTGAACTTTGTGCCCTTCGAGTGGACCCTCCATATTTGAATTTTCATCGAGACAAAGTAGTTTTGAGAATGGACCCATTGTTCCTCCTGAAGGTCTCCACTCCATTCCATTCCATCTTCATCAAGACATTACGTTGCCAGTGTTCTTCTCCTCACCGTCGAATCCATTGGAACGTTCTCTTCATGCTTTGGATGTGCGCAGATGTCTCGCTTTCTACAGGTCGTGCACTGAATCTATTCGTCATTCTCAGAGACTGTTCATCAAATACTCAGAGCATGACCGGGGGTCCCCCATAACACCCCAATGACTTTCTAAGTGGATTGTGCAGACTATCACTTTGGCCTATCAGCTTTCGCACATCGATTTGCCAGTGACTCCCACAGCCCATTCTACAAGGGCTGTAGCGACTTCGTCTGCCTTTGCATCAGGCGTTCCCATAGAGGAGATATGTAAGGCTGCAATCTGGGCAACCCCGAGCACGTTTGCAAAGCATTACCGGCTGGACGTTTGTGCGAGGCGAGATGCGTCTTTCGGCAGAGCAGTGCTCTCCTCCGTTCTCCAGTAGCGACACCTTCCCAGCCTTCCTTCAGGGTAAGCTTGTTAATCTACCCATATGTGTGATGCACAGAGGCCACGAAGAAGAAAGGCCACGTTCGGTCTTTGAGACTGAACAAAATGGCGGGCACTCCGCTCTATATAGGCTACAGGGGGGAGGGGGAGCGGAGTGCTTCCCGCCAAAAGACGTTAGCTGTCAATCTTTTCCGGCCAAAGGCACTGCGCAGGCGCAGCAGCCCATATGTGTGACTGCACAGATGGCCACTCAAAGAACATCAGTTACAGGTGAGCAACCTGCCTTTCTCAAAAGGCCACCCCCCCAATCACTACCTTAAAACCACTTTGAAGATCATTTTTAAACATCCAAACTGGTCTTTGCTTTTGCTTCACAACAATCCTTTGAGAAATATCCACCATTCTCTCATTTTTCAAAGGAGGGCAATGAAGTCAGAACCAATGGCCTTGCTTCTCTATAGCTACACATTCATTTTGGAGCTGAGTCAGGAAGACTGAGTAGTAATTTAAAAAAGATGGTGCCTCAAAGCAAGTGCAAAGTGCATTTTCTTCCCACACTGAGTGTCTAGAAACCTAGTCATCTGGGACAGGGTACAGACTGGTTTGAGCACTTCAGTTCCCAAGAACGTGTCAGTACGTCTATGCAAGTATTTAAAGAAGCCTTCCCTAAACTTATGCCCCCCGCCCCCAGATGCATGGAGCTACAGTTCTTGTCCTTCCCAGATGTGCATGTGCACACACACACACACACACACACCCTCCCACCCTCCCCCTGAAGTGTGAGAGGATGGCTGAAAATTCAACCATGGCCAAGTAAGCCTTTGAACCCAAGACCTAGAGCTTTTGGGTAAGGTGCTGGAGCGGGTGGTGGCGGGACAACTCCAGGCACTCTTGGAGGAAACTGATTATCTGGACCCATTTCAGTCCGGTTTCAGACCCGGTTTTGGCACTGAATCCGCCTTGGTCGCCCTGTACGATGACCTATGCCGGGAGAGGGACAGGGGGAGTGCGTCCCTGTTAGTCCTTCTTGACATCTCAGCGGCTTTCGATACCATCGACCATGGTATCCTTCTGGAGAGGCTGGCGGGATTGGGGGTTGGAGGCACTGCTTTGCAGTGGTTCCGCTCCTATCTCAATGGCCGATACCAGAAGGTGGTGCTGGGGGACTATGGCTCTGCGCCATGGCAACTATGCCATGGGGTTCCGCAGGGCTCCATTTTGTCCCCCATGCTTTTTAACATCTACATGAAACCGCTGGGGGAGGTCATCAGGAGGTGTGGGCTGCGGAATCATCAGTACGCGGATGATACCCAGCTCTACCTCTCGTTTTCCACCGATCCAGGTGAGGCGGTGGCTGTGCTGAACCGGTGCCTGGCCGAGGTGATGGGCTGGATGAGGGCCAATAAACTGAGGCTCAATCCAGACAAGACGGAGGTCCTGTTGGTGGGCGGATCTGGCTACAGTGTAGGGGACCTGACCCTAGTCTTGAATGGGGTTGCACTCCCTCTGAAGGACAGGGTCCGCAGCTTGGGAGTGCTCCTCGACCCGGAGCTGACCTTGACTGCTCAAGTGTCAGCAGTGGCGAGGAGCGCCTTCCAACAGCTTCGGCTGATCCATCAGCTGCGTCCCTTCCTGGAGTTCGACTGCCTGGCGACGGTGACACATGCGCTGGTGACTTCCCGGTTGGATTATTGTAACGCGCTCTACGTGGGGCTTCCCTTGAAGACGGTCCGGATACTTCAACTGGTGCAGAATAGAGCTGCCAGGGTGCTGACGGGGACTGGGCGTGGTTCTCATATGACCCCAGTTCTCCGTCAGCTCCACTGGCTCCCCATTGAAGTCCGGGCCCAATTCAAGGTGCTGGTTCTTACCTATAAGGCCCTAAACGGCTTAGGCCCTGGTTACCTGAAGGAGCGCCTGCGACCATATATGCCCTCCCGCCCCCTACGATCAGCGACGGAGGCTCTCCTCCGGGAACCCTCCGTGCGTGAGATTAGGAGGGTGAGTACCCGGAGGAGGGCTTTCTCAGCGGTGGCGCCCCATTTATGGAATGCGCTCCCCAGAGAGGCTCGCCTGGCGCCGTCGTTATTTGCTTTTCGGCGCCAGGCGAAGACCTTTTTATTTAAGCAATGTTTTAATTAATATTATTGTTTAATTTAGGTTTTTGTTTTGGTTTTAGTTTATGTTTAACTTATGTTTAATTTATGTTTAATTAAATTATGTTTAATGTTTAATTTATGTTTAATAGGTTTAATTTATAATTCTGTTCATGTTTTATATTATAACCTGAGATGGGCCAGTTTTTAATTTTGTTATATGTTTTTAATAATGCACCATGTTGTAAGCCGCCCCGAGGCTATTGCAAGGGGCGGCATATAAAATTTTTAAATAAAAATAAAAAAAAAATAAAAAAATATATATATATAGCATTCATTTACCATTTTCAGGTTCCATCCACTTCATCACCAAGCCAGCTAGGAACAGCATTCTTAGGAACAAGGCAGAGAGCCCTTGGCTGTTAGTTCCAGCAGCCATAACTCAGAGATATACTTCCCTGGCCCAGGGAGGTTCCATTTTTCAATGTTAGCTAGCAACCTACAATAGACCTCGCCTAGTCCATTCACTGCTCCTTTTAGCAGCAGGTCCCAAGTAATCCTGTCTTCTTGGCTACGGATTTATTTGGCATTTCAGCTTATGGGCTTTTT
The DNA here is from genome assembly GCA_023646645.1 of Varanus salvator macromaculatus. Taxonomy (NCBI): domain Eukaryota; kingdom Metazoa; phylum Chordata; class Lepidosauria; order Squamata; family Varanidae; genus Varanus; species Varanus salvator. The sequence continues at coordinate 606,257 of JAIXND010000715.1, read as the reverse complement.
CAAAGCTACACGTGGCCTGCAGCTCACTACACCTCGTTGTGATTTTCAATGTCTTTTCCTCTTCTCTTTTGCATGCGCAGAGAGCATCCCTTTGGAGACCACAATGGCTGGCTGTTGTCAGGGCAGGCTGAAATGACTGCCAGTCTCCCACGGTGGAAGGAGGTTGTGGGTCTCCTGATACCCCACCCCGAGCCCCTAATATCATGAGTCGTTCAGGGGTGCTAATCGGGGCCTTGCCTCGCCTCAGCATCCCCAGGGAAGCTCGAAGCATCCCTCGAAATAGCCGTTTCCGGGCGGCGTGTCCCAGTCCCAGCGCGGGAGCGATTTTGGTGCGGGGGGGGCGCAGGGCCCCGTTTCCTCCGGGCTCCCCTCGCGCCCTGTGCCACGCGAAACCCCGTCCTTTGTCTAGGAAACAGGCTCCGCGTGCCAAGCCCCGCTGGTGCGCGCTTGTCACGACGGGGAAAGGGTAAGGTGGGGTGCAAACGGGTGCGTAACGGAGCAAGATCCCACATACCTGTCCCGCATCTGCGCGGCCCCCGCACGCCGCTGATCAGGCACGGGGGGCGGGCTGGGCGCTGCTCCGGAGGCGAGGAGGCAGGCGAGGCGCAGCGCGTGGGCACCCCGCGGGACCCCTCGCTCGCGCGCGCGCGCGCTTCTCACCCCTTTTGTTGCGGCGGCGGCGGCGGCGGCGGCGGGCGGAGGGGCCTCTCCCCCATGCCCTGCCGTGCGGGGGGCGTGGGGGGCGCTCGTGCGGAGAGGAGCGGCGGTCCTCCCTCCGCCCCGGCGGCTCTGTCGCCCGCCCCCGGCCTCTTGTCGTTGGAGAGCGGAAAACCTCCGGTTGCTAACGGGAATCCAGCAGGAGGGAAAGCCGGGGATCGGGGCGGAGGGGCTCGCGCCTGCACGGACGGCGGGAATGGCCACCTGCGCCCCGCCCTCCGCAAAGCAGGGGGGCTCCAGTGCCCCTCCCGCAGCCGAAACGGCTTGGACGCGCGGCTCTCCAGCTGCCGCCTGGAGCACAAAGCGGGGGGGAGGGGAGGGGAGGGGGCTGGCTTGGTCTGCGGGGGGCGGCGGCGGCGAGCGAGAGCCTCCCTGTGCGCGCGCTGGTTTCCATAGAGAGCGCGCAGAGCTGCGAGGATGGGGGCCGGGGAGCCCGAAACAAAACCAGGCCGGAGAGCCAGGCTGTCTTCTTGCAGGGGTCCGATCCCCGGTGCGTCGGGGGGGGGGGGGGCGAGGGCGGCCTCTGAGCATAAGCAGAGTACATAAGCGGATACTTCAGTTGGTGCAAAATAGAGCTGCCAGGCTGCTGACGGGGTCTGGGCGTGGTTCTCATATAACCCCAGTCCTCCGTCAGCTCCACTGGCTCCCAATTGAAGTCCAGGCCCAATTCAAGGTGCTGCTGTTGACCTATAAAGCCCTAAACGGCTTGGGACCCGGATACCTAATGGACCGCCTGCGCCCTTACATGCCCTCCCGCCCCCTAAGATCTGCAATGGCGACCCTCGTCCGGGAGCCTTCCGTGAAGGAGGTTAAGTGGGTGGGCACCCGGAGGAGGGCCTTTTCGGCGGTGGCACCCCACTTACGGAACGCGCTCCCCAGAGAGGTCCACCTGGCGCCATCGTTATCTGTTTTTCGGCGCCAGGCGAAGACCTTTTTATTCAAGTCATATTTTAATTGTTAGTTTAAGTTTGTGTTTAGTTATTTATTGTTTTTAGTTATTTATTTTAATTGGTTCTGAGTTGGTTTATAGTTTATTTGTGTTTAGTTATTTATTGTATTTGTTTAGTTATTTATTGTATTTAGTTATTTATGCCGAGATGCACTGAGGGGGGAGGGATAAATGAATATGTTTTATTGGTTTATTGTATTTTAATTCATGTTGTAAGCCACCCCGAGGCTTTGTTGCGATGGGGCAGCATATAAATGTTTTAATTCATTAATTAATTAATTAATCCCGCCCTCCCGCTGGTTCGCGCAATGCAGCAGATCCGCGCTTCCAGCATGCACCCTCTTGGGGGAATTGCAAGGAACAGCTGAGGATTGCTGCATCCCCGGACTTGTTTACAACAGGGACGGCTCCAACCTGGCTTTCCCCAGAGCCTGTGCAGAGTGCCTTTCCCTTCCTGATCCAAAATGTGGGTGATAAGGACCCAGGATACTTCTGCCTGATTGAAAGTGATTCCTGAGCCTGCCACCACCCTCCAACGTGTGGGACTACATCTGCCATCACCCCCAGGATTTTGCCAGTTGTAGTCCCACACGTCTGGGTGTGGGGGGGGGGGCACCAGCTGGAGTATGGTTAGCCTGTCACCTGTATTTTCTAATGTAAAACTGCACAGACATTCCCATGGCAGGGAACAAGTGGACCTCAAAGGCAAGGTGACAGATCCTGCCCCAATCCTGACTTTGTGGTGCTGGTTAGAGCTGAACCGAATTTCCTCCAGAGAAATGGCACTCTCTAAACATCCACTAAGGCCCCTGGGGGGATTTGTAGGTTTCATAGAAGACCTGCCCTGGTACTGTTTGAGAGAGGTTGTTGGGCCATGGCATGAAGTTACTGTGTTTGGGAGAACTTTATACAATTCTTTGCTGCAGCCAGACTCAGATTGTGTGTTTGGTTCTGGTCACTCCACCTGGAAAAGGATATGACTGAGTAGAAAAAGTGAAGAGAAGGGCAACAAATGATCAGGGCTCCCTTCTGAGGAATGGCTATGGCAACTGGGAATGTTCAGCTTAGAAAAAAGGTGCAGAAAGGGAGACATAATGGAGGTGTTTAAAATCATGCACGGTGTGGAGAAAGGGGACACGGAGACATTTTCTCCCTCTCCAAACCCTTTAGAAGGCCTTGCACCCATCCTGCTTGAGGAATCCAGTGGGTAGCCCATTTGTCACTGCATGTATGGAGTACTGGATGCACCTTTGCTTTGGTCCTTTGCTTAATTTAGCAGCAATACTGAACAATTTCTGAGACCTTATACCATGTTTGCACTTTCAGGGTGTCCCTGGCCTCGTTGCCACCTGGGTAAGTGGATGGTGGCTCAGAGTGATTTTGGCCAGCTTCCCTTGGTATGCAGATGGGAACCCTGCCTGACTTTGGTTATTCCGGTGCTAGCCACTTCCATGCTAGGCTAGTGCAGTGTGTTTTCTGTGAGGCTGCCCTTGAAGACAGCTGGAAGAGAGTGGGTGCAAAATGCAAACACCCAGAAGTTGGTTGGGGTCTGGAGACTAGAGCAATTTGTGCAAAAGAGGGGTGGGCAGATGTTGGTTTGCAGTATTTATTGTTTCTGTTTCTCCAAAATCCAGAGCTGCACAAACTGCAGCTTGTTGCAAAAGATATATGCTTAGAATTAAAGAACGCTGAGCTTAGAATGGAGTTCTGAGTGCTGCACAAAAATCTACTAGCCCAGAGAGCTTTGGCAATGGAATGGTATAGAAATAAAATAAATAATTTTTTGTTATTCTTTGTTTCAGCAGTATAATTTAGAGGGCTCCTCTTATTAAACAATTGGGGGTCAGAAATCCTTGCTGATCTACCACAAACAATTTAGAGACTTATCTGTAGTAGCCAGATCTTCTGCCTATTCCTGAGAAATCCTGATTGGTCACTTATAGAACTGCACCTATATCCTTTACTTGTCCTTCCCTATAAGTAGCTGTGTGAGAGTTATTTAGATAACATCACAGCCCTCCAGTTTTGCATCTGTGTCTACCCAGCACTTTTGGCAAAATTTTTTTAGAGCAGGGAAATGCATTATGTGAAAATGAAAGAAAGAGTGAATTTCTCTTGTGTGTTTGCTCTATTCTGTTACACTACAGTGCTACCTAGAGGTTACATCTCAGAAAACCAGAAAACACTTGTGCTTGGGTCTCAGTTTATTTATTTATTGTATTAATATCCTGCCTTTTTTTCCTTCTAAGGAACTCCAGGCAGCATACATAATTCTTCTTCTCTCCATCTTATTCTCAAAACAACTCTATTCAAGTTGAAGTCTAGTTGAATGACAAAGTGCTTGTGTGGCTGACTGTCCACAGGCAGCACCCAATGCACAGCATTGCATATTTCCTCTTGTGGTGAGATATGATGTATCTTATTTAAATCAAAGTAAGTCTTTTCAAATTGACATCTGTACATAAAATCAGCATATGCCATTTTTGTGCACATATATGTCTGCTTGTCTCTTATCTTGTGATCTGTAAGCCCCCACTTTGCCATACTTGGATCATTTTATGTGAAGTTGTTAATCTGCTCTGGCTTCTTGTGGAATTGGCTTTCAAAGGGAGCCAGTGTGGTGCAGCAGTTAAGAGTATAGGACTGGGACTTGGGTGAGCTGGGTTTTAGTCCCTGCTCAGCCTGGGTGACTTTGCATGGGGTGGAAGATAACAAGATATTAACACAGCTCCCCACACAGACCCTGCTGCAGATCCTCCTAAAGCATAGAAGTGGGCCCTGCTCTCCCAGCAATTCTGTCTCTCCTCTGTCCTCTGCTTCTACCAGCCACACCATCTCTCCAGATTCCTTCTGGGTAAGGAAAACACAGTGCCAAGCTAGCTCTAGTTTAGATTAAGCAGCACCTTCCCAATAGGGTCTGAGCCCAGAGCCCTTCGACTAAGCCAAGTCTTGGCTCTGGATGAAAACAGGAATCCTGCATGGCAGGCAATGAAAGATCACAGACCCCTCAGCTAAAGCAAAAAACCCACCCCATTACAGTTCCAGAGGACTAAAAACTTCAAGGACTTAAAAGCAGTCTTTTGCTACTTGTTTGCATTTTCTGTCATTAGTACATTTCTGTGTCTAGGTTGTCATGAGCTGCTTGACTCAAAAGACGGGTTAAAAATATCGTGATTAAAGCAAACAAACGTGCACAGATAAAAGCCAGCCTGTGCCCAGGAGCAAGGGAAGGGGCTCTGTGTAGGTGTGGAAGGGATTGCTGAAGAGCCTTTATCCTAGTTGCTTAGCAGCACAAAGGTTGGTCTTGTGAAGTTCATCAGGACATCAGTTCTCAACAAGATAGAGAGAGGAGGGCCCCTGTTTTGATTGCCTTGTTTGTAGGAAAGAGATTTGAGGTGGCTGTGTCTCATCCATGGGCCAGGAAGACAATTATGGGTCTGTTGTCAACCCCTCCCCCCATGTCTTATACACACAAAAGATAGAAATCTAGGTCTATGGGGCAGCAAGGTCCAGGTCTGCATTTGAGCTCCATCAGGTGGAAGTTCTGTACATTTTAGGGCAGCCTCTTAGGAATTGCCAAAGGAGAAAAGCATCCCCCTAAAGCACAGTGGTTTGAGTAACGTTTGCATATGCTAATCAATATGCAAATAGGCACATTCCAAAATACTTGTGATAATTTTATATTTGTGAGGTTCTGCGGCAGCTCCAGGGCTCCCTCTCCTGGCCAGAGACCAGAACAGCAGCCCTGGTGGTTGCAGGACCAGGTCCACAGTCAATTGCAGCCACCTGGGCTGTTATGAGCACCACCTGGGAGCTCTGAGGGAAGGGCTATAGCAGAACTGGCTCTTCCCTCCAGATGCTGTCTCAGCAACAAAGGTCTTTGGTGTTTCCTATGCCTCCTGGAGCCTGTCTCTGGAGACTCTGCCCATTGCCTTGCTCCTACCTCTGCTTCTGGACCGTGCCCGGCTTCACCTGCTGCAGCTTCTGCTCCAGTCCCAGGTGTCCGCTTCTTGGCTTGTCTCTCTGGCCGTCGACTCCTGACTGGCATTGACTGCTCTGCTCTATTCAGACTGGCCTACCTCACATTTCTGTTACCCACCTTGGTCTCTGGACTGCCTGACTGATTTGGAATGGGCCTGTATATTGTGCAGGTTGTCTGGGTCCTGGTGCCCCGACCTGATTCCCAGCTGCCCATGCCCCGGATGCTGACAATATTTGCCTTTAATGTGCGTTGAATTGTGTTTTTATGATGTTTTATGTTGTTGGTTTTTTATTATGTAAACTGCCTAGAGAGCCATGTGGCTACGAGACGGTATACAAAAGTGCTAAATAAATAAAATTTCAACCAAACCAAAAAAAGCTTTCATGCAAGAAATAAAATGATACAACAGGCTGAAATACATACCTGTGCAAATATCATTTACATATCAGTAGAAACAGTGACCCTCCCCCCATGGATCACAGCCTTGTCGTGGTGAAGGGGCTTGTGTAGCGCAATGAAGCTGTGAGCTCTGCCGTGCAGGGCCACCCAAGACGGACAGGTCATAGCAGAGAACTCTGACAATGGGTGATCCACGGGAGAAGGAAACGGCAGCCCATTCCAGTACCCTTGCCATGAAAGCCCCATGAACAGTACCAAAGGGCAAAGAGATATGAGGCCGGAAGATGAGCCCCTCAGGTCGGGAGGTGTCCAATGTGCTCCTGGGGAAGAGCGGAGGGCTAGTACTAGTAGCGCCAGAAAGAGTGAAGTGACTGGGTCAAAACCAAAGGGACACTCAGTTGCGGGTGTATCTGGTGGTGAAAGGAGAGTCCGATGCTGCAAAGAGCTATACTCCATAGGAACCTGGAATGTAAGGTCCATGAATCAAGGCAAGCTGGACGTGGTCAAACAAGAGATGACGAGACTGAACATCGACATCTTAGGAATCAGCAAGCTAAAATGGACAGGAATGGGTGAATTTAATTCAGATGACCATCACCAAAAAATGATGTCCTTATCATTGTGGGGGATTGGAATGCTAAAGTAGGAAGCCAAAAGATCACCGGAATAACAGGCAAGTTTGGCCTTGGAGTACCAATTGAAGCAGGGCACAGGCTGGCAGAATTTTGTCAAGAGAACATGCTGGTCATAGCAAACACTCTTTTCCAACAGCCCAAGAGACGACTCTACACATGGACATCACCAGACGGTCAACACAGAAATCAGATTGACTATGTGCTCTGCAGCCAAAGATGGAGAAGTTCTATACAGTCAGTAAAATCTAGACCAGGAGCTGACTGTGGCTCCGATCATGAGCTTCTTGTTGCACAATTTAGAAACATAGAAACATAGAAACAGAGCGAGTCAGAAGGGGCCTCCTGGGCCATCTAGTCTGACCTCCGGCACCAGCCGGCTCCGCTCATGACATGCCCACCATGTACATGTCCAGCCTATCTTTGAACACCCTCACCGATGGGGCCTCAACGACCTCCCGTGGAAGCCCATTCCACGCCCTCGGGGTCCTAACTGTCAGGAAGTGCTTCCTGGCATTCAAATTGAACCTTGGCTCCCTGAGCTTTGCTCCATTGGAGCGCGTCCTGCTTTCCTCTGCAGGGGAGAACAGGCCTCTCCCCATCTCCATGTGACACCCCCTCACATACCTGTATGTTGCCAACATATCCCCTCTGAGTCTCCTCTTCTCCAGGCTGAAGAGACCCAGTTCCCTCAGTCTCGCTTCATACCCCATCCCCTGCAAACCAGCCACCATCCTTGTGGCCCTACGCTGCACTGACTCCAACCTGGCTATATCCTTTCTGTAATGAGGGGCCCAAAACTGAACACAATACTCCAGTTGCGGGCGCACCAGAGTCGTGTAGAGTGGTAGTAATACCTCTCTCGATCTTGAAGCCACACTTCTGGCTGTGCAACCAAGGGTGGCATTCGCCCTCTTGACCACCGCATCACACTGCTGACTCATGTTTAGCCTGCGGTCAACCAGTACCCCGAGGTCCCTTTCACAAGTGCTGCTCTCCAGCCACTTGTCCCCTAACCTGTACTTATGACAGCTATTCCTATGCCCCAAGTGCAAGACCTTGCACTTCTCCACATTGAACGCCATCCTGTTGTCTCCTGCCCACTTCCATAGTCTGTCCAGATCCTATTGGATCTGGTGTATCTGCTCCTCAGTTGTGGCCACTGCTCCAGTTTTAGTGTCGTCTGCGAATTTGATCAGCAGACAGTTCACCCCTTCTTCCATGTCGTTAATGAAAAGATTAAACAGGATCGGCCCCAGGACAGAGCCCTGGGGGACCCCGCTTGTCACTGGCTGCCATCCCAACGATTCCCCGCTAATGGTTGCCTTCTGCTTTCGGTCAGTCAACCATGCCCTAATCCACCGGACAGTGCTTTGGTGTATCCCAAAACTCCTCAGTTTCTCCACCAGGATATCATGGGGCACTTTGTCAAAGGCCTTGCTGAAATCCAGGTATACCACATCCACTGCGTCCCCTCCATCCAGCCATCTCGAAACCTTGTCATAGAATTCCACAAGGTTTGTCTGGCAGGACCTGTTTCTGCGGAAGCCGTGTTGTGTGACTGTCAGCCTCCCTTCCCTATCTAGCATCACTAGATCTCTCTCTATTATGAGCCTTTCCATTGTTTTTCCTACAATGGACATAAGGCTAATCGGTCTATAATTCCCCATGTCCTTCCTACTACCCTTTTTGAAAATTGGGACCACCGATGCCACCCTCCAGTCCTCTGGAACTTCACCTGTTCTCCACGAGGCCTCAAAAATGGAGGCCAGCGGGCGTGAGAGAACCCCTGCCAACTCTCTAAGTACTCTCGGGTGTAACCCGTCAGGGCCTGGCGCCTTTGTAATGTCCAATGCCCTGAGGAGCCCCTCGACTTCAAGGGGGGTGACTCTAATCTCTGCCCCTAAGTCCCCAGCCTCATCCAATGTCCTATACGGATATCCCCCGTCCTGCTTTGGGGAGAACACAGAGGCAAAATATTCATTTAGCATCTGTGCCTGTTCCCTCATGTCAGTCACTGGATCTCCTTCCTCCTTATTTAGTGGTCCCACCACTTGTCTCCCCTTCCTTTTCCTATTTACATGCTGGAAGAAGCCCTTTTTGTTGCTCTTGATATTCTTGGCAAGTCTCAGCTCATAATCAGCCTTAGCCTTGCGAAGAATCCTTCTGCAACGGGCCTCCTCCTCCCGGTATACCCTTTTGTCTATTTCCCCCAGTACCCATTTCCTATGGAGGCTCCTCTTTCGTCTAATCCCCCTAACCACCTCCTTTCGCATCCATGGCGGCACTCTCCTCCGCCTCCCCACCTTGCTAGCTAAAGGTATCGTCAAGGCTTGCGCCTCCAAAACCTCGCTTTTGAGCGCCATCCACCCCTCCTCAACTCCTCAACTCCTCACCCTTCCAGTAACCTATCCCAGGAGACTTTCCCCAGCCTGGCCTTCAGTCGGCCAAAGTTGGCCCTCTTGAAGTCCCGGCTTCTAGTGCTCGCCCTGCTGCACGGCCCCAGTCCCCTGATCTCAAAGCAAAGGATGGAGTGATCACTCGCATCCAGAGCTCCCCTGATCTGTACTTCATCTATCAGCTCCTCCCTATTGGTCAACACCAAGTCCAGGATGTTTCCCCCCCTCGTCGCCTCTCGGACCCTCTGTGTGAAAAACCCACCCTCTAGAGCTTCTAGGAAGCGACGTGACCTGGCTGTCACCGCCGAGTGAGTCTCCCAAGTAATATCTGGGAGATTGAAATCCCCCATAATTACTGTGTCTCTCCCCCGAGATATCCTTAGAATCTGGCCTGTCAGGACATCATCCAGGAACTCAAGTTGACCTGGAGGGCGATAACATACCCCCACTGTCAGGTCTCTTTCTCTGTCAATTTAGGCTTAAATTGAAGAAAGTAGGGAAAAGCACTAGGCCACTCAGGTATGACCTAAATCATATCCCGGATGAATATACAGTAGAGGTGACAAATAGATTTAAGGAATTAGATCTGATAGACAGAGTGCCTGAAGAACTATGGACGGAGGTTCGCAGCATTGTACAAGAGGCAGCAACTAAAACCATCCCTAAGAAAAAGAAATGCAAGAAAGCAAAATGGCTGTCTGAGGAAGCTTTACAAATAGCTGAGGAAAGAAGGGAAGCAAAAGGCAAAGGAGAAAGGGAAAGATACACCCAATTGCATGCAGAATTCCAGAGAATAGCTAGAAGAGATAAGAAGGCCTTCCTAAATGAACAGTGCAAAGAAATAGAAGAAAAAAGTAGAATAGGGAGGACCAGAGGTCTCTTCAAGAAAATTGGAGATATGAAGGGAATGTTTCATGCAAAGATGGGCATGATAAAGGACCAAAATGGCAGGGACCTACCAGAGGCAGAAGAGATTAAGAAGAGGTGGCAAGATTACACAGAAAGCTATGGCAAATCTAGACAGCATACTAAAAAGCAGAGACATCACCCTGCCAACAAAAGTGCGTATAGTCAAGGCTATGGTTTTCCCAGTTGCAATGTACGGCTGTGAAAGCTGGTCCATAAGGAAGGCCGAGCGCAAAAGGATTGAGGCCTCTGAATTGTGGTGCTGGAGGAGACTCCTGCGAGTCCCTTGGACCGCAAGGCGATCAAACTGGTCAGTTCTAGGGGAGATCAACCCTGACTGCTCTTCAGAAGGCCAGATGCTGAAGATGAAGCTCAGATACTTTGGCCACCGAATGAGAAGGAAGGACTCCCTGGAGAAGAGCCTGATGCTGGGGATGATGGAGGGCAAAGGAAGGGGGCGGCAGAGGATGAGGGGGCTGGATGGGGCGTGAGCTTAGCTGAACTCCGGGGGATGGTGGAGTTCAGGAGGGCCTGGAGGAGTGTTGTCCATGGGGCCCTGGTGGGTCGGGCATGACTTTGCAACTAACAACAAAAACAGTGTCACCTTAAGAAAATTTATTTATTTATCCATTGGCCAGTAGTGTGCATCTTTGGGTGCAATTTAGCATGATGGCTAAATAATAGTTCGTTGTCCTGGCTCCAAAAAGCAGTGGCACAATGCTGCAGGATAATGGCCCCATGGAATGCCCCCTAAATGACCATGAGTATAGAATCACAAAATAAATACCTTTCATTCAGAAGCCCTAGTTAGCCAGGCACTTTCTTCCTTGCTATCTTAAATGGCAAAAGCAAGCGCCTTTTCGCCTCTCCAAAATTTTGGGGTAAGCTTTCTTCTCCTTCAATGATGTGAACATTTCAAAGAAGCTAAATATTGTTCTAGTTCTTCTTGCTGCCATTGGAATCTTTAAACACAATCAAAACAATCTTTTAACCCAGTTGTGAATTCTTTAGGCAGGTATGTTTGAAGCCAAATGTTTTGATGTTTATCCATTTAGATATGGCCCTAGCCTAAATGGAGGGCCTCAGATGTGTTGAACTACAACTCCCACCATCCCCAACCAGCTTGTCAACACATAGATGAATTTGTGGAGGGTGTATCAATGAGCACTCATGAGCCATGAAACACTCCCTGCATTTGACAGCTTTAGAATTCAGAGCACCTGAGCCAGCCCCAGTTTGTGTCCTTGTAAAAGATATTTGCAGAAGCAGCTGTTTTCCTGCCCCCAGCCCCATTTCCACCACGAAGTATCCTTTTTAATGGGTTGGGTGGGGAGAGAAATGACCTGCAATCTACACCAGGAAATGTCTTTATTTTTTTCCAGAGGCACAAAACATGCCTATGACAAGGGGTTTAAGGCAAGCAGACCTGGAAGAAAAGCCAGGGACCAGCTTGGAAACACAGCATTGTGAAAGACACAAGTTTCCAGCCGGAAAGGACAGAGTTCAGATCGAAAACAAAAGGCTTTCTCAGATGTCCCATTTCAAAGAGGAAGTAGTGCTAATCCAAAGCAAACATCTGGGCCCATTTGATGCCTTTTCTCATTGTTCTTGCAGAAAAATTCCAACCTCGAGGACAGGTTTGTGACCGCAAACACTTTCTGGATGTTTCCTGTTTGTGTTTCAATGTGCATGAATACAATATCAAATGTGAGCTCAGCCTGTTCTGGGTGTAACAGCAGAGCAAGTCTTAGCACCGGGTGGGTTCGAGGAAGCTTTACCTGAAATGAAGATGGGTTGTTCTCCCTTCTGCCCCTTCCTCATCATCTTGGGCATCTTCTCCTCATGTGTAAGTGGGTTAGTGCTTGGCAGTTTTTCTTCCCCCTTCCATCTCTCCACCTTTCTTTTCTCAGTGTCTCCCAAACAGCAGAGAGTTGAAATAATTCTCTTTAAAAATTTAAAATTAAAACCAGGAGCACACTTAATCCTTAGCTCCCAAAAAGCTTTATTTGTTGGGTGTATCTGTGTACCTTCCAAGGGGCACATCTCTCTGTGTTTCTGTATGAGTTGTTTTTCTGCATCTAGTGCTACATTTAAGAAGGTAGAGACTCTCACAGAGATTCAAAGGCAGACTCTCCTGAAGGAAGGTCGCTTGGCCCAATGGAATGGCACTGGATGCTCTAATTACACATCAACACAAAGGGTTACTCCTGGAGGAGCTGATGGAAAGGAAGAAATGCCAGAACCGTGGAGCATGCAGAATTGCAACAAGGAAACCCTCTCCATTGATGGATAGTTAGGGTGAGGAAGGAGGGCTCTTTTTCAGGGATTCCTTTCCCCAAAAATGACCATTCCTGCAGTCCCTTGGGGGAAGACAGCTTTTTAAAGATATAGTTCCTAGCTTATTTATTGAAGATATATTATGGATTTATATCCCACTTTTTTCTAATGAACTCAAAGCAGCTTACATAATTCTCCTCCCACTCCCCATCTTATTCCCAAAACACCAACCCTGTGAGGTAGGCTGAGCTGAGAGTCTGGGACTGGCCCAAAGTCACCCAGTTGGCTGCATGGCTGAGCGGGGACCAGAACCCAGATTGCCTGAGTCTCAGACCTAACCACTAGCCGACACTGTCTCTCTTAGATGAGAGAGGTGCCTTCCAGCTGTTTAACAGCAGCAACAAAGAGTTGCCCCTTCCCCTAAATTATGCAGTCAAAATACAGGAACTTTGAGGTTTCCTGGAGGGTTTGTAGGCTCTGCTTACTTCTGATCCTCAGAACTAATATCTGGGGCTCAAAATCCTTTAACTACTTATTTGCACCAAGTTTCTGTGGCTTCAGGATTTGCAGGGCATGGAAGTCAAGGACTCTGTATATTTTTCAGATATGAAGGACACTCTTCAACCCACACACCTCCCTGCTTTGCTTTACAACTTCTGCATTCCTGGCACTTTTGGGGTGAGGGCAGAATGAAACCAGAAATGAAAACCCAACAAAAGAACCGTTCTGCTTTTTAAGTTCCTTTAAATCATGGCCCTGTGATGACTTATGGGAGTAAAGATTTGCTTCTGCTGCCCCCAGGCTAAGCACATTTGCCAGCAAATAAACTTCATTTGCTGGTAGAACAGGGGAAAAATTTGTTTTATGTAAAAATAAGGAAATCAGTCATGTGGCATACTTTGCTGTAACAATATTCAGAAAGGCTAACACCTGTGTATTGGTCTCTCCCACTCAGCAGCTCCCCCCAGGAGTTGAGAGGAAGGAAGGTGCGGCCAGAGAGGCAAGAGGGGCAGGAGGGGGCAGGGGCCAGGGGGCAGGAGGGGGCGGGGCCAGGGGGCAGGAGGGGGCAGGGGCGGGGCCACCGGCCGAGAGGCCCATAAGGCGGCGCTGACCCCTGCCAGCCCTTGTGGCTCTTGGCGGAGCAGCGGGGGCAGAGGCTGGGGGGAGTGCTGAGGGGGGCCAGGGCCTGGCGAAGGCAGGGGGGCAGCGGGGCAGGGGGGCAGGGGCAGCGGGGAGGAGGGGGCGGGGCAGGGGGCAGGAGGGGGCGGGGCCAGGGGGCAGGAGGGGGCGGGGCAGGGGGCAGGAGGGGGCAGGGGCGGGGCCACCGGCCGAGAGGCCCATAAGGCGGCGCTCAGCCCCTGCCAGCCCTTGTGGCTCTTGGCGGAGCAGCGGGGGCAGAGGCTGGGGGGAGTGCTGAGGGGGGCCAGGGCCTGGCGAAGGCAGGGGGGCAGCGGGGCAGGGGGGCAGGGGCAGCGGGGAGGAGGGGGCGGGGCAGGGGGCAGGAGGGGGCGGGGCCAGGGGGCAGGAGGGGGCAGGGGCGGGGCCACCGGCCGAGAGGCCCATAAGGCGGCGCGCAGCCCCTGCCAGCCCTTGTGGCTCTTGGCGGAGCAGCGGGGGCAGAGGCTGGGGGGAGTGCTGAGGGGGGCCAGGGCCTGGCGAAGGCAGGGGGGCAGCGGGGCAGGGGGGCAGGGGCAGCCGGGAGGAGGGGGCGGGGCCAGGGGGCAGGAGGGGGCAGGCGCGGGGCCACCGGCCGAGAGGCCTAGAAGGAGGCGCCCAGCCCTTGCCAGCCCTTGTGGCTCTTGGCGGAGCAGCGGGGGCAGAGGCTGGGGGGAGTGCTGAGGGGGGCCAGGGCCTGGCGAAGGCGAGGGGGCAGCGGGGCAGGGGGGGCAGGGGCAGCGGGGAGGAGGGGGCGGGGCAGGGGGCAGGAGGGGGCGGGGCCAGGGGGCAGGAGGGGGCAGGGGCGGGGCCACCGGCCGAGAGGCCCATAAGGCGGCGCTGACCCCTGCCAGCCCTTGTGGCTCTTGGCGGAGCAGCGGGGGCAGAGGCTGGGGGGAGTGCTGAGGGGGGCCAGGGCCTGGCGAAGGCAGGGGGGCAGCGGGGCAGGGGGGCAGGGGCAGCGGGGAGGAGGGGGCGGGGCAGGGGGCAGGAGGGGGCGGGGCCAGGGGGCAGGAGGGGGCAGGGGCGGGGCCACCGGCCGAGAGGCCCATAAGGCGGCGCTGACCCCTGCCAGCCCTTGTGGCTCTTGGCGGAGCAGCGGGGGCAGAGGCTGGGGGGAGTGCTGAGGGGGGCCAGGGCCTGGCGAAGGCAGGGGGGCAGCGGGGCAGGGGGGCGGGGGGGCAGGGGCAGCGGGGAGGAGGGGGCGGGGCAGGGGGCAGGAGGGGGCGGGGCCAGGGGGCAGGAGGGGGCGGGGCAGGGGGCAGGAGGGGGCAGGGGCGGGGCCACCGGCCGAGAGGCCCATAAGGCGGCGCGCAGCCCCTGCCAGCCCTTGTGGCTCTTGGCGGAGCAGCGGGGGCAGAGGCTGGGGGGAGTGCTGAGGGGGGCCAGGGCCTGGCGAAGGCAGGGGGGCAGCGGGGCAGGGGGCAGGGGCAGCGGGGAGGAGGGGGCGGGGCAGGGGGCAGGAGGGGGCGGGGCCAGGGGGCAGGAGGGGGCGGGGCAGGGGGCAGGAGGGGGCAGGGGCGGGGCCACCGGCCGAGAGGCCCATAAGGCGGCGCTCAGCCCCTGCCAGCCCTTGTGGCTCTTGGCGGAGCAGCGGGGGCAGAGGCTGGGGGGAGTGCTGAGGGGGGCCAGGGCCTGGCGAAGGCAGGGGGGCAGCGGGGCAGGGGGGCAGGGGCAGCGGGGAGGAGGGGGCGGGGCAGGGGGCAGGAGGGGGCGGGGCCAGGGGGCAGGAGGGGGCGGGGCAGGGGGCAGGAGGGGGCAGGGGCGGGGCCACCGGCCGAGAGGCCCATAAGGCGGCGCTCAGCCCCTGCCAGCCCTTGTGGCTCTTGGCGGAGCAGCGGGGGCAGAGGCTGGGGGGAGTGCTGAGGGGGGCCAGGGCCTGGCGAAGGCAGGGGGGCAGCGGGGCAGGGGGGCAGGGGCAGCGGGGAGGAGGGGGCGGGGCAGGGGGCAGGAGGGGGCGGGGCCAGGGGGCAGGAGGGGCGGGGGCGGGGCCACCGGCCGAGAGGCCCATAAGGCGGCGCTGACCCCTGCCAGCCCTTGTGGCTCTTGGCGGAGCAGCGGGGGCAGAGGCTGGGGGGAGTGCTGAGGGGGGCCAGGGCCTGGCGAAGGCAGGGGGGCAGCGGGGCAGGGGGGCAGGGGCAGCGGGGAGGAGGGGGCGGGGCAGGGGGCAGGAGGGGGCAGGGGCAGGGGGGAGGAGGGGGCGGGGCCAGGGGGCAGGAGGGGGCGGGGCAGGGGGCAGGAGGGGGCGGGGCCAGGGGGCAGGAGGGGGCAGGGGCGGGGCCACCGGCCGAGAGGCCCATAAGGCGGCGCTGACCCCTGCCAGCCCTTGTGGCTCTTGGCGGAGCAGCGGGGGCAGAGGCTGGGGGGAGTGCTGAGGGGGGCCAGGGCCTGGCGAAGGCAGGGGGGCAGCGGGGCAGGGGGGCAGGGGCAGCGGGGAGGAGGGGGCGGGGCCAGGGGGCAGGAGGGGGCGGGGCCAGGGGGCAGGAGGGGGCAGGGGCGGGGCCACCGGCCGAGAGGCCTAGAAGGAGGCGCCCAGCCCTTGCCAGCCCTTGTGGCTCTTGGCGGAGCAGCGGGGGCAGAGGCTGGGGGGAGTGCTGAGGGGGGCCAGGGCCTGGCGAAGGCAGGGGGGCAGCGGGGCAGGGGGGCAGGGGGGCAGGGGCAGCGGGGAGGAGGGGGCGGGGCAGGGGGCAGGAGGGGGCGGGGCCAGGGGGCAGGAGGGGGCGGGGCCAGGGGGCAGGAGGGGGCGGGGCCAGGGGGCAGGAGGGGGCAGGGGCGGGGCCACCGGCCGAGAGGCCCATAAGGCGGCGCTGAGCCCCTGCCAGCCCTTGTGGCTCTTGGCGGAGCAGCGGGGGCAGAGGCTGGGGGGAGTGCTGAGGGGGGCCAGGGCCTGGCGAAGGCAGGGGGGCAGCGGGGCAGGGGGGCAGGGGCAGCGGGGAGGAGGGGGCGGGGCAGGGGGCAGGAGGGGGCAGGGGCAGGGGGGAGGAGGGGGCGGGGCCAGGGGGCAGGAGGGGGCGGGGCCAGGGGGCAGGAGGGGGCGGGGGCGGGGCCACCGGCCGAGAGGCCCATAAGGCGGCGCTCAGCCCCTGCCAGCCCTTGTGGCTCTTGGCGGAGCAGCGGGGGCAGAGGCTGGGGGGAGTGCTGAGGGGGGCCAGGGCCTGGCGAAGGCAGGGGGGCAGCGGGGCAGGGGGGCAGGGGCAGCGGGGAGGAGGGGGCGGGGCAGGGGGCAGGAGGGGGCAGGGGCAGGGGGGAGGAGGGGGCGGGGCCAGGGGGCAGGAGGGGGCGGGGCAGGGGGCAGGAGGGGGCGGGGCCAGGGGGCAGGAGGGGGCAGGGGCGGGGCCACCGGCCGAGAGGCCCATAAGGCGGCGCTCAGCCCCTGCCAGCCCTTGTGGCTCTTGGCGGAGCAGCGGGGGCAGAGGCTGGGGGGAGTGCTGAGGGGGGCCAGGGCCTGGCGAAGGCAGGGGGGCAGCGGGGCAGGGGGGCAGGGGCAGCGGGGAGGAGGGGGCGGGGCAGGGGGCAGGAGGGGGCAGGGGCAGGGGGGAGGAGGGGGCGGGGCCAGGGGGCAGGAGGGGGCGGGGCCAGGGGGCAGGAGGGGGCGGGGGCGGGGCCACCGGCCGAGAGGCCCATAAGGCGGCGCTCAGCCCCTGCCAGCCCTTGTGGCTCTTGGCGGAGCAGCGGGGGCAGAGGCTGGGGGGAGTGCTGAGGGGGGCCAGGGCCTGGCGAAGGCAGGGGGGCAGCGGGGCAGGGGGGCAGGGGCAGCGGGGAGGAGGGGGCGGGGCAGGGGGCAGGAGGGGGCAGGGGCAGGGGGGAGGAGGGGGCGGGGCCAGGGGGCAGGAGGGGGCGGGGCAGGGGGCAGGAGGGGGCGGGGCCAGGGGGCAGGAGGGGGCAGGGGCGGGGCCACCGGCCGAGAGGCCCATAAGGCGGCGCTGACCCCTGCCAGCCCTTGTGGCTCTTGGCGGAGCAGCGGGGGCAGAGGCTGGGGGGAGTGCTGAGGGGGGCCAGGGCCTGGCGAAGGCAGGGGGGCAGCGGGGCAGGGGGGCAGGGGCAGCGGGGAGGAGGGGGCGGGGCAGGGGGCAGGAGGGGGCGGGGCCGGGGGCAGGAGGGGGCGGGGCAGGGGGCAGGAGGGGGCAGGGGCGGGGCCACCGGCCGAGAGGCCCATAAGGCGGCGCGCAGCCCCTGCCAGCCCTTGTGGCTCTTGGCGGAGCAGCGGGGGCAGAGGCTGGGGGGAGTGCTGAGGGGGGCCAGGGCCTGGCGAAGGCAGGGGGGCAGCGGGGCAGGGGGGCAGGGGCAGCCGGGAGGAGGGGGCGGGGCCAGGGGGCAGGAGGGGGCAGGCGCGGGGCCACCGGCCGAGAGGCCTAGAATGCGGCCCCTGCCAGCCCTTGTGGCTCTTGCCTCTTGGTGTTGTCCCTTGTCTGGGTCCCTTAGCTGTGTCCCAGGCTGCCTGGGGTCTCCCTTCCCTGGGAGGCTGAGGGTTTTGTCTTTTGTTTTATTGTTTTGTTTTGCTTTGTCTGTTTGTTTCTTTTAGTTGTTTTGTTTTTTGGTGGTGTGCTGTGCTGTGCTTTGTTTTTCCTCCAATTTACATTTTATTTTATTCTTGTGTTTGTGGGTGGGTTTTTCTCTGGGAGAACTGGGCGAGTGAGCGGAACTGCAAGACAGACAAGGCGGTGCACCCAGGAAAGGTGTTGGATGAGTTCCCAATGGCAGACTGGGAGATGGCCTTGGCGGGAGTCACGGTGTTGCTGCCGCTGCGGCAGCTGCGACATGGCCGCCCTTCTCCCCCAGGAGAGGCAGGGCTACACTCGCCCTTGTTGCCAGCGGGGGGCCCTGCTAGAGGAGGAGGGGAGGTGCCTGAGGGCCGAGAGAGCTCTCCGGGCCCCCGGGAGCAGCCCACCTCTGGACAGAGGGTTGAGGGAGAGGCCACGGGAGGAGCAGCTGCGGAGACTTGGAGGCATGTCACCCACAGGAGGAGGAGGCCAGCACGGCCCCCTCCTCCTCCTCCTCCTGGCACCCATCTGGAGCTGGGAAGCAGGTTCTCTCCGCTTGGGGAGGCTGGGGCTGATGAGGCCTCGTGGGACCAGCAGGACCCCCAGCCTGGGACCACAAGCGGCAAGGGGCCGCTGCAGGAGAGGCGAGGACCAGGGCACGGCTGCCCACCAGCACCGGGAAGGCACGGCAGCGGGTGATTGTTGTTGGGGACGCCCTGCTGAGGGGCACTGAGGCGGCGGTGTGCCGCCCCAGCCTGGAGACAAGGGAGGTCTGCTGCCTGCCGGGCGCACGCATCCGGCACGTGAAGGACAGAGCGGAGCGTCTTGTTCGCTCCGGGGGTCACCAGCCGCTCCTGGGGATCCATGTGGGCACAAACGACGTGGCCAGGCAGGGGGTGGTCGGGATCACCAGGGACTTTTCGGCCTTGGGGAAGAAACTCCAGGAGCTGAAGGCCCAAGTGGCCTTCTCGTCAATCTTCCCTGTCCGGGGATTTGGGCCAGGCAAGGACAGGAGTGTCTCTGCGGTGAAAGACTGGCTTACGGTGTGGTGCCAGAAGGAACCCTTCAGGTCATTCATTCATTCATTTAGTGGACTTATATGCCACCCCATTCACCTAAGCCTCGACCACGGCACTCGTTTTCTTGCCAATGGACTTCTTGCAAGGGACGGGTTGCACCTCATGAGGATGGGGAAAAGGTCCTCTGGGGATGCTCTAGCAAGCTTCGTCCGGAAGACTTGAAACTGACCCAGGTCATCTGAGTCCCAGTCCCATGCTCTTAACCACTACACCACACTGGCTCTCCATAGAGAGAGAGGGGTATCGCCTGTTTAGAAAGAACAGGAAGGGGAAGAGGGGTGGGGGGGCGTGGCTTTATACATCAGGGAAGGGCTAAGATGCAGTGAGATAGAGTGCAGCACAGATGGGGATCCAGCAGAGGCAGTCTGGGTGAAACTTAGGGGTTTTGACAGGGAAAGAGACCTGGCAGTGGGGGTATGTTATCGCCCTCCAGGTCAACTTGAGCCCCTGGATGATGTCCCGACAGGCCAGATTCAAAGGCTGTCTCGGGGGAGAGACACAGTAATTATGGGGGATTTCAATCTCCCAGATATTACTTGGGAGACTCACTCGGCGGTGACAGCCAGGTCACGTCGCTTCCTGGAAGCTACAGAGGGAGGGTTTTTCACCAAGAGGGTCCGAGAGGCGACGAGGGGGGGAAACATCCTTGACTTGGTCTTGACCAACAGGGAGGAGCTGATAGATGAGGTACGGATTAGGGGAGCTCTGGGTGCGAGTGATCACTCCATCCTTTGCTTTGAGGTCAGGGGACTGGGGCCGTGCAGCAGGGCGAGCACTAGAAGCCGGGACTTCAAGAGGGCCAACTTTGGCCGACTGAAGGCCAGGCTGGGGAAAGTCTCCTGGGATAGGTTACTGGAAGGTAAGCGAGTTGAGGAGGGGTGGATGGCACTCAAAAGGGAGGTTTTGCAGGCGCAAGCCCTGACGATACCTCTAGTCAATAAGGTGGGGAGGCGGAGGAGAGCGCCGCCATGGATGCAAAAGGAGGTGGTTAGAGGGATTAGACGAAAGAGGAACCTCCGCAGGAAATGGGTACTGGGGCAAATGGACAAAAGGGTCTACCGGGAGGAGGAGGCCCGTTGCAGAAGGTTCTTCGCAAGGCTAGGGCCGATTACGAGCTGAGACTTGCCAAGAATATCAAGAGCAACAAAAAGGGCTTCTTTCAGCATGTAAATAGGAAAAGGAAGGGGAGACAAGTGGTGGGACCACTAAATAAGGAGGAAGGAGATCCAGTGACTGACATGAGGCAACAGGCACAGATGCTAAATGACTATTTTGCCTCTGTGTTCCCCTCAAAGCTGGACGGGGACAAAGGAGATTAGATAAGGCCGGGGACTTAGGGACACAGTGTCGTGGTCTCACGTTTCAATTAACACACACAGCAGGCAGTATATCAGCTATAAACTTTTATTGCTACTTTCTACAAGATTTACGACCTAACTGATAAGCTCTACTAACGAGCTTCCTGCCTGTTGCAGTTGCTGCTTCTTTCTGAGTTCACTACGAAAGCAGCACGTGGTATCAAACCTTCTTGTCTTGTCTTTCCGCTTCAGGGTCTGGAGCCGGGGGTGCATCTTCCTCAGGCAGTCCAGAGCTAGAATCAGAGGGAGCTACTCTCTCAGACGCTTCCCCCTCGGTCTGTGGGGGGGGGGGGGGGGCGTGCTCCGGGGCCAAGGGATGAGGTGGAGTAGAGGTTTCTTGCTCAGCAGCCAGAGAGTCAGGCTGTGTCTGGGCCGTCTGAGCATTGGTTCTCCAATATAAGTCTCCTTGGTCAAATGCCAACCTCTCACTGCCAGCTCCTGTCTCTTCCTCATGAGTAGACTTCTAGGGCCGAGGCATCAAGCAAGACACACAGATTAGAGTCACCCCCCCCCCTTGAAGTCGAGGGGCTCCTCAGGGCATTGGACATTACAAGGGGGCCTGGCCTTGATGGGTTACACCCGAGAGTACTTAGAGAGCTGGCAGGGGTTCTCTCACGCCCGCTGGCCTCCATTTTTGAGGCCTCGTGGAGAACGGGTGAAGTTCCAGAGGACTGGAGGGTGGCATCGGTGGTCCCAATTTTCAAAAAGGGTAGTCGAAGGGACATGGGGAATTATAGACCAGTTAGCCTTACGTCCAATGTAGGGAAAACAGTGGAAAAGCTCATAATAGTGAGAGGTCTAGTGATGCTAGATAGGGAAGGGAGGCTGGCGGCCACACAACACGGCTTCCGCAAAAACAGGTCCTGCCAGACAAACCTTGTGGGATTCTATGACAAGGTTTCGAGGTGGCTGGATGGAGGGGACCCGGTGGATGTGGTATACCTGGATCTCAGCAAGGCCTTTGACAAAGTGCCCCGTGATATCCTGGTGGAGAAACGGAGGAGGTTTGGGATACACCAAAGCACTGTCCAGTGGATTAGGGCAGGGTTGACTGACCGAAGGCAGAGGGTAACCATTAGCGGGGAATCGTCGGGATGGCAGCCAGTGACAAGCGGGGTCCCCCAGGGCTCTGTCCTGGGGCCGATCCTGTTTAATCTTTTCATTAACGACATGAAAGAAGGGGTGAACAGTCTGCTGATCAAATTCGCAGACGACACTAAAACTGGAGCAGTGGCCACAACTGAGGAGCAGGTACTCCGGATCCAGAAGGATCTGGACAGACTCTGGAAGTGGGCAGGAGACAACAGGATGGCGTTCAATGTGGAGAAGTGCAAGGTCTTGCACTTGGGGCATAGGAATAGCTGTCGTAAGTACAGGTTGGGGGACAAGTGGCTGGAGAGCAGTGCCTGTGAAAGGGACCTCGGGGTGCTGGTTGACTGCAGGCTGAACATGAGTCAGCCGTGTGATGCGGTGGTCAAGAGGGCGAATGCCACCCTTGGTTGCATAGCCAGAAGCGTGGCTTCGAGATCGAGAGAGGGATTACTGCCACTCTACACGACTCTGGTGCGCCCGCAACTGGAGTACTGTGCTGAGTTTTGGGCCCCTCATTACAGAAAGGATATAGCCAGGTTGGAGTCAGTGCAGCGTAGGGCCACAAGGATGGTGGCTGGTTTGCAGGGGATGCCGTATGAGGCGAGACTGAGGGAGCTGGGTCTCTTCAGCCTGGAGAAGGGGACACTCAGAGGGGATCTGTTGGCGACATACAGGTCTGTGAGGAGGTGTCACACGGAGGTGGGTAGAGACCTGTTCTCCCCTGCAGAGGAAGGCAGGACGCGCTCCAAGGGAGCAAAGCTCAGGGAGCCCAGGCTCCATTTGGATGCCAGGAAGCATTTCCTGACAGTGAGGACCCCGAGGGCGTGGAATGGGCTTCCACGAAAGGTCGTTGAGGCCCCATCGGTGCGGGTGTTCACGGACAGGCTGGACATGCACATGGTGGGCACGTCGTGAGCAGAGCTGACTGGAGCCGGGGTCAGACTAGATGGCCCGGGAGGCTCCTTCTGACACGCTCTGTTTCCATGTTTCTATGTATCCTGGGAGGAGGGGGCAAGAGGCTTCCCCGCATGAGAGGCCTTACATGGTGTCACTGCAGGTGAATGGGACACATGTCTGTGGGGGCTTCCTGATTTTGGATCAGTGGGTGCTGAGAGCTGCCCACTGCTTAGAGAATGTGTGAGTGTCCCTGTGTTTCCCCTGGGACAGGCCCTCCTCAGAGCTGGGAGGGCACCTTTTCTTCCTGTGGGATATGGGGAGGACGAATCATAATGTTCAGTTTTTCCTGCTGCTTGTCTTAATAGTGCTGCAAGCAAGAGAGAGCTTGCAACTGGCCAGGAAAGTAAGAGGCCTTGGACCACTTGTGTGCCTTGCTCAGCTGCTTGAATCTGTGGATGCAGCAGCAACACTCCCTGTGCAAGGTTCCAGATGCAGTCAACACCCTCTGGAGGGGAGGAAACTACAAAGTGTTCTATGTAATCTTGCATTCTCCATTCTGGTGCTCTTTGAAGTTTGGACTCTACAACATTTCAGCTGGTGAGGTGGTGATCCTTGATGCACTGGCTGTGAAGCATCCCTTGCTTACAAAATCATTGACTATGAAAATGCTCACACTTATTTTATTATATTTATTTATTAAAACATTTCTATGCCGCTCCATCGCAACAAAGCCTCGGGGCAGCTTACAACAATAAAATTTCAACAATACCCCTTAAAACCATTCCACCCCCCCCCCCCAGTGCATCTCGGCTAACCCTACAAAATACAATCCCAAATTAAATATAAACAAATTATAAAAAATTAACTAAAAAATAATAAATACAAACTATAAGCAAATTATAAACAATTAAACTAGACAAATAAATACATACAAATAAACCATAAAGCAATTAACAAAATTAACAATTAAAATACAATTTAAATAAAAAGGTCTTGGCCTGGTGCCGAAAATCAAATAATGACGGCGCCAGGCGAGCCTCTCTGGGGAGCGCATTCCATAGGTGGGGCGCCACCGCAGAGAAAGCCCTCCTCCGGGTACTTACCCTCCTAATATCCTTCACTGAGGGTTCCCGGAGGAGGGCCTCTGTTTCAGATCTCAGAGGGCGGGAGGGCATGTAAGGGCGTAAGCGTTCCATTAGGTATCCAGGTCCCAAGCCGTTTAGGGCCTTATAGGTCAAAACCAACACCTTGAATTGGGCCCAGACTTCAATGGGGAGCCAGTGAAGCTGACAGAGGACTGGGGTAATATGAGAACCACGTCCGGTCCCCGTCAGCAGCCTGGCAGCTCTGTTTTGCACCAACTGAAGTATCCGGACCGTCTTCAAGGGCAGCCCCACGTAGAGGGCGTTGCAGAAGTCTAGTCGGGAAGTCACCAACGCGTGTGTCACTGTCGCCAGGCAGTCATAGTCCAGGAAGGGACGCAGCTGATGTGCCAGTCGAAGCTGAAGGAAAGCACTCCTCGCCGCTGCCGTCACCTGGGCCTGTAACGACAGCTCCGGATCGAGAAGTACCCCCAAGCTGCAGACTTTGTCCCTAGGGGGGAGTGCAACCCCATTCAGGACTAAGTTCAATTCACCTTCCCTGAAGCCCAACCCACCCTCCAGCAGGACCTCCGTCTTGTCTGGATTGAGCCTCAGTTTATTGGCCCTCATCCAGCCCATTACCTCGGCCAGGCACCGGTTCAGCACAGCCACTGCCTCACCTGGATCAGTGGAAAATGAGAGGTAGAGCTGGGTGTCATCCGTGTACTGATGACTCCACAGCCCACACCTCCGGATGACCTCTCCCAGCGATTTCATGTAGGTGTTGAAGAGCAAGGGGGACAAGATGGACCCCTGCGGAACTCCATGGCATAGCTGCCATGGCGCAGAGCCATAGTCCCCCAGCACCACCTTCTGGAATCGGCCATTGAGATAGGAGCGGAACCACCGCCACGCGGTGCCTCCAACCCCCAGTCCCACCAGCCTCTCCAGAAGGATACCATGGTCGATGGTATCGAAAGCCGCCGAGAGGTCCAGGAGGACCAAGAGGGACGCACTCCCCATCTCTCTCCCTGCACAGGTCATCATGCAGGGCGACCAAGGCAGATTCAGTGCCGTACCCGGGTCTGAAGCCGGACTGAAATGGGTCCAGATAATCCGTCTCATCCAAGAGTGCTCTGAGTTGTCCCGCCACCACCCGCTCTAGTACACTTCTGATTAATTAGTCAGCAGGGACTCTTGTTCTAATCTGAAGTATAGGTTTGTAGAAAAGGGACAGTGGGCAGGGGACCACTCAGAAGAGAAGTCTATGTATTGTGAAACTATCCCATCCAAGAGGGGCAAATGTTGCACTTCCAAACTGTAATGGGCCAAGTTAACCATGTTCTCCTTTGCAGGGATGGCAGGGCATTTCAAGTCCTCATGGGCGCCCATTCGCTCTTGGCCCCTGAACCAAACAAGCGCCTGGTCAGGGTGCATTGCCTTGTTCCTCCACCCCAGCAGCTTCAGTGACCTCTTGCTTGTCCAGGTAAGTGAGAGTCGCAGAGCTGTTTTGAGTGCATGGACTCCGTCTTAGAAACAGAATGCTGAGATGTGTCTCTGCATATTTTCTTTGCTGGGGTTTGAGGTAGGTGGGGTGGTAACTGCCCTGGTCCTTAGAAGGAACATGACAGCAGGAGATGGCTTGCCCCTGCCAAAAATTTGCAACACAGAACCATTGTCACTCTTTCGGATCTAAATGTTTTGTAGGTTCCATTTGCAAAGCAAGATCCATTTATTAATGGGTCCCTCTCCTAAGAATATGCTACAAGGCAGCCTCTTTCAGCCTGGAATCCGAGTGCTATTTTAGACAATTCCTATCCCTCCTGATAATGGGCCATGCTGGCTGAGCTCAATAGGACTTGGGAGTCCAACACCTTGGTTTCTCTAACTGGACTGCTTCTCATACCGAACCCAACAGAATTTCTCCCTGGATTTAGTGGCCCTAAATTTCCTTGCTGAGTTTCCTAAGTGGGGTTGATGCAGTGGGGAGCCCCTAAACAAAATGTGCAGTGTATTGCATAGTTTTTTCAGCATTTCACTCCCAGGGCCTCATCAGCTGGGCACAGTGCAACCATCGGAGCCACCATGATGGTGGCATAATGGAGATGATGTGTGCCGAATCCAGGAAGATGTGTGCAAGGTGGGCACAGGGAGGAGGGGAGGCCGTTTTGCAACGGAGATCCTTCCCAGCCAGAGTGGCCAGTGATTTAGGGAATCCCAAACAGAGCAAGCCAGGACCTGCTGGCAACTGACCTGACACTTCCTGCAGACCACATTGCCTTCAGACTGGAGAAAGGTCATTGCAAAGACAGCTGAATGGACAATACACTGACATCCAGATGTTTGAAGTGCCCTGCATGCATAATCTTCCCAACAATCCTGCCATGTAGGCCAGGGTGATCCCCAGAATTGCAGGTGCAAGGCAGTTCATGAGGTAAGGGGAGCTGAACTGGGCACATTCTGATTTTGGCTTAGTTCCTTCCAGGGCTTTGGGGATCCCCTTCCCACCTGTGAGAAGCCTGGGGCTCAGAATTCTCCACCCCCTCCAGCCTGCTGTCTGAGATGGGAGATCCACTCCGCCTTATTGGAGGGCTCCCCTATCCACCCACAGTGCCAAACCTCTTTCCATCTTTTTTTCCTACCATTTCTGCTCATTCACTAACTTGTTTTTCCAATCTTCTATAATTGAATTTCCTTTTGCTTACCATTTAAAGGCAATTTTAACTCTAGCCACAACTATTATGTACTTAAATAACTCTGTTCTTCTTAACTTCCTGTAACAGCAAAGTCATCAGTACAAGAGTTAATCTCTAACAGAAATTCTACTCCATTTATGTAGCAGCAAAGCATTAGCATGAACATAGTCTCTGAACATAATTGCAAAAATTCCACTCCATTTATATATAGATTTTTCTATTATTATCCCCATTATAAAGTAGGTTGTGCATAGTACAGTTTCCGCTTATCATTAAATTATTTGACTGGATTTCTAACCAAACCTTTTCCAGACATGAAGGGTGAGTTCAGAGATGCTCTTGGAGGCCACATTCTGGCTGAAGACAAAGAAGGGGTGACCAAAGTCCACAAAACACCAGCCTAATTAGGCTGAACTTTTGCTCTCACTGAATTCTTGTGGCTTCCTTCTGAAAAGATGTGCACTTCTACTAGAGTCACAGCAAAAAAGCAGAGCCTACAAGCAATTAATATTGATCCTTCCAATTTGCTTCCTTCTCTCAGGGAGATTCAGGTGGACTGCTCGTTTCCAATGAGATTGCCGAGGGGGTGGTAGCCACTGGTTCCCACATTTGTGGCAACTGGAAGAAACCAGTGCCTAGGTATACTTTAAAAATGTTAAGTAAATAAATGTTACTCTGTTCCCTGGTGAATAAGCTGCACATCAGTGAATAAACACCCATAATAAGACATCATAGCCAGAAAACATTGGAACTATTTTCAGGTTTCGAACGAACACACATTTGTGCTCATATAGTCTTAAACATAAATAAATAAATGCACCATTTGCTTCAGGAGGGAAATGGACTGCACTGAGAGCAATGGGATAGGTGGTCTGGCTAATTTTGCCACTGATCATTCCCAACCTATTGAATCTGGAGCGGCTACAGAGTTTGAGGGTGCAGCCACAGAAAAAAAGGGAGTTTAAAGGATGGAGTTTGATTTTACAGTTGCCCGATGAGCAAATGCACAAATACCCCCAGCTTTTGAGGTAGCATCAAATTCAATCAAGCGCAAAGTGCCACAAAATTGGCTGTGCTCAAACAGCAGCTTATCACCACTAGAGGGTGTTCAAGGACCATTTAGCAGCAGAAGCGGGATAAATTCCTGCTTTGGGAGGTTTTGACGATGCTTCACTGCAGATGCCACTTTGCAAGGCCTTTTGGATCTCCCCTCCACACACACTTGCACCTCTGGCTTTGAAAATGGGCTCAGAGCTGCCCTACTTGGTACCAGAACATGTTAAATAATGCTCCGAACAGGCTTCTCAGCGTGCAGACATGTCAAATGATGGCCAGTGGTCCCGTTAAAGCAAAAATGTCAGGTTTTTTATGGATAGCAGAGGCTAGCCAAGCATAATTTTCTGTCGTGCAGGAGAGCACGACAGTGGCTCCTCCTCGCGAGGAGGAGGTAACCGTGATTACCAGAAGCAGGAGAGAGCAGATGCTTCCAGAAGGAGAAGCGAATCAGTTGACTCTTGAGACATGTGAGAGTTCCCCGGCTGCTTCACAGGAGGCTAGCCCTTTAAACCGTACAGACTCTGAAGGAGAAAGGGGGGGGGGGCAAAATACTTTGCCGGAAGAAGAGGAAGAGGAGGAGGAGGAGGAGAGCAGCGGACAGGAAGGGGACGGGCAGCTCGGGGGCATTGACTTGATTGACGCCAACCAACGCGAACGGAGAAGAAAGAAACAGGGGGAGGGGGAGGGATGAGGTCATTGTCAGGGGAGCATCGTTCCTTCGCCTGCGTGCCTTGCCGTTAGGGTAGTTGTTTAGCAGTAAATCTTGTAGATAATGAGCAATAAACCAATTTAGCACCTCAGCCCCTGTTTAAAGAATTTATTGCGGCTAAAGCACCTCTAAGCGTGAGGGTGTTTTTACAACACCCTCACTACATTTTCTCACCACCCCTTCTGGCTCTGTCTCATGGTCAGCTCTGGTCTCCTGACAGGCTGAGATGCCCAAATACGTCCTCCTGAGTCAGGAAAGCTCTTGTGTGTGATTTAACTTTAGGCAGCTACATCCAGAGACAGGAAAAATCCCCTTCTGGGATCATTGTTCTCCCAAAAATTGCCCCCTTCTTTCCACCGCTGTGAAAGGACCCTTTTTCCATTCCTGACCTTGGAGATCTTTTGGACCTGGTGTGCAATCCCCTGAATGGAACCTCCAAGTTCAGGAGCAATGTATCTGTGATGACCAGAGGCATCTAATTAAAGGATGCTCTGCAAAACGGACACTTTCAGAGCCACTAGGCATGGGGGGGGGGTTTTTGCTGGGGGGCATACTCCAAAAGAAGTGCATAGCAAGGAACCCCCTGGATTTGCTTTCCACCTTCCCCATGGCTACTCATATGTCCATCTGCCTCAAGGAATGAAAAGGAAAAGCAAATCTAATTCATTAATTCCTGTACCTTCCAAGAACCAAAGCTCTCTGGGTTAAGCTTTGTAAGCCATCACAAGAGGTTCTGTAGGGGACGGTATAGAAAAGCTTTTAATAAATAAGAAAAGGTTATGATTTTTGATCATACATAAAACAGGGAGAAGCTAGAGCACAAGAAATGCCAGGAGTATTGGAGTTTTGGGCCCAGGTCTGCACTTGTGCATGAAGCTTGCAGAATTTCTTTGTCCAGTCACACATTTTTCAGTTTAGCATACCTCACAAGGTATGTGAAGACAAAATGGAGGGGGGAGCCACTGAGCTTGTTGGAGGAAACACAAGATAAAAATGGAGTACGTTTGAGCAAGTGCAGTGAAATGTGAAATGCCAAGGAAACTCGCATAGGCTTTGCATGCAAACAAAGAAACACAGAAACAGCAAGTCAGAAGGGGTCTCCCAGGCCATCTTGTCTGACCCCTGGCTGCAGCTGGCTCTGCTCAAGACATGCCTACCATGTAAGAAAGAGAGCATGCAAAACCCAAGGGGAAACAAGCAGCAGATGCAGAAATAGACGTAATTAATTAGGCACAGTTTGGTGATTAAAATGTGCAGCAGGATGTAGAAGTGGCCATGAAAAAACCAATCAGCCCTAATCAAGACGATCTGAGAAAGTAAGAGCTAGCTCTCTGCTTCAGCTGTACTGCCTCAAACGGTAGTAAAAAATCCTGTTCTCTCTGTACAGATGGAGTGGGCGATCTGGTTTGGCTTAAAATTTGGACATTCCTCCTCCCTTATCATTGGTTAAATATTAAATATTTTTACCAAAGCACCATTTGTCTTGCAGGATGCCCAGGACTCCCCTGCTGTGTCCGAGTGTTCCCTCTCGTGGTTCAGCTCCAGGAAGGTTCCCCCATGAAAATGGCCAGGTAAACTGCCCAGAATCCTCCACACCATCACCTTCCGTGGTGACTTCTCACTGAAACCCCTTTGTTTCCCTAGATGGGTTTTAGGATCTAGGCCACCGAGTGCCCAGGCAGCCTTTGACCCGAGAGGGACGGCGGGAGCAGCCGTCTTGTGCAAAGACCGCAAGGGCCTCCCTCGCTTCCCACCACCAGGCTTCCTCCCCGTTTGGCGCAGGAGCGCGCGGTCAGAGGACGTAGCCCAGGGGCATTTTTCTCCAGAGGCCGCCACAGAGGCAGTTCTTGATCCAGCGCTGCTCCCACTGCTTCACCGCCGTGGCCTTGTTTGGCGAGCGCAGCATCGTGACGCAGCCGCACCTGCGAGAGAACCACAGCACGGTCGCCTGAGTGGGAAGCCCAGGGGTGCCAGCCCAGAGGGCCCCCCCCCCACCGCCGCCGTGGGCTGCGGCACTCACCTGGTGCAAGACTTGCACTCTTCCGTGGGATATGCCCCGAGATGGATCCGTTGCAGGTGGTCGATCTTTGGCTGCCCGGGAGCCCTGAGCGGAGACAAAAGAGCATTGTGCATGCGCCCAGCGTAAGAACCTGCCCCGAGCAGATTCCAGTCAAGTATGGGGAAGCCGCGGGGCCAGTGTTCCCTGCAGCACGATTAAGAAAAAACTGCAGTTCCATACCTGGCCAAGGTGTCGAACTGGAGTGAAGCGGAGTGTGGGACAAGTCCCGGGGCCTTCCCAAACTGCAGCTGGACAGCCTGCTTGTTCTGCAGCTTGCTGATAATGGCGTCGTTGACAGAGAGCCAGTCGAGGTTTGGGATGAGCAGCTGGCTAGGCAGGAGGCAGCACTCGTCGATCAAGGTGTCATCGGGTTCATTCAGGTGCCCCTCGTCATGGCCTGCAACAGGGGGAGGGGTTCAGGAGTTGCCCGTTTGCATCTACTTAGCAGAAGTGTTGCTACTTCCCAGTCTTGTGGTTTGAATTGCTGAAGGATTTACTCAGACCTCTGCTAAGCCAGCTTTCCCCAACTTGGTGACTTTAGAGGTATTGGACTACAGCACCACTGGAAAAATTAGCTGGGGATGATGGGAATTGCAGTCCAGCACATCTCAGGGGCATCTGGTTAAAGAAGGCTGCTCTAAGCCTTAAGAAAAGTTCTTTTACAAGAGGAGACAAATGCCCCAGGGTGTGGTCAAGACACATCACTAGTCCACATGAGGAAGAACCTGTTGGCTGTGACCCCCTTCTGGTCAGTAGTTATCATGCCCTCTGTGTTGTTACACTGTGTGGCATGTTACTATGTGATGTGAAAACTGACAGGTGGGCCTTGGAAATGAACCTTTTCGATAGCCTAAAGATGGGAAAAGATCTTGCTGCCTTTGCATGCACCACCAACAGCTTTGCTCCAATACATATGGTGGTGCCTCGGCTCACGAACGCCTCAGTTCACGACCAAATTGGGTTGCGATCAAAAATTTCATAAACATTTTGACTCGGGTTGCGAACTCCGCATTGGGTGGTGACCAATCACAGCCATCTCTCCCCCTCCCGAGTGGGGAGATGGCCGCGATTGTGCCCGTCTTTCCTGCAAGAGTGTGCCCATTATTGTGCATGGTGATCTCGGCCATCTCCCCCCCCCCAGTGCACCCACGTTCATGCCCGTCTCCCCTCCACCAGCGCACCGGGATGACGGGCGTGCAGGGATGATGGGCATGATCACAGTCATGCTGGGGGGGCGGGGGCAGGGAGATGACCGCGATTGTTGTTGTTCTTTGTCACTTTGCTTCACATTTTTCTGATAAAAAAAAATAGTTGCAGAACGGATTAGCCTTATTTACACTGAACCTTATGGGGAAATTGGACTCGGCTCACGACCACTTTGGGTCACGACCAGAGTCCTGGAACGGATCGAGTTCGTGAGCCGAGGTGCCACTGTACTTGGGGTTGGATCCGCATTTCACTGCACTTAGAGAAGGCCCATTGAAATCAATGGCACACCAATTAGTTGTGACTGAAGTTTGGTCCAACTGAGTTTGAAAGGTCTATTGAAAGGATATCTGACCCCAACCCCAAGGACATCAAGGGAACGATTCCCTATCATGTTTAGTGCTGTGAGTTAATGGGATTTTGACTCACAAGAAATGAAGTGGCAGAATAATAGGCGAACATACTCCTTCCCTCCCTTTTTATATTACATGTAGATCATTATGTTATTATGCATTCAACTACTCCTAATTTGCCTCTTGCTTGGGTTTCATAATAAGGCAAGGAAACAGCTGACTTTTAAAAATGCCATTAAAGCAATCAGTGCTTCATCTGCAGGGCCTCTCCATCCATTTCCTTATAGCCAGGTGCAAAATCTAGGTCCTTTTGTTTAGATGTTTCAGGCAACTCACCTGAAAATTTCTACCTAAAACCATGAGCAAAAAGTGCAATGTAATACTGGGATCTTCCCAGCCTGCACACACCCTGAACACAGACAGCAGGGCCACAAACACTCACAGCACAACCAGAGTTTGGTGAGGAGACGGAAAAGCAGAGACATGCTGTCCTGGGTATCTGATGTAGCTGTATAAACAGGCAGGCAGCTCGGCTTCAAGAGACCCCATATCCGGATCGCGACCATCAGCTCGCGGAGCATGCCCAGTGAGGCCCCGTCACGCAGAAAGCTGTGCCCCGGGCGAACGGGGCCAGAGCCCTAGAGAGGGGGAAACCGAGAGGATTGGGAAAGAAGAGGCATGACATGATTCAAAATTAGCGTTACCTGTCAGTGTATGACTCATTAAAGTAACTATTAAATTGGTTCACTGCAGAGGTTTAAAATGAGAGAGCCAACAGATTAAATGTGCATAGAGGTGGAAAAAGTGTCCAAAGCTGCCTCACCTGATTTGGGAGGCTGGCAAGCAAATACAGCACAAAGTCACCAACCCACTGGATCAGCTGCTGGAGGGACTGCAGAGTGGTCATCCCCAGGATGAACTCTTCTGTCTTCAGGTTGATCATCACTTTATCAATATCTGCAAGGGTAAAACTCTCCTTAGCAGCTTGCACAGGCTGGGATGGGCAGAGCATTTTCTGTAGACAAAATACTTTAGTTGGTGGGTTCCTCTCCAGACCAGGGCATGCTTAGAGTGTGATTGTAGGAATCTGGCATGTGGATAGCTCTAAATTTAACTAAACAAACTTTTAAAAAGCTTATTCCTGCAATTTAGTCTTCTTTTACAGTGTGGCATCACTTAAGCCATCCTGTAGAACATTCAAGATCAAAAAACTCTCTTGTTCCATCCATAGAACTTCATTCATTCAGCATTCAGCTCAGTTCAAAGGTTTATCTCATCTGATTTTGAAACATTCTGCTATTGAATTTAATGTTGGCTTTGATGTGGGAGGTATGGAAAGTTTGTTCCGGGATTGGAGTATGTGCTTTTACAGCCTGGATGTGATTGCCTAATTGGATGCATCAGGTTTCTTCTCTGGAACCATTTCCTCTTGACTCAATCTTATACAAAACCACAAAATCAGGCTTTTTTTTCAGTGTGGTTATCCATGCACACCCTCTTCATGGATCACTGCCTTGCCATGGTGAAGGGGCTTGTGTAGCACAATGAAGCTGTGAGCTCTGACAAAACGTGATCCACTGCAGAAGGAAATGGCAACCAGCTCCAGTACCCTTGCCATGAATCCCCACGGACAGTACCAAAGGGCAAAGAGATATGAGGCTGGAAGATGAGCCCCTCAGGTCGGGAGGTGTCCAGTGTGCTGCTGGGAAAGAGCAGAGGGCCAGTACTAGTAGCGCCAGAAAGAGTGAAGCGACCGGGTCAAAGCCGAAAGGACACTCAGCTCTGGCTCTGTCTGGTGGGGAAAGGAGAGTCCGATGCTGCAAAGAGCTATACTCCACAGGAACCTGGAAGGTAAGATCCATGAATCAAGGCAAGCTGGACGTGGTCAAACAAGAGATGACAAGACTGAACATCGACATCTTAGGACTCAGTGAACTAAAATGGACAGGCATGGGTGAATTTAGTTCAGGTGACCGTCAGGTATACCACTGCAGGCAAGAATCCCTCAGAAGAAATGGAGTAGCCTTCATAGTCAAGAAAAGAGTAGGAAAAGCAGTACTGGGATACCATCTCCAAAAGGACAGAATGATCTCAGTCCAAATCCAAGGGAAACCATTCAGCATCACAGGAGTCCAAGTCTATGCCCCAACCACTGGTGCTGAAGAGGCTGAAGTTGACCGGTTCTATGAAGGCCTAGAACACCTTCTGGAATTAACACCAAAAAATGATGTCTTTCTCATCATGGGGGATTGGAATGCTAAAGTAGGAAGCCAAAAGATCACCGGAATAACAGGCAAGTTTGGCCTTGGAGTGCAAAATGAAGCAGGGCACAGGCTGGTAGAATTTCGTCAAGAGAATACGATGGTCATAGCAAACACTCTTTTCCAACAACCCAAGAGACGACCCTACACATGGACCTCACCAGACGGTCAACACAGAAATCAGACTGACTATGTGCTCTGCAGCCAAAGATGGAGAAGCTCTATCCAGTCAGTAAAAACTAGACCAGGAGCTGACTGTGGCTCAGATCATGAGCTTCTGGTGGCAAAATTTAGGCTTAAATTGAAGAAAGTAGGAAAAAGCACTAGGCCACTCAGGTAGGACATAGATCATATCCCTGATGAATATACAGTGGAGGTGAGAAATAGATTTAAGGAATTAGATCTGATCAACAGAGTGCCTGAAGAACTATGGACGGAGGTTCGCAACATTGTACAAGAGGCAGCAACTAAAACCATCCCTAAGAAAAAGAAATGCAAGAAAGCACAATGGCTGTCTGAGGAAGCTTTACAAATAGCTGAGGAAAGAAGGGAAGCAAAAGGCAAGGGAGAAAGAGAAAGATACAAACAATTGAATGCAGAATTCCAGAGAATAGCCAGAAGAGATGAGAATGCCTTCTTAAATGAACAGTGCAAAAAATAGAGGAAAACAATAGAATAGGGAGGACCAGAGATCTCTTCAAGAACATTGGAGATATGAAGGGAACATTTCATGCAAAGATGGGCATGATAGAGGACCAAAATGGGAGGGACCTAACAGAGGCAGAAGAGAGTAAGAAGAGGTGGCAAGATTACACAGAAGAACTATACAAGAAAGAGCTTAAGGTCCCTGGTAACCACGATGGGGTGGTCACTGACCTCAAGCCAGGAACTGAAGAGCCTCTCAATGCGGGTGAAACATAGAAACATAGAAACAGAGCGAGTCAGAAGGGGCCTCCTGGGCCATCTAGTCTGACCTCCGGCACCAGCCGGCTCCGCTCATGACATGCCCACCACGTGCATGTCCAGCCTATCTTTGAACACCCTCACCGATGGGGCCTCAACGATCTCCCGTGGAAGCCCATTCCACGCCCTCGGGGTCCTAACTGTCAGGAAATGCTTCCTGGCATCCAAATGGAGCCTGGGCTCCCTGAGCTTTGCTCCATTGGAGCGCGTCCTGCCTTCCTCTGCAGGGGAGAACAGGCCTCTCCCCATCTCCATATGACACCCCCTCACATACCTGTATGTTGCCAACATATCCCCTCTGAGTCTCCTCTTCTCCAAGCTGAAGAGACCCAGTTCCCTCAGTCTCGCCTCATATGGCATCCCCTGCAAACCAGCCACCATCCTTGTGGCCCTATGCTGCACTGACTCCAACCTGGCTATATCCTTTCTGTAATGAGGGGCCCAAAACTGAGCACAGTACTCCAGTTGCGGGCGCACCAGAGTCGTATAGAGTGGCAGTAATACCTCTCTTGATCTAGAAGCCACACTTCTGGCTGTGCAACCAAGGGTGGCATTCGCCCTCTTGACCACCGCATCACACTGCTGACTCATGTTTAGCCTGCGGTCCACCAGTACCCCGAGGTCCCTTTCACAAGTGCTGCTCTCCAGCCACTTGTCCCCTAACCTGTACTTATGACAGCTATTCCTATGCCCCAAGTGCAAGACCTTGCACTTCTCCACATTGAACGCCATCCTGTTGTCTCCTGCCCACTTCCATAGTCTGTCCAGATCCTTTTGGATCTGGTGTATCTGCTCCTCAGTTGTGGCCACTGCTCCAGTTTTAGTGTCGTCTGCGAATTTGATCAGCAGACTGTTCACCCCTTCTTCCATGTCGTTAATGAAAAGATTAAACATGATCGGCCCCAGGACAGAGCCCTGGGGGACCCCGCTTGTCACTGGCCGCCATCCCGACGATTCCCCGCTAATGGTTACCTTCTGCTTTCGGTCAGTCAACCATGCCCTAATCCACTGGACAGTGCTTTGGTGTATCCCAAAACTCCTCAGTTTCTCCACCAGGATATCATGGGGCACTTTGTCAAAGGCCTTGCTGAAATCCAGGTATACCACATCCACTGCATCCCCTCCATCTAGCCATCTTGAAACCTTGTCATAGAATCCCACAAGGTTTGTCTGGCAGGACCTGTTTTTGCGGAAGCCACGTTGTGTGGCTATCAGCCTCCCTTCCCTATCTAGCATCACTAGATCTCTCTCTATTATGAGCCTTTTCATTGTTTTTCCTACAATGGAAGTAAGGCTAACCGGTCTATAATTCCCCATGTCCCTTCGACTACCCTTTTTGAAAATTGGGACCACCGATGCCACCCTCCAGTCCTCTGGAACTTCACCCGTTCTCCACGAGGCCTCAAGAATGGAGGCCAGGGGCGTGAGAGAACCCCTGCCAACTCTCTAAGTACTCTCGGGTGTAACCCGTCAGGGCCTGGCGCCTTTGTAATGTCCAATGCCCTGAGGAGCCCCTTGACTTCTAGGGGGGTGACTCTAATCTGTGTCCCTAAATCCCCAGCCTAATCTAATCTATACAGATATCCCCCGTCCTGCTTTGGGGAGAACACAGAGGCAAAATAGTCATTTAACATCTGTGCCTGTTCCCTCATGTCAGTCACTGGATCTCCTTCCTCCTTATTTAGTGGTCCCACAAATTGTCTCCCCTTCCTTTTCCTATTTACATGCTGAAAGAAGCCCTTTTCGTTGCTCTTGAAATTCTTGGCAAGTCTCAGCTCATAATCAGCCTTAGCCTTGCGAAGAATCCTTCTGCAACGGGCCTCCTCCTCCCGGTATACCCTTTTGTCTATTTCCCCCAGTACCCATTTCCTATGGAGGCTCCTCTTTCGTCTAATCCCCCTAACCACCTCCTTTCGCATCCATGGCGGCGCTCTCCTCCGCCTCCCCACCTTACTGACTAGAGGTATCGTCAGGGCTTGCGCCTGCAAAACCTCCCTTTTGAGTTCCATCCACCCCTCCTCAACTCGCTTGCCTTCCAGTAACCTGTCCCAGGAGACTTTCCCCAGCCTGGCCTTCAGTTGGCCAAAGTTGGCCCTCTTGAAGTCCCAGCTTCTAGTGCTCGCCCTGCTGCACGGCCCCAGTCCCCTGATCTCAAAGCAAAGGATGGAGTGATCACTCGCATCCAGAGCTCCCGTAATCTGTACTTCATCAATCAGCTCCTCCCTATTGGTCAAGACCAAGTCCAGGATGTTTCCCCCCCTCGTCGCCTCTCGGACCCTCTGTGTGAAAAACCCACCCTCTAGAGCTTCTAGGAAGCGACGTGACCTGGCTGTCATTGAAATCCCCCATAAATACTGTGTCTCTCCCCCGAGATATCCTTAGAATCTGGCCTGTCAGGACATCATCCAGGGTCTCAAGTTGACCTGGAGGGCGATAACATACCCCCACTGTCAGGTCTCTTTCTCTGTCAAAACCCCTAAGTTTCACCCAGACTGCCTCTACCGCATCCCCATCTGTGCTGCACTCTATCTCACTGCATCCTATCCCTTCCCTGACATATAAAGCCACACCCCCACCTCTCTTTCCCTTCCTGTCCTTTCTAAAAAGGTGATACCCTTCTATGTTCACATTCCAGACTTGCCTTTCATCCCACCAAGTTTCTGTGATTCCCACCAGATAATACCCTCCTATTCCCAGGAGAGCTTCAAGCTCTTCCTGCTTATTACCCATGCTCCTAGCATTGGTGTACATGCACCTCAACTCCTTCCCACCGCTTCCTTTCCTTGGAGTGCCCAGCATCCTCCTTCCTCCCATCCTCCCTGGTACCTGGCCCCTCTCTGTAGAAGTCCTGTCAGTCCCTGCAGTATCTCTAAAGCCCTGCTCCCAGAGCCCCGATCCTCCCTGCCCACTTGTCCAGTGCAGACACGTTTCTGGGGTACCTGAACCCACCCCCCACTGGCTCAGTTTAAAGTCTTCCGGATGAAGCTCGCTAGAGCATCTCCAAAGGACCTTTTCCCCATCCTCGTGAGGTGCAACCCATCCCTTGCCAGAAGTCCATTGGCAAGAAAACGAGTGCCGTGGTCCAGGAACCCGTAGCGTTCCTTCTGGCACCACACCCTAAGCCAGTCGTTCACCTCAGAGGCCCTCCTGTCCCTTCCTGGCCCAAATCCCCGGACAGGTAAGATTGACGAGAAGGCCACTTGGGCCTTCAGCTCCCTGAGTTTCTTCCCCAAGGCCTCAAAGTCCCTGGTGATCCCGACCACCCCCTGCCTGGCCACGTCGTTTGTGCCCACATGGATCCCCAGGAGCGGCTGGTGACCCCCGGAGCGAACAAGAAGCTCCGCTCTGTCCTTCACGTGCCGGATGCGTGCGCCCGGCAGGCAGCAAACCTCCCTTGTCTCCAGGCTGGGGAGGCACACCGCCGCCTCAGTGCCCCTCAGCAGGGCGTCCCCAACAACAATCACCCGCCGCCGTGCCTTCCCGGTGCTGGTGGGCAGCCGTGCCCTGGTCCTCGCCTCTCCTGCAGCGGCCCCTTGCCTCCTGATGTCCCAGGCTGGGGGTCCTGCTGGTCCCCTGAGGCCTCGTCAGCCCCAGCCTCCCCAAGTGGAGAGAATCTGTTTCCCAGCTCCAGATTGGTGCCAGGAGAAGGAGGAGGCCGTGCTGGCCGCCTCCTCCTGTGGGTGACATACCTCCATGTCTCCGCAGCTGCTCCTCCCGTGGTCTCTCCCTCAGCCCTCTGTCGAGAGGGGGGCTGCTGCGGGGGGGCCTGAAGAGCTCTCTCGGCCCTCAGGCACCTCACCTCCTCCTCTAGCAGGGTCACCATCTTGCACCGAGGGCAAGTGTATCCCTGCCTCTCCTGGGGGAGAAGGGCGAACATGTCGCAGCTCTCGCAGCGGCAGCAACACCCGTGACTCCCGCCAAGGCCATCTCCTGGTCTGCCATCTGTAACCCTTCCGAGACCTTACCTTGGTCCCCTGCCTTGTTAGTCCTGCAGTTCCTCTCACTCTCCCAGTTCTCCCAGGCAAAAACCCACTCGCACACACACACAAGGAGAAAATAAGCTTAAATTTAAATTGGAAGAAAAAACAAAGCACAACAAAGCAAAGCAAAGTGCAAACAAAACAAAACTAAACTAAACAAAAACACACAAACAAAACAAAAAACAAACAAACAAACAAACAATCAAACAAACAACCTCTGTGTCTCAGGGAAGGTAGTCCCTGGACCGTCCGGACCGCAGCTCAGGGAAGCAGACGAGGGACGCCGCCCGAGCTTGGCCTGCCCAGCTCCTACCTTGCCTGTGCCAGTCCCCTGGCCACCCAGCGCTCTCTCCCAGCCTGTGCCTCTGCTGCTCTGCCGCTCTGCCAAGAGGCCAGAGCCAAAAGGGCTTGCAGTGGCTGAGCTGGGCCTGCTCAGTCCCTCCGGCCAGTGGCCCTGCCCCCTGCTTCCCCCTGGCTGCTCTCGCTCTCTGGCCCACCCCCTCCCTCTCTGCTGCTCCCGGACCTCTGCTCCCACCTGCCCAGCTCCTACCTTGCCTGTGCCAGTCCCCTGGCCACCCAGCGCTCTCCCCCAGCCTGTGCCTCTGCTGCTCTGCCGCTCTGCCAAGAGGCCAGAGCCAAAAGGGCTTGCAGTGGCTGAGCTGGGCCTGCTCAGTCCCTCCGGCCAGTGGCCCTGCCCCCTGCTTCCCCCTGGCTGCTCTCGCTCTCTGGCCCACCCCCTCCCTCTCTGCTGCTCCCGGACCTCTGCTCCCACCTGCCCAGCTCCTACCTTGCCTGTGCCAGTCCCCTGGCCACCCAGCGCTCTCCCCCAGCCTGTGCCTCTGCTGCTCTGCCGCTCTGCCAAGAGGCCAGAGCCAAAAGGGCTTGCAGTGGCTGAGCTGGGCCTGCTCAGTCCCTCCGGCCAGTGGCCCTGCCCCCTGCTTCCCCCTGGCTGCTCTCGCTCTCTGGCCCACCCCCTCCCTCTCTGCTGCTCCCGGACCTCTGCTCCCACCTGCCCAGCTCCTACCTTGCCTGTGCCAGTCCCCTGGCCACACAGCGCTCTCTCCCAGCCTGTGCCTCTGCTGCTCTGCCGCTCTGCCAAGAGGCCCGAGCCAAAAGGGCTTGCAGTGGCTGAGCTGGGCCTGCTCAGTCCCTCCGGCCAGTGGCCCTGCCCCCTGCTTCCCCCTGGCTGCTCTCGCTCTCTGGCCCACCCCCTCCCTCTCTGCTGCTCCCGGACCTCTGCTCCCACCTGCCCAGCTCCTACCTTGCCTGTGCCAGTCCCCTGGCCACCCAGCGCTCTCCCCCAGCCTGTGCCTCTGCTGCTCTGCCGCTCTGCCAAGAGGCCAGAGCCAAAAGGGCTTGCAGTGGCTGAGCTGGGCCTGCTCAGTCCCTCCGGCCAGTGGCCCTGCCCCCTGCTTCCCCCTGGCTGCTCTCGCTCTCTGGCCCACCCCCTCCCTCTCTGCTGCTCCCGGACCTCTGCTCCCACCTGCCCAGCTCCTACCTTGCCTGTGCCAGTCCCCTGGCCACCCAGCGCTCTCCCCCAGCCTGTGCCTCTGCTGCTCTGCCGCTCTGCCAAGAGGCCAGAGCCAAAAGGGCTTGCAGTGGCTGAGCTGGGCCTGCTCAGTCCCTCCGGCCAGTGGCCCTGCCCCCTGCTTCCCCCTGGCTGCTCTCGCTCTCTGGCCCACCCCCTCCCTCTCTGCTGCTCCCGGACCTCTGCTCCCACCTGCCCAGCTCCTACCTTGCCTGTGCCAGTCCCCTGGCCACCCAGCGCTCTCCCCCAGCCTGTGCCTCTGCTGCTCTGCCGCTCTGCCAAGAGGCCAGAGCCAAAAGGGCTTGCAGTGGCTGAGCTGGGCCTGCTCAGTCCCTCCGGCCAGTGGCCCTGCCCCCTGCTTCCCCCTGGCTGCTCTCGCTCTCTGGCCCACCCCCTCCCTCTCTGCTGCTCCCGGACCTCTGCTCCCACCTGCCCAGCTCCTACCTTGCCTGTGCCAGTCCCCTGGCCACCCAGCGCTCTCTCCCAGCCTGTGCCTCTGCTGCTCTGCCGCTCTGCCAAGAGGCCAGAGCCAAAAGGGCTTGCAGTGGCTGAGCTGGGCCTGCTCAGTCCCTCCGGCCAGTGGCCCTGCCCCCTGCTTCCCCCTGGCTGCTCTCGCTCTCTGGCCCACCCCCTCCCTCTCTGCTGCTCCCGGACCTCTGCTCCCACCTGCCCAGCTCCTACCTTGCCTGTGCCAGTCCCCTGGCCACCCAGCGCTCTCTCCCAGCCTGTGCCTCTGCTGCTCTGCCGCTCTGCCAAGAGGCCCGAGCCAAAAGGGCTTGCAGTGGCTGAGCTGGGCCTGCTCAGTCCCTCCGGCCAGTGGCCCTGCCCCCTGCTTCCCCCTGGCTGCTCTCGCTCTCTGGCCCACCCCCTCCCTCTCTGCTGCTCCCGGACCTCTGCTCCCACCTGCCCAGCTCCTACCTTGCCTGTGCCAGTCCCCTGGCCACCCAGCGCTCTCCCCCAGCCTGTGCCTCTGCTGCTCTGCCGCTCTGCCAAGAGGCCAGAGCCAAAAGGGCTTGCAGTGGCTGAGCTGGGCCTGCTCAGTCCCTCCGGCCAGTGGCCCTGCCCCCTGCTTCCCCCTGGCTGCTCTCGCTCTCTGGCCCACCCCCTCCCTCTCTGCTGCTCCCGGACCTCTGCTCCCACCTGCCCAGCTCCTACCTTGCCTGTGCCAGTCCCCTGGCCACCCAGCGCTCTCCCCCAGCCTGTGCCTCTGCTGCTCTGCCGCTCTGCCAAGAGGCCAGAGCCAAAAGGGCTTGCAGTGGCTGAGCTGGGCCTGCTCAGTCCCTCCGGCCAGTGGCCCTGCCCCCTGCTTCCCCCTGGCTGCTCTCGCTCTCTGGCCCACCCCCTCCCTCTCTGCTGCTCCCGGACCTCTGCTCCCACCTGCCCAGCTCCTACCTTGCCTGTGCCAGTCCCCTGGCCACCCAGCGCTCTCTCCCAGCCTGTGCCTCTGCTGCTCTGCCGCTCTGCCAAGAGGCCAGAGCCAAAAGGGCTTGCAGTGGCTGAGCTGGGCCTGCTCAGTCCCTCCGGCCAGTGGCCCTGCCCCCTGCTTCCCCCTGGCTGCTCTCGCTCTCTGGCCCACCCCCTCCCTCTCTGCTGCTCCCGGACCTCTGCTCCCACCTGCCCAGCTCCTACCTTGCCTGTGCCAGTCCCCTGGCCACCCAGCGCTCTCCCCCAGCCTGTGCCTCTGCTGCTCTGCCGCTCTGCCAAGAGGCCAGAGCCAAAAGGGCTTGCAGTGGCTGAGCTGGGCCTGCTCAGTCCCTCCGGCCAGTGGCCCTGCCCCCTGCTTCCCCCTGGCTGCTCTCGCTCTCTGGCCCACCCCCTCCCTCTCTGCTGCTCCCGGACCTCTGCTCCCACCTGCCCAGCTCCTACCTTGCCTGTGCCAGTCCCCTGGCCACCCAGCGCTCTCCCCCAGCCTGTGCCTCTGCTGCTCTGCCGCTCTGCCAAGAGGCCAGAGCCAAAAGGGCTTGCAGTGGCTGAGCTGGGCCTGCTCAGTCCCTCCGGCCAGTGGCCCTGCCCCCTGCTTCCCCCTGGCTGCTCTCGCTCTCTGGCCCACCCCCTCCCTCTCTGCTGCTCCCGGACCTCTGCTCCCACCTGCCCAGCTCCTACCTTGCCTGTGCCAGTCCCCTGGCCACCCAGCGCTCTCTCCCAGCCTGTGCCTCTGCTGCTCTGCCAAGAGGCCAGAGCCAAAAGGGCTTGCAGTGGCTGAGCTGGGCCTGCTCAGTCCCTCCGGCCAGTGGCCCTGCCCCCTGCTTCCCCTGGCTGCTCTCGCTCTCGCTCTCTGGCCCCCCTCCCTCTCTGCTGCTCCCGGACCTCTGCTCCCACCTGCCCAGCTCCTACCTTGCCTGTGCCAGTCCCCTGGCCACCCAGCGCTCTCTCCCAGCCTGTGCCTCTGCTGCTCTGCCGCTCTGCCAAGAGGCCAGAGCCAAAAGGGCTTGCAGTGGCTGAGCTGGGCCTGCTCAGTCCCTCCGGCCAGTGGCCCTGCCCCTGCTTCCCC
Source organism: Varanus salvator macromaculatus (assembly GCA_023646645.1). NCBI lineage: Eukaryota > Metazoa > Chordata > Lepidosauria > Squamata > Varanidae > Varanus > Varanus salvator. Next base: position 563,550 of record JAIXND010000715.1, on the reverse strand, counting down.
CTGGCTGCTCTCGCTCTCTGGCCCACCCCCTCCCTCTCTGCTGCTCCCGGACCTCTGCTCCCACCTGCCCAGCTCCTACCTTGCCTGTGCCAGTCCCCTGGCCACCCAGCGCTCTCCCCCAGCCTGTGCCTCTGCTGCTCTGCCGCTCTGCCAAGAGGCCAGAGCCAAAAGGGCTTGCAGTGGCTGAGCTGGGCCTGCTCAGTCCCTCCGGCCAGTGGCCCTGCCCCCTGCTTCCCCCTGGCTGCTCTCGCTCTCTGGCCCACCCCCTCCCTCTCTGCTGCTCCCGGACCTCTGCTCCCACCTGCCCAGCTCCTACCTTGCCTGTGCCAGTCCCCTGGCCACCCAGCGCTCTCTCCCAGCCTGTGCCTCTGCTGCTCTGCCGCTCTGCCAAGAGGCCAGAGCCAAAAGGGCTTGCAGTGGCTGAGCTGGGCCTGCTCAGTCCCTCCGGCCAGTGGCCCTGCCCCCTGCTTCCCCCTGGCTGCTCTCGCTCTCTGGCCCACCCCCTCCCTCTCTGCTGCTCCCGGACCTCTGCTCCCACCTGCCCAGCTCCTACCTTGCCTGTGCCAGTCCCCTGGCCACCCAGCGCTCTCCCCCAGCCTGTGCCTCTGCTGCTCTGCCGCTCTGCCAAGAGGCCAGAGCCAAAAGGGCTTGCAGTGGCTGAGCTGGGCCTGCTCAGTCCCTCCGGCCAGTGGCCCTGCCCCCTGCTTCCCCCTGGCTGCTCTCGCTCTCTGGCCCACCCCCTCCCTCTCTGCTGCTCCCGGACCTCTGCTCCCACCTGCCCAGCTCCTACCTTGCCTGTGCCAGTCCCCTGGCCACCCAGCGCTCTCCCCCAGCCTGTGCCTCTGCTGCTCTGCCGCTCTGCCAAGAGGCCAGAGCCAAAAGGGCTTGCAGTGGCTGAGCTGGGCCTGCTCAGTCCCTCCGGCCAGTGGCCCTGCCCCCTGCTTCCCCCTGGCTGCTCTCGCTCTCTGGCCCACCCCCTCCCTCTCTGCTGCTCCCGGACCTCTGCTCCCACCTGCCCAGCTCCTACCTTGCCTGTGCCAGTCCCCTGGCCACCCAGCGCTCTCTCCCAGCCTGTGCCTCTGCTGCTCTGCCAAGAGGCCAGAGCCAAAAGGGCTTGCAGTGGCTGAGCTGGGCCTGCTCAGTCCCTCCGGCCAGTGGCCCTGCCCCCTGCTTCCCCCTGGCTGCTCTCGCTCTCTGGCCCACCCCCTCCCTCTCTGCTGCTCCCGGACCTCTGCTCCCACCTGCCCAGCTCCTACCTTGCCTGTGCCAGTCCCCTGGCCACCCAGCGCTCTCTCCCAGCCTGTGCCTCTGCTGCTCTGCCGCTCTGCCAAGAGGCCAGAGCCAAAAGGGCTTGCAGTGGCTGAGCTGGGCCTGCTCAGTCCCTCCGGCCAGTGGCCCTGCCCCCTGCTTCCCCCTGGCTGCTCTCGCTCTCTGGCCCACCCCCTCCCTCTCTGCTGCTCCCGGACCTCTGCTCCCACCTGCCCAGCTCCTACCTTGCCTGTGCCAGTCCCCTGGCCACCCAGCGCTCTCCCCCAGCCTGTGCCTCTGCTGCTCTGCCGCTCTGCCAAGAGGCCAGAGCCAAAAGGGCTTGCAGTGGCTGAGCTGGGCCTGCTCAGTCCCTCCGGCCAGTGGCCCTGCCCCCTGCTTCCCCCTGGCTGCTCTCGCTCTCTGGCCCACCCCCTCCCTCTCTGCTGCTCCCGGACCTCTGCTCCCACCTGCCCAGCTCCTACCTTGCCTGTGCCAGTCCCCTGGCCACCCAGCGCTCTCTCCCAGCCTGTGCCTCTGCTGCTCTGCCGCTCTGCCAAGAGGCCAGAGCCAAAAGGGCTTGCAGTGGCTGAGCTGGGCCTGCTCAGTCCCTCCGGCCAGTGGCCCTGCCCCCTGCTTCCCCCTGGCTGCTCTCGCTCTCTGGCCCACCCCCTCCCTCTCTGCTGCTCCCGGACCTCTGCTCCCACCTGCCCAGCTCCTACCTTGCCTGTGCCAGTCCCCTGGCCACCCAGCGCTCTCTCCCAGCCTGTGCCTCTGCTGCTCTGCCGCTCTGCCAAGAGGCCAGAGCCAAAAGGGCTTGCAGTGGCTGAGCTGGGCCTGCTCAGTCCCTCCGGCCAGTGGCCCTGCCCCTGCTTCCCCTGGCTGCTCTCGCTCTCTGGCCCACCCCCTCCCTCTCTGCTGCTCCCGGACCTCTGCTCCCACCTGCCCAGCTCCTACCTTGCCTGTGCCAGTCCCCTGGCCACCCAGCGCTCTCTCCCAGCCTGTGCCTCTGCTGCTCTGCCGCTCTGCCAAGAGGCCCGAGCCAAAAGGGCTTGCAGTGGCTGAGCTGGGCCTGCTCAGTCCCTCCGGCCAGTGGCCCTGCCCCCTGCTTCCCCCTGGCTGCTCTCGCTCTCTGGCCCACCCCCTCCCTCTCTGCTGCTCCCGGACCTCTGCTCCCACCTGCCCAGCTCCTACCTTGCCTGTGCCAGTCCCCTGGCCACCCAGCGCTCTCCCCCAGCCTGTGCCTCTGCTGCTCTGCCGCTCTGCCAAGAGGCCAGAGCCAAAAGGGCTTGCAGTGGCTGAGCTGGGCCTGCTCAGTCCCTCCGGCCAGTGGCCCTGCCCCCTGCTTCCCCCTGGCTGCTCTCGCTCTCTGGCCCACCCCCTCCCTCTCTGCTGCTCCCGGACCTCTGCTCCCACCTGCCCAGCTCCTACCTTGCCTGTGCCAGTCCCCTGGCCACCCAGCGCTCTCCCCCAGCCTGTGCCTCTGCTGCTCTGCCGCTCTGCCAAGAGGCCAGAGCCAAAAGGGCTTGCAGTGGCTGAGCTGGGCCTGCTCAGTCCCTCCGGCCAGTGGCCCTGCCCCCTGCTTCCCCCTGGCTGCTCTCGCTCTCTGGCCCACCCCCTCCCTCTCTGCTGCTCCCGGACCTCTGCTCCCACCTGCCCAGCTCCTACCTTGCCTGTGCCAGTCCCCTGGCCACCCAGCGCTCTCTCCCAGCCTGTGCCTCTGCTGCTCTGCCGCTCTGCCAAGAGGCCAGAGGCAAAAGTGAAGGAGGAGAGTGCAAAAGTTGGCTTGAAACTCAACATTAAGAAAACTAAGATCATGGCATCCGGTCCTCTCACTTGCTGGCAAATTGATGGGGAAGAAATGGAGGCAGTGACAGATTTTATGTTCCTGGGCTCCAAGATCACCGCAGACGGGGACTGCAGCCAAGAAATTAAAAGACGCTTGCTCCTGGGGAGGAAAGCTATGGCAAATCTAGACAGCATACTAAAAAGCAGAGACATCACCCTGCCAACAAAAGTGCGTATAGTCAAGGCGATGGTTTTCCCAGTTGCAATGTATGGCTGTGAAAGCTGGACCATAAGGAAGGCCGAGCGCAAAAGGATTGAGGCCTTTGAATTGTGGTGCTGGAGGAGACTCCTGCGAGTCCCTTGGACCGCAAGGCGATCAAACCGGTCAGTCCTAGAGGAGATCAACCCTGACTGCTCTTTAGAAGGCCAGATCCTGAAGATGAAGCTCAAATACTTTGGCCACCTAATGAGAAGGAAGGACTCCCTGGAGAAGAGCCTGATGCTGGGAACAACAGATGGCAAAAGAAGGAGGGGGCGGCAGAGGATGAGGTGGCTGGATGGGGTCACTGGGGCAATGGGTGTGGGGTTGGGTGGACTCTGGGGATGGTGGAGGACAGGAGGGCCTGGAGGAATGTTGTCCATGGGGTCGTGATGGGTTGGACGTGACTTTGCTAAACAACAAGAACAACAATCCATGCACACAGGTGCTTCTAACACTGAGAAAAGCTGTACCTTGTCTGTATGTTACCAATACATACGAAAATTGGACATTTAAAAAAAATGGAACAGGAGGGTTCCCAAGACATTGGTTTCATTGTTTGTGAGCTGTCTTCTCATGTTCTGGGTTTAATTTCCAAATTTGAACCAAGCACCACACATGCCAAATGTCTGTCACTGATTTGCTCCAGTTTTCTTTCACATTCCTGTACTTTGCTAATGCACAAGGGTGCCCTGATAAAAGCATGTTTTGAAAAAGCAAACAATTTGACAGGACTATATATATGATTGTGAGATTATTTTGGTGTTGTGTTTGCTGTGGAAGATTCTTAACAATGTAAATTTAAAATTTCATAACAGAGCAGCATGGAACTCCTGGTATACAGGTTCCAATTCAGAGAGAAAACCAAGCAATTGGTGGTCTAAAATTCAGAGATACCTTTCAGGGGAAGCATTTGAAGAGAACAGGTGGAGTCTAGAGATTAAGAGTGCTGAACTGGGTTGAAGTCTCCACTCATACATGAAGCTCTTGGGCCAGCTGTGGACTCTCAGTCTAATCTACCTCACAGGGTTGTTGTGAAGATAAAATGGAGAAGAGGCGAATATAAGCTTCTTTGGCTTCATCATGAGAGGAAAGAAGTCAGGATAGACATTTCATGTAGTATAACAATCCTGGTTCCATCATTACAAAGTTCTTCAGAAACTGCACTTTGAACTTTGCGACCAGCCATGCCACTGCACTAGTCTCAGTGTGGAAAAGCAGAGGAAGCCGTTGAGCCTTAGAGGACATGCAGAGAATCAGCAACTGCCAGACATACCCACATCGGTGATCTTGGAGCTGATCTCCGTGAGATGGTCCCCAGGACTCTTGTCTGGCATGTTCAGGACAGGGGGTCGGAGCAGTGATTTCAGGGTGCAGCTGATGGCGATCAGGAGAGCTTGGCATTGTAATCACACACCTGGGCCACTGTGCTGGACGACAGCTTGCACAGCAAAGCTTTCATGGCGATGATGCACATGGAGAGAACCTGGAAAGTGCAGATCGCAATGGTTCACTGATGCATGGGTTTTCTCTTCTGGCGGGTTCACTGTGTGCATTTAATAAACACCTGAAGCCCTGCTCGACTTTGCTTCTCAGACTTGGCCTGCTGCCTGCATGGGGCTGCTCCACCACATCTGCCCAGTGCCCCTCCATACTCGCTGCTTTTCCAGGCTGGCCAGATTCTGGACTGGCAGTCTTCTTCTCGCCCTGGCCAGCCCCCAACTTGGCAGCACCAGCTCCGCCTGGCCTCTGGCCACCGGCCAAGATGGATCCCAGGCTACTCAAGCATCCTGTAGCCCTCTGTGGAAAGCTGGGACAGATAATTCGGTTTCTAAGTGGTTTTGCCTCAGTTTCACCTGCTGCCTGCCAGCTGAAGCCATGGCTTCTGGGATAGGGTTCCCTTGGCCATGCCAGATTGGAGTGATGGAGGCGAGGCCAGGCTGACGTCGAATGCCACTCAACATCAGCTGGAGGAAGAAGAGGCTGCAACGGTGGTTAGGAAAACTCTCCCAGCCTCCCACTGTCTTCACCATGCTACGGAGGTCTTCCTCACCCACCCATCATCCCTCTTGCTGATGGGAGTTGATGCCCAACACATCTGGAGAATGCTGGACAGGAAAGACCCACTGATGCATTCCATGAAGACAGCCACTTCCAGGTTTTGGAGGCCGTGGAACAAGACCTCTTGCTGTGAGCCCCCTTCTCATGGGGAGAGACTGGAGGAAGAAGAGGCTGCAACGGGGCAGGTCACAGCTGGGGCACACATCCACACCCATTACCTGCTGCTGAGCGGTGTTCTGGTGCATGTACTCCTTGTACAGTTTCTTCACCTGGTTCTGCACCATGCCTGGCTGCACATGGAGCAAGATGTCCCACCAGTCGTAGCCAGTCACCATGCAGTACTCCAGGAGGAAGAGCAGGTGCCGCAGGGAAATGTTCATGTCCAGGATGTGGCCCATGGAAGGAGAGACTCGAAGCATGCTGAGCTGCAGTGTGGAAAGAGGGCCAGTGAGCGGCAGCCTAGAAGTCAACTCATATCTCGGTGCTTTGGCCAGGTTATTTACGGGAAGCAGTTCAGCCTGCCCTTCAGCACCCAATGACTCCTAGAACTGTTTACAAAACCCAGTTGGGCTGGAGCCAACGGGAGCCGACGGTCCGACTAGATGGCCCCAGAGACCCCTTCTGACTTGCTCTGTTTCTCTGTTTCATTAAAGCTTGCCCCAGCTTGCCTGGCCCATCCGGAGTGGTCCAGGTTAGGGACAGGATGGATGAGCTAGAAAGAGCCTGTTTGCACGATCATCCTGTGGTTAATAGCCCTGGCTGGTTTATTTATGCCTGACAATTTCTGGCACTTCTTCGAAGCCTCTCTTTGTTGTTGCTTTTTTAAAAAGCTGTTGTAATGTTTGCTGATTTCCTGATTCTTACTGCCTTTTCACTGTCTGCTTTTAGGGACTGTTGCAAAACTGCCCAAAAGACCCTTGCCTCTGAGGCAGTATAGAAATGAAATGAACAACAATAGAGTTACCCACAGTAGTGGCTTTCTTTAAGTGCTGCATCCTCAGGACAGATTAGCCAATGAGAGGGGTTTTACTTATTTATTTAATTCAATTTCTATGCTACCCCATAACCCCAAGGTTCTTTCTCAGTTCTGTAGCTTAGCTCACTGCCTTAAGATTTCTGATACCATGCACCAACCCTCTCCATAGCCAAGAAATGCCAGGGCAGCTAAAAGTGGGAGAGAGAATGATAGAATGAGCACGCAAGCATGCACCATCTCCCTTCTTCCTTGTTCAGCTGCAACTTGGGGTGAAGGGTGTGGCATTGCTTTTGGCTCTGGCCTCTTGGCAGAGCGGCAGAGCAGCAGAGGCACAGGCTGGGAGAGAGCGCTGGGTGGCCAGGGGACTGGCACAGGCAAGGTAGGAGCTGGGCAGGTGGGAGCAGAGGTCCGGGAGCAGCAGAGAGGGAGGGGGTGGGCCAGAGAGCGAGAGCAGCCAGGGGGAAGCAGGGGGCAGGGCCACTGGCCGGAGGGACTGAGCAGGCCCAGCTCAGCCACTGCAAGCCCTTTTGGCTCTGGGCTCTTGGCAGAGCGGCAGAGCAGCAGAGGCACAGGCTGGGGGAGAGCGCTGGGTGGCCAGGGGACTGGCACAGGCAAGGTAGGAGCTGGGCAGGTGGGAGCAGAGGTCCGGGAGCAGCAGAGAGGGAGGGGGTGGGCCAGAGAGCGAGAGCAGCCAGGGGGAAGCAGGGGGCAGGGCCACTGGCCGGAGGGACTGAGCAGGCCCAGCTCAGCCACTGCAAGCCCTTTTGGCTCTGGCCTCTTGGCAGAGCGGCAGAGCAGCAGAGGCACAGGCTGGGAGAGAGCGCTGGGTGGCCAGGGGACTGGCACAGGCAAGGTAGGAGCTGGACAGGTGGGAGCAGAGGTCCGGGAGCAGCAGAGAGGGAGGGGGTGGGCCAGAGAGCGAGAGCAGCCAGGGGGAAGCAGGGGGCAGGGCCACTGGCCGGAGGGACTGAGCAGGCCCAGCTCAGCCACTGCAAGCCCTTTTGGCTCTGGCCTCTTGGCAGAGCGGCAGAGCAGCAGAGGCACAGGCTGGGGGAGAGCGCTGGGTGGCCAGGGGACTGGCACAGGCAAGGTAGGAGCTGGGCAGGTGGGAGCAGAGGTCCGGGAGCAGCAGAGAGGGAGGGGGTGGGCCAGAGAGCGAGAGCAGCCAGGGGGAAGCAGGGGGCAGGGCCACTGGCCGGAGGGACTGAGCAGGCCCAGCTCAGCCACTGCAAGCCCTTTTGGCTCTGGCCTCTTGGCAGAGCGGCAGAGCAGCAGAGGCACAGGCTGGGGGAGAGCGCTGGGTGGCCAGGGGACTGGCACAGGCAAGGTAGGAGCTGGGCAGGTGGGAGCAGAGGTCCGGGAGCAGCAGAGAGGGAGGGGGTGGGCCAGAGAGCGAGAGCAGCCAGGGGGAAGCAGGGGGCAGGGCCACTGGCCGGAGGGACTGAGCAGGCCCAGCTCAGCCACTGCAAGCCCTTTTGGCTCTGGCCTCTTGGCAGAGCGGCAGAGCAGCAGAGGCACAGGCTGGGAGAGAGCGCTGGGTGGCCAGGGGACTGGCACAGGCAAGGTAGGAGCTGGGCAGGTGGGAGCAGAGGTCCGGGAGCAGCAGAGAGGGAGGGGGTGGGCCAGAGAGCGAGAGCAGCCAGGGGGAAGCAGGGGGCAGGGCCACTGGCCGGAGGGACTGAGCAGGCCCAGCTCAGCCACTGCAAGCCCTTTTGGCTCTGGCCTCTTGGCAGAGCGGGAGAGCAGCAGAGGCACAGGCTGGGAGAGAGCGCTGGGTGGCCAGGGGACTGGCACAGGCAAGGTAGGAGCTGGGCAGGTGGGAGCAGAGGTCCGGGAGCAGCAGAGAGGGAGGGGGTGGGCCAGAGAGCGAGAGCAGCCAGGGGGAAGCAGGGGGCAGGGCCACTGGCCGGAGGGACTGAGCAGGCCCAGCTCAGCCACTGCAAGCCCTTTTGGCTCTGGGCTCTTGGCAGAGCAGCAGAGGCACAGGCTGGGAGAGAGCGCTGGGTGGCCAGGGGACTGGCACAGGCAAGGTAGGAGCTGGGCAGGTGGGAGCAGAGGTCCGGGAGCAGCAGAGAGGGAGGGGGTGGGCCAGAGAGCGAGAGCAGCCAGGGGGAAGCAGGGGGCAGGGCCACTGGCCGGAGGGACTGAGCAGGCCCAGCTCAGCCACTGCAAGCCCTTTTGGCTCGGGCCTCTTGGCAGAGCGGCAGAGCAGCAGAGGCACAGGCTGGGAGAGAGCGCTGGGTGGCCAGGGGACTGGCACAGGCAAGGTAGGAGCTGGGCAGGTGGGAGCAGAGGTCCGGGAGCAGCAGAGAGGGAGGGGGTGGGCCAGAGAGCGAGAGCAGCCAGGGGGAAGCAGGGGGCAGGGCCACTGGCCGGAGGGACTGAGCAGGCCCAGCTCAGCCACTGCAAGCCCTTTTGGCTCTGGGCTCTTGGCAGAGCAGCAGAGGCACAGGCTGGGAGAGAGCGCTGGGTGGCCAGGGGACTGGCACAGGCAAGGTAGGAGCTGGGCAGGTGGGAGCAGAGGTCCGGGAGCAGCAGAGAGGGAGGGGGTGGGCCAGAGAGCGAGAGCAGCCAGGGGGAAGCAGGGGGCAGGGCCACTGGCCGGAGGGACTGAGCAGGCCCAGCTCAGCCACTGCAAGCCCTTTTGGCTCTGGCCTCTTGGCAGAGCGGCAGAGCAGCAGAGGCACAGGCTGGGAGAGAGCGCTGGGTGGCCAGGGGACTGGCACAGGCAAGGTAGGAGCTGGGCAGGTGGGAGCAGAGGTCCGGGAGCAGCAGAGAGGGAGGGGGTGGGCCAGAGAGCGAGAGCAGCCAGGGGGAAGCAGGGGGCAGGGCCACTGGCCGGAGGGACTGAGCAGGCCCAGCTCAGCCACTGCAAGCCCTTTTGGCTCTGGCCTCTTGGCAGAGCAGCAGAGGCACAGGCTGGGAGAGAGCGCTGGGTGGCCAGGGGACTGGCACAGGCAAGGTAGGAGCTGGGCAGGTGGGAGCAGAGGTCCGGGAGCAGCAGAGAGGGAGGGGGTGGGCCAGAGAGCGAGAGCAGCCAGGGGGAAGCAGGGGGCAGGGCCACTGGCCGGAGGGACTGAGCAGGCCCAGCTCAGCCACTGCAAGCCCTTTTGGCTCTGGCCTCTTGGCAGAGCGGCAGAGCAGCAGAGGCACAGGCTGGGGGAGAGCGCTGGGTGGCCAGGGGACTGGCACAGGCAAGGTAGGAGCTGGGCAGGTGGGAGCAGAGGTCCGGGAGCAGCAGAGAGGGAGGGGGTGGGCCAGAGAGCGAGAGCAGCCAGGGGGAAGCAGGGGGCAGGGCCACTGGCCGGAGGGACTGAGCAGGCCCAGCTCAGCCACTGCAAGCCCTTTTGGCTCTGGCCTCTTGGCAGAGCGGCAGAGCAGCAGAGGCACAGGCTGGGGGAGAGCGCTGGGTGGCCAGGGGACTGGCACAGGCAAGGTAGGAGCTGGGCAGGTGGGAGCAGAGGTCCGGGAGCAGCAGAGAGGGAGGGGGTGGGCCAGAGAGCGAGAGCAGCCAGGGGGAAGCAGGGGGCAGGGCCACTGGCCGGAGGGACTGAGCAGGCCCAGCTCAGCCACTGCAAGCCCTTTTGGCTCTGGGCTCTTGGCAGAGCAGCAGAGGCACAGGCTGGGAGAGAGCGCTGGGTGGCCAGGGGACTGGCACAGGCAAGGTAGGAGCTGGGCAGGTGGGAGCAGAGGTCCGGGAGCAGCAGAGAGGGAGGGGGTGGGCCAGAGAGCGAGAGCAGCCAGGGGGAAGCAGGGGGCAGGGCCACTGGCCGGAGGGACTGAGCAGGCCCAGCTCAGCCACTGCAAGCCCTTTTGGCTCGGGCCTCTTGGCAGAGCGGCAGAGCAGCAGAGGCACAGGCTGGGAGAGAGCGCTGGGTGGCCAGGGGACTGGCACAGGCAAGGTAGGAGCTGGGCAGGTGGGAGCAGAGGTCCGGGAGCAGCAGAGAGGGAGGGGGTGGGCCAGAGAGCGAGAGCAGCCAGGGGGAAGCAGGGGGCAGGGCCACTGGCCGGAGGGACTGAGCAGGCCCAGCTCAGCCACTGCAAGCCCTTTTGGCTCTGGCCTCTTGGCAGAGCGGCAGAGCAGCAGAGGCACAGGCTGGGAGAGAGCGCTGGGTGGCCAGGGGACTGGCACAGGCAAGGTAGGAGCTGGGCAGGTGGGAGCAGAGGTCCGGGAGCAGCAGAGAGGGAGGGGGTGGGCCAGAGAGCGAGAGCAGCCAGGGGGAAGCAGGGGGCAGGGCCACTGGCCGGAGGGACTGAGCAGGCCCAGCTCAGCCACTGCAAGCCCTTTTGGCTCGGGCCTCTTGGCAGAGCGGCAGAGCAGCAGAGGCACAGGCTGGGAGAGAGCGCTGGGTGGCCAGGGGACTGGCACAGGCAAGGTAGGAGCTGGGCAGGTGGGAGCAGAGGTCCGGGAGCAGCAGAGAGGGAGGGGGTGGGCCAGAGAGCGAGAGCAGCCAGGGGGAAGCAGGGGGCAGGGCCACTGGCCGGAGGGACTGAGCAGGCCCAGCTCAGCCACTGCAAGCCCTTTTGGCTCTGGCCTCTTGGCAGAGCGGCAGAGCAGCAGAGGCACAGGCTGGGGGAGAGCGCTGGGTGGCCAGGGGACTGGCACAGGCAAGGTAGGAGCTGGGCAGGTGGGAGCAGAGGTCCGGGAGCAGCAGAGAGGGAGGGGGTGGGCCAGAGAGCGAGAGCAGCCAGGGGGAAGCAGGGGGCAGGGCCACTGGCCGGAGGGACTGAGCAGGCCCAGCTCAGCCACTGCAAGCCCTTTTGGCTCTGGGCTCTTGGCAGAGCAGCAGAGGCACAGGCTGGGGGAGAGCGCTGGGTGGCCAGGGGACTGGCACAGGCAAGGTAGGAGCTGGGCAGGTGGGAGCAGAGGTCCGGGAGCAGCAGAGAGGGAGGGGGTGGGCCAGAGAGCGAGAGCAGCCAGGGGGAAGCAGGGGGCAGGGCCACTGGCCGGAGGGACTGAGCAGGCCCAGCTCAGCCACTGCAAGCCCTTTTGGCTCGGGCCTCTTGGCAGAGCGGCAGAGCAGCAGAGGCACAGGCTGGGGGAGAGCGCTGGGTGGCCAGGGGACTGGCACAGGCAAGGTAGGAGCTGGGCAGGTGGGAGCAGAGGTCCGGGAGCAGCAGAGAGGGAGGGGGTGGGCCAGAGAGCGAGAGCAGCCAGGGGGAAGCAGGGGGCAGGGCCACTGGCCGGAGGGACTGAGCAGGCCCAGCTCAGCCACTGCAAGCCCTTTTGGCTCTGGCCTCTTGGCAGAGCGGCAGAGCAGCAGAGGCACAGGCTGGGGGAGAGCGCTGGGTGGCCAGGGGACTGGCACAGGCAAGGTAGGAGCTGGGCAGGTGGGAGCAGAGGTCCGGGAGCAGCAGAGAGGGAGGGGGTGGGCCAGAGAGCGAGAGCAGCCAGGGGGAAGCAGGGGGCAGGGCCACTGGCCGGAGGGACTGAGCAGGCCCAGCTCAGCCACTGCAAGCCCTTTTGGCTCGGGCCTCTTGGCAGAGCGGCAGAGCAGCAGAGGCACAGGCTGGGAGAGAGCGCTGGGTGGCCAGGGGACTGGCACAGGCAAGGTAGGAGCTGGGCAGGTGGGAGCAGAGGTCCGGGAGCAGCAGAGAGGGAGGGGGTGGGCCAGAGAGCGAGAGCAGCCAGGGGGAAGCAGGGGGCAGGGCCACTGGCCGGAGGGACTGAGCAGGCCCAGCTCAGCCACTGCAAGCCCTTTTGGCTCTGGCCTCTTGGCAGAGCGGCAGAGCAGCAGAGGCACAGGCTGGGAGAGAGCGCTGGGTGGCCAGGGGACTGGCACAGGCAAGGTAGGAGCTGGGCAGGTGGGAGCAGAGGTCCGGGAGCAGCAGAGAGGGAGGGGGTGGGCCAGAGAGCGAGAGCAGCCAGGGGGAAGCAGGGGGCAGGGCCACTGGCCGGAGGGACTGAGCAGGCCCAGCTCAGCCACTGCAAGCCCTTTTGGCTCTGGGCTCTTGGCAGAGCGGCAGAGCAGCAGAGGCACAGGCTGGGGGAGAGCGCTGGGTGGCCAGGGGACTGGCACAGGCAAGGTAGGAGCTGGGCAGGTGGGAGCAGAGGTCCGGGAGCAGCAGAGAGGGAGGGGGTGGGCCAGAGAGCGAGAGCAGCCAGGGGGAAGCAGGGGGCAGGGCCACTGGCCGGAGGGACTGAGCAGGCCCAGCTCAGCCACTGCAAGCCCTTTTGGCTCGGGCCTCTTGGCAGAGCGGCAGAGCAGCAGAGGCACAGGCTGGGAGAGAGCGCTGGGTGGCCAGGGGACTGGCACAGGCAAGGTAGGAGCTGGGCAGGTGGGAGCAGAGGTCCGGGAGCAGCAGAGAGGGAGGGGGTGGGCCAGAGAGCGAGAGCAGCCAGGGGGAAGCAGGGGGCAGGGCCACTGGCCGGAGGGACTGAGCAGGCCCAGCTCAGCCACTGCAAGCCCTTTTGGCTCTGGCCTCTTGGCAGAGCGGCAGAGCAGCAGAGGCACAGGCTGGGGGAGAGCGCTGGGTGGCCAGGGGACTGGCACAGGCAAGGTAGGAGCTGGGCAGGTGGGAGCAGAGGTCCGGGAGCAGCAGAGAGGGAGGGGGTGGGCCAGAGAGCGAGAGCAGCCAGGGGGAAGCAGGGGGCAGGGCCACTGGCCGGAGGGACTGAGCAGGCCCAGCTCAGCCACTGCAAGCCCTTTTGGCTCGGGCCTCTTGGCAGAGCGGCAGAGCAGCAGAGGCACAGGCTGGGAGAGAGCGCTGGGTGGCCAGGGGACTGGCACAGGCAAGGTAGGAGCTGGGCAGGTGGGAGCAGAGGTCCGGGAGCAGCAGAGAGGGAGGGGGTGGGCCAGAGAGCGAGAGCAGCCAGGGGGAAGCAGGGGGCAGGGCCACTGGCCGGAGGGACTGAGCAGGCCCAGCTCAGCCACTGCAAGCCCTTTTGGCTCTGGCCTCTTGGCAGAGCGGCAGAGCAGCAGAGGCACAGGCTGGGAGAGAGCGCTGGGTGGCCAGGGGACTGGCACAGGCAAGGTAGGAGCTGGGCAGGTGGGAGCAGAGGTCCGGGAGCAGCAGAGAGGGAGGGGGTGGGCCAGAGAGCGAGAGCAGCCAGGGGGAAGCAGGGGGCAGGGCCACTGGCCGGAGGGACTGAGCAGGCCCAGCTCAGCCACTGCAAGCCCTTTTGGCTCGGGCCTCTTGGCAGAGCGGCAGAGCAGCAGAGGCACAGGCTGGGAGAGAGCGCTGGGTGGCCAGGGGACTGGCACAGGCAAGGTAGGAGCTGGGCAGGTGGGAGCAGAGGTCCGGGAGCAGCAGAGAGGGAGGGGGTGGGCCAGAGAGCGAGAGCAGCCAGGGGGAAGCAGGGGGCAGGGCCACTGGCCGGAGGGACTGAGCAGGCCCAGCTCAGCCACTGCAAGCCCTTTTGGCTCTGGCCTCTTGGCAGAGCGGCAGAGCAGCAGAGGCACAGGCTGGGGGAGAGCGCTGGGTGGCCAGGGGACTGGCACAGGCAAGGTAGGAGCTGGGCAGGTGGGAGCAGAGGTCCGGGAGCAGCAGAGAGGGAGGGGGTGGGCCAGAGAGCGAGAGCAGCCAGGGGGAAGCAGGGGGCAGGGCCACTGGCCGGAGGGACTGAGCAGGCCCAGCTCAGCCACTGCAAGCCCTTTTGGCTCTGGCCTCTTGGCAGAGCGGCAGAGCAGCAGAGGCACAGGCTGGGGGAGAGCGCTGGGTGGCCAGGGGACTGGCACAGGCAAGGTAGGAGCTGGGCAGGTGGGAGCAGAGGTCCGGGAGCAGCAGAGAGGGAGGGGGTGGGCCAGAGAGCGAGAGCAGCCAGGGGGAAGCAGGGGGCAGGGCCACTGGCCGGAGGGACTGAGCAGGCCCAGCTCAGCCACTGCAAGCCCTTTTGGCTCTGGCCTCTTGGCAGAGCGGCAGAGCAGCAGAGGCACAGGCTGGGGGAGAGCGCTGGGTGGCCAGGGGACTGGCACAGGCAAGGTAGGAGCTGGGCAGGTGGGAGCAGAGGTCCGGGAGCAGCAGAGAGGGAGGGGGTGGGCCAGAGAGCGAGAGCAGCCAGGGGGAAGCAGGGGGCAGGGCCACTGGCCGGAGGGACTGAGCAGGCCCAGCTCAGCCACTGCAAGCCCTTTTGGCTCTGGCCTCTTGGCAGAGCGGCAGAGCAGCAGAGGCACAGGCTGGGGGAGAGCGCTGGGTGGCCAGGGGACTGGCACAGGCAAGGTAGGAGCTGGGCAGGTGGGAGCAGAGGTCCGGGAGCAGCAGAGAGGGAGGGGGTGGGCCAGAGAGCGAGAGCAGCCAGGGGGAAGCAGGGGGCAGGGCCACTGGCCGGAGGGACTGAGCAGGCCCAGCTCAGCCACTGCAAGCCCTTTTGGCTCTGGCCTCTTGGCAGAGCGGCAGAGCAGCAGAGGCACAGGCTGGGGGAGAGCGCTGGGTGGCCAGGGGACTGGCACAGGCAAGGTAGGAGCTGGGCAGGTGGGAGCAGAGGTCCGGGAGCAGCAGAGAGGGAGGGGGTGGGCCAGAGAGCGAGAGCAGCCAGGGGGAAGCAGGGGGCAGGGCCACTGGCCGGAGGGACTGAGCAGGCCCAGCTCGGCTGCGTCACGTCAAGGGCATCGTCCCTCATCTGTGTCCCTGAGCTGCGGTCCAGACGCTCCAGAGATTCCCTGCCCTGAGACACAGAGGGTTGTTTGTTTGTTTGTTTGTTTTTGTTTTGTTAGTGTGTTATGGTTTTGTTTGCGCTTTGCTTTGCTTTGTTGTGCTTTGTTTTTTCTTCCAATTTAAATTTAAGTTTATTTTCTCCTTGTGTGTCTGTGCGAGTGGGCTTTTGCCTGGGAGAACTGGGAGAATGAGAGGAACTGCAGGACTAACAAGGCAGGGGAGCAAGGTAAGGTCTCGGAAGGGTTACAGATGGCAGACCAGGAGATGGCCTTGGCGGGAGTCACGGGTGTTGCTGCCGCTGCGAGAGCTGCGACATGTTCGCCCTTCTCCCCCAGGAGAGGCAGGGATACACTTGCCCTCGGTGCAAGATGGTGACCCTGCTAGAGGAGGAGGTGAGGTGCCTGAGGGCCGAGAGAGCTCTCCGGGCCCCCCCGCAGCAGCCCCCCTCTCGACAGAGGGCTGAGGGAGAGACCACGGGAGGAGCAGCTGCGGAGACATGGAGGCATGTCACCCACAGGAGGAGGAGGCCAGCACGGCCTCCTCCTCCTCCTGGCACCAATCTGGAGCTGGGAAACAGGTTCTCTCCACTTGGGGAGGTTGGGGCTGACGAGGCCTCGGGGGACCAGCAGGACCCCCAGCCTGGGACATCAGGCGGCAAGGGGCCGCTGCAGGAGAGGCGAGGACCAGGGCACGGCTGCCCACCAGCACCGAGAAGGTACGGCGGCGGGTGATTGTTGTTGGGGACGCCCTGCTGAGGGGCACTGAGGCGGCGGTGTGCCGCCCCAGCCTGGAGACAAGGGAGGTCTGCTGCCTGCCGGGCGCACGCATCCGGCACGTGAAGGACAGAGCGGAGCGTCTTGTTCGCTCCGGGGGTCACCAGCCGCTCCTGGTGATCCATGTGGGCACAAACGACGTGGCCAGGCAGGGGGTGGTCGGGATCACCAGGGACTTTTTGGCCTTGGGGAAGAAACTCAGGGAGCTGAAGGCCCAAGTGGCCTTCTCGTCGATCTTACCAGTCCGGGGATTTGGGCCAGGAAGGGACAGGAGGGCCTCTGAGGTGAACGACTGGCTTAGGGTGTGGTGCCAGAAGGAACGCTTCGGGTTCCTCGACCACGGCACTCGTTTTCTTGCCAATGGACTTCTGGCAAGGGACGGGTTGCACCTCACGAGGATGGGGAAAAGGTCCTTTGGAGATGCTCTAGCGAGCTTCATCCGGAAGACTTTAAACTGAGCCAGTGGGGGGTGGGTCCAGGCCCCCCAGTAACGTGTCTGCACTGGACAAGTGTGCAGGGAGGATCGGGGCTCTGGGAGCAGGGCTTTAGAGATACTGCAGGGACTGACAGGACTCCTACGGAGAGGGGCCAGGTACCAGGGAGGATGGGAGGAAGGAGGATGCTGGGCACTCCAAGGAAAGGAAGCGGTGGGAAGGAGTTGAGGTGCCTGTGCACCAATGCTAGGAGCATGGGTAATAAGCAGGAAGAGCTTGAAGCTCTCCTGGGAATAGGAGGGTATTATCTGGTGGGAATCACAGAAACTTGGTGGGATGAAAGGCAAGTCTGGAATGTGAACATAGAAGGGTATCACCTTTTTAGAAAGGACAGGAAGGGAAAGAGAGGTCGGGGTGTGGCTTTATATGTCAGGGAAGGGATAGGATGCAGTGAGATAGAGTTTATTTATTTATTTATTTACAGATTTATAGGCCGCCCCTTGCCACAAGCCTCGGGGCGGCTCACAATATCAAAACCATTAAACTTTAAAACTTTAAAACTGAGTGCAGCACAGATGGCGATTCAGTAGAGGGAGTCTGGGTGAAATTTAGGGGTTTTGACAGGGAAAGAGACCTGGCAGTGGGGGTATGTTATCGTCCTCCAGGTCAACTTGAGACCCTGGATGATGTCCTGACAGGCCAGATTCTAAGGATATCTCGGGGGAGAGACACAGTAATTATGGGGGATTTCAATCTCCCGGATATTACTTGGGAGACTCACTCGGCGGTGACAGCCAGGTCGCGTCGCTTCCTGGACACTACAGAGGGAGGGTTTTTCACCAAGAGGGTCCGAGAGGCGACAAGGGGGGGAAACATCCTGGACTTGGTCTTGACCAACAGGGAGGAGCTGATAGATGAGGTACGGATTAGGGGAGCTCTGGGTGCGAGTGATCACTCCATCCTTTGCTTTGAGGTCAGGGGACTGGGGCCGTGCAGCAGGGCAAGCACTAGAAGCCGGGACTTCAAGAGGGCCAACTGAAGGCCAGACTGGGGAAAGGCTTCTGGGACAGGTTACTGGGAGGCAAGCGAGTTGAGGAGGGGTGGCTGGCACTCAAAAGCGAGGTTTTGCAGGCGCAAGCCCTGACGATACCTCTAGTCAGTAAGGTGGGGAGGCGGAGGAAAGCGCCGCCATGGATGCGAAAGGAGGTGGTTAGGGGGATTAGACGAAAGAGGAGCCTCCATAGGAAATGGGTACTGGGGGAAATAGACAAAAGGGTATACCGGGAGGAGGAGGCCCGTTGCAGAAGGATTCTTCGCAAGGCTAAGGCTGATTATGAGCTGAGACTTGCCAAGAATATCAAGAGCAACAAAAAGGGCTTCTTTCAGCATGTAAATAGGAAAAGGAAGGGGAGACAATTTGTGGGACCACTAAATAAGGAGGAAGGAGATCCAGTGACTGACATGAGGGAACAGGCACAGATGCTAAATGACTATTTTGCCTCTGTGTTCTCCCCAAAGCAGGACGGGGGAGATCCGTATAGGAGATTAGATGAGGCTGGGGACTTAGGGGCACAGATTAGAGTCACCCCCCTTGAAGTCGAGGGGCTCCTCAGGGCACTGGACATTACAAAGGCGCCAGGCCCTGACGGGTTACACCCGAGAGTACTTAGAGAGTTGGCAGGGGTTCTCTCACGCCCGCTGGCCTCCATTCTTGAGGCCTCGTGGAGAACGGGTGACGTTCCAGAGGACTGGAGGGTGGCATCGGTGGTCCCAATTTTCAAAAAGGGTAGTCGAAGAGACATGGAGAATTATAGACCGGTTAGCCTTACGTCCATTGTAGGAAAAACAATGAAAAGGCTCATAATAGAGAGAGATCTAGTGATGCTAGATAGGGAAGGGAGGCTGACAGCCACACAACGTGGCTTCCGCAAAAACAGGTCCTGCCAGACAAACCTTGTGGGATTCTATGACAAGGTTTCAAGATGGCTAGATGGAGGGGATGCAGTGGATGTGGTATACCTGGATTTCAGCAAGGCCTTTGACAAAGTGCCCCATGATATCCTGGTGGAGAAACTGAGGAGTTTTGGGATACACCAAAGCACTGTCCGGTGGATTAGGGCAGGGTTGACTGACCGAAAGCAGAAGGTAACCATTAGCGGGGAATCGTCGGGATGGCAGCCAGTGACAAGCGGGGTCCCCCAGGGCTCTGTCCTGGGGCCGATCCTGTTTAATCTTTTCATTAACGACATGGAAGAAGGGGTGAACAGTCTGCTGATCAAATTCGCAGACGACACTAAAACTGGAGCAGTGGCCACAACTGAGGAGCAGATACACCAGATCCAAAAGGATCTGGACAGACTCTGGAAGTGGGCAGGAGACAACAGGATGGCGTTCAATGTGGAGAAGTGCAAGGTCTTGCACTTGGGGCATAAGAATAGCTGTCATAAGTACAGGTTAGGTGACAAGTGGCTGGAGAACAGCACTTGTGAAAGGGACCTCGGAGTGCTGGTTGACCGCAGGCTAAACATGAGTCAGCCGTGTGATGCGGTGGCCAAGAGGGCGAATGCCACCCTTGGTTGCACAGCCAGAAGTGTGGCTTCAAGATCGAGAGAGGTATTACTACCACTCTACACGACTCTGGTGCGCCCGCAACTGGAGTATTGTGTTCAGTTTTGGGCCCCTCATTACAGAAAGGATATAGCCAGGTTGGAGTCAGTGCAGCGTAGGGCCACAAGGATGGTGGCTGGTTTGCAGGGGAAGCTGTATGAGACGAGACTGAGGGAACTGGGTCTCTTCAGCCTGGAGAAGGGGACACTCAGAGGGGATGTGTTGGCAACATACAGGTATGTGAGGGGGTGTCACATGGAGGTGGGGAGAGGCCTGTTCTCCCCTGCAGAGGAAGGCAGGACGCGCTCCAATGGAGCAAAGCCCAGGGAGCCCAGGCTCCATTTGGATGCCAGGAAGCATTTCCTGACAGTGAGGACCCCGAGGGCGTGGAATGGGCTTCCACGAGGGGTCGTTGAGGCCTCATCGGTGCGGGTGTTCAAAGACAGGCTGGACATGCTCATGGTGGGCATGTTGTGAGCGGAGCCAGCTGGTGCCGGAGGTCAGACTAGATGGCCCGGGAGGCCCCTTCTGACTCACTCTGTTTCTATGTTTCTATGTCAACTGACTGCAAGTGAAAAAAGAACCATTTCTTTAAAAAAAACAGACCTAAAACATTCCTGCTACAAAATGTCCACTGGCTTAGATGGTTTTAGAAGACCGATTTGCCAAGGAGCATCAGCAGGGAGAGACCTAATTTTTGTAGCCTCCTTGGAGCTACCTGACTATCCACTGCTGGAAACAGGATACTGGGGACAAGGATGCTTTTGCCTGGTCCAACAGGGTGGTGGTTCTGTTCCTAATATGGGGCAGACAGAAGCTGACAATTCTTTTCCCATTCTGTCTGGACTTCGCCCACCTGCCAGGTGCAACCTTACCTTTCCATGGGTGTCAACACCAACCAAGGCCAGCGAAGTCCAGGACATCTGCATGGCCTTGAAGTGCACCAGGGGGCCGGCTGTCCGCTGCCGCTTGAAGGCTTGCTCGTCCACGGGGCGCTGGGAGGCCGCGCCATAAAACACTGCCATGGTTTGCAGGGAGAGGCGATGGACAATGTGGACGCTGCCATCGTGGAAGGCAAGGGCGAGGCCTGGAACGGGAGACGGCCCAGACAGGCAATTTCAGGGCAGAAGTGTCATTTTTAAAAAGGCATCCACCGCTAAAAAGGAGGCTGCAAGTTGAGTCACGGGACAGGGAGAGGCCTTGAAACTGGGAGGTCTTAGATAAGCCCATCTGCACCATGAGAGAGAAGCGCGAGCCTCCCTGTAAAGGTGCAATCTACCTCGAAGTGCCAAACGCTGAGGGCGAACAGCAGAAAGAGTGGTTGGCCCACATTTTGAGCTGCTCTCCGGCACTGGAGCTGTTGACACAAGACAGATCAGGGGTGGCCAAACAGATTCCCCTCTGGGTCTCCGCCAGGTGAAGGATTTCCTGCTCAGCTTGTTTCTTTTTCATGCTGCCCCTGGTCCATCTAAGCTTTCTTTGGGTGGCTTTGGGAATGCTGCACCCACATTCCTTTTCTCTAGGGGCAGCTCTCCCCGTGGGGGATTTGCGTCTGAGTTGGGACGGAGGGAAGGAAGAGAGGAGAGGTGCTTGGTCCGGAGTCAAACCACAGGTCGGGCTGGTGTGTTCTGGCTGACTCAACTCTTGCAGACCCCATGCTCGGAAATGGCTGGTGCTGGAGATGCGACTTCAGGATAGGAATCCAAAATAGCTCTTTTCCAGCCCCTAAAACAAGCCCTTATTTCTCCACCTGTTGTGTACTCCCAGCTTTCTCCCACAAAAGGGGGACACTCAGCTAAATAAATGAACAAACGAACGAACAAAACAGCACTAAATAAAAGAACAACAAAAGGCACCTGGTGTCCTGCTACCTTACCTAGTCCCAGAAAGAACTTGGTGTCGTTCGCCACTTTCAGGTCCGTGCTGGTCAAAGAGATGGGTAATTTGGGCAGCACCACAGCCGAAACCTGGTCCAAGGCATTGGTGGCTGAAAGGATGCGCCACTTCAAGATCATGGGCACTTTGTCACCAACTGGCAAAGGAGAGACCGCAAGAGCGCTCAGAAGGGAGAAACGGAAGCACTGGGGTCCGTGGCTAGACTGCTTGTGGGGCAGGGAAGGGGAGACAGTAAAAATGGAACTACTTGGTCTGTATTTTTACAGTGCATTTTTCCATCTGTCATTTCTTGTAAAGCTGAAAATAGAAACCTTTCTTCCATGTTGTCCCTTTATACCATGATCCATTCAATCTTTTGGCAATGTTCTAGTTTTTGGGAAAAGTCGAAACCAGAAGAGAAAGACCTACTCTGGGATGGATCAACTCCCTAAAGAAAGGTTCAGCCTTGAGTTTGCAATTGCTGAGCAGGGCTGTTCGGGGCATGACATTTTGGAGGACTGGGTTGCAGAAAAGTTGGAGACAAATGGATGGTACATAACAAGAGAAGAATAATGTTCTACTCCTAAAGCAATGAGAACTTCGAGCTCTGATATATTTATATTCCCCCTTCACCTCGCCAGATCTTTTTGCCTTGTATCCCCAGCTCTGTAATGAATCTTCAAAGAAATAACCTAAAATGGAATCGGACTGAAAGACTGAACATTTCAGAGAAGAGTTGGTGAAAAGAGGGTGCAAATTGAAATGGCTCTTTGTTAAAAGCCATCTGTCTTGTAAGAACAGAGAAAACAATTAAGGCTATAGGAAAACAGACAAAAGAGGCACAGGTGCAGAACAGGTTGAACTGATGAAGAGGCCTTGTACCTGGGTCGAGAGACACTTACTGTGCAGCTAAAATGCTCTCCTATTGTGCTTTTGTTTCTGGTTCAGGAAACTGCTGCCAGGGATGTGCCAACAGAGATGTAAGAGAGGAGAAAGCCAGGAAAGGCTTGATTAAAGTGAAACTTGAATGTTAAGGAGAAGGGACTGCCCCACAGGTCTTCCCTTAACTACAAAAAAACTCTTTGGCCCAATGCATTCTCCCTAGGTAGACCCCCAAAAGTTAATTCCAGGAAGCTATCCAAGGCTGCTAGTCCTCATGACTCTGCTACCAGAGATTTAAAACCAGAAAAGGTTAAATACAGCACTTAAACAAGCACCAAAGGGCATGTAATTAGTTTACTGGCACTTTGCTAACTGTTGAAACAGGTTTTAGGGTTTGTTTTAGCTACTGCAACTTTTGAATGTGTTTTTTAAATGCGACTTTCCATTTTATTGATTCATATCCCGATTTTTCCTTACGAAATCATTTTTCCATGAACTTCTTTGGATGAAGTGTTTAATGCTGTTTGCACTTTATATTGCACATTTATGTGTTGTTGTGAATTGGCCAGATGGTTTTGGCTGTTGGGCAGTACAGAAATTAAATAATTATACTTGGCATACAAGCATATGAACAGACAGCAAATGTGCATGAGAGCACTCAATCCCTAGCTTTTTTGGCAAGCTAGCATTAGCACTGGAAATGCAGAACAGGAAGGGAGCTTAGAGGTCAGCTCATCCAAGCCATTCCTCACGATTGGGGCTCCTGTGCCAAGCTAGAACAACCATGGAAATGGAGTCCCCTCCTTCTCACGGTAACACCCCTCCCTGCCCCCCGCCCAGCTTCCCGAAAATGCTGCACAGAGAAAAGGTGCGTTTTGCCACGGGTTTCTTGGAGAAAATCCTTCATCACAGACTCACCCGTGGGGGATATCTGTTGAAAGATGTTGTTAACTGGCAAGCCCTCTTTGCGGAGGGACCAGCACTCCACGATACTGTTGTTCTGATTGGAGGCACACAGGAGCATCTGGGCAGAGGGAAAGAAACAAGGGGCAATGGTTGAAACACAACCCAGGACGGGCGTTTGGGTCAAGGGTCGAAAGCCCTAAAGGAGGAAGAGAAATGTGGGCTGTGTACAGGGACAGGGGAAGGCTCCCAAGAACTGGAAGGAGAGATCTTCCCCAAACAGATCTTCCTGCAACATCCCCAGCAATGCCCAGTCCACCACCTCCCAAAACAGTCCTTGCCATTCTCACACCCTTGTGACCGCTAGGACGCCTCTCCCAACATTTAGCCAGAGCCTGCTTCCCTGCATCTTCCAGTCTTTTCCCCAGAGCACAGCTCGGGTCGCACTGGGGAACCTGCTTGCACCTCCCCTTAGACCTTTCTTTTGCCCAGACTGACCCCAACGAGCTCTTCTGACCTCCGTTTCATCACCAGGCAGCAAGCGGAGAAACGACCGGGCCTCACCTGCTCCAACATGTCCAGTGTGAGGAACTTCAAGTGGGTGATGGCGGGGTACTTGTCCTTCTGGGCCAGATCTGTGGTGCAGTGCATGAAGAGGGACAGCAGGATTTCCGTGTCAATCTTGCACTTCTTGCTTGTCACGCTCACGCAGACCTTGTAGAACTGGACGGGTGAGGTGCTGCTGCCGTCCGAGGTGGCCACCTGTTGTGCCTAATGACTCGGGGGAGGCGTTAGCACGCGAAAGAGGGCCAGAAGCCCCCAGCGAGGATCAGGCTTTGGAGCAGGGAGATGTCTACTTGGTGCCCACGGCACAAACAGCCCCCCCCCACCTGACTCTGAGGTTTTTGAGAGAGTTCCCGGAAATCAGGAAGAGTCGGTTGCCATGGGAAATGCCCAACTGAGGAGGAGACTTTGATGCTTAGACCAATTGCAAGAGAGAAGGAGAGAAAGAAGTTTGTCCAGCCCCCGTAGAGAAGGACATGTTAGGAGATTAAGGTCCACGTGACGAATCTCAGAGAGGTCAGAAAGGAGGGGGCAACTGTGTTGCTTGGAGCTCTCTGTGGTAGCTCCTACACTATCTGTCGTAAACATAAATCTTGTAGCCGTTTGGAATAAAGGTCTTTAGTTTTTATTGCCTGCGTCTGTGCGAGTAATTGGGGACATGAGTTATGACCTCACGACACCACCACAATGTTGCCCCCGCCGGTGAAGGCAATGTCGGCCAGGGCCACCCGGCACCGCAGGCGGCAGAGGCTCTCGGTGGACGTCAGCACCTGCCTGTTGGGCTTCAGCAGCGAGACCGTCACCAAGCCGCTGATGGTGACGGCGATCCAGCCCTCCATGGGCTTTCCTCCAAAGAGAGTGAGTGACGGGGAGAACTTCACCCGGGAGAACTTCTCGCCAAAGTTGGATGCTCCGGACTGAAGGAAAAGGAAAGCAGAAACCCCAGGATGCAAAGCCTTTCCCAGTCTGAGGGCCAAGCTCTGTTTTGGAGACACTCCCGTCAGCTTCTGGCCGATTTTCGCTTCACTGGCTGGCTGCTACCATCAGCCAAGCCAAGCCTTAGAAGGGTTCCACCCTTTTTGGAGCAGGAAAACTATTACTAGAAAATAATAGCAGTGGGAATAGCCAGCGCAAGGCAGCTGAAATACCACAAAGGGCCAAAGAGGAAAACAACTACTTAGATCAGAATTTTAATAAAAAGGGAAGCACACTCCCTGTGGAGCCTGCTGGGTTTTAAGCTCGTTCTGAAGGGCCCTTCTCACCAAGCTGTGCTGGTGAGGACCTTTCTGGTGCTTGCTCTCAGGATCCCAAACACTCTGCGGAAAGAGGCCTGATTTTTCACATCACTGTCTTTGCTCATCAATGGAAGACTACCAGTTTTATTCAGAAAAGTGCCTGGCCTTTAAATTGAGTTCATTTTCACTGAAGATTTTAACTGAGGGGCACTGAGTACATCTCAATTTTAGAAGTGCTTTTTAATTGACCAATTGAATTGATATTCTGCCTTTGCACTATAAAGAGTACTTAAAAGAATGACATTCAAGACAAAATGCTCCTCAAGACATACACAAGTCAAGCAATCAATGATAAGTGCACGAAAGATCTAAAACTGACATCAAACCATACTTAATCCACTTGTGGTTTCCTTTCCTCTCATCTGATGTTCACAACAACCCTGTGAAGTCAAAAAGACTGATAGCATTGTGACCCTGCCCCCCCCCATTCCCACCCCCTCACAGCAGAGTTTCTTCTCCAGCCCTCCCTCTGCCCACCCCCAGGGCTTTGGACCACAACCCAGAATCCCCAGCTACCTTTTCCACATGCAGCGCCAGTTTTACCCTGTTATGCAGCCAGGAAAGCGCAACAACAGGGTCCCCCTCCACGACGCTGCTCACGGTGCTCTCCCAGCTATTGGCCAGGTGGTCCACCATGCCCCAGCACTTGATGTGTGAACCCTTTGCAACAATGCCTAAAGTCCTACAAAGGATTGAAGAATATGGCGAAGTTACTGGGATGAAAATAAATAGAGAAAAGACAAAACTGTTAGTTAAAAATTTTACACAAGACCAGAGAAAAGCCCTGCAGGAACAAGTAGATTTGCAGATTGTCAAAAAGGTTAAGTATTTGGGAATTTATCTTACAGCTAAGTGTACCACTCTGAAAGAAGACAATTATGATAAACTATTGAAGGACATTAAGGGTGATTTGGAAAAATGGGCTAATTTGCAATTAACTTTGATGGGAAGAATAGCACTTGTTAAAATGAATATATTACCAAAACTTTTGTTTTTATTTCAAATGATTCCCATAAAAATTGATAGAACATTTTTTGATGATTTAAATTTTCAAATTTCAAGATTTATATGGAGAAAGAAACAACCAAGGATTAAATTAAAAATACTTCAGGAAGCTAAAGAGAACGGGGGTTTTGGTCTCCCTGGTTGGATGTTGTATTACCAAGCTTCTGTCTTAACGTGGCTAAAAGAATGGATAACTTTAAGAAATAAGAGAATTTTGTATCTTGAAGGACATGATTTGCAAATGGGCTGGCACGCTTATACGTGGTATGAGAAGGTTAAGTCACATGGTTCTTTTTTAAGTCACCATATTAGAAAATCATTAATGTCGGTATGGGAAAAGTTAAAGATAAAATTGTATAATAAATTACCAATATGGCTTTCACCCATGGAAGCTTTTGTGTATCCAAATGCATTGAATTTTGAAGGGATTATAAAATATGATGACATTTTGAATAAGGATGGAGGACTGAAATTGAATCAACAAACACAAGAACAGGGATCTAATATCTCTTGGTGGCATAAGGCGCAGATACAATCGAGATATGCTAAAGATTGTAAAGCGTGGGGCTTTTATAAGGACTTAACAGCGTTTGATCAAGTGATGCTTAAATCAGATGAGAAAATGATTAAAAGATTATATAACTTCTTGCTTGATAGGAAAATGGAAGATGAACAGGTTAAGGAAACTATGATAACGTGGGCACAAAACTTGGGATATAATATTGAATTAGAAAAGTGGCAAAAGCTGTGGGAGAGAAATATTAAGGTAACATTGGCAATTTCATATAAAGAAAACTTGTATAAAATGTTTTATAGATGGTATCTGCCGCCAAATAGATTAGCTAAGATGTTTCCAAATATGTCAAATGGATGTTGGAAATGTAAACATAAATTGGGTACTGTAGTGAGGGTGTTGTAAAAACACACTCACGCTTAGAGGTGCTTTAGCTGCAATAAATTCTTTAAACAGGAGCTGAGGTGCTAAATTGGTTTATTGCTCATTATCTACAAGATTTACTGCTAAACAACTACCCTAACGGCAAGGCACGCAGGCGAAGGAACGATGCTCCCCTGACAATGACTTCATCCCTCCCCCTCCCCCTGTTTCTTTCTTCTCCGTTCTTTGCGAAGCTGATAAGAGCGCATCATTCGTCGTTGGTTGGCGTCAATCAAGTCAATGCCCCCGAGCTGCCCGTCCCCTTCCGGTCCGCTGCTCTCCTCCTCCTCCTCCTCCTCCTCCTCCTCCTCCTCCTCCTCCTCCTCCGGCAAAGTATTTTGCCCCCCCCCCTTTCTCCTTCAGAGTCTGTATGGTTTAAAGGGCTAGCCTCCTGTGAAGCAGCCGGGGAACTCTTACAAATATCAGGAGTCACCTGATTCGTTTCTTCTTCTGGAAGTGTCTGCTCTCTCCTGATCCTAGTAATCACGGTTACCTCCTCCTCGCGAGGAGGAGCTACTGTCGTGCTCTCCTGCACGACACTACCCCCCTCCCCAGAGACAAGCCCACCCCTATCAGGACGGGAGGGCTGTCCACCAGGCTTGTGGGGAAAGCGGGCGTGAAACCGGTGGAGAAGAGCGGGAGCATGAACGTTAGCGGCCAGTTCCCAGCTACGGTCCTCCGGGGGGTAACCCTTCCAGTCAACCAAATACTGGAGCCGACCCCTACAGAAGTGAGAGTCGAGAACGTCCGCAATTTCAAACTCCTCCTCACCGTCCACCATCACTGGCGGAGGAGGCAGAGGCATTGACCGTAGAGGATGCGGCGGAGGTGCAGCAGACAGCAACGACCGGTGGAACACTGGATGGATCTTCATGGACGCAGGGAGGCACAACCGGAACGCCACCGGATTGATCTGCGCGGCAATCTGGAATGGTCCCATCCTCTTGTGGGCCAACTTCCGAGACGGAACCGACAGGGGAAGGTGTTCCGTGGACAACCAGACCCAGTCTCCAACCGCCAAAGCCGGGCCCTGCAGCCGCCTCCTGCCAGCAACCGCCTTGTAGGCCTCCTTCGCTTTGTCCAATTGCTGCTTCAGGAGGGCCTGAACAGCCGCCAAATCTTCGACGAAGGACCCTGCTGCTGGGACCAATGAAGCCGATAAGGAAGTCGGGAAAGCACGAGGGTGATAGCCCACATTGGCATAGAAAGGGGTCTGGCGAGTCGACGCATGGACGGAGTTGTTATAGGCGAACTCGGCCAACGGCAGGAACGAAAGCCAGTTGTCTTGCTGGTATTTATTTATTTATTTATTTATTTATTAACAGATTTATAGGCCGCCCCTTGCCACAAGCCTTGGGGCGGCTCACAACCTCAAAAAAACATTATAGGCCTATACAATAATTAAAAAGCCTACACAATATTAAAACTGGCCCATCTCAAGGTCCGAATTAAAACATACAAATACAATATAAATACAAACAGACAAATTTAAAATAAATTAACATTTAAAATATTGCTTAAATAAAAAGGTCTTCGCCTGGCGCCGAAAAGCAAATAAAGACGGCGCCAGGCGAGCCTCTCTGGGGAGCGCATTCCATAGATGGGGCGCCACCGCAGAGAAAGCCCTCCTCCGGGTGCTCACCCTCCTTATATCTCTCACGGAGGGTTCCCGGAGAGCATCAGCTGCAGATCATAAGGGGCGGGAGGGCGTATATGGTCGCAGGCGCTCCTTTAGGTAACCAGGACCCAAGCCGTTAAGGGCTTTATAGGTAAGAACCAACACCTTCGTGGTAGTTCACGAAACAGCGGAGATATTGTTCCAATGTGGCATTGAGGCGCTCAGTTTGGCCATCGGTTTGTGGATGATGTGCAGAGGAGAGGCGCAAATCGACCTTGAGAAGCGCCAAAAGTTCATGCCAAAAGCGCAACGTGAATGGACTCCCGCGGTCTGAAATTACAGCAAGGGGCCACCCGTGGTTTTTGTAAATATGGTGGATAAACAGGGAAGCCGTGGTCTTGGCCGAAGGCAGACCAGCACAAGGAATAAAGTGGGCCATTTTCGTGAAATGGTCAGTCACTACGAGGATGGTAGTAAAGCCACTAGAGCAAGGCAGATCAGTGATAAAGTCCATGGACACAGTCTGCCAGGGACCCGGAGGAGTCTCCACGGGCCGAAGGAGTCCATGTGGCTTCCCTTGTTGCGGTTTGGCACGGAAGCATGTGGGACACGACAGCATGTAAGACTTGACGTCATGATACACCCGAGGCCACCAATAGTCTCTGGCCAGTGTATGCATCGTTTTGTACACGCCAAAATGGCCGGCAGACGGTGAATCATGGCACTTCTGCAACACCTGTTCACGAAGTGATACCGGTACGTAAGGGACGTGATCAAACAGCAAGATGCCATCTCTGAAAGTGAAGCGATGCGGAAGAGCATTCTTCTGTTGTAGGTCCAGTTTGGAACTCACAAAGGGATCCGTCCACTGAGCGTGGCGTATGTCATCCGTGTATGCCACCGATACAGCTGGAACCCCCGCGATGGAAGCTTGCAAGATTGGAGCGGGAACCACATCGTCTTCGTCATCGGGAAAGTACTCCGGTTTCCGTGACAGAGCATCAGCCAGCAAATTCTGGGAAGGTGGGATATAGTCAATGGTGAAATTGAAGCGGGAGAAGAACAGTGCCCAACGTGCCTGGCGTTGGTTGAGGACTTTCGCAGTCTTGAAGTGCATCAGGTTTTTGTGGTCAGTTTGGATGAGTATCTTGTGTGGAGATCCTTCCAGCAAATGCTGCCATTCTTCCAGTGCGGTTTTGACAGCCAGCAGTTCTTTCTCCCAAATTGTGTAATTCCTCTCAGAATTAGTCAGTTTGCGGGAGTAAAACGCGACAGGCCGTAGATCTCCATCGGGTCTTTGGCCCGATTGTAGTAGGACAGCCCCTATGGCCCTGTCTGAAGCATCAGTTTGAAGCGTGAAAGGCGCAGAAGTATCAGGGTGCAGTAACAGTCGTTCGGACATGAACTGACGCTTCAAAGCGTCGAAAGCCTTCGTAGCACTTGGAGGCCATTTCAAAGCGCGCCCCTTGTCTCTCAAGAGGTCGGTCAACGGGGCCATAATTCGAGAAAAATTTGGTATAAAGCGGCGATAAAAGTTTGCAAAACCGAGGAATCTTTGGAGTTCCTTCTTTGTGCACGGTGTCTGCCAGGAAAGCACTGCTTGGATCTTCACGGGATCCATTTGTAATCCGCTTGGGGAGACACAGTAACCTAGATACGTCAAAGAGGTCGTGTGTTTAACTAACCAGTCCATGCCTAGGATGATGGGGTAGTGTAGATCCTGCACCAACAAAAATGACGTTCTTTCATGATGCTGGCCAATCAATAGTGTGAGTGGTGCAGACTGCAGTAAGGAAGGGCCACCCTGCAATGGTATCTTTTGTATGGAATCCACTTGGAGAGGGGCTTCTAATCGGTTAGTGGGTACTTTTTGAGTTTGAGCAAAGCCTTCATCCATAAAGGATGCCGTAGCACCACTGTCAATTAATGCAGTGGTTTTAATTGCGCCATGACAGTCCATTTGCAGAACCACATCAATCAAAAGGTGTTGAGCCATTGGCTTGCTTTCCCCTGCTTGGCACCGTTGAGAAACCGGAGCATGTCCCAGCATCGCGGGGCTTAACCACGCTGGGACCGGAAGTTTGCCGCCTGTCTCCTCAAAGGGCATTGTTTGGCAAAGTGTCCTGCCTGCTCACAGACGAAGCAATGTCTGCCGCTGCGTTGAGAGGCCTTATCAGGCAGCGGAATTCGAGCACGGCTGCTCCTATCTCCATGGGAACGGCCTCTATCTGGACTTGGGCGGGACTCCGAGGCACGTAGTTCTCTTGTAAAAGAAACTGCGTACTCGTTTCTGTTGGCGGCAACCATCTTGTCTGACTTGGCTGGTGGCCAAAAAAACTGCCAGGCTTAAAACGTTTCTTCTCATTAAGCCGAGCATCCACTTTAATCGCCAGAAGCATCAAATCCTGTAAATTGTCTGGCGTGGGGCAGCCTGCCAATTCATCTACTACTTCTGCCCTCAGGCCTCTACGGTATTGTACCATTAAAGCCTCATCATTCCACCCCAAGTCATTCATAATCAGCTGAAACTTGGTGGAATAATCGGTGGCAGATTGTTGGCCTTGAAATAAATGTTCGATTTCTCTGATTGCTAATTCCTTACACGCCTCCACGCCCAGAAACTTGTATAAGGCATTCAAAAATTGATCAGAGCTATTTAATATGGGGTCCTTGGCAATCAGTTTGGCTGTTGCCCATCTTGCCGGGACTCCCACCAGTTGATTAATCAAAAATCCTACCTTCATCTTCTCATCGGGGAATTCTTGAGGGTGAAGAGACATATACAGCTCTGCTTGTGCTCTGAAGGTTGTAAAAGTTTCTTTCCGACCATCGTACTTCGGGGTGGTGGCTGGCCCACTTCACCTCACTGTCACATCAGTTTCTGTCCTCCTGGCCATCTCCTGCAATTCTCCGTGAAGTACGTCCATGTCCCGCTTCAGCCTTTCAATCTGTTCGTTGGCTTCCACATTCCTCGCTCGTAGAATTCTATTCTCCTCCTCCAGCTCTCTACTTCTTTGCATGTTGACGTCAAAAAAAAAAAGAAATGAAGATGGGAAAAAAATTCCGTTTCTCTGTCTCTTCTCCTGGAGCTTGCAGCCAAAGCAGCAGGGAAAAAAAAAGGATTGTCAGGGGAACATTCTGTAGTGAGGGTGTTGTAAAAACACACTCACGCTTAGAGGTGCTTTAGCTGCAATAAATTCTTTAAACGAGGGCTGAGGTTCTAAATTGGTTTATTGCTCATTATCTACAAGATTTACTGCTAAACAACTACCCTAACGGCAAGGCACGTATGTGAAGGAACGATGCTCCCCTGACAATGACCTCATCCCTCCCCCTCTTCCTGTTTCTTTCTTCTCCGTTCTTTGCGAAGCTGATAAGAGCGCATCATTCGTCGTTGGTTGGCGTCAATCAAGTCAATGCCCCCGAGCTGCCCGTCCCCTTCCGGCCCGCTGCTCTCCTCCTCCTCCTCCTCTTCCTCTTCTTCCGGCAAAGTATTTTGCCCCCCCCCCTTTCTCCTTCAGAGTCTGTACGGTTTAAAGGGCTAGCCTCCTGTGAAGCAGCTGGGGAACTCTCACATGTCTCAAGAGTCAACTGATTCGCTTCTCCTTCTGGAAGTGTCTGCTCTTTCCTGATCCTAGTAATCACGGTTACCTCCTCCTCGCGAGGAGGAGCCACTGTCGTGCTCTCTTGCATGACAATCGGCGAGCGCAGAGTCCGTGGGGACTCAGCAGGCACAACGGTTGGCTGATTGGAGGCCAGGGAGGCCTCGAGAAGAGTGACCATGGGAAACTCTAAGGCGAAACTAAGGAAGGAGGAGGAAGGGAAAGGTGGGGGGGGGGGAAACCCTGCCGAAAATTCCCCCTCATAGTCCACTGGGACAGTTGTTGTCCCATTGGGATGATCTGCCATACACTCCTGGAAAAGCCAGGGAGGTGGGCCAGACCGGGAGATAGAGGCCCCACCGGGAGAAAGGGAAAGGGAGGAACCGACTGCTCCTCTTCAGGAGGAGCAAGGTGCAGAAGGGATTGTCAGGAATAGACATCCCAGACTGGAAAGAGAAAGCGATCAATGCAGGAAGGATGCTGCCAGCCTGTCTTTGGGGGACAGTGTCCGGAGGAAAAGAAAGGAGCCAAATGAGAACATGTATCCCTTGAGAGAAGTCCCCATGGGGGAGAGACAAGCGGGATATGGAAATGCACCCCTAACCAGCGGTGATGTGAGGAATTTTAAGAAAGAAAGGAGGTCCTGGGTGGACGATCCTGTTGGACTGGCGGAGCAGTGGGATCAATTCGTGGGACCTGATGTCTATATGTGGGAAGAATTGATGTCTATAGTGACTACTCTCTTCACTGGGGAAGAGAGAGGACTGCTCAGGAGGGCAGCTTTGGAAGAGTGGGAACTTCAGAACCCCCCTGGGGGGGGGTGCTGAAACAGCGGAGGAAAAATTCCCTAATACAGACCCCCGCTGGGACAGCAATAGCGCTGCAGATAGGAGCAAAATGATCCTGTTGCAGTAGGGCTGTTGAAGATCCATTTTGTTACCAAGCCTTGGCCAGAGGTTCGGAAAAAGCTTCAGAAAATAGATGGGTGGAATGAAAAGGCCTCAGAAGAATTATTGAAGGAAGCACAGAAGGTATATGTACGAAGGGAAGAGGAAAGTCAGAAGAGACAGGGAAAGATCCTGGTGTCTATGGTAGATGAGGCTGTGAAAGGAATGTGGACAACCCCCCCCCCCGGTACCCTAAGGAAGGGGGGCGGTCGACCCATATAAGAGAGCATCTTACTGGGTGTAAGATATAGAAAAAAATATCCAATAGAACCCAAGCAGTGACGATACGGGAGGCAAAGTACCAAGCGGAGAAGTGTAATTCGTTCTTGCAAGAGCGGGCGCCCACCTCACAGGCAGCGTGCCGTTCACACACACAACTCTGATCTGGAATGTGAGGCAAACAGGGTAGGAAGGGAAGGGCTGCTAAGGGACTCTGCAAAGTCAAGGTGAATAAGTGAGATTAGTCAAGCAGGGACCAAGATTGAAACTGTCTAGGGTGGCAGCTGGGCAGGGGAGGGGGAATCACATGACGGTTGGTGTGGGCAGAACTGGGAATTCCTTCGACGCAGTGAGGCTGGATCGGGCCAATTGGCAGGCCAGTTTAGCTGCACCAGCTCGCCGTGAGCACTCAAGGGGGAGTCCAGGGAACCTGGGAAGAGGCAGGGAGGAGGGAGCCATTCCAGTTTGGAAGCAGCTCTTCACATGGGCAGAAGCTACTGCCGCGGGTCAGAGGGACTGCTACTTTGATTGATGCCGCTTGTGGGCAGCATGCACAGTGAATGCCCTGCGTGATGGCCAAGCCTCTTAAGGACTGTGTTTCACTGGCTTTCCATCTTGGTCTGTTGGAAGGGGAGGGGGGAGAAGCATGCTCATGACAAGCAGGTCTTGTGCTGTGACAGCTTCTAGGAAATACTCTTGGTTCTTAGAGCTTATTTTGTATGTCTGAACAGTGCAGGAGCGGCAAAATACTGCACTGGAGCTGCCTTTGTCATGGTGTTGCTTCTGACAAGAGTGGAATCCCCGCACAGAGATTGCTCGCTACGGTCGGTCTCCAGTCCAAAGAACATTGGCAGTTTATTCAGACATACAGGAAATATACGTGGCATGCAGACAGCTCCAAAGGGACTACTAAGTCGGGGTCTGTACAAGATGCTTTTATAGCCTACAGAGTTTGCAGGAGGGGTGGGGAATCAAGAGGCACATTAGAATAAAACAATGAGGGTTTCAGACAACACAAAGCAAGGAACCTTCAGGACAGGCAAACCATTGGCACCTGTAAGAGTGTTTCTCCAAAGGACGGGCCTTTCAGGGCAGGGACACGAGCAAGACTTGTAAGTAGCTCAGATCCCATCTTAAGTCTAAAACTGTTCTTACCGCCCTATTGTGGAAAAGGTTTGCTTATTTTGTCCTGACACTTTCAAATGCTCCAGAAAAAAAGCTGGGTGAGTGGCTCCAGTTTTGGGCAGAGTTCCTCCAAGTCTGTTGTGACAGAGGGAAGTTTTCTAGCTATGGGTGCAACATTTTTGTGCTGTATCCTGTGTAATTTTGCTGTGACTGGAGGGGTTTTTTTAATGATTCTATTGTTGGGGAATTCAGACTATTTATTTATTTACAAATTTGTATGCCGCCCCCTTGCGACCAAGCCTCAGGGCAGCTCACAACAATAAACAATAAATAAAACAACAGCCGATTACATTATTTAAAACTAACATTAAAAACTAACGTTAAAAACTAACATTAAATAAATCCTGGTAGGAAGCGGTTGCTTATATGGGCCTTTGTGTCATAAAATCAAACCTACACCCCTTTCTCAGAAAGTAGCAGAATTCCAGGCCAGGCTACTGTTTAGCACTGCTGTTACTTTAAGAGATTGGAACTCTGTTGCTCACCTGGGAGGCTGCAAGGGAGTTAATCCTCCTCTGTTCTCTTGCTGATCAACAGCAGCTGATAAGGTGGCCAGATAAGGTTTTATTTAGCAGCATTGCAATCACCCTAATTTGCATGATTAAAAAGCTAAGACTCAATAATCCTTGTTTCCCTGAATCCTTAAGTCTGTCTCCTGTAATCAATGCAATTGTCCCCTCTGCAGAGCTCTCACCTGCTTTTCACTGTGTCCTCCTTTTCTCATCATCACCTGACTAGTTGCTATGCCATGTGACTCAGGACCTATAAAACACTCTGCATATGTTCCAAAAGCTTGTAGTTGGTCTGGCCTCTACCCAACAGTGCTATTCTAAGTATGGCTTCTCTGCATAGGGTGCCTGAGTGATCTTTCAATAAACTGCGGAGGTTCAAGGTGACAGGGGGCTTTCCTTACTGAACTTTGTTCTCCTGTCCCACAGCTGCTATCATCTTTCAGATCGTAAAACAGTATATTTTGTATCTGTTCCCCTTTTCTAAGCAAAGAATAATCAGTTCTAACCTGACTACATGTGTTGAGCCTTTTCCTATGCACTGCGTGTCCCATACTAATTTGCTGCATGGGTCTCATGAAATATGGCCATGGTTGAAGAAGGAACCAAGTGAAGAGGGGAAGAGTGAAAGGTCACCCCAGTCAGCATCCCTGGATGGATTTCAGCCCATGCACAAGTTCAGTTAATGCTGTTAATTGATCTAATAGCCAATGGTACAAATTATAAGCCTTATGATTTGCCTTCCAAAGTACAGGTAAAGAGTTCTTGTTACATTTTTGTAAAGCCCTTGGGTTCTCAGTTCAGTGGACAAGCAGGGGTTTCATTTTAGAATCTCCATTTGCATTCCCTCCAAGCATAATAGTTAGGCAGTCTTTTGATATTTTATAGCCAGATGCACTGCTTCATGTTTTAATATAAAAGTTCTAGGTGGCTTTTTTTTTCAGGATAGGGTGGTTTCATCTATGTTGAAAATTGCAGTAATCGTATTTATTTTCTGCAGCTCAGCAGGAAATGGAGATGCAGCCATTTCATTGGCACTTTTAAATCTTTTAATTATATCAAGTTTTGCATCTAAAAATATTACTTTCCTTTTCCCTTTTTCACTTGATGGCCCCATGCTCTGATTCTTTGACATGGTCATGGGATTCTAAAACTTATGATGAATAACAGAGAGTTTGTAATACAAACCTGGCTGACGTTGCCCTCGCAGGAGCCCCAAGATCATGGTTTGGTGGGAGGAACGACATCATCAAGCCCACGATGGTTTGTGGCAAATTTTAAATGGCGCGTTAATTAAAACTGCTGCAAGGGATACCTATATGTATCATAAGAAGATGTGACTCTAAGAGTCTGCAAGCAGAAAAATGCCTCTGAAGTCTCTTCTGTCAAGGCTAATTGGCAGAAATTAGATTACTGTATTTTTTGCTCTATAAGACTCACTTTCCCCCCCTCAAAAGTCAGGGGAAATGTCTGTGCGTCTTATAGAGCGAATATGTGTGTGCAGTAAGTCTGTCAGACGTGCAGCCCATGGGGAAGTGATGGGGAATGTGCCTGTGATTATGTGCCCATTTGAGTCAGAATATTTTTTTTCTTGTTTTCCTCCTCTAAAAACTAGGTGCGTCTTATGGTCAGGCGCGTCTTATAGAGCGAAAAATACGGTAATTGGATCGGGGGATGCTCCAGCATCAAAATGCCCAGGGAGGCACAGTTCCCCACTGAGACGGGATTACTGTCTTGAAACAGCCAGTGAAGCCTGGGACTCGGCCAGGCAACACAAAGGTACGCTGCCGAGCCCAGCACACACTCACTGACACGGAGAAGAGCTGAGGATGTTCTGTGAACGTGGCTCATGAGTGCAAGATGCAACCGTGGCCAGTGGGCTGGAGGAGCGCCTGGCTGTGGCATGGTGCATTGTGGAGTGGTGCACCATGACCCGGTTCAGAGGAAAAGCAAGGCTCGCCTGCAGCCACCCTTTACCATTTTAAATGGGCAACCTCTGATCAGGGCCATCCCAGGCTGTAGTGTATTAGATGAACAGTTAATCAAGGGCTCAAGAACCCACCTTTAACCCAGCAGCTAGGGCAGAGCCACACCTGAGTGCCAGAGCTCTGCTCCACCTGCAGAAAGCCTGGGCTTCCTCCCTCAGCATCTCCAAGGGGAGCAGCCCTGCCTGAGATGCGCAGACCTGCTCCGATCCCCGTGTACTATGCAACCACTGAACACTCCCGCCGGGCAGGGCCAAGGAGGACAGGACAGCACGTTAAACCACCCCTCTCAGAGGGCTGCCCAGTTGCACGCCCCACAACCCCCCCCCCCGGGTCATGCGTTCATTGCTGTACTGCCCCAGTCATCAGGAGGTTCTCCTGATGTCTACACAGAGCCTGACTCCCTCCAGCTTAAATCTATTATTCCATGTCCTGTGCTCTAGAGAAGAGGTCCTGGGCTTCTTTGTGGCAACCTTTCCGCTACTTGTTTGTTTGTTAGTTCTACTGCCTTTTTATTTTTAAAGAACTCAAAGTGGCTTACACAATTCTCCTGCTGCTCTCAGTCTTATCCCCACAACAACAGCCCTGTGAGGTAGGCTGGGCTGAGAGTCTGCATCTGACCCAAAGTCACCCAGTGGGCTCCATGGCTGAGTGGAGAGTAGACAAGTCCCAGACCTGCGCTCTTAACCACCACACTGCACTGGCTTTCTCTTCAAGTCCTTGTAGAGTGCTATCCTGCCGCTCCTCAGTTTCTCTTCTCAAGGCTAAATATGCCCAGTTCTTTTCAATCTCTCCTCATGAAGTTCAACAAAGCACTCTGTGCATGTTCAGAGATCTGTTCTGGGTAATTTGTACTTGGGAGCAGTAAAGAAAATTTGCAAGGAAAACAGTCTGTGGCTGGTGATTGATCAAAAGATGAACTTTGGACATGACATCTTGAACCCAATTTAAGCGCCGCCCCCCCTTTGGGTAAGATTTGAACTGCCTGTAGCAAACAGTTGCCCAGGACGCCCCACTCCCCAGGCCAGCTGGGCTATAATCTCTGCCCAAGTCTGCCCTGGTCCAGACTCCGGACCAGCCACTGGATTTGGCACACGACAACCCAGCATTGCGGGGGAAAGGGTTTTATTGAAAGGCTAAAAGGTGGGGTGGAGGGTGCTAAAACAGCTAAAACACACACGGCTTGAAGATGGAGGGAAAGGGGATTTGGAAAGCAGCACAAATACAACCCACCATTGATTGCAGCCCTGGAGACCCCCAGCCCCTTGGCCTCCTCGGACTCAAGCAGCAAAGCTTTCCTAGTCTAGCTATACACACAGATACTGCACCAGCCGCAGCAGTCAAGGACACAGGGTAGCACAGCCTTGTACCATGCTGTGGATTCTACTCTCAGATGCAAAGCATCTGGCAGCAAGCGTAGAACCTCTCCTCAAAGAGGTACCCTGAACTCTTGCAGGCTGCTCTCTTTTATCTTCCATCCCCGATCAGTTATCTCATGGAGTGACCACACGCGATAGGTCTCAGGTGAGGACCGTTTACTCTTATTGCCCCAATCTCCTGGCCTGTTCTTGGGAGTGCAAATTCTCCTGCCCTTTGCCATAATTTACAGTATCTCTGCTGTCAGCATTCCCAGGCCTGGCTTGGCTCCCCGAGGCCTCTGGCACCAGCGTCTCCCGGTCAGCCACCTGGCAATTGTAGCACTATCATCCTGTTTGTCAAGTTTAGTCTTCTGTGACAGAGTGTGCTTTCAGCCAGTTCGTGTTAGGCTCCCAACTGCCTTTGCTCCTCAATGACATTTGCAATGTTAAAAGTACAACAGCTCTGGAACTTATCCAGTAAACTGAATATGATGGGTGGGAAGCTCCCGTGTAAACAAAACCTCTGTCTGCCCAGGGAGCGTCTCATGAACAGCCAGAAAAATGCTGTATTCCCAGGGAGTGGTACCTGTCTACAGAACAGGTTGCAAAGGTACTCTCAGAAGGTTTCCTCCTGCTTCCTGGTGTGGGGAAGGGAGATCCTGCACCATGGGGGAAAGTATCACAGCCACTGCTGGGCTGGTGCAAGGTCTTTTGCTGCTGGAGGTGAAGGACAAGACGGACACTCCTCTGCTCCCATTCCTCACTGATGCACAGAAGCCAGCCAGCTGGCTGCAAATGGCTTCAGCACATGGGACAGGTGACCGAGGGCTGGAAGAAGCACAAGCCAGGCCACATGACGTGCAAGGCACCATCCCGCGGTACCTCAGGGCCACTCCCATTCCGCCAGCACCTGTCTCTGCACCTGTCTCTGTGGCAGTGGGGAGCATTTGGCCAGTGACCCAAACCTGGCCTGACTGGTTTTTTTCCCCGAGGCCTCACCCCTTTCCTCGCCCCTTGCTGCTCCTCTCGGGGCCCTTCGATTCTCCACCTTCCTCACCTAGCAATCGTCCCTGATGTTTCTGGGTTTCTTGCAGTGCCTGGCCAGTCTGGAAGTGTTTGATTTGAATTAACCACTCTCAGCTGTGAGTCTGGCAAGAGCTTCCCTGCTGCCCTTCTCCCTTCACCTGAGACAAAGGCATCCTGCTTGGTCACGTCAAGGCTAACAATCTCCAATCGGTAAGGGAAAGGGATGGCCTGCCAGTCCGCTTTGCAAGCAGCAAAATTATTCAGGCAGGGCAGTTGACAGCTTCTTTGGGAGCAGGGCTTGCAAGTCCAGGTGCAGCACTGAAGCGACCCATGGAAGAAGTCTTCTTCTGGGGGTTCCTTGGGTGCAGGTGTCTTTGGGTGCATGTTGGAGGGAGGGAGAAAAGGAACAGATGAGTGTGTTACCTGTGTCTGCCCACCTTTATGCGCCTTTGCACACCTGGCACCCAGCTCCTGGAAGGTTATCTGCAAGGGGTCATAGCCCCTGGGCCAGAAAAGGTTCTTCATTGCTGGTCTCATGAAGAAGTCCAGCCTGAGTTTGATAAGGTCTCATGAGAAGCCACCATGGTGAGGATGGACACAAGAAGAGGTGGGGAGTGAGTGTCCAGATGGACTTAATCCACTGAAAGCCCAACCTTTTGGGTGAGGACTGTCAGGACACTGTGAAGAACAACAAAAGGGGACACACCCTGAAGGAGCCTGATTAGCTTAACTAACGCTATTTGCTTTTGTAAACAGCCACTTGCATAGGAGCCTGGTTAGCCTAACAAACGCCATTTGCTTCTTGTAAAACGGCTTGCTTTGGAGAGGAAAAGGGGAAGGCAAAAGAATGTCGATAAGGCGAGACAAAGAGGCAGTGAGTGAAGAAGACCCCTCCGCAAGGTCTGGCACGCAGTGCTCACGCTCCCCGTGAGGGGATTGGACGTAGATAAGTGCCGGCACGAAGTCAGATATGCAAGGGTCAGGCAGACCCTGGGAGGGGATTGGGTGAGGGAAGAATGGGGGCGAGATTAAGGAAAAAGGTATAAGAGGGATGAGTTGGAGGAATGTGGGGTGTGTCGCCGCCTGCCTGCGTGTAGGGAGCGGACACCCGGTGGCTTTGCTCAGCTGAATAAAGAAACTGAACGGATCTCCGCCTGGCTGAACCTCATTGGCGCCTGGTTTGGTGGGTCTGTGGTCACCTGGCTGGCAGGGACCTCAACAACCCTGTTCTGGCTGGAAGAGGCTTGGCAGCAGCTCCTCTTTAGCTTCCTTCTGTGTTGGGCTTCAGGTTGTATCCATTACCACCAAGCTGAAAAGTACCTGTTACGTGGACTCTAATATCTCTACTTCTATGGGGGTGGAATGAG
This sequence comes from Varanus salvator macromaculatus, assembly GCA_023646645.1. Lineage (NCBI taxonomy): Eukaryota > Metazoa > Chordata > Lepidosauria > Squamata > Varanidae > Varanus > Varanus salvator. Next base: position 523,535 of record JAIXND010000715.1, on the reverse strand, counting down.
TCCTCCCATTCTGTTTTGTTTTGTCTGTAAATTAGTTCTGCAAGCAGTGGGACATTCCAGAAGCAGTTCTATGGTTACTGGGGCAGAAGTAAGTCCTGCAAAGCCAGCAAAATCCTGGGAGTTATGAGCTCTTTTTTCTGGCTAAACATGCACAGAGTGCTCGTCATGATGAATAAAATACTCATGGGGAAACCCTCCAGCTGGTGCAGTGCTATGGCCTCCCTACATCACTTGGGAGGCCATGGGGGGAATTTCACTGAATTTCTCCTGGAGGAGAAATGCCTCAGGCCTCGCAGGCTGCCTGCATTTCTCAAGGAATGACCTCATGCATTTCCTAGGCATTATTTGAAGTTGGGAAGCTGAAGAGTCCACCAGTTATTGTACCAGGTAGACTGAAAGCACACACCTGTTCTTCAGCAGCCCCCACTGAAAGTAAGGCAAGCACAAGAATGCTGAACCCAGCCCAGGGTTCTTTCAAAGGAAAAGTTATTTCCTGTGAACTGATTCTCAAAAGCAATTTCCTTTCTCTCAAAGCTGAAGCAGCAGGGTCGGGGGTGGAGTGGAGAAATTTTCAGCACATGTGCCCTATGCATCATGTGTGATGTCTTTTACTCTCGCCTTTCTCAACCTGGAGCCCTTCAGATGTGCTGGACATACCCCGCCCAAGCTCACGCATAAGTTGCCAGCATGTGGGCAAGCGTGGTCTAATGAGTCTGTGTGTGCACAAAAACTTGCAGAGAGAAAGTATCTTTTGATAGCCCAGAGGCTCCGTGTGCCCTGGCCAATTCAGAATGCCTAGATAAGAGTCTTGAGCTCATGCACAGCCGCATCTAAATGCAAGCCAGCTCACTTTTTTTTTTTTTTGCAGTTACTTTTTTTATTAAATTTTTAAAACAGTACTAAAAACATCAATCATCACAAACATCGGAACTACTGGGTTAGCCCCTTACTACATATCTTTTAACATTCTGTAATCATATTCAGATCCATTTATGAAATCTTAAAAAACATTTTTAGATCGAAACCAAGTCCCGTTTCTCCAGCCAATAAAAAAAAAAAGTTCCAAATTTGATAGAAGTCACTATCTTCTTTCTCCTGCAGTAAGATCAGCCCATCCATTTCTTACAGAGTCCTGTTTTCCTTGACCAATATTAAAAGAGAGAATCTCCAAATTTGATAAAAGTCAATATCTTCTTTCTTCTTCGGTAGTAGCTTCAATCTAACCAACTCTACACAATTCCAGTTCTTTTCATTTTTCTAATATTAAACAGATAAACTCCTCATTACAATAGTTACAAATACGATCAGATACATTTTTTGCTTACTAGTATTCCAGTCTAATATCCACTAAAAAGGAAAGTGAAAGAGAAGACAAGTTCCAAGCTTAAAAAAAACCTAAAGACTTTTAACCCAATTTCTGTTCACATGTCTAACATCCATTTAGGATCTTTAAGGACATCTTATCTAGTTGACGACAACAATTATCTATGATATCTTTTAAACAAATTTTCTTTAAGCTAATTTGTTAAAGTTTCATCTAGCTTACACTTTACTTAATCACATACAATTAACTCCTTATAAGAGTCCAGCTCCTTACAATCTTTATTATATCTTGCTTGTAAAAAGAAATCTATTTAGTACAGCTCCTCCTACTCCCATAATAGTCATTTTCTAGTATAGCAATTCGAAGACAAAAGAGTCATGCAACTTAGCTTTTGGTCATTCATTTTTAAGATGAAAAAAAAAGAGAGAAAAGAATCTCTCATTTTCCCTTATATCACCCACAAAGGAGAAGGAAAAAAAAAAGGACTCAACTCCTATTCTTCTCCTTCTTAGTTCAGTTTAAATCTTATCTTATAATCTCTTCATAATTCAACACATTTAAATGTAGAGATGCTTCCACAGTTAAAATCATATACCGTAGCCTTTCCATACCACAATAAGCATGCCAACCCATTTATACCATTCCTTTTTAATATTTCTTTTTTACACCTCTTCCAAACCGCTTTTGTTTTAATAGGGTTTGTTGAAAATCAATATTTTTCAGCTTTACATCTCCACCCCATCTTTCTCGCCTTGGTGGTACTTGTTGAAAATCAACCCACTTCAAAGTCTGTATTTCAATCTTCACTATTTCCTGCTTTATCTTCAGTAATTGTAGCATTTGTTGTAGGTCAGTATTTATTCCCAATGGCTGTGTTTCTTGCTGCAAATCAACCTTCACTGTTTCTTCTTCCTCAGAGTCAATTATAGTTAATTCAGGATCCATCCATCCTTCAGAAAAAAAAAATCCTTCCTTTAGTGGCCAAATTTGTTTCTCTTTCTCTAATATAGCAAATAAATTCCATGACAGTTTATTTATTGGTTTTGCTAGTTTTATTTCTTTATCCACAATTTCAAATTTTTCAAATGTTTCATATACTTGTTGTGTTTCTTGTATATTCTGTTCAGTTTTGGATTGTACACCAACCCCCATTTCGAAAAAAGAAGCATCAAGTTTATCAAAGCACTTTTTCCGTTCAATTGAGAAGATTTCCTGTTGTATCAACATCACCTCTTGGGATGTTTGTAAAGCTGTTAAAGGTTCTGTTATTGCCAAAAATGTTCTTTTTCACTCTTCCATCGTTGCCATAATTCCAATAGCCACAGAGTGATAGCCAAGGCCAATTCCAATTTTCTTTGCTCTAGATCACTAGCGGTCAGACGGTTGGCAAATTGCCAAATACTTTGGCAGAGGTCCCAGAAACACAGGAGAAAAAATGGAGATTCTTATAGCCTTCCTTTTTTTTTTTTTCCTTTTTTTCCCTCCCCTTCTTTATACCAATTAGCAACCGATAGATTTTTTCCACAAGTAGTATTGCAAAAGGAAAATAGGAATGCTCACCCAAAACAGTCGTCACATTAAAGGAGAAAGCATCCCACAATGTAAAAAATATCCTGAGTGTCCGGTTACTCTTGGCAGAAGTCCAAACAGATATCCAAGATGATCGGTCGAAGCTTTAAACTTCTATCTCTAATTGAACCGTAGTTATTTAATTTAATTCAATTCTTCGCCCTTAGAGAGGTTAGAGGAAAAAGTCTTTTTCTTCGGCCTCTTATCTCAGTCACCGCCTAAACATCTGGAGGGCTTTTTTCTTTCCTTGATGCCAAATTATAAACAAATGCAGCTTTTCCACGGGTAGTATTTCGGAAAAAAAATAAAAAATATTTACTCAGCAGTTCCAATGCTTATCTGGCTAATAAAAATCCTAAGCTAAATTAAAATGTCGAGAACTTGAAGGGGCTGAACCATCCCCTGTGTTACTTGGTTGAGAAGTACCTGAATTGCTCTCAGCAGACATGCCGTGCAGGAGGTCACGACAGAGACTACTCCTCATGAGGAGGACATGACTGTAATAACTGGAGTCCAGGAAAATCAACCCCAGCCGGATATAGATGCCAATCAGCCTGTGCCTGAGAGCATCTCTAGTCCAGAAGCCTCTACCCAGATGCCTGGCCCTTTAAATCAACCTGAATTCAAGAGGGGGAGAGGCGAGGAAAAGACGACTGACAGCTCCTCCTCTTCTGAAGCGGAACTGACAGGGCCAGAAGCAGAGGGAGTGATGGGATATGTGAACTACAAGGATGCCTCTCAGAGAAGATTGATAAGGTCTTATCAAATCAAAATGCAAAGGGAGAAGCAAAGGCGGGAGGCACGGCTGGGGGGAGAGGATATGACATAACAGAGAGATGAGATCGCCATTCAGAGGCGAACATCTCTGCTACTAGGATATTACTGGAGCAGCTCTACAGTAGAGTCGTAAATCTTGCAGATAACTAGCAATAAATAGATTTAGTTTTATTGCCTTGTAAGTGTGGTTAATTACAACCAGAGTGCCTGGGCCGGCGGGCCCCCACTCTCGACAAGACATGAGATTGCCATCTCACATCAAGCCAAAAGCGTGCCCAGGCAATCTGTCTTCACCCCAACAGGGCTTAGATGAGTCTCCCACGACTCGCTGCCGAGCAATACCGGCGTGATAACAGAGCTCCGTTAATCACAGCCGTCTCATTCCGATGCCATCTTCTTCCTCCCAAGCCAGCTCACTTCTATTAATGGGAAGCCTGCCCTGCTGGTCGCCTCCTCTCTTCTCCTTGGCCTCAGGATGAGGCCTTTGGAATGTGGCCAGCCCCCACGGCGAAAAAGGGATCCAGTGGAAGCCACAGCAAAGTTGCCCGGGGCTCAGCATGGGTTTTAGTTCAAAGATCCATTCTGAGAACCAAGCCCCAGAGAGACGGCCTGAATCCAAGAGGCGAGGGTGGATGGAAGGGACAGACACACATTTTGGAAGGTTCCAAGATGGGGGTGAGCCAGAGGAGGCTCTTCTTTTGGCTCATTCAGGGCAGCCGGGGGTGTAAAGGGCCCGGGAGCCCTCAGAGGGTCCTGTTCCAAGAGGAGAGCACAGCAAGGGCCCCATGAAAACCGGAGGTGGCTGGATTTCCCTCTCTTGGGTGCTTCCAGGATTACTGGCTCCAGTTCTTCAGGAGCTCATATGCAGAACTCGGCCCTGCCTATTCTGGATCAGTCCCTCTGAGTGTGGCTGTCATCACATCTTGCAGTGAGGGACCACAGCTGAACTCTGTTCCCCGAATCAGTGCTTCCTTTTGTCCTTCCATGCAGTTTCGCACAACTGCACCCTCCAAGCCCTAGCAGTACGCGAGGGGCAGAGGACGAGCGTCTCGCCCGGCTGTTCCCCCCACCAGGCACACGTGACTGCCCAGTCCACCCCACGTGCCCCTTTTAAGCAATCCCAGCAGCCTTTCCTTGTGGCGGAGTTGCTGCATTTGTCCCTGCGGGAGCACTTGAGCTTCCTCTTCCTGTTTTTAGGGGAGGGTTCCGGACAGGGACCCTGTCACCCTTATAAGGGCATTCGGATGCTATTCCTTGGCCTAAGCTGAGAGGCTGGCCAAGGATCCCAGATGGTCCGAGCGCCCACAGGGGCTCACATCCCCTCTTGCTGCCTTTGTGCCTCTGCAAAGAGTCATGCACCCTCTCCTCCAGGATGCATTCTCCACACGTCTGCCCTAAAGCAGCACCTCTCTGAGGCTGCAGGCACCCAGGTCCCACCTGTCCAGGTGCGCCTTCCCACCACCTGTCCCACTGAGACGAGGCTCACCTTCATCCTCTCCATCCCAGCCTCAATCCGCAGCTGCTCCACCATCTTCCGGGCCTGAGCGATGTTGTTAGTGGTGGACATGGTTGGCCATCAGCTCCAGGACCGTCCCGTCCCTAGAAAGCTGGGAGAGGAGAGGAGAGGAGAGAGAGAGTGGGCCTCCCTTTTGCAGCAAGGCCGCCTTTGCCCTGCTTCTCACTCCTCTCACCCGGGGCTATTTCTGCAGGTCTACCAGCAGCCTCGTGGACAGCCGGCTTGGCACCAGCACGGGACTCGGCAAAGGAGCCCGGGGTGCGGAGCGTGAGGGCTCCCTGGCCATCTAGGAGGAGGCCCCGGTTTGATGCCCAGCCTCTCCTGGACAGAGGGCCAAGAAAGGCCAAGCCAGCAGGTGGCCGCGGCCAAAAGGGCATCCCTCAGTGCTCCCAGGCAGGGGAAGTGACCCTCCTCTTGGAGCCGGTGCTGCCTTTTGGGAATGGCAGCAGAGGTGCACGGTCCCAGCAGCAGAGGGATTCTGTCCCTCTCAGTCTTGATCTCAACAGCGCCCGACAGCTGGGGGCCTCTGCGGCAGCTGCTTGGGCTCCTGGACATCCAGGATTGTCCTGCTCTGCCTATTGCAAGAGCTGAAGCTGCCGCCCACCCACAGAATCCTTTCCTTTTCCCTCCCTGTCCCTTGTTCCTTGTATGTCATGCCATTCTTTAGATTTTAAGCCTGCAGTCAGGGAGTGTCTGGCTTTACTGACTGCATGCAATCCTCTCCGAGAGCCTTTTTGGGGCAAGGCGCTGAGAGGCAGGATAACAATACTTTACATAAATCAACTGGGAAGGAATACATGGCCACCAGAGTTGCACAAAGGTGAACAAAGAACTCAGTGTAGCTCCAGAGTCTATGTTTTGATGCAAAGGAACAAACACTGTCTGACCCCCAGACAGAGTGTTAGGAATGAAATCCCAGCAGTGACGATACGGAGGCAAAGTACCAAGCAGTGCAGTTTAAAGCGTTCTTGCAGGAGCGGGCGCCCACCTCACAGGCAGCGCGCCGTTCACACACACAACATTCACCTTTTCCCTTTCCCCGGCTCGCAGGCCCTTCCTCTTTTCCCCCACTGGCTGGGCTACTCAGAGGGCACAGTCTTCTCCGTCCGCCTCCGTCATACCACCCCTCGGTATGCTCCCCCTCCCGCTCATGCGTCCCATGTTCATGCTGATGAGCCCGTTACCTATGCGAGGGGTGGCAGTTACTATTCATGCGCCTATTAAGCCTGCGCAGTTCCTTCTAAGAGTTCAACAGGTCGGCTTGGCCTTGGAGCCTCTCACCTGATGCCCACTCATTTCCCAAATCTTGTGGGAGGATGAGATAGGACGAGCAGGCCTTCCTCCAGGCTCCTTACCGCCAGTTGTAAGAGGCCATCAATTTCCTGCTCCCTTCGCAAAAGGTGATGGTTTTGCCATTGCCCCTGTTGGGAAAATGTGGACGAATCCTGTCAGGAATGCATTACTCCTGTGTGCCTTTGCACTGTGGGATCAATCCTGCACTCCTTCTCAAACCAAGCAGTCACTGTTTCAAATGGCCTTCCTGCCCCGCTCCTTTCTCTCACCTTTAGCTGTGGGCTGCAGTGCACAGGCCATTCAGTCCGAATATACCCTGCAGATAGCCATTGTTGGAAGTATCTGCCTAGCCCAGGGCTCCATGTGCCCTGGTCACTCAGACTGTCTAGAGTCTAGATAGGGGTCTGAGCTTATCATGCACAGTTTCAGCAGCTTGGATTTGCGTGTCTGAGCAGAGCTGGAGATGGGTTCGAGCTACTGAACTAAAGTGTCAGTCCAGGCAATCAGAAACATTGCAATCTCATTGCCACTGTGTGATTGACTGGCCTTCCTTTATCTGTTCTGCATGTGGCGACCGCGGAACCTGATTGCAGTCCCTGCATTCTGTCACCAATTGCCCTGTACCTGTACGTGACCGTGACCGGGAGGGTATAAAATACCCTGTAGTTGCATTGAGGCTTGGCAGCGAGTTCACCTCTGCCTGCCCGGTAATGCATTATCGTGAGAGTCGACCACGGGAACCTGGGCCAAACCATGAAGCCACAGATGGTCTGGACGCTCGATCTTTCCCACGAACCCGAGTTTTATTTCCTCCTCACAAATTGAAATTCCGGGATTTTCTGACACCCCACCCTCACCTCACTTGTGTTCTTCAGGGCTTTGATGTAAGAAGCACTATTTCCTTAGTCACAACTCTCTACATGGTTCTGTCCTCAGGCCCTTTATTTCATCCTGGCTTCAATCTCCACCTTCCTACTTAGTAACAGTAATTTTCCATTTCTCACAAGAGGGTCCTAAGAGCCTCGGGAGAGCCCTGGGAGCGGATCAGGCTGAGGAACTACTTAGCTCATCATCTTGCTCACACAGTGCAGCACACAGGAATTCCACACGCAGGACAGGAGGTCAATATACCCCTTCCCGAGCACATGGAGTCCTCGGAACCAGCAGCCATAGCTAGCCTCCCCCATGCCGTGAAATCCCAAGCAGGTTTAACCAGGGGCAAGCCCCTCTATGGTCTGTGCTGCTTTTTCCCAGGAGGGGTGTTGCCAGGCCCTTAAAATGCCCCCCCCCCAACACACATCTGCAAATGCTTGTTTATAACCAGCCACTCAAACTTGGAAACAACTACAAGGACTTGTTTAAATGCCACAGGAGATAAAACCAGACAAATCATTGTTCACCCAAACTATCTCAGATAAAACAACCCTTCCATTAATTTGCAGGCTATCCGCCCCTGATCATTCCATGCCAGTGGGAAAAGGTCTTTTCTAAGCTTCATTGCCGCTTCAAGGGGAACTGCAGCATATGCAAAAGGACGGGGAAATCCTGCTCCTCATGAAGCTGAGGACAAGCAGCTGCTGTTGGCACCAGCAGGCACGCAAGGGCCCAAATCCCACAGGCTTCAGGCTGAGTGACATGCCTGCGTTTGGGCTGGCGCAACGGATCACGGGCTTGCCCTGGTCTGCCACCCTTGCCTGAAGACCATCCTCTCTGGGGCTAAATGTGAGGATTTGAGGCACTTGGATATGGGGACACGGCAGCCGCCATGGGAGGAAACGTGGAGGGGAGCAGAAGGGCGGGAGAAGCATTAACCTCTCACTGCAAGCTTTGAACAGCCGACCTCTCTCTTACAAGTCTGCATTTCCTCCAGGCATTCCTTGGAGTCTTAAAAAGGAAAAAAGCACACAGGGTTGGAGGAGAAGCTGAGGGGCACTTTGGATTTCCAGATTCCCCCTTGGGCATGTGGCTGGAATGCCCTTGGGAGGGGCGGCCAGCACAGAAGTGGATTTCCGCAGCACAGGGAGAGCTGGGCACGTCCCCATCCCAGGGCCCTCCTGCCTGCTGCTGCGCTGCCCTCTGGAGCCCCTCCTAGTGCAACACGTGCTGCTTATGTGGCACTCACAGCCACATGGTTGAGTGGATCCTCCATGATTCAAGGCAGTCCACCTCAGAAGGCAAGGCTCAGGAAAGTGGCAATGGTGGGGGAGGGGCAGGGAAGCTGGCTAGTCCCAGGCGTGACCCACAGCTACCTCTCCAGGTGGGGCAAGGAAAGGAAACATGCACAAAACCCTGGAGAGCTGCCACCTGGGGCTCCTTAGGTTCACATGAAGCGCCGTGCTTAAAATTCATAAACACGAGCGACTGCTGGGGGACAACCAGACAGCACCCACTGCAGGGGTCCCTCAAGCCTTTTGGGCTGGTGAGCACATTGGGAATTCTGAGACTGCCCTGGGTGCACTCACAAAACATCTGCCATTCTCCTCCATAAAGCTGTAAGGTTCTAGTCCTCAGGGCCCAAACCAAGGGCTGATTGGAAATCAGAATCTCCTAGTGAGTCAGGGGGCACAACTGTTCAACTCACGTTAGTCCAGGCTGACTAGCACCAGCGACCCAGAGCTCAGAGCACTGCCTTTTCTGTGCCAAGGGCTGACCCCGGGACTTATGCATGCAGAACAAGGCCCCGGCCCTCAAGCTGCTTGCTGTTCCTGACAAACGCTGGCAACACAAAACAGTCCCAGCATGGTTTTCTGCCTGAGCACGTTCACCTGGAAGAAGAGCCCCTCCAGCAAACGTGAGGCTTGCCTTGGAGCAAGTAGAGTGAGGACTGGGCCCACTGATTGGCTGGGGATGCTTCATCAGCAGCCCTCACTGCCACCTGTTCCCCTTCCTGCTGCGGCATAAAATGGCCACCAGTGCTGCAGTCGTCCTTCAGTAAGTGTGCACGCCTTGGTGAGGGAAGATTTGGGGATTGCTCAAGATGGAGCCACAGCCAGGTGATTTCTCAAAAATCTGGGCTTGTTCAGTCCCCTATTAGGTACACTGCCGGGCAATATTACTGAGATGTAGGTGCAACTGGGCTAGGTGTAGCAAAGCCTTTTAAAGGGTGGTTCTCTGGGATGAGGAATTTTTTGTGTGACCTGCTTGCTGCCTTCCTCCAAGAAGCCCATGGTGGCTTATATGATTCTTCTCCTCGTTTTAACCCTGAGGGTAAGCTGAGGGACTGGCCAAAAACCACTGAGTGAGCTTTGCTGCCTAGTGGGAACTTGAACCCAGGTCTCCTCTAACCACTGCACTCCACTGCTGGTCTTTTCAAAGCCATGTGAAGGGCCTTCATCCCTCCAGGCTTGTTTCATATCTTTGCATTGTTTTGCTTTGCTACTGCTTTGCCCTCCCTTGAATTATGTGCCGGTTTTGTCATTGTATGTTGTTTGCCCCTGTGTTTTTAGTTTTTTTCTTTCTTCTTCCAGAGACCTCTGTCATTTAGCAGTTTAACAGTGTAGGTAAAATGACTGGTTTCCAGGCTGGTTTCTAACCAGCACCTGATGGAATATCTGCAATCTGTCTTGGTAGATTCCAGAAACCTTTGTCCGCCTACCATTCAGCCCTGAAGAAGCATTTCTGATGTGTATTCCTAAAAGGGAGTTTCTTAGCCTGCAAATATTTATTTGGGACTAGGATCACATTGACCTAGTTCACACATAACGACAACCCAGAATACAAGTTGAATCATAGCTTTTTCTGGAATTCTGAGCTGTTATTACATGTGAACCCTGCACTATGGTACAACAATGGGTTGCTCATGAGGAACAACCAAAAAAGAGAACCCATGTTTTGTACTTGAGTTGCAAACTCTACCTTGTTTCTGGCTAGTAACCCAGTTAAACCATAGCACAGGGTTCACGTGTTCTGGCAACCGAGGGTACAGAGACAACCGAGCCTCAAGCCATACTCTGGGTCATTGTTACATGCAAACATTGCCCTATGGCTTAACTACGGGTTGTCAACCATACCAGCCAAGGATGCGGACCCAGACTCTGGCTTGGGCCGTGATTCAACCTGAGATTCAATAGCAGCCCATACTCAACCTGTGCTTTGGGTTATCATTTTGTGTGAAGTGGTTCAGTAACTCCAACGGAGTTTATTCCCAGGGAAGGGTACAGGGAATGGCTCCAAGGGCTTGAGGGAAGCCCAACAGGCCTTCAGTCCGCCTGTTGCACAGGCGATGGACTGCAGGGCTCGGTCCTTCATGGGTTGTGAGAGGGGTTTGTGTGGCAGTTGCAAAAAGCCGTGTTTCGTGATGGACCTGCCCTTCCCACCTTCCAGGAGAGGCTAGCCCTTTGGTGATCAGGCCTAGAAGGGTCCGCAACCCTCCCATACTGACCATGGTGAAGGAAGCAGTGCGGTTGCTCCACGAGAAGAAGGGCACTTCGGTCGTTGCCATCAGGCGCTACATCCGCCACACTTATCCGAGCGTTGACCCAATCCGGCTCAAGTACTACTTGAAGCGGGCCCTGATAAAAGGGTTGAACTCGGGCGTCCTGGTCCGGCCTCCCCACTCTTCTGCCCAGGGAGCCACGGGCAGGTTCAAGGTACGACAGGGCAGCCTCCCTGGAAAGCTGCAGCTGCCAGCCAGTGCCCGCAGCACTGGGGGAGGCGGGCCAAGGATCTGAAGCGGCATCAGGCTTCTGATCCTCATAAGTGGCCCTCCTTAAAAAGCAGATTTGGCAGTGCTGGTAGCAACTGGGTCCTGGGTTGGCGTGAAATCTCTCTAAGGAGCTCTTAAAGGTGGAAGGGAGGGATGGGCTGGACTGAAAGACTCTGAGTCCTGAAACATCTGCTACAGCCCCGATATCCCAATACTGTATGTGCAGCTAGCAGCAGGGAAAGCAAAACAACAAAAGGTGCATGAGGAAGAGCCCATGGAAGGAGAAGCTGCACCCGGTAACCAGAAGAAGGATGTGAAGAAACCGAAAGTCAAGCCTCCCGAGGAGGGCAAGACAGGGGACAAAGGAAAAGCCAAGCCGAAGCCGAGAGCAAAAGGTAAGCGGCAGTGTGAGGCCTCCTCCTCCAGGGTTGACTCTTGATAGTTTGCTAAGGAGAAAACAGCCAGGCCCCGTCCACAAGGAGGGCAGAGATGAGGGGAGTGATGGGTGACACCTGGGCCAACCTGGAGCTCTGCATGGAGCTGGGTTTCTCCACCTCCCGGGCCGTGCCTGTGGTCAGCTCTGCCCAGAGTTGCCAAAGAGGGGCAGGGTGTGCGCAGGGGCCCGAAGCAGGGCCAAAGGACTTGGCCCACCATTCCGAGGCCAGGCCCCAGAGACTTCCTCCTGGACTTCGCCCTGCTGACTGCCAGTGACCTTCCTTTCCCTTCCAGTAGGAGACAGTGCTGAGGAAAAGGAGGCACCCAGCGAGCAGCCCAAGGCCAGCACTAGCAAAGTAAGTTCTGGGCCACAGCAAAGATTTTCTCACGTGGGGGGTTGCCACAACTGCCTGCTGGCTCCTAGAGAGGCTCACAACTGCCTGCTGGCTGGGAAATAGTGGGGGTTGCAGGCATTTGCTCCTTTGTGCTCAGCCAACTTTCCTGTGCAGCTGATTATTTCCAGTGCAAATGCAAAGCGTGGCATTCCTCTCTGGCGACCTTCATGTTCATTTCTTCCCCTTCTCCGTCCAGTTCTGGGCAGGCTCCCCATTCCATAGTTTTAGGCTGCGATCCTGTACCCAATTCCCCTGGAGTAAGGTGCATTGAACACAACAGGTGCATCTACAGAGACCTGCCTGCCATTGCAGCACAAATCTTAGCTCCACTCTTGGAAAGTAGAAGTCCCTCTCTTGCTCTCCATTTCTCCTGCTAGTGCTTTTAACACTGCCAATCCATTCCCGCATTCCTCAATGACCATGACTTATGAGAAGTCATGTATAGGACTGTGATCGAAGCAGTTTTTAAAGTTGTGTTTTTACATTGTTGCAGGTTTTAACATGCACCTTGGAGGTCCTGTTTGAGCCTAAAATATTACTCAATATACTTACAGACTAACCCAATCGCAGAACAGTTGAGTTGGAAGGGGCCTTCCTGATTTTATTTCTACATTTCCGTCCTCGCTGTCTGGACTCTTCTTTTGTCACCCTGCCTTCCTTTCACCTCCTACGCATACCCTCCCTGGTTTTCAGGTGAACCCAAGGTTTTTGTGGAGCCATATTGGTTTCTTCTCTTCTCTTGTCTTCTGTCTCTTGTTTTTGTGGGAACTGTTTGTAATTGAGCCTTTACCATTTCCTTTTTGAAAAAGTCCCGCTCACCCTGGACTCTTTTTCCATAGGAGCACTTGCCAGGGGGGTCACACAGTTACTTTTGCATAGGGTCACTTACTTATCCCTGCCCCAAGTTTATTAAAATCAGCTTTCCCAAATCCAGACTATGTGTATTTTTGCTTCCTTCAAAATCAAGAGCTCAAATATGTTGCGGTCACTTTCCTCCAGGGCTCCGGTAACATTCACATTATCCACTAAGTCATCACTATTGGCCAGTGTTAAGTTGAGGAAAGCGGATCCTTCAGTTTCCTTTTTTGCTTTCTTGGAGAATGTCTTGGAGGGGCCACTCGCAGCAGAGTTGGTCTCCCAACAGTTACCCAGGTAGTTGAAGTCCCCCATTACTATCACATCACACTTGCTTGCAATTTGGGCAATTTGCTTAACAAACGTTTGATCCTCATCTTCTCCTTGACTGGGTGGTCAGGAGTACATGCCAGTTATGATGTTCCTTTTATTCCTTGTCACATTTATTTTGACCCAGATGATCTTGTTGTTGCTCCCAGGCTCAGTTCCCTGTATTTCTGTGCAGGGATAACTTATAATGCATTTAGTGCAACTGCTCCTCCTCTGCTATTTCTTCTGTTCTTCTTGAACAGGTTCTATCCTTCAGTTGCCACATTCCAGCCACGGGGAGTCGTCTTACCAGGTGTAGTCAAACCTACCAAGTCGTATTTGACTTTGTGTATTAAGAGTTCAAGTTCATCTTGTTTGTTTCAAAAACTCTGGGCATTAGTGTGTAAACACTTGAGCCCATGTGCTTTATGGTCTGGCTGCTTTCTGTGTGTCTTGAGAGGACAATTTTGGGACACCACTAGAATTCTTTTCTCTGTTACGGTGCAATAAGCCTTCGTCTGCTGCTTCTTCATCTGGAGTGGAGCACGTAATTTCCAGCTCTGGTGAGGTGGACAATATTGCTAAGCAAGCCAGCCAGCAGAATTGCAGCTCCTGGGGGCTACTTCAGCAAGTGTTGAGCTGATTGTGACCTCTTTTTCTGCAGGATTCCACCCAGGCTACGGTGAAACCAAAGGAAAAGTCCTCCAAGGAGGGAGCTCCTGCGAAGCTGAGTGCTCCAGGGACCTCCCAGGCCAAAGCGACTGCTGCCCCCAAGAAAGCTGCTGCCAAGGGAGCCAAGAAGGCAAGAAAGGGCCACGGTCCTGACCAGCCAGAGAGCAAGGACCAAGCCGAGACACCAGTGGCTAAGAAAGCCAAAGTGCCTGTGGCAGTGAAGAGGGCCAAAGCCAGAGCAGAGTCAAGCACAGCCAAGGCTGGTGAGGGGCCACCAAAGCCAGAAGGAAAGGAGGAGACACTCAAAGGCAAGGCGATGAGAAAGGCTACCAAGAAGTAGCCGGAGGGCTTGTGCAGGGAGGCCTGGCCTCCAGGTGCGGCGATGATTGGTGAGGGCAGGGGGCAACCCAAATGGCTGCACATAGCTAAGGAGCTGCCCCCTCACTGCCAAAGGGGTGCAGACCCCCCCCCCATTGCAGGATCACCTTTACCTGCTGAGCAAGACCCACTGCCATCTCAGTTTTAATTCAGTTTTTAAAGGTCTTCTCATTTTTCTAATAAAGGTAATGTTCAGCAGACAATGAAGAGAGTGTCTTGACTTGGGGCTGCTGGGCAGATGAAACTGCTGAGGCTTGGAATAAAGATGTGGGCCCTACTGAAGGGATGGAGAGCCCCCAGAACCTCCAAGCTGGGAGCCAAATGTGACCCTTCCAGGCAGGGCAAGCTGCGCATCTTTGCGCATTCCCTTTGTGTTTGCCTCAAGCACTTCGCAGCTTGGGAAGGCAGCCTGGAGAACTGTCACCAGTCTGCGCAGGCTCCATTTAGCTAAATGGACTCAGTATAAAGCCTTGCTTCCTATGTACCTGTTTAAATCAATCCTTTCTTCAGCGGCATGAGGATTGGAGAGTTGCTTTACTTTTAGACACAGGGCTGCAGTTCAGCGAGAGAGCCCCCCGATTTTGCATCCTGGTCAGTTCCCAGCAGCTCCAGGCAGGGCTGGGAGATGCATGACTGAACCCTGTGGAGTGTTCACCACCTCCGTCAGCAGAGACAACCCTGGCCCAGGCAGAGCCTTTGGCCTGCGTTGTGGCAAGACAGGGCCTGACACTCCTAAAAGTTGGGAAGATCCTTTGTGCATTGCTGAGCTGCTTCCTCAACCTCCAGCCATCTTCAGCTAAGCACACACAGAAACATAGAAACAAAGAGTCAGAATGGGCCTCCCGGACCATCTAGTCTGACCCCTGGCTCCGCTCATGCAATCCCCAACATGTGGTCGTTCAGTCCAAACACAACTCTCTGCTGATGATTTGGCTAGCAACTGGAGGACTTGGGACAGCACGTTCATGTCCTCCTAGATCAGTGGTCTTCAAATTGAAGCTACTCAAAGAACCATTCTCCATGTGAAAAAACAGCAAGGAACCCATTAATAAACCCATTTCTTGTAATGCGTTTTATTTGAATGAAATGTTAATGTTGCAGTAATACATTTCATACAATATAAACTAAAAATGTATTAAGCCCATTCATTACTTAGTAACTAATACTAAATTTACTAAATACATGCTAAATTTTAGTATACCATCACTAACAATATGAAAAAATATAGTTTAATTACTTGGATGAATATACAGTAGAGGTGACAAATAGATTTAAGGAATTAAATCTGATAGAGTGCCTGAAGAACTATGGACGGAGGTTCGCAACATTGTACAAGAGGCAGCAACTAAAACCATCCCAAAGAAAAAGGCAAGAAAGCAAAATGGCTGTCTGAGGAAGCTTTACAAATAGCTGAGGAAAGAAGGGAAGCGAAAGGCAAGGGAGAAAGAGAAAGATACAAACAATTGAATGCAGAATTCCAGAGAACAGCTAGAAGAGATAAGAATGCCTTCCTAAATGAACAGTGCAAAGAAATAGAAGAAAACAATAGAATAGGGAGGACCAGAGATCTCTTCAAGAAAATTAGAGATATGAAGGGAACATTTCATGCAAAGATGGGCATGATAAAGGACCAAAATGGCAGGGACCTAACAGGCAGAAGACATTAAGAAGAGGTGGCAAGATTACACAGAAGAACTATACAAGAAAGAGCTTAACATCCCTGATAACCACGATGGGGTGGTCACTGACCTCGAGCCAGACATCCTGGAATGTGAAGTCAAATGGGCCTTAGGAAGTCTGAGCAACAACAAAGCTAGTGGAGGTGACAGCATTCCAGCTGAGCTATTCAAAATCCTGAAAGACGATGCAGTAAAAGTGCTACACTCAATATGCCAGCAAATTTGGAAAACTCAACAGTGGCCACAGGATTGGAAAAGGTCAGTTTACATTCCAATCCCAAAGAAGGGCAATGCCAAGAATGTTCAAACTACCGCACCATTGCACTCATTTCACATGCTAGCAAAGTGATGCTCAAAATCCTACAAGCTAGGCTCCAGCAGTATGTGGACCGAGAACTACCAGAAACCCAGGCAGGATTTCGAAGAGGGAGAGGAACTAGAGATCAAATTGCCAACATACGCTGGATCATGGAGAAAGCCAGGGAGTTCCAGAAAAAGATCTACTTCTGCTTCATTGACTACGCTAAAGCCTTTGATTGTGTGGATCACAACAAATTGTGGCAAGTTCTTAAAGAGATGGGAGTACCAGACCATCTTATTTGTCTCTTGAGAAACCTATATGCAGGTCAAGAAGCAACAGTGAGAACCGGACACGGAACCACTGATTGGTTCAAAATTGAGAAAGGAGTTTGGCAAGGCTGTATACTGTCACCCTGCCTATTTTACTTATATGCAGAGCACATCATGAGAAAGGCAGGGCTAGATGAATCACCAGTTGGAATCAAGATTGCTGGGAGAAATATCAACAACCTCAGATATGCAGATGATCCCACTCTCATGGCAGAAAGTGAAGAGGAACTAAAGAGCCTCTTGATGCGGGTGAAGGAGGAGAGTGCAAAAGTTGGCTTGAAACTCAACATTAAGAAAACTAAGATCATGGCATCTGGTCCTCTCACTTCCTGGCAAATAGATGGGGAAGAAATGGAGGTAGTGACAGATTTTATTTTCCTGGGCTCCAAGATCACCGCAGACGGGGACTGCAGCCAAGAAATTAAAAGACGCTTGCTTCTGGGGAGGAAAGCTATGGCAAATCTAGATAGCATACTGAAAAGCAGAGACATCACCCTGCCAACAAAAGTGCGTATAGTCAAGGCGATGGTTTTCCCAGTTGCAATGTATGGCTGTGAAAGCTGCACCATAAGGAAGGCCGAGCGCAAAAGGATTGAGGCCTTTGAGTTGTGGTGCTGGAGAAGACTCCTGCGAGTCCCTTGGACCGCAAGGCGATCAAACCGGTCAGTCCTAGAGGAGATCAACCCTGACTGCTCTTTAGAAGGCCAGATAGTGAAGATGAAACTCAAATACTTTGGCCACCAAATGAGAAGGAAGGACTCCCTGGAGAAGAGTCTAATGCTGGGAACAATAGATGGCAAAAGAAGAAGGGGACGGCAGAGGATGAGGTGGCTGGATGGAGTCACTGAGGCGGTTGGTGTGAGCTTGAGTGGACTCCGGGGGATGGTGGAGGACAGGAGGGCCTGGAGGAATGTTGTCCATGGGGTCGCGATGGGTCGGACTCGACTTCGTGACTAACAACAACAACAACAACAATTACTTGGATGTGCTTGTGTTTTGCCACAGAAAGCTCTTACAATTTCATTGTAATAAGAGTAACTCGCATGTTGAATCCCTGGGTGATTCTCGCAGAACCCTGGGGGTCCAGGGAATGCAGTTTGAATACCGTGTTTTTAGATTGTTGCGGAAGCAGAATGCTGCTGCTTCCTCACCAGCTGGCCTCTTGCTTTTAGTCGAGGAGGAAAGCCAAGAGCATTTCTGTCTGGACACTTGCTCTGAGCCAGGATGGGTGCATATTTTGGCTTTCCCTTTTTGTTCCAACCAAGGTAGAGGCTTGTGGTCACATTTATTCAGCTCTGGGTGAGCCTGTGACGAGTCGGGGATGGAAGAGGCAGCCTTGCCTGCTCACTCGGGACAGGGTGAGTCAGCTGCCCCAGTTCCAAGCTCCCGACGGCAACCGCACGGGCCTTTGCTGCGATCAAGGGGACTTCTCCCTTGTTCTTCACAAGCTGGCCACAGAAGTGCAAGGGGGGAGCGGGGGAAGGCGGTCCTGGCTCCTAAATTCTGGATCTTCCATGCAGCTTTGCAGACTAGTCCGACTCTGAGCAGCTGAAGGCAGGGCGTTTCTCCTGGCCTTTGCTCATTAGTTCTCTTAAAGCTGGCTTGTGCAAGCTGGGCGCTCTCAAAGCTCACTGGGCTACAACTCTCACAAGCAGCTGACTGGGGCATGCCAGAAATTTATTTATTTATTTTTATTTTGTTTAGTAAAAGCTTTTACATACCGTCCACTACAAGCGCCTTGGGATGGCTTTACAATAATAGCAAGACAAAAATAAAACTTAAAATAAAATAGTACAGTATCTAATTGGAAATCGCAATCCAGCACTCCTGCAGGGCACCAGGTTGGGGAAACCTGCTTTAAATTTTCCTTCTTTCCAATTCTGATGCAAATGAAGAGTAATGAAAGCTCTGGGGGAGGGGGCAGAGATTGTGCCAGTTCCCAAATTTCCAGCACATGGCAAATGAGGAAAGCAACTCAGTTGCTTTAAAAAATTTAGCAAACCGTGTTTCGGATCAAGGCAGGCCCCTCTTGTCCGCTCCTTATGTGGCTGTGTTTTTATGACTGGTAAGCTTGCGTGGGATACTCCATGTCAACAAGGATCTCATTGCCTGCTTACAACAGTTCACACCATCCCGTTCCAGTGTTTTTCCCCTAGCCATCTCTGATATTGGCTGGAAGGAGGGCCTGATTCTGCAATGGGTCAGTGGTGCGACAGCCCAGGGCCTGCAGGGGCACAGCACCCCAGCAGTTTTGCTCACAGGGACGCCTCAGCATGGGCTGAACTGCAATCCTCAGGAACGAATTTCCCAGCAACAATGAATTGCCTGAGCTGTAGCTGTTTCGGGATGGCTTGGTCTGGAATGGGCCAGTACAGCTCATACACCTGACGGAAAACCTGAATGAATCTGTTGATATGGATCCACCTGGATGTTTGCCTCTCCAGGGGGAAGCAGCTCCAGGGACTGCAGCAACCAGATTCTGCACCCCTGGACAGAGTTAGGAGATGTGCAGCCTTGCGGCACAGAAGCGCCTTGACCAAGGGAAGCAATTCACTCCTTAAATATGAACTCTAGCCTTGCAAGGAGAGCAAGGAAGGCATTTTTAGCACAGGTTTGGTGGTTGCAGGGTGCCCAAATGGCGGGTGTTTCCCCTCTGCGAGCTGCCTTCAATCCACCCGCCAAAGCCATCCTCCTGGCACTGAAGCCACTTTGCAAGGCAGACTTGTAGCCATGCATGCAAGACGGAAACCGATTTACGAGGGGCATTCATTGTATTCTCGGTATCAGCACGAAGAAAAAGGAATAATAAATTAAAATAATTTTTATTTTTCAATGTAATCCCCCATAACTGCAATACACTTATTACATCTAGAAATTAACTTTTCAATTCCCTGTAAAAAATACCCTTCCTCCTTGTCTAAAAAATGTGCGTTAATTGCCACCTTGAGCTCTTCACCGTCGGAAAATCGCTTTCCACGAAGATCTTTTTTTAAATTCGGGAATAGGTAGTAGTCACTGGGGGCCAGGTCCGGGCTATAGGGTGGGTGGTTTATTTCTTCGAAACCACAGTCTCGCACAGCAGCCTTCGAAACGCGCGCCGTGTGAACAGGCGCGTTGTCGTGAAGAAGCAACACACCTGCGGTCAGTTTTCCCCGCCTCTTTTCTTTAATTGCGTCTCTTAAATTACACAGAGTGGCTGCATAAGATTGCGTTTATGGTTTCACCTTTGAGCAATAAAATCGATCAAAGTACTCAATCAATGAAATTCCGTTTGTGTCCCAAAACACTGTGGCCGTGATTTTTCCGGCCGATGGAGTGACTTTGGATTTCTTCGGAGGGTCAGCACCTTTTTTATGCCACTGCATGGACTCCTGCGTACTTTCAGGGTCATAGTGATGAACCCAAGTTTCATCTCCAGGAACAATCCGGTCGAAAATACTCGATGGAGCTTCACCACAGAGCTCTAAAAACTCCCCGCAGCACTCGACTCGCACTTGTTTCGGAGGCGCCATGAGCATTCGCGGCACCCGTCTTGCACAGACCTTGGAAAGGTTAAGATGGTCATGAAAAATAGTAAATATGGTACCAGCGGATAGGTTTGTCATCCCTGCTAACATTTTGATTTGTAATGCGCTCTACTGTAATGCGCTCTACGTGGGGCTGCCCTTGAAGACGGTCCGGATACTTCAACTGGTGCAAAACAGAGCTGCCAGGGTGCTGACGGGGACTGGGCGTGGTTCTCATATCACCCCAGTCCTCCGTCAGCTCCACTGGCTCCCCATTGAAGTCCGGGCCCAATTCAAGGTGCTGGTCATGACCTACAAAGCCCTGAACGGCTTAGGACCTGGATACCTGAAGGAGCGCCTGCGACCATATATGCCCTCCCGCCCCCTGAGATCGGCAGCTGATGCTCTCCTCCGGGAACGCTCTGTGAGAGAGATAAGGAGGGTGAGTACCCGGAGGAGGGCCTTCTCGGCGGTGGCGCCCCATCTGTGGAATGCGCTCCCCAGAGAGGCTCGCCTGGCGCCGTCGTTATTTGCTTTTCGGCGCCAGGCGAAGACCTTTTTATTTACGCAATATTTTAAATGTTTATTTATTTATTTATATTGAGATGTTTTTAATTTAGACCTGGAGATGGGCCAGTTTTTAATGTTGTGTTGTTAAGTTCGTGTTTTTAGGATTTGGAAATTTTAATGTTTAAAATTGTTATTGCTATTGTTGTGAGCCGCCCCGAGGCTTGTGGCAAGGGGCGGCCTATAAATTTCCAAATAAATAAATAAATAAATAAATAAATTTGTATTCGGGCATCTTCCAATACAAGTTTCTCCATTTTTTTCGCATTTTCTTTCGTAGTGGCAGTAACCGGCCCGCCCGAGCGAGGGTCGTCTTCAATGCTTTCTCCGCCCCTTTTAAATTCACTTGACCACTTTTGAACAGTAGACAATGAAGGTGCAGAGTCCTGGTAAACGGCCACCATCTCTTCGTGAATGATTTTTTGACTTTTTCCTTCTTTTGTAAGGAACGTAATCACAGCGCGGTGCTCGATTTCCTTCAACATTGTCGCGTCAGTCGTCATGGTCGTCTTTCACTGAGGATTGCTAGGGAACTAAGGATCACACTTATTTGAGATTTTGCATGTATACCCTCAGATAGTGTCATTGGCTAATGAAATAAGTAAATTACCCACATCAGTAGCAAATCAACCCGGTACCGAGAATACATTGAACGCCCCTCTTAGGGATGCATGTACTACCCAGGGCAGGGGCTTGCCTGCAGCTGGCGATGCAGCTGGAACTGTGGACACATGCTTGCTTCTGCCACACAATCTGAGCTGGCACCCTGGCACAGACCTTTTTAATATCGCTTTCCTGGGAGCAGAAAGTGGTGCTTTTCTTCTGAGGGTTTTTGCATTCCCCTCTCCACACAACACATTGTTCTGCACCAGACATACTTGGTAGAGGTATTTTACTGCGTATGTTTTAAGTACAGTATATTTTTAAATGCAGCTCTGTGGTGCAAAGGAAAAAAAGGACGAACTGAATCCCTCTTCAACAGTCAAGCTACAGTTGCAGGAAGTGTGAAAGCAGAGTGGAGCCGGCTTTGTTTTCCCCAGACAAGCTGAAAGGCTCTGGAAAGACATGAGGTCATCTCTGAAAGGAGCAAGGGCGGAGAGAGCTAGACCATGGGCCCTCAAACTATGGCCTGGGGGCTGGATCCGGCCCGCCATGCCCATTTGGACCCGCCGTGCCCATGTGCCCGCCACCGCCCACCTCGCCCTGCGCGCGGGGAGGCAGCAGTTTGCTTGCTGGGAGAAAACGATCTCCAAGCAAGCAAGCAAGCCACTGCCTCCTGCGCCCGCCTTGCAGTGTGTGCCCGCCTGTGCCTTGCCCCCGGGCCGGCCCGCCAGCACCGCCTTTCCGGCCCGCGCCCAGCACCGGCACCTTTCAACTGGCCCCCTGGTGGAAAAGTTTGAGGGCCCCTGTGTTAGATGCTGATGTTGGCAAGGCAGGCCTCTTCAGAATACCCTTTTTTCTGATGGTCAGTTGAGAGCTGAATCCCTTTTGTTGCTCCAGACAGTCACCCGAGACCGGAAGGATATGGGATGCAAGAAGGTGCATTTGACCCTTTAGTTCTAGACTGAAAAGTCCAAAGATCTCCTAGGCCGGTCCCAAAGGATTTCTGTGCAGGAGGGCAGCTCTGACACAATGCAGCAAAGTGCTGGGAGTCAGCACCAGGGTCACGTGGGCCATGTTGGGAAAATGTGGACGAATCCTGTCAGGAATGCATTACTCCTGTGTGCCTTTGCACTGTGGGATCAATCCTGCACTCCTTCTCAAACCAAGCAGTCACTGTTTCAAATGGCCTTCCTGCCCCGCTCCTTTCTCTCACCTTTAGCTGTGGGCTGCAGTGCACAGGCCATTCAGTCCGAATATACCCTGCAGATAGCCATTGTTGGAAGTATCTGCCTAGCCCAGGGCTCCATGTGCCCTGGTCACTCAGACTGTCTAGAGTCTAGATAGGGGTCTGAGCTTATCATGCACAGTTTCAGCAGCTTGGATTTGCGTGTCTGAGCAGAGCTGGAGATGGGTTCGAGCTACTGAACTAAAGTGTCAGTCCAGGCAATCAGAAACATTGCAATCTCATTGCCACTGTGTGATTGACTGGCCTTCCTTTAGCTGTTC
Organism: Varanus salvator macromaculatus; assembly: GCA_023646645.1. NCBI lineage: Eukaryota > Metazoa > Chordata > Lepidosauria > Squamata > Varanidae > Varanus > Varanus salvator. The sequence continues at coordinate 500,876 of JAIXND010000715.1, read as the reverse complement.
TGCATGTGGCGACCGCGGAACCTGATTGCAGTCCCTGCATTCTGTCATCAATTGCCCCGTACCTGTGTACCTATAAATGCCCTGCAATGTGTTGAAGCTTTGCAGCAGAGTTCACTCTGCCTGCCCGCTCATGCATGCATTAGCGTGAGAGTCGACCGCGGGAACCTGGGTAATGCAATAGAGCCTCAGATGGTCTGGACGCTTGGTCTTTCCCACGGACCCGAGTTTTATTCCTTCTTCTCAAATTGAGATTCCGGGATTCTGACATTATCTAGCACCAAATTTCTTAGGCTGTAAATTTGCAGATCTCTCTTAGGACGACAACTCTGACAAGAAGGACAAAACCTTTAGCGAGTGCCAACTAAAACAAAAGTCACCAAACAGCAAGGAAGTGGCCATGTTTCAGCCAAGTTCTCCATCTTGCTGGAGCAACTTCCATAAGAAGCTTTAAGTCGGAATCCTGCCAGGTGCTTTCAGTTGGAGTCCTGTGCTGAGAAAAGTTACAATGTTGGGGCTGGTTCACTTAAGAGGGAAAAGGCATATAAGCAACAAGGAAACCAGAAAGGGGTGTATAAAATTAGGCCTCATGCAGAGAAACTGAAGAGGGAAACATTTTTCTGTCTCTTGCCTGACTGAAAACCCAACTGCATTATCCTGTGGTGTCAAGTTTCAAGACAGGCAACATTGGCTTGGGATGAAGGAAGCTCCCGTTCAGCACATGAAGCAACCTCAGTTTGGGGACAGCTGGCTTATGGCATCACAAGACACCCACTTGGGAACAAATGGCCAAGATTTCCCTGATGCAATGTTTCCATGTACCTTGCAAGAAGGAATTGCTCCCCAAAGCATCACAGCACAAAACAGCCCTGGGAAGAAACATGATTCAGTTTGGTCTTGCACTGGCCTTGTCCGCCTTGGTTCATAGTGGACAGGCAATGAGCCACAGGGAGACCACATGGCCACTGGTCAGGGCAAGGGGGGGAGGGGACATCATCAGCCTGCTAATCTGGGAGAACGGAGTGGCACACCAAGCCTCCGTTGTGCATTGTGGCATGGGAGGGGGACATGGGGCTGTGGGACCACAGCCCAGCCCCACTCTCAAAAGACTTTCTAGAACCTGCTTTGTCCCCGGTTCTTCCTTGGTTGTGGAATTCTATGACAAGGTATCGAGGTGGCTGGATGGAGGGGAGCCAGTGGATGTGGTTTCCCTGGATCTCAGCAAGGCCTTTGACAAAGTGCCCCGTGATATCCTGGTGGAGAAACGGAGGAGGTTTGGGATACACCAAAGCACTGTCCGGTGGATTAGGGCAGGGTTGACTGACCGAAGGCAGAAGGTAACCATTTGCGGGGAATCGTCGGGATGGCAGCCAGTGACAAGCGGGGTCCCCCAGGGCTCTGTCCTGGGGCCGATCCTGTTTAATCTTTTCATTAACGACATGGAAGCAGGGGTGAACAGTCTGCTGATCAAATTCGCAGACGACACTAAAACTGGGGCAGTGGCCACAACTGAGGAGCAGGTACTCCGGATCCAGAAGGATCTGGACAGACTCTGGAAGTGGGCAGGAGACAACAGGAAGGCGTTTGATGTGGAGAAAGGCAAGGCCTTGCACTTGGGGCATGGGAATGGGGGTCAGAAGTACAGGTTGGGGGGACAAGTGGCTGGAGAGCAGCACTTGTGAAAGGGACCTTGGGGTGCCGGGCGGCTGCAGGCTGAACATGAGCCAGCAGTGAGACACGGCGGTCAAGAGGGCGAATGCCACCCTTGGTTGCACAGCCAGAAGTGTGGCTTCTAGATCGAGAGAGGGATTACTGCCACTCTACACGACTCTGGTGCGCCCGCAACTGGAGTATTGTGCTCAGTTTTGGGCCCCTCATTACAGAAAGGATATAGCCAGGTTGGAGTCAGGGCAGCTCAGGGCCACAAGGATGGTGCCTGGTTTGCAGGGGAAGCTGTATGAGGCGAGACTGAGGGAACTGGGTCTCTGCAGCCTGGAGAAGGGGAGACTCAGAGGGGATCTGTTGGCGACATGCAGGTATGTGAGGGGGTGTCACACAGAGGTGTAGATGCCAGGAAGCACTTCCTGAACCCCGAGGGTGTGGAATGGGCTCCCACGGGAGGTGGTTGAGGCCCCATCGGTGCGGGTGTTCAGGGACAGGCTGGTCGTGCACATGGTGGGCATGTCGTGAGCGGAGCCGGCTGGAGCTGGGGGTCAGACTAGATGGCCTGGGAGACCCCTTCTGACTTGCTCTGTTTCTATGTTTCCTTGCTGAGGGAGGCCTTCTCTGTCAACAAAGCTACACCATTTGGGAGACTGCCAACTGATGGGATTAAAGGAATGGGTTTAATCTCAGAGGTGAGTGCTGGGAGAGGGGCAGATTTCAATCCCAACAACTCCCTACAACCAAAACCTTGGAGAGCCACTGTTACTTAAATTGCCTCAGAGCCGTGACTTACTTGATTCTGAGTGAAAAGGCCACAGATCAGTGCCAGGGCACATACCTGCATGCCGAAGATTCCAGGGTTCAGCTGCTGCATATGCCCAAGCGTCCCAAGAACCAACTGGGCCAAGCTCTGCAAGAGCTTAGCCGCCTCCACTTCCCCAGAGGTTCATTAAAGCCCTCTTTGCAAACATAAGGGACTGACTTACAATAGGATGAGCCAGCTTCTTGAGAACCACATGGGAAGCTGCTTTTTGCCAGGGCAGACTGCTGGTCTGTATTATTTTCTCAGACTGGTAGCAGCTGTGGGAATGCTGCTTTCCCCAGCAACTGTTGCGCAGAGGTACACTGCCTCGAAGCTGAAGACACTAAGTAGCCACACAGAGGAGGAGTCATTTCTTCCATTTTGGTGGAAGCTCTGTTTGCCTGATCCTTAATGTCTTGGTCAAGCAGGCTGGCAAAGAAACAGTGAGGACAAGCATACCCGCAAGGAGCATCCAGTTCATTGGGACTTGTGTGCAGGCAGACTGAGGACTCACTCTGCTGCTGAGGGCAGAATGGCAGCAACAGAAACTAATTCCACTCAGGGCAGCCTCCCTGAACCTAGGGCCCTGCAACTGTGTGGGACTACAAATTCTAGCCTGACCCAGCCAACCTTAAGGCATGTCTTCTTGTTTTGCTTCAATCACAGAGCTCATAGGACTCTAATAAGGAATCCAGACCATTTTTTTCAACCAGGCAATGGCTGGAATGAGGCTGCATTGAGGACATTCAGACCACAGCCCTGGGCAGTGCTTTGAGTGGAATGCAATACCCCACCCTCCAAAAATACGCTTGCACACCCCATTTGCTAGGAGAGCTGTTCCTGCAGCCTTCCCGTTTTAATGGTCTCTGGGGTGTGCAATAGAATAATGAGGACTAGTAACATTTGCAGCTTCAGAGGCTGTGTTTATACCCTTTCTGATAGAGACAAACTCCTGGTCAAGCAGCTGCTCATTTGATGCCTGCACTTGGAGATAAGCACAGTGAAACACATGACCCAAGGAAGAGAATATATTCCCTATTGTCCCAAAAGCAGATAGATAGCTCAAGGTGAGTGATTCAGAAGGAGAATGCAATACCACAGGCAAGGCCACCCTAAATCCTGTCCTGACCTTTTGCGCAGGTAACTGAAGGTGGGTTGGACCAAGCAGGGCTCATCTAGTCTAGGGGCTGTTCCACACTGCTTGGTTGCCAAGAGCTGCAGATTGAACTTTGGCAAGAGTGATTTCTCCTTTGCTTTGCAGCCTGCTTGGCTGGAAGGGAATGGCAGAAAAAAGCGGGGCAGGCAGACAAGAAGGGACATCCCCTAACAGATTATACCAGAGGGAAGGAGACCCTCAGCAGGAAAAGCTACTGAGAACCTGATTCCTAGTGACTCCAACCGAATGCCTCAGAGAAGACCCCTACCCAGTCTTAGAGGCAACAGAGCACTCCCACCAGCAGCTGGTATCCAGCCATGGGAGGGCTCCACAATGCACCTGGATTGGCAGTCCTTCCAGGAGCCCTCCTCTCTGCATTGGGCTGGAACCGTCAATCAGCCTTTCCAGCAATCAGGTATGTCTTAGGACCATGGCAGGAGGAGCAAGGACACCCCTCCCCAGGCCACTAAGGTGGGGGTGCCCACCTCTTGCGGGAAATTTCTTCCACGGGTGACTGATGCAGCCAGTTAATAACTAGGACCCACTATTACTAGGGCTGTCAGCCACAGGGACTGCCCTGGGGAAGCCAGTACCCACATAGTGGAGCCTGCTAACAGCCTGCTAATGATGCTAAAGGCCAGGCTCATCTGGATGCAGACCACCCAGCGGCCAGTTTGATTGCAGCTAATGAAAAGCAGAGGACTGGAGTAGCCAAATGTTAGCAGTAGCCCTGTGGGGCTCTTCCTTTGAACAGCTCTGCAAGCCCCTGCTGGGTGATGAGGCTTTCTGGGGGCATTTCTGCTTGTGCAGTGGCCTAAGTCCCCTCCCCAATCTACTACTGGATTGGGAAGGGGGATGAGAGCAGCCAGGCTGCATGTGGCTAAAATGGCCAAAGGTTCTTTCTTCTACTACAAAGAATTCATTCCAATGGAGGCCAATACATTTCTTATACATTAAAAGCCCTCCTAGACTAGAAACGTCCCCTTTTCCGCATTTAAGTTTTGTTAATGTTCAGGGAACTGCAGGGGTTGTTTGCTACTGGGCCAGGTTTAAGGTTCCATTTTTGGTGCACAAAGTCTAAACAACTTGGGAGCAGGCTATCAAAAAGCACCTGGTCCTCTAACTGCCTATTTATTTATTTATTTATTTATTAGAAAAATTTCTATGCTGCCCCTTGCCAACTAGCCTCGGGGCGGCTCACAGCAGGTCCCTGCAGGCCTAGGCAGGGATTTCATCACATGAGATGCTCCTAATGGTTTCACCTGGCCCCAGGTCACATTTGGAGTCCTCCTGGAGCATGGCCTTCAGTGTGTTGGCTCCCACTTGGTGGAACTCCCTGCCTCTTGAATCCATTGCTTTGTTCCTGAGACCTGCTGAAGACATAGTTAAAATAGTTTCTGGTTGATCAGGAAAATCTTGTTTATCAGTACAATGATTTAAAATATTTAAATTTGTGTTTGGATTTTTATTTTATTGCTGACCACTTGAGAACCATTGGCCATACTGGCTGGGAATGTTGGAAGTTGTAGTCCAACACATCTGAACAGCAGCAGATTGGAGGAAGCTTTTTCTAACCCTAACCTTTATATAGAAGGAAAAGGAGCCACCAGGAGATCCTCTCGGCCCTCCCTGTGTAGGAAGCACTTCTGTGAACTTACCCTTGCACTTGCTGGAAAATGAAGCCAGGCGGGCACATATCAAGCACTTGGGATGAACAGCCTTTAATATTCTTTGCCGCACCATGGTGTTGAGGATAACTCCCTCCAAACTAAGCAGGAAGATAATAAATACCCCACACAATGGATCCTAGAAAAGACATGAATTTAATTTTTAAAACATGTCTGGCTCTGATGTGGCCCGTAAGCTGACCTCACACACAAGATTTCCCAGACCCACCAAAACCACCATTTGCTTTCATGGGTCACAGAGATGCTGAGAGACTCTTGGCCAACTGTCTGTTCACTGAAAGGTTCTTTCTTTAAAACATTTGTATGCTGCTCAATTGTGCCACAGCACCTCTGGGCGGCTCACAACATGAGATAAAAGCACAATATAAACACAATAAACCATGATACATTAAAAACAATGAAATACAGCAAAACATACAAAAGCTTTGCAAGCTGCATAGATGTGAAGAAGTCACAGATTTCCATCCTAAGCAAGAGGAACAGGCACTGAATGAAAAAGTCCAGAGAAAAGAACAACCGGACAGACCACCCAGCAGGGACAAAGGAAGCCAACAGTCTGTGCAAATGGAGACCCTTCCCTCACTCCCATGCCCTTCTCCTGGAGGGCCTGCATCCCTTTGGATGAAACAGCCTGGCTGGGAAAGCAGTACTTGCCAGCCCCACAGCAACAGGATGCCTCCCTTGTGAATGGGCCAGTCCATTACCTAGAGAGGATGCCACCTTCCCAGCTATACCTTGCTCTTCCCTAAACAAGAAGTCCTGCACAGCTTTGAGCTTTGGCCTGAGAATCAGCCAGAACAGCAGCTTCAGCCTCCTGTGGAGACTGGAAGCCTTTTGCACCCGCAGATCCACTGGCAAGGGAAGGGGCTTCCCATGAGGCCTGTCCACCAATACACAGCAATGCAGGACAGTCACTGATGGAAAGGGCAATGACAGGGATCCTTTGGCCCTCCCTGGCCAGCCAATGGCCTTGATGACATCTCCCTCTAGGTCAGGCTGGGGAAGGCTATTCAGTATCATTTTCCCACCATGGCAGAGGAACATTTCAGGCCTTCGAGCAGCAGGGAAAAAGCTTAAGCACCCCTTCCCCAAAATTCATCTGCACAGGCCCCCAATTAGCACTATGTGCCCCCCTCCCAGAACACAGACGCCAGCATCCAATTTGCCTTCATCTCCAGCTGCAGGAAAGCTTATACAGCCAAAGTAAGCCCTTGGCTCTGCACCAGAAGACTCTGCCACCCCAGTCTTGAATCCTGTGCTCATCTGGAAAGTGGACAAAGATGAACAAACAGGGAGAGTAAATTGCTACTAGCCAGCAAAAAATGTCCAGTGTCAAGAACTTAAAGTGAGTACAATTGGGCCTGTTTGCATCACAATCTACCCATTCTTTTTCTCTTAGGCCCTGTAACAAACATACATGAAGTCCAAAACCCTACAAAGACAACGGGAATTCTCAGGCAGTTTCCTTAACTATTAGAAGCAAAAGCAACACTAGCGCAGAGCAAGGAGCCTTTCAGAAAACTGCCCTCCCACGAGGTTCCTTCCAGGGTTTTAAGGCCAGAACCATTTCAGAAGAAAACAGCAAATTCTCACTTCTCAGCTGCTCCACTTGCAGCTTCCAATTCTTCTCTGGACAAGACATTGACACATTTTCAAAACCAGAACCCCTCCTTGGTTTCAGCAGGAAAGAAAGGTATCTGTGAGCCACCCTTTGCAGGTTGGCAAACCCCTCTGCAACCCGTCCAAGGAAAGGCCCCAGTCTAAAAAACCTACATGTCTTCACAGATTAACAGTGTTTGGTAACACAAGCTAAATATTAGCAGCTAGAAAACAGCAGGCATCTAGGAGCTGCAAGAGACAGCATGATGGAGGACAGAGCAGAGTCCAGCCTTCCCAAGGATGGGAAAACAAAGCCCCTGCTCCCTTCCCCCATTTTAATAGTCAAAACAGACGTTGCTTTTTCCTTTGTAAAACATCAGTAACAGTTGCAAACAGCTGAAGCTCACTGCCTGCCTGTAAATAAGATCATTGTGGGGCAAGGACGAAGAAGCAGAACGATCAGCCTTTGATGGGTCCTGTACAAAAACAGAAACGTGGACCCAGGGCAGCTCATTCCTTTGGAAGCCTGTGTCATGAGGTCGTAACTCACACCTCCAATTAACTCACACAGCAGTAGGCAATAAAACTAAAGTCTTTTATTACTACATACTACAAGGTTTACAGCAGATAAGCACTAATGCTGGTCTTAACGGTCAGTTGCCTTCCCCTTTGTGCAGACCTTGGGGAGCCCACGTGGTATTAGCTTTTCCTGTCACGTCTTTCCACTCTTGGGCGGGACAAACCTCTGTCTTGCGTAACCTTTTGTTCCAATCGTCTTGATTAGCATCAACTAAAGGAGGCCACGCCCCCTGTATCTCCTGAGCCCTGTCCAAGAGTCACAGCATCAGGAGGTGGGGGGGGGGGGAATCTTGCTTGTGCTCTTGAGAGCCAGACTGAGGAGAAGCCTCTTGTTCAGAAGCCTCATGATCAGGCCGTGACGAGGCTATTTGTTCAGGAGGCAAAGAGTCAGGGTGTGGGGGGGCTATTTGCTCAGCCATCCCAGAGTCAGGCTGCGGAGGGGCCGTTTGGCTACCAGGCCCCAAGTAGAAGTCATCTCATTCTCATTTTGGACATTTGACTCTTTCTCGCGAGGTGACATCTCTGTCAAGCCGTCAGGCACAACAGCCTGGGATATGGCAGAGGTGGGACCATGCCAACAGGCAAACCAGTCCAACAACTGCCACGCACACGCTGCTTAGGTATCTTCCACAGACAGGAACATCAGGTGGAAAAGAGAATGCAGTCAGTTCAGCGGCGGATTTCTCCCTGAGGATATGAAAAGCTGGGCATGGAACTGCCATGTCCAGCAGTGTTGTGCAGAGAGGGGCTGCCTCGCACCTCCTAGCATGCAAGCCCGTCTCCGTCCTGCCCCTGGTTTGGTTCTGGAACTGCCAGGAAGGGGCCCCTGCTCCCCCTCACACCTGCCAGGATGCACAGAGCAGGCCCCTTTACCACTTGAAAAAGACAAGGCCTGCCAGGACCGCGTACCCCAGAACCAGGAAGAGCACCTTGAGCAGGCGGTCGCTCTTCTCCTCCAGCTCCTTGCTCAAGATCTCAAAGAAGGTGACGAAGAGGAAAGTGCCACCAGCAATGCCCTGCAGGAGCACCGAAATGACACTGCTGGCCACACTCCGGGCACTCTCGATGCCCAGGCCGACGGTGATGCCCAGTGGGATCATCAGGCTGACCGTGACGGCCGGCTTGGCCACCTCCCACAGTGTCAGCCCAGACTTGGCCATGTTGGTGCCCAGGGCCACGGCCACCAGGGTCTCGTGGATGGCCACACCCAGGAAGAGGCTCATGACCTTGGCCCCCTCCTCCTGCAGGCCCAGGGCCAGGCCCTCAAAGATGGAATGGGCTGCCAGGGCGAAGACCAGGCTGAAGAGACGCAGGGGGCTGGAGTGGGCCAGCTCGTGGGCACTGATCCCGTGGACGTGGGGGTGATGGCCATGGTCGCCGTGTGGGGCACTGCCACGTCCCCAGGAGGGCCCAATGAAGGAGCTCTCGCACTCTGAGTCACTGCCAATGTCCGAGCTGGCATTGAAGGTCTCCAGGTCAATGAAGGAAGGCTTTTCTTTCCGGAAGGTCAGGACGAGCTGCTCCACAAACACTGTCATGAAGAAGCCCATCAGCATGAGCGTCTCTGCCAAGGGATAGTCCGTGGTTGTATTGCCCACTTTAAGAACCTCCTGGAGCTGAGGAAGGAGGGAGGGATCAATTCCACATCAAGGTACTGCAACCAAGTCCCTTTTTGACACTGGCCAAGTTCCTGGCCCTCATGGTCACCTCACAGGATCTGAGTTTGTTGAAAGTTGCAAAACAGAGGTGAGTAACCATTCACCTCCCTGATATCTCAGTACACAAATCCCACATTTGCAGAAGCTGCAGCTCCTGAACAATCTCCACAAAGAGTGCACTGCAGTAATCTAATCTGGAGATCAGCAGAGCACAGATTACTGAAATGAGGCTACCCCTGCCCGAACAGGGGCACAGCTGGGCCACGAAGTGAACTAGCTAGAAGGCACTCTGTGCCACTGAGGCAAAGATGGATTGAAGAGCACCCCTACGCTATCAACCTGGTTGAGGTTCCTTACCCTGAGCAAGGAGCAGGGCAAACTGCCCCAGCTGATCTAAGGCCTCTGGGATACCAGCAGCCCAGCTCCCAGGGAGCGAGTGACCACAGCAAGTGACCCAGGAGAGCAAACAGGAGTTTGATGGTGGATCCATCAGCCTCTGGAGCCAGACTGTCTTAACAGTTCCCCACCCTTATGGAAGGGAAAAGCCACCTCTAAATCTCACCAGGTGGTGATCTGACCATGACAAAGGGACTAAGTAAAAATCTCCAACACTCATCCTTATATCCTGCTCAAAAGACTGGAATACATGCAAGTCTGCTACATGTGTTGGGATGATGACATGCTGGGACAGTCCCATTGTAGTTATGGGGTCCAGTTATGGGACCCTAACCTGAACCCTAACCCTGATGGAGTATCTTCTGGGGTTGAAATCTCCCAGAACCATCAGCCTGGGGGACTCCAAAATCACACCACAAGGCTGCCACTTGGAGAAGTGCCAGGATCTCTTCTCAATCATCCAAGAGTGCAGGACACAGAATAACAGGCCTAAGTTACAGGAAGGCAGATTCCAGCTGGACATCAGGAAAAACCTCCTGACTGTTAGAGCAGTATGGCAATGGAACCAATGGCCTAGGGAGGCAGTGGGCAATCTCACCCTGGAGGCATTCAGGAGGCAGTTGGACAGCCATCTGAGAGGGATGCTTTGATTAGGAGTCCTGCCCTGAGCAGGGGGTTGGACCCCATGGCTTTCTTGGGCCCTTCCAACTCTACTATTATATGATGCCACATCCAAGACCACTTCTGTCAGACTGATGGGTTGTAGGATGGATGTTACACCAACAGAATGCCCAGTTTGTCCTGTGGCTCCACACAAGGTGCAAACACTCCAGACTAGCTGTTGGATGGACAGGGCACCTGGAGAGAGACTGAATTCTTGCAACCCACACCAATTTCCCTTCCCTGGTCCTCAGGTCTACCCTGCTGCTGAACCAAGTACCCCAGTGGGCACAACTGGGAAAGAGTAACTCCTCCTGTTCACCCACTCAGTTCTCAGTCACACATGCCAGACTGGCTGCCTCATCCACTATTAAACTGCCAATGGGGGAAGTTTTATTCTGCACCGATCTAGCATTTAAAAGCATCATCTGGAGATTCAAGGGCAGACTGACATGGCAACCATCAAACCCCATGTGGAGAGAGGGATGGAACATCACACGGCAGCCACCTGCTCTAGCAACTGGTTTTCCAAGGAAAGTTGCCTCTCAGTATGGAAATTCTATTCTGCAGCAGAACAGATGAAAACAAACTGGGTTGGGGGGGAGGCACTAGTGGAAGTCCAACTTCATGAGCACACTCTGAGCTCACAGAAGTGTGGCACCAGTTGGTGTACCCCCCCCATCCACCCCACCTACCTTCTCTCGCACAGTGGGAAGCAAAGCGTTAAAGCAGGTGGCCAAGAAGACACCTCCGCCAAAGGAGTTGCAGAGGCCAACACACCGGGAGCGATGGGCTTTCTCATAGTCTGCTTCAGTGAGCTTGACCGGCAGGAGCGACCCTCCCAGCATGAGCACAAAGACGCCCAGCAAGCAGAGCACCTTGGCTGCCAGCACTGTCATTGTGGCTTTGAGGCAGAAGGCCAGGAGCTCGGCTCAGGGTTCGGGGTGGCTAGCTCTGAAGGGTGCTGCACTCCTCAGAAGCTCGGTGGCCAATTCAGATTATACTGAGAAGAGAATGAGAAAGGGAGAAATATTTGCATAAAACAAAACCCTGTGATACAAGGGACAGCTCTGGAGGGCATGAAGTAAAAAAAAAATCCTCTTGTGAGGTAATCAAGAGGAGATGCACTGTTCCTGTCTGAATACAAATGATCAATTGACATTCACTCCAAGAAGGGTGGTGAGTTTCCACAGCAAACACGCTGCCTGCAGTCACTGTTTTCTACATTTTAACTTGGTTTTAAATTTGTGTCATTTGGGGAAAAAATATGGCATTTTCTTGTGTTGTTTTTATGATCTGTTGTAACCTGCTCAGATGACTTCAATGACTAGACAGTATACAATTAAAATAAATGATAATGGAGGATTCCAAGATGGCGTTGGGACAAGACGGATGTAATTAGCTATCTCTGCTAATTACTCTGGTATTTCTCCAGCGGTGGGGACCCAATCAAGCCCTGTAGGGGTGAAGATAGATTACCTGGGCATGTTTTGGCTGGATGTGGGGTGGCGATCCCATATCAGTCAAGAACAATTCAGGTGTCTCAGCTGGACAATACAGGAGGTTTTTTAGCCTCTGCAAGTTCACGGCATCTTAATAGATTAGCGTAGAAATTTTTATAAGCCGGATAAACATCGGAACTGCTGAGTAAATATTTTTATTAGGCTATCTTTTCTCTGCAACAATCACCCGTGGGAAAACAGTATTTGGCACGAAGAGCTGAAGAACCCTCTTAATTACCACAGCAGCGAATGAAAATATAGAGACTTCGGAATTTGGGCGTAAGTTAAACTTAAGTTTTTTTTATGAGTGTCTCTAGGGTTTAACTTTATTGAAAATATATGGTGCATTGATAGAAGTAGGAAGATCTGACTGGGAGACGTGGAGGAAGGAATCTTCATTTGTTTGGCTGCGCTTCTGGGACTATTGCCAAAATATCTGGCAACTTGCCAATCCTTTGTCTGTTCATGTTGTGGAAACTATGGATTGTTTACAAGAATCGCTCTCAGCAATTAACCAACTCTTATCAGCTATAAGATCTTCTCAAGAAATATTTTTGGATAAAATTCAAGCTTTGCAGAATCTTCAGGAAAAGGGAATTGACAGACTCAAGGTTTTTTTCAGGACGTTGGGAATGAACAAAGCAGAACAGAGTACGCAGGAAACGCAACAAGTATGTGGGATTGCAGATAATGAAATAAAATTAACAGAATCAATAAATAACCTCCCATTAAGCCTGTTTGCTATGGTGAAGAAGCAGCAATTTCTGAACTTTCAAGCAATTATGATGGAACTTGAAATTGTGAAAATGGGAGTCTTTCTACAAAAGATACAGATACTACGAGTGATTAATGATTTCCAGAGGATGAAGAAAGGGGTGAAGGTCTTATTGCAATTAATCCAGTCATTGCGAATGATGCCACGGCTACTGAGATGGTCTGGTAGAGCAGTGAAACAGAAGAAATCTTTGTCTTAATGATATAAATGGCCTGATATGTTCACTGTGGTATGGAATGGCTAAGATGTATGATTTTAATGGGTGAAGTTTACTTATTTTTAAGTGTGGAATTATGAAGCGATGTAGGTTTTAAGGGAGGATGAAGGATTCTTTTCCTCCTCTCCTCTGCTTGTTTCTGTCTCGTCTTTTGTTTTCTCTTTCTTATCTTGCCTTAGATGAATGACTAAGAGCTAAACTGTATGACCTTTTGGTTTGTGAAATGTTAGAATATAAATGATTATAAATGACTATTACAGGAGTAAGGTGAGCTGTGTTAAACAGAATTAAGCGTGAACATGGGATTTCTTTCTATTTTACTTTCACTTCTTAGTAGACAGTAGATTGGAATGCTGGTAAGCAAAAAAACTATTTGATTGTATTTGTAATTATTATTTTCTATTAAATTAGCTTAAAGAAAACCTGTTTAAAGAACATAATAGAAAATTGCTGTTGTTAAATTGGGTAGATAAGATGTCCTTAAAGAACCTCTTACTTTCTTTGTTTTTAATATGTTGTAAGCCGCCCCGAGGCTTTGTTGCGATGGGGTGGCCTATAAATGTTTTAATAAATAAAATAAGATGAATGGATTTTAGACATGCGAATATGAACCTCCCTTTTATTTTTCTTTCTTTTTTAGTGGCTATTAGATTAGAATATTGGTAAGCAAAGAATGCATTTGATCATATTTGTAATTATTATAAGGAGAAATCTATTTGTTGATCACTAGAAAAATGAAAAGATTTGGAACTGCGTAGAGTTGGTCAGGCTGAAATGTTTATTAAAAAAGAAAGAAGATACTGACCTTTACAAAACTTGGAGAGTCTCTCTTCTAATATGAAGAACAGGACTTTGTAAGAAATTGATGAACTGATTCCATCACAGAAGGAGAAAGAAGATAGACTTCTATCAAATTTTGGACTTTTGTTTATTATTGGCTGGAGAAATGGGACCTGGCGCAGATCTAAAAAGGGTTTTTTTTCTCTTTTTAAAGGAATTTGATGATCACAGAATGTTAAAAGATGTGTAGTAAGTGGTTGATTCAGTAGTTTCGATGTTTGTGATAATGGATGTTTTAGTTTTGTTTTGAAAATTAATAAAAAGTTGTATAAAAATAAATAAATAATAATAACCCCTATATTATGGTTGGGTGATTATAGGAGCTGCAATTCAAGACAGCCGGAGGGCACCCAACTGGAGACTGGGCCCATGGCCTATATTGTTAAATATGTGTGAGCCATGGACCACTGCCTTGCTGTGGCGAAGGGGCTTGTGTAGCAAAATGAAGCCATGACCTCTGCCGTGCAGGGGCAGCCAAGACGGACAGGTCAGAGCAGAGAGCGCTGACAAAATGTGCTCCACTGGAGAAGGAGATGACAACCAGCTCCAGTCGACTCTACGCATTGACATCACCAGACAGTCAACACAGAAATCAGGTTGACTATGTGCTCTGCAGCCAAAGATGGAGAAGCTCTATGCAGTCAGTAAAAACTAGACCAGGAGCTGACTGTGGCTCAGATCATGAGCTTCTGGTTGCAAAATTTAGGCTTAAGTTGAAGAAAGTAGGGAAAAGCACTAGGCCACTCAGGTATGACCTAAATCATATCCCTGAAGAATATACAGTGGAGGTGACAAATAGATTTAAGGAATTAGATCCGATAGACAGAGTGCCTGAAGAACTACGGACGGAGGTTCACAACATTGTACAAGAGGCAGCAACTAAAACCATCCCAAAGAAAAAGAAATGCAAGAAAGCAAAATGGCTGTCTGAGGAAGCTTTACAAATGGCTGAGGAAAGAAGGGAAGCAAAAGGCAAGGGAGAAAGGGAAAGATACACCCAATTGAATGCAGAATTCCAGAGAACAGCTAGAAGAGATAAGAATGCCTTCTTGAATGAACAATGCAAAGAAATAGAAGAAAACAATAGAATAGGGAGGACCAGAGATCTCTTCAAGAAAATTGGAGATATGAAGGGAACATTTCATGCAAAGATGGGCATAATAAAGGACCAAAATGGCAGGGACCTAACAGAGGCAGAAGAGATTAAGAAGAGGTGGCAAGATTACACAGAACTATACAAGAAAGAGCTTAAGGTCCCTGGTAACCACGATGGGGTGGTCGCTGACCTCGAGCCAGACATCCTGGAAGGTGAAGTCAAATGGGCCTTAGGAAGTCTGAGCAACAACAAAGCTAGTGGAGGTGACAGCATTCCAGCTGAGCTATTCGAAATCCTAAAAGACAATGCAGTAGAAGTGCAACACTCAATATGCCAGCAAATTTGGAAAACTCAACAGTGGCCGCAGGATTGGAAAAGGTCAGTTTACATTCCGATCCCAAAGAAGGGCAATGCCAAAGAATGTTCAAACTACCGCACCATTGCACCTATTTCACGTGCTAGCAAAGTGATGCTCAAAATCCTACAAGCCAGGCTCCAGCAGTATGTGGACCAAGAACTACCAGAAGTACAGGCAGGATTTCGAAGAGGGAGAGGAACTAGAGAGCAAATTGCCAACATACGCTGGATCATGGAGAAAGCTAGGGAGTTCCAGAAAAACATCTACTTCTGCTTCATTGACTATGCTAAAGCTTTTGATTGTGTGGATCACAACAAATTGCGGCAAGTTCTCAAAGAGGTGGGAGTATCAGACCATCTTATTTGTCTCTTGAGAAACCAATATGCAGGTCAAGAAGCAACAGTGAGAACTGGACACGGAACCACTGATTGGTTCAAAATTGAGAAAGGAGTTCGGCAAGGCTGTATACTGTCGCCCTGCCTATTTAACTTATATGCAGAGCACATCATGAGAAAGGCAGGGCTAGATGAATCACCAGTTGGAACTAAGATTGCTGGGAGAAATATCAACAACCTCAGATATGCAGATGATACCACTCTCATGGCAGAAAGTGAAGAGGAACTAAAGAGCCTCTTGATGCGGGTGAAGGAGGAGAGCGCAAAAGTTGGCTTGAAACTCAACATTAAGAAAACTAAGATCATGGCATCTGGTCCTCTCACTTCCTGGCAAATAGATGGGGAAGAATTGGAGGTAGTGATAGATGTTATTTTCCTGGGCTCCAAGATCACCGCAGATGGGGACTGCAGCCAAGAAATTAAAAGACGCTTGCTCCTGGGGAGGAGAGCTATGGCAAATCTAGACAGCAGACTAAAAAGCAGAGACTTCACCCTGCCAACAAAAGTGCGTATAGTCGAGGCTATGGTTTTCCCAGTTGCAATGTATGGCTGTGAAAGCTGGACCATAAGGAAGGCCGAGCGCAATAGGATTGAGGCCTTTGAGTTGCGGTGCTGGAGGAGATTCTGCGAGTCCCTTGGACTGCAAGGCGATCAAACCGGTCAGTCCTAGAGGAGATCAGCCCTGACTGCTCTTTAGAAGGCCAGGTAGTGAAGATGAAACTCAAATACTTTGGCCACCGAATGAGAAGGAAGGACTCCCTGGAGAAGAGCCTAATGCTGGGAACAATAGATGGCAAAAGAAGAAGGGGGCGGCAGAGGATGAGGTGGCTGGATGGAGTCACTGAAGCAGTTGGTGTGAGCTTGAGTGGACTCTGGGGATGGTGAAGGACGGGAAGGCCCGGAGGAAGGTTGTCCATGGGGTTGCGATGGGTCGGACTCGACTTCGTGACCAACAACAACCCCAATGAGCTGAAAGGAAAATGCATGGCTCTCGTTCCTCCTCCCTGCCTGCCGCATCCGACTGTATTCACACAGCCACCCTGTGATCTCACACTGGCCTAAAGCCCCTAAATGTCTGAGAAGGGATTTGAAACCGAGACTCTCCATCCCCGTGATCCAGCCTTCCCCAACTTGCCAAAGTACAAACCCCAGTCAGCTGGTCATGGATGATGGGAACTGTAGTTGTTGGGATAATTCAGCTAAATCCTGGCAGAAAAGGCATGCTTCTGTGCTTTTGTGCTATGAAATGCCTGCACCCCTTTCTCAGGAAGGGCCCAAAAGCTCCAAGCCAGGTCACTGTTTGGCATTTGCTGTTGGCTTAAGACAGGGGTCCTCAAACTTTTTAAACAGGGGGCCAGTTCACTGTCCCTCAGACTTTTGAGGGACTGGACTATAGTTTGAAAAAAAATGAATGAATTCCTATGCACACTGTGCATTAAAAATTAATTAAAATTTAAAAATTAATTTAGAAATTTAAAAATGTTTGCTCCACTCCCTCGGGCTGCAGGAGAAGCCCAAGATGAGGTGGGAAAGAGCATGTCCATATTCAAGGGACAGAGCTACAACACAACCAAGGCACTAAATAGAGTATTTTGAATAATGCAGCTGAGGACTGCAACTGGCATTTCCAAAGCATGAAGCAAAAATACTAAGGATAAATACTGTTAATGCCACTCTTAGTATCTGAAGCAAGTCAGCCCAGAACATTTCCCACAATGCACAATGGCTGCATTTGGATGCAGAGCTAATGACTACCATATTCTAAGTGCAACCTTGCCAAAACTGGTACTGTCCAGATGAGTTGGACTACAACTTCCACTGGCCATGCTGGTTGGGCATGATGGAAATTATAGTCCTCACCGCCGCCCCAGTTCCGAGGGAGCGGGAGCAGGAGGCCAGAGAGGCGAGCGCGGGGCGGCTGCCCCAGCTGGGAGAGGGCCACGAGAAGGGAGGTAAGGGCTTCTTTCCGAGGGGAGGCGAGGGATGGGGCCGCGGCCGGCTGAGCGGGGTGCCTCCTGTCTCTCTCCGCCGCGGGGGGAAGCATGGCAGCCGCTTGACGGCGGCGGCTTGCCCAGTGAAGGCTGTGGCGGAGGCGTGGGAGCTGCAGCCCTGCTCTGCCTCAGCCTGTCTTCCCCCAGGCTCAGCGAAGCGGCTGTGGCTTGGCCTGCAGCCCAGGGACGTGGCTCACATGCTTAAAAATGGATTTAAAGTTATATTTTTCTTACCTCCAATCCTTTTTTAGTGTCTTCATCTCTCTCTCTCCTGCCCTCCTCTCTTCTGTATCCTGCTCCGTATTCCCGCTTTGTATATGCGTGCAATGGGGGGGGGGGGGTAGCGCTGGCACACGCACAGTTGAGCTGTTACAATTTGGCGCGTGCGCCAGCTCTCTGCTTGGTTTCAGAGAACGCCTGTGCCAGCTCAGAGCTTTTGGACTCGCCATGAGATCGTTTTCTCCGAGCAAGTCCAAAAGCTCTGAGATGGACCGGATAAATGAGCATGGCGGGCTGGATCTGGCCTGCGGGCCGTAGTTTGAGGACCCATGGCTTAAGTGGAAACTGATAGCTTGCCTAGAGGCGGCAGGGCTATGGTTTGGCTGATCAGCAAGAGCTGATAAGGCTGCCAGGTAAGTAGCATCACAATCACCCTCATCTGCATGCCAAGACCCACGATAATCCCTGTGCCTCAGTGGTCCTTACGTTAATCTCCTGCAACTGAATGCCACTGTAAGGAGCCCCCTCTGCAGACCTCTCACCTTCTTCTGATCCTGTTCTCCTTATTTCGGCATCAGCTGCCCAGCTGCTGGTCCCATGTTGACTCAGAATCTATAAGGCACTCTCTGTATGTTCTAAAAGCTTGTACAGTGGTACCTCGGCTCACAAACTTAATCCATTCCACAACTCTGGTCACAACTTGAATTGGTCACGAGCCAAGTCAAATTTCCCCATAAGGTTCAATGTAAATAAGGTCAATCCATTCTGTAACCATTTTTTTTTAAACACAAAAAATTGAGGGGGTGGAGCTAGCTTGGAATCGATTCCGGACGCTAAAAACTTCACTCCTCCTGATCATTGACAAAAACATGATTAAAATATACTCAAATTAAGATTAAGGAACACTGGATAAATGCATAAAATGTAAGTCAATTCCTTTGTTTATCTCTTGGGAAGATTTGAAACACAGACATGGACCAAGAGTTGTTTTTGTGATTTGGAACTGCTGGGCCTAGCCCAGAGTAAGCCGTATTTCAACTGTTTATGGACTGAGAAACAGCATTTATGTTATTAATACTCCAACCACTTGTTATAATAAGCTTAAAAACAGCTAGGGAAGTGGAAATAAAGAGGAGGTTGCTTTCTTGCAGGATTTTTCTTTTATTGTTTTGATAAGAAGCGACTCTCCTCTCTTCTCCCCCCCCCACAGGTGTCGGGAGGCTGGAGTGCTCTTCCTAATCACTCACACAGGAACAGGCAATAAAGGTTCGAAGCCTTTTATTCTAAGCAACTTCAAAGATACGCAGGCCATGAATAATACAGGAGTTGTTAATGGTGGTTCCAGGCAACGCAGTTGCCCCCTCCTTTCTGACCTCTCTCAGATTCATGACGCACTCTTCACCCGACGGGAACGCCCCTCCCCCGGGGGCTAGATAAACTCCTCTCCCTCCTGCTTTGACTTTGCCTCTCTTCTAGTTGGCTCAAATGCCGAAGCCTCCTCCTCAGCTGGGCATTCTCCACGGCAACGGGCTGTCCCACAGGCTGCCCAGCAACATCATCTCCATGAAGAATGTTGCATTCCCCAGGCTGGAGAAAAACTTTGCCAAAGTCAGGCGGCCGGGGGGGGGGGGGCATTTGTGCAATGGGCACCAAGTAGAAATCTTCTTGCTCTAAGGCCTGACTCTTGCTGGGAGATTCTCTCTCTCTTACGTGTGCTAATGACTCCCCCGAGTCATTAGGCATGACACTACTCCCCCCTCCATGACCTCCCCTCCCCCAGCGAGGCAAAGGGCGTTTGTCACCGGGCTTGTGGGGAAAGCGAGCGTGAAATCGTCTCAGGAGTATGGGTGCATGTATGTGGTCAATGGGCTCCCGGCTGCGTTCTTCGGGGTGGGGGTAGCCCTTCCAGTGCACGAGGTAGTGCAATTGCCCCCTGCGAAACCTGGAGTCAAGAATCTCCTCGACTTCAAATTCCTCTTCACCATCCACCAAAATGGGCAGAGGTGGGGGAACCTGAGAGCGGAGGGGGTGAGGAAGGGGAGCAGGGGAAAGGAGCGCCCGGTGAAAAACCAGAGATGCACTTTCATAGAGGCCGGCAAAGCCAAGCAAAAGGCCATGGGGTTGAGTTGGGTGACGATCCTAAAGGACCCTGCACGCTTGTGGGCCAACTTGCGAGAAGGCACTGAAAGGGGGAGAAACTCAGTAGACAGCCAAACCCAGTCTCCCACACAGAGAGGGGCCCCAGGTTGCCTGTGTCGGTCAGCAACCTCTTTGTAAGCAGCTTTGGCCCGATCCAACTGTTCCTTGAGCAAGGACTGTATGGAAACCAAGGCATGCAGAAAATCTCTGGCAGCAGGAACGGAGGCAGCAGGAAGCACGGAGGGAAATGCACGGGGGTGGTATTCCAGGTTGGCAAAGAAGGGGGTTTTCCGGGTGGAAGCATGCACGGAATTGTGGTAAGCGAACTCTGCCAAGGGAAGGAAAGAGGACCAATCATCTTGATGGAAGTTAACATAGCAACGGAGGTATTGCTCAAGGGTTGCGTTCAAGCACTCCGTTTGGCTGTCTGAGGGTGATGTGTGGAAGAAAGGCGCCACTCGACCTTGAGCAAGGCAAGGAGTTCCCTCCAGAACCGTGAGGTAAACTGAGTGCCCCTGTCCGAAATTAATGCAAGGGGGGGCCCATGTAGTTTATAAATATGAGCTACAAAGGGAGACGCTGTGGTCTTGCCTGAGGGGAGACCTGTACAAGGAATACAGCGAGCCATTTTGGTGAATAAGTCTGTGACAACCAATATCGTGGCAAAGCCTCTAGACGGGGGTAAATCAGTGATAAAATCCAGAGAAACAGTGTGCCAGGGGCCAGGAGGGGTCCCCAGAGGTTGCAGCAACCCTGAGGGCCTGCTGGGCTGATGTTTGGCCCGTTGACAAGTGTGGCATGAGCGAACATAAGACTTGACATCGTACTGTATGCAAGGCCACCAAAAGTCCCTGGTTACTGTATGCAAAGTCTTATAAACCCCAAAATGACCCGCGGAGGGGGAGTCGTGGCATTGTTGTAACACTCGTTCTCTAAGTGGCAATGGAATGTGCGCAGCTTGGTTATATAACAATAAACCGTTCTCAAAGTTGTACACAGAAGGTAGAGTACCTGCCTCCCTTTCTTCCCTCTTGGCCTGGACGAAGGGGTCGGCCTGTTGGGCCCAGAGAAGGTCCTCCTGCCAAGAGGTTGAAGCAGTGGCTGATGCAAGCATTTCAGGCTGTAAGATAGGGGCAGGTTCAGGGTGCGCTTCATTGTCCCCAAAGTACTCAGGTTTCCTGGACAGTGAGTCTGCTAGGAGGTTCTGTGATGGCGGGATATACTCTATGCGGAAATGAAAACGTGCGAAGAACAATGCCCAACGTGCTTGTCTTTGGTTGAGGATCCTAGCTGAGGCAAAATGGACCAAGTTCTTATGGTCAGTTTGAATGAGGACCGAGTGAGAGGCCCCTTCCAACAAATGTCTCCATTCTTCTAGGGCCGCTTTGATCGCCAACAACTCCTCCCAAATGGTGTAGTTCTGTTCTGAATATGCGAGCTTGCGGGAGTAAAACGCCACCAGTCTGAAATCATCGCTGGACCCTCCTGCTGGTTGCAACAGAACTGCCCCTATAGCTTTGTCAGAAGTGTCGGTTCGTAGTACAAAAGGCCCAGATGTGTCAGGGTGGACTAGATGGTTTTCTGAAGCGAAATGGCGTTTCAAGGTGGCAAAAGCCTCTGCTGCCTCAGGAGGCCAGCTCAAGCACCGTCTCTCCTCTTTCAAAAGGTCAGTCAAAGGGGCTGTCAAATGAGAGAAGTGTGGGATAAACCGGCAATAGAAGTTAGCAAATCCCCAAAACTTTTGCAGTTCCATCTTCGTACGAGGCGGTTGCCAAGATAATACAGCTCACACTTTCTCGGGGTCCATCTGTAATCCATTCCAAGAGATTCGATACCCAAGATACATCAGGGAAGAAGTATGAAATTTGCATTTTTCCAGCTTAGCAGAGAGGTGATTCTCTCGCATGAGTTGGAGAACCACCCGCACATGGCACACATGGGACTCTGGGTCATTGGAGTAAATCAACAAATCATCCAAGTATGCAATCAAAAAGTCGTGAAAAACTTCATTTATCAACTGCATAAATGCTGCGCCTGTGCCCACGAGCCCAAAAGGCAGAACAGTGAATTTGTAATTGCCAAAACGAGATGCTAATGAGGTCAGATGTTTGAATCCAGGGCGGATGCAGAGTAAATTGTAGGCATTTCAGAGATCCAACTTAATAAAAGCGGCTGTGTGGCCCAGACGTTCCAAAATCTCAGAGGTCAAAGGCATGGAATGTGTATTGGCGACAGTAATCAAATTTAGATGGCCAAAATCGATACAAACTCTAGGTTCGTCTGAATTTTTCCGGGGAACAATTAGGGGTGTGGCTGAAGTGGGAGACGAGGATGGACAAATGAAACCATTTTTCAAATTAATAGAAATGAATTCTTTGAGCATTTGCAAATACTCTTTCTTTGAGTATTAGTTCTAAGCAACACAGTTGCCCCCTCCTTTCTGAACTCTCTGATTTATGACGTACTCTTCACCCGGCGAACTCGAACCTCCCTCCGGGGGCTAGATAAACTCCTCTCCCTCCTTCTTTGACTTTGCCTCTCTTCTAATTGGTCCAAGCGCCGAAGTCTTCCCCTCAGCTGGGCATTCGCCATGGCAACAGACGTTCCCACGGTCGCCCCATGAGCGTTATCAGAAACTTCTACAAAAACTTCAGAGTCAGGCGGGGGGGGGGGGTGTTTGTGCCATGGGCACCAAGTAGGGATTTTCCTGCTCTAAAGCCTGACTCTCGCCGGGGGCTCCTGGCTCTCTTATGTGTTCTAATGTCTCCTCCAAGTCATTAGGTATGACAGAATGATGCACAGATAGAAGGAATTGGAGTACGTCAGAAAATTAAAATTAATTTATTCACAGATGATACATTGTTAACATTTCAAGACCCAATAAATACTATAGAGAGAATATATTTACATTTAAAGGAATTTGAGAAATACAGTGGATTGCAAGTAAATTGGGAAAATTCTGAAATGATGTTACATAATCATAATAGTGAAGAATTGGATATATTAAAAGAAAAATATAAATTAAAAATAGTAGACAATATTCGATACTTAGGAATCGATATTTCAAAAGATAGTCAAAAATTAAAGAAGAAAAATTATGAAAAGTTAAAGAAGGACATAAAAGATAAAATAGGAAAATATGAAAATATGAAAAGGTAAAATTATCATCTCCTTCATGGATCACTGCCTTGTCGTGGCGAAGGGGCTTGCGTAGCTCAATGAAGCTGTGAGCTCTGCCGTGCAGGGGCACCCAAGACAGACAGGTCATAGCAGAGAGCTCTGACAAAACGTGATCCACTGGAGAAGGAAATGGCAACCCACTCCAGTATCTTTGCCATGAAAACCCCACGGACAGTTCCAAAGGGCAAAGAGGTATGAGGCCGGAAGGTGAGCCCCTCGGGTCGGGAGGTGCCCAGTGTGCTGCTGAGGAAGAGCAGAGGGCTAGTACTAGTAGCGCCAGAAAGAAGGAAGCGACTGGGTCAAAGCCGAAAGGACACTCAGCTCTGGCTGTGTCTGGTGGGGAAAGGAGAGTCCGATGCTGCAAAGATCTATACTCCATAGGAACCTGGAATGTCAGATCCATGAATCAAGGCAAGCTGGACGTGGTCAGACAAGAGATGACAATACTGAACAGCGACATCTTAGGAATCAGTGAACTAAAATGGACAGGAATGGGTGAATTTAATTCAGATGACCATCAGGTATACTACTGCAGGCAAGAATCCCTCAGAAGAAATGGAGTAGCCTTCATAGTCAATAAAAGAGTAGGAAAAGCAGTACTGGGATACAATCTCCAAAATGACAGAATGATCCCAGTTCGAATCCAAGGCAAACCATTCAACATCACAGAAGTCCAAGTCTATGCCCCAACCACTGGTGCTGAAGAGGCTGCAGTTGACCGGATCTATGAAGGCCTACAACACCTTCTGGAATTAACACCCAAAAATGACGTCCGTATCATCATGGGGGATTGGAATGCTAAAGTAGGAAGCCAAAAGATCACCGGAATAACAGGCAAGTTTGGCCTTGGAGTACAAAATGAAGCCGGGCACAGGCTGGTGGGATTTCGTCAAGAGATTATGATGGTCATAGCAAACACTCTTTTCCAACAACCCAACAGACGACTCTACGCATTGACATCACCAGACAGTCAACACAGAAATCAGGTTGACTATGTGCTCTGCAGCCAAAGATGGAGAAGCTCTATGCAGTCAGTAAAAACTAGACCAGGAGCTGACTGTGGCTCAGATCATGAGCTTCTGGTTGCAAAATTTAGGCTTAAGTTGAAGAAAGTAGGGAAAAGCACTAGGCCACTCAGGTATGACCTAAATCATATCCCTGATGAATATACAGTGGAGGTGACAAATAGATTTAAGGAATTAGATCCGATAGACAGAGTGCCTGAAGAACTACGGACGGAGGTTCACAACATTGTACAAGAGGCAGCAACTAAAACCATCCCAAAGAAAAAGAAATGCAAGAAAGCAAAATGGCTGTCTGAGGAAGCTTTACAAATGGCTGAGGAAAGAAGGGAAGCAAAAGGCAAGGGAGAAAGGGAAAGATACACCCAATTGAATGCAGAATTCCAGAGAACAGCTAGAAGAGATAAGAATGCCTTCTTGAATGAACAATGCAAAGAAATAGAAGAAAACAATAGAATAGGGAGGACCAGAGATCTCTTCAAGAAAATTGGAGATATGAAGGGAACATTTCATGCAAAGATGGGCATAATAAAGGACCAAAATGGCAGGGACCTAACAGAGGCAGAAGAGATTAAGAAGAGGTGGCAAGATTACACAGAACTATACAAGAAAGAGCTTAAGGTCCCTGGTAACCACGATGGGGTGGTCGCTGACCTCGAGCCAGACATCCTGGAAGGTGAAGTCAAATGGGCCTTAGGAAGTCTGAGCAACAACAAAGCTAGTGGAGGTGACAGCATTCCAGCTGAGCTATTCGAAATCCTAAAAGACAATGCAGTAGAAGTGCAACACTCAATATGCCAGCAAATTTGGAAAACTCAACAGTGGCCACAGGATTGGAAAAGGTCAGTTTACATTCCGATCCCAAAGAAGGGCAATGCCAAAGAATGCTCAAACTACTGCACCATTGCACCCATTTCACGTGCTAGCAAAGTGATGCTCAAAATCCTACAAGCCAGGCTCCAGCAGTATGTGGACCAAGAACTACCAGAAGTACAGGCAGGATTTCGAAGAGGGAGAGGAACTAGAGAGCAAATTGCCAACATACGCCGGATCATGGAGAAAGCTAGGGAGTTCCAGAAAAACATCTACTTCTGCTTCATTGACTATGCTAAAGCTTTTGATTGTGTGGATCACAACAAATTGCGGCAAGTTCTCAAAGAGGTGGGAGTATCAGACCATCTTATTTGTCTCTTGAGAAACCAATATGCAGGTCAAGAAGCAACAGTGAGAACTGGACACGGAACCACTGATTGGTTCAAAATTGAGAAAGGAGTTCGGCAAGGCTGTATACTGTCGCCCTGCCTATTTAACTTATATGCAGAGCACATCATGAGAAAGGCGGGGCTAGATGAATCACCAGTTGGAACTAAGATTGCTGGGAGAAATATCAACAACCTCAGATATGCAGATGATACCACTCTCATGGCAGAAAGTGAAGAGGAACTAAAGAGCCTCTTGATGCGGGTGAAGGAGGAGAGCGCAAAAGTTGGCTTGAAACTCAATATTAAGAAAACTAAGAACATGGCATCTGGTCCTCTCACTTCCTGGCAAATAGATGGGGAAGAATTGGAGGTAGTGATAGATGTTATTTTCCTGGGCTCCAAGATCACCGCAGATGGGGACTGCAGCCAAGAAATTAAAAGACGCTTGCTCCTTGGGAGGAAAGCTATGGCAAATCTAGACAGCATAGTAAAAAGCAGAGACATCACCCTGCCAACAAAAGTGCGTATAGTCGAGGCTATAGTTTTCCCAGTTGCAATGTATGGCTGTGAAAGCTGGACCAGAAGGAAGGCTGAGCGCCAAAGGATTGAGGCCTTTGAGTTGTGGTGCTGGAGGAGACTCCTGCGAGTCCCTTGGACCGCAAGGCGATCAAACCGGTCAGTCCTAGAGGAGATCAGCCCTGACTGCTCTTTAGAAGGCCAGATCCTGAAGATGAAACTCAAATACTTTGGCCACCGAATGAGAAGGAAGGACTCCCTGGAGAAGAACCTAATGCTGGGAACAATAGATGGCAAAAGAAGAAGGGGGCGGCAGAGGATGAGGTGGCTGGATGGAGACACTGGGGCGGTTGGCATGAGTGTGAGTGGACTCTGGGGATGGTGAAGGACGGGAAGGCCCGGAGGAAGGTTGTCCATGGGGTTGCGATGGGTCGGACTCGACTTCGTGACCAACAACAACCCCAATGAGCTGAAAGGAAAATGCATGGCTCTCGTTCCTCCTCCCTGCCTGCCGCATCCGACTGTATTCACACAGCCACCCTGTGATCTCACACTGGCCTAAAGCCCCTAAATGTCTGAGAAGGGATTTGAAACCGAGACTCTCCATCCCCGTGATCCAGCCTTCCCCAACTTGCCAAAGTACAAAGTGTTGTCCATGGGGTTGTGATGGGTCGGACACAACTTCGTGACTAACAACAACAACAACAAAATTATCATGGTTTGGAAGAACAGCAGTAGCAAAAATGAAAATTCTGCCAAAGATTAATTTTTTGTTTTGGACGATCCCAGTCAGGTTTTATGATCATGAATTAAAGGAAATGCAGAAATTATTGGAGGTTTATTGTAATGAGGGAAGAGAGCAAGGATAAGTAAAGCACTGTGGTATGAATCACAAAAAGGAGGGCTGGGCATTCCAGATGCTAAAAAAGTACTGGGTTGCAAACCAATTAAAGACAGTTCCAGATATTATCGCCCAAAATAAAGAATTAATATGGAGTGCTATCGAATTAAAAGGATTAAGGGACATAGGTGATCATTTAGAGACATATTGGTTTAAAAAGAGTATTAAGAGACTCCAAAATCCCTTTTTAAAAAATATGATGGAAGTATGTGAAAGATGTAGACAACAGTTAATCCCGGGAACGTCTCCATTAACACCAGTGGTCGAAATGGAGAAATTCCCAAAAACAGAATTAAAGGATTGGAAAACTAAATAAAAAAATAACCATATATATAGATGGGAAGACTGGAAAAATAATATAAAATACATATTACAATTAAGGAGAATATTGCCAGGGGTTAAATTAAATTTCTTAAATCTAATTCAATTAGAAAAATAGATAAATATGGAGGATAAATTTAAAGAAGAAGAAAGGCAATTAACAAAATTTTCTGTTACACTAGCATTGCATTCATGCATTACATGTAATTTTGACACCTATCAATTCTATTTATTTAATTGAAATTGACAGAATCTTGGTTTTCAATTTGTGAGGAAATAAACACTCAGGTCCGTGGAAAGGATCAAACCTTTGAACCTCTGCTGCTTTATTGATTGGTGGCCCAGTACCTGCAGTCACTAACGATAATGCATTACCAGGTGGAGGCAAACTCAACTACAAAAGCACAGCCCATGTACAGACACTTTTATAACCTGCTAGTCATGTACACCAATGCAGAGGGTTAAGTTTCCAGATAATGTTGGTACAAGAGCATCTTGATGTCTTTAGGTATGACATAATGTTCTAAACCAATCAGAAATACTGGTAACAATAGCATGGAAAATATAAATTCTTAACAGTTCAGGTCAGCCAGTCTGTCTGTTTAAACATGCAACTGTGTCTGATGGAGGAACCATTCGGGAAATCTGGTCTGGCAACGACACTGTGCAGGCACTGGCCTCTGTGGGACTAGATGCTTAGGTGGGTCCATTCAGAAGCAAATGGGCACCTCTGTCTCCGCTCCCTGCAGCTGATGGGAACACCGGTATTTCCCCACTGATGGCGTCCGCCTTCAGCAGCTTCTCAGGCCAGCTAAGAATGCCCTCTTCTTAAAGGAAGAGCAGCACTAAATAGTGACCTGGCTGGGAATGCCGGTGCTTTTCTGAGAAAGGGGCGCAGGTTTGATTTTATAACGCTAAGGTGCATATAAGCAACATTTTTCTACCAGGAATTATCTGAATTTTCCCAACACTATCCCACCCAATAACCGAATTTCTCTGGACAGTTTATAGAAGACAGCCAAGATCTTACTCCCCTTATGCAAATCTTAGGTGTAACTGCACTTAGAATATGGTGTAGCATTCTGGTTGCCACATGTGAAAAAGGACATTATTGAGTTGTGGCGGTGAGGGCCTGAGCTGCAGGCGACGAAGCAGGCTGGGAGACGATGAGAGCGTAGCTGGGGGAAATCCCGGGACGAATCTGACCGAGCACATCTTAGAGCTCACTGCCGAGCCTATGCTGCGGCAGTGAGGGCGGCGAAGAAGGAATTCTTCTCCGCTTCCATTGCCTCCTCACAGTGCCGTCCAGCGGAGCTTTTTCGAGTGGTACGGGGCCTATTGCATTCTGGCCCTAAAAAGGATCTTATTGCACCAGCCGTAGCTCGCTGTGACGACTTTGCCCAGCACTTTAAGGATAAAATCACTCAGATTCACCACAAGCTGGACTCCACAGTTGATAGGGTCCTAGAACGGGGAGCATCTAGAGCACCGTTTGGTCCACCTTTATTGGATGAGTTTCAATTGTGGCCTGAGGATGTGGACAAGGTGCTTGGATTGGTCCGACCCACCACCTGTCTACTCAACCCTTGCCCCTCGTGGCTGCTCCCCAAAGCCAAACACGGGATTGGTGCCTGGGTCCAGGAGGTCATCAACGCCTCTCTGAGGGAGGGCCGGGTCCCCACCCCTTTGGAGGAAGTGGTGATCAGGCCTGTCCTGAAGCGGCATCCCTGGGCCCAGAGGTGGCCGGCAACCATAGACCGGTGGCCAACATCCCGCTTCTGGGCAAGGTGCTTGAGCAGGTGTTGGCAGGACAACTCCAGGCGCTCTTGGAGGAAACTGACCATCTGGACCCATTCCAGTCTGGCTTCAGGCCTGGGTATGGAAGAGAGACTGCCTTGGTCGCCCTGCATGATGACCTGTGCAGGGAGAGGGACGGGGAGTGCGTCCCTGTTGGTTCTCCTGGACCTCTCAGCGGCTTTCGACACCATCGGCCATGGTGTCCTTCTGGAGAGGCTGGCTGGGTTGGGAGTTGGAGGCACTGCCTGGGCCCTGCCCTGGACGGGGTTGCACTCCCCTAAAGGACAGGGTGCGCAGTTCGGGGGTGCTCCTCGACCCGGAGCTGTCCCTGGAGTCCCAGGTGACGGTGGTGGCGAGGAGCACCCGCCTCCAGCTTCGGCTGGTCCACCAACTGCACCCCTATCTGGGTAGGGGTGACCCGCGCTCTGGTAACCTCCCGGTTGGATTACTGCAACACACTCTACATGGGGCTGCCCTTGAAGACGGTCCAGATACTTCAACTGGTTCAGAATAGAGCTGCCAGGTTGTCAATGGGGACCGGCTGATTTTCACATATAACGCCGGTCCTCTACCGATTACACTGACTGCCAATTGAAGTCCGGGCCCAATTCAAGGTGCTGGTGATGACCTATGAAGCCCTAAATGGCTTGGGTCTGGGATCCCCTATGTGCGCCCCCACCTTGAGATCTGAGGCAGAGGTCCTGCTCCGGGAGCCCTCCTTGAAGGAGGTACGGAGGGCGTCTACCCGGAGGAGGGCCTTCTCTGTGGTGGCGCCTCGACTATGGAATACGCTCCCCGGGGAGGTTTGCCTGGTGCCGTCACTTCATTCTTTTCTTTATGTTGGGAATGTGATTATATAATGAAGTTTTGGAAAGAGGTTTTTAAAGAGAATTGTAAAATATTAAGTTTGAATATTGAAACATGCCCAGAAATTACATCACTTTCAATATTTGATAGAAACAATTGAGTTGTACTAGTAAGGAACAACAAATGTAATAACTGCTGCGAGATTAATCATAGCTAAGAATTGGAAAGTAAAATATGGCTATCAATTATCTGATTGGTACAGAGGGGCTTGGAATTAGCTATTAATGAGAAATTAACCTGTGATATTCATGTGAGGAAAGGGCATATAAATATAAATGAGTTTAACAAGATTTGGGGTGCAATTATCGAGTATGTTTTTTAAAAAGGGAAAGGATTTGAACCAGCAAAAGAATAATTCCAAATTTGGAAGGGGGATATGCCCTGAAAGAATTTTTGAATGAGTTTTTTTTCTGTAACATGTATCCTATGGTCCTGGTGGAGGGAGGCAGAGCATTTTTAAATGCTTTTATTTGTATGTTTAATCTTTCATGTTTTAATTTTAGCTATAAAGGTTTTTTTAGTTGTATATTAGATTGAAAATGTAATTAAAAATAATGATGAAATGATCAAATTGAGTAAAATTGTGCCTCTTGTTCCTACTTCTATTTATCTGCTGGAGGAAGTTATCAGGACACATGTTAGGAATCTCCTAGAGGAGCCATGTTCAGCAGAGTTTGACTTCCAATAGATATCAGGGAAATTGGAGTCTCCCATAATGATGACATCATGCCTCCTTGAAACACTAGCAATTTGTTTTTCAAAAGTTTCATTCTTATGCTCTCCTTGACTGGGTAGACGATGATAGATTCTTACAACTATACTCCTTTTGTTCCTTTTCTACTCATATTAATCCAGATACACTTGAAGGGATTACTCATCTCTTTTTCCTGTATTTCTTTGCAGGGATATGTATCTTTAACATAAAATGCAACTCCACCTCCTTTTCTGTTGCACCTGTTCTTTTTGCACAGGTTATATCCTGCAAATTTTGAATTCCATTCATGGGAGTCATCCTTCCAGGTTTCAGGTCATATTTGCCCTCATGTACTAAGAGGCCACCTTTTTTGTTTCCCATACTTTGGGCATTGGTGTTTAGGCATCTAAGACCACATAACTTGTTTCTTACATTTTTTGGGGAGACTAGTGTTAGTCCCAGCTACAGTTTCTTTCACTGTTGCAGTACATAATCCTTTGTCAGTTGATGTTGTGCCCAGATGTCTCTCTCCCCTGCTGAATTACAGCCCTCCTGATAAACTTCATGTTCTGGTCAAGTACATCCTTTCCTTTCTTTGTAAGGTACAACCAAACCCAATTTGAAAAACATTAAAAGGGGATTGGATAAATTCATGGAGGAGGTGGCTATTAATTACTACCAGCCTTGCTGGCTATGTGCTACCTCTGTCATCAGATGCTGAGGAGCTTGGGCAGGTGGAACTCTTGTAACTATTCTGCTTGAGGGATCCTGTGGGTAGCTCGTTTGGCATCATGTGACTGAACTGGATAGACCATGGGTCCTCAAACTATGGCCTGCAGGCCGGATCCAGCCCACCATACCCATTTATTCAGCCTGCCTCAGAGGTTTTAGACTTGCCATGCATGTGTGTGTGGCAAGGTGGCTGCTTGCTCACACGGAGATCGTTTTGGACTCACTCAGAGAAAACAATCTCTGCATGAACAAGCCTCTGCTTTGCCATGCACCTGCCCCTGCCTTGCCTCATTGCATGGGCACCCCCCCCACCCCCTCACTGGCCCGCACCCCCTGCCAGCACCACCTTGGTGGCCCACAGCCGACACCTTTCAACTGGCCCGCTGTTGAAAAAGTTTGAGGACCCCTGGGATAGACCATTGGTCTGATCCAGCACGGCTGGTGCTGACATGATTGGGCATCCAACTTCACCTGGAGACCTCTGCTCTAACTGGGATGTGGACAGGCTTAGTTCCACTGACATCAAGAATGCCATTTTTTCTTTTGCTTCTGGGGTTAGTGGGATCTGCCAGTACCCCTTGGTGAGATCTAGGGTGGTGAGTAAATTGGCTTGCCCTAATTGCTCTAGCAGCCCCTCCACCCATGGCATGGGGCATGCATTGAACTTTGAGATTTAGTTCACTTTTCTGAAGTTGATACTAAAATGAACATTTGCCATACTGTTTGGGCACTAACATGGGTTAACTTCTGCAAGGACTCACAGACTCCTGTGTAACATATTATGAGGCTTGTGGCAAGGGGCGGCCTATAAATCTGTAAATAAATAAAAATAAATAAATAAAATTATTTACCTTGTCTATTACAGTGGCACCTCGGCTCACGAACTCGATCCGCTCCAGGCCTCTGGTCGCGACCCAAAGTGGTCGTGAGCCGAGTCCAATTTCCCCATAAGGTTCAGTGTAAATAAGGCTAATCCGTTCTGCAACTATTTTTTTTTATCAGAAAAATGTGAAGCAAAGTGACAAAGAACAACAAAGTAGCCAAGTACAGTACAGTGGAGACCACCAACTTGGGGGGGGGGAGGTTATTGTTTGGAGGGAGAGTCCCCCTCCAGAAGGACATTGGGGAGATCTCCTTCAGGGGCTTCCTCTCTCCTTTGTCTCTTAAAATGCAGGGTCAATTTTGGCGAAAAATCTGTCTATAGTCCCTTGTTTTTCCTGCGCTGCATAACCCTCCGGAAATGAGAGACCACATTATTGTTCATCAGATTCAGCACTCTGCTCATTACAGTTCTGTTGGGGTGGTGCTTCTCAAAGAGACCCTGGCACTCATTCCATTTTTCCATAATGGATTGTATCACATCCCAGGGGGGGTCGCTTTAGTTTATCGGGCTACTTTTTCCCTCACGGGGCTTCCTGTCCCTTCGAGACCGGGGCTGGAGTGTCTCCACTTGGTGTTGGGCGACCGAGACAGGTTCGGGATTCTGTTGGTGTACCGAGCACCCTTCTGCCCAACAGACTCCCTGCCTGAGCTGATGGAGGTCTTCTCAGACCTGGTGTTGATGACTCCCAGGATGGTGGTCCTGGGGGAGGAAATCACGTGATGAGTCCGACCGAACACATCTTAGAGCACACTATCGAGCCTATGCTGTGGCGGTGAGGGCGGCGAAGAAGCGATTCTTCTCCGCGTCCATTGCCTCCTCGCAATGCCGTCCAGCGGAGATTTTTCGGGTGGTGCAGGGGCTGACAAAACCTGGCCCCGATAAAGATCTGGTGCCACCCTCGAAAGCCCGCTGTGACGAGTTCGCCACGCATATCCAGGAGAAAGTTGCTCTGATTCGTCACAAGCTGGACTCCATTTTGGTACTGATTCTTTTGGGGAGGGACCAACCATGCCTGCTTGTCCCTCATTATTGGATGAATTTCAGTTTTTGCGGCCCGATGATGTGGACAAGGTGCTTGGATCGGTACGCTCAACCACCTGTTTACTGGACCCGTGCCCATCTTGGCTATTAAAGAGCGCCAAGGACGGGATTGAACCCTGGATCTTGGAGGTGGTCAACGCCTCTTTGAGAGACGGCTGGGTGCCGGCCCCCTTAAAGGAGGCGGTAGTCCGGCCAGTCCTAAAGAAGGCTTCCCTGGATCCAGAGGTGGTCACCAATTATAGACCGGTGGCCAACATCCCGTTTTTGGGTAAGGTGCTGGAGCGGGTGGTGGCGGGACAACTCCAGGCACTCTTGGAGGAAACTGATTCTCTGGACCCATTTCAGTCCGGCTTCAGACCCGGCTTTGGCACTGAATCTGCCTTGGTCGCCCTGTACGATGACCTATGCAGGGAGAGGGACAGGGGGAGTGCGTCCCTGTTAGTCCTCCTTGACATCTCAGCGGCTTTCGATACCATCGACCATGGTATCCTTCTGGAGAGGCTGGCGGGATTGGGGGTTGGAGGCACTGCTTTGCAGTGGTTCCACTCCTATCTCAATGGCCGATACCAGAAGGTGGTGCTGGGGGACTATGGCTCTGCGCCATGGCAGCTATGCCATGGAGTACCGCAGGGGTCCATCTTGTCCCCCTTGCTTTTTAACATCTACATGAAACCGCTGGGAGAGGTCATCCGGAGGTGTGGGCTGTGGAGTCATCAGTACACGGATGACACCCAGCTCTACCTCTCGTTTTCCACCGATCCAGGTGAGGCAGTGGCTGTGCTGAACCGGTGCCTGGCCGAGGTGATGGGCTGGATGAGGGCCAATAAACTGAGGCTCAATCCAGACAAGACGGAGGTCCTGTTGGTGGGTGGGTCGGGCTACAGTTTAGGGGACCTGGCCCTAGTCTTGAATGGGGTTGCACTCCCTCTGAAAGACAGGGTCCGCAGCTTGGGAGTGCTCCTCGACCCAGAGCTGACCTTGACTGCTCAAGTGTCAGCAGTGGCGAGGAGCGCCTTCCAACAGCTTCGGCTGATCCATCAGCTGCGTCCCTTCCTGGAGTTCGACTGCCTGGCGACGGTGACACATGCGTTGGTGACTTCCCGGTTGGATTATTGTAACGCGCTCTACGTGGGGCTTCCCTTGAAGACGGTCCGGATACTTCAATTGGTGCAGAATAGAGCTGCCAGGCTGCTGACGGGGACTGGGCGTGGTTCTCACATCACCCCAGTTCTCCGTCAGCTTCACTGGCTCCCCATTGAAGTCCGGGCCCAATTCAAGGTGTTGGTTCTTACCTATAAGGCCCTAAACGGCTTGGGCCCTGGCTACCTAAAGGAGCGCCTGCGACCATATATGCCCTCCCGCCCCTTACGATCAGCAGCAGAGGCTCTCCTCCGGGAACCCTCCGTGCGAGATATTAGGAGGGTGAGTACCCGGAGGAGGGCCTTCTCGGCGGTGGCGCCCCATCTATGGAATGCACTCCCCAGAGAGGCTCGCCTGGCGCCGTCGTTATTTGCTTTTTGGCACCAGGCGAAGACCTTTTTATTTAGACGATATTTTAATTGTTAATATTATGTTTAATTTAAGATTAATTTAATTTCGTTATTTATTTTTTGCTGTATGTTTTTATATTTAACCTGAGATGGGCCAGTTTTTAAATATTGTATATGTTTTTAATATTGTATTTGTTTTCTTTGTATTGTGAGCCGCCCCGAGGCTGTTGCAAGGGGCGGCATATAAATATTTAAATAAATAAATAAATAAATAAATCCCTGCGAGCCTCCTCCCTGTCTTCCTCTTCCCCAGTGGGATCCTCCTCAGCAAGCGCCTTCTGCTGCTCACTCTGGAGTCCAGCGAGTTCTTCCTTCGTCAGCTCCTCCTCATGGTCCTCAGCAAGCCCCTCTATGTCTGCACCACTGACGTCCAGACCCACACTCTTGCCCAAGCTCCTCCACTGCCTGCGCATCAGCCCCTTCAGAGTCACATTCAGTGGCACATTCTGGCCACAGTTTCCTCCAGGCTGAGCTTACGGTCCGGTACGTGACACCTTCCCAGGCTTTGTCAACGAGGCTGATGCAGTGGAGGACATTGAAATGTTTCTTCCAGAATTCTTTCAGTGTCAAGGGCGTCTCTTCAGTGACATTAAAACACCTGCTGAAGAGCGCCTTTGTGTAGAGCTTCTTGAAGCTGCAGCTCGCTTGCTGGTCCATGGGCTGCAGAAGAGCTGTCGTGTTGCGGGGGGAGGAACTTGACCTTTATGAAGTCATGCTCAGCATCTGTATCATCCACCAAGGCTGGAGGGTGTGCCAGGGTGTTGTCCATCAGAAGAAGGCACCTTTCAGCCAGTTGGTTGTCAGAAAGGTATTTCTTCACAGTGGGTGCAAACACCTCATGCAGCCATTCCATGAACAACTGCCTTGTGACCCAAGCCCTCGGGTTGGCCCTCCACACGACAGGCAGTCTGGCCTTGTTCACATTCTGCTCCTTGAAGGCACGAGGGGTCTGGGAATGGTACACCTGTAGTGGCTTAATCTTCAGATCGGCACTTGCGTTCACACCCAGCAAAAGGGCCAATCTGTCCTTCATGGGCTTGAGCCCCAGCAGTGCCTTTTCCGCCTGCATTGTGATGTAGGTTCTGTTCGGCATCTTCTTCCAGAAGAGCCCTGTTTCATCACAATTGAACACTTGTTGAGCAACGTATCCTTCTGCCCTCATGAATTCAGCAAATTCTTTCTTGAAGGTTTCTGCAGCAGCCTTGTCAGAACTGGGAGCCTCACCATGTCTTATCACAGTGTGGATGCCACTTCTCTTGCAGAAATGATCAAACCACCCTCTACTGGCTTTAAATTCGACACTTGCTGCACTTGTACAGGGGTCCTTTTGCAGCAAATCACTGTGCAATTTCCTGGCTTTTTCACAGATCATAGCTTCAGTAATGCTATCACCTGCCAGCTGTTTCTCATTCAACCACACTACCAAAAGTTTTTCCACCTCTTCCAGCACTTGAGTCCTCTGCTTGCTAAACAGCATTACTCCTTTTGCCACATCAGCTCCTTTGATGGCATCTTTACTCTTCAAAATAGTCAAGATAGTCAACTTCACCATCTTGTACTCTGAGGCCAGATCAGTCACACGAATACCACACTCATGCTTTTCTACAATTTCCTTCTTCAATTCAATGGTTATTTTCTTCAAAACCGTCTTCTTACCATTCTTGCTCTGCACATTCTGGTCACCTTCATTACCGCTCTGCATGTTCTTTTTACCACCATGCTTGCTCTGCGCCTTCTTTGGCGCCATTATTCAATATTATTATTATTATTATTATTATTATTAGAAGACGACAACGACTTTACAGTACTGTTTGTGCTAAAAAGCACACAAAAATTTCACAGCAAGTGACCACAGGTCTGTCTGCAACCACAAGTGGGGAAGATGGCCACAATTGCGATTGTGTTTGTGCGGGAACATGGCTGCAATTGTGGTTGTCACCTGATGCAGAGTTCGTGAATGGAGGCAATTTTTTTCTGAAATGTTTGTTCATGAACTGATTTGGTTGTGAACTGAGGTGTTTGTGAACCAGGGTACCACTGTATTACTTGCTTTAACTTTTAGGGATAGGGACAGGTTGGCATTTGATCTACTGTCTTGGGAGTGGTTTTGATAGGATGAGCTATTAGGTGGATGCACCTTGGTAACTCTAAGAAAACCTCTGAGAACTCTCCCTCTGTCGTGCCAACGACTTCTCTGAGTCATTAGGCACGACACCCTCCAATCTCCTTACCTGTTCTACTTGTCTGGGGTTCAACCCGGGGTCCAGAGCAAGGCTGCTAGGGTCCCAAGTTGGTTCTACCTCAAGTTCCCACCACTCCTGGCCACTTTCAGCAAGGTGTGCCTGACTCTTTCTCTCCATTCCTTAAGAAGGTTTATGCAATAAAATTGAGCAGACTGTTCCTTATCAGTTAGCTGGACCTCATAATCTGCAGGCCCTACTTTCCTGATGATATCTCATTTCTAGGACATATTGGAGGGTTGAGTTGGCTTGTGCAGGCTTAAATTCCCAGTCTTCTCTCACCAGGTCTAAGATACCTCAAAGGTGTCTCCCATACAATAACTTGAAGGCCTGAGACACCTCCCTTTCAGCAAACATCAGGGGCCATAACAACATATTCCATTGCTGGGGGTAAGCAGCCACAACTTTCTTTAACGTTTGTTTGAGCATTCAGTTAAATCACTTAATCAAGCCATTGGTCTGGGGATGATACACCAAGATGAAGAGATGCTTAACTTTTAGGGTCTTCCAGATCACCACAGATGGGGACTGCAGCCAAGAAATTAAAAGACGCTTGCTCCTGGGGAGGAGAGCTATGGCAAATCTAGACAGCATACTAAAAAGCAGAGACATCACCCTGCTGACAAAAGGCTGTGGTTTTCCCAGTTGCAATGTATGGCTGTGAAAGCTGGACCAGAAGGAAGGCCGAGCGCAAAAGGATCGAGGCCTTTGAGTTGTGGTGCTGGCGGAGACTCCTGTGAGTCCCTTGTACCGCAAGGCGATCAAACCGGTCAGTCCTAGAGGAGATCAGCCCTGACTGCTCTTTAGAAGGCCAGATCCTGAAGATGAAACTCAAATATTTTGGCCACCTAATGAGAAGGAAGGACTCCTTGGAGAAGAGCTTAATGCTGGGAACAATAGATGGCAAAAGAAGAAGGGGACGGCAGAGGATGAGGTGGCTGGATGGGGTCACTGGGGCGGTTGGTGTGAGGGTGGACAGTGGTGGGCCCTCTCCCTTGGGCCTTCTGGCACTCAGGTCAGAATAAACAGTAGTTCCTAACCTGGGCATATACCCCTGGCCAGTAAAATTGATGCATGAGCCTTTCCAATGTCTTCTCTACCACCAGGTGTTCTGTTGCAGGGATGTCATGAGTCAACCTCAAAACTGATTGTCTAAGGGGCTCTGGGACCAGCAACTGTCTAAGTTCAGGCTTATCCCCATGGGCTGGCACCACCCAGTACAATAAATCACCAGCCATCTTAAAATAAGTTCCCTGGACTCTTGCTTTGTCCATCTCTGGGCCAACAGGGGCCTGGTATGGGGCGTGACCTCAAAAGGCATTGTTGAGTTGAAAAAAAAAACACACACAAGCTGGGCTCTTGATGCCTATTGTGGCAGGATCCCCATATTGTCTTCCTCCCCAACCAAAGTCTCCCCTCCAGGGACCTTCTCCCTCACAAGACCCTCAAAATGAGGCCAGTCCCACCCTATTATGAGGGTGAGTCAAAAATTATCCACACTTCGGTTATATTAAAACTTCTGTTGGCCACACTGTCTTATCAGCGCTTTCCGTTCAAGGCTACTGTCTCCCCAGTCACTGCTGTGCAGATGTGAACGTGTTACATCAGTTGATTTGTAACTGCAGTGTGAGTAAAAATGGATGCCCCACTTGTGGTTTGCATGAAAGAAGAGCAGCGTGCAGTGATTCGTTTTTTGTGGTCTGAGGGTGTACCTGGTGTCGTTATTTATTGAAGACTTTGTGCGCAGTATGGAGAAAGTGTTTGGTCACAAAGAAGAGTGCATGAATGGATAGACAAGTTCAAGGAAGGTGGCACAGCTGTTAGTCATCAAGAGGGAGCACATGCACACTTCTGCCCACACTGCTGACACTCTGCAAGAACGTCGTTTTGAGGTGTTAAAGCATCCTCCCTATAGTCCTGATCTTGCTCCATCAGACTTTCACCTGTTTGGTCCCCTGAAAGCAGCCCTACGAGGACAAAGATTCACTTCTGATGAAGAAGTGAAGACAGTGGTGCATTTGTGGCTCACAGCTTAGCCTAAAACATTTTTTTAATGAGGGAATATGAAAGTTTGTTGACAGATGGACAAAGTGTATAGAAAAGCAAGGAGATTATGTCAAGAAATGATGTATATGTCTTTTCTAAAAGTTAATTAAAATAAATTCTGCAGCCAGAGTGCGGATAACTTTTGACTCACCCTCATGTTAGCCCATAGGCCAGACTGAGCACAACCCCGACTTTACAAAATCACATTTGCCCCTGCACCTCCACTTTTGCCCCTAAGGTGGCATAAGGTTTGATGTCCACATGAATGCATCACACCTGTGGCATCTCATTCAGGGAGCTACCACATGCTTGTTGTACCAGGATGCATCTACACCCCATGTCTACAAGCCCTTCAACCCCCTTGCCATCTACCAAACCCTTTACCCGCCAGGCCTGTGTGGGCAAAGAAGCTACCTGGGCTGATAGCCAATTCTCCACATAATCACATTCCATGAGGGGGCACTCTCATCTTATGTGCCCTTCTTTCCCACATGTAGAGCAAATCAGTGGCCTGACCACTGCCTCTTTGGGTTTTCCAGCCTCAGCCCAAGAGGGTGTGGGGAAAAAACCCTTGGCCCCTACTCGTTGGCCTGGGCTGGCACAGCCACCCAAGCAAC
Organism: Varanus salvator macromaculatus; assembly: GCA_023646645.1. Lineage (NCBI taxonomy): Eukaryota > Metazoa > Chordata > Lepidosauria > Squamata > Varanidae > Varanus > Varanus salvator. Next base: position 461,535 of record JAIXND010000715.1, on the reverse strand, counting down.
TCCATCCCAACATCTGTCCACTCTCCTGATTTGAGACATCAGGCCTCTTCCTGGTCCAACCCTCCAGCCAAGGCTTTCCCCACCGACCCTCTTCTTCCAGCTATTTTGCAGTCACATAAGTTTCCATCAGCCAAATGGCATCCTCTAATGTTTCTGGCTTCTGGCACCTCAACCAATTTCGTGTCTGTGCTAGTAATACAGTCACAAAGTGTTCCAGTAGCATGAGCTCAGCTACTTGCTCTGTTGTGCATATTGCTGGCTTCAGCCAGTACAAGCCATTGGCCGTAATCTTTAGCCCAACCACCCAAGGTGGTGTGCCTGAGCTGTAATTTACACTCCTCATCCTCCACTGGTATGGTTCCTCTGATATGTTCAATATTCCCAAAATAGCTGCTTTCACTTGGTCGTACTAGCCTGTGGCTTCTAGGGTGAGCACATCCACCACCTCCTGGGTGGGCTCCATCAGGCATGGGGTCACTATAAGGCCCCAAAGTTTCTTGGGCCACTTAGCAGCAAGGGTCACCTTCTCAAAGGTGTTTAGAAAGACTTTGGGATAGTCTTCTGGAGCCAAATTTGATATGTGGATAGGGGGAACCCCTCTCCCATGTACTTCTGTGGAGATGCTGCCTTCAGCCTCCACCTGGGGTGGGCGCAGGCTGGCTCTGCAGTTGGGCATTAAATAGCTGTTCCATTAACTGTGTTTGTTGAAAGGCCAACTGCTGGAGCAGGTGCTGCTGTTCTTGTGCTTGTTTCTGCTGGGGAGGGAGAACTGAAGAGGAAAAAGAAGCAAAGAAAAAGAAGTTTTAAAAAGGCTAGGGACTTCCCCTGCCAAAATTCTGTTTGCACTCTCTGTTAGCTTGCTCCGCTGGCTAACAGAGTTTGGCTCATTTTATCCCAGATGCCCTAGACCAGTCATTTGAAAAAGATTTGAATCTGGCCTTCCTGTGGCCTCCAGATGTTTTTCATTTCCTTTCACCAAAGTCAATGTGCAGGGATGCTTGGAATTGTTCTCTAAAACATCTGGGGAGAACTGTGTTGGAGAAAGCTGGCTTACATACATTCAAGGAAGGGAAGAGGCAGAGAGGATGGCATCAATGCTTTGTAGCCCTAAAATTAACCAGGGCCCCTAGTTTAGAGCTGAGCCCCAGAAGCCCAAAACTCCTTGAGGAAGAAGGAGAAAGTTGTAGGCCCCTTACATAAGAATATGGCTTCCTTCTCAAAGGAAACATAGAAACTGAAGACAGAAGGGACCTCCCAGGCAATCTAGTCTGACCTCCGGCTCCAGACGGCTCCACTCATGACATACCTACCATGTGTATGTCCAGCCTGTCCTTGAACACCCGCATCAATGGGGCCTCAACCCCCTCCTGGGGAAGCCCATTCCACACTCTTGGGGTTCAGGAAGTGCTTCCTGGCATCCAAAGGGAACCTTGCCTCCCTGAGCTTTGCTCCGTTGGAGCTCCTCCTACCCTCCTCTGCAGGGGAGAACAGGCCTCTCCCCACCTCCGTGTGACACCCCCTCACATACCTGCATGTCGCCAACAGATCCCCTCTGAGTCTCCTCTTCTCCAGGCTGCAGAGACCCAGTTCCCTCAGTCTCGCTTCATACGGCATCCCCTGCAAACCAGCCACCATCCTTGTGGCCCTACGCTGCACTGACTCTAACCTGGCCATATCCTTCCTGTAATGAGGGGCCCAGTTCTGAGCACAATACTCCAGTTGCGGGCGCACCAGAGTTGTGTAGAGTGGCAGTAATCCCTCTCTCGATCTAGAAGCCACACTTCTGGCTGTGCAACCAAGGGTGGCGTTCACCCTCTTGGCCACCGCATCACATGGCTGACTCAAATTCAGCCTGCAGTCAACCAGCACCCCGAGGCCCCTTTCACAAGAGCTGTTCTCCAGCCCCTTGTCCCCCAACCTGTACTTCTGACCCCCATTCCCATGCCCCAAGTGCAAGAACTTGCCCTTCTCCACATCGAACGCCATCCTGTTGTCTCCTGCCCACTTCCACAGTTTGTCCAGATCCTTTTGGATCCGGAGTACCTGCTCCTCAGTTGTGGCCACTGCTCCAGTTTTAGTGTCGTCTACGAATTTGATCAGCAGACTGTTCACCCCTTCTTCCATGTCGTTGATGAAAAGATTAAACAGGATCGGCCTCAGGACAGAGCCCTGGAGGACCCCGCTTGTCACTGGCCGCCATCCCGATGATTCCCCGCTGATGGTTACCCACTGCTTTCGGTCAGTCAACCCTGCCCTAATCCACTGGACAGTGCTTTGTTGTTGTTGTTGCTAGTCGTGAAGTCGTGTCCGACCCATCGCGACCCCATGGACAACATTTCTCCAGGCCTTCCTGTCCTCCACCATCCCCCGGAGGCCACCCAAGCTCACACCAACCACCTCAGTGACTCCATCCAGCCACCTCATCCTCTGCCGTCCGCTCCTTCTTTTGCCATCTATTGTTCCCAGCATCAGGCTCTTCTCCAGGGAGTCCTTCCTTCTCATTAGGGGGCCAAAGTATTTGAGCTTCATCTTCAGGATCTGGCCTTCTAAAGAGCAGTCAGGGTTGATCTCCCCTAGGACTGACCGGTTTGATCGCCTTGCGGTCCAAGGGACTCGCAGGAGTCTTCTCCAGCACCACAACTCAAAGGCCTCAATCCTTTGGCGCTCGGCCTTCCTTATGGTCCAGCTTTCACAGCCATACATTGTAACTGGAAAAACCATAGCCTTGACTAGACGCACTTTTGTCGGCAGGGTGATGTCTCTGCTTTTTAGTATGCTGTCTAGATTTGCCATAGCTCTCCTCCCCAGGAGCAAGCATCTTTTAATTTCTTGGCTGCAGTCCCCATCTGCGGTGATCTTGGAGCCCAGGAAAATAACATCTGTCACTACCTCAATTTCTTCCCCATCTATTTGTCAGGAAGTGAGAGGACCGGATGCCATGATCTTAGTTTTCTTAATGTTGAGTTTCAGGCCAACTTTTGCGCTCTCCTCCTTCACCCGCACCAAGAGGCTCTTTAGTTCCTCTTCACTTTCTGCCATTAGTGTGGTATTATCGGCATATTTGAGGTTGTTGATATTTCTCCCAGCAATCTTAATTCCAACTGGTGATTCATCCAGCCCTGCCTTTCTCATGATGTGCTCTGCATATAAGTTAAATAGGCAGCCTTGCCGAACTCCTTTCTCAATTTTGAACCAATAAGTCGTTCCGTGTCCAGGTCTCACTGTTGCTTCTTGACCTGCATGTAGGTTTCTCAAGAGACAAATAAGATGGTCTGGTACTCCCATCTCTTTAAGAACTTGCCACAGTTTGTTGTGATCCACACAATCAAAGGCTTTAGTGTAGTCAATGAAGCAGAAGTAGATGTTTTTCTGGAACTCCCTGGCTTTCTCCATGATCCAGCGTATGTTGGCAATTTGATCTCTAGTTCCTCTCCCTCTTTGAAATCCTGCCTGTACTTCTGGTAGTTCTTGGTCCACATACTGCTGGAGCCTGGCTTGTAGGATTTTGAGCATCACTTTGCTAGCATGTGAAATGAGTGCAATGGTGCGGTAGTTTGAGCATTCTTTGGCATTGCCCTTCTTTGGGATCGGAATGTAAACTGACCTTTTCCAATCCTGCGGCCACTGTTGAGTTTTCCAAATTTGCTGGCATATCGAGTGTAGCACTTCTACTGCATCATCTTTTAAGATTTTGAATAGCTCAGCTGGAATGCTGTCACCTCCACTAGCTTTGCTGTTGCTCAGACTTCCTAAGGCCCATTTGACTTCACCTTCCAGGATGTCTGGCTCGTGGTCAGTGACCACCCCATCGTGGTTATCAGGGACGTTAAGCTCTTTCCTGTATAGTTCTTCTGTGAAATCTTGCCACCTCTTCTTAATTTCTTCTGCCTCTGTTAGGTCACCGCCATTTTGGTCCTCTATCATGCCGAGCTTTGCATGAAACATTCCCTTCATATCTCCAATTTTCTTGAAGAGATCTCTGGTCCTCCCTATTCTATTGTTTTCTTCTATTTCTTTGCACTGTTCATTTAGGAAGGCATTCTTATCTCTTCTAGCTGTTCTCTGGAATTCTGCATTCAATTGGGTGTATCTTTCCCTTTCTCCCTTGCCTTTTGCTTCCCTTCTTTCCTCAGCTATTTGTAAAGAGATGGGCCAGTTTTAGATTGTGTATAGTTTTAGATTGTGTATTGTATTACGCTGCTCCGTATTGTTTTACATTGTTTTTTTATATGTTGTCAGCCGCCCCAAGGCTGGTTTGCAAGGGGACGGCATAAAAATCCATAAAATAGAATAAATAAATAAATAAATAAATAAATGAAGCTTCCTCAGACAGCCATTTTGCTTTCTTGCATTTCTTTTTCTTTGGGACGGTTTTAGTTGCTGCCTCTTGTACAATGTTGCGAACCTCCGTCCATAGTTCTTCAGGCACTCTGTCTATCGGATCTAATTCCTTTAATCTATTTGTCACCTCCACTGTATATTCATCAGGGATATGATTTAGGTCATACCTGAGTGGCCTAGTGCTTTCCCCTACTTTCCTCAACTTAAACCTAAATTTTGCAACCAGAAGCTCATGATCTGAGCCACAGTCAGCTCCTGGTCTTGTTTTTACTGACTGTATAGAGCTTCTCCATCTTTGGCTGCAGAGCACATAGTCAATCTGATTTCTGTGTTGACCGTCTGGTGATGTCCCTGTGTAGAGTCGTCTCTTGGGTTGTTGGAAAAGAGTGTTTGCTATGACCATCATGTTCTCTTGACGAAATCCCACCAGCCTGTGCCCGGCTTCATTTTGCACTCCAAGGCCAAACTTGCCTGTTATTCCGGTGATCTTTTGGCTTCCTACTTGAGCATTCCAATCCCCCATGATGATGAGGACATCAGTTTTGGGTGTTAATTCTAGAAGGTGCTGTAGGCCTTCATAGAACCGGTCAACTTCAGCCTCTTCAGCACCAGTGGTTGGGGCAGAGACTTGGACTCCTTTGATGTTGAATGGCTTGCCTTGGATTCGAACTGAGATCATTCTGTCATTTTGGAGATTGTATCCCAGTACTGCTTTTCCTACTCTTTTATTGACTATGAAGGCTACTCCATTTCTTCTGAGGGATTCTTGCCCACAGTAGTATACCTGATGGTCATCTGAACTAAATTCACCCATGCCTGTCCTTGTTAGTTCACCGATTCCCAAGATGTCGATGTTCAGTCTCGTCATCTCTTGTTTGACCACATCCAGCTTGCCTTGATTCATGGATCTTACATTCCAGGTGTATAGCTCTTTGCAGCATCGGACTCTCCTTTCACCACCGGATACACCCGCAACTGAGTGTCCTTTCGGCTTTGGCACAGTTGCTTCATTCTTCCTGGCGCTACTAGTACTAGCCCTCTGCTCTTCCCCAGTAGCACATTGGACACCTTCCGACCTGAGGGGCTCATCTTCCGGTGTCGTATCTTTTTGCCTTTTGGTACTGTCCGTGGGGTTTTCATGGCAAAGATACTGGAGTGGGTTGCCATTTCCTTCTCCGGTGGATCACATTTTGTCAGAGCTCTCTGCTATGACCTGTCCATTTTGGGTGGCCCTGCATGGCAGAGCTCATGGCTTCATTTTATTTTTATTTTTATTTTATTTATTTATTTATTAATTAAAAGATTTATATGCCGCCCCTTGCCACAAGCCTCGGGGCGGCTCACAACCTCAAAACATTAAAAGCCTACACAATATTAAGAAGCCTACACAATATTAAAAACTGGCCCATCTCAAGATCCGAATTAAAACATACAAATACAAAATAAAATTCAAACAACAAATTTAAAATAATTTAACATTTAAAATATTGCTTAAATAAAAAGGTCTTCGCCTGGCGCCGAAAAGCAAATAAAGACGGCGCCAGGCGAGCCTCTCTGGGGAGCGCATTCCATAGATGCCCCTTCGCCATGGCAGGGCAGTGATCCTTGAAGGAGAGACAGTGCTTTGGTGTACCCCAAAACTCCTCAGTTTCTCCACCAGAATATCACGGGGCCCTTTGTCAAAGGCCTTGCTGAAATCCAGGGTTACTTGATCTCTGACTATGAGCCTTTCCATTGTTGTTCCTACAATGGACGTAAGGCTAACCGGTCTAGAATTCCCCATGTCCTTCCTATTACCCTTTTTGAAAATTGGGACCACCGATGCCACCCTCCAGTCCTCTGGAACTTCACCTGTTCTCCACGAGGCCTCAAAAATGGAGGCCAGCGGGTGCGAGAGAACCCCTGCCAACTCCCTAAGTACTCTCAGGTGTAACCCGTCAGGGCCTGGCGCCTTTGTAATGTCCAATGCCCTGAGGAGCCCCTCGACTTCAAGGGGGGTGACTCTAATCTGTGCCCCTAAGTCCCCAGCCTCATCCAATCTCCTATACGGATCTCCCCTGTCCTACTTTGGGGAGAACACAGAGGCAAAATAGTCATTTAGCATCTGTGCCTGTTCCCTCATATCAGTCACTGGATCACCTTCCTCCTTATTAAGCGGTCCCACTGCCTGTCTCTCCTTCCTCTCCCTATTTACATGCAAGAAGAAGCCCTTTTTGTTGCTCTTGATATTCTTGGCAAGTCTTAGCTCATAATCGGCCTTAGCCTTGCGAAGAACCTTCTGCAACGGGCCTCCTCCTCCCGGTAGACCCTTTTGTCCATTTGCCCCAGTACCCATTTCCTGCGGAGGTTCCTCTTGAGTCTAATCCCCCTAACCACCTCCTTTCGCATCCATGGCGGCACTCTCCTCCGCCTCCCCACCTTACTGACTAGAGGTATCGCCAAGGCTTGCGCCCCCAAAACCTCCCTTTTGAGTGCCAGCCACCCCTCCTCAACTCGCTTGCCTCCCAGTAACCTATCCCAGGAAACTTTCCCCAGCCTGGCCTTCATTTGGCCAAAGTTGGCCCTCTTGAAGTCCCGGCTTCTAGTGCTCGCCCTGCTGCACGGCCCCAGTCCCCTGATCTCAAAGCAAGGATGGAGTGATCACTTGCATCCAGAGCTCAAGGAACAGGTGTTCCATGAGAGGCATTCAACACTGAATTTCCCACCTGCCCCATGCACAGAATTCACCTTTTCCACAGCTGGGTGGTTGCCTTTGCCATGACCTCCTCCAGACCCCAAGAACCCTTTCCCGGTCAGCCTTCTGCCAACACAAGCTAAGCAGTGCTTCAGGGAAACTCTGGTCAGTAGCTGCTGTGGACAAATGGCAGGCATAGACTTTGCTGTTTGCACCCTTTGGATTGAGGCATCTGGCTGGACATGGTTTGAAAAACTCAGATCCTGGACTGTTTGTTTATTTGGGATATTTTTAGGCCATTCAATCTCACTGAGTCTCTGGATGGCTCACAACAAAGATCTTATGCTAAAGGAAGGCAGGGTTTCTCACACTCCCCCCCTCCCCCCAAAAAAAGAAGTGAGATGAAGTGGGACTTGCAGAGAGACACATCTCGTTTCTTTCTGCTGTGAGCAGCCCTTGCCCCAGTGGGGTCCTTTTCTTAGCCACAGGGCCCATAAACATTAGGGGTGCCATTCGGTCCTTCTGGTTGTGACCCATCCTTTGAATGTGCATGCAGCAGGGGCCCAGGCATCTGCTCAGGCACCCTGCCTCCCCTTGCGTCTCTTCTACAAACAGGGAGCCGGAATATGCATGCACGACTCACTGCAGGGCCACCAGGTCAATCCCCACCCCCCCACCCCAGCCCAGAGGCAAGCCTGCAATGGGAGACTGGGGTGCTGTCCTGCAGGCATGCAAGCAAAGCAACAGGCCGACACCAAAAGGCAGTGTCAAAAGAAGTTTATTCTCTACATTTAGAAAACGAAGAGCAAACTGTGCCGATTTCTGGAACCAGAAAGCACACCTCCTTTTGTAAGCCTCCTTCTCTGTCCTGGCACATAAGAGCAGCAGCACCCGCCCACACACTCTTAGTTCCATCAAAGCAGCAGAGTGTCTTCAAAATGTTTGCATTGTTCCCCCACTCCTGAATCGCTTTCCTGCCCGTTATTTTATGAAGGCCCTTGAATGCGTCTCATATGGCTTTTCTCTGATTGGGGTGGGAGTGGGGTCTACCACTGTTGAACGTGTGCGTGCGCACACACTGGTGTTCTGGTGGCGAGGAGGGAGGCTGCACCTGCACTGCCACAGAACCCCGCACCCCAGGCAATCTGTGATGGAGACGCAGGTCTTCCTGGCACCTACGGTTCGGCTCTGGACTGGAAGATGCAAAGCACTCCCACTGCAGGAAGGTGTGGATTGGCGCAAGCTCAGCTGTCTGTCCTTGGAAAGAAGAGGCAGCAAGGTAGGGTGGGAAGAGAGTCTGGAGAGTCTCTTCCAGCTTTGGAAACCTTCCCGCCAAGCCTGACCAAGGGATTCTGCTTGAGCTGACTCACTGGAGGAGAGGAAGGGTTTGTGTGGCTGAGGCTGGGGGCGGGGCAGGCTGGGGGGTACCAAGCAGGAGGGCCCTGGCAGAGACCCGGCTCTTTGAGGGCCGCCCCTTGCACCCCCCACAGCCACAAGACGACTTCCAAGGGCTGCTTTCCTGGCCTCTGCCCAACATTCCTGGGCCAGCAGAGCAGCGCTTCAGCCCATTCCCATGGTGGAAGAGCAGGTCCTGGGTGCAGAGGCAGGCATCTCACAATGGACACCTGCTGCTTCCATGGGGTGGAGGGGGCAGCTGGCCCTGCTGGGTTTACCTGTGTGAAGAATCGCCTCCCACCCACACCCAGCTAGAACCTGAAGCACCTCAGAACCTCTTAACCTTGCCCAGCCAGTCCAAGTATTTCCTGCATGCTTCCCCTCATCTTTAGCGAGTTCCATTTAAAAACACGAGAGCACCGCCTTGCAAACATTTTAGAAAACAGGCTTTGTCCTCCCTTCTGCTCTCAGCTGCCCTCTTCCCCAGCACATATGGGATCACTAACATTCTCCTCTGGCTATTCTCCCATTTACTGTTTCATGTTACAGGCCAGCAAGCTGCACCCCAAAGCAGACCAAACCGCCCAGGTGCTGCTGACCCCATTTCCTGGTCTGCAGGATGCCAGACAGAGTCAGTAAAGGAAAAACCAAAATAGAAATCCTTCCAAACTAGGAACGAGCTGGATTTGGTAAGAACAAGAAAATGAAGAAAAAAAGAAGCTTGCCAGCACTCCCAGCCCTCTTGTGACTGGATGGCGTATTTGTCCAAGCAGTGGAGCTTCCCTAAGGAGAGGGAGTCTTCCAAGATCACTGCAAGTTTGCCTGATTCTGAGGAGTCAGGGGAAGAACAGCAGGAGAATGAAACCAATCTGTGGACAAGAGTTTGCTGTCTTTTATTACTGCGGCAAGGATTGCATTTGCCCAACACTGGAAAAGGGAAGAACCACCCACCGACGAACTGATTCTAAAAAAGATCCTGGACGGTGCAGAAATGGATAGACTGACTTTGTCACTGAAGGAGAAGGAAGATACAGACTTCTATCAAACTTGGGACTCTTTTTATCATTGGCTAGAGAAACGGGACTTGGCTTAGATTATGTTTTTATGTTATCATAAATGGAAAAAAATGTGGAGGCTGACCCAGCAGGCTTGATGTCTTTGATGATGGATGTTGTTTTTAGTTTTTCTTTGTTTTTAGGACTAAAATTTTTGAATAAAACTCATTATAAAAAAAAGAGCTTGCTGTCTTTTCTGGAGACACTTCCTGGCTCTTCTGCAGCACAGTTGAGAGGGAGGATCAAGAGCAGACTACAAGAAATTGTCTAAAACATGCAGGTCGGGCCAGGTTTGGCTCCCCCCACCCACTGTCCCTCTTGGAGTTTTCCGGCTGGAGAGAAAGCAAGACAAAGATGGGCCACCCAGCTCCTTCGTCATCTCTTCCTTTCCCTGTAGCAAAGGACTTCTCCCCAACGAAGAGCAGCTCTGGAAGGGAGCAAATACATGCCCAGATGAGTGTTTGCAGGACAAGCTTCCCTCCCCTCCGCCATTAATCCTCCTTCCACCCACCCCAAAGGCGCGTAATTCTTTGGCTGCCAAGCCTGCGCTGCCTTCCACAGGCAACTGGGGGCAGAGGTCCCCATCAGCCTTTTTCCCCAAGGATTTTGTATACTTCTGCGGAGCATTTCCCCCAGCCAGATGGTGATTCCCTGGCCCGGCTACGCCCTGCTCTGGCTGCAGTCCGAGCGGCACCTGCACCCGGGGGCTGGTGGTGCGGAGCAGGGAGGACTCTTTAGCCAATGTGGAAGGGAAGCAGCAGCCACATGGCGACTGCGTCACATTTTGTGTCGCGCCTGATGAACCAAACCAAGTTAACGTGCTTAGATTCACTGCCTACTGATGACTGCTTGATGTGAAGAGGATGAAAATGAGGCAGGGGGTGTCGGGTGCATCCACGTGTGTTGTACCCCTGTGAGAGAGCAGCCGATAGCAAACTCACCTGCGCCTTCTCTCATTCCTGCTGCTCTTCGTGGCTGTTACTGGGGGTTCGGCTTCTGATTTGGCTGCGCAACTGTTCTATAAGCTCCGGATTCTGCTGTTGCATTTGCTGAGCAAACTGTTGCCCTCTGCAGCAAAAGAAGCAAAACCAGGCAGAAAAGCAATTACTGAGTCTTAACTTAAGTTCCTTTACCATTCAATAGCCGAAAGCCTCTGGATGGTTCACACATAAAATACACCTTGATAAACCATATAATGCATAACAAGAAAATGCAACATAGTACTGAAAAGGAGAGGCATGAGAGACGCAGTGTTCCAAATTGCCATCTACTAAGGAGCAAGGAGAAGTACATTGGGAACTTGGACTTCAATTCCCATCAGCCCAAGCCAAAGCACACTTGTGCTTTAGAGGACATCCCTACAGACAGCTCTTCTTGCAGTTTCACATTTCTGTGGTTAAAACTAAGGTTTTGCGCTCATCTAAGTACCTCTCAGCTTTGTCACATTGCAATAAAAAGACTGCATCACACAAGGCCCAGAGTATTGCTTTAACATGACAGTGTCTTTTAATTTCAGTGAGCTCTGTTTAATGATCCAAACCACAGAATTCCTACAAACAAAACTCAATGTACTTTTTCAAGCAATCACACATTTTCATTAGTCCTTGCTTAGGAATCTATAGAATTTGTAGAAGTTACATGAAAAGCACTGGTTGATCAGACCCTTTGCCTTATTCAGCCCATCACTTAACCAATTTCACCAATAAGCCTATTTTTAAAAATTCAAATGATAGAAAAGTAGAGTTGGAAGGGGGCTACAAGGCCATGGAGTCCAACCCCCTGCTCAGTCTAGGCCTCCAGTTAAAGCATTCCTGAAAGAGCGCTGTCCGACTGTCTGTTGAGCCACAGCATCCCAAGGTCTTTGGTACCACTCCTGTACTGCTCTAGCAGTCAAAGATTTTCTGTGTCCTGCTTTCTGGGATGATTGAGAAGAGACCTTGACCCTCATCTGTGTGGCAAACTTTCAAGTATTTGAAAAGTGCTATCATCTCTCCCTTCAGTTTTCTCCAGTCTAAACACGCCCAGTTCTTTCAGTCTCCCCTCATTAGGCTTGGTTTCCAGGCCCCTAATCATCTTGGTCCCTGATAACATCATCCCTAATTCCTAATCATCTAACGACCCGGATAGCCACGATGGGGTGGTCGCTGATCTCGAGCCAGACATCCTGGAATGTGAAGTCAAATGGGCCTTAGGAAGTTTGAGCAACAACAAAGCTAGTGGAGGAGACAGTATTCCAGCTGAGCTATTCAAAATCTTAAAAGATGATGCAGTAAAAGTGCTACACTCAATATGCCAGCAAACTTGGAAAACTCAACAGTGGCCACAGGATTGGAAAACGTCCGTTTACATTCCGATCCCAAAGAAGGGCAATACCAAAGAATGTTCAAACTACCGCACCATTGCACTCATTTCACATGCTAGCAAAGTGATGCTCAAAATCCTGCAAGCTAGGCTCCAGCAGTATGTGGGCCAAGAACTACCAGAAGTACAGGCAGGATTTCGAAGAGGCAGAGGAACTAGGGATCAAATTGCCAGCATATGCTGGATCATGGAGAAAGCTAGGGAGTTCCAGAAAAACATCTACTTCTGCTTCACTGACTATGCTAAAGCCTTTGATTGTGTGGATCACAACCAATTGTGGCCAGTTCTCAAAGAGATGGGAGTATCAGACCATCTTATTTGTCTCTTGAGAAATCTGTATGCAGGTCAAGAAGCAACAGTTAGAACTGGACACGGAACCACTGATTGGTTCAAAATTGAGAAAGGAGTTCGGCAAGGCTGTATACTGTCGCCCTGCCTATTTAACTTATATGCAGAGCACATCATGAGAAAGGCAGGGCTAGATGAATCGCCAGTTGGAATCAAGATTGCTGGGAGAAATATCAACAACCTCAGATATGCAGATGATCCCACTCTCATGGCAGAAAGTGAAGAGGAACTAAAGAGCCTCTTGATGCGGGTGAAGGAGGAGAGCGCAAAAGTTGGCTTGAAACTCAACATTAAGAAAACTAAGATCATGGCATCCGGTCCTCTCACTTCCTGGCAAATAGAGGGGGAAGAAATGGAGGTAGTGACATATTTTATTTTCCTGGACTCCAAGATCACCGCAGATGGGGACTGCAGCCAAGAAATTAAAAGACGCTTGCTCCTGGGGAGGAAAGCTATGGCAAATCTAGACAGCATACTAAAAAGCAGAGAGATCACCCTGCCGACAAAAGTGCGTCTAGTCAAGGCGATGGTTTACCCAGTTGCAATGTATGGCTGTGAAAGCTGGACCATAAGGAAGGCCGAGCGCAAAAGGATTGAGGCCTTTGAGTTGTGGTGCTGGAGGAGACTCTGCGAGTCCCTTGGACCGCAAGGCGATCAAACTGGTCAGTCCTGGAGGAGATCAACCCTGACTGCTCTTTAGAAGGCCAGATCCTGAAGATGAAGCTCAAATACTTTGGCCCCCTAATGAGAAGGAAGGACTCCCTGGAGAAGAGCCTAATGCTGAGAAAAGCAGGTTGCTTACCTGTAACTGATGTTCTTCGAGTGGCCATCTGTGCATCACACATATGGGTGCTGCGCCTGTGCAGTGCCTAGGCCGGAAGATTAGAAAGCTAACGGTTTTGGTGGGAAAACTCCGCTCCCCTCCCCCTCAGTACTATATATAGAGCGGAGTGCCCGCCATTTTCTCCAGTCTTTGAAAGACTAATCGTTTGCCCTCTTTTGGGAGAGAAAATATTGCAATAAGTTCACTATATACCATGAGTATTAAGTCATGGTACCGAGAGACGAATCCACTCACCGACACCGAGCGGGGCCGGCGGGTGGGTTGTGTGACTGCACAGATGGCCACTCGAAGAACATCAGTTACAGGTAAGCAACCTGCTCTTCTTCGTCGTGGCCTCTGTGCATCACACATATGGGTGACTAGCAAGCTTACCAGACTCGGAGGAGGGAAAGTGTCGTCAGTGAAGAATGGCAGAGAGCACCGCTCTACCAAAGGAACAATCCCTTCTGGCACGTATATCAAGGCGATAATGTTTGGCGAAAGTGCATGGGGCAGCCCAGGTTGCAGCTCTGCAGATATCCTGAAGTGGAACCCCCGCGGCAAAGGCAGATGAAGTCGCTAGTGTTGGTGTAAAATTACCTCTTGGAAACACAGGTAAGTCTATTTTTGCTAACTGGTATGCCAGGACGATAGTTCCGACGATCCATTTAGAGAGTCTCTGAGATGTGACTGGGGACCCTTTGTCATGCTCAGAATACTTAACGAAGAGTCTATTAGAACGACGAAAGGGTTCTGTACGAGATCTGTAAAAAGCCAAGCAGCGTTGAACATCGAGAGTGTGAAGAGACCTTTCTATCGGATTCAAAGGCGATGGAAAGAATGCAGGCAAAACAATCTCTTGACTCATGTGGAACAGCGTAGCCACCTTAGGCAGAAACTATGAATCCATCCAAAGAACGACCTTTTCCTTATGAAAATTCAAATACGGTGAGTCTATTCGAAGAGCGCAAAGTTCGCTAGCTCTCCGAGCTGATGTGACTGCTATAAGGAAGGCCGTTTTCCAAGAGACAAGGCATAGGTCAACGGTCGCCAGAGGTTCGAACGGGGGCTTTGTAAGCGCCTGAAGTACTACGGAAAGACTCCACGTTGGCATAGCAGGACGAATGGAAGGATGTAAATTCTGTAATCCCCTAATGAAACGCCGAACCAGAGGTTGAGAGAAGACCGATGAGCCTTGTACAGCACCACGATAATGTGATATGGCAGCTGCGTAAACTTTAATGGATGATGGTTTAAGTCCTGAATGGTACAGTTCCAGGAAGAATTGTAAGATGTTCTCAATCGAAGCCATCCCAGGAGGAAACGAATGGAGTTCGGCAAAAGATGAGAATCTCTTCCATTTCGCCGCATAAGACCGCCGGGTGGACGGTCTTAAAGCAGATTCGAGAATCGCTTGAATTTCCTGATCGAAAGCTGTCAGTACCGAAGTGGTCATTGTTGAATTCGAGGGAGGAGCCGTTTGTACAGTTCGTCGAGCCGGGTTCTCCAGTGCTTGAGATGTTGTCGGTATCAAGTCAGCCGCATGGTTTAGCTGATGCACCAGGCCATCAGCTTCAACGAGGTCAGATCTGGATGCCAGATCTCTCTGTTCTGCTGTGTTAACAACTGAGGAATTGTTGGGAGCCGAAGGAACATTCCTCTGGATAGTCGAAGGAAAGTGGTAAACCAAGGTTGTCTCAGCCACCATGGGGTTATTAATATCCCTGTGGGGTTGTCTTGAACTATTTTCGATGCCACTCTCATTAGAAGTGGGATCGGAGGGAACGCGTAGAAAGTCATGCTGTCCCAAGGGATCATGAGAGCATCCCCTGTTGATCCCGATCCGATACCCGCTCTCGAACAATACCGATCGCATACCCTGTTGTCTCGGGTAGCGAACAAGCCATGTCCAGGTAACCCCATAAACGGAAGAGGTTTTCGCAAAGTTGTCTGTCCAACTCCCACTCGTAGGTTGTTGACATCTGTCCGCTCAGCGTGTCCGCTTCTATGTTGTCGGTTCCTGCCAAGTGAACCGCTAGGAGTAGTATGCCCCTTGGGATGCACCAATCCCAAATTTCCATCGATAGACAGGCTAAAGTTGGTGACTTTGTCCCGCCCTGCTTGTTGATGTGAAAAACGGCAGCAATGTTGTCCGACGCAATCTGGACAACTTGACGGCATAGTACAGTCTCGAAGGATTTGAGAGCGTTGAAAATCGCCAGAAGTTTGAGAAAGTTGATATGCTTCGTTGTTTCTTCTCAGTTCCAAGTCCCTTGGACCTGAAGTCCTGAACATGCTGCACCCCATCCAAGAAGGGATGTGCCAGTGTACAGGGTTGTTGTTGATTGAGGCGGTCGGAACGGAACGTGATAGACAGGTTGTTTGGAACAGTCCACCAAGTCAAAGTACGTAGGATCGACAGTGGGAACCAGATCAGCTTGGTGGGAGAATCCCGCTGCGGGTGAAATGATCTGTTGAAAAACAGCCGTATGGGCCACAGACATAGTCTGGCGTACGGAACAATGGCAACTGCAGCAGCCATGTGTCCCAATAGTCTCTGGATGGTTATGGCTGGTACCGTTCTGTGTAGTTGGATTTGATGAATATGGCTGTAGAGAGTATCTCAACGGTTCAGAGGAAGGAAGGAAGGCTCTCTCCCGAGTAGAATCGAGGCGTGCTCTGATGAAGTCGATGACCTGTGTGGGAATAAGGGATGATTTCTCGCAGTTAATGCAAAGTCCAAGATCATCAAGTAGAGCGCAAGTCTCGTGTACAGCTAAGAGAAGGTCTTGTCTAGTCTGCGACACAATGAGCCAATCGTCCAAATACGGGTATATTTGTATGCCCTGAGTCTGTAAGTGTGCGCACACCAGAGTCATACACTTCGTGAAAACTCTAGGGGCAGTAACCAGGCCGAAAGGCAAAACATTGAATTCAAATATATCGGATCCGACAGTGAAACGTAGAAAGCGCCTGCGAGAAGGATGGATGGAAATATGGAAGTAAGCATCCTTCAAGTCCAGTGAGGCAAACCAGTCCTCTCTCCTCAGCAACGGAAAGATATTCTGTAAAGTGGTTATCCAAAACTTTTTAGGTTTGATGTACCTATTAACATTTCGCAAGTCCAGGATCGGATGAAGACCACCGTCCCGTTTTGGGACCGTAAAATATCTGGAATAGAACCCATGCAATCCCTCAGAGCGGGAAAGCTGTCGAATCGCTCCTTTACAAAGCAGCTGGTAGACTTCGTCACTTAGTACCGAAGAACAGGGTGTAAAACAAATCGAACTCGACTGTTATGGGCCAGAGGCCCGGCTGCTTTGGTCGTAATTAGTCACACTTACAAGAGCAATAAAAACTAAATCTATTTATCGTTAGTTATCTACAAGATTTACAGTTCTATCGATGAGCTCCTTAACGAAAGTCTTTGATGAACAGCTGTTCGCCTCTGAATGGCGAAAGTCTCCCCTCCTACGTCACATCTCCCCCCAAAGCTTGCTCCTCCTTTCTTTCCCCCTCCCTTCTCGTCTTGTGTTCAAAACTCCGTAAAGCCCTCCTGTTCCTAGCCTCTTTGAAATCCACAAATCCCATAATGCCTTCAGCTTCTGGTCCTGTCAGCTCCGCGTCAGAGGAGGCGGCGGCACCCTGCTCTATCTCTTTCTTGGTAGAACTCGCAGCTTCCTCCTTCCCACGGTTTTCTGGCTGACTTAAAGGGCTAGGTGTCTGCTCAGTGGATTGTAGATTAGAGAGGCTCTCAGCAACCGGCCGAGTCGCGTCTATGCTGAGTTGTGGCGGGGCCTCTTGGACTCCGGCTGTCAAGAGCAAGTCTTCCTCGCGAGTTGCAGTCTCTGTCGTGGCTTCATGCATGACATCGACGGAGGAACAACATCGAATTCTATCCTATATCCGAGCTGGATGATAGACAACACCCACCTATCAGATGTAATGGCCTCCCAAATGGGGAGTCGGCTTTGGAGCCGGTCCCCAAAAGGGAGAGGGGAAGGTGGGGAGTGGAGAGAGAGAACGGTTCGCCCAGACTGTCAATGGTGGCGCTTCTCGGTGTCGAAACTTCGACAGCCCTGGGAGAAGTGTTGCTGTGGCTGCTGCCTTCGACATTGCTGTCTTTGTTGGTACTGCTGTCGAGGTTGATATTGCTGGCAGTAGGAGGATCGGGGCCATTGCCACTTACGTCTCTGCTGAGGAAGCTCCATGCGGCGTGCGGTCATGCACGATTCGTGGATCGACTTCAGCGTATGGCCGGTCTTCTGGTGGAAAAGTCCGGTGCCGTCAAACGGCATTTCCTCGATCCTCCTCTTCCATTTCATCTGGAAAATTACAATTTTGTAGCCATGCGTGGCAGCGCAGAGAAATGGCACTGACGAGGGCCCTCGAGTCAGTGTCCATGTGGTGCCTGGCGGTGGACAACTGTTGTATTGCCACCTGCATCGCCTCCTTTATAAAGACTCTGGCCAAGTCTGCTTGGTGGTCCAGAAGGGAGGAGGCAACGTTATCCAGTTTTTGCATTATGAAGTACTGGTAACGTGCCAGTGTTGCTTCATAATTCGATATGCACAGGCCGAGCCCAGAGGTCGCATAGACTCAACGTGCGAGCATATCGATTTTCCTCCCTTCCTTGTCACGAGGAGCCATGTGTCCCCTCGTCTCCCTGCCCTGGGAGGACTCAACCACCACCGAGTTCAGCTTTGGGTGACGGAGCAGGAATGGGATGTCATCCTCCCGAACCCGGTACATGGTCTCGTACCGACGAGATGTAGCCTGTGGTTGAGCCAGTTGGTTTCAGGGCTGGACCAGAACCTGTCGGAGTGTCGTAATGAGTGGAAGGGCTATGGCTGCGGACTGCTCTCTCCTGACAATGTCATAAAAACGATCGGTACTGGGACCGGGGTGATGATGGGCCTCGATTTCCAGAGACCGAACGAGGCGGGAGATGAGCTCTGCGAAGGTGACATGTGGTTCGTCAGGGGATGCAGGGCCTTGGGAGGTGATGGCCACATCAGGAGATGTGAAATCGACCTCCGACTCGTCCGAGTCTTTGTGGTAGCGGTGGCGCTCGCTAGAAGATGAGGTTTCCAGAGAGGTTGGACGTCCTCTCTCCATACGCCTCAACATAGATGGGGCCTCTCTTGGGACCGATGGTGACTGACAGTCCCAAGGGTAAAAGGCGTATGGTTGGTAATCACCCCAGCTGGGGAAACCACCATATCCAGGCATTGCCAATCCTCATCTCGGTGCTCAGACGAGCGGCTTCAGCATCTGGGAGGCGATGGTGAATCTGCAGGTGGCTCAGCTGTGGGCATCGGAGTCGGAGAGCGTCCCCTTGGTAGGGAGTCTCTGATCTCTCCATCAGAAATGGACTCCCTAAGTGGCTCCTCCGGCTGTTGAGGAGGTGCACTCTCAGGTCGAGTAGACTGCCTAGGGGATCCTGGCAGAGACACCTGCATCGTGGCTTGCAGGGCTGGTCCCGAGGGAGTCGGTACCGCAGTGGCGGTCGGTACCAAAAAGCCCAATGAACCCAAACCACGATGTTTGGGGTGGTCAGGTTTTTTGCCCTTGCGGGCGGGCTTGTCCGCCTTTTCCTTCCTCAGCTTCTTGTGCATAGAGGGCTTGTCTGAGCCGGTATGCTTACGCTTCTCCCATTTTTTAGCTGGGGGAGAAGGTAGCTGCTGGGCCTCCATAGAGGTGGTGCCTTTGTCCGAAGGACACTGTGGAGGAGCGGCAGAAGCTGGAGCAGAGTGCTTCACAGGCGCACCAGCGGTAGAGGCGGAGCTCTGAGAGGGCGTGGCCAAAGAGAAGCCAGGCCTTAAGACCAATTGGTCGGATTGCATCAGGGCCTGGTCCCATAGGAGTTTGCGGAGATGATTCTCCCTATTTTTCCTAGCCTGCTTGGTAAATGCCAAGCAGTGGCCGCATTTGTCAGTTCTATGCCCCTCGCCAAGGCAGAGAAGGCATAGGTCGTGCGGGTCCGCGGGAGACATTTTGGAACCGCACTCAATGCATTTGCGGAATGCCGCTCGCTGCGCCATCGCGAAATAGAAAGGAGAAGACAGTGCAGAGGGTAAGATAATATTTTTGGTTTTTGTTTTATAGGAATGAAAGGCTTGAAGAAAGAACGGTTAAGAGAAAAACTTAGTGTAGAAGAGGAAGATAGAGACAAGATATATAAAAAGTGTAAAACGAACAGTGAGCATGAGGATCTAAGCGAGAGACGAACAGGCACAAGGCACAGCGAATGGCGGTCGCAAAGACTGAGTAAAATGGCGGACACTCTGCTCTATTTATACCACTGAGGGGGAGGGGAGCAGAGTTTTTTCACCAAAACCGTTAGCTTTCTAATCTTCTGGCCTAGGCACCGCGCAGGCGCAGCACCCATATGTGTGAATGCACAGAGGCCACGACGAAGAACAATAGATGGCAAAAGAAGAAGGGGGCGGCAGAGGATGAGGTGGCTGGATGGAGTCACTCAAGCAGTTGGTGTGAGCTTGGGTGGCCTCCGGGGGATTGTGGAGGACAGGAGGGCCTGGAGGAGTGTTGTCCATGGGGTCGCGGTGGGTTGGACACGTCTTCGTGACTAACCACAACAACAACAATCATCTTGGTGGCCCGCCTCTGAATTTGAAGTTTTATAGAATCATAGTAGAGTTGGTAGGGAACAAGAAGGCCATTGGGTCCAACCCCCATTTCTTTTCTCTGTCATTCACTGTGAACATACCTGAAAAAGCCCTTTTGTTGTTTCTGGCGTTCCCTGCCAGGCTCAGCCCATTCTCAGCTTTAGCCTTCCTGGGATATTCGTGCACTTCCATGCCACCTGCCTTGCTTTTCTTTTGTCCTTCAACTCCATGTCCTTTTTTGATTTTAGCCCAACTCAATTTTTTTTGGTGGCGTCACATTGGTTTCTCCTGTTGTCTGCTATCTTTTGTTTTTGTTGGAACTGTTTGTAATTGTGCCTTTAAAATTTCCTTTTTAAATAATTCCTACTCTTCTTGGGTTCCTTTTTTCTTTAGGGTCACGTACCACAGGACTTTACTTATCCCTGTACTGAGTTCATTAAAATCAGCTTTCCCAAAATCCAGAGTATGTGTATGACCACACTCTGTTTCTGCTTCCCTTAAAATCAAGAACTCAAATATGTTGTGGCCACTTTTCCCCAGACCTGCACTTTACCCACTAAGTCATCCCCATTAGTCAGTATTAAGCCAAGGACAGCCAATCCTCTAGCTCCTTTCTCTACTTTCTGCAGAGGGAATTTATCTGCCATGCATGTCAAGAATGTCTTGGAGGGGCCACTGACAGCAGAATTGGTCTCTCAACAGATACCCAGGTAGTTGAAGTCCCCCATTACTATCACATCACACTTGCTTGCAATTTGGGCAATTTGCTTAACAAACGTTTGATCCTCATCTTCTCCTTGACTGGGTGGTCAGGAGTAGGCTCCAGTGATCTTGTCCCTTTCACTTCTTGCCACATTTATTGTGACCCAGATGTGTCCTGCTGTCCTTCCTGCGCATGAGAAGCAGGTGCAAGAGAGAAAATGCAGATGCTCTACTCACGCTTGGATAAGGCTGGCGAGGTCATTGGGGGACGTGCCGGCTCCTGGTGCTGCCACTGGACTGTGGCTGCCTGAGATCATTCCTGACATCCTACAGGGGGCAGAGGAAGAGAAGCCCTTGTCATGCAGAATGATAAAATAGGAACCCCTCCTCACTTGCTTGGGACCACTGGCCTCAAAGGCGCAGAAGGCACTGTTCATCTGAGATTGCTGGGGCCACGGGTCTTGTCTTTGAAGGGTGAGGGGGGCATGGGCACGGTGGGGAAGCACTTCCCTGCTCCCCTCACATGCCATGAATGTACCTTCCTGTGAAGCAAGCCCTGTGGCAGAGACCAGAGGCTGGGGGGGGGGGGGGAGGGGGAGAAAACCACAGAAAAATACATCAACAGATTTTGAAAGTGTGGCAATCAACCAAAGCTGTCAGAAGCTTACCTGCCTCTTTGAACATGGTGCTTCCCTGTGGCCATTTTTAATAAATATGTGGATATCTGCCAGCGATTCAAACTAGGGAGACTTTCTCTTTCCAACCCACTGACCACCTTATATTGCATTCCTATGTAGTGTTACTTTCTGTATTTGAGTGGGCTGCAGCCTGGACGTGGCAGCTCCATGGATCTCAGGCCAACCTGTCACAGTGCCTCACATAGAAACCCAAAGCCGAGAGCTTCCTGTACTTACAGCTGATGTACCTGTGGGTTGTTCATCAGGTTAGAAGCCTATTTGAATTAAAGAAGAAAAAAGAAGACAATCCTTATTTTTGTTTTTTAAAAGCTGCAATGATGCACCCCTAGGATACCATCATATGTGTATTTGGACAGAGAGCATCTAACTCCCTGCATTCTCCATCCAAAAGACAGTCCTACAGTTCCTCAGCCCACCATGTAGGCAGGAGAATACCAGAAACTGTGGGACTTTTTCCTGTCCAAATATTCATAGGATCACATCCAAAATAAATATGTTTAGCAGACATAAAGAGCTGAACATTGTATGGATCAAAAAAAGTTAGTATGACTTTGAAACTCATGTGGATTTGTGTCTCATCTATGTGTGTCACAGGGACTGAGACCTGTAAATATAAGAGCCGTCTAACATTAAGAACTGGTGCCTGGACTTGCTAATTTCCCTTTTCCCTCCTTTTTTTCCTGTTGTGCTATGTCATTTTTCACTGTACTCCAGTGCTATTCAAAATTTATAGATTTGGAACCTGCTCTGGGAGTCTAAGGAACTAAAGAGTAGGACATAAGTGCATTAAATAAATGGCATAATTGACTTGTTTTCATTTAACAATATGAAATGATGCAACTTTTTAGAAATGGAACATTTTCTGCAGAAAAAAAATCAAGGTAGAAAATGCACCACAGGAAAAAGCACCCCTCTGTGATGCTTGGGGGAAGGCACTTCCAAGCATACAGGGATGGTGCTGTGTGAATAACACGCTCTCACTTTATCCCCAAAGTGCTAGCAGGGCATTCTAGCATGTTCCCGTTGGGCCGTTTGAAAAGACCCCCGTGGAATGGAGGAGCGCATCAGGCGCCATTCTTTTCTCCTCTGCTGAACTGTTTATCCAGCGGAGTCCCGACTGCCCTTGGAGGCGGGCCCTTGCCTGGGACCCAGCCTTTCTTAAGCTGCTACTGCTACTGAGGACAGGAACAAGGACCTTCCTGGGTGACCTCCTCAAATTGCATGATTGGCCTTTGGCAGCAAACCCTCCCCACCAACCTTCCACTGAGCAAAAACAGCCTTGCATGTTTCTCCCTTCAAAAGGCAAAAGCAGAGCTCAGTCCAACCCATGTGTACAACCTCCACTCACCATGCTCATGAAGCTGGGGTTGTTGAGCAGGCCGGCTAAGTCAAACCCTCCAGCGCCTCCTGTCTGCAAGGACACAGGACAGCAGGGAAGGAAAAGTCAAGTGCAGCTCACACACCCGATGCATTTAGGGTGAAGAGAGGGGAAGGGAATGTTTGCCTACAAACACCCACTTGAACAGATGATAGTTCAACTTACAGAGTTACGTCCCTCCACCTCTTTTTCTCTTCCCATCCTCTCTTGCCCTCTCTACGTTCCACCAAATCCCCTCTATCCCCCACTTCTCTCTGTGCCACTCAACTGCCTTCTCTGGCACCCCATCTCTGAAGGAAAACAGGCCAAGGACAGTGGATTCCCATCCCAGATTCAGGAAGCATCTCCGAGCTTCTGGCCCACTCTGCAGGTTCGAGAACCTACCGGGCTTGGTGCCTCCTTCATTTTCTGCTCAGTGACTTTCAGGTTTGACTTGTAGGTCTCATTGTCTGGATCAAGCTCCAGGGCTTTTCTGTAGTAGATGACGGCATCTGAGAATTTATTTAGGCTGGACAGAGCTAAGCTGCAGAGAGGAAGCAGAAAGAGAAGCAACCAGGAAATTAGGTGACCTGCTTGCTTACACTCCCATGGAACACTCATTTTAAAAGGCTGCCTCCTTCTGCTGGTTTAAGATCCAGCTAGGAGGACATGCAGGCCCAATGTTCCATCTTTGGTGTGGTGGAGGAAGCTTCTCTGGGAAGGACCCTGGAACACTGGATAAACGATGCATGTGGGGCAGGGACTCCAAGCCACAGGGAAGAATCCCCCTCCAAACCATCTGTGCGTTTCAACAACCAGGATGCCTGCATGGGTTATTGTATTTTAACTTGTTTATTCGAGATGGGGCAGTTTTAAATAGTTTTAAATTATTTTTGTGTTTGCTGTGTTGTGAGCGGTTGGTTGGTTGGTTGGTTGGGTGGGTGAGGGGGCAGCTTGTGGCTTTGCTGCCACACAGAGTGAGGGCAGAAAGGACAGCTGGGCAGCACGAGGTCTTGCCTTCTGTGGAGACTGGGCAGCCTGTGTGGCAACTACTGGGCCCTCCCTTGCGGAACATCTGCAGGGCTGCCACAGCTCTGCCTGCCGGATACATTCCTCTGGAATGGCTCCAGTTCATATTCAGCCACCACCAGAGGTGTGCTGATGAGCACTTGTGGAAAAGCACACAGTGGTGGCACCAGCACTACCTGAGGAGCTACTCATCCTGCTGCCGGGGGGGGGGGGAAGCACCTCTCTGTACCACCCCCACCAGCACAGGGGGTTCAGACCTACAGCAGAGGGCAATAAAAGGGCAGGTCCTCACCCCATCCTGCCATAAGCTTTGCTGTATTTGGGGTCGATGTGGATGGCTCTTTCGCAGTCTCGAACTGCTCCGGCATAGTTCCCGAGTTTGCTGTAAGCTGCAGCCCTGGAGAGAAACACGAAAACTCTCAACGGAGGTTCACCCAGTGTCAACCCACATGCAGGAGTGGAAGGAACAAAGATTCTGAGGCAAGAACATAAGAAAGGCTCTGAAGTGGGATCAGACTCTGCACCCATCCAGTCCAGCGTTCCTCTTGCCCAGAGCCAGCCAGAGGGCCCGGCAGGAAACTCACAAGTTCATTGTTTAGCCTTTACTTGCTCCAGACCATAACACTCAGCACCATCTCAACTGGGTCATGTCACATTTCCTCTGATGCTGGAGGGAACACCCAGCCGGCAGGACTAGTTTGTTTGTTTGTTTTTGTATGAATGAATGAATAACTTTTACATACCATTCACTACAGAGGTCTTGGGATGGTTTTACAATAAAACAAAACAGAGCACAGCATCCAAATTGATTTTCTATACAATAAAACCTCACATTAAAATCAGACTCAAACCTTAAAATAATGCAAAAATAAAAAGGTTTTAGCCTGGTGCCAAAAGGAATGAAGCATTGGCACCAGGCATACCTCTCTGGGGAGCGTCTTCCACAACCAGGGCGCCACTGCAGAGAAGGCCCTGCTCTGGGTAGATGCCCTCCTAATCTCCTTCAAGGAGGGCCCCCAAAGAAGGGCCTCTGTGCCAGATCTTAAGGGGCAGGAAGGCACATAGGGAAGGAGACACTCCTTCAGATAACCAGCTCCTAATCCGTTTAGGGCTTTATAGGGCATCACCAGCACCTTAAATTGCGCCCGGGCTTCAACTGGAAGCCAGTGTAGGTGGAAAAGGACCGGCATTATATGTTCATACCTGCCGGTCCCTGTTAACAGCTCTATTCTGAACCAGTTGAAGTATCTGGACCGTCTTCAAGGGCAGCCCCATGTAGAGTGTGTTGCAGTAATCCAACCGGGAGGTTACCAGAGCGCGGGTCACCCCTACCCAGATAGGGGTGCAGTTGGTGGACCAGCCGAAGCTGGAGGCGGGTGCTCCTCGCCACCACCGTCACCTGGGACTCCAGGGACAGCTCCGGGTCGAGGAGCACCCCCGAACTGCGCACCCTGTCCTTTAGGGGAGTGCAACCCCGTCCAGGGCAGGGCCCAGGCAGTGCCTCCAACTCCCAACCCAGCCAGCCTCTCCAGAAGGACACCATGGCCGATGGTGTCGAAAGCCGCTGAGAGGTCCAGGAGAACCAACAGGGACGCACTCCCCGTCCCTCTCCCTGCACAGGTCATCATGCAGGGCGACCAAGGCAGTCTCTCTTCCATACCCAGGCCTGAAGCCAGACTGGAATGGGTCCAGATGGTCAGTTTCCTCCAAGAGCGCCTGGAGTTGTCCTGCCAACACCTGCTCAAGCACCTTGCCCAGAAGCGGGATGTTGGCCACCGGTCTATGGTTGCCGGCCACCTCTGGGCCCAGGGATGCCGCTTCAGGACAGGCCTGATCACCACTTCCTCCAAAGGGGTGGGGACCCGGCCCTCCCTCAGAGAGGCGTTGATGACCTCCTGGACCCAGGCACCAATCCCGTGTTTGGCTTTGGGGAGCAGCCACGAGGGGCAAGGGTTGAGTAGACAGGTGGTGGGTCGGACCAATCCAAGCACCTTGTCCACATCCTCAGGCCACAATTGAAACTCATCCAATAAAGGTGGACCAAACGGTGCTCTAGATGCTCCCCGTTCTAGGACCCTATCAACTGTGGAGTCCAGCTTGTGGTGAATCTGAGCGATTTTATCCTTAAAGTGCTGGGCAAAGTCGTCACAGCGAGCTACGGCTGGTGCAATAAGATCCTTTTTAGGGCCAGAATGCAATAGGCCCCGTACCACTCGAAAAAGCTCCGCTGGACGGCACTGTGAGGAGGCAATGGAAGCGGAGAAGAATTCCTTCTTCGCCGCCCTCACTGCCGCAGCATAGGCTCGGCAGTGAGCTCTAAGATGTGCTCGGTCAGATTCGTCCCGGGATTTCCCCCAGCTACGCTCTCATCGTCTCCCAGCCTGCTTCGTCGCCTGCAGCTCAGGCGTGTAGCATGGTGCTGAGTGGGCTCTGCATGGCAGGAGAGGACGTTTGGGAGTGATTGTGTCGATCGCCCGGGTCATTTCCCCGTTCCACAAATAGACCAGGGCACTGGCAGGAGCACCTGCTCTATCGACTGGGAAATCGCCCAGAGCCCTCAGGAAACCATCCGGATCCATAAGGCTCTGGGGGCAGACCACCTTAATAGGGGCCGCACCCTTACAGAGGGAGAAACTGGTCCCGAGCCCAAACCTCACGAGGAGGTGATCTGACCATGACAAAGGGGTTAAGGTCAAACCCCTCACCTCCAGATCACCCTCTTCCTGCCCCATCGAGAAAACCAGGTCCAGAGTGTGGCCTTTTTCATGCGTTGGGCTGGTGACATGTTGAGACAGCCCCATGGCTGTCACAGCGGCCTTGAAGTCCTGAGCTGCCCCGGCCGGACAAGCCACCCTCAGCACGGAGATTGAAGTCCCCCAGGACCAGCATCCTGGGGGTCCTTGACACCAGGTCCGAGACAATCTCTGTCAGCTCAGGCAGGGAGCCTGTTGGGCAGAAGGGTGCGCAGCACGCCAGCAGAATCCGTAGTCTGTCTCAATCACCCAGTGCCAGGTACAAACACTCGAGGCCCGGCCTTGAAGGGACAGGAAGCCCCGCGAGGGGGAGAGCATCTCGGAAAATTAGGGCCACACCCCCTCCCCTTTGCTCTGGGTGAGGTTGGTGCTGCACCTGATAACCAGGAGGGCACAGTTGGGTGAGTGACACGTCCCCCACCCCTCCCGCCCAGGTCTCAGTAATGCATGCCAGGTCGGCCCCCTCATCCACGACTGCTCTTTAGTACCTTCCAGTTGGAGGAGGAACCAGAGGGGGGGACAGATACTATCCATCTGCTCCCCCTTCTTCTGCAATGACCTGTCAGACTCCCAGCGCCATACCCCATACCTTCCCCTGCCCATAACCACCTCTATGCCCCCCCCCAGTCCCCAGAAACTCCCATATTGATTTAAAACACAGTACAGTGGTGCCTCGGCTCACGAATGCCTCAGTTCATGACCAAATTGGGTCGTGAACAAAAATGTCATAAAAATTTTGACTCAGGTTGTGAACTCCGCATTGGGTGGTGACCGCAATTGTGCCCGTCTTCCTCCCCCCCCCCCTGGCACGCTGGTCATGTGGGGAGATGGCCGCACTCATGCTTGGAGTGGGGGGGAGATGGCCACGATCTTTGTTGTTGTTGCTTTGCTTCCCATTTTTCTGATTTAAAAAAAAAAAATAGTTACAGAACGGATTAACCTTATTTACATTGAACCTTAACCTTAATTTTACTTGGCTCACAACCAATTTGGGTCATGACCAGAGTCCTGGAATGGATTTTGTGAGCTGAGGTACCACTGTATAAATATAAAATAGGATGCTGTGCAATTAAAAGTGGAGCGCTAATGCAAAAAAAAAAAAAAAAGCCTCTGGCTCCACTCAAAAATTTCCAACAATAAAAACAATGAACAACTACTATGCCCAGCCTCCCTCCATCACAAACTTCCAGGGCCCCTGGCCCAACCCAGCCCCAATCAGCTCCATGCCCTTTGGCTGCCAGCCTTGGTCTGCTGCTGGCAAAGTAAGAAAACTGGTGCTGCCCCAGCCCCCCTCTCTCACAGGCATTGGGAGGGGTGAGTGCACAGGTGTCAAAGTAAAAGCAGAAGCTGCAGGGGCAGGAGCAGGACACAGACTTTGTCCCTCATTGGCGGCAGCAGTGGCAGTGTGAGGTTCTGAGGCAGCTTCAGGGCTCCCTCTGCTGGCCAAGGGCTGGCGGAGCAGCTGTGGTGGCTGCAGGATCCTGACCTCAGTCCGGTGGAGCTGCCAGGGCTCTCATGAGTTCCACCTGGGGAGCCCTGGGAAAGAGCTATATAAGAACCAGCTCTTTCCCACAGAAGCTGCCTTGGCAACAGGGCTTTCCTTTGTTGGTGAAGCCTTTCCTGGTCTGCTAGACCTGCAACTCTGCTCCTGCATCCTGCCTGTGCTGCTGTTCCTGCGACTCCTGGACCCACTAGGTACCAACTCTCCCTGACTGGTCTGTCTTTCTCGGCTCTCCGACCCTCAGCCTGCTCTGGAGTACGCTACCTGTCTATATGGACTTGGCTCATATATTGACTTTTGGCTTGACCTTTGGTCTGTGTATTGGACTTGCCACGCCCTATCTGCCCTGCGTCCTGGTGCCTTTACTTTGGTAGTCAGCTGCCCTCGCCCTGGATGCTGACAGGCATAGCCACTGAGAGTTTTATGCTCCTCCACGAATGTGTCCAATCCCCTTTAAAAGCTAACACCAGGCATTTTAAAGCCATAAAACAAGCAAAGCCATTTGAGGAAACACTTGGCAGTGTTATGCAAAGTGCTTCTTCTTGATCCATGTCTAAACTTCAGCATCTACAGCTGGCACAAAAATCCCAAATGATTAATTTGCCCAAAATGGAAACAGGAAAAGAAGCTAAAACTGGAGGGGAGATTATTTCCACTTCTGCAGAGTGGGGACTGTGTGCAGACCGAGATGGGGGGTACAGACAGGAAGCCACATGCGGCACTTGCCTGTTGCAATAGTAGACTGCGTTGGACGGGTTCAGTTCGATGGCTTTTCCATAGTACAAAACTGCACTTTCAAAGTTTTCCACTTTCATCTCCTCATTTCCTACCAAGAAGGAACAGGAACAGGTTATACAGCTTGTCAGCTGCTTAGACTGGCATGGGGGTTTTCGAGGGCTCCCTCCCTTCCTGGATCCCTGGGTTACTCCTCCAGGGAAGCTTCTCAGGCCTGAGCACCACAGCTGTACAGCCAAAGAGGACTCTAAGAAGGCTTCTTGCCTGCGAACAGACCCCATTCCTCCAACAACCTTGCCCTCAGTTCCTCTCACCCCATCCAGGGTTCCCAACCTACCGTGTCCTTCCTTTCAGATACTTTTTCCTTTTATTTTGGGTGGCCTAGCTGTTGCTTTCCATTTATCTGCATCAACTTGTGCCTATTACTGCTCATTTAACACACTACTGAGGTGCAGGAATCTGTCCTAGCAGGAGAGGGGCAGAAGGCAAGGGTGCAGGTCAGGACTGGAGGGAGGGAAGGTAAGCACTATCAAGCCACCTGAGTGCCTCCTGGAGGGTGGGGAGGCTGGTTCTGCAACTCCCAGCTGCCACTGCACTGTGTCCTTGTAGGCACATACCACGTGAAAGGGAGGAAACTGACCAAGATGATGTCTCTGAAGCTGTGACACCTCCAGTCCACCAGCCTGGGAGTCCTGCTTTCCCAGGTGCCCGGCCTCCGAGCTCAGCTGCCCCACCTCCTCCAGCCATGGGGCCACAGAGCCTGAGGGAAGAAGTGGCAGTAGGCGAGGTGAAGTGTCTGCTCAGAAAAGGCCTGGCCTTACCTTCAGCTTTCAGCCTCTCTGCCTCAGCAGCATCTTCTAAGGGGAGGACCAGCTCAGAAGTAGGGGTGCTCTGAAGTGGCTCCTGATGGCATTGGTGGGGGGGGGGGTGGTGGTGCAGGGAGAGAGATAAGACAACACATGATCATGAGTCAGTATGAGCCAGTATGGCTGGGCCGCTGCAGGCAGCTGGGAGTGTGCACACTTGTGCAGTGGGGCTTCTCCCAGGTCTGACCAGCTTTCATATTACCTGGAGAAGCAAGGCCTGAAGCAGAATGAAACCTGAAGCACAGGAAACTCACCCTGCCTGAAATAAGATAAGGGGCTTTGCCTGCCAGTTCTTTGCTGCCAGTCCTGCAAGAAGTTCCCTTATGTGGAGTCACCCCCTTGGTTACTCTAGCTCAGTCTTCCCTACACTGACCAGCAGCAACAGCCTTCCATGGTCTTTCCCTGACATGGAAGGAGAAGCCAGTTTTGACCCGGGTGCTCTACCATTGAGCTAGAACCTTGTGATTCTGAAAAAAGAGCCACCACCACAAACATCTGAAGCCACCCTCCACCAAAACAGGTTGCTGGTTAAGTAGTTCAGTATATTTTATGCCAACCAGCTGCAGTGGCTTGCCCAGTTGTCATATGCAGCCTTTTCCAGTTTTGTCAAAATGCCAAGGAAGAGGCCCATGGCCTTCTGCATGAAAGGAGCTGCTCAAACAATGAGCTACAGCTCCTCCCTAAGTACAGATTTTTCCCCATAAAGGAGCATTTTTCAGAAGGAGACTCTACAGAACAATGTATTAAACAACTTGTTATTGTTAGTTGCGAAGTCATGTCCGACCCATCGCAACCCCATGGACAACACTCCTCCAGGCCCTCCTGTCCTCCACCATCCCCCGGAGTCCACCTAAGCTCACATCAACTGCCCCAGTGACTCCATCCAGCCACCTCATCCTCTGCCGTCTCCTTCTTTTGCCATCTATTGTTCCCAGCATCAGGCTCTTCTCCAGGGAGTCCTTCCTCCTCATTAGGTGGCCAAAGTATCTGAGCTTCATCTTCAGCATCTGGCCTTCTAAAGAGCAGTCAGGGTTGATCTCCTCCAGGACTGACTGGTTTGATCGCCTTGCGGTCCAAGGGACTCGCAGGAGTCTCCTCCAGCACCACAACTCAAAGGCCTCAATCCTTCGGCGCTCAGCCTTCCTTCTGGTCCAGCTTCCACAGCCATTCATTGCAACTGGAAAAACCGAACGCCATCTTGCACGCACCTGATGATGCCTCACCGGCCGCGTGCCCAGGACCCCCCCCCACCAGTTTGTGTGTGTAGCCTTTCAACTGGCCCCCTATTGAAAAAGTTTGAGCACCCGATTTAGGTCATTCCTGAGTGGCCTAATGCTTTTCCCTACTGTCTTCAATTTAAGCCTGAATTTTGCAACGAGAAGCTCATGATCGGAGCCACAGTCAGCTCCTGGTCTAGTTTTTATTGACTGTATAGAACTTCTCCATCTTTGGCTGCAGAGCACATAGTCAATCTGATTTCTGTGTTGACCGTCTGGTGATGTCAATGCGTAGAGTCGTCTCTTGGGTTGTTGGAAAAGAGTGTTTGCTATGACCATCATAATCTCTTGACGAAATTCTACCAGCCTGTGCCCTGCTTCATTTTGTACTCCAAGGTCAAACTTGCCTGTTATTCCGGTTATCTTTTGGCTTCCTACTTGAGCATTCCAATCCCCCATGATGATATGGACGTCATTTTTGGCTGTTAATTCCAGAAGGTTTTGTAGGCCTTCATAGAACCGGTCAACTTCAGCCTCTTCGGCACCAGTGGTTGGGGCAGAGACTTGGACTCCTGTGATGTTGAATGGCCTGCCTTGGATTCGGACTGAGATCATTCTGTCATTTTGGAGACGGTATCCCAGTACTGCTTTTCCTACTCTTTTATTGACCATGAAGGCTACTCCGTTTCTTCTGAGGGATTCTTGCCCGCAGTAGTATGCCTGATGGTCATCTGAACTAAATTCACCCATGCCTGTCCATTTTAGTTCACTGATTCCCAAGATGTCGATGTTCAGTCTCGTCGCCTCTTGTTTGACCACGTCCAGCTTGCCTTGATTCATGGGTCTTACCTTCCAGGTTCCTGTGGAGTATAGCTCTTTGCAGCATCGGACTCTCCTTTCCCCACCAGACACAGCCAGAGCTGAGTGTCCTTTCGGCTTTGACCCAGTCGCTTCCTTCTTTCTGGCGCTACTAGTACTAGCCCTCTGCTCTTCCTCAGCAGCACACTGGGCACCTCCCGACCCGAGGGGCTCACCTTCCGGCCTCATACCTCTTTGCCCTTTGGAACTGTCCGTGGGGATTCATGGCAAGGGTACTGGAGCTGGCTGCCATTTCCTTCTCCCGTGGAGCACCCATTGTCAGAGTTCTCTGCTATGTCCCGTCTGTCTTGGGTGCCCCTGCACGGCAGAGCTCACGGCTTCATTGCGCTACACAAGCCCCTTCGCCACGACAAGGCAGTGATCCATGAAGGGGTCCATTAAACAACTACTTTCTTTAATAATAACAGGAGGCTGCAACTAACAGTGTCTGCTCTCATGGGGAAATCCGGGGGGGGGGGGAGTGGAAGAAATTCTCAGGCTGTTCATGCTGCACCCACCTTTGGAACTGCAGCCTCAAAAATTTCTGGAAGAGTCTGCAACACGCCCAGGCCTTTTTCTTCCAATGACACCCCAAAAGCTGTCTCGAGACACTGGATGGCAACTGCAGAAGACAAAACCAAGGATGCTGGTGAATGTGGCTTCCTCCAACGATGTCCCAGGCACCCACAGCTGTTGGCTGCCCTTCACACAGCATTCCACCCTACAAGAGCTGGTGGGGAGGGTGTTTAGCTGTCCAGCTGTGCGACTAATTGGTTTGTGTCTGTCTATAATTTCCACCTTAGGACAACCTAAGCAGCCTTGCCCAACCAGGACACTGCATCTGGATTGCACAAGGTTGCTGCTCACTGGGTTAGATGCATGCTCAAGATCTGGGAGCAACCACCCCATTTTGACACCCACACAGACCCCTCCCCTCCAAACCCCGGAACAACCTTCCAGGCTCTCCTGGGCATCTGGGGAGAGGCCTCCATTTTGCAGCTGATCCTGAAGAAACTTGATGATAGAAAAGACTAAGCGCTTCTTGTCCGCCATTCTGTGGCTCCAGGAGACCCCCCTGCCGCTTCTGCTCTTCGGTATTAAAAGGAAGTAGAGAGGGAAGCCAAAACAGAATGATCACATCACAGGTGCCAAGAAAAGCAAGGTTAAGAGGAAACTAAGAGCAACACTGCCAGCCTCAAGCAAGAAAAGTCACTTCCCTGCCACACCTGTTCTGTTTACTCCTACTCTAAACAGCTCAGAGAAAAACACACCAATTGGTCCTTCCTGCACTTGGAGATTGCACTTCTCCCCTGTGGAAGAGTCAGGGGAGGCATTGCAAAGCAGAGAGCTGCCAGAACACATCTGGCCTAGGCTGCTTTCTTTCCTCCAGGGAGATCTCAGCTGCAGCTGGGGAGGGGGGAGGTTCCTGCAAGAACCTGTGCCATACCTGGCACTGCTGGGCTCTGGTGTGGCAGCTGCATCACCACCCTCAAGCCCAGGAGTCCTCCTCCTGTTCCATCCAACAGCTGCTTAGAGATGCCAAGAAGGAACTTTGCATGTGCACCAAGGCAGACCATTTTCGGACTTGCAACAGATTGACTGGTATGGATGCCATTTTGCTGAGCCATTGTGACTCCATATATCTCTTAGCTTCAGAGATCAAATGCTGTAAAGCCTTTCCAAAACACCACCACCTATGTATGGGCAATAAGGAAAAATATTTTATGATTACCATTTGTTCCCCATGATGCCTCCTTCTGGGAGCATCCACATTCTATCCCTGCTCCTTCTGGATCATGTTCCTACTCTTGTGGGGATTATGCTGTGGTATGCTGTGTCAAAGGATGCTGAATCACAACAAGCATGGTCCATTCCTGTCCCCTGAACCTACCATTCCAGGGAAGAGCAAGACAAATGGAGACTGCTGCAGTCATAGCCCTGGGCAGCTGCAAATGAGTGCCGGAAAAATTTGCTTATCTGTGTGGAGTCACACAAATGTGGTGCTACAGCAGAGGCACAAGTTGAACACTTCAGTGAGGACAGAGACCTTGAGAAAGTCTTGATGTGATTTGGGAGACAGGAAGCCAACATGGCAGCTTTTGCATGGAACAGAGGGGTACTTGGGGAATAAAGAATGATTCAACACCCCTAACACCAGGTTCTCCCATTCACAAAAGAAATAAATAGGAATCACACACAGGCTTACCTTTATTTCCTACAAACACATGTTGCTTGTTCATGCATGCAACATCCTGTTGTCATCCTCTTCCCACCTAAACACTTTAGAGAGCAGTCTTAGGTCTGAGGATGACCCCTGTACCTGGCATTAAATCCATCAGCAACCACTGTTGCTCCAGCTGGCTCCGCTCACGACATGCACACCATGTGCATGTCCCGCCTATCCTTGAACACCCTCACTGCTGGGGCCTCAACGACCTCCCCTGGAAGCCCATTCCATACCCCGGGGGTCCTAACTGTCAGGAAGTGCTTCCTGGCATCCAAATGGAGCCTGAGTTCCTTGAGCTTTGCTCTGTTGGAGCGCATCCTGCCTTCCTCTGCAGGGGAGAACAGGTCTCTGCCCACCTCCATGTGACACCCCCTCACATACCTGCATGTTGCCAACAGATCCCCTCTGAGTCTCCTCTTCTCCAGGCTGCAGAGACCCAGTTCCCTCAGTCTCGCGTCATACGGCATCCCCTGCAAACCGGCCACCAACCTTGTGGCCCTGCGCTGCACTGACTCCAACCTGGCCATATCCTTTCTGTAATGAGGGGCCCAAAACTGAGCACAATACTGCAGTTGCAGGCGCACCAGAGTTGTGTAGAGTGGCAGTAATCCCTCTCTCAATGTCAAAGCCACGCTTCTGGCTGTGCAACCAAGGGTGGCGTTCGCCCTCTTGACCGCCGTGTCTCACTGCTGGCTCATGTTCAGCCTGCAGTCAACCAGCACCCCAAGGTCCCTTTCACAAGTGCTGCTGTCCAGCCACTTGTCACCTAACCTGTACTTACGACAGCTATTCCTATGCCCCAAGTGCAAGACCTTGCCCTTATCCACATTGAACGCCATCCTGTTGTCTCCTGCCCACTTCCAGAGTCTGTCCAGATCCTTCTGGATCCAGAGTACCTGCTCCTCAGTTGTGGCCACTGCCCCAGTTTTAGTGTCGTCTGCGAATTTGATCAGCAGACTGTTCACCCCTTCTTCCATGTCCTTAATGAAAAGATTAAACAGGATCGGCCCCAGGACAGAGCCCTGGGGGACCCCGCTTGTCACTGGCTGCCATCCCGACGATTCCCCGCTAATGGTTACCCTCTGCTTTCGGTCAGTCAACCCTGCCCTAATCCACCGGACCGTGCTTTGGTGTACCCCAAAACTCCTCCGTTTCTCCACCAGGATATCACGGGGCACTTTGTCAAAGGCCTTGCTGAGATCCAGGTATATCACATCCACCGGGTCCCCTCCATCCAGCCATCTCGAAACCTTGTCATAGAATCCCACAAGGTTTGTCTGGCAGGACCTGTTTTTGCAGAAGCCGTGTTGTGTGGCTGTCAGCCTCCCTTCCCTATCTAACATCACTAGATCTCTCTCTATTATGAGCCTTTCCATTGTTTTTCCTACAATGGATGTAAGGCTAACCGGTCTATAATTCCCCATGTCCCTTCGACTACCCTTTTTGAAAATTGGGACCACCGATGCCACCCTCCAGTCCTCTGGAACTTCACCCGTTCTCCACGAGGCCTCAAGAATGGAGGCCAGGGGCGTGAGAGAACCCCTGCCAACTCTCTAAGTACTCTCGGGTGTAACCCATCAGAGCCTGGCACCTTTGCAATGCCCCATGCTCTTTGGAGCCCCTCGACTTCAAGGGGGGTGACTCTAATCTCTGCCCCTAAGTCCCCAGCCTCATCTAGTCTTCCAAAGGGAAATCAGGAAGCACTGGAAGAAAGGAGGGGCATGCCTTCCTTTCCTTTCTTTAGAGAAAGGATAAAAATGGGTAAAACCCGGAAGAAATCAGAGTGGGAGAGAAGCAAATGCACACAAACTTGGCAGACAGAAATCCAACGGGTACAAATGTGATATTTAATGTTACTCTGTGTGTTTGCATAAGTTTGAAGGCATTCACTTTTCTCTCTCCCAGGAGAGGGAGCCAGGGAAAAAGGCAGGCAGACACCCAACGGCCCCAGCCCTCGATCTACCGCCCCCTCCCTAATGTCTTGGGGCGGATAGCGGAGAGGCAAACTCCTCCCCGCTCTTCATGAAAGAGGGACATCGGGGCAAAGATTCAACAGGTACAACCTTGGCCTTCCAACCCTCCCCATGAACTAGGATACCTTAAAGGAGCCCCTCTCTCCGAAACGCCGGAGGAAGAGAGGCAGAAACCCAACAGGTAAAGCCCAGGACTCCCAAATCCTCCAGAATGCCTTGGAGTGACACCCCCTGCTGTCCTCTTCCCCTTCTCCCCATCGCTGAGAGAAAGGGGGTCACCTGCAGTCCCCGCCCTTCCCCCCACTCACCAGCCCTCTGTTGACCCCCACCACCGTAGCAGCCAGCAAGCTCCCACCACGCAGTCGCAGCCGAGGCCCGCTTACCTTGTTCCCCGGACTTCAGTTCAGCTGCGCCTGCGCGGCGGGTTCCGCCAGTCATCAAGGACCAAGCTTCAGTTCTCCCGGGCTCCACCTCTCGTCCCGTCGCGTAAGAGGGCATGCGCGTGAGGGCTTGTGGCCGCTCTCGAAGCGCATGCGCAGAGAACATGGACTACCCTTTCACAGGGACCGGACAATACTTGGAGAGAACCAAGCAGAGTCCATTACCCCCATATTGCAAAATGTCCTGTCCTTAGCAGCCCTGTTAGCGCTTGTGAGCATGCACAGAGTGCATTTCGTTTATCTAGCCAGTGCAGCAAAGTAGTGCGCTGTTCACATTGAGATGGAGAGTTGATGGCTGAAATACTCCCGCCCCGTGCAAAACACTCCTCAGAATGCAGTGAAGGGGTCTCCTCTCTAGCCTGGACCCGCCGCTCACGTTGATGCCGCAGAATCACAACTGAGGGCAGGAGGCGGGAGCAAAGGCCACCATGGAGGTACAACGCATTGTGGGAGAGGAAGGCAGAGCATAAAGTCAGGGGTGACCTCACCCTTTTTATTTTATTTATTTTATTTAAAACATTTTTATGCTGCCCCCATCGTAACAAAGCCTTGGGGCAGCTCACAACAAAACAAAATGCATAAATACAACAATTAAACAGTAAAAATATTAAAACCCGGTGCATCTCAGCTTAAAAGATTTAAAATCCTATAAATACAAATAAATTAACAATTTGCTCCTGTCCTTTGCCTATAAGGGTGTGGGGGCTCACAGTGAGAACACTTTCTGCTCCCGTTGGCCAGAATTCTCCATGTTGTTGTTAGTCGCAAAGTCGTGTCCGACCCATCACGACCCCATGGACAACCTTCCTCCAGGCCCTCCTGTCCTCCACCATCCCCCGGAGTCCACTCAAGCTCACACCAACCGCCTGTGTGACCCCATCCAGCCACCTCATCCTCTGCCCTCCCCTTCTTCTTTTGCCATCTATTGTTCCCAGCATTAGGCTCTTCTCCAGGGAGTCCTTCCTTCTCATTAGGTGGCCAAAGTATTTGAGTTTCATTTTCACTATCTGGCCTTCTAAAGAGCAGTCAGGGTTGATCTCCTCTAGGACTGACCGGTTTGATCGCCTTGCGGTCCAAGGGACTCGCAGGAGTCTCCTCCAGCACCACAACTCAAAGGCCTCAATCCTTCGGCGCTCAGCCTTCCTTATTGTCCAGCTTTCACAGCCATACATTGCAACTGGGAAAAACATAGCCTTGACTATACGCACTTTTGTTGGCAGGGTGATGTCTCTGCTTTTTAGTATGCTGTCTAGATTTGCCATAGCTTTCCTCCCCAGAAGCAAGCGTCTTTAAATTCCTTGGCTGCAGTCCCCATCTGCCGTGATCTTAGAGCCCAGGAAAATAAAATCTGTCCCTACCTTCATTTTGCCAGGAAGTGAGAGGACTTACCTCGTGGTGGCCCCCAGTCTGAAAAGCGGGTCGAGCTCATGGAGCATGACCCGAGCCCTGCCTGTGGGCTTCCCATTGGGGCAGCAGGGTGCCCACGCTTGGGGCCTGAGTTGGCACGGCTTTTCCGTTCCTTTGAGGAACCTTTCCAATAGCGCTTCCCAGACCTCTGGAATGAGCTTTCCCAGAGCAGAGGGGTAGATTGGCCCCTTTCTTGAAGATGCCTGTTTTTTCACCCAGTCTTGGCTTCCTCTGCGCCTCTGTCTATTGCACTTTTGTGCAGTTGCTTTCATTATAATTTATTTTATACAAACCCTAATTGCTGTTTTTATTATGGGAAGAGGAGGAGGAGTGCAGTTTCCTTTTATTATGTGTAGTGCCTGCATATGGTTTTTATTTTACATAGATAACTTGCAGGTAGCCTCCACTTGGCATGCATCTTGGGATAGGGATGGGAAAGACTCTTTCCTGTAATGCTTCCAGTCTGTGTTTACAACACTAGAGCAAACATAGCTTTCAGTTTAAATTAGCCTTTATTCAGAACCATGAGGACTAGAATCTTTGTTTTGACAAGTTCAGGGGGTAGATATGGCTGTGCACGTTCAAAGGATACATGCACAGCCACATCTCTGGGACTGGGCATCCTGCTGTTGCACTGATCTGTTGCAAAGGCAGTTGGGGTGTCTGGAGATGGTGAAAGGCCTCCTGTCTTCCTTCAGCCCCCACTTTCTTTGTCTTTAAAGAAAATCAAAGGCATCAAGAAAAGGTTGAGTGTGCTTTGCATCGACTTCAACAAAAATTTGAATGAAGATGTAACCTTTCTGCTGTTCACCAAGGAAGAGCTGGGTAAGGCGGTGGAGAAGGGACCTCAGGCCAGTTGCTCTGTCCTTCAAAAAGAAATTAAGATTCCGGTCCTCGTGGTTCTGAGTGTGAATGGGAGGTGTAGTGTTTCTTGTATCTTGGCCTGGTCTGCTCCAACAGGCAGGAACGGCGCAGACCTGCACCTGCAGTGCTGGCAAATGGTCCTGCCGCCCCGACACACAGAGCAGGGCCTCCCTGTTGGGCCACAACCAGAGGGCTTCTTTGCTGCCCAGCAACTGGCCCTCCCCCCCCCCCAGGAGGGCTCCCCGAAGACTTCACAGGCTCCCTGGAGAAGGCAGAGGATGGGAAGCTCCAGGTCACTTTGAAGTACCCTCACTACTTTCCACTGATGAAGAAGTGCCACGTGCCGGAGACAGATGGAGGAGCTGTTCAACTCGAGGTGCAAAGAGGTGAGCCATGGGAGCAAGGGCAGGGACCTGGGCCCCTCGCCTAGCCTCGCTTTGGGGCTTCATATCTAGCAGCTGTGAACGACCCTGTGCTCTGCGTGCCACAGGAGAACTGCCAAATCCTGAAGGAGCTTGCGCACCTGCGGGCCCAGAAATCCGCCCTGCTTGGGTTCGACACACATGCTGACTTTGTGCTGGAGATGAACATGGCCAAGAACTGCGCGACGGTGGTGGCTTTCCTGGGTAATGCAGCTTGGCAGAGTGCTGAGAGAAGCCCTTCTGCTTCCCTGCAGGATCAGGCCTAAGAGGGCCAGCTAGTCCTGTCCATTGTTGTGGTGCCCCAAGGAGAGAAGCCTGCGGTGCTTCCGGAGTGGTGGCCACCCCAGCCAGATGTTTCTCAGCAGGCGCCATGGGGCAGGGGGGAAAGGCGTCCTGCCACATGCTGCGTTGGGGTCTTGGGAGCCGGCACTGCCTGGAGGCCCTTGGGAGTGGAGGCAAAGGGGCCTGGCACAAGCAAGGGGAGGCGGCTCGGCGTTCTCTTCCGCAGGTCATTGCCCCTCTAGTGCTGCTGAATCAATCTGGGGAGGGCAGGAATTGCCAAGGGTGGCCGGTCACCATTGCCACTGATCTTGAAGGTGGCTTGTGTGACAATACCCTGCTAGCTGGGTTTTATGAGGTTGTTGTGCAACATGTCTAGAGGGCATTTGGGAACATGATGTGCTTTTCACAGCCCTTTTAAATGGCTTGGGAAGTTCCCTGGCCAGTGCTGTCCAAATAGACATGATCAATAAACATGGCAGGCCTGGGACCCACATGGAGTGGCACTTTGTGGAGGCCCACTGACAGACTGATTACATTTATATGCTGCCCGATTGTGCCACAGCACCTCTGGGCAGCTCACAACACGAGATAAAAGCACAATAAAACCACAACATATCACACATTAAAAACACTAAAATACAGTAGAACCTACAAAACAAAGGTCTATGGCAATTAGTTATCAATGTTTTTTAAAAAGGAAGGTCTTTGCCTGGCGCCAAAAAGAAAGGAAGGAAGGCGGCAGGCGAATCCCCCTGGGGAGAGCATTCCAGATATGGGGGGGGGCAGCTGCAGAGAAGGCCCTCCTCCTCGCGGCCATCCCTCTCGCCTCCCTAAGGATGCCTCACACAGGAGGGCCCCCTGCGTAGATCCCAAAGGCCGGGCAGGCACATAGGGGTGCAGCGCTCCCTAAGGTAACCGGGGTCCAAGCCGTTTAGGGCTTTCTATGTCAGCACAAGCACCTTGAATTGGACCCGGGCCACAATTGCTAACCCATGGAGATCTTGCAGGATAGGTGTTCAGTGGGCCGCTCTAGGGGCTCCCATCACCAACCGAGCGGCCCTGTTCTGTACCAATCCTAATTGCCAGACCGTCTTCAAGGACAACCCCACATAGAGCGCATTGTAGTAATCTATTTTGGATGTTGCCAGGGCAGGGGTGACTGTTTTCAGGCTCTGTCTGTCCAGGTAGGGACGAAGCTGGCATATCCTCCGTAGCTGGAGGAAACCCCCCCCCCCCCGGATACCGAGCTCACCTGATATTCCAGGGACAAACCTGGTTCCAGGAGCACCCCCAGACTGCGGACCCTGCCCTTAGGGGGAGTGCGACCCCATCAAAGACAGGGCAATGCCCCTCCAGCCTGTCCAATGACCCCCCCCCCCCACTAGCAGCACCTCCGTCTTGTCAGGATTGAGCCTCAGTTTACTGACCCTCATCCAGTCCATTATCAAGCTCAGGCCCTGGCTCAGGACGGTGACAGCCTCACCTGGAGGAGATGCAAAAGAGGCAGAGCTGTGTATCCTCAGCAGATTGCTGACGACTCAGCCCAAACCTCCAGATGACCTCTCCCAGCGGCTTCCTATAGCTGTTAAAGAACATGGGGGACAGCACCGAGCCCTGCGGTACCCCATGGCGCAAGCGCCATGGCGCAGAGCAGCAGTCCCCCAAAACTACCTTCTGGACCCGGCCAGCCCGGTAGGAGCAGAGCCACTGCAAGGCGGTGCCTCCATCCCCAACCCAGCCAACCTGCCCAGAAGGATACCATGGTCGATGGTGTCGAAAGCCGCTGAGAGGTCCAGGAGAACCAAGAGGGACGCACTCCCCATCCCTCTCCCTGCACAGGTCATCGTACAGGGCGACCAAGGCAGTCTTTGTTCCATAGCCGGGCCTAAAGCCCAGTTGAAATGGACCCAGGTAAGCCGTATCCTCCAAGAGTGCCTGCAGCTGCCCGGCCGTCACTTGCTCCAGCACCCTGCCCAAAAAGGGGAGATTAACAACGGGCTGGTCATTCTCCAGTACCCCTGGATCCAGGCCTGGCCTTTTAAGGAGTGGTCTCACCACTGCCTCCTTTAATGGGGCGGGGACCACTCCCTCTCTCAACGAGGCGTTGACAGCCTCCTGGACCCAGGGCCGAACCCGTCCCGCAGATCCTCCAATTAACCATGTCAGGCAAGGGTCGAGTGGGCACCTGGTAAATCGGACAGAGCCAAGCAGCTTGTCCACATCCTCGGGTCTCAGTAACTGAAACTCATCCAATAATGGACCATTAGACGGTGCACTGGACACATTGAAAGACCCTGTAATAAAAGCAGAGTCCAACTCTTGATGGACCCAAGCAATTTTTCCTACAAAGTGCACTGCAAATTCATCACAGCAAGCTGACAAGTGTTCCAGGGTGTCATCCAGGGAACCAGATTGTAGGAGGCCCTGGACCACTTGATGCTGGAAAACTAGGTGTGGGTGAAAGAACCACTGCTGTGCATGTTCAAGCATTACAAGACTGGCAGCCACACACATCCAGTGTTTCATTTGGAGTTCTTTCCTGGCTTGGACTGTTTGCAAGGAGCAAACTGGGACTTTTCTGCATACAATCTGTGCTTCTAAAACTTAGACTAAAGATTCTATTCCCCCCAAAACTGGCTTGGGCCTCTTTGTTTCTCAAGATCTGCCAGACGGGCATTCTCATGGGTTCCTGAGCTGGTTCTTCCCCAGCCATTCCCCAAGACACCAGAAACCAAACCTGGGTTGTTTCGCATGCAGCGCCATGGCTCTTCCAAGTTGCCATTGCCCTGCCCCTCTTCCCAGAGCCTGACAGTCGGTGACCCCTTCACAGGCTGCTCAGCCACTTCTCTGCTTTCTGTTCTTGTGTTCAGGACTGTTCAACTTGCGGCAGATTGTCCTGGCCAAGGTCAACCACGCCTTGCACACACGGATGGAAGTGGATGCTGCTGATGAGTACACCAGGCTTTGTGATGAGATCTTGGGTGTGCCAGCAACCTCAGGTTACAAACAGGGAACCAAGGGTGCTTTGGATTGACCCCGGACTCAATTTTAGCTAAAAGGTGCCAAGATAATTCTATACAGATCCAACCTATACAATCAGCCCCCCAAATTAATCCATCTTCCTGTCTTTCCATAAAAGTGTAGCACAAAAGAAATCATTAATCTATACAACAAATCCTCCAGACACTGCAGATCCTCCACTGCTTTCCCTTTCTTTTCAAAATACCTCAGATCCTACTAATCATGCTGCATCAAATTCCTCTAACAATCTTCTAAAAAGCAAACTCCACCAGTCC
This sequence comes from Varanus salvator macromaculatus, assembly GCA_023646645.1. Taxonomy (NCBI): domain Eukaryota; kingdom Metazoa; phylum Chordata; class Lepidosauria; order Squamata; family Varanidae; genus Varanus; species Varanus salvator. The sequence goes on along the minus strand of JAIXND010000715.1, from coordinate 419,282 downwards.
GTTTCTCCATTCTTCAATTGTTGGGGATCCAATGGTCTCCATCCAGAAGCAACTGTGATTCTAACTCTAACTATGGGAGCCAGGGTGGTGTGGTGGTTAAGAACGTGGGACTGGGACTCAGACGACCTGGGTTCAAGTCCCCGCTCGGCCATGGAGCCAACTGGGTGACTCTGGGCCAGTCACAGACCCTCAGCCCAACCTACCTCACAGGGTTGTTGTTGTGGGGAGAAGAGGGGAGCGAGGGGAGGAGCCCTGCAGGCTAGAAAGCGCCGCCGCCGGCTGGCGGCCACCAAAGGGCACCGCCGTTTGGGGTGCCGTTCGGGGGGCTGTTCGGGGGGCTGGGCTGGCTAGGAGTCCTGGCCCATGGAAGACAGACTCGGCGGGGATCCAATTAGTTAATAGGGGATTTTAAATAGTAAAGTTTTAAATTTTTGTTGGTGCATCTCGGCTGTTTGTTGTTATGACGTTGCCTGGGGACCGCGGGGGTGCCGCCATTGGGGTGGTGATGGGCAGGGGGCGTTATAGCGGTGGGAGATTAACACGTCCACCTAGAAGAAGGAGGGACAGATGGGTAACGCCTGTCCCTCGTTCTGGTTATTCTCCCAGCCGGCGGGTTCCCGGTAGCCGTGTCAGCTGCCCCCTGGGCCTGTCGGTGCTGTTGTTGAATGCCAGGTCGGTCCACAATAAATCTGTCCTCATCCACGACCTGATCGTGGATGAGGGGTCCGACCTGGCCTGTATCACCGAGACCTGGGTGGGAGAGGGGGGGATGTCTCCCTCTCACAACTATGCCCGCCCGGGTACCTAATTCAGCACCGCCCACGCCCGGAGGGGAGGGGAGGGGGGTGGCTCTAATTTATCGGGCTTCAATTTCCCTTGTGGGGCTTGCTGTTCCCTCGAGGCCGGGGCTGGAGTGTCTCCACTTGGTGTTGGGTGACCGAGACAGACTGGGGATTCTGTTGGTGTACCATGCACCCTTCTGCCCAACAGACTCCCTGCCTGAGCTGACGGAGGTCGTCTCGGACCTAGTGTTCAAGACCCCCAGGATGGTGGTCCTGGGGGACTTCAATCTCCATGCCGAGACGGCTCTTACCGAGGCGGCTCAGGACTTCATGGCCTCCATGACGGCCATGGGGCTGTCTCAACACGTCGTTGGCCCGACCCATGAACATGGACACACTCTGGACCTGGTTTTCTCGACGGGGCAGGAAGAGGGTGATCTGAGGGTGAGGAATTTAAGCTTATCGCCCTTGTCATGGTCGGATCACTTCCTCATAAGGTTTGAGCTCGAGAGTGGCCTCTCCCTCTGTAAGGGTGCGGACCCGACTTTGTGGGTCCGCCCCCGGAGCAGGATGGATCCTGAAGGATTCCTGAATGCTCTGGGGGATTTTCCGACTGACAGGGCTGGTGATCCTGTCGACACCCTGGTAGAATTGTGGAATGAGGAGATGACCAGGGCTATCAACACGATTGCTCCCAAGCGTCCTCTTCCGTCTAGCCGAGCCTGTTCATCTCCATGGTATACGACCGACTTACGGGCGATGAAGCAGGCTGGAAGACGACTAGAGGACAGGTGGAGGAGAGCACGACAGGTATCTGACCGAACACACTTGTGTGCGCATTATCACGCCTATGTTGTGGCGGTGAGGATGGCGAAGAGGAAATTCTACTCCATCTCCATTGCCTCCTCACAATGCCGTCCGGCGGAGCTCTTCCGAGTGGTTCAGGGCTTAGTATATCCTGGTACTGAATCTGCCTTGGTCGCTCTGTACGATGACCTGTGCAGGGAGAGAGACAGGGGGAGTGCGTCCCTGTTGGTTCTCCTGGACCTCTCAGCGGCTTTCGATACCATCGACCATGGTATCCTTCTGGATAGGCTGGCTGGGTTGGGTGTCGGAGGCACCGCTTGGTGGTGGTTCCGCTCCTACCTCGACGGCTGATTCCAGAGGGTGGTGCTGGGGGACTATGGCTCTGCGCCATGGCAGTTATGCCATGGGGTACCGCAGGGGTCCATTTTGTCCCCCATGCTATTTAACATCTACATGAAACCACTGGGAGAGGTCATTAGGAGGTCTGGGCTGCAGAGTCATCAGTACGTTGATGACACCCAGCTCTACCTCTCGTTTTCTACCGATCCAGGTGAGGCGGTGGCTGTGCTGAACCGATGCCTGGGCGAGGTGATGGGCTGGATGAGGGCCAATAAACTGAAGCTCAATCCAGACAAGACGGAGGTCCTGTTGGTAGGCGGTTCGAGTCTAGGGGTGGGGGACTTGGGCCTTGTCCTGGACGGGGTTGCACTCCCTCTAAAGGATATGGTCCGCAGCTTGGGGGTACTCCTCGACCCGGAGCTGTCGTTACAGGCCCAGGTGACGGCAGCGGCGAGGAGTGCTTTCCTGCAGTTGTGATTGGTACATCAGCTGTGTCCCTTCCTGGACCAGGACTGCCTGGCGACAGTGACACACGCGTTGGTAACTTCTCTGCTAGATTTCTGCAACGCCCTCTACGTGGGGCTGCCCTTGAAGACGGTCCGGATACTTCAGTTGGTACAAAATAGAACTGCCAGGTTGCTGACGGGGACTGGGCGTTATTCTCATATAACTCCAGTCCTCCGTCAGCTCCACTGGCTTCCAATTGAAGTCCGGGCCAAATTCAAGGTTTTGGTGTTAACCTATAAAGCCCTAAACGGTTTGGGACCCGGATACCTAATGGACCGCCTGCGCCCTTACATGCCCTCCCACCCCCTAAGATCTGCAACAGCGGCCCTTCTCCGGGAACCTCCTGTGAGGGAGGTGAAATGGGTGAGTACCCGGAGGAGGGCCTTCTCTGCGGTGGTGCCCCACCTGTGGAATGCGCTCCCCAGAGAGGCTCGCCTGGCGCCGTCGTTATTTGCTTTTTGGCACCAGGCGAATACCTTTTTATTTCAGTCTTATTTTAATTGTTAGTGTTGGTTTTGTTTGAGTTTATTTTTGTTTAGTGTTTTGATATTATGTATGTTTAATGTTTGTGTTGGTTAGGGGTTGTATGTTAGGTGGTTTTGTTTATTTATTTGTATGGGGTATTTTATTTTAGTTGCCGAGATGCACCGAGGGGGGGTGGGATAAATTATTTTAATATTTGTACTGCTTTTGTATTTTAATCATGTTGTAAGCCGCCCTGAGGCTTTGTTGCGATGGAGCGGCCTATAAATGTTTTAATAAATAAAATAAATAAAAAGATGGAGGAGGAGAATGATGGAAGCTGCCTTGAGCCCTTGGTTGGAAAAAGGCAGGATAGAAATCGAAGGGAAAAAAAACCCTCTGACATATTCCCTGAAAGGCTCTCTGACACTGTATTTGTGAAAGAAAAGTTCAATGCATTAATATTGATTGGTAATACAGTAAAACCTTGGATTGTGAGTAACTTGCTCTGTGAGTGTTCCACAAGACAAGCAAACATTTCTAATAAATTTTAACTTGTTAAACAAGCGATGTCTTGCAATACAAGTAGTACGTGATGCTGAACATCACATGATCACAACTGAGCCAATGGCGTGTGCTCTCTCTTGCTGCAGTCCTACAACTCCCAACATCCCTCCAGGAATTGTATAGGATGGCACTGGAAGCAGCGTTAAGCTGACGGCATTTCCTTGTTGGTTACGGCAAGGCATACGCTCATCCTGAAGACAAAGGGTTGTTTTTATTAGAGTCTTGGGTTGTTTAGTGCTGAGCACTGACATCGACTAACTTAAGTTAGGTTCTACTTAACTGTTCCAATGATTTGGTGTATATTTGGTGCTTTGTGGTGAAGACCTGTTTAAAAATCATGTCAGGTCCTACCTGTGGATTTCAAGGCTTGTGTGGGAGGAGTACATGGTGTGCTGCACTACAAGGTTAGAACCCTGCCTCTGCTTTGCCTTTCAGTATCCCCAGGAGGGAGATACTGACAGACAGGCAAAGCAGAGGCAAGAGGTTATGGGGGAGATCTCGTCTACAGAGGAGGAGGAGAAAAAGGCGGGGGAATCCCTCACTCCAAAGGAGATCAGGGAGATGTGGGAAATGTGGGAAACAGTGCACAATTTTGTAGAAAAGCACCACCCAAATAAGGCTGTGGCAGCACCAGTGATGAATCTGTTTAACGCCAACGCAATGTCACACTTCCGCAAAAGCCTCAAAAGGAGGCAAAAGCAGGTGTCATCGGATGGGTTCCTTGCTGAAGTTGCACGAAAAGAAAAAGACTTCACTGAGCCAAGAGACAGCAGTGATTCCGTTAGTGATACTGAAAGTCGTCCTACACAAGAACCCTCCTCTCTCGTCTCCCTCACACCAGCCACGAAGGTTTTCAAAGATAAGTGCCCACCTCCGTGTAACACCCCCTCAATGGCCTTTGAAGTAATGATTGACTTGCACCTGTGAATAGTGTAAAGGAAGGAATCAGAGAGGTCCTCCTCCTGAAATCCCAACTAAGAGAGATGTCCAGAAGGCCACCACAGCCATTTCTCCTCCACTTCTCCCTTCTTGAGATGCAAAGGAAGGATGATGGTCCCTGCATTGAATGGAATGACCCTCCTCCAGCTGCCACTTCAGGGTAGGAGAGTGCGTTGCAGAATGTAGGCATCAGGAAGAGAAGCTGAACCCCTGTGCAAGGGCAGGGGGGTCCATTCTAATTACTCAATTGAGAAGGGGGCGGGGAGTAATTTGTCTTGTGTGAAACTGGGGTTTATTAGCAGACGTAACAACTCAAACGTTTGGTTTAACAACAGTGCAGGAGAGGAAGTCTCATTCTCTGCATATGGCAAGTGATGTGATCTCCTGAACTGGGTGTACCTTGAAAACAAATCTTTTCATCCTATGAAAGTTGGATGGGTTGATGTGGGAGCTCCCCCAGGCCAAGACTTCTCCATTCGTTCAGCAGGAATCATCTGGGCCACCAAGGTGGGCTGCAGCAGTTAATCTGGACTCAAGTAAACAAAAGCATGTTTTTCAATCTGCTAGGAATAGATGCTGCCCATGTATTTGAGTCCAAGGAGTTCCTGAGTGTAGGGGTGGCAGATCATTGGACCTTTGGAAAGAACAACCTTGCACATCAAAACTCAAAGGCTGTGTCCCTCCAGACTCCAGGAAAGTCTGAAAAGAAGCCTCAGGCCTGATATCATGGAGAGTTGCTGCCAGTCAGAGCAGGTGAGACTGGGCAAGATGTACTTAGATGCACCAGCAAGCATCTCCCAAACATCCTGCCTCTCTCTTAGAGTGGATTGAGAGCACCCAGTTTTGATCAGTCCCTCCAGGTATGCAAGGCTGTTGTGAAGGAAAGTTTGGGGAATGATTCAGGGTCCTCTCTAGTCTATTTCCCTCAACCGGATATGTCTTTTTTACTCCTAGGGAATCCCACTTGGGAGGTGCATGGAGCGCTGCTCTCCAGGGCACTGGAGAAAAGTTCCAGAGGGGAAGCCCATTTGCTGCAACACATGTGAGCGCTGTGCGGAAGAGATGGTTTCGACCTCTACAGGTAACTCTGCCATTGAAGGATCTTCCCAAAGAAAGGTTGTATACAAGGAACACAGTTCCTACTTCTCACAGGAATATCTTCCATAGAGATGCCATATTTCTGCCTTGACTCTGGTAGAAGGGGGTGTTAGTAGGTGAGGAGAGGTAATTTTGCACTTTTTAACTCTTCTGGTCTAATGGCCAAAGCTAAAAGGAAGCTAGGTGGGGGAGATTGCCCAAATGTTCTTTCTGAACTGGATGTGCCCCAGAAAACAACTATCTCTGTCCTGGCTGAGTGATAACAGCAGCTTCTGCTCCTTTCAGATGCAGCTGACTGTGCTCCATGCCCACAAGATCAGCACCCAAATGAGAACCACGACTGGTGCATCCCCAAGACGATCCACTTCCTTTCCTTTCAAGAGACACTGGGGCTCCTTTTAGTTTCTTTGGTTCTTTTCCTCTGTCTTGGTACATCTGCTGTGTTGGCAACATTAATTAAATATTGTGACACACCCATTGTCAAAGCCAACAACTGAGGCCTCACCTAAGTCCTCCTCATCTCTCTCCTGCTCTGCTTCCTTTGCTCCTTCCTCTTCATCGGTCAACCCACAAAGGCCACCTGTCTGCTCTGACAACCTGCTTTCTGCATCACCTTCTCTGTTGCAGTTTCTTGTATGCTGGCCAAAACCCATCATGGTGGTCTTGGTCTTTATGGCCACCAAGCCAGGAAGCATGGCAAGTCAGCTCTTGGAGAGGGGCAGGGACAGGTCAGGAACTAGAAGCAAGTATCAAGGCAGAACAAGGATGTGACCAGGAACAAGCCAAGGATCAAGAATGGGGTGCAGACAAAGGCGCAGGTACCTTGAGCCTCTTGCTCTCTGAAGAAGGCCATGCTTGCGTTTGTCCTAAATCTCCCATACGTCAGCTCTGCAGCATGACCAGATTTGATTTTAGTATTATGAGACAGAGCTAGTAGGCAGAGGATTGCTTCATTGGGATACTCTGAAGACTCACATTAGTTGGGGAAGAAACTGTGGAAAGTTGGGAAAGAAGAGAAGCAAGATGGCATCGGAACAAGACGGATGTGATTAGCTATCTCTGCTAATCACTCCGGTGTTATCCAAGCAGGGGTCGGAAGACTCAATCAAACCCTGTAGGGGTGAAGATAGATTACCTGGGCATGTTTTGCCTGGATGTGGGGTGGTGATCCCATATCGGCTAAGAGCAATTCAGGTATCTCAGCTGGATGATACCAGAGGTTTTTTAGCCTCTGCAAGTTCTCGGCATCTTATTAGTTTAGCATGGAGTTTTTACAAGCTGGATAGACATTGGAACTGCTGAGTAAATATTTTCTTACGTTATCTTTTTCTGCAATTATACTTGTGGGAAAGCCTAGCACAAAGATTGAAGAAGAACCCTCCAAATTGTTAAGCGGCAACGGAGATTAAGAGATTTACGTGAGATTAAGAGACTTGTGTGAGTTGAATTGGAACTTTTTTGTAAACGTCTCTAGGGTTTAATTTTATTAAATATATATGGTGCAACTAGACAGAAGTACGAGGACATGACTTGAGAAGAAGGGAAGGAAGAGGTGAAGGAAGGAATCTTTATTTTCTCTCCTGCACTTTTGGGACCACTGCCAAAGCATTTGGTAATCTGCCAATCCTTTGTCTGCTTGTGTTATTGAGATCATGGCTTCGCTCCAGGAATCTCTCCTAAGAATTAACCAGTTAATGTTAAATTTGAAATTTTCTCAAGAAACATTTTTTACTAAAATCGAGGCTTTTTTCATGTGGGAGGAAAAAACTATTGTTCAAACTGAGACAGAACAGAGTATCCAGCAACAGCTATGTGAAAAAGCCGAAATGGTAGATAAAGAAACAAAATCAGCAAAACCAATAAATAACCTGTTATCAAGTTTGTCTGATGAACGGCAATTTCGGCAGGAAGGTGTGTTTACTTTTTCTGACGGATGGATGAACTTTGTAGTAACTATAATTGGCTCGGAGAAGGGAGTGAAGATTTTACAGCAAGAAGCGAAGTCATTGCAAATGATTAATGTTTCCCAACAGATGATACAAGCTCCGGATTTCAAATGGCAATTGGATTTGAAATGGTCTGGCAGAGGTGTGAAGCAGAAAAATATCCGTCTTAGTAGATACGTGACTCTGAAGGTGCTAAGGAAAGAAGGATCTTTTTCCTCCCTCCCTCCCTCCCTCCCTCCCTTCCGCTTTCTTGGACTGTTTTAAAGTTTAAAGATGATTGACTAAGAGCTAAATTGTATGACTCTCCGGTTTTTGGACTGTTGTTAAATAAGCTAGATAAGATGTATTTTTTTGGCTATTGTATCCTCTTTCTTTTAGTAGATACCAGACTGGAATATCTGTAAGCAAACAAAAAAAAACAAAAAACCTGAATGTATGTGTAATTGCTATTAGGAGGAGTCTATTTGTTTAATATCAGTAAAAAGGAAAGATTTAGAATTGTGTCGTGCTGGTTAGGCTGAAACCTCTTATTTATTTATTTTTATTTATTTAAAAATTTATATGCCGCCCCTTGCAATAGCCTCGGGGCGGCTTACAACATAATACATTATTAAAAACATATAACAAAATTAAAAACTGGCCCATCTCAGGTTATTATATAAAAACATGAACAAAATTTATAACAATATAAATTAAACCTATTAAACATAAATTAAACATTAAACATAAATTAATTAAACATAAATTAAACATAAGTTAAACATAAACTAAACCAAAACATAAACCTAAATTAAACAATAATATTAATTAAAATATTGTCTAAATAAAAAGGTCTTCGCCTGGCGCCGAAAAGCAAATAACGACGGCGCCAGGCGAGCCTCTCTGGGGAGCGCATTCCATAAATGGGGCGCCACCGCTGAGAAAGCCCTCCTCCGGGTACTCACCCTCCTAATCTCACGCACGGAGGGTTCCCGGAGGAGAGCCTCTGTCGCTGATCGTAGGGGGCGGGAGGGCATATATGGTCGCAGGCGCTCCTTTAGGTAACCAGGGCCCAAGCCGTTTAGGGCCTTATAGGTAAGAACCAACACCTTGAATTGGGCCCGGACTTCAATGGGGAGCCAGTGGAGCTGACGGAGAACTGGGGTGATATGAGAACCACGTCCAGTCCCCGTCAGAACTCTGGCAGCTCTATTTTGCACCAATTGAAGTATCCGGACCGTCTTCAAGGGAAGCCCCACGTAGAGCGCGTTACAATAATCCAACCGGGAAGTCACCAACGCATGTGTCACTGTCGTCAGGCAATCGAACTCCAGGAAGGGACGCAGCTGATGTATCAGCCGAAGCTGTTGGAAGGCGCTCCTCGCCACTGCTGACACTTGAGCAGTCAAGGTCAGCTCCGGGTCGAGGAGCACTCCCAAGCTGCGGACCCCATCTTTCAGAGGGAGTGCAACCCCATTCAAGACTAGGGTCAAGTCCCCTACACTGTAGCCAGACCCACCCACCAACAGGACCTCCGTCTTGTCTGGATTGAGCTTCAGTTTATTGGCCCTCATCCAGCCCATTACCTCGGCCAGGCACCGGTTCAGCACAGCCACCGCCTCACCTGGATCGGTGGAAAACGAGAGGTAGAGCTGGGTATCATCCACGTACTGATGATTCCGCAGCCCACACCTCCTGATGACCTCCCCCAGCGGTTTCATGTAGATGTTAAAAAGCATGGGGGACAAAATGGAGCCCTGCGGAACCCCATGGCATAGCTGCCATGGCGCAGAGCCATAGTCCCCCAGCACCACCTTCTGGTATCGGCCATTGAGATAGGAGTGGAACCACTGCAAAGCAGTGCCTCCAACCCCCAATCCCGCCAGCCTCTCCAGAAGGATACCATGGTCGATGGTATCGAAAGCCGCTGAGATGTCAAGAAGGACTAACAGGGACGCACTCCCCCTGTCCCTCTCCCGGCATAGGTCATCGTACAGGGCGACCAAGGCGGATTCAGTGCCAAAACCGGGTCTGAAACCGGACTTAAATGGGTCCAGATAATCAGTTTCCTCCAAGAGTGCCTGGAGTTGTCCCGCCACCACCCGCTCCAGCACCTTACCCAAAAACGGGATGTTGGCCACCGGTCTATAATTGGCGACCACCTCTGGATCCAGGGAAGCCTTCTTTAGGACTGGCCGGACTACCGCCTCCTTTAAGGTGGCCGGCACCCGGCCGTCTCTCAAAGAGGCGTTGACCACCTCCAAGATCCAGGGCACAATCCCGTCCTTGGCGGTCTTTAATAGCCAAGATGGGCACGGGTCCAGTAAACAGGTGGTTGGGCGTACCGATCCAAGCACCTTGTCCACATCATCGGGCCGCAAAAACTGAAAGTCATCCAATAACGTGGGACAAGCAGGCATGGTTGGCCCCTCCCCAAAAGAATCTGTATCAAAAGTGGAGTCCAGCTCGTGACGAATCAGAGCCACTTTCTCCTGAAAATGCGTGGCAAACTCGTCACAGCGGGCTTTCGAGGGTGGCACCAGTTCTTTATCGGGGCCCGGTCTCGTCAACCCCTGCACCACCCGAAAAATCTCCGCTGGACGGCATTGCGAGGAGGCAATGGACGCGGAGAAGAATCGCTTCTTCGCCGCCCTCACCGCCACAGCATAGGCGCGATAGTGTGCTCTAAGATGTGTTCGATCGGACTCATCACAAGATTTCCTCCACCTGCGCTCTAGCCGTCTCCCAACCCGCTTCATCGCCCGTAATTCCGATGTATACCAGGGAGACGAACGGGCTCTGCCAGGCTGGAGAGGGCGCTTGGGAGCGATCGTGTCGATGGCCCTGGTCATCTCCCCATTCCATATTTCGACCAGGGCCTCCACAGGAGCGCCAGCCTTGTCAGCCGGAAAATCCCCCAGAGCCCTCAGCAATCCGTCCGGATCCATCCGACTCCGGGGGCGGACCATCACAATCTGGTCCGCACCCTTACAGAGGGAGAGGCCGCTCTCGAGCTCAAACCTCACGAGGAAATGATCTGACCATGACAAGGGCGTCAAACATACATTCTTCACCCTCAGATCACCTCCTTCCTCGCCCGTCGAGAAAACCAGGTCCAAAGTGTGTCCACGTTCATGGGTCGGGCCGGTGACATGTTGAGACAGCCCCATGGCCGTCATGGCAGCCATGAAGTCCTGAGCTGCCCCAGTAAGGTCAGTCTCGGCATGGAGATTGAAGTCCCCCAGGACCAACATCCTGGGGGTCCTCAACACCAGGTCCGAGACGACTTCTGTCAGCTCAGGCAGGGAGTCTGTTGGGCAGAAGGGTGCTCGGTACACCAACAGAATCCCCAATCTGTCTCGATCGCCCAACACCAAATGGAGACACTCCAGCCCCGGTCTCGAAGGGACAGGAAGCCCCGTGAGGGAAAAAGCAGCCCGATAAACTAAAGCGACCCCCCCTCCCCTCCCCTCCAGGCGTGGTTGGTGCTGTACTAGATACCCGGGCGGGCAAAGCTCCGAGAGGGAGACATCTCCCCCCTCGCCCGCCCAGGTCTCGGTGATACAAGCCAGGTCGGCCCTTTCATCGATTATCAAGTCATAGATGATGTTCGCCTTGTTATGGACCGACCTGGCATTGAGTAGCAGCACCGTTAGGCCTGTGGGGTAGCTAACAAGACTCCCTGGTACCCGCCGGTTGGGGGAATAACCAGAAGGGGGGACAGATGTTAACCATCTGTCCCGCCTTCTCCTAGGCGGGAACGTTAGACCCCCATTGCGACCATACCGACCATTGCCCATCACCACCCCAATGGCGGCGCCCCCGCACTCCCCAGGTAACATATTAACAACTTTCCTGAGATGGGCCTCTAAAATAATTAAAATATCAACATTAAAAAACCCCACCCACTTACCCTCTCAGCCCAAACATGGCCAAGGTTATTGTGGAGCCTAGCCGGAGCCCCAAAACCAAAAGTCCCGGCCAGCCCAGCCCCCCAAGGCCCCAACGGCCCTAACGGCGGCGTCACCGCCCTTAGGCCGTCGCCCTTTGGCCGTCGCCCCGAGGCCGCCGGCCCCGGGCGGGCCCGTGGCCTTCAAGGCCCCGCGGCTTCCGCTTCCGGCCCCGGCCTCGCCCCGGCCCGCCCACCTCGGCGTGCCTGCCACTCACCGCGCGAGGGGGCGGGTGCGGAGCAGGGCCTGGGAGCCGGCGGGAGACGCGGCGGCCGCCCGGTGGTCCGCGGAGCAGCTGGGCTTCCCGGTCCCCGGCGGCCTCCGGGGCGACGGCGACGGCGGAACGGCGCGGGCTCCGGCTCCGGCGCGGCGCGGCACGGGCTCCTCCGACGGCGGGTGGGCGGCTCGTCGGCAGCGGCGGTGTCAGGCGCTAAACGTTTTTTATCTGAAAAACGAGACTGGGCTGAGATCCAAAAAAGAATTTTTAAGACTTTTTAAATGGCTTTGAAATGATTATAGAATGTTAAAGGATGTGTAATAAGGGGCTGACGTAGTAGTTTTGATGGTAAGAAGGATCCTTTCCTTTTATTTTTCCTTCTTATCTTTCGTTTTCATAATTGTTTTAAAGTTGTAAGAGCTTAACTGTATGACTCTCCGGTTTTTGGATTGTTGTTAAATAGGCTAGTCTTTACTATTGCATTCTCTTTTTAGTAGATATTAGACTGGAATACCTGTAAGCAAAAAATGTATCTGATTGTATTTGTAATTGTTTTTAGGAGGAGTCTATTTGTTTAATAACAGTTAAAAGAAAAGAGTTGGAATTGTGTAGTGCTGGTTAGGTGGAAACCTCTTATCTGAAAAGAAAGAAGATATTAACTTTTACAAAACGTGGAGAGTCCTTTTGCTAATATGAAGAACAGGAAATAGATGAACTTATTCTACTATAGAGAGAGGAAGAAGAAAATGACTTTCATCAAGTTTGGGAATTCTGTTTGTTAATGACTGGGAAAACAGGACTGGGATTAGATCTAAAAAAGAATTTTTAAGACTTTTTAAATGGATTTGAAATGATCACAGAATGTTAAAATGTAATAAGGGGCTGACTCAGTAGTTTTGATGTTTGTAATGATGGATGTTTTATTATTGTTGTGAAAACCAATAAAAAAGTGGTAGTGTGAAAGCTACCCACTGGAGGAAAAAAAAAAGAAAAAGAAAGTTGGGAAAGAAGAGGGACAGTCTCTGGCCATTCTACCTCTGTCCCAGCACAAGTCTCTTGCGCCATCTCAAAATGTCTATTTTTTTTTATATCAAATGTTTACTATTTTTCTCTACAAATCGAGCACTAAAACAACAATTATTCAAGACATCGGACATACTGGGTTGACATCTTATTCTTTTTTACAATCAATAACCATGTTCAGTTCTACGCATAGTCCCATTTCTCCAACCAATAATAAAAAGAGTTCCAAGTTTGATAGAAATATGTATCATCCTTCTCCTTCAGAGACAAGGTCAATCTGTCCATCTCCGCACAATCCAAAATCTTTTTAAAAATCAACTCTTCAGTAGGTGCCTCTTCGCTTCTCCAATGTTGGGCAAATGCAATCCTCATCGCAGTAGTTATATGTAAAGTCAGATATATAGCTTGCTTATCAAAGTCATTAGGAATAATGCCTAATAGAAAAACTTGAGGTTTAAATGTTAAAGGTTTTTGTGGGATTTCCTCAAGCCATTTGTGTATTTTAACCCAATATTTTTTTGCCTTAACACAAATCCACCACAAATGATAAAAAGTGCCAGTTTTGTGTTTATTTATTTTTATTTATTTATTTATTTATTTAAATATTTATATGCCGCCCCTTGCAGCAGCCTCGGGGCGGCTCACAATACAAAAACAAATATAATATTAAAAACATATACAATATTTAAAAACTGGCCCATCTCAGGTTAAATATAAAAACATACAACAAAAAATATAAATAACAAATTTAAATTAATCTTAAATTGAACATAAATTAAACCTAAACATAAATTAAACATAAATTAACCATAATATTAACTATTAAAATATTGTCTAAATAAAAAGGTCTTCGCCTGGCGCCGAAAAGCAAATAACGACGGCGCCAGGCGAGCCTCTCTGGGGAGCGCATTCCATAGATGGGGCGCCACCGCCGAGAAGGCCCTCCTCCGGGTACTCACCCTCCTAATATCACGCACGGAGGGTTCCCGGAGGAGAGCCTCTGCCGCTGATTGTAAGGGGCGGGAGGGCATATATGGTCGCAGGCGCTCCTTTAGGTAACCAGGGCCCAAGCCGTTTAGGGCCTTATAGGTAAGAACCAACACCTTGAATTGGGCCTGGACTTCAATGGGAAGCCAGTTGAGCTGACGGAGAACTGGGGTGATGTGAGAACCACGCCCAGTCCCCGTCAGCACCCTGGCAGCTCTATTTTGCACCAGTTGAAGTATCCGGACCGTCTTCAAGGGAAGCCCCACGTAGAGCGCGTTACAATAATCCAACCGGGAAGTCACCAACGCATGTGTCACCGTCGCCAGGCAATCGAGCTCCAGGAAGGGATGCAGCTGATGTATCAGCCGAAGCTGTTGGAAGGCACTCCTCGCCACTGCTGACACTTGAGCAGTCAAGGTCAGCTCCGGGTCGAGGAGCACTCCCAAGCTGCGGACCCTGTCTTTCAGAGGGAGTGCAACCCCATTCAAGACTAGGGTCAGGTCCCCTACACTGTAGCCCGACCCACCTACCAACAGGACCTCCGTCTTGTCTGGATTGAGCCTCAGTTTATTGGCCCTCATCCAGCCCATTACCTCGGCCAGGCACCGGTTCAGCACAGCCACCGCCTCACCTGGATCGGTGGAAAACGAGAGGTAGAGCTGGGTATCATCCGTGTACTGATGATTCCGCAGCCCACACCTCCTGATGACCTCCCCCAGCGGTTTCATGTAGATGTTAAAAAGCAAGGGGGACAAAATGGAACCCTGCGGAACCCCATGGCATAGCTGCCATGGCGCAGAGCCATAGTCCCCCAGCACCACCTTCTGGTATCAGCCATTGAGATAGGAGTGGAACCACTGCAGAGCAGTGCCTCCAACCCCCAATCCCGCCAGCCTCTCCAGAAGGATACCATGGTCAATGGTATCGAAAGCCGCTGAGATGTCAAGGAGGACTAACAGGGACGCACTCCCCCTGTCCCTCTCCCTGCATAGGTCATCGTACAGGGCGACCAAGGCAGATTCAGTGCCAAAGCCGGGTCTAAAGCCGGACTGAAATGGGTCCAGAGAATCAGTTTCCTCCAAGAGTGCCTGGAGTTGTCCCGCCACCACCCGCTCCAGCACCTTACCCAGAAACGGGATGTTGGCCACCGGTCTATAATTGGCGACCACCTCTGGATCCAGGGAAGCCTTCTTTAGGACTGGCCGGACTACCGCCTCCTTTAAGGGGGCCGGCACCCGGCCGTCTCTCAAAGAGGCGTTGACCACCTCCAAGATCCAGGGTTCAATCCCGTCCTTGGCGCTCTTTAATAGCCAGGATGGGCACGGGTCCAGTAAACAGGTGGTTGAGCGTACCGATCCAAGCACCTTGTCCACATCATCGGGCCGCAAAAACTGAAATTCATCCAATAATGAGGGACAAGCAGGCATGGTTGGTCCCTCCCCAAAAGAATCTGTATCAAGAGTGGAGTCCAGCTCGTGACGAATCAGAGCAACTTTCTCCTGGAAATGCGTGGCGAACTCGTCACAGCGGGCTTTCGAGGGTGGCACCAGATCTTTATCGGGGCCAGGTTTTGTCAACCCCTGCACCACCCGAAAAATCTCCGCTGGACGGCATTGCGAGGAGGCAATGGACGCGGAGAAGAATCGCTTCTTCGCCGCCCTCACCGCCACAGCATAGGCTCGATAGTGTGCTCTAAGATGTGTTCGGTCGGACTCATCACGTGATTTCCTCCACCTGCGCTCTAGCCGTCTCCCAACCCGCTTCATCGCCCGTAATTCCGATGTATACCAGGGAGACGAACGGGCTCTGCCAGGTTGGAGAGGGCGCTTGGGAGCGATCATGTCGATGGCCCTGGCCATCTCCCCATTCCATGTTTCGACCAGGGCCTCCACAGGAGCGCCAGCCTTGTCAGCCGGAAAATCCCCCAGAGCCCTCAGGAATCCGTCCGGAACCATCCGACTCCGGGGGCGGACCATCACAATCTGGTCCGCACCCTTACAGAGGGAGAGGCCACTCTCGAGCTCAAACCTCACGAGGAAATGATCTGACCATGACAAGGGCGTCAAGCATACATTCTTCACCCTCAGATCACCCTCTTCCTCCCCCGTCGAGAAAACCAGGTCCAAAGTGTGTCCACGTTCATGGGTTGGGCCGGTGACATGTTGAGACAGCCCCATGGCCGTCATGGCAGCCATGAAGTCCTGAGCCGCCCCGGAAAGGTCAGTCTCGGCATGGAGATTGAAGTCCCCCAGGACCAACATCCTGGGGGTCTTCAACACCAGGTCCGAGACGACTTCCGTCAGCTCAGGCAGGGAGTCTGTTGGGCAGAAGGGTGCATGGTACACCAGCAGAATCCCCAATCTGTCTCGGTCGCCCAACACCAAGTGGAGACACTCCAGCCCCGGTCTCGAAGGGACAGGAAGCCCCGTGAGGGAAAAAGCAGCCCGATAAACTAAAGCGACCCCCCCTCCCCTCCCCTCCAGGCGTGGTTGGTGCTGCACTAGGTACCCGGGCGGGCAAAGCTCCGAGAGGGAGACATCTCCCCCCTCTCTCGCCCAGGTCTCGGTGATACAAGCCAGGTCGGCCCTCTCATCGACTATCAAGTTGCAGATAGTATTTGCCTTATTATGGACCGACCTGGCATTGAGTAGCAGCACCATTAGGCCTGTGGGGCAGCTGACAAGACTCCCTGGTACCCGCTGGTTGGGGGAATAACCAGGAGGGACAGATGTTAACCATCTGTCCCGCCTTCTCCTCGGCGGGAACGTTAGACCCCCATTGCGGCCATACTGACCATTGCCCATCACCACCCCGATGGCGGCGCCCCCGCACTCCCCAGGTAACATCTAAACAACTTACCTGAAATGGGCCTCTAAAATGATTAAAATATAAACTCTAAAAACCCCACCCTCCTACCCTCTCAGGCTCATGGCCAAGGAAAGTGTCAGCACAGCCGAAGTCCAAGGTCCAAGGTTCCTGGCCAGCCCAGCCCCCAAGGCCCCAACGGCCCTAACGGCGGCGACGACCGCCCTTAGGCCGTCGCCCTTCGGCCACCGGCCCTGGGCGGGTCCGTGGCCTTAAAGGCCCTGCGGCCTCCGCTTCCGGCCCCGGCTGCCAGCCCCGGCTCGCCCCGGCCCGCCCACCTCGGCGTGCCTGCCACTCACCGCGCGAGGGGGCGGGTGCGGAGCAGGGCCTGGGAGCCGGTGGGAGCCGGCGGGAGTCGCGGCGGCCGCCCGGTGGTCCGCGGCGCGGTGGAGCGGCGCGGCGGGGCCTCCCGGGTCTCCGGCGGCCTCCGGAGCGACGGCGACGGTGGGGTGGCGTGGGTTCCGGCTCCGGCGAGGCGCGGCGCGGCCTCCTCCGACGGCGGGGTGGGCGGCTCGTCGGCAGCGGCGGTGTCAGGCCGCTCGGCTGCCCCCCCCCTGGGCAGGTCCGTGGCCTTAAAGGCCCCGCGGCCTCTGCTTCCGGCCCCGGCTGCCGGCCCCGGCTCGCCCCGGCCCGCCCACCTCGGTGTTTACAGTTCCAACATGTATTTGACACATTTGGAAACATTTTTGCTAATCTATTTGGCAATAGATACCATCTGTAAAACATTTTATAAAGGTTTTCTTTATATGAAGTTGCTAAGGTTATCTTAATATTTCTTTCCCACAGCTTTTGCCATTTCTGCAACTCAATATTATATCCAAAATTTTGTGCCCATGTTATCATAGTTTCCTTAACTTGTTCAACTTCCATTTTCATATCCAAAAGAAAATTATACAACCTTTTAATCATTTCTTCATTTGATTTTAAAATCATTTGATCAAATGTTGTTAGTTCCTTATAAAAACCACACATTCTATAGTCTTTAATATATCTCAATTGTAGTTGAACCTTGTGCCACCAAGAAAGATTAATACCCTGCTCCTGTAGTTCTTGATTCGGTTTGAATTTTCCATCGTTATCCAAAATATCATCATATCTCTCAATCATATTAAAATTCAATGCATTTGGGTATGTAAGAGCTTCCATAGGAGAAAGCAATCTCGGCAACTTAGTATAAAGCTTTGTCTTTCCCAAACCGACATCAATGAATTTCTATATAATGATTTAAGAAATAGTCATTTATCTTACACTTCTCATACTACATATAAGCATGCCATCCCATTTGTAAATCATGCCCTTCAAGATATACATAAAATTCTCTTATTTCTTAGAGTTATCCATTCTTTTAACCACATTAAAACACAAGCTTGACGGTACAGTATCCAATCGGGAAGGCCAAAGCCCCCATTCCCTTTGGCTTTCTGGAGCATTTTTAATTTAATCCTTGATTTCTTCTTTTGCCATATGAATTGCAAAACTTGGGTATTTAAATCATCAAAAACTTTTTATCAATTTTTATAGTAATTGTTTCAAATAGGAACAAAAGCTTTGGTAATATATTTATTTTAACTATAGATATTCTTCCCAAAAATGGTTATTGCAAATTAGCCCATTTTTCTAGATCACTCTTAATCTCTTACATAGTTTAACATAGTTATCTTCTTTCAATGTAGTGCATTTAGCTGTAAGAAAGATTCCCAAATATTTAACCTTTTTAACACTTTGAAGGTCTACTTGCTCCCATCAGAGTTGTTTTTTGCTCCAATGTAAGATTTACTGCCTTGTCATGGCGAAGGGGCTTGCGTAGCTCAATGAAGCTATGAGCTACACTGGGCAAAGGCACCCAAGATGGACAGGCCATAGCAGAGAGCTTTGACAAAATGTGATCCACTGGAGAAGGAAATGGCAGCCCACTCCAGTACCCTTGCCATGAAAACCCCACGGACAGTACCAAAGGGCAAAGAGATATGAGGCCGGAAGATGAGCCCCTCAGGTCAGGAGGTGTCCAATATACTACTGGGGAAGAGCAGAGGGCTAGTACTAGTAGCACCAGAAAGAATGAAGCGACTGGGTCAAAGCCGAAAGGACACTCAGTTGCGGGTGTATCTGATGGTGAAAGGAGAGTCCGATGCTGCAAAGAGCTATACACCTGGAATGTAAGATCCATGAATCAAGGCAAGCTGGACGTGGTCAAACAAGAGATGACGAGACTGAACATCGACATCTTAGGAATCAGTGAACTAAAATGGACAGGATTGGGTGAATTTAATTCAGGTGACCATCAGGAATACTACTGCAGGCAAGAATCCATCAGAAGAAATGGAGTAGCCTTCATAGTCAATAAAAGAGTAGGAAAAGCAGTACTGGGATACAATCTCCAAAATGACAGAATGATCCCAGTTCGAATCCAAGGCAAACCATTCAACATCACAGGAGTCCAAGTCTATGCCCCAACCACTGGTGCTGAAGAGGCTGAAGTTGACCAGTTCTATGAAGGCCTACAGCACCTTCTAGAATTAACTCCAAAAAATGATGTCCTTATCATCATGGGGGATTGGAATGCTAAAGTAGGAAGCCAAAAGATCACCGGAATAACAGGCAAGTTTGGCCTTGGAGTACAAAATGAAGCAGGGCACATGCTGGTAGAATTTTGTCAAGAGAATACGATGGTCATAGCAAACACTCTTTTCCAACAACCCAAGAGACGACTCTACACATGGACATCACCAGACGGTCAACACAGAAATCAGATTGACTATGTGCCCTGCAGCCAAAGATGGAGAAGCTCTATGTAGTCAGTAAAAACTAGACCAGGAGCTGACTGTGGCTGAGATCATGAGCTTCTGGTTGCAAAATTTAGGCTTAAGTTGAGGAAAGTAGGGGAAAGCACTAGGCCACTCAGGTATGACCTAAATCATATCCCTGATGAATATACAGTGGAGGTGACAAATAGATTTAAGGAATTAGATCTGATAGAGTGCCTGAAGAACTATGGATTGAGGTTCGCAACATTGTACAAGAGGTAGCCACTAAAACTATCCCAAAGAAAAAGAAATGCAAGAAAGCAAAATGGCTGTCTGAGGAAGCTTTACAAATAGCTGAGGAAAGAAGGGAAGCAAAATCTAGGGAGAAAGGGAAAGATACACCCAATTGAATGCAGAATTCCAGAGAACAGCTAGAAGAGATCAGAATGCCTTCTTGAATGAACAGTGCAAAGAAATAAAAGAAAACAATAGAATAGGGAGGACCAGAGATCTCTTCAAGAAAATTGGAGATATGAAGGGAACGTTTCATGCAAAGATGGGCATAATAAAGGACCAAAATGGCAGGGACCTAACAGAGGCAGAAGAGATTAAGAAGAGGTGGCAAGATTACACAGAAGAACTATACAAGAAAGAGCTTAACATCCCTGATAACCACGATGGGGTGGTCACTGACCTCGAGCCAGACATCCTGGAATGTGAAGTCAAATGGGCCTTAGGAAGTCTGAGCAACAACAAAGCTAGTGGAGGCGGCAGTATTCCAGCTGAGCTATTCAAAATTAAAAGATGATGCAGTAAAAGTGCCACACACAATATGCCAGCAAATTTGGAAAACTTAACAGTGGCCACAGGTTTGGAAAAGGTCAGTTTACATTTCCATCCCAAGGAAGGGCAATGCCAAAGAATGTTCAAACTACCGCAACATTGCACTCATTTCACATGCTAGCAAAGTGATGCTCAAAATCCTACAAGCTAGGCTCCAGCAGTATGTGGACCGAGAACTACCAGAAGTATAGGCAGGATTTCGAAGAGGGAGAGGAACTAGAGATCAACATACGCTGGATCATGGAGAAAGCTAGAGAGTTCCAGAAAAACATCTATTTCTGCTTCATTGACTATGCAAAACCCTTTGATTGTGTGGATCACAACAAATTTTGGCAAATTCTAAAAGAGATGGGAGTACCTGACCATCTTATTTATCTCTTGAGAAACCAATCTGTGGGTCAAGAAGCAATAGTTAGGAATGGGCAAGGAACCACTGATTTGTTCACAATTGAGAAAGGAGTTCAGCGATGCTGTATACTGTCGCCCTGCCTTTTAGGACAGGAAGTCCTAGAGGAATGTTGTCCATGGGGTCATGATTGTTCGGACATGACTTCACGACTAACATCATCGACAACAAGTACATCCTTACCAAAATGACTTTTTACCTAAAAGAAAAATGAGGAATAATATGAGAATTATCTTGTACATTTTAGAGTATTATGAGGTAAATTCTGAAAACTCAATGGCGTTAGTATTCATGGAGGCACAGAAGGCCTTTGACAATGTCAATTAGCAATTTATGAAGCAACAACTAGTTCAAATGGAGTTTGGTGAAAAATTTCTTTATGCAATATTAAGCATCTTTCAGAAGCAGTCTGCAAGGATTAAAATTAATCCTTAATGGAGAATGGAGAATTCAAAAATTGGAGAATGGAGAATTAATGGAGAATTCACAAATACTATAGACATACAAAAGGGCACAAGACAAGGATGTCCTTTATCACCACTGCTGTTTATACTGATCTTAGAAATGTTAAATAGAAATATCAGAGATGATATGGATAGTAATGGAACTAGAATTAGAGATGAAAGCTATAAATTGCAGGTATTTTCAGAGACTTACTTTTTATAATTGAGTAACCCTTGGTAACAATGTCTAAACTTCTACAAAGGACTGAAGAATATGGTGATGTTACTGGGATGAAAATAAACAGAGATAAGACAAAATTGTTAGTAAATAAATCTTACATTAGAGCAGAGAGCAATTCTGGTGGAACAAGTAAATCTTCAAATTGTTAAAAAGTTTAAATACTTGGGAACTTTCCTTACAGCTAAGTGTACTACATTGAAAGAAGATAATTTTGATAAACTATTGAAGGAAATGAAGAGTTACTTGTAAAAATGGGCTAATTTGCG
Source organism: Varanus salvator macromaculatus (assembly GCA_023646645.1). NCBI lineage: Eukaryota > Metazoa > Chordata > Lepidosauria > Squamata > Varanidae > Varanus > Varanus salvator. The sequence continues at coordinate 397,871 of JAIXND010000715.1, read as the reverse complement.
ATTATCCTTGTTGGGAAGCATAGCACTAGTTAAAATGAATATATTACCAAAGCTTTTGTTTTTATTCCAAATGATTCTCATAAAAATTGATAAAAAATTCTTTGACAATTTAAATACCCAAATCTCGAGATTTATATGGAAAAAGAAGAAACCTAGGATTAGATTAAAAATGCTTCAGGTGGCTAAAGGGAATGCGGGTTTTGGTCTTACCAACTGGATGTTGCATTATCAAGCTTCTGTTTTAACGTGGCTAAAAGAATGGATAACTTTAAGAAATAAGAGAATCTTGTATCTTGAAGGGCATGATTAGCAAATAGGTTGGCATGCTTATATTTGGTATGAGAAGTGTAAGGCACATGGTTGTTTCTTAAATCATTATATTAGGAAATCATAAATGTCGGTGTGGGAAAAGTTAAAGATAAAACTGTATCCTAAATTACCAAGATGGCTTTCGCCTATGGAAGCTCTTGTATATCCAAATGCGTTGAATTTTGATAAAATTGTGAGATATGACGATATTTTGGATAATGATGGAGGATTAAAATTGAATCAAGAAATACAAGAAAAAGGAAATTATATTTCTTGATGGCACATGATTCAAATGCAATTGAGATATACTAAAGATTATAGAATGTGCAGCCTTTTTAAGGAGTTAACAGCATTTGACCCATGATTCTTAAATCAAATGAGAAAATAATTAAAAGATAGTATAATTTATTACTGGATGGGAGAATGGAAGATGAACAGGTTAAGGAAGCCATGGCAATGTGGGCACAAAATTTTGCATATAATATTGAGTTAGAGAAATGGCAAAAGCTGTGGGAAAGTAATATTAAAGAAACACTAGCAACCTCATACAAAGAAAACCTGTATAAAATGTTTTATAGATGGTATTTCTCACCAAATTGGTTAAAGGCATCCCTCACACCTCTATCCAGGTGAAGGCATTTACCTCTGGGACCTTGAAGATGCCCACGAAGGATGCAATATCTGAAGCGGCATCAAAATCCTGTATGATGGAGATAAGTTGATCCTGCTTGTCACATTTATAATTGGGAATCAGTCTCTCCCGTGTAGACAGAAGGTGAAGGTTGTTCTCATGTATTGTTCCGGCCAGATCCTTGTGCTCATAGATGCGGAAGCCGAGTGCTGTGTTGGGGAGGAGAAATGGATCCTTGTTGAGCTCAGTGATGGCAAACACGAAAGCCAGGATGTACTGGTAGTTCCTGACGACTGATCTGTCATGGAAAGTGCAATGTAAGGAAACGGGGCGAAGCACAAATCAGTGAAGAAGGATCATCTCCATTGGCTGAATTAGTTCACATCTCCAGGGCCCAGAGGACTTCCTCCCAGCCTCATAAAGGAGGTGATGGAAGATCTCTAAGAACTACTCTCTATTATTTCAAGAAATGAGGGAGAACAGGAGAGTTTCTAGATGACCAGAGAAGGGCTAAGAGGGTCCTGCTCCCTGACCATTAATTATCTCAACCTCAATAAGCAGAGCCCCTCTTTGTTCAGCTTTGGCACCCACCCAGAGTCTCCTGAGTGCAAAAGTCTCCTGTCTGCTGCCTGGACTCAACAAATGCATGCAGCTGTGGGGAACTCCCAATTTGGCCAGAATGTGACTGGGAATGCTGAAAGTTGTGGTTCAAATGCCATCTTGGGGTTCAAGGAAGGAAAAGAGCAGCTCTCCAGCTCATCTGCTTCGCTTGGATAAGCTGCTTCCATGTGGAGCCTGCTCATTACCTGACAGTAACAGCCATCAATCCAATTAAGTCCAATTAAAGGCTCGGAAGACTTTTCTGTGCAAGAAAGTCAGACTGTGCCAAGGGTCCTCAACTCAGAAACTCAGTCCAGCTTACACCAGTTTCCTTCTTTTGAGGTGCATAATTAGGGGTGGGTTGGAGTGCATTTCAGTGCAGTTTTGAAAGAGCTGCTTCTCCGACAGGATTGCTGAGTCCCTTTTGGTGCTAAAGCAATCTGTTGGCAGATTCAGCAGATCTGAAATGGGGAAGGTCTCAGAGCGGAGCCCACCTGCCCTTCTGCATATAAGATGGAGTCTGCCTGGTGTAGGAATGGCAGGACAGCCCTTCATCTTACAGGGACTGTCAGCATGAGAAGAAACTGCTCTTTCCCTCTTGCTCTGCTGCTGGCTCAGCACACCTTGGACAGGATCAGCGAGGAAGCCCCACGCCTGGCTCTCCCTTTTTTATTTTATTTATTTATTTGGAAATTTATAGGCCGCCCCTTGCCACAAGCCTTTCTGTCCAGAGCCCTCCTGGAAGGCCTCTGCAAGTCTCACGCTCAACAATTCCTCTTGTGCAGCATCCCTAAAACACCTCCCCTTAATGAGCCCCAGAGAGAAAGCAAACATGCACACAGGCATCCCAGATCCCTTGGAGGGAAACCTACATTCCATCAAATGCAAACATTATTATTGGTGATGCATTAAAGTGTTGTTGATATACGGTACATATGAATATCTGCCAAGCAGTAAATTCCCAACAACAATCAGGTCTCCTGGCCGATAATATTCTGGTGGAACTGTAAATGGCTGGGTCACTGAACAACTTGCCCTCGTCATCCCCTGGGTGACCTGAGGCAGGAGCCAAAAGATCAGTGAGAGCAGGACCATCACGACTGGAGGAGGGAGGCTGCCCCTCCTCTGGAAGCAAGATGCAGGGGAGGAGCGGGCCTTGTAGCCTCACCAGGAGGAGCAGCTCTCTGGAAGAGACAGGCAGGTGGCCAGGTGTCAGACACGGCTGCAGACTCACACCAAGCAGCCTGCGGCACATTTGTATTCAGCATGCTTTCTCAGGGATTGTTTCTTATTGACTTGCTGGGGTTTCTTATTGACTTGCTGTTTGCTGCCCAGCTGTGCAGCCAGAATGGTCCGCATGCCGGCAAGTGAAAGAGACAGGATGCTGGAAGGAAGACCCCTCTCAGCCAAGGGGGGAGGATGGTTGCCCACATCCTGCCTCAACTCTACCTGACTGGTCTTGAAACAGGGTCTTACACTGGAGACACCCTTGAGTGCTCCCAAGGCTGCCCCCCCAGAATTCTGATTGAATTTGTACTGGTGAGAAAATCTATTGATGGACCAAATATTGTTTCTTTTTTCTTTTTTGCAAATTCTCATCGAGGGTGGGAAGAGATGTGAAGAGTTGTTTCTGGGGCTGCAGGGCATGGACTGTGTTGTTTGTAATGCCCTTGGCAGCTTGGTTTATTTTGTTCACTGTAGTCTGTTCTCTTTATGCTCTTTTCTCTCTTGCACTGTATCTCTTTTCTATCTAGCTATATATGCTGAGAAAATAAAATTTTCAAGGAAAGGTAAGATGGGGCATTCTTGCACCCATGTGCGTGGGCCATGCCTTCACTGCAGGCAAGAAACTCTTTGGGAAACTTGATTCACACTGTGCATGAACTCCCTCAGGGAGCATATTCTTCTTTATACAAGTAAAGCAGAAGCTTTATGAAGCACCTGAGTTCTGTGAAGGTTGCTTGGTTATTTTGAGTGCACGGTGCTGGCTGGCTGGATACAGGAAAACGGATATCTTGAGATGGTGGTAGTGAGACTTGTGTTGGGACAGAAGTATAACCAATATATAATTTCTCGCTTCTTTCTCAAGTCACAGACCCTGATATTAGATCTTTTCCCTAAAACCATAACCTTAGTTTTATGACAGTTAATCTCCAACAGGTTCTCATTACATCAGAGACTAACTGCCTGCAAAGCTCTTCTGAGGCCTACAGGGGTTCTGCAGAGTTACACCTTGTCATCAGCCTAGAAGAGTGATGCATCTTTCTTCCAGCCAGCTTGGGAAACAGCATATCATCATTCAACCGTCTAATTGAGTTGTTGATTATATCACCTTTTCCATGCCTTTTAGGTTCTAATAAAATCAGTAAGATTCCCATTCTTATTCTACTGAACTTTCAAAGAGGTGTTGGAGTATAGGGCTTGTATCAAATATACAACCCTTCGGTCAAGGGATGTAGTTGCAAGTTTTTCCCATAATTTTTCTCTGCAGAGGGAGTCAAATGCAGTCTGTAGGTTAATAAATGCTGCATATATTAGAAACATAGAAACAGTGAGTCAGATGGGGGCCTCCCAGGCCATCTAGTCTGACCCCTGGCTCCAGCTGGCTCCGCTCACTACATGCCCATCATGTGCATGTCCAGCCTATATTTGAACACTCTTTGAACACCCATATTGCAACCATTGATTAAGTCACATAATTCTGAATTCGATGTTAGCAACAGTGAAACATGCATTGGTTACTTCCCGATTGGACTTCTGTAACATGCTCTACGTGGGGCTGCCCTTGAAGACAGTCCGGATACTTCAGATGGTGCAAAATAGAGCGGCCAGGTTGCTGACGGGGACTGGTCATTACTCTCACATAACCCCAGTCCTCTACCAGCTTCACTGGCTCCCCCTCAAAGTCTGGGCTCAATTCAAGGTGCTGGTTATCACCTACAAAGCCCTTAACAGCTTGGGACCTGGATACCTAAAGGAACGCCTTTTTCCCTATATGCCCTCCTGCCCCCTGAGATCGGCAGCAGAGGCCCTCCTCCGGGAACCATTTTTGAAAGAGGTCAGTAGACAGAGTACTCGGAGGAGGGCCTTCTCTGTGGTGGCGCCCCGACTATGGAATGCGCTCCCTAAAGAGGTCTACCTGGCACCATCATTTTAAGTTTGTTGGTGCCAGTTCAAGACCTTTATATTTAACCAATATTTTAAAGTTAATTAATGTTAATGGTATACTTATTTATTTAATTCATTTTAACCATGTTATTTTATACTCAGTCATGGTGTAGCCAATTTATTTATTTGTTTAGGACTGGTGAGGTTTTAATGTTTGTAAACCACCCAGAGAGCCCTCTGGGCTACTGGGGTGGTATATAAATGCAATAAATAAAATAAATTCTAATAAATTAAATGTATTGGTTGTAGCTGACGGTCATTACAAGGTAACCAGTTAAAATGCATTGGTAGATACCTGGCACAAACATGGAAAGTGAGCTTTATACATTCACTTAACATGAAGCTCCCCTGAATGGTTATGGCACCCTTGCCAGAGAAGCTGCTCTTACTGTTACGAAGCCTTGAGGAAAGAGGGAACTGCATTTGCGCCTGCCAGCAGTCACCTGGTCTGCAGTGCACCAGAGAGACCTCCTAGCACAGGCTGAGGAGGAGTGAGAAAGCGGACCCTGAGCCCCCTGCTCAGTGGACCAGAGGAAACATGAAATGCCTCGTCTTTGGCCTGGAAGTGGCTAACAGGCCATTCAGTGGTTCCCGCACCACTGTGCTCTCCACCCTCCTCTTGCGGTCCCCCTACTGTCAGCACATATCCCACCAGACCCCCACCCCCCGAAATTCAGTCCCATTTGGGATGGGGGAAGAGCTTTTGCAGCACTGCCAGAAGCCCCGTCTCTTGCTCAGGGTCTCTGTGGTGGCACCATGGCAACCACATGCCGCTTTGTATGATCAAGAAGCAGTGAAGCAAGAAAACTGGCGAAGAGACCGCTGTTTCTCATGCTGGTTTCTAAAAAGCAAAAGTGTCGTGCTGAAAAGCCACTGCAGGGGTCACCGGCCATGGCAGACCGTCCTTCTCAGAAGCCATGGTGGCTTGTCAGGTCACATGAATTCAACATTCATTCGTGGGCCACCTTAAAAGTTTAAGATCTGTAATGTTTCAACTCATGTCAGAAGTTGAGTCAGTGCTGGGAATTCGTGGCTACGGACAACTGTTCTGTCCCACGGGACCACGGAAAGAGGGGCAAAGGGCAATGCACTCTGTTTTCCTCCTCCTGAGGTGCAAGGAGAGTCCAGGGATTGAGGGCTCTTGAGCTTTCTCTAGCCTGCAATTATCCGAATGACAGTAATTCCAGAGGGATCCCTTGGGGATTGCCAGCCAGCCAGCCAGCCAGCAACACAGAAAACCTGTGCTAACACTTATAGGCCCTCAGGTTTTCCATAGGACTGGGGTGTTTTCTGCTCACTTGGCACTGGCTCTTCCTGGCCAAGGTCTCACCCCCCTTCTAGGACATGTGCCATCAAAGCTCTTTGGGTGCTCGTTGATGCGGACACAGGAGCAAAGGGCCATTTCTGCTGCTGATGCCCCAGTCACTGCTCCTGCTGCTGCTCCTTTGGATCCTGCCACAGGCCACCCAAAGGGTGCTGAGCAGCAGGGGCTTCTTGAGGAGCACTTTTGGAAGGGAGGAGCATTACAGGCAGGGGGACCTCCTCATTGGTGGGAATTTGCCACTTGGCAGGTTTTATTATACAGAGACAGAAGGCTTTCAGCAACTAACCCCAGCGAAGGTCTACCCTTTCCCATTGTAAGTTGCCCCAGGTGAGAAGGTGCTCACCTCCTTTTGTTTTTGTATGAGGGGACTTCTTCCTGGAAGATGCACCAGGGAAGCTGCTGGAACTTTGTCCAGATTTAGGAGGAGAGTCTCAGAGAAGGTTCAGTTTTTGGCTACAGCCCAGGATGAGAGACCTGGAATCTTCTCTGGATTCCTTCTGAGGGGCTTTGTGTAAGGAGCAGGGGCAGCCAATACTTTTGTTTCATGTTGCTCATCTGGGACTGGTAAGAATGTCTCCCTTGTAGAAGCCAAAGTTGTTCAAGCTTTGTATATTTTTTAATCAAGTAGGGCTGGGGAAAAGAACACCGTGTGCCTCTGCTGAGCAGGCTGTTGGTAATCTCTTCCAGAAGACTCGGGATTTCGTCAATCACACGTAACTGTGATGCTGCCGTCTGTGTCTCTTGTAACTCACTGTATTTTCACCTGGGATGAAGTCTGTGTCTGTTGCAAATGACCATCTGAGCAACCAGCTGGGAGAGGTTGCCTTCCTCAGTGCATGCGTGATTCTTGCTGTCTTCATTCCATAGTAACTGAGTAGAGTTTTATTTCCTTCTGTGTTCCAAAAAATGCTATATAACAAAGCGGGTGACACTGCAAGGGGGTGTCCCCTGCTTTTGGGGGACACCTGACACCGTCGGTGCCTCCCCAGCAACTGCTGGAGTCATGCTTTGAGGCTGAAAGGAACGATTTCCTTCAGCGCAGCGCCCCTCTGCCCCTCAATTGCACTGGTGCCCTCAGTCCCTCCCAATGCCCTTCCTGCCATTGCAGGTCCATCATCACGAACTACCAGCACTTCTTGGCCTTTGTGTTTGCCATCACGGAGCTCAGCAAGAATCCAGCCCTCCTTCCGAACACAACGCTGGGCTTCCGACTCTGCCAGCACAAGGACCTTGTGAGAAACATGCACGAGAACAGCCTCGCTCTGCTTTCCTCTCGGGGGCAACTGTTTCCCAATTATAAATGTGACCGGAAATGTGACCTGTTCTCCGTTCTTGGGGGCCTCGACTCCCATTCCTCAAGGGAGATTGCGTCCGTGATGGGCATCTACAAGGTGCCACAGGTAGGGGGTTCCTGCAGGGAGCTGGGATGGACAAGCTGGGAAAGGGTTGTCCCTCACAGTGTGTGCGTTGCCTGAGTCCTGCTTGACAGGAGCCGGGAATCTGTGAGCTTGAGTTAACCTGCCTTGGGATAATTTTGTGGGAGGCAGGAAGTGGCTGCCACAGGACTCCTGTGATTCAGCAATGGGTCCTTTGTGCAAGAAAAGTGGCTGCACTGGGAGGACCAAGAGGAAGTCTTTTGACACCTTAAAGTCACAGAGAGGAGCAAAGTATTCAAGGCCAAGTTTTTTCCTTGATGCAAGCAACTAAATGGCTTGGGACCTGGATATCTAAAGGAACGCTTGCATCCATGCATGCCCTCCCGCCCCTTGAGATCAGCAACAGAGGCCCTCCTCCAGGAACCCTCTGTGAATGATATTAGGAGGGTGAGTACCCGGAGGAGGGCTTTCTCTGCGGTGGCGCCCCACCTATGGAACGCGCTCCCCAGAGAGGTCCACCTGGCGCCGTCGTTATTTGTTTTTTGGTGCCAGGACAAGATCTTTTTATTTAAAATTCATTTTAACTGTTACATTTTTTTTCTGTATTTATTGAATTTTAAATTTTTTAGCCAAGATGCACCGGGGGGGGGGGAGGGGTTAATGGAAATTTTTTATTGTAGCACTGTTATTTATTTGTGCATATTTGTTTTGTTGTAAGCCGCCCTGAGGCTTGGTTGCGATGGGGTGGCATAAAAATGTTTTAAATAAATAAATAAACAAACTAACAGAGGTGAGTGCAGGAAGGCCTTCCCAAACAATTGGACACTGGTGACACACACGGGTGCACGCGTGCACGCATGCACAGAATGCAATCAAGGGCAACACCACTATGAGCATTGGCTTCAAGAATGGGAACTGCTGAGCTTAGGGGAAAATGAGACTTGAGGCATTTGTGACAACACCACACACGGTGTGGATAGAATGGGGAGAGAGAGTTTTTTCTCCCCCTCCCATAGCACTCACACCTTGGGTCACCCCAGAGGCCGCACACCTCCGTACACCCTGTGCTTAGGGGTTGGGCTGATGGGGCTCTGGTCCCTGCCCTGCTTGAGGGACCCAGTGCGTTGCCGTCTGCTGCCATGAGATTGGAGTTCTGGCCCGGATGGACTATTGGCCATATCCTGCAGGGCTTTTCTTATGACCCACGGGCTGCTCTTCCTCCAGTTGTGCCTACACACAGCACTTGGCATGGAATATCACCTGCTGGGTGCTGCTGCTGCATCCATGTCTCTCCTGGGTGTCTCCATGGCGGGTTGATCACTGGGAGATCAGAATCCAGGAACTGATGGGCAATTGATGTGATGCAGGAGGGCTCTGCTTTACACACACGGCCCGCGTTTCAGTCATAAGCCATAGGTAAGGCGGGAATATATTTCTGGGAGGGGGCTCTCAGTTTTGGAGTGGGGGCACTTTGTGGTTTCTAGTAAGACCTACCATCAGTGTAACACTTTTATTTTGCCTGCCCTAATGCTTGGCCACATTAGGAAGGCTCAGTCTGACAAAATTATTGTATCACAATTGGAGGCGTACTGCCAGAAAGACCTCAATGGGTGCTCAAAGCATCACATTTCTTGGATGTAGATATGGCAACATATCCATTGCAATGTTCAAAACTGTCTGGGCTCCCAGGATGGCTGCCCTTGACTTCTTGTAGAGAAATCTTGAAGACATTGCAGCATTTAAGTGAAAATGGAGATACTCATTCCTTAAAAGTGCACTTTACTCTTAAGCTGTGGTTCTCATTGTAGCTGATGAAATACCAATGCGATCTTTTAAACGTCAAACAGGATTCCTGGACATACTGACTGGAAACTCTTTCCCCCAGTTAGGCTATGGCGTGTTCCACATGGTGCCAGGAGGCAGAAACGTCTTCCCTTCCTTCGTCTGGATGGATCCGAGTGACAGGCCTCAGTACGTGGGCTTGGTCCAGCTGCTCCTGCACTTTCACTGGAACTGGATTGGGCTGATTGCTCACAACGATGACATGGGGGAAAAATTCATCCAGACACTGACCCCCCTGCTTAGGCAGAAGGACATCTGTGTGGACTTCACTGAAAAGTTCGACCCAATGAGCCCAGTTAATCGGCTTAGAATGAAAGCTGGCTCTGTTCTCATCTCTTGGTTTGAGCCCCAAGTGATTATTGTCTTTGCAGACTTCAGTGTTATGTGCCAAATATCAGCAATCCTGCTGTTTTATGAAGTAAAAACAGAGACCACTTTTAAGAAGGTTTGGATCATGACATCCATTTGGGAAGCTGCTGCAGTAGGATCTGAAATAGGATCTGAGGATGCCCATATGAATGTAGTCGTGCACGGTGCTTTGCACTTCACAATCCGAAGAAGGGACATTCCAAAGTTCAAGCACTTCCTCCAGGGTTTAGATCCACTCTGACCCTAAGGAGATGTCTTTCTCCGGGTCTGGTGGCAGTGGGCTTTTTTCTGCAGATTTTTGAACTCAAGCCTGCTCATCTCCCATGGAAATGGACCCTGTACTGGAAAAGAGAGCCTAGAGGATCTGCCAGCCTCCTTTCTCCAAATGAGCATGACTCAACACAGCTACAATGTCTACAATGGTGTTTACTCTCTGGCACACTCGTTGCATGCAGCATCTCGATCCCAACATGGAATGGAATGGGGACACCAGAGATGCTTGGATATTGAGCCATGGCAGGTAAAGTCCTTTGTCATACTTGGTAACCATCTCAAACCCATGTTGATGATTTATCATTAGTCTGATACTGGAAGCTGAGAGATATGTAATTCCAATTTGTAGATGCTAAGATATTCCCCATGAATATTCCTTCAAGTCAAACATTTTTGTTAAAATGAAGACATGAGCTCAATGTAGTAGATATTTATGGGGTGAGTCCATTAAAAATGCTGCATTTACAAGAGTGGACATTGACTAGGGAGGAGTCGGGCAACTTGCCCCAAACTACATGTCCAAAGAGGTGGTTTTAGGCTATCAAGGATGTTTCTGGCTCCCACCATCCTCTGCTCCTTCTTGGCATTAGATAATGGAACCCTCGATGCTACAAGGACATCCTCTCCAATTCCTGCTCAGATAGGTGAGGGTGTGTTGTCACAAGAGGACACCAATGAGAAAATGCCAAAACCACAAGGTGAATTTATTTCAGAGGAAGGTGCCCACAGAAAAGGCACTTTAAGAACTGCACTCTGAAGAGAGTGTGTATATTTGTGGGTCTCCTTTGGTGAGGACAGGCCCCGCAGTTTGGAAAACACCAGAAGCAGAGTATTAGCCCCCTTTCGAAGTCTCTTTTCCCTTTCAGATTCTGGCCTCTTTGAGGAACAGTCGGTTCAACAACAGTGCTGGAGATGAAGTCTCTTTCACGGAAGATGGGAAGAGATACGACATCCTCAACTGGATCTCCTCCCCCAACGGCTCTTTCCATCCTGTGAAAGTTGGGGGAGTGGACCTAACGGCTCCCCCAGGCCAAGACTTCACCATTCAGGCCAGTGCAATCACGTGGGCTACAAAGGTGGGACTGACATGCATGGAACGGGAGAGCTAAACAATGGTCCAGTCCTGTCCCTTTAGGACTGGTCTTCCTAGAGAAAGCTGGAGGACGATGGAGGGCAGGAAGGGGACCTTGTCCAGCACCAAAGCAGCAGGCTTGCAAACAAATGTCCCAGGATGCATTGCCAGCATGCCCAGGCAGCTCTGGGAAAAGGTCCCTGGAGAGCTGTGGGCAGTCAGGGCAAAGGACACAGAGCTGCCTGCCTCTAGTATCTTAGTGAATAGAGGGCAGTCAGCCAAGTTCCAGTTTCTGCCTCAGCAAATGTATTCTGATCATCCTCATGGTCAGTGGGGACGTGAGTGTGGCAGAGAGAAGGAACCCAACTCAGGTGGCATTGAGGGACTGACTTGTCTGATGTGGGGCAGTTGTTCCTGGCATGTGTTTCCGGATCAGGATGAGCCGAGCTCTTTGGATGGGGAGGGTGAGGCCTGAGAACCGGGGCCTCCAGATGTCAAGACTGTGAGATGCAGAGGAGCTTATCTCAAGGTCCCGTTTCTCAGGCATGGTGCTGGGAGAGAAGGGCAGTCCAGCCCGTCTCAGCCAGGAGGCTTGCCTGATCCCAGAAGACAGGTGGGGTCCAGGGCCAGTCAAAAGGAAGGCTCTCAGAAGTAGCTCCTAGCTTGCATCATAGGACCCTCTCTGTGCATGCTCAGAGGTGCTTTCTTCCCTGGTTACAGTTTGCTGGATGTCCCTCGGAGATTAAGAGCTTTTGCCAAAGAATGGTCTCTTGTTCTGGAGGAGGGTGGGGGGACCCAGCTCCCAACCCGTCCTCTGTGCAGAGGGAGGTGAGGCTCTTCAGGGTGAGATGGGAAGGGATTTGAAGGACATGGCATCTTTGGATGGCATCAGGACCAGGCTTTTGCTGCTTTCCTGTTCCTGCCTCCCACGTGAGCCTCTTTCGTGGTGGTTCCAAGTAACCTGTAGGAATCCAGAGGATGCCAAGGATGTGATCCTCATGCATCTTGTAGAGAGGACCTCAACTGAAGAAATATATTCAGTGCACTTGTTGCCACTGAGTGCCCTCAACCGTGTGTCTCTTCCTGTTTAGAAGATGCCGTTTGCCAGGTGCATGGAGAGCTGATCTCCAGGGCACCAGAGAAAAGTTCCAGAGGGGAAGCCGGTTTGCTGCTACAGGTGTGACCGTTGCCCAGCAGGGACCATTTCCAACCAGACAGGTAGCTCAGAGCTTTGGAACCATAAAGGATTGTGGAACGGACTTGGAGAAGTAGAATTGGGGGAAGGGCTATATCCTGGATATGGAGAGAAGTTCACCAATGCCTATTTCTTTACAACTACATTTTGAATTGCGTATCGCTACAGTTTCTTGGCTTACAAATTGTTCACAATTTACTGGGAATTTTTACAGAGATTATATAATATTGATTTCCACTATTCTACTGACCGTCTTAGTAGCACAATAATGTATTATTCAATGCATAATTAAATTATTAATCATTATTATTATTAGCTCCCAGGTGAAAGATCTGTTTTGCTTCCTTTCATACATACTTCTCATAACCTTTCTTTGCAGAATGGTTTAAAGACCATGTCTCCAGACTTGACTGTTTTTTCTCCCCCATCAAACCTGGAGATTACAGGGCAGAATGCCAAGCAGGGCGAGCCTTTGGCCATCCTTCTCGCACCCAAGCTGTGCTAAACCACTGTCAAGCACATTGCCCATTTCCCTTTAGCAGTTCCTAGAACCCCTTTAGGGTCTCCCCACCAATGTATCAAAGCACAGGCCATTGCAGCTACAGATCACCCTTTCAGTCGCACACTTCCCTGGTGTTCATTTCTAGTTCCTGAGTTTTCTTCCTGGCAAAATGCTGAATGTGATATGACAACAAAACACACACGCACACAAAATGTACCTTTGGTGACCTAGGTCATAATTTTGCTGAAAGTCACAGAAAACAAAAAGGGGTTAGGGTGAAAAGAAATTTCAGAATGGTTGTTTCTATTGTCTCTTTAAAAGATGAATCTGAATGCCCCAGGAAAAGAAAAACATTAAACTCTTTCAACCATTTGGGGCTCATTGAAGACTCTTCCCACTATGCTCCATGCCCACCAGATCAACAACCAAACAAGAAGCAAGATCGGTGCATCCCCAAGAAGATCCACTTCCTTTCCTATCGTGAGACACTGGGCTTGACGTTAGTTTGCCTGGCTCTCCTCCTCTTCCTGATCACAGCTCTAGTGCTGGCAACGTTCATCAGGCACCGTGACACGCCAATCGTCAAAGCCAACAACCGAGACCTCACCTACATGCTCCTCGTCTCCCTCCTGCACTGCTTCCTCTGCACCTTTTTGTTCATCGGCCAACCTGGGCAGGTCACCTGCCTTCTGCGACAAGCTGCTTTCGGCATCACCTTCTCTGCAGCAGTTTCCTGCATTTTGGCAAAAACTGTCATGGTGGTTCTGGCCTTCATGGCCACCAAACCAGGAAACATGGCCAGGAAGCTCTTGGGGAGACCACTAACCAGCTCCATTGTGTTGACCTGTCCCCTCATCCAGGTGACCATTTGTGCTGTCTGGCTGGTCACCTCTCCCCCCTTCCTGACCCTGGACTTTCACTCCCTGGCTGGGGAGATCGTTGTGGAGTGCAATGAAGGCTCCACCAGCATGTTTTACATGGTCTTGGGCTACATGGCTCTGCTCTCCCTTGTCTCTTTCTTGGTGGCTTTCCTGGCCAGGAAGCTGCCCGACAGCTTCAATGAAGCCAAGCTCATCACCTTCAGCATGCTGGTGTTTTGCAGTGTGTGGGTCTCCTTCGTGCCCTCCTACCTAAGCACCAAGGGGAAGGCCATGGTGGCCGTGGAGATCTTCTCCATCCTGGCCTCGGGGGCTGGTCTTTTGGCATTCATCTTGCTTCCCAAATGCTATGTGATTTTGCTGAGGCCCAGTCTATATACCAGGGATCAACTTATCAGGAAAAAAAAAGCCTAGTCTTGCATGCTGACCCAGTTCTCTGGCAAAGAGTCAGCTTTCAAGAGGCCACTGAAGTGATTCAAATCTTATTGTGTTGAATGTTGTGCTACACAATGAAGACTTTTCCACAACAGCAGAACCTTCATTTCACCCTGCCAAAATCTTTGGTGTTTCCCAGTGAAATGAGAAAGGATTTCAAATGGGTGTCAATTCTCCATGACACCCTTCAGCTGAATCATTCTGCAATTATCCTGCTCACCTGCTTTCAGGAATTGGTGTTAAGCACTCGCAATAGAATGCTCTTCCCCTTGAGGTTATGGATTCCTCCCAGCCACTCATGTCCTCCTGTGGGATAGTCTAAAGTTGAATGAGGTCAATGGAACAGAGAGTCAGACAATCCCTTTCCTGCAGACACACCATTGCCTCATTTCTCCTCCAATTGATGTAACCTTCTGTGGCTATTGAGTACTCTCTCTTCCCTCTTGGTTATGCTTTGGGAGTAAGTGCTTGTGTGTTTGTCTGTTTGCATATTGTGCTGTGCTTCTGTTCTTTATTCTAACCCAGTGCAATAAACAGCTCACTCAGGATTCTCAGTCTCCCATTTGGGTTGGTTTCTGTCCACAGTTTCCACCAGAGTGGTTTTTCTACAGTGATACTGACAGCAATATTATGTGCACCAAATGATGGGAAATGCCAGCTACACCCATATTGGCAAGCTGGGAACACTGGGCATGTGAAAGTGGTGTCTTGACAAACTGGGAAAATTCTTGTTTGTACCAAAATGACTCAGCTCAGCCTTCTTCAGCTCATCCTGTCCAGATGGATTGGGCTATGCCCATATTAGCCACAGCTGCTGCTTCTGCCCTGAAAGTTTGTACTTCCATAACCATGAGGCTAAGCCAGTGTGGCCAATAGGCAGGAATTCCCAGAGCTATCATCCGAAACAGCTTGAGGCCTCCCATTTGGGGAAGCTTTAGCCAAAACCATTAGCAAAGGAAAGGTTGCCAACTGTGTCCCGTCCATGTCCCTGTTCTGTAAGAATACTGCTTGTTTTTATGGCGTAGTATGAGCTTTGGTCAAGTCTTGCTAAACTGCTCAAAGTTTCCTTCCACACCAGTATATACAAGTGAAAACCCATATGAACACTTTTCCACTTAAAATATGTCCAGCCCGATGTAAAGATGAGTGACTTCTGCAAGGCCCTTTCTGACTCACTCTGTTTCTATATGTGTATGAATTGGTTAGTTTCGATGGTGGAAGGTAGACACGAGAAAGCTACTTGCAAACAAGCACACAGGAAGGCACACAAAGCATGACAATGCACGGCCTCCCAGAGCATTGTCCAGCTTCCAAGATGCAATGGGATAATGAGCCTGCACTAAAACGCATAAGCATGGAATGTATTTATTTGCTTTTGGTGCATTTATACCCTGCCTTTTTTCCTTTCAAGGAACTCGGGATTCCAAGGAACATTTGCTCAGAACCCACCTCTGTGTGCCACACAATCGCATTAGAGTTAATGGTGAATTCTTGGCCTGGCAGATCCTCTGGATTATCCTTCCAACATTCATAACCACAAATGCTTAATGTGGGGACGCAATCCAGTGCACAATGTCATAATTAGCGGCCTCCTCACCTTTTCTGGTGTAATAATTTTCATCTCCATCATTGTTGTTTACTGGATGTCTGCCAAAGCAGAAAGCCCCTAAAAGGACAGAAGCACTTAGAAAACGGTGTCTGGGCTCTGGAGGTGTTACTGGGTTGAATGTGGGCCAACAGAAGGGCGAAATCCTGGCAGGATGAACCAGCTGTGGATCAGCAGTGCTCAGGGCCAGGAGCTTGATGGACTGTGGCCAGCCCTATCTTATGAAACCCCCTTCTGACTTTGCTTTGGCTCTTTCTCATATGTTCCTACCTGGGCCCTAAGATTATTCTTTGAGATCCTTCTCAGAGACCCTCCCGCCTGCACATAAAGAAGGAATTAAGGGGGTGTTGAGCAAGAAAAAAGCCTTTTCATTACCAGCACCCTCGATTTGGAACATCGTCCCCAAGAGGAATGCCTGCCACCTTCTCTTTTTCCTATTTGGTGCCAGGTGAAAACCTTTTTGTGCTTTCCAGATATTTTAATAGATGATTGTTAGCAGGTAGCAGAGGCCCAGGTGACCTCTGCTGTTTGGAGCAGGTGTTGGCCTCTCTGGCTGGTATGTCAACCATGTCTGACCTTGGAGAGAGAGGGCTTTCATGACCTCTTCTATAATGACTGCCATGAACCTCACAGGGGGAGGAGGGAAACCCATGGCCAGGAAGCAGCAATGTTGGTGGGATGTGGCCACACAGATCCTGAGTGGGACTCCCAGCTGTGGCCATATTATTCCAGTGCTCATGCAAGTGTTTTGCTTTCTATTATTCTTGACAAACAAAAGCCCAAACGGGTTGGCATAGAAACTGTAGCATGGTGGATTGTCTTCTCTCACAGAGGGGAAGACAATAGTTTGGCTGAACATCAGGGTCATCAGAGAAATGCTTACCTGTTGAACCATGAGCTGCAGGTGACAAAGAAACATAGAAAAAGAGCGAGTCAGAAGGGGCCTCCCAGGCCATCTTGTCGGACCCCCGGCTCCAGCCAGCTCCACTCATGACATGCCTACCATGTGCGTGTCTAGCCTATACTTGAACACCCTCACCAATGGGGCCTCAACCACCATCTATTCCATACCCTTGGGCTCCTAACTGTCAGGAAGTGCTTCCTGGCATCTACTGCGAACCCTGGTTCCCTAAGCTTGGCTCCATTGGAGCACATCCTGCCCTCCCATGCAAGGGCAAACAGGTCTCTGTCCACCTCCATGTGACCATCAGTGGAATTCCAGAGGAGGGCCTCCTCTGCGGTGGCACCCAGGTTATGCAGTGGCTTTGAATTTTCTGCAAATGCTTTTGAAATGATGATGTTTTTAATGCATTTGAATCTAAAGCACATGGAGATATTCTTAAAATAGGATACATGTGATGAAAATGGAACAGTAATAATAGCAGTAGAAGGAACAGTAGCAGTGATTTCAGAAGAATCATCGATGGGGGGAAAAAGACAGACAAGCTACACTGCTCCTTTAAGGGTTAATATGTGAAGCCCCATCCGGCTGCACTCCACGGGGTCTCCATGACCCATCTGGTGTCATCTCCTCCTCCTCCTCCTGATGGTCATGCTTAAAGCAGTGATAATGGAATGCAGAAAAATACGGAGAGCAGGAAGAATTTCCTCAGTTGTGCCCCCTGAACGATGAAGTCGTTCTCCAAGCAGGATTGTCTCCCTCTGCTTTCCTTTCTGGCACACAAGTCGATGGCCACCTTTTCTCAAGAGCAGACCCATCTCAGTGATTGCTGCTCCCTTTTTATTTTGGAGGCCTTCCGTGGGAGAGCATTCCTTGCGACTGCCCCCACTCTGTTTTCCCAGAGCGCACCTGAAGTGTCGAGGATCACTCCTGCCACATTTTGGATAGGCTTGGACTTGATTGCATGGCAAATAATGGGGAAAAGTCCCTGGAGTCACCAGGAATGGTGATACTGAGGGGCCCTACAATCTCTGGGCTCCACATCCATGGAAGTGCACTCCTGACATGGTTTCCTTGACGCACTGCTCTTCCCTGCCAGGTGCCGTCCCCCTCCAGGTGTGTGGCGAGCTGTCGGCCTGGGCACTGCAAGGAGGTCCAGGAAGGGCAGCCGCCCTGCTGCCATGCGTGCGCTCCATGTGTGGAGGGACCATCTCCACTCAGGAAGGTGGGTGCCATCCAAGGAAATGGGGGCCCCTCAGCAACTGCAGCAGAGCAACGATCTGCCCAAACTCTCCGTGTGCAATTGTGGGCTGTTGTTGTGAGCTGGTCTCTTCCCTCCATTTCCTCTGAATTGAACCCTTTCGCAGGGACCTCAATTCAGGCTGCTCAGGCAAGCCAGGTGCACAAGCAGCCCCTCTGCCAGGAGGAGCACGGCCTGCATAGTGGGGGGTAAATGCTGCCTGTATGGAGCCTTGGATTGGCAGAGAGCTGCATTCATTGGTCAGGACACATTGCAGAGATATAGAAAGAGAGTGAGGAAGGAGGGGCCTCTGGGGCCATCTAGTTTTACCCCCTGCTCCAGCCAGCTTGGTGGGAACACCTCTGGGCCACAGCAAGCCCCAATTTTGGGGAGGGCTTCCCTCTCCCCTGCCCAACGACAATCCCATCTCATCCCTTGCTTTGTTGATATCCTCATTCTCTCATGAGCAAGTGAGCATGTTAGATACGGGGTCCCATGACAAATAAATAAATAGGAAAAGAAACAGAGCACTTTAGCAAAATAGTGGATGTTGTTGCAAGAGAAACAAGGAGGTTTAGGGAAGAATTGCTACATTTATTTATTTATTAGAAAAATTTCTATGCCGCCCCTTGCCAGCTAGCCTCGGGGCGGCTTACAGCAGGTCCATACAAGACAAAATACAACATAAAATTAAAACACAAAATGACCTACCGAATTACAGTTAAAGACTAAAATTGGCCCATCTCATAGTCCCAACTAAAACTAACAAAAACTAAAATTCACAAACTAATAAATAATAAAATTAATAAATTAATAATTAAATTAACAATTAAAATATTTCTTAAATAAAAAGGTCTTCGCCTGGCGCCGAAAAGCAAATAATGACGGCGCCAGGCGAGCCTCTCTGGGGAGCAGGTTCCATAAGTGGGGTGCCACCGCAGAGAAAGCCCTCCTCCGGGTACTCACTCTCTTCACCTCCTTCACAGAGGGCTCCGGAGGAGAGCATCTGCTGCCGATCGTAAGGGGCGGGAGGGCATATATGGTCGCAGGCGCTCCTTTAGGTGACCAGGTCTTTGGTTTTAGTAGCAAGACCGAGCAGAGGCCACCCAGCCCCACAGTAGTGCAGTTGAAATGAAAAGCGGCGGATCATTCCCCCTGGAGCGCATTGGGCATCACACAGTTGAGTACTGCCAATTCATTGAGGACATCTTGAGTGTTTGGGTCGGGCTCGCAGGAGCTCTGTCCTGTCCCTCCAAGATGCGTTTCCTTGTCAGTCTCCTTGTCCATTCTAAACAGAAGGTGCATCTCCTCTCAGAGACGATTCGCCCCTCTCCCTGCCAGGCCATGTATGGTTCTTCCCCAACATCTCCCACATCCCCACCTTCACTGTGCATGAGAACTCCGGCTGTTCCGCATGTCTCACTGAGGGTGGCAGTGCTGAACTCCTTTTCCTTCTTCTCAGATGCAGAGCATTGCACCCAATGTCCAGAAGATCAGCGTCCAAACAAAGGGTGGGACCGGTGCCTCCCCAGGGAGACAAGCTTCCTCTCCTATGAAGAACCATTGGGTATCCTTCTGGCTGTTTTTGCTGTCGTCTCTTCTCTGACCACAGGGGTTGTGTTAGGAATCTTCCTCAAAATCCTAGAAACTCCAGTAGTCAAGGCCAACAACCGGGACCTCTCTTACGTCCTCCTCGTTTCGCTCCTACTTTCCTTTCTGTCCTCCCTCCTTTTCATCGGGCAGCACAGCATAGCAACTTGCCTGCTCCATCAAAAAGCCTTCAGCAGCATCTTCTCAGTCGCCGTGTCTTTTGTGCTGGCCAAGACCATCACGGTGGTGCTGGCCTTCCTGGCCACCAAGCCAGGGAACAGAGTGAAGAGAAGGCTGGGGAAGACTTTTGCAGGCTCCATTGTAATGTCCTGTTCCAGTGTTCAGGTTGTCATCTGCTCCATCTGGCTGGGAATGGCTCCACCTTTCCCTGACTCTGACATGCATTCCTTTCCTGAAGAGATAATCTTGCAGTGCAATGAAGGCTCTGTTGCCACGTTCTACACCGCCCTCGGCTACATGGGCTTCCTGGCCACCGTCTGCTTCACGGTGGCCTTCCTGGCCAGAAAGCTGCCCGGGGCCTTCAATGAGGCCAAGCTGATCACCTTCAGCATGCTGGTCTTCTGCAGCATCTGGGTGTCCTTTGTGCCCACCAACCTGAGCACCAGGGGCAAATACATGGTAGCTGTCCAGGTCTTCTCCATCTTGGCCTCTGGGGCTGGGCTGCTGGGTTGCATCTTCCTCCCCAAGTGCTACATCATTGTCCTGAGGCCTGATCTGAATACAAAGCAGCATCTCACTGTCAAAACTAAAGATGGCATCTGATTCATGAAATTTTAGTTTCAATTTTAGTTTTAGTTTGAATGCGGTAGGTCGTTTTTGTGTGTCAATTTTATGTTGTATTTTGTATTACATGGATCTGCTGTAAGCCGCCCCGAGGCTAGTTGGCAAGAGGTGGCATAGAAATTTTTCTAATAAATAAAATAAATAAGATGCTGCAGGCTTCCACCCCGAGCAACACTTGGATAGGAATCACATCTTAGGTTGGACATTAGAAAGAGCTGTCAGATCTGGGGCATGTTTCTCTGGAAGGACAGTTTTATCCTACTTATATCCCAATTATATCCCTTTCTTTTCCTTTCCTTGATCTCAAAGCCACTTACGCGTTCTTCCTCCTCCTCCCCTTAATTCAAGCCTCAGCAGTAGGGCTCGCAGAAACCTTACTGGAATGTGTATGCGCTTCCTCTTGTGCAGGGGTCCTCAAACTTTTTGAACAGGGGGCCAGTTCACTGTCCATCAGGCTGCTGGGGGGCCAGACTTTAGTTTGAAAAAAAATATGCACAAATTCCTATGCACGCTGCACATATCTTATTTGTAGTGCAAAAACAAAAGGGGGGGGGACAATACAATAATTAAAATGAAGAACAATTTTAATCAACAAAAAACTTATTAGTATCTCTATGGGAAGTATGGGCCTACTTTTGGCTAATGAGATGGTCAATGTCCGGTTCCATATTCGCTCCTATCTGCTGTATTCAGAACCAACGCATGGGTGGAACAGGGGGAAGAGCCGGTGTGTACACAATTCATGCTGGCAAGACCAGCACAGCAGCAGGAGCTAGCCAGAGCTAGCAGAGAGAGCCAGCACACGTGCAGTAGAAGGGAGCTGTCACAATGTGGCGCATGCGCCAGCTCTCTGCTAGTCTCTGAAACTGAAAGAGTTTCAGAGTACGCCTGCACTGGCTCAGCATTCCCACTCGTTCGGAGATTGCTTTCCAAAAGCTCTGAGGCAGGCTGGGTAAATGACCTCTGTGGGCCGTATTTGGCCAGGGGGCTGAGGTTTGAGGGCCCCCTACTCTTCCGCTTTGCCTGGCCTGGCCTTCCAAAACAAGCGGGGCTGAAAGGAACTCTCCAAGGGCTCCAAAAGCTCATGGATGACCCGCCCCCATTTTGAACAACCAGCAGCCTCCTTTGGAATCCTGCAGATGCGGAAATGGTGCTCAAGGGAACCCCGGGCCATTTTTTGCAACTTTTGCAGCTGCTCCCAGGAAAGGAAACTCCCAGCAGCTGAAGCCATGAATTATGCATTTTTTTTCCATTTGGAGGCAGCCCTTCCTGTGGGCAGAAACCACTGCCACATACCAGGGCAGGTGTTCTTGGATGGATGCATGCTGTGAGCATTGCTGCTAGACAACATCCTGCACCACAATGGAACCTGCCAAACTCTAATAAAGGATGAATGGAAAGGGAGGCAGTCTTTGGGGAAAGTATGGAAAAAGAGGGAAACCCTGTCCACTCACACAGCTGCTGCTGCTCCTCTGGGTGGCTGGGGAGTCTCTCCTGCTTGGTGTGCCAGAAATGAGCAGGGCCCTTGCCTGATGCAATGACTCACTCCAACCAAACGCCTGGTAGCAAATGTGTAAACTGTTCAAAGATTTATTTGTTTATTTGCAATATTTTATCCCATCCTGCACAATCCAATCATCCCAGGATGGCTTACAATATCAATAAACAATAAATAGAATTCAAAACCCCTCCATGGATCACTGCCTTGTCAGGGAGAAGGGGTTTGCATAGTGGAATGAAGCTGCGAGCAATGCCCTGCAGGGGCACCCAGGACAGACAGGTCATAGCAGAGAGCTCTGCCAGAAGGTGATCCACGGGAAAAGGAAATGGCACATTGATGAATAGAGCGCAAGTAAGAAGGGGTGTCCCGGGCCATCTAGTCTGACCCCCAGCTCCAGCCGGCTCCACTCACGACATGCCCACCATGGGCATGTCCAGCCTGTCCTTGAACCCCTCACTGATAGGGCCTCATCCACCTCCCATGGAAGCCCATTCCTTGCCATCCCTGAACAAAAACACTAATGAACTCATCTGATCATTCAGGGCTTGGGACAAACATGCCTGAAGGAACATCGTCTTCCCCACAAACATCCTTCCCCCCCACCCCGCAACCTGAGATCTGCAGCAGAGGCCCTGTTCTGGGAAACCTCCTTGCAGGAGGTTAGGAGAGAGAACACTTAGAGGAGGGCTTTCTCTTTTGTGGCACCCAGTTGTGTGTGGAATGCACTCCCTAGAGAGGTTCACCTGGCACTGACTTTATATGCTTTTCCTAAGGCCACCTTGACTTCACCTTCCAGGATGTCTGGCTCGAGGTCAGTGACCACCCCATTGTGGTTATCAGGGACGTTAAGCACTTTCTTGTATAGTTCATCTGTGTAATCTTGCCACCTCTTCTGAATCTCCTCTGCCTCTGTTAGGTCCCTGCCATTTTGGTCCTTTATCACGCCCATCTTTGCATGAAACGTTCGCTTCATATCTCCAATTTTCTTGAGGAGATCTCTGGTCCTCCCTATTCTATTGTTTTCTTCTATTTCTTTGCACTCTTCATTTAAGAAGGCCTTCTTGTCTCATCTAGCTTTCTCTGGAATTCTGCATCAATTGGATATATCTTTCTCTTTCTCCCTTGCCTTTTCCTTCCATTCTTTCCTCAGCTATTTGTAAAGCTTCCTCAGAGAGCCATTTTGCTTTCTTGCATTTCTTGGGTTTTCCTGACACACAGACTCTTTCCTCCTTCCATGCTGAATGAGGCAAAAGACTCCTCAGTGGCCATGACTGTGAAAAGCAGGCCCTGCAGGCAGGCTTGGGACTAGGAAAGGAGGATCTCAGTGGCTGCCAGTGCTGCAGCAGCCCTAATACACCTGTATGTTTTAGATGTTGGAATAGAAAAAGTTTGGCCTGTTTTCTCCCCCCCCCCCCCCACTGCCCCATCTGCAGGAATGCTTTCCGTTCTGATTCCTTCTCCAGGAAAATGAGGCAAGCCCCAGAGTGCCACGATGTGTGAATGATTCACCTGCTATCTAATCATTCTCAGGCAAATGGCTGGAATAGTCAAATCCTGGGAAAACTCCTCATTGTTTTTTGGGAATTTCCGAACTCAGAGGCAAGAAAAAACTGAATCTTGTTAAACTCCACCACTTCAAAGTGATTCTTAGTCAGTCATTCAACCCTTCAATGAATCCTGTTTTCCTGATGTTTCTGAGAACATTATGATACTTCTGCATTGTACACCTGTGCTTCTGCATAATTCATGCAAATGGTCATTCAAAGTATCCCTGCAAGGTATACTTGACACCAACTGCATAGGACCCTCTGTGCATGCTCTGTTCCTTGCAGTCAGTCTTAAACTGGGTACCCCTCAGCACTGCAGGAATATAGGAGGGTCTGCTGCAAAGAAAGTGCTGGATGCTTGACTGAATGCTCATTTTGATTGAGACACTCATTCGTTGCAGGTCTGAAACCCTGATGGATATGTTGATGAAGGTGGGATCCAGAGGATCTCCTGTGAATATCCTCCTCCTCCTCCCTAAATTGTACAAAATTCTTTGGGTACTTTGTAGTGAGCAGGTCTAAGAAATTCTCAGGAAGTGACATTTGCAATTAGTTCATAAGCTTTTCTGTATAATAACCAGTCCCTTAATCCCATTATCATTGGAGGACACTCACAGGGCCACACTGCACATGAGAGTACACATGGTTTTTCACAAGTAGTAACCACAATTGTGGGGTGCCCCATTAATGCAGTGGTGAAAAAAGGAAATTCAAAATTTGGATTTATTCAGGTGGAAATATTGAACACAAATTCACCAAATGATGAAATGTTTCGATTACTTTTTTCTAATGAGCTGGTCTCTGCTATTGAGACTGGGCTTCAAGAGAATGATGTAGCATTTGGGGAGAAAGATGCAGCCCAGGAGACCAGCCCCTGAGGCCAAGATAGAGAAGACCTCCACAGCCACAGCATACTTCCCCTTGGTGCTCAGGTAGGTGGGCACAAAGGATACCCACATGCTGCAGAAGACCAGCATGCTGAAGGTGATGAACTTGGCTTCGTTGAAGCTGTCAGGCAGTTTCCTGGCCAGGAAAGCTACCAGGAAACTGAGAAGAGCAAGGCAGCTCATGTAAGCCAGGACAGCATAAAACATGGTGATGGAGCCTTCGTTGCATTCCACAATGATCTCCCCAGGCAGAGAATGAAAATCCAGCTTGGGGAAAGGGGGAGAGGTCAGCAACCAGAAAATGCAGATCATAGTTTGGATGAGAGGACAGATCACCATAATGGATGTTGTCAGTGGTCTCCCCAAGAGCCGACTTGCCATGTTTCCTGGTTTGGAGGCCATAAAGACCAAGACCACCATGATGGTTTTCACCAAAACACAAGAAACTGCAATGGAGAAGGTGATGCCAAAAGCAGTTTGTCTCAGAAGACAGGTGACCTTAGTGGGTTGACCGATGAAGAGGAAGGAGCAGAGGAAGCAGAGCAGGAGAGAGCTGAGGAGGGTGTAGCTGAGGTCTCGGTTGTTGGCTTTGACGATGGGTGTCTTGTGATATCTAATGAATGTTCCCAACACAGCAGATGTGCTGAGACAGAAGAAAATGACCAGAGAAACTAGCAGGACACCAAGTGTCTCTTCATGGGAAAGAAAGTGGATCTTCTTGGGGATGCACCAGTCGTGGTTCTCATTTGGGTGCTGTTCTTGAGGGCACGGAGCACAGTGAGCGGCATCTGAAAAGAGCAATAGCTGTGGAACAATCTAAATCAGGACATGCAAGTTAATTATCTGGGGGCAACTCCCACCCTCAAAGGAAGATGTGGAAACCTCATTTCCTGGGCTTTATATGCTCTGTTTACTTAAGATTTGGAAAAGGGGCCTCGGGGATGAAAAACTGAAACCTTTTCATGCCCACAGACTTATGTAAGATTCCTCTTCAGTTTTTTGTCATGAGGCCACTGTCCTTTGAGAAATGAAAACATGGAAGTGGTAAAAACTTTCACCTGCACTGTTGTATGGAAATCATACCCAAACTAAATGAAGCCTTGTAAGCACAGTTTCTCTTCTTCCTGTGCACTGATCTCTGAGATATTTCCCTCCTGAAGCTGGAGACCAGGCTGCAGAAACAACCAATGAAAAATGGGCAATTTGGTTCTGGCTGCAGTGAAATCCTGCGATGTTGCAGGAGGGACCCTCCAATGCCCCAAGCAGAGTTTTGGCCAGGCACCTCTAGGTCTCATGTCAATCTGGCAAAGTTAGAAACTGGGCATTCAGA
The DNA here is from genome assembly GCA_023646645.1 of Varanus salvator macromaculatus. Taxonomy (NCBI): domain Eukaryota; kingdom Metazoa; phylum Chordata; class Lepidosauria; order Squamata; family Varanidae; genus Varanus; species Varanus salvator. The sequence goes on along the minus strand of JAIXND010000715.1, from coordinate 372,491 downwards.
AGCATGAGGAAGTGCCAGGATGGAAAAGAATTTATGTATGATTTCATTCTTTTAACACTTCTGGGAAATATGTTGTTCTGCTTACAAAAAGCATGTCTTCTGGAAATGTTGAGCACACTGTTAACCGAAAGACTCAGAGGTCTGAAATATAGACAGGGGAAAAGTCCTTCCGAAACTATCCGAACTTCTCCTTTCCTCAATCTTTTTTTGGCCTCCACACTCTTCCATTTCAGTATCTTCTGTGCTAATGAATGCCTCTCAATGTCTGAGGTACCTGTGGAGTTGGAGAACATCCCTGCTGTGCACCGTTCACACCTGTAGCAGCAGACCAGCTTCCCCTCTGGAACTCTCCTCCAGTGCCCTGGAGTGCACCTCTCCACACACCTCCCAAGGGGCATTTTCTGGAAATGAAAGACAGAAAGACTTCAACAAGCTTTAATTGCTTGGCAGATGGGGTCACCTGTCTAGGAGGAATGAAGAATATTTGGATGATTCCGGCATCCTGAGCAACACTGGGACAGAGCCTTCTTTTACATTCTTTCTGGAGCAGAGCCAGGACCTATGGAGGCTGCCTTCCAGAGGAGCACAGCCCAGGACAATTGTGCCCAATCTTTCGAAATACTGGTGGTACCTCTCCAATAATACAGGCGTGGGACATCTTCTTGAACCTCCCTGGAATGTCCAGAGACAGAACATGTGATTTTCGGTGAGCAAAGGTCACCCTTTGCAAGTGGAAAATGTCACCCCAATTTCGCACATTCAGTGGGACTTAAGTCACCATCTTTTGGAAAGACGGGAATTGTGCCATGTCTCTCCCTCCAGGACCCAGATGGTCAATGCCAGCCCCACCTTTGCAGCCCACACGATTGCTGAAGAGTTGATGGAGAAGCCTTGGCCTGCTGGAGCACCATGATCAACCCATCCAATCTTCACAGGATGGAAAGTTCCATTTGGAGACAAGATCCAGTTAAAAATGTCATATTTCTGTTCCTTTTCAGTGAAAGAGACTTTTCCTCCAACAGTATTGTTAAACTGGACATTCCTCAGGGGAGCCAGTAGCTGAAATTGCAGAATCAGGAAGTAGAGGATACAGTTAGTGGAATGGTTTTCCAAAGCACTCTCTGTCCCATCCAGTTCAGAGACCTTTCCCCACCAGCTCCCACCCCCCCACCATCATTATACTATTGTGAGCTTTATTTGCTAGATGTAGCCTGAACTCATCAGTTTCGGTGAGCTTGCCTGCTGGTTTGGGGATCTGGGCCAGGTGGCCACTTCTTAAGAGCACCAGGACATGTGAGCTAGAAAACATTTGGTTGAAGGAGGCAGGAGTGCAGCTTGTGGGTCTTCCACTGCTGGCATGAAGGAACATCCAGAATGCGGCAACCCCACTGCCCTTTCAGCATGAGTATATCAAACTGGACTGTTTCATTCAGTCTCAGTATATACAATTTGGAAAGCATGAATATTCCAGAAGCGCCCCCAATCCCTTCTAAACATCTGCTAAGAACCAATCCCTGCTAAGGGTCTTACCTGCCATGACTGAATATTCAAAAGCTGCTTCCTTTCTCCCATCAATGGATATTTCTGTCCAGATGAGAGCAGGGCATGTAGCGCATGTGCCACAGCATAGACAGCATTGTAGATCCGGTAGCTGTGACTGGACATGTCCAAGTCGAAAAGGAAGAAGCTTGGATCCTCCCTCATCTCCCTCCCTGTACACTCGCAATCTGCCTCTGGAGGGGGTTCTCCTGATCTCAGGAACTGACAATAGAAAGCCCATTTCCACCACTTTTGAAGAAAGACATCTCCTTGAGGTTGGAAAGGATCTAAAGCCAGGAAAAAAGTTTTGAATGCTGGAATATCTCTTGTGTGGTCCCTGAAGTGCAAAGCTCCAAGAAGGAACTTTAAAAGATATTTCATCCCCAAATTTTTGCCTGCTCCAATTTCTGACTGGGCGGTCAGGATCCAAACCTTCCGAAGTCAGATCGTTGCATTTTTTTCATGATTTCGTAGCCGCATTGATAATTGCAGAATTGCAACGTTGTCACCAAAGAAAACTATGACTTCAGCTTCCAACCACAGACGAGGAATGTATCCAGTTTGCATCGCATGGAGATGTGCATCATCCATTGTTGAGAACCTGTCAGTGAAGGCCACACAGAGGTCCTCCTGCTGCAGCAAGGGGCTCACTGCCTGGAGGAAACGCTCGCCATGTTCATCGCTCTGGACAAGCAGCCCAATCCAGTTCCACTGGAAATGCCGCAGCAGCCAGACTAGGCCCTCGTACCGCAGAATTTCTTGGGGATTGATCTGGAAGAAGAAGAGGAATACACTGATTTTTCCTTGAATACAACAGAGAAAAAAGTTTAGGAGCTGAAGAAAGAACTTCCTGGTAATCAATCATAACACCCTTTGGCTACATTTTGGAAACAGGGATACTTTTTATGTGGAATACACTTCCATCCTCCAATGGGCATGATACGAAATGCATGGAGCACTATCCCAGGTAAGGTTTCCCTCTTTCAGCTGGAATACATCCATGGAAGCAGCAGCTCTCAGCTTTCCCCTCTCTGCCCCATGGACCGTGGGTCTCCTCACCCAGCAACACAAGCAAATGCCCAGTGCTCATGCTGACATGTCCACCAATGTCAGGACTGAAGTGGAGCAGCCTGGCAGAAGGACCCCCCATGCCCGGAACCAGGACTGTTCTCATTGCAAGCAGGAACCTCCCAGGATGCATTTGCAGAGCACTGGAGTTTTAGAGCTGAACTCCAATGGCAATCCCATTATTGAAGTCCCAGGATGGTTTAACAATACAAAACGTTAGAAAAGGAAGAAAAATAAAACACAGCATCCATTTGTGTCTTCCCCAGATCTTAAGGAGTGGACAGGCACATATGGAAGGACACACCCTTTCAGGTAACCAAGGCCTAAGACGTTTAGGGCTTTATACGTAATAATCAGAATCTTAAATTGGGCCATGCTAAATTGGGGAGACTCAAGATGGTGTCGGAACAAGACGGATGTGATTAATAGGGGCTCCTATTATCACGCCGGTAATGCTCGATAGTAAGTCGTGGGAGACTTAACTGAGCCCTGTCGGGGCGAAGACAGATTGCCTGGCATTATCTCTCCTGGTTGATGTAGGACAGCAATCCTATATCGTACTGAAAGAGGTTCAGGCATTTCTCAATCGGGCTACACAGGGGGTTTGCTAGCCCCTGCCAATTCTCGGCATCGGATGGACTAATTAGCTTATTTTAGCCAGATATGCATCGGACGGCTGGTAAGCATTCTTATTTCTTATTTTTCTTTGCAACATTACCCGTGGGAAAGCTGCTGTCTATAATTTGATCCAGAGAAGATAGGGAAAGCCCGCTTGAAGCCCTTTTACGCGGAGAATGACTTCGAGAGAGGTGAAGGTTGTTACCTGGGAAGCCGAAGAAAAAGTTTTTTTCTTCTAATCTCTCTATGGGCAAAGGCGAAGATTAATGACTATGAAATAATTAGAGGACAGCGAAGCTAGAAGTTAAAGTGAATACTTGGATATCTACTTGGACTTCTGCCAAGGCTAAGTGGAATCTTGCCAGAGAAGTTTGCATTATTTTTATTATCCATATGTGGGATTTTTTTTGCTACTGTGAGGTTTTGCTGGTGAACACTTTTAGTCTCTTTATCTAACCCTTTTTTTTTCTTTTGCAATATTATGTGTGAAAAGACTATATTCTGTTGTTAATTGGCATATAGAAGAAGAAAAAGTCTCTAATCTTCTGGTGGCCATTTTTTTCCCCCTTGTTACCTTCTTCTTTGTTCTCCTTGGCTAACGTCCATCTTTTTTGGCTTGCTGCCAAAGGAAGACCTATTTTTTTTATTACTTAACTTTTTTGCTGCCACCCGGTGGTGACTGAAATTATTGCAAGTTAATTTTTTTCCTTTTTTTTTCTTTCTCTTCTCTCTCTCTCTCTCTCTAATTTTCTTCTCTTTTGTTTCTGTTCCTCTTTTTTGTTTTTCTTTTCTCCCTCTCTTCGCTTTATCTTTTTAAATATCTTATTCAACTTATATTTTTCTCCCCGACTTTTTGCTGTTGATATATTGAGATCTCTTCAGTGCACAACCTTCATCATGAGGAAAACTCAGCCATACCCAGGGCCTTCCTCTGTGGGACAAAGTCCAATACATCATTCCAAGACAGAAGATGTTGCAAAAACCTTAATGGCAATACAGGCGACTCTGACAACCGTACAAGCATCTCAAGAAGCATTGACAATACGGCTGGAAACTCTATCAAATAAACAGCAGGAGCGAATTGATAAATTGGAAAAACTGTTTGAAGAAATGACAACACAGCTATTGAAAGTGTGACTTAAAGAGAAATGAAACTGACTAAACAGAATTTTTTTGAAAATGCTAATAAGCCGGGGAGATGGCTAGCATATAAAGTCAAGAAGGAAAGAGAGAAGAGAGTGATTCCAAAATTGAGAGATGGAGAAGGACGACTGCAGGTACAAAATACACAAATTAAGAAAATAGCTGAAGACTTCTTTGCAAGATTATACCGGAAGGAGGAGTTTCCAATTGGGAAGGTGAAAGAATATATACAAAAGGAAGATTTGCCAAAGCTGCCAGAAAAGTTTCAAAAAATGCTGAACCAGGAAGTAACAACTATGGAAATAACAGAGGCAATTATACGACAGAAGAACGATAAAACCCCTGGTCCGGATGGTTTACCAGCGGAATTTTACAAATCGTTTGAAGGAGTTTTTGCTACTTTTCTCAAAGACATATGTAATGAAGCACTGTTAAATGCCAAAATATCAGACACTTGGATGGAGGCAAATATAACACTAATACCTAAAGAAGACATGTATTTAACTGAGATTCAAAACTTTAGATCTATTTCGCTATTAAATGTGGATTATGAAATTTTTGCCTCAATACTGGCAGAAAGGTTGAAGAAGTTTTTAAGAGACTTTATACATACAGATCAAAATGGTTTCCTGCCTAAAAGACAAATGAAGAGTAATCTGAGGACTATCTTGGATATTTTAGAATACTATGAGATACATATGGAAAAGCCAATGGCCTTATTGTTTTTGGATGCTCAGAAAGCTTTTGATAATGTCAATTGGCGATTTATGATGTATCAGATGGAGCAACTGGAGTTTGGGGAAAAGTTTATGAATGTGATTTCAAGCAGCTATCAAAGACAGTCGGCCAGGATCTTAATTAATGGAGAATATACAAAGGCAATAGAGATACAAAAGGGTACAAGGCAGGGATGCCCACTGTCACCCCTACTGTTTATTTTGACTTTAGAGGTCTTGAATAGAAACATTCGAGATGACGAAGACATTAAAGGCACTAAAATAAGGGATGAAAAATATAAACTGCAAGCATTTGCAGATGATTTGGTCTTTATAATAGAGGAACCATTTGTAATTATACCTAAACTTTTACAAAAGATTGAGGAATATGGGAAGGTCGTGGGGATGAAAATAAATAAAGAAAAGACGAAGCTTTTAGTTAAAAATCTTACACAAAAGCAGAAAAAAGAACTCCAAGAACTAGTGGACTTAGAGATTGTTAAAAGGGTAAAATACCTGGGAATTTATCTTACAGCTAAATGTACAACTTTGAAAGAAGATAATTATGATAAATTACTGAAAGATACTAAAAGTGATCTGGAGAGATGGGCCAATTTACAATTGTCTTTGATGGGAAGAATACCACTGGTTAAAATGAACATTTTACCAAAATTTTTGTTTTTATTCCAAATGATCCTTGTAAAAATTGATAAAAAGTTTTTTGAGGATTTAAACCATCAAGTTTCGAGATTTATTTGGAAAAAAAAGAAAGCAAGGATTAAATTAAAAATGCTTCAAGAAACCAAGAAGAATGGGGGTTTTGGATTACCGGACTGGATGTTGTATTACAAAGTGTCTATTTGTACTTGGCTAAAAGAATGAATAATCTTGTGAAATAAGAGAATTTTGTACCTTGAGGGTCATGATTTACAAATGGGATGGCATACTTATATGTGGTATGAGAAGGTCAAGTCACAGGGGACTTTTCTAAGTCATTTTATTAGAAGATCACTAATGTCAGTATGGGAAAAGTTAAAGCTAAAACTGTATAATAAGTTACCAAGATGGGTTTCACCTATGGAAGCCTTTGTCTATCCAAATGTATTAAATTTTGAAGGGATTATAAGATATGATGATATTTTGGATAAGGATGGAGGCCTAAAACTGGAGCAAGAAATACAAGAACAGGGACTTAATATATCGTGGTGGTATAAGGTGCAGATGCAATCAAGATATGCCAAAGACTGCAAAATATGGGGGTTCTATAAAGATTTAACAGACTTTGATCAAGTGATGTTAAAAGCAGATGAAAAAATGATCAAAAGAATCTATGAGTTTTTGCTTGACAGGAAAATGGAAGGGGAACAGGTCAAGGACACTATGACAATTTGGGCACAAAACTTTGGATATAATATTGAATTAGAAAAGTGGCAAAAGCTGTGGGAGAGAAATATTAAGGTAACTTTAGCAACCTCTTATAAAGAAAATTTGTATAAAATGTTTTATAGATGTTATTTGTCGCCAAATCGATTAGCTAAGATGTTTCCAAATATGTCTAACAGATGCTGGAAGTGTAAACATGGTGTAGGTACATTTTACCATATGTGGTGGACCTGTGATTATGTGAAAAAGTATTGGATTAAAATACACAAATGGCTTGAGGAAATGCTACAAAAATCTTTAGCCTTTAAACCTGAAGTTTTCTTGTTAGGCATTGTACCGGAAAATGTTAGTAAACAAGAAATGTATTTGATACTACATTTAATCACAGTGGCGAGGATCGCGCTTGCTCAATAGTGGAAGAGTGAGGAACTACCCACTGAGGAGCTGACTTTGAAAAAGATGCTGGATTGTGCAGAAATGGATAGACTGACTCTATCATTGAAGGAAAAGGATGACACGGACTATTATGAAACCTGGAATTTTTTTTACGACTGGCTAGAGAAATGGGACTTGGCGTAGTCTTTAAACTTTTATAAATTGATTTGTTTCTGATCACAGAATGTTAAAAGATATGTTATAGGGGACTGACCCAGGTTGTCCGATGTATTTGATGATTGATGTTTTTTCAAAAATTTGTAGTTTAAAATTTTAATAACATCTTATTAAAAAAAAAAAAAAGAATCTTAAATTGGGCCCGGATTTCAACTGGAGGCCAGGGTAGGTGTTCATACTTTCCGGTCCCTGTTAACAACCTGGAAGATCTATTACAGACCAGTTGAATTATCTGAACCATCTTCAAGGGCATTCCAAGCTAGAGCATGTTACAGGGCATGAAGTTACCAGGGCATGGGTCACCACAGTCAGGCACTGCCCATCCAGATAGGGGAGCAGTTGAAGGATCAGCCAAAGCTGAAGGAAAGTGCTCTTTGCGTCTGCCACTACCTGGGATTCCAGGGACAGCTCTGGGTCAGGGAGCACTCCTGAACAGCACACCTGTCCTTTAGGGGGAGTGCAACCCCATCCAGAATGGGGTTAGAAATACCTACCTGGGAGGTACAACTGTCTGCCAGCAAGACCTACATCTTGTCTAGAGTAAGGTTTAATGCATTAGCCCTCATCCAGTCCACAACCCTACCCCTGGCGTCCTCTCTTCCAGGCCAGGGAGTGGTAGGTAAGCAGGTGTAGTGGTGAGGGGAGCCACAGAAGCATTAGTGTGTGTGTGGGGGGGGTGCCGGGAAATGTCCTGGTACCTCAAGGTCTATGGCAGAGGCAGAGGGGCCTTTGTGTGGGCAGGCAGAAGGTGAGGCCCCCTGGTAGAAGGCAGAGGGAAGGACAGCCTATAGGCAGATAGCAAGGCGCAACTCCCAGAAAATGGAGCCATTCTGTGCCCAGATAAAACAGGGCACATGAAATAAGAAGTGAATATGCTCCTGAGGCTACTTAGGCTTGATCAGGACCAGAAATTGCCTGACTTCCAACATTTTGTACTTGGATCTAAAAGTATGTGGCTGAAGCTTTTGGGGTGGAAATAGCGTGCAATGAGCCCAGCAGGAGAAGGCTAAGATCCACTGATGACCTTCTCACACTGCAGCCAACTAATTCCCTACAGCAAGCCCACGTGGAGGACATCTGCCAGAGCAAGTGAGGCCCAGGATTGCTCTCCCTTAGCATGGCAAGTCTGATTGTGCCAGAGGTAACCTCAGACCATTCATATTTTTCTCTCATGTTTACATCCCATTTTTCTCATGCCAAAAAACTCACGGCAGTATCAGATTTTTGTCCTCTCAATCACATCCTCCCAATAACATGGTGAGGGCGGTTTGGCTGAGAGTCTGTGACTGGCCCGAAGTCTCCCAAGGAGCTCCAGGGCTCAGTGGGGCTGGGAACCCAGACTGCCTCCGAACACTGAACCACAAGACATGTAGGCATTCATGGCCAAATGCATCTCATTGGGAGATGCTGCACTGGATTATCCTTCAAACCAACCCATTGAGGCAGCTCTTTCTCTGATTCCAGGAGGATTTACAAGCATCTTTTAGCCCCATCTTTGTTTCTTTCTCTATTCAGGGTCATAGGAATTCCTGATATTTCTCTCAATGGGCCATCTCAGGAAGACAAGCCCATTGCTGGCTGGAATTTCCCACCCAAGACTCTCCTAAGATTCATCTCTGGCCTCCTCTAAGGTGGCCACAAGGCACCACCACCAGGTGAGAAGGCCCCCTGCCCTGTCATCCAGAATGAAGGAGAAACTCCCACTGCAAGGATGCATCTGTTCTCAGAGAGGGCCCTTCTCTCTGCGGGTCCCTCACACCTTTATCCAGGTGAACGCATTTACCTCTGGGACCTTGAAGATGCCCTTTAAGGATGTGATGTCTGACCTGGCATCAAAATCCTGTATGATGGAGATGAGTCGATACTGCTTGTCACATTTATAATTTGGAATCATTCTCCCCCGTGTAGACAGCAGGTGAAGGTTGATCTTATACATTTTTCCGACCAGGTCCTCGTGCTCATAGATGCGGAAGCCGAGTGTTGTGTTGGGAAGGAATAATCGATCCTTGTTGAGCTCAGTGATGGCAAACACGAAAGCCGGGATACGCTGGTAGTTCCTAACGGCTGACCTGTCGTGGAAAGAGGACTCTCAGGCACGAGTGGGAAGCACAAATGGGTTATAGTGCTTTTTTCACAAATGTCCCAGGGTCCATTCCCCCAGAGTGACTAACCAAGGATATCTCTGGCTGAAGACCCTTTGTCACACTTCACTCCTCCAATAATTTGTCAATGGCAAAGGAGAAGGAAGACAGGAGGAAGAAGACTTGTTTCCATCCAAAACACCAGCAAGTTTCACTTAGCCAAATTGATTGTGGACACCCCAGAAGGAAGAGGTGCATGGAAGAATCTCCCTTTCCCTCTCCTTCCTCATGTACCTAGGAGGACTCCTGCCTTGGAATCTCTCAGTCAGGATCAGGCTGGAGAGCCTCCTCTGTCCTCCAGGCCTTCACCTCAGCCTTTTCAAGGCAAATATCAATCCAGGAGTAAGCATTGCTTTTTCAGCTCTGAATTCCGGAAAGGCAGACTTTTCTGAATGATCCAGACCATATGAAGGGAAGGATCATGGGACAATCTTGGGCCCTCCTATCCATGCAGGGGCCACCAAGATCAGTCCTGGAATCTCCTGTGAGGTCTTGGGAAGATCCTCCCTCAAGTGCCTGAACTGCAGATTTTTCACAGTGTGTTCAAGTCCAACGACTCCCTGAGACGTTATGAGGCAGCTTCTATCCAAACTTAGTTACTGGGGGAGAATAAGGAAACTAAAACTATCGGTAGCCAAACAGGTAACCTGGATGTGCAAAAGGCCAACTTTAATCAAGTCAGGTCAATAATGCCAAGCCACTCTTAAGGGAGAAGGAACCCCAAAAGGGTGGGATACCTTGGAAACAAAAAGAAAGAAATGCTTCCAGAACAAGTTCATATTTTTCCAACAAGAAGGAGGTGTAGAAGACAGGAGAGGATGGACATGCGGCTTCACAAAATGATCAAAGATTATCTGAAAACTGAAAAGAACGTGCTCATGAAGCGGGAGGCAGGCCAGGATACACGGGACAAAAGCAGGCAGGTGGCAGGGAATTTCAGGGGAGGCGTCAGGAAGGCTGAACTGGGATTGAAGTAACACTAGCAAGGGATACTGAAGCCATACTGGGGCCTCTAGTCAAGTCTGCTTTCCACCCACTTGTCCCCCAACCTGTACTTATGACACCCATTTCTGTGTGCCAAGTGCAAGACCTTGCACTTATCCACATTGAACGCCATCCTGTGGTCTCGTGCCCACTTCCAGAGTCTGTTAAGATTCTTTTGGATCTGGAGTACCTGCTCCTCAGTTGTGGCCACTGCTCCTGTTTTAGTATTGTCTGCAAATTTGATCAGTAGAATGTTCACCCCTTCTTCCATGTCACTGATGAAAAGATTAAACAGGATCAGCCCCAGGACAGAGCCCTGGGGGATCCTGCTTGTCCCTGGCCGCTATCCCAATGATTCAGGGAGCCAAGGTTTCATTTGGATGCCAGGAACCTCTTCCTGACAGTTAGGACCCCAAGGGTGTGGAATGGGCTTCCACGGGAGGTGGTTGAGGCCCCATCGGTGAGGGTGTTCAAAGATAGGCTGGACATGCACATGGTGGGCATGTCGTGAGCGGAGCCGGCTGGTGCCGGAGGTCAGACTAGATGGCCCAGGAGGTCCCTTCTGACTCGCTCTGTTTCTATGTTTCTCCACAAATGGTTACACTTGGCTTTCGGTCAGTCAACCATGCTCTAAACCACCGGACAGTGCATTGGTCTATCCCAAGACTCCTCTGTTTCTCAACTAGGATATCATGGGGCACTTTGTCCAATGCCTTGCAGAAAACCAGGTAAACCAGATCCACTAAATCCCCTCCATCTAGGCACCTTGAAACTGTGTCGTGGAATTCCACAAGGTTTGTCTGGTGGGACCTGTTTTTGCGGAAGCTGGATTGTGTGGCTCCCATCCTCCCTTCCCTATCTAGCAACATCAAATCTCTCGCTATTACAAGCCTTTCCATTGTTTTTCCTACAATGGATGTAAGGCCAACAGGTCTGTAATTCCCCATGTCCTTCCTACTACTCTTTTTGAAAACTGGGTCCACCGATGCCACCCTCCAGTCCTCTGGAGCTTCACCCATTCTCCACGAGGTCTCAAAAATGGAGGCCAGCGGGAGTGAGAGAACCCCTGCCAACTCTCTAAGTACTCTCTGGTGTAACCCGTCAGGGCCTGGTGCCTTTATAACGTCCAGTGCCCTAAGGAGCCTCTCGACTTCTAGGCGGGTGACTCTGATCTGTGCCCCTCAGTCCCCGGCCTCATCTAATCTCTTACGCGGATCTCCCCCGTCCTCTTTGGGAAGAACACAGAGGCAAAATAGTCACTTAGCATCTGTTCCAGTTCCCTCACATTAGTCACTGGGTCCCTGGATTCTTTCACTGCAAGAAATATGCTGCTGCCTGATGATTAATTATCTCAAGCCCATTAAATATCAGAGCCCCTTTGTGTGCAGCACTGACACCCAGCCACAGACTCCTGCATGCAAAAGTCTCCCATCTGGCGTATGAAATTATGCAACACATGCTGCTGTGGGAACCTCCAGACGGGCCCAGGATCAGGTTGGGAATGCTGGGAGTTGTGGGTCCAGGGATCTCTTGGGGTTGAAGGAGGGGAAGGGGCCCAAATTCAGCCCATCTGCTTTGTTTCAGCTCCTGGAGGTCTTTCACCAGGAGCCTGCACATTACCTGAAAGTCACAGCCATTAATCCAAAGAATCTAGGATGGGAAGACACTTCTGAACAAGCACCTAAAGCTCAGCTGAGAGGCGTAAAGCTCAGAACTCAGGCAAGCTTAGCCCAGAGTGTCCTTCTTCCAAGTTGCATATCTCAGGGTGGGAGGAAGTGCATTTCAGTGCTGTTTTAACAGAGCTGCTTCTCCGAAAAGCTTGCTGATTGCCTTCTGGTGCTAAAGTGATCTGCCAGCAGATTCAACAGATCTGAAAGGAGGAAGGTCTCAGAGCAGAGCCCACCTTCCCTTCGGATGGAGTCTTCCTGGGACAGGGATGGAAGGACAGACCTGCCTCTTACAGTTACTGCTGGCATGAGAAGAAACTGCTGTTTCCCTCTGACTCTGCAGAGGCTCAGCACACCTTGTGACAGAACCAGTGAGGAAGCCCCACGCTTGGCTCTCCCTTTCTGTCCAGAGCCCTCCTGGAACGCCTCTGCAAGTCTCATGCTCAACAATTCCTCTTGAGCAGCACCCCTAAAGCACCACCCTGGGATGAGGCCCCAGAGAGGAAGCAAACAGCCAGACATGCATTCCCAGTTCCCTTGGAGGAAAACCTACATTGCATTAACATGGACGTTTATTTGTGGTAATGTATTAAACCACTCTTGATCTAAGTATGAATACCTGCTGAGCAGTAAATTCCCACCAACAATCAGGTCTCCTGGCCGGTAATAGTCTTGTGGCAATATAAATGGCTGTGTCACTGAACGATTTGCCCTCATCATGCCCTGGGAGACCTGAGGCAGGAGCCAAAGGAGCAGCGAGAGCAGGACCATCATCACTGGAGGACAGAAGCTGCCCCTGTTCTGGAAGCAAGATGCAGGGTGAGAGCTGTTCTTGCAGCCTCACCAGGAGAAGCGGATCTCTGGAAGAGACGTGCAGGTGGCCAGACGTTAGACGCGGCTGCAGCTCCACACCAAGGAGCCCAGGGCACATTTGTATTCAGTGTGCTTTCTCAGGGATTTCTTTGTCATTGACTTGCTGGATGGAAACCCCTGTGGAATTCCTCAAGGACTTTCCACAATTGCTGAGGAGGGAAATAAGCAGAGAGCATGAGCCCTGGAGACAGAATCATCAGTTTGAGTCATGCTTACCTTCCGTGTGGACTTTTGGGAATTGACTGCCCCTTTCTGCCCCTCCAACACTCGAAATAAAATCCCCACCTGTCAGGAAGGAGACTGGGCCTGCGCCATGGTTCATAGCAGTATCGTTGGCAAGAAAGTGGGAGGCTCCAGTTTTAACAGTGCAGGGACAACCCTGGCTGGACCAGTTGCCATGTCTGATGGGCATTCAACCTGCTGGGCCCCTTAGGATGGTCCACCTGAAAGACCTCTGTCACTGAGAGACCATCAGCATCATTTGGCAGGCTCTTCAGTGAAGTGGTCCGAGTCTGGACACTTGCCTTTGGAGATGCTCTCCCCCACTTTTCATTGGCAAAGTGCTGAATGTGACGCACCCAGGCCCATACTGCCTCTCTGCGAAGGACCCCTTCTCCTCTTCTTCCTCTCCCCACTTGGTTCTCCATATGTGCAGAGAGAGGAAGGGGCCTCCTGCCACTGCGGTGAAAGCAATGGCAGTTGGAGGGCAGCATCACCTGAGCTTTCGTTCGTTTCTGCATGCCAACTTCCGCTGATGGGGGAGCCATGTTTAAAGTGAGGCAGGGAAGCTTCCCCATGGGAGACCTGGGTGTGCAGGCTGGTTTTGCACTGATAAGTCAGTGGGAGGTGATGAGAGGTTTCCATCTTGTTCCACTGGTTGTGCTCAGGACGGTTTCCCTGGACAGGCTGAATGGTAGCAGGTTCAAGTCCTGCAGACGGGGCTTTTCCTGCTTCAGAGGCTCCTGTTTTAGCAACGCCTAGTGAGGTGCAGCCTCTCGCTTGTTCCTGTTCTCGTGTGTGTTCAAGTCATCTCAGACTTCTGGCTACACCGTGAATGCTTCCCCTCCTAAAACTGCACTCTTCATCTGCCCTGTTGGTTCTTGCCAACTCCAGGCTGTGCCTTCTTGATGGAGGCCGTCCTCCTCCTTCTTGGTCTTCCTCCCATTCTTATGCCTTTGCCATTCAAGGGCAAGGGGTTAGTCAGGCGGTTGCTGCCACGTCTTTGCATTCTTGGCCAAACTGAGTATCCCAACCCATTTTAATCACTCTTCAGGTTTGCTTCCGAATGGAAACTTCCTTTACCACCGTATGAAATGAGCTTTGCTTGGAGAAGGAGGGAGGAACCCTGTTCATTGCCTTGGAGTCCTGAGTGACTTCAGATCCCACCACCCACAGCATCCATTTGGATCAGCTCTGTCAGCCAGGCCTGGAGGTGCTGCACTGTGGTGCTTCCATTCCTGCCCGGCTGGACACTGGTGCATCCCAGAAGGAGACCGAGGTGGATTATTGCCCCGGCTCCTGGTGCTTATTCCATGGAGCACCAGGGGGCTCCCTTTTACCCCCCAGGCTCTTTCACACGGACGTGGAACCAGTGGCAGAAGGAGTTACTTTTCCATTTTCAGTTGGTGGAGATGACTGACCGTGAGAGAGGAGAAAGACCTGCTGGCTCAGACCAGGGCCACCCCCAGCCCATCATGCTCTGTGCACAATCAGCTGCGGAGAAAATACGGTGTGGGACAGCAGTGCCTCTTACTAACAGAACATTCATTCCTGCTGCCGAGGTCTCTGTGGCCTCCATGACTGTCATTCGCTGTTTGATGGTGACCTGAACCCAACCAAGGTCACATTTAACAGAGCTGAGGGGGAGAGGCCCAAGTTGCCACTTGCTGCCCAGCTGTGCAGCCAGAATGGTCCACATGCCGGCAAGTGAAAGAGACAGGATGCTGCAAGGAAGACCCCTCTCAGTCAAGTTGAGAAGACTGTTGCCCACATCCTGCCTCAACTCTCGCCTTACCAGCCTCAAAACAGGGCCTTACCCTGGAGACCCCCTTGGGTGCTCCTAAGGCTGCCCCAGAATTCAGATAGAATGTGTACCGGTTAGAAAATCTGGTGATGCATCGAATATCGATTCTTTTTTCATTTTTGCAAACTCTCATGAAGTGTGAGAACTGATGAGCAGACTTGGTTCTGGGGCTGCAGGACATGGACTATGTTGTTTATGATTCCCTTGCCAACTTGGTTTATTTTGCTCACTTTAGTCTGTTGTCTTTATGTTCGTTTCTCTGTTTCGCTGTATCTCCTTACTATGTAGTTGTATATGCTGGGAGAATAAACTTTTGAAGAAAAGTTAAGATGCAGCATTCATGTTCCTTTGTGTGGGGGCCCTTGCCATCACTGCAGGTGAGAAATTGTTTGGGAAACTTGAACCTCACTGTGCATAAACTCCATCAGGGAGCATATTTTTCTTCAGACATGGAAAGCAGAAGGTTTATATAACACGTGAGTTCAGTGAAGCTTGCTTTATTTTGAGTGCACTGTGCGGGGTGATGGATACAGAAGGATGGACAATTTGTGATGGTGATAAGAATTGTTGTGTGGGGATGGAGGTAGAAGCAACAGAGACTTTCTCATTTTTTCTAAAGACACAGACCCAGATTTTAGGTCTTTTTCCAAAAACCATAATCTTAGATTTATGATAGTTACCTCCAACAGGTACTCCCCTCTCATTTATTTATTTCTTAAATACAGAAAGAAAGAGAAAAGCATTAATACAACACAAAACAACAATAATAATGTTACATACAATAACTCAATTAATAATTATAAATAATAAGGTGCCCCCAACACCCTGGAGACCAAGACCACCTCTACTTAACTCACATATTATAACAATTGATAATGTACAATATACTTCAATTCTATCCATATCCCTTCCAGAAATTCATAGAATTTTGATTAGGTTTGCAACATTTACCTTCTCTCACTACTGTTTTTCCAAATTTCTGTATATTTATTTGCTTTAATTAAGCCTTACTAAATTTTTCTTTATGTCATCAGTTTATCATTAATTACTATATTCCATATTTCATTATACCATTCATGTTTTGCAAAACCCAATTCTGTTTCCAATATTTAACTATCACGAACCTAATTGCCATTATAGAAACATAGAAAGAGATTGAGTCAGAAGGGACCTCCCAGGCCATCTAGTCTGACCCCCGGCTCCAGCTGGCTTTGCTCACAACATGCCCATCGTGCTCATGCCTGGCGATTCCACTGTTTCAGAAAAGATGCTGTGCTTCTCCTCGCTACCTAAGCCCCACTCATTGTCCACCATTAAGGGACAACCTTTGCTCACCAAAAACCTTGACTGATGATAATACAGACAACCTTTGGCTGTATCCTTGGAGCAGTACTGCCTGCCAGTGATAGGCAAGAAAGAGAATGGTGGACCTAGGGTTGAACTCAGTAGATGGCAGCCTCCAACACCCTTGGCTCTGCCTCAGGATGGATTTAGAAACAGAGAAAATGAGTGAGTCACAAGGGTCCTCCTGGGCCATCTAGTCTGATCCCCGGCTCCAGCCGGCACCACTCACAACATGCCCACCATGTGGACGTCCAGCCTATCCTTGAACACCCACACCGATGGGGCCTCAATGACCACTTGTGGAAGCCCATTCCACACCCTCGGGGTCCTAACTGTCAGGAAGTGCTTCCTGGCATCTAAATGGAACCTTAGTTCCCTGAGCTTTGCTCTGTTGGAGCGCGTCCTGCCTTCCTTTGCAGGGGAGAACAGGTATCTACCCATCTCTATGTGACATCCCCTCACATACCTGTATGTCGCCAACAGATCCCCTCTGAGTCTCCAATTCTCCAGGCTGAAGAGACCCAGTTCCATCGGTAAGGGTGTTCAAAGATAGGCTGGACATGCTCATGGTGGACATGTCATGTGCGGAGCCAGCTGGAACCAGGGGGTCAGACTAGATGGCCTGGGAGGCCCTTTCTTAATCGCTCTGTTTTTTTTGTTTTGACATTTCTCCTACTGTTCCCGAGAACCAGTGTGGGACAGGGACACAGAGATCTGGGTGCCCGTCCCCCCTTAGCCAAGGAGGTAACTGTGTGAATTTGCTCAATAGGATCCCACTTCGCAGGGTTGTTGTTTGGAGGAGAGGACTGAGAGGGGGAGAATTCTCCAAGGATGCCTTGAGTTCCTTGAAAGGACAAAAGGCGGGATCTGAATGAGCAAATGGACGCATTTGGCAGTAAAAGCTCTGACCTGCCATTGGCACGTGTCCCAAGAGCCTCTCAAAGTGGACATCACTCCTGAGCTGCAGGGCTTCCACCACCGCGGCTCCTGCACTGAGCTTCGGCCGGCCATGTCCATCAAGCCTGGCAATTTTACATCCTCCTCTGTTTCTGCTTGGTCATTTTGGGGTATCAAAACTGCAGATTGGGGTGCGGATGGGGGCAGGGGATTCCAGCAGGGAAAGGCTGCTCCCCATCTCAAAGACACAATTTATTTATTTATTTAAAACATTTTTATGCCACCCCCATTGCAACAGAGCCTCAGGGCAGCTCACAACAGATTCAAAATACATAAATACATAAATAATAACAATATAACAATGAAAAAAATTATTTAAGAACCCCAGGTGCATCTCGGCTAAAAATTTAAAGTCCTATAAATACAAACAATTTAACAATTAAAATAAGTTTTAAATAAAAAGGTCTTAGTCTGGCGCCGAAAAACAAATAACGATGACGCCAGGCAGACCTCTCTGGGGAGCGCATTCCATAGATGGGGCGTCACCGCAGAGAAAGCAATCTGGCTGAAGTCAGAGTGCAGGACACTAAAGAATCATAGAATAGTTGAATTTCGGTTGACGTCGCAGCGCAACGGATGTGGAGAACGGGAATCCCATACTTTACATCGAAATCTGTTCTACAGAGGGCCCTGGGAGGCCCATCCAAGCCCTGATGGGGCTCAGATTAGAAGCTCGAGCATACTTCTGACACTGGAAGAAATTTGGGGAAATTCTCAGTGAACGGAGAGGGAGGGGTTCACCCCCCCCCTTCACAAGCTGCTGGCACTGGATAAGTAGCGAAGAAGAAAAAAAGAAGCTAAACAGTGGGCATCGGACCTGCTGGATGAGCATTCAAATCTTTCAAAATACAGCCCGTGAAAGAACCTGTGAAAACAACTATCAATCTGAATAAAAAAAAAGAAAGGCCTTCTTGACAGAGGGAGGAAACTCCTCCCTGTGGAGCTCAAGTGGTGACAAATCTGGGGGAGATTAAGTGAAACTGGGGAAATTTGAAACTTCGAGGAGAAGAGATTTTTTTTTTTAATGTTTAATCTCCCTAAGGACGAAGAATTAAATTTGAACTTATTGTATATTAATGGGTAGAAAAAGTTCTCTTTCTGTTACATTTCTATATATATGGCGATTTGATCATTCAGTTTCTGCAACAAATATTCTTTTGCTGCCACCCTGTGGTTATTTTATCATTTAACAGATACATTGTTTGCCAATTTTCTTATTTTCCTCTCTTTGTGATTTTTGAAGCTATTTCATGGCCATTTAGTACCACAAAAGGTTATTTTAAAATTGCTTCAATTAAACTCTTCACTTTCATCATGGAAAAAATTCACCCATCATCTTTGGCACCTCCGTCTTCTTACCAAAGTCCAACACATCAGATAAAAACTGTGGATATGGGAAAATCAAAAACAGACATACAAATGACACTTTTGACAATACAGGCATCTCTAACATCTGTGCAAGCATCTCAAGGGTCTATACAAAATGCTACACAAGAATTTGCTTTGGAACAAAAGGAAAGGCTGGATAAATTGCATAAATTGGATAGTCATGTCTTGAAGATAATGAATCAACTTGCAGGTTCCCGTATTAAAATAAAACAAAATGAACGAAAGACAGAAGAAGTGAAAAAGAAGGTTGATGATTCTGATACGAAAATTGAAAAGATGGATCATGAGAGGCAACATCCAACACAAATAAGTCATTATGGGCTTCAGTTTCTATATTGGAGAGATTTCTGAATACACCAGAAGCAAAAACTGAAAACCTAAGTGGTTTAATAAACATTATGCTAGCAGATGCTCCTGCTTTGGAAAAGGAAGAGACTGATAAACAGCTTGACCTGGTTTACAGAGTCAAGCTAAGCTATGTTAGGAGTCATAAGTTTCTGAGGGAGAATGGATAATTCTAAGGGAATTTTATATCTTGAATTATATGATTTATAAACTGGATGACATGCTTATATGTGGTAAGGGTATTGACGTTTCTTGGTGGAACAAAATTCAAATACAATCGAGATATGTGAAGACTATAGAATATATGATTTTATAAAGGAATTAGCAACACTTGATTAAATGATTTAAAATCAGATGAAAGAATGGTTAAAGGATTGTATGACTTTCCTTTGGGCTGGATATAACATTGAGTTACAGAAACAGCAAAAGATATGGGAAAGAAATATGAACGTAATCTTACCAATTTCATAGAATGAAAACCTCTATAAATGTTTTATAGTTTGATAGAGAGATAGACGTAAATGTTTTACAGATAGTTTTTATCACTAAATAGATTTTAAAAATGTTCTCAAATATGTCAAATAGATGTTGGATATGTACACACAAATTTAAACATGAAGACTTTTCTCTTTTTTGTTATTACATATTATTCTTAATGATTTTGATAAATCATTGTTGTGAGCCGCCCCGAGGCTTGTCGCAAGGGGCGGCCTATAAATTTCTAAATAAATAAATAAATAAATAAAAATAAATAGGCTATATACTGGATCTTATATGTAATTACTGTGGCGAGGAGTCTATTTGTTCATTACTGGAGGACTGAAGGGCCACGCACTGAAGAGCTGATCTTAAAATGGATGTTGGACTACAGGGAAAGGGACAGATCAATCTTGTCACTGAAGGAGGAGGAGGACACCTATTTCTACAAAACTTGGAACACTTTTAATTATCAATTAGAGAAATGGGACTATGTATAGATTTGAATATGGCTACTGACTGTTAAAATGAGGAAGATGTCAACCCAGTACATCTGATGTCTTAAATAACTGTTGTTTTTAATATTAGATTGTAGAAAAAATAATAAAATTTATTTAAAAAAAGAAATTGGAAGCTACAGATAGGTGCAGACATGAGTTTTCTTAAGTTGCAGCCATTGTTGTGGGGCGCCCCCTAAACTCCAGTGGTGAAAAAATGCAATGCAGAATATTGGATCATTCAGGTGGCAAGTACTAAAAAAACAAAAAATAGTCACCAAATCATGAAATGCTTTGATTATATTTTTCTAATGAGCTGGTCTCTGTTATTGAGACTGGGCCTCAAGAGAATGATGTAGCATTTGGGGAGGAAGATGCATCCCAGGAGACCAGCCCCAGAGGCCAAGATGGAGAAGACCTCCACGGCCACTGCATACTTCCCTTTGGTGCTCAGGTAGGTGGGCACAAAGGAGACCCACATGCTGCAGAAGACCAACATGCTGAAGGTGATGAACTTGGCTGTTCAGTCTTTTGTCATGAAGACCACTCCTCATCTAGAAATGACATCATGGAAGTGCTAAAAGTCTTGACCTGCACTTTTGCATGTAAATCATACGTAAACTAAGTAAAGCCTAGTAAGCACAGGTTCTCTTCTTCCTGTGCACTAATCTCTGAGATCTTTCTCTCCTGAGGCTGGAGGCCACCAATGAAACATGGGCAATCTGGTTCTAGTTGCAGTGACATTCAGCAATGTTGCAGGAGGGACCCTCCTGCTGCCCCAAGAAGACTTTTTGCCAGACACCTATAGGTCTCATGTAGCTCTGGCAAAGTTAGAAATGGGGTATTCATAAGCAGGAGAAAATGCACAGATGGAAAAGAATCTGTGCATGATTTCAGTGTTTGAAAGCTTCTCGGCAAAATGCTGTAGTGTTAACAAAAATCATGTCTTCTAGAAATGTTGAACATACTTTAAACCAGAAACACACACAGGTGTGCAATCTAGAGAGGGGATGAAAGCTTCTGAAACTATCCAAGCTTGTACTTTCCTGGGCTCCACACCACTCCCATTGCATTATCGTTTATGTTAAGGAATGTCTGAGTACCTGCGGAGGTGGAGAACATCCCTGCTGCGCACTGCTCACACCTGTAGCAGCAGACTGGCTTCCCCTCAGGAACTCTCCTCCAGTACCCTGGAGTGCACCTCTCCATGCACCTCCCAAGGGACGTTTTCTGAAATTTAAAGAAAGAATGAAAGACTTCAACAAGCTTTAATTGCTTGGCAGAGAGGTCACCTGTCTAGGCGGAATGGACAATATCTGGATGGTTCCAGCTTCCTCAGCAACACTGTGACTGAGGCTTGTATTCCGTTCTTTCACTGGGGCAGAGCCAGTATCTATGAAGGCTGCCTTCCAGTGGATCACACCCAGGGACAATTGTGCCCAATTCTTCCAATTCCTGGTGGTACCCCTCCAAGAATAAAAGGATGGGACATCTTCTTGAAACTCCCTGGAATGCCCAGAGCCAGAACATGGGATATCTGGGGAACAAAGGTTATACTTTGCAAGTGGAAAATGACACCTCAAATCCTCATATTCAGTGGGACACAGATAACCATCATTTTTATAAGAGGGGAATTGTGCCATGTCTATGCCTCCTGGATCCAGACGGTCCATTCCAGCCCCACCTTTGCAGACCACACGAATGCTGCAGAGTTGATGGAGAATCCTTGGCCTGATGGAGCACCATGATCAACCCATCCGATCTTTACAGAATACAAAGTACCATTTGGAGACAAGATCCAGTAAAAAATGTCATATTTTTGGTTGTTTTCAGTTAAAGAGACTTGTTCCCCAATGCTGTTGTTGAACCGGACTTTCCTCAGAGGAGCCAGTAGCTGAAATTGCAGAATCATGCAGTAGAAACTACACTTAGTGGAATGGTTTTCCAAAGAACTCTCTCTCCCATCCAGTTCAGAGAACTTTTCTCCCTCAAAGTTATAGTATTCTGAGATTTATTTGGTACATGCAGGCTGAACACATCGATTCAGGTGACCTTCCCCGCTGGTTTGGATATGTTTGCTAGGTGTCCATCTCCTATGAGCACCGGGAGATGAGAGCTTGAAATCATTTGCTTGAAGGAGGCAGAAGTCCAGATTGTGGGCCCTCCACTGCTGACATGAAGGAACATCTGGAATGGGACAGGCCCACTGCCCTTTCTGGATAAATATTTCAAATTGGAATGTTTCATTCAGTCTAAGTATGTAAAATTTAGAAAACATGAATACTCCAGAAGCACCACCAAACCCTGCTAAACTTTTCTCACTTTGGAATGTCCTTTTATGGAAATTGCATGCATGGAGTTAAAACTACAGGGAAACTTCCTCCTGATTTCCCTAATGTAGTGTTCCTTTCAGTCTAACCTTTCCCTCCAGAATGCCTTCACTGAGAAAACATGAGGAATCCTTCAATAAATTCATGAGATTTACCGTATTTTTCGCTCTATAAGATGCACTTTTTCCCCCCTCAAAAGTAAGGGGAAATGTCTGTGCGTCTTATAGAGCGAATGTGCCTGACACCCGGGACACTGCCCGCCTGCCGGCACCACCAGGCCGGCATGTGCTCAGCGTGCCCTGCTCCACCTCGCACTCCGTGAACTGATCACCCCCACCGGGAAGCTCCGTGCCGCCGTCGCCCCACCGCCCCGCGCCATTGCTCTGCGCCGCCACGCACTGCACCATCCCGTGCCACCGCCGCCGCGCACCACCGCGCGCGGCCACCCCACGCCACCACTGCGCACCACTGTGCCGCCCCACGCCGCCGCTGCCGCGCACCGTCGCTCTGTGCCACCGCTGCTCGAGCACTGCCATCCCGCGCCGATCCGCCACCCCCCCACGCCACTGCCGCGGCAGGCACAGATGACGCTTTAGAAGCACAATCCTTCTAAAGCCTCTGCCGCCCGCCCGCACTGTCATCCCCATCCCGCGCCGATCCGCCACCACCCCCCCACGCCACTGCCGCGGCAGGCACAGATGACACATAGAAGCACAATCCTTCTAAACCCTCTGCCGCCCGCCCGCACTGTCATCCCCATCCCGCGCCGATCCAACCCCCCCCCCATGCCACTGCCGCGGCAGGCACAGATGCACAATCCTTTTATTAAAGTTTAATAGGTTAAGAAACAGTATACATTGAAGCAGCGTTCTCTTTGAGATGTGAGAGAAGCAATTGACAATGTAAAGAGCTGGATCCAAACTTAAGCTTCCCCTCCTTCCATTCCTTTCAGAAAGAATTCAGCCCTGAAGGTGGCCCCTGCTGCGTGAGGGCTAGACAGCAGGAATGCTGGACACTTCTGAATTGGTCCACTTGTTTAGCCTGTCATATCCTGTTGGTGCCAAGGACACCCCTTCCATCTCCTCCCCACCACTCTGAAATGTCTCCCTCCTTTTCCAAAGAGGGCTGGTTCTCTCTAGCCATGTACCAGCACTCTAGGACAATTTTTAAAAAGGGATCTGGAAAATTATATGCTGCTTTGCTTTCTGTTGGTTCTGCGTAAATTGGTTGAAAGTGTTATTCAGGATAGATTCAGTTAACATATAGAAGAACTAGCCCTGCTTTAAAAGAATTCTTTGAGAGTGTCACTACTACACGTGGACAGAGCAATCAAATAGACATTGTTTTCTTCCAAAAGCCTTTTGATAAAATCCATCAACAGACTCTTGAGAAAACCTGTCAGTGATGGAATAAGGGCTGTGTGTGCACACACATGTTGTCCTATGGATCAGTAACTGATTACAGAATTGAAAGCCAACATTGAGAATGCATGGTAATTTCTCCCAGTACAGGAGTGTAAGCACAAGATTCTCACAAGATTCTGCATTAGGATCAGTGCTTTTCAACCTGTTCATAAATGATCTGGAATTAGAAGTGAGCAATAAAGTAGCCAAGTTTGCTGATGATACTAAAATAAAATATTGAAAAGGGATTGTGAGGAATTCCAGTGGGATCTCTCTGAGCTGGGAAAAAGGGCATCAGAACGGCAAATGCTTTCAGTGTAAGCAAGTGTAAAGTTAGCATGCTGGGGGGAAAGAATCTCATCTTCAAGTATAAGCTGATGGAATCTGAACTAGTGCTGACAGACCAAGAAAGGGTCTTGAGAATGTGGGGGACAGCTTGATGAAAATGTCAAATGTTAGGAGGAAATGCCATAATTAGGAAAGGAATTGAAAATCAAATTTCCAAGATCATATTCCTCTTATACACATCTTTAATATGACCATACTTAAAGTATTGTGTACAGTGCTGGCCACCACACCTGAAAAATGACATTGTTGGAAAAAGTGCAAAGAAGGGCAACTAAAACAATCAAGGGATTGGAGCAGCTCCCCTATCAGACTTTGTAACAACAACCAGGATTGCTTCTCTTAGGAAAATGATGAGTAATGGGAAGCATGGCAAAGATGTTCAAAATTATGCATGGTGTGAAAAAGTGGAAAGTGGGACATTTTCCTCCTCTCTGAAAAAAAAAGGGTTAATCCCCATGAAAACACCCATCACTCCTTTGTTCTGAAAAAAAAAAAAAAAAAAGATTCAACAGCAGAAGTGTAGTGAGCTTGAAATACCTTTTGGGAATGGAAGGAAAGTTCCCGACAATTCAGCTTTGACTTTCAAGGGTTGGGCCTTTTAATACCTCATGGATAATTAACTGGGACTTCTAAATGCTTAACAAAAACAATGTGGATATAAAGTTCCCTTCCCAATTGAGGATACAAGAAACACAATTATTATAGTGATCTCTGCAACTGTGCAAATGTTAGATTTTCATGCCCTTGGCCCAGAGGAAGAAATGACACACAAGAGACCACTGAGTGAACATTTCTCTCGACTCAAAAGGATGCGTAGATGCAGCCCGAGTTTCTTAAGCATCACTTTTAAATATGAAAAAAAAGAGAGAGAAAAGTTGGAGGATTGAATTTAGGTCTCTCCTCATTGCTCACCTTCTCTGTCTAAGATAGAGGCAAGAAAAACCAGAGAGAGCAGGTATGCTTGGGGTGTGCAATCAAAAGAATATTTACAGTTTATTCAGACCTACAGGAAATACATGTGGCATTGAAGGGACTGCAGAGATGGACTCTATACAAGATGTTTTCATGCCCTAACAGTTACATGCACAGTCTGCGGGGGATGGGGGGGTCATGCGCACAGTATGCTAGAGGCACATGAGAGTAAAGCAACTGGGATTAAGAGATCCCAACACATCCCATAGTTTATTAAATAGTTCAGTAAACCATTTGATTCAGAATATTTTTTTTCTTGTTTTCCTCCTCTAAAAACTAGGTGCGTCTTATGGTCAGGTGCGTCTTATAGAGCGAAAAATACGGTAGTTACAGATCTTACCTGCCATGGCTGAACAGTAAACAGCTGCTTCCATTGCCCCATCAGTGAATATTTCACTCCAAATGAGGACAGGGCATGTAGCGCATGTGTCACAGCATAGACAGCATTGTACATCCGGTAGCTGTGACTGGACATGTCCAGTTCAAACAGGAGCTTACTTAGCTCTGTCCTCAGCTCCCTCCCAGTACACATGTGATCTGCCTCTGGATGGGGTTCTCCTGATCTCAGGAACTGACAAAGGAATGCCATCTCCCAGCACTGATGAAGGAAGACATCTCCCTGAGGGTGGAAAGGATCTAAAGCCAGGAAAAAAGCCTTGAATGCTGGAATATCCCTTGTGTGGGCCCTGAAGTGAAAAGCTCCATGAAGGATCCCTAAAAGAATTCTCATCCAAAAAGTTATGCCTGCTTCAATTCCTGGATGAGAGGTTAGGATCCAAACCTTCTGCAATTGGCTCTTTGTATTTTTTTTAATGATTATGTAACCGCGATGCTAAGTGTGTTATTGCAATGGTGCTGTTGCTTATTGCCAGGTTGGTCCATAATAAATCTGCCCTCATCCATGACTTGATTGTGGATGGGGGACCAACCTGGCTTGCATTACCGAGACCTGGGAGGTGAGGGGGGGGGATGTTTCCCTCTCACAGCTGTGCCCGCCCGGGTATCTGGTCCAGCACTGACCACACCTGGAGGGGAGGGGAGGGGGATCGCTCTGGTTTATCGGGCTTCCATTCCCCTTGTGGGGCTTCCTGTTCTCTCAAGGCCGGGGCTGGAGTGCCTCCACTTGTTGTTGGGTGAACGAGACAGATTGGGGATTCTGTTGGTGTACCGTGCACCCTTCTGCCCAACGGATTCCCTGCCTGAGCTGACAGAGGTCGTCTCGGACCTGGTGTTGAAGACTCCCAGGATGGTGGTCCTGGGGGACTTCAATCTCCATGCTGAGGCGGCTCTTACCAGGGTGGCTCAGGACTTCATGGCCTCCATGACAGCCATGGGGCTGTCTCAACACATCATTGGCCCGACCCATGAACGTGGACACACTCTGGACCTGGTATTATCGACGGGGCAGGAAGAGGGTTATCTGAGGGTGAGGAATTTAAGCTTGACACCCTTGTCATGGTCAGATCACTTCCTCATAAGGTTCGAGCTCGAGAGTGGCCTCTCCCTCCTTAAGAGTGCGGACCTGATTGTGTTGGTCCGCCCTCGGAGCAGGATGGATCCTGAAGGATTCCTGGAAGCTCTGGGGGATTTTCCAGTTGACAAGGCTGGTGATCCTGTTGATGCTCTTGTTGAACTGTGGAATGAGGAGATGACCAGGGCTATTGACACGATTGTTCCCAAGCATCCTCTCCCACCTGGCAGAGCCCATTCATCTCAGTGGTATACGACTGAATTATGGGCGATGAAGCAGGTTGGGAGACATCTAGAGCATAGGTGGAGGAGATCACGAGGTGTATCTGACCGAACACACTTAAGAGCACATTATTGGGCCTATGCTATGGCGGTGAGGATGGCGAAGAGGAAACTCTTCTCCGTTTCCATTGCCTCCTCACAATGCCGTCCGGCGGAGCTTTTTCAAGTGGTACAGGGGCTAATACATCCAGGCCCAAAGAAAGATCTGGTGCCACCCTCGAAGGCCTGCTGTGACGAGTTTGCCGAGCATTTTAGGGAGAAAATCGCTCAGATACGCCACGAGCTTGACTCTACTTTAGAACCAGATTCTGGTGGGGAGTTGCCATCGATGTCGTCTGGTCCACAATTAATGGATGAATTTCAGTTGTTGCAGCCTGATGATGTGGACAAGGTGCTTGGACAAGTATGCCCGATCACTTGCTTACTAGACCCATGCCCTTCCTGGCTACTTAAGAAAGCCAAGGACGGGATTGGAACCTGGATCCTGGAGGTGGGCAACGCCTCTTTAAGAGACGGCCAAGTACCTGCCCCTTTAAAGGAGGCAGTAGTTCGGCCAGTCCTAAAGAAGGCATCCCTGGATCCAGAGGTGGTCGCCAAATATAGACCGGTGGCCAACATCCTGTTCCTGGGCAAGGTACTAAAACAGGTGGTGGCGGGACAACTCCAAGCACTCTTGGATGAGACAGATTATCTGGACCCATTTCAGTCTGGCTTCAGACCCATGTACGGCACTGAATCTGCCTTGGTCGCCCTGTACGATGATCTGTGCAGGGAGAGAGACAGGGGGAGTGTGTCCCTGTTGGTTCTCCTGGACCTCTCAGTGGCTTTTGATACCATCGACCATGGTATCCTTCTGGATAGGCTAGCAGGATTGGGAGATGGAGGCACCGCGTGGCGGTGGTTTCCCTCCTATCTCAATGGCTGATTTCAGAAGGTGGTGCTGGGGGACTATGGCTCTGCGCCATGGCAGCTATGCCATGGAGTTCCGCAGGGGTCCATTTTGTCCCCCTTGCTATTCAATATCTACATGAAACTGCTGGAAGAGGTCATCAGGAGGTGTGGGCTGAGGAATCATCGGTACACTGATGATACCCAGTTCTACCTCTCGTTCACCGATCCAAGTGAGGCGCTGGCTGTGCTGAACCAGTGCCTGGTCGAGGTAATGGGTTGGATGAGGGCCAATAAACTGAAGCTCAATCCAGACAAGGCAGAGGTCCTGTTGGTGGGCGGTTCGGGCCTTGGGATGGGGGATTTGGTCCTGGTCCTGGATGGGGTTGCACTCCCTCTAAAGGACAGGGTCTGCAGCTTGGGAGTGCTCCTCGACCCAGAGCTGTCATTACATGCTCAGATGACGGCGGCGGCGAGGAGTGCCTTCCTACAGCTTCAGCTGATACATCAGCTGCGTCCCTTCCTAGAGTACAACTGCCTGGCGACAGTGACACACGCGTTGGTGACTTCCCGATTAGATTTCTGTAACACGCTTTATGTGGAGCTGCCCTTGAAGATGCTCCGGATACTTCAATTGGTGCAGAATAGAGCTCCCAGGTTGCTGACGGGGACTGGGCATTGTTCTCATATAAACCCAGTTCTCCGTCAGCTCCACTGGCTCCCGATTGAAATCCGGGCCCATTTCAAGGTGTTGGTTATGACATATAAAGCCCTAAACTGCCTGGGACCTGGATACCTAAAGGAGCGCTTGCGCCCATATATGCCCTCCCACCCCTTGAGATCAGCAACAGAGGCCCTCCTCCGGGAACCCTCCATGACTGAGATTAGGAGGGTGAGTACCCGGAGGAGGACTTTCTCTGCAGTGGCGCCCCAATTATGGAATGCGCTCCCCAGAGAGGTCCGCCTGACGCCGTCGTTATTTGTTTTCCAGCGCTAGGCAAGGACCTTTTTATTTTGTTTGTTTGTTTGTTTAAAAAATGTGTATGCCGCCCCTTGCAACAAGCCTCGGGGCGGCTCACAAACACAAATAAAACATCAAAAATACAATATTCAAAACATTAAAAACTAACATTAAAAACTGTCCCATCTCAAGGTAAAGATAAAAATACAATAAATAAAATAAGTAAACAAATATAAATTAACAATTAAAATAACTTTTAAATAAAAATTTAAAAAGTATTTTAATTGTTAATTGTATTTGTTGTATGGGTTGGATTTTAAAGGTTTTGCCGAGATGCACCGGGGGGGGGGGGGAGGTTTAAATGAATTTTATATGTTGTTAATGCTGTTGTAAGCCACCTTGAGGCTTTATTGCGATGGGGCGGCATAGAAATGTTTTAAATAAATAAATGAATAAATACACTGATTTTGCCTTTAATACAACAGAGGAAACAGTTAAAGAGCTGAAGAAAGAACTTCCTGGTAATAATTCACAACGTCCTATCATTACATTTGGGAAACAGGCATGCTTTATATGTGGAATACACTTCCATCCTCTAGTGGCCATGACATCAAATACATGGAGCTCTAGCCCACGAAAGGGTTCCCTCTTTCAGCTGAAATGCATCAATGGAAACATAAGCTCTCTGCTTCCCACTCTGCACCCCGTGGACCATGGGTCTCCTCAGCCAGCAACACAAGCAAAAACCCAGCCCTCGTGTCGACATGTCCACTAATTTCAAGACTGAAGTGGAGCTGCCTGGCAGAAGGAGCCCCATGGATGGAACGAGATCCATTCACATTGTAAGCATTCACCTCCCTGTATACATTTGCAGAGCTTTGTGGTTTTAGGGCTGAACTCCAATGGCAAGACGTCCTGAAATTTTCTTTATTCACTTATATATTTAATACTTTTGCAGTCCATTCCATTATCAAAGTCTCAGGGTGGTTTAACAATACAAAATGTTAGAAAAGGGGGAAAAATAACCACAGCATCGATACGTGTCTGCCCCAGATCTTAGCGGGCAGGAAGGTACATATGGTAGGAGATGCCCCCTCAGGTTACTGGGCCCTAAGCTGTTTAGGGCTTTATGCGTAATCACCAGCATCTTAAATTGGGCCTGGACATGAACTGGAAGCCAGTGCAGGTTTTCATACCATCCCTGTTAACACCCTGGAAGTTGTATTGTGGATCAGTTGAAGCATCTGGACCGTCTTCAACGGCAGCCCCCCATAGAGCACATTACAATAGTTCCATTTAGATGCCAGGAAGCACTTCCTGACAGTTAGGACACTGAGGGTGTGTAATGGGCTTCCACCGGTGGTCGTTGAGGCCCCATCGGTGAGGGTCTTCAAGGGTAGGCTAGACATGCACATGGTGGGCATGTCATGAGCGGAGCCGCAGGAGCCAGGTGTCAGACTAGATGGCCAGGGATGCCCCTTCTGACTCGTTCTGTTTCTATGTTTCTGTAGTGCCATTGGGAGGTTGCCAGGCCCTGGGTCACTGATGCCAGGTACTGCCCATCCAGACAGGGGCACAGTTGATGGATCAGCCAAAGGTGAAGGACATTGCTCTTTGCCACCATGGCCACTTGGGATGCCAGGGGCAGCTCCAGGCCGAGAAGCATTTCCACACTGCACAGCCTGTCCATTAGGGGGTGTGCAACCCCATCCAGAACGGGGTGAGAAACACTTACCATGGATGCTAAAGAGCCTGCCAGCAAGACCTACATCTTGTCTGGCGTAAGGTTCCATGTATCAGCCCTCGCCCAGTCCATCACCCAGCCCCTGGTGTCCTCTCTCCCAGGCCCGGGAGCTGTGGGTGCACTGGCGAAGTGGTGAGTGGAGCTGCCACAGCAGCAGCAGCAGCAGCAGGGGAAGCTGCCAGGCACAGTCCTGGTGCCTCACGGTCTGTGGCAGAGGCATCCTGGGGGCTTTCATGTGGGCATGCATGTACCTCTGGGACCTTGAAGGTGTCCATGAAGGATGCAATATCTGAAGTGGCGTCAAAATCCTGCATGACGGAGATGAGTCGATCCTGCTTGTCACATTTAAAATTGGGAATCGGTCTCCCCAGTGTAGGCAGCAGGCGAAGGTTGTTCTCATGCATTCTGCTGACCAGGTCCCCATGCTGATAGATGCGGAAGCCGAGTGTGCTGTTGGGGAGGAGAAATGGGTCCTTGTTGAGCTCAGTGATGGCAAACACGAAAGCCAGGATGTGCTGGTAGTTTTTGATGGCTGATCTGTCAAAGCAAGAGCAATATCAGGACACGGGGATAAGCAAAGAATGAGTGACATAATTTTTTTTCAAAAAAAATGTTCCAGGATTCCTTCCCCAGTGTGACTTACCAAGGACCTCTCTGGCTGAATACCTTTTCTCAAACTTACCTGCCTCAATGATTGGCCAAATGCAAATGCTGGAGAAAGAAGATGGCAGAGCAAATTGTTTCCATCCAGGAAAGCAAGAAGTATCTCTTAGTCAAATAAATTTTGGGGAACTCCCAAAGGAAAGGGTCCAGGCAGGAGCCTCCCCACCTCTTCTGAGCCCTTGTGCTTAGATGGACTCCTAGGATAGAAACTCTCCATAGGGTGCTGGCTGCTGAGATCCTGATTCCCAGAGTCTGTCCTCCAGGAATTAACTCAAGCATTTTCCAAGCAAACTTAAGTCCAGGAGTCATCACTGTATGTTGAAATTCTCTGTGCTGCTGAGTCAGCATTTGCTCAATGATCCTGGGATGATGTAGGGAAGGACCATGGGGCAGGGTGGGGCCCTGTTTCTGAACAAGGGGCGGGCAGTGGGGAGATCAGTTCTGGCATCTCCAGGAAAAGCTTCAGAAAACCCTCACTCAAATCCCATGGACAGCCACTCTTTCTTTTTTCTAGCACTGTGGGTTCAAGGGCACCAACACCTGGAGATGATGAAAGAGCTCCTGGTCAATCCTGCTGGACCAGAATAATGACACTAAAACTCGAAACATAGACACAGAGCGAGTCAGAAGGGGCCACCAGGGCCATCTACTGTGACTCCGGCTCTGCTCATGACATGCCCACCATATGCATGTCTAGCCTATGCTTGAACACCCTCAGGGATGGGGCCTCATCCACCTCCCATGGAAGCCCATCTCATACCTCCGAGGTCCTAACTATCAGGATGTGCTTCCTGGCATTCAAATAGAATTGTATTCAACTTGGTTCCCTGAGCTTGGCTCCGTTGGAGCACATCTTGCCCTCCTCTGCATGGGAGAACCAGTCTTTCCCCACCTCCATGTGACACCCCCTCACATACAATTAGGTCAATCCACAATGGTCTGCAAGATCGCACTCAGAGTGCTCGGCAGTGGCACATAGTCAGAGTGGGAGCCACGGGGTTCTCTCCTTGCACTAAAAGTCCTCAACATTTTTAGTAATGATTCAGATAAGGCAGTGCAAGGAATGGAAACTGAATATGTAGGTGACATAAAGCTATGTGGAATAGCAACTACACTGGTGAGAAACCGGGTGATTGCGATAGCACAGAACGCCAGGCAGAAAACAACAGAGTGACATTGAGGAGGGACAAGTGCCAAGTCCTGCAGGGAGGGGCAAGAAACCAAGTGCCCCCCTGCAAAGCAGGGAATGCTTGGCTCAAAGAGACTGCCAAGGAGAAGGATCCTGTGATTGTTTTGGATCAGAAGCTAAAGAGGAACCAACAATACAATGCAACTGCTCAAAGGGTAGGTGCTTCTTTGTGCTACATTAGCAGAAGAATCACTTTCAAACCATGTGAAGTCCCTTTTTCCCTGCAGTCCCAAGCAGTCTGACCCCGCATTGAAACATAGAAGCACGGAAACAGACCAAGTCAGAAGGGGCCTCCTGGGCCACCTAGTCCGACCTCCAGCTCCAGCCAGCACCATTCATGACATGGAGTCCCATACCCAGTTCTGGGCACCAAAGTTTCAAAAAGTGGCAGGAAAGCTGGGAACGGGTCAGAGGAGGCAACAAGGATCATCCAGGGTGTAAATGAGAGAAGATTGAGAACAAGGCATGTTCAGCCTGAAGAAGTGAAGACTGATGGGTGATATGATCGCATTCTGCAGGTTCCTGGAAGACTGTCACAGAGAGGAAGGACAAAATCTCTTCTCACACAGTCCAGAGGGCAGGACATGGAATAAGAGGCTGAATAAAACCAGACATCAGGTGGTGTTGTTGTTAGTTGCGAAGTCATGTCCAACCCATCACGACCTCATGGACAACATTCCTCCTGGCCTTCCTGTCCTGCACCATTCCCCCGGAGTCCACCTAAGCTCACACTGACTGCTTCAGTGATTCCATCTAGCCACCTCCTCCTCTGCCATCCCCTTCTCCTTTTGTCATCTATTATTCCCAGCACTAGACACCAGGTTGAACTTCCCAACTATCTGAGTAGCATGGCACTGGAACGTCTTAGCTGGGGAAGCTGTTGGCTCCCCCTCACTCGAGACTTTCAAATACGGATGGAATGGTTTCTAAAGGGTGTCTCCCAGTGGCCTGCAATAGCAGGAGGTTGTTCCAATGGCCTTCTGGCTCCTTCCAGCTCTACCCTTCTGGTATTCCATGACAGAGTGAATCCAGTGGAGCAGGCAGGATCCATGCCAAAGGTCGGATTGTCCTGCTAGTCCTTTGTGGCAGATTTTGAAGGCATGGTGAAAGCAAGGATGACTTTTGTGGCAGAAGCTTCCACAGAGGAGCTTGATGATTTCAGAAGCATGAAGTGTTACTCAGAAGGAAGTCATGCATCTTCAAAATGGATATCTAAGAATCAAGAGCAGCTCTGAATTGTGCCCCTGCCCATCACCAAGTATTCACCCTCTCACACTCACACCTGCTCACATTCTAGTGCAGACATGTCTACAAAAGTCAGGAATCGTATGAACCAAACATTCTCAGAAGTGCTAAACATTAAAAAATCATGGGTTGCTCACCTTGCAGGGATGTGGCTCCTTGCATGTATCTGCAGAGCTTCTGGCTTTGGGACCCTCTCCAAAGGACAGGATTTGGCCACAGGAGCCCTGCTAGATACTGACCTTGAGAGGATGGCCTACCTAACCCAGCATGGAAGCTCCTCTGGTCATACTTTTCAGGGCATCCCTTCATTTCAGCGCCATGGGGTCTAGTACCCTGCATTTCTTTTTGCCAAAGGAGCAAACCTGAGCCATCTTCACACACTCTAACATCCAGGGAGGGCAACCCACTGCCACTCGTGGCAGGAGAGGCTGATCTAGTGTTGGGGAAATTTGGATGTATCCTGGCAGAAAAATGTTGCTTATGTGTGCCTTTGTGCTATAAAATCAAACCTGCCCTCTTTCTCAGAAGCACCGGCTTTCCAAGCCAAGTCACTGTTTAGTATTGCTGTTGCCTTAAGAAAATGGCTCTCCTTCCCCCTCTGCTCTCGCTCTTCTCCTCCCCTCTATCTGTAAGCCGGAGCAGATGGGCCATTCAGTCAAATACACATTAAACCCTACAATGTTGCTGCATCATCCCTGCAGGAATTCAGAGTTTTCCAAGAAGTATTTCCTTAGCCAGCCCAGAGTGCTTCCCTCGGTAGAGACAATCCGAGAGGTGCAGAAAGGTGCAGATCCATTACTCAGGGTCTGAGCCTTCCTGATAATGGACTGCAACAGATGAGCTTATGAGCTCCTGAATGGGTTCTCAGTAGCTTCAATTTACATGTCTTAGCTGACCCGGAGACGGGGTCAGGTGTCTGGAATTTACTCAACTGAAATGGCAATACACTGCAATTGGGAATATAGTGATCTTATTGTCACTTGTATGTTTGGCTGCCCTTCCTTATCTGTTCTGTATATCATGACCTCAGAATTTCATGGTAAGGTCTGCATTCCGTCCTTAATTGCTCCGTACCTGCGTACGTGACCGGGAGAGCAGAAAATGCTCCGTACTTTCATTGAAACCTGGCAGTTAAGTTTGTCTCTGCCTGGCAATGCATTATCATTAGTACACTGCAGGAATTCTGGGGCTCCTGACAATAAAGCAACAGAGGTTCGAACATTTGATCTTTCCAATGATCTCAAGTTTATATTTCCTCCTCACAAATTTAAAACAAATGATTATTTCACTGGATGGACTGAAGTTTTCTTTGGCCAGAAGGAAACTCCCGGGCTGCCTTTCCTAATTTTCTTATGGGCCATTTCCAAGTACTTACAGAGAAATCATCCCATCTTGCAGCCTAGAACATATTTTAGCCTAGAAGCCAAATATTAAGCCAGACCACTATGTTTTCGAGCGTGTGTGAGAGCGGGGTGTGTGTGTGGAGGGGGGGCATTTGCTGCCTGGGTAGGGAAAGGACCTGCAATTACTGAAGGAAAAGAGCAGGAAGGGGAACTGGGGACAAAGCTTTCCTTTGCTTCCCCTTTGGGGACTTTTTCCTGGAAAAGGAATAGACTCTGTTCCTCTGGGAACTTTTTCTCTATTTCGGAATATTGGAAGTGTTTTGCCCAAGTGTTACTCCATGAAAAAATTATACTACTCCCTGAACATCAATTATCTCAGCCCCAATAAGCAGAGCCCCCCTCTGTGCAGCTGTGGCAGCCACCCAGAGCCTCCTGAGTGCAGAAGTCTCCCGTCTGCTTTCTGGAATTGCCAGATGCATGTGGCTGAGGGGACCTCCTGATTTGCTCAGAATCTGAATGGGAATTCTGAAAGTTGAGGGTCAAATGAGCACTTTGGATTCATGGAAGGGATGGAGCAGCTCTCCAGTTCATCTGCTTCACCTGGACAAACTGCTTCCATCTGGAGCCTGCGCATTACCTGAAAGTCACAGCCATTAATCCAATCAAGTCTTGGCTTGGAAGACTTTTCTGTGCAAGAAAGTCACACTGAGCCAAGGGGTCCTCAACTCAGAAACTCAGTCAAGCTTACCCCAGAGTTTCCTTCTGTTGAGGTGCATAATTAGGGGTGGGATGGAGTGCATTTTGGTGCAATTTTGACAGAGCTGCTTCTCAAAAGGCTTTCTGAGTCCCTTCTGGTGGAAAAATGATCTGCCAGCAGATTCAGCAGATCTGGAAAGGGGAAGGTCTCAGAGAGGACCTTCCCTTCTGCACCTCGGATGGAGTCTGCCTGGGGCAGGGATGGCAGGACAGCCTTTCCTCCTACAGGGACTGCCAGCGTGAGAAGAAACTGCTGTTTCCCTCTGACTCTGCAGAGGCTCAGCACACCTTGGACAGGACCAGCGAGGAAGCCCCATGCCTGGCTCTCACATTCTTTCCAGGGCCCTCCTGGAAGACCTCTGCAATCTCATACTCAACAATTCCTCTTGAGCATCACCCCTAAAACACCTCCCCAGAATGAGCCCATGGAGAGAAAGCAAACATGCACAAAGGCATTCCAGGTCACTTGGAATAAAACCTACATTGAATCAGCAATGACACTTATTCGTGGAGATGTATTAAACTGTTCTTGATCTGCATATGAATATCTGCTGAGCAGTAAATTCCCACCAACAATCAGGTCTCCTGGCCGGTAATACTCTTGTTGCAATGTAAATGGCTGGGTCATTGAACGATTTGCCCTCTTCATCCCCTGGGAGGCCTGAGGCAGGAGCCAAAGGATCAGCCAGAGCAGGACTATCATCACTGTAGCAGGGAGGCTGCCCTTGCTCTGGAAGCAAGATGCAGGGTGAGAGTGGTCCTTTCAGACTCACCAGGAGGAGCGGATCTCTGCAGGAGACGTACAGGTGGCCAGACCTCAGATGCAGCTGCAGTCCCACAACAAGGAGCCCGGGGCATATTTGTGTTCAACATGCTTTCTCGGGGATTTGTTTCTTATTGACTTGCTGGATGTAATCCCATGGGGATTGCATCAAGAATGTCCCATAATTCCAGGAAAGAGAAATAAGTAGGACCCATGAGTCCTAGAGGCAGAGTAAGAAGTTTGCATCATTTTTATCTCCTGCATGGACGTTTGGGAATTGACTGTCCCTTTCTGGCCCTGGAAATGTGGAAATTGAAGCCCCTCAGCCAGGAAGGAGCTTGAGCTAAAGTTGTTAGCAACCTTCTTGGCCCCGAAAGGGAGAGGCAGCTCCAGCTTCCAGCAGTGCAGGGACAATGTTGGATGTAAGGACTGCCATGTCAGAAGGACAATCAACCTGCCCGACCCCTTTGGTTTGTCTACCTGAAAGACCTCTGTCAAAGAGTGACGTTAGTGTCATTTGTCCAGCTCTTCAGTGAGCTGGTCTGAGCCTGGATAGCTGCCTGTGGAGATACACTCCCTGCCATTTTTTGGCAAAATGGTCATTTGATGAAGCCCAGCCCACATGGCCACTCTTGGAATGCCCATGTCTCCATCCTCTTCCCACTTGGTTCTCCATATATGCAAAGAGAGGAAGGGGCCTCCTGCAACTGCAGTGAAAGAGCGATGGCAGATGGAGAGCCATGTCACCTGTGCGTTTGTTCATTTCTGCACACCAACTTCCCCTGATGGGGGAACCATGTTCAAAATGAGGCAAGGAAGCTTCCCCATGGGAGACCTGGGTGTGCAGGCTGGTTTCTGCACTGATAAGTCAGTGGGAGGTGATGAGAGGTTTCCATCCTGCTCCACTGGTTGTGCTCAGGACAGCTTTCCTGGAAAGGCTGAAGGCCAGTTGCTTCAAGCCAAGGACTTCCTGCAGATGGAGTTTTGGCTGATTCAGAGAATCCTTTTTTTCCAGCATCCTCTCTCATGTTCCTGTTCTCATGTGCAGTCAAGTTATCTCTGACTTCTGGCTATGCCATGAATGCTTCCCCTCCTAAGCACCAGTTCTTCTCCACCCTTATCTGTTCTTCTAAGCGCAAGGCAGCTCCTTCCTAGATGGAGGTCGCCTCCTCCTCTTTGGTCTTCCTCACATTCTTCTTCCTTTGCCTCTCCTGGGCAAGAGGTTTAGCCAGGTGGTTGTTGGCCACATCTAGGCACTCCTGAACAAAATTGACTATCTGGGCCCATTTTACTCACTCTTCAGGTTTGCACCCAATGGAAACTTCCTGAGTCACCCTATGAAATGAGCTTTGCTTGGGGAAGGACAGAGGAATCCTTTTGATTGCCTTGGTCTGCTGTGTGGCTTTGGATCCCACCACCCACACTATTCTTTTGGAAGGCTTTGTCAGCTGGGCCTGGAGATGCCACACTGTGATGCTTCCATTCCTGCCTGTTGGCCACTCTTCCATCCCAGTAGGAGCCTGAGGTGGATTATCTCCCTGACTCCTTATGCTGATGCCATGGAGCACCAGGGGGCCCTCTTTGTCCCCCCGGCTCTTTCACATGGATGTGGAACCAGTGGGGAAGGAATACCTTCCATTCTCAGGTGATGGAGAGGACTCAACTTCAGAAAGAAAAAAAGCCTGTGGGCTCAGACCAAGGCAACACCCAGTCCAGCATCCTCCTTACACCATGACCAGTCTGCTGCCCCTGGGAACTCTCTTTTTGAAAAGGTCAACAATTTCATTACTTTTTTAACTTTCAGCAATGCACAACAAAAAGAAATAATGTAAACACACATATTGCACCTTTCAGTGCACACATACTGAGTGCACGCATAGGTGTACTGATATCTGAGTTAAGCTCCAGTCACAGATCAGGTTTGTATTATCAGTGGGGGTATGTTATTGCCCTCCAGGTCAACTTGAGACCCTGAACAATTTCCTGACAGATCAGATTCTAAGGATCTCTCGGGAGAGAGACACAACACTGCTGGGAGCTGTCAATCTCCTGGATATTAGCTTGGGGACTCACTCAGCCATGACAGTAAGGCAGTGAGGTGAAGGAGAGTGCCACCATGGATGCGAAAGGAGGTGCTAAAGGAATTAGACGCAAGAGGATCCTGTGTAGGAAATGGGTACTAGGTCAAATAGACAAAAGGATATACCGGGAAGAGGAGGCCCATTGCAGAAGGATTCTTCACAAGGTTAAGGCTGATTACAAGTTGAGACTTGCCAATAATATCAAGAGCAACGAAAGGTGCTTCTATCAGCATGCAAATAGCAAGAGGAAGGGGAGACAAGTAATGGGACAACTAAAAAAGGAGGAAGGAGTTCCAGTGACTGATGCGAGGAAACAGGCACAGATGCTAAATGACTATTTTACCTCTGTGTTCTCCCCTAAGCAAGAAAGGGGAAGATCTGCATGGGAGAGTAGAAGAGGCCAGGGACTTTGGCACACAGATTAGAATTACCCCCTGAGAAGTTAAGGAGCTCCTCAAGCCGCTGGATGTTTTAAGGCTGTTGGGCCATGACGTGCTACAATGGAGAATACTTTGGTATTTGGCAGGGGTTCTCTCATGCCCGCTGGCCTCCATTTTTGAGGCCTCATGGAGAATGGGTGAAGTTCCAGAGGACTGGAGGGTGGCGTCAGTGGTCCCAATTTTCAAAAAGGATAGTAGAAGGGAATTGGGAATTACAGACTAGTTAGCCTTATGTCCAGCAAAACAATGGAAAGGCTCATAATAGGGATGCTGGCGGCCACACAACATGGCTTCTGCAAAAACAGGTGCTGCCAGACAAACCTTGTGGAATTCAATGACAAGGTCTTGAGGTGGCTGGATGGAGGGGATGCAGTGGATGTGGTTCACCTAGATTTCAGCAAGGCCTTTAACAAAGTGTCTCATGATATCCTGGTGGAGAAATTGAGGAGATCTGGGATAGACCAATGCACTGTCCGGTGGATTAGGGCATGGTTGACTGACCGAAAGCAGAGGGTAACCATTAGTGAGGAATCCTCAGGATGGCAGCCAGTGACAAGCATGGTCCCCCAGGGGCCGATCCTGTTTAATCTTTTCATAAATGACATGGAAGAAGAGGTGAACAGTCTGCTGATCAAATTCACAGATGATACTAAAACTGAGGCAGCAGTCACAAGTAAGGAACAGCTCCCGAAGAAAGACCTCCAAGCCAGATCTTAGAGGCCAGGCAGGTATATATGGAAGGAGGCCCTCCTTCAAATATCTGGGTCTGAGCGGTTTAGGGCTTCATATATCATTACGAACACCTTAAATTGTGCTGGGACTTCAATTGGAACCTTGTGCAGATGATACAGGATGGATGTTATAGGTGTATATCTGCCAGTTATGAACCAACCAAAGTATCTGCACTTTCTTCAAGGGCAACCCCACACAGAGTGCATTACAGTACTCCAATTGTGAGGTCACCATGGCATGGGTCACCGATGCCAGGCACTGTTCATCCAAGGAAGTTGGCTGCTTGTTAACCAAAGGGGGAAAGTTCCCTCAAAAATAGGTATTAGATAAGGAATCCACCCCCCCCACACACACACACATGCATACATGTACGGACCAACCCAAAAGTACC
The DNA here is from genome assembly GCA_023646645.1 of Varanus salvator macromaculatus. Classification (NCBI taxonomy): domain Eukaryota; kingdom Metazoa; phylum Chordata; class Lepidosauria; order Squamata; family Varanidae; genus Varanus; species Varanus salvator. Next base: position 332,714 of record JAIXND010000715.1, on the reverse strand, counting down.
ACCCTTCGCCTCCATCTACTCTGTTATGCCATTGTAATGACAAGTTGTCGCCTCAGGATCAGTACGTGGGTTTTTAATCCTGCCCAGATTCCACATGAGCAAGAGAAGAAACTGTCTGGTCTCTGGACAGAGATGAAAGCTTCCTTTTTCTTGTCTGGTCATCAACACAAACAGGATCCATGCTCACAACACCACTTTTAGAAGACTTCCCTTCTGTAAACAAGGAAGATGCCCTGGAACTTTTCCAGACCTTTTCCTGACATCCAAGAAATCTCCCCTGCTTGTCCTTCCCTTTCAGGAAAGGCTCTGCAGAATTGCATCTGGAAACTTGTTCCCCCTCCCGTCACTCTCTCAGGCACATGGTCGTGTTTCACCTTGGCCGTCCTTCAGCTCCAACGAGGCACCAGAGTGGATCGGGACCCTGATATTGAGTAGCAGATAGCAAATAAAACAAGCAGGGGTTGCAGAATTTAACAGGCTCTGATGTTTGCTTTTTACACTCAGAGGTGGGAATATCCTGAAAGAGAAAGGGGAGCTGGCAGAAGGGCAACTAGAGCCTCTGACAAGAAAATAGACACAAATATTGTGGCAAGGTGATTCTGCAAGGAAGCCTGACTTAGGGAAATCATGGGAAACATTCCCTGTGGATTTATCTCTAGGGATGCACTTTCCTTCAAAAGAGGGCAGAGCCCAGCAGAGACTGATGGGGCTGCTGAAAACTGATGCTCTTGCCATCGAGCTCATTGGCAAGAGAGGCCCAGGCAAGCCCCAACCCAGATCCTTAGCTCTTCTCTCATAGAAGGTGACCAGCAGGGAAATTGGGCCTCCCACACTGGGAAACTTCCTTCTTCCCAGCATTCATAGAGCCCACATTTTGGACTCTTGGATGCCACAAGCAGACGTTCTCCAGCTCACCTGCCAATTTGCCGTGTGGAAGAAGACACCAAGCTATGATGTCCATGCCTGAATGCCATCTTACATGGACAGAGATCAGCGAAATAGGCTGCATCTCACAAGTAGATGATAGAAAAGGAAGGAAAAATAGGTTGCTTACCTGGATCGGACTCGGAGTCTCTTGGAAGACACTTCCACCTACTGCCCCTGTTCTGAGTATTTCTGCATTTTCATATTCTTGATCCTCTGAGGCATGTCCGCTTCAACAACGGTGCTGGGGAGGAAGTCTCTTTTCATGAAAAAGAGAAGAGATACGATATCTTGAACTGGAGCTCGTCCCCAAATGGAACTTTGTACCCTGTGAGGATTGGATGGGTTGATCATGGTGCTCCCCCAGGCCAAGATTTCTCCATCCACCCTGCAGCAATCATGTGGGCCACGAAGGTGGGGCTGGAGTGAACCGTGTGGGTCATGGAGACAGTGGCATGACACAATCCCAGTCTTTGGGAAAAGATGCCGTGCTTCTTTGAGAGACATCAGTCCCACGGAGTATGGGGAAGTGGGGAGTTAGAAACATAGAAACAGAGCAAGTCAGAAGGGGCATCCCAGGCCATCTAGTCTGACCCCCGGCTCCAGCTGGCTCCTCTCACAACATGCCCACCATGTGCATGTCCAGCCTATCCTTGACCATCCTCACCAATGGGGTCCCAACGACCTCTCGTGGAAGCCCATTCCACACCCTCGGGGCCCTAACTGTCCGGAAGTGCTTCCTGGCATCTAAATGGTAAAGGTCAAGTTTTCCTCATCTAAAATCCCAAGATTTTCCCTAGAACTCGGGGTGGGGGGGGGAGGGAGTGCCTTGTCTATGTTCCTGGAATGGTACTGCCAGTGATTTTCAAGAGTGCCCATGATGGACATTTGGTTGGATCAGCAGAGGGCGTCCTCCAAGAATCCAGATCCTTCCTCAGAAGGAGAAGGGATTCTGTCCTTCCCAAAATGATGACCCATTTTCCAAGCAATGCAACGCTCGTATTGGGGGAATGTCTGCTGAGTATCTCTTCAGTGCATATCTCTCTCCCATGTATGATGAAGCCTTTCCTTCCTTCACTTTTAGAGTAGGCCCCGTGCGAGGTGTGTGGAGAGGTGCACCCCAGGGCACTGGAGGAGAGTCCCGGAGGGGAAGCCGGTCTGCTGCTACAGGTGTGAACCATGCGCAGAAGGGATGGCTTCCACTTCAACAGGTACCTCCCAATTTAGTAGTGATGCATAAAAGAGCACGAATGGCATCGTAATCAGATCCTCTCCCATCCTTGCATTTCAACATTCCTTTGAAGATACTGTTGCTTCCCTGGTGACAGACCTAAAGGGCAAAATGCTGACATGGGCAGCTGGTGGGTCCCTCCACCATCACTCCTTTTCCATCATACTTTCTGCTGCATGGTCTCCATCCTCACTAACAGATCTCCAAGTTCATAGCAGAATGTGAAGAGAAACTGTGCTTAATATTCTTAATTTAGTTTGATGGCAAGTGCATGTAATACTGCAGGGGACAGATTTAGCACTCCCCTGTTTTCTAGATAAAGAATGGTCTTCGTGAAAAAAGACTGAACACAAACCTGTTGCAAATTAGTGTGCTAGGACATTTTTAAAGTTTTACACTTATGACCTATTTCCCAATATTTAATGTAGGGTACAGTTTCAGCTAGGCGAAAGGGGTCTCCACATCTTTGGTTAAGGGTGTTGGTGGCACACAGAGAAATAACTTCTGTGCCCTGGTTGAGATACTTTTACTGCTATTGCTCATTCCAGATGCTGCTCACTGTGCTCCGTGCCCACAAGATCAGCACCCAAACAAGAACCACGACCGGTGTGTCCCCAAGAAGATCCACTTCCTTTCCCATGAAGAGACACTTGGCATCCTTCTAGTATCTGTGGTTGCTTTCCTCTGTCTTGGCACATCTGCTGTGTTGGCAACTTTTATTAAACATCACAACACACCCATTGTCAAAGCAAATAACCGAGCCCTCAGCTACACCCTTCTCATCTCTCTCCTGCTCTGCTTCCTTTGCTCCTTCCTCTTCATCGGTCGACCTACAAAGGTCACCTGTCTTCTGCGACAACCTGCGTTTGGCATCACCTTCTCTGTTGCAGTTTCTTGTGTGTTGGCAAAAACAGTCATGGTGGTCCTGGTCTTTCTGGCCACCAAGCCAGGAAACATGGCAAGTCAACTTATGAGGAGACCACTGACAACCTCCATTGTGCTGTTGTGTTCTCTCATCCAAGCCATGATCTGTGTTGCATGGTTGCTGACCAAACCCCCATTTCAAAGCTTGGACTTCCATTCTCTGGCTGGAGAGATGATCCTGGAATGCGACGAAGGCTCGGCCGTCATGTTTTACGCTGTCCTGGCTTACATGGGCTTCCTGTCTGCTGTCAGCTTCATTGGGGCTTTCCTGGCGAGGAAGTTGCCTGACAGCTTCAATGAAGCCAAGCTGATCACCTTCAGCATGCTGGTCTTCTGCAGCATGTGGGTCTCCTTCGTGCCCACCTACCTGAGCACCAAGGGGAAGTACGCAGTGACAGTGGAGGTCTTCACCATTCTGACCTCTGGGGCTGGTCTCCTGGGCTGCATCTTTCTCCCCAAATGCTACATCATTCTCTTGAGGCCCAGTCTCAATAGCAGAGGCCATCTCATAAGAGCAACCTAAACATGTAATATTTGGTGAAATTTTGTTCATTATTTTGCACATGAATAAATCAGTATCTGAGCTTCCTTTTTTCATCACTGGCATTAATGTGGTACAACACAAAGATGGCTACAACTTTGAAAAAAATTGACTACCTTCATGTTTCATGTTGTTTTATGAGCATGCTCTGATCATAACAGGATTAAGGGGGCAGCATCTCATCCACAAAAGTAGTTGGAGAAGTTTCAAAAGTCATTTCTTGAGAATCTCTTAAGCATCCTCATGACAGAAGTAGCCACAGCAATGGGTAAAATTCTGGGAGGAAAATGATCCATGACACAGGAATGGCTTCCCATCAAAATCATCCCTTTCTGCACCGGAAATTTTGCCAACTCATCTCCCTGACCTCTTACCCTATTTCTGGGTTTTCAGAGGCTTCAGAGGAAATTTTGTCCATCATTTGCACCTCAGTCAATCGATATTCTGAATCACCTCTTTTCACACTGGAGTGAGTGTTACACCCCTCCATGCTGGCTACAATTTAACCTGGATCATGTTTACTTCCATGTGTCATGTGGCCCTGTGAGCATCCTGTGATGATTACAGGATTCAGGAGACAACACAAAAGCTTGTTGACCAATTTCAAATGGTATTCCTGGTAATTGCTTATCTCTGATAGCTACAAAAGTAGCTACAGAAATTTGCACAGTTTGGGGAGTGAATCAAACCATGACACCTGAATTCACTCAAATTGAAATCCAACTTAGTTGCAGGGCAAAGTTGCCACTGCATCACCTTCCCCTGTCCCTATTTTCTGTGGGTTCAAGGGCTTCTTACCCTGCAACTCAGCACCTCCTGGCTCCTTCCATCAGCACCACTTCAGTGAGTGGCACTTGAGGGCAGCTTGAGGATGTGGTACGGACCTTTCTCACAGGCCGGAAGGGAAGACCTGTTCCTCTGATGTGACTGTGCATGTCCTTGTCTGTCACCTGCAATGGATCTCACAGTTCAACTGGGCTGTGGAAGAGCACAGCTTCAAACAGGTGAAGGAAGGGCTCTGGAACACTTCATAGAAGCCCAGCGAAGACTGAACATTAATGCAACTTCCTGCCGTCAGGACTGTTGATGACTCACATTAGTTGGGGATGGAATCATGGAACCTTGGAGAAGAGGGAACTTCTCTGACCGTTCCACCTCTGTCCCAGCGCAAGTCATCCAGTCTCTGGACAGAGCAGAAAAGTTGCTACTTCTTGTCTAGTGGTTGACACAAACATGATGCATGCTCACAACATCACTTTTAGAAGGCTTCCTCCCTCCAAAAAGCTCCTAGCCCCTCCTTGAGCGTGCTTAAAGGCTCCTTCAGGGTGACCACTCCTCTTTCCACACAGATGTTTTCCATGGGGCAGTATCAGCTTCGGACAGTCCTTCATTCCCTCTTGGTGGTCAGGAACTGCTTTGTCTTGCCTCTTTTGCCCGGTCCCTTTGTGGTTTTGGCACATCATACTTTTGAGTGTTGCCACAAGCCTGCCTCCATCCTATGGCTGAATGCAAACCTGGTGTAACTCCCAAAGGCACTTTGCAGATGCTCAGGGGCTCAGTGTCCATGTTACTTCTGCAGCACTCACCTTTTGGATTTTGGGAGTAGCAGCAGAGCAGCAGAGGCTGGGGGAGTGTGGAGAGCATGGCCGGGGAACTTGCAAAAGCAGGGCAGGAGCTTGGGCAGAGGATTGGTGGCAGGAGTGGGGAGCAAGGGGGGATTGGGCATCCTGGTTTGCCCTGATAAAAGCCTCCATCTGGAAGTGCCCCTCTGGTGGATCCCGTAGGGCAAGACTGTCCTGAGCGAGATGAGCCAGTCATTTAAGCTGCCAGAAGGGACTCTCCTGCGCCCAGGCTTCAGTCGGTCTCAATTCAGGCACATGGAGGCTGGAATCTTTGCTTCCCTTTAGCAGTGTTCAGTGGCAGAGCCACTGCTTTGCAGAAAGAGGGTCCCAGGTTTGGTTTGCAGCATGGCAAGGAGCCCTCTCTGAGCCTAGGCTGCCACTGCGAGTTGGCCCAGAGGGAAGGGGATTGCAGTGGTCAGAGCACTGGGCTGGTACTGGGGAGACCCGGGCTACAGTCCACTCAGCCAAGAAGGTCTCTGGGTGAGATTGGGCCAGACATTAACTCCCCACCTCACCTACCTCACAGGGCTGCTGTGAGGATGAAATGGGAAGGACGGCTCTGTCAGCTGCCTCAGGCTCCTTGCAAAAGAACGCAAGGCAAGGTGGAACTATCCTGAATCAGATGCACTTTTGAGGCAGACAGGTTTACACGTTGGCTCCAGAAAAGGCAGCTTCCGACACCCTTGCTTAAAACAGCCCCTCATGCAAAACCATGAGGACTGGAATCTTGCTTCACAGTTGCAAGAGATACTCCTGGTGCATGAATCAAGGGGTCTAATGAGTAGATGGTGGCCCAGGCGAGCCCCAGAATGGAATTGAAGTGTGGCATAAGACACTGGGAAGGGAGGGAGGAAATGGGCACCATCCCTGGTTGACCCGCCCAGAAACATATCCAGATGAAGACTGCTCATTCCTCAAAGAAGAGGCTTCTTCTCCCTCATGGCCCAGAGCCCCCCCCCTTTTGCTTGACTCCCCCACTTTTCGTCTTTGGAGGCTGGAGCCCTGGATATTGTAGCCATTCTGGAGCGTTTAAAAATGCCTGGCAGTTACTCCAATAGGGGGGATGGTTTTGCTGGTGGGAGAAGATGGAAAGTTATAGCACGCTTTCTGTCTGAGCACAGCGTTGCTCCTCCAGTTTCATTTAGCAGAGCTTCTGCTGCTCAACTACCAGTGATCTCTTTTGAACAGCATCTAGATCATCATTCTTACACTCTGGTTCCCAAATGGTTGGCAGGGGGTGACTGGTGTATAAAACTTGCAAAAGGAAATACGGGGCAACACACATTGCCCCTTGTTTTCAGTTAAGTTTAACTGTTCAGTTAACCTTTTCAGACCAAGCTTTCCTCCCTGTCCAGAGACTTGGTGATTTCTCCTCTTTCTCACCTGGCGTCTGGGCTAGGTTAAACTCCCACTTACGAATCCTGAGTCTCCCAACTTGAAACTGCAGTGCCACATCTCTGTGCCACATCACAGAGATCATCACAGTGGAAATGCAGCAGTACCTGGACTAGAAACTGATAGTGAGGCATTTCTTGTGCATAGATCTGCAAGAAAGGGGGAATGAATTGATGATACACAGCTCTAACTCTCGTTTTCAGCTAATCCAGGTGAGGCGGTGGCTGTGCTGAACCGGTGCCTGGCCGAGGTAATGGGCTGGAAGAGGGCCAACAAACTGAAGCTCAATCCAGACAAGGCGGAGGTCCTGTTGGTAGGTGGGTTGGGCGTCGGGGTGGGGCACCTTGACCTTGTCCTGAATGGGGTTGCCCTCCCTCTGAGGGACAGGGCCCGCAGCTTGGGAGTGCTCCTCGACCCTGAGCTGTCATTAGAAGCTCAGGTGAAGATGGTGGCAAGGAGCACTTTCCATCAGCTCCGGCTGATCCATCAGTGGCATCCCTACCTGGAGAACGATTGCCTAGCATCAGTGTCACATGCATTAGTAACTTCCCGATTAGATTTCTGTAATGCGCTCTATGTGGGGCTGCCCTTGAAAATGGTCCAGATACTTCCAATTGGTGCAAAAGAAAGCTACCAGGTTGCTGACGGGGACTGGACATTGTTCTCATAGACCCCAGGCCTTCATCAGCTTCACTGCCTTCCCACTGAAGTCTGGGACCAATTCAAGGTGTTGGTTATCACTTATAAAGCCCTCAACGGCTTGGAATCTGGTTATCTAAAGGAGCACCTGCGTTCATATATGCCCTCGTGCCTACTGAGATCGTCAGATGAGACCTTCTCCGGGAGTCCCCTGTGAAGGATATTAGGAGGCTGAGTACCTAGAGGAGGGCTTTCTCTGCAGTGACGCTCAACCTCTGGAATGCGCTCCCCAGAGAGGTCAGACTGGAGCCATCGTTGTTTGTTCTTTGGTGCCAGGCCAAGACCTTTTCATTTGAAAGCTTTTTAAATTGTTAATTAGTAATTGTATTTACTGGGTTTTTATGCTTGTGCCGAGATGTTTCCGGATTTTTAAGGTTAATTATATGTTTGGTTATTTATTTTTTAAGCACCCTGAGACTTTTTGAGAATGGGGTGGCAAATTGTTTCTTCTATGAATACAATGGAGCAATCCTTTCCAGTGCTGAAGCAAATAAATTCCTGACAATGCTCAAAAAAAAAAAAAAAAGGTTGCATTTTGAAAACACTGATGCTTTTTTGTGGACTAAGCATCCATCCTCCAGGAAGCATAGCTTGAAATTAATGGAGTACTGTGTCTGACCCAGTCATGGATCACTCCCTTGACGTGGTGAAGGTGCTGGCGTAGTGCCATGAAGCTATGAGCTGTGCCGTGCAGGGCCATCCAAGATGGACAGGTCAGAGCAGAAAGTTCTGACAAAACGTGGTCCACATTGACATCTTAGGAATCAGTGATCTAAAATGAACCGGAATGGGTGAATCTAATTGAGATGACCATCAGGTATACTACTGTGGGCAAGAATCCCTCAGAAGCAATGGAGTAGCCTTCATAGCCCATAAAAGAGCAGGAAAAGCAGTACTGGGATACAATCTCCAAAATCACAGAATGATCTGAGTTTGAATCCAAGGCAAACCATTCATCACAGTAGTCCAAGTTTATGCCCCAACCACTGGTTCTGATGAGGCTGAAGTTGACTGGTTCTATGAAGGCCTACAACACCTTCCAGAATTAACACCCAAAATTTATGTCCGTATCATCATGGTGGATTGGAATGCTAAAGTAGGAAGCCAAAAGATAACAGGAATAACAGGCAAGTTTGACCTTGGAGTACAAAATGAATCTGGGCAAAGGCTGACAGAGTTTTATCAAGAGAACATGCTGGTCATTGCAAACACTCTTTTCCAACAACCCAAGAGACGACTCTACACATGGACATCACCAGAAGGTCAACACAGAAATCAGACTGACTATGTGCTCTGCAGCCAAAGATGGAGAAGCTCCATACAGTCAGTAAAAACTAGACCAGGAGCTGACTGTGGCTCCAATCATGAGCTTCTTGTGGCAAAATTTAGGCTGAAAGTAAGTAGGGAAAAGCACTAGGCCACTCTGGTAGGGCTTAAATCATATCCCTGATTTATATACAGTAGAGGTGACAAATAGATTAAAGGAATTAGATCTGATAGACAGAGTGCCTGAAGAACTATGGATGGCCTCACGACAGGCACTCTGGTCAGTCCCTTGGCCTGCCTTTGGAGATGTTCTGAGAGATTTCATGGTCTCCACTTCACTCAGTCCTCTCGGCTTTGGCATTGAGGCTTTAGAGTGCCCTCGCCTCTCATTGCTCACCTGGTTGTTTGGGTCTTTCATTTCTTGAGGTTGAAGCAGGAACCAAGCCAGTGCCCAGAGATGGATACCCCAGCCTCCCTCGCTGCCACTGCCGTTCCTGGCACCTGAGCGTAGCACGAGGACATGGTACGGACCCTTCTTCCCATGATGCAAGGAACATGCTTTCCTCCAAGGTGCCTCTACACGTGCCGAGTCTCTCAGCAGTGCTGGATGGCAGAGTATCCACCTGGGTCCCGGCAGAAGGCAGCGTCAAACAGCTGGAGGGAAACGGCCTTTCACACTTCACAGAAATCTCTGGTAGCCAGGAGATGGCTTCACCTTCTCTCAGGACAGTTTGAACAGGCAAAAAAGTTCAGGAAAAAAAGGTGGAATGCTGGGAAAGAAGGCGGAAAGACTTTTGCCTTTTTAACTCTGTCCCAGCACAAGTCTCTTGAACACAGCCTCAGTTGTGTCAGTCCAGCCCACACCAAGTGTGCAAAAGTGAGAAAGAACCTGCTGCTCACTTGGCTAAAGGAAACTGTTCCCTCTGGTGGAGTTTTGGAGAATGAGAATCAAGTTTTTCTCAATTTCTTACCAACCCTGGTGGAATTGGCCCATATGCATAAGTGCTGTGCATGGCTGACAAAGATGGACTATAAGGACGGATGAGTGATGATGAATTGTGGCCTTTGAATTGTGGCGCTGGCGGAGACTCCTGCGAGTCCCTTAGATCACAAGGAGATCAAACCAGTCAGGCCAGAGGAAATCCACCCCGCTGGCTCTTCAGAAGGCCAGATCCTGAAGATGAAACTCAAATACTTTGGCCACCTAATGAGAAGGAAGAACTCCCTGGAGAAGATCCTAATGCTGGGAACAATTGACGGCAGAAGGAAAAGGGGATGGCAGAGGATGAGGTGGCTGGATGGAGTTACTGAAGCAGTTGATGTGTGTTTGAGTGGACTCCGGGGGTTGGTGGAGGACAGGACAGCCTGGAGGAATTTTGTCCATGGGGTCGTGATGGGTCAGACGTGTATTCGCAACTAGCAATAACTCATAGGGCTCGCCCTACTGCAAAAATCAGCCTCCTGAGGCAGGGGGTCACCCACCCCCCTTTGGCACCATCAAGCAGGCTTGCGGTTTGCTTTTCTCTGCCTGCCACATCCCAAGACATGCCTGCACTTGGTCTGGGAAGAAGGCTTGGCCAAACCAGGCCACCTGAATTTTACCCATTTTTAAATGGTGGGGTTAACCGCTCCCTTCGAATGCAAATATAGGGCATTCAAAAGAAATATGCCCACATTTCTATACCTCTTCAAAGGAATTGTCAATGCTGTGTGAGAACTGAAAATGGTACCACTGATTTTTCACAGCTGATACTTTCAGAAAGGGCTGCATGTCATCCCCATTTTCATATTTTGATTATTCTGGGCTATCCCATGACAAACCAAACAATGAAGGACTCAGACTTCAGCCTCCAAAAGAAGATGGAGGCCATGTGAGCGACTGGGTTTTGCCGGTGGCGTTGGCCTACGTGCAAATGCTGTGGAGCAGCAGGGAGAGGAGACGTGGGCCGAGGCAGCAGAAAGTGGGCTGAGGAACGAGGGAAGCCGAGGCCAAGGTGACGCAGGTTGGCTGTGTCCCTGATAGCCCCCCGCACACAGCAGGGGGCCCAGTTCCACAATTTGTGTAGCAGTCTTGTTAGCTGGGTGGTATTGTGGGTGCAGATGCGGGACTGAACCAGAGGAGACGGGCCGGATAGGCAAAACACCTGCTGTGTCCCGACATGTGTGCTTGTTTGCATGCTGTTCCCCGTGGACATTGCAAGGACGTGCAGATCATGTAGTGCCATTGCTGTGCTCATTGCGAGTGAGACCAGGAAGCTTGCAAGAAAATTCACCCAGAAGAGAAACTTTTTTTGGCATCATTGCCTTGGAGAGATATTACGCATTGCATGTTGGGAGAATTGTGCAAATGAGGACGTATTAAGAAGATGATGTACCAGAAGACTTTCTGCTGGGTGACACAATCATTGGTGTGTGCGCACAGCATTGCTTCTAGAAGGGTTCCTTTCCTTAAAAGCAATAACCCCAACCCCTCACTGAGCGTGCTGAAAGGGCCTTCTGCTTTGAATCAATCCTCCCTCCATCCGGATCTTCTCCATGAGGCAGTATAAGCTCTGAACACTCAGAGGTTCTCTCTCCGTGTCCAGCAATTGCCGTGTCTCTTTGGCACAAACCCTCCATTTGTCAGGCAGACCAAGATTCCTATCGAGTGCCAGCCCAAGCCCGCCTCCACCTGTGGCTGGAGGCAGAGCGGATCTAACTCCCAAAGATGCTTTGTGCTTTGCACATGCTCAGATGCCCTGTGTGCGCCGTGCCACATTCAGAAGAAGTTGATAACTTCCTGCCGGAGGATCCCCCTGAGTCAGGCTGGCCAAACCAAACAAGGGATGGACCACAGGTGTTTCCTCGCATCCCCAGCTGTTCGCAGCAAGCAAGGTCACCCCCTTTTCTTCTCATTTTTTTTCCTTTTGAAAAGGTTCAGTGGCTGCATCCCTCTCCCCATTTACTTCACTCTCTCTTCCTTGTGCACGAAATATCCACCCTCACCGGTCAAGCCCCTCAAAGCTCTCCCCCGCCATGCACCATCCCAGGGGCATCACAGGCCAATCCTCCACCTCACACAATCTTTCTCCCACAGTGCAAACTCCCAGCAAAACTACAAAGTCCCAGGTCATATACAGAGTAATTTCTAGATTTCTAGTCATGCACACAGGAGTGGAGATGTTTATGAGGGCAAGAATATGGAAATTTCAGCAGATAAGGTGTTCCTGAGTAAGGAAAAAATGAGAAACTGCTGAGCGGAGTGGCCATAAAAGCACAGTAATTATGGCTGATTACACAGAGTTGACATGGCAACAAGGGAGGCACATGAAACATGACGGGTCCTGCATGGGAGCTTGATTTTCTGACCACTGTGTCTTCTCTGCCTGGCCAGGTGGACCTCCAACAGCAGTCCTTTGAGTGGGCAGGAAGACACCAGACCCGTGTCCTCAGCGGGTCTCAATTCCCTGTGCTCCCCCTCTCCACACACACACTGCGTCTGGGAGCATCTCATGGCTTCTCTCGAGTGCCAGGTTTTACACTGCTGGTTCAATGGTGAATGATTTGATCACAGGCTGAATCCTTTGTTTCTAGTGCTGGGGCCTTTGTTTTGTGGTGCTCTGTTTTCTCACTGCATCGAAGGGGGCATTCCTGGGTGCCAGGAGAATCATGAAGGACCTCTCTGTTTCTCAAATTGCAGAAAAGTGCCTGGGAGCTCGAGGCTCTGTATGGAGAGCTGAGGCTGGGATGGGGGTCTCCTGCTTCCTGCCCGAGGGGCCAAAAAGCCCAGAGAGCCTCATGTTCCTGGATGGCCGCATGCCCTGAGCTGTGACAGCTGTTAAGCTGCCCTTCCCTTCCCATCCCTTCCCCACTTTGACCCTCATTCATCCTTTCACCCTGGATGCTCACGAGCCCCCACTTCTATTTTAATCCATTTAATAGACATCTCTTTTCCCCCAGCTTGGGTGTCTGGTGTGCTGAATCCCAAGGCTGTTCCTGGATTTAGGGAAAAGGGAAGCTCCACCTGCTTCCCAGGTCGTGGAACAGAGATATCCAGCCTGCTTTCTGTAATGCTGAGCAAGCATTGGAATAAAATTCCTCCTAAACTGAAGGGCTGAACTGTGGTGGGGAAGAACTGAGGGAGACTGGAGTGCATTATGGGAGGCAAGGGTCCTGGTGGGGTGAGTGCCGAGCGGGAGCCAGGGGAGGCCCAGTTTCAGCCCCCCCCCCATCCTCAAAGCTCCTGGCAGATGCTTGTCCAATGACTCCCCTTGAGCTCACCTCCCTCACAGGCTAAAAGGAATGGAGGACAAACTTGTAAGCAACTTTGGGTATTTGCAAGAGGAGAAAAGGCAGAGAATACCTGAGGCATAAACACACAATTCCTCCCCTTTCTGCTCTCTCTCCATGCCCCATGTTCTCACCTGGTGTCGATTTTCGGCTGCTGCACTCCTTCAAGTGTCCGCTGTGAGTGGCATGGGGACCCCCAGGTACATGGACCCCTGGCCTCCCACATATGAGGGGATTTTGGAAATGGTGCACTGAGTTCAGTGGGCCAGTTGCTCCCACATGGCCCAGGAATGGCTGGACAGAGGCTGAAGCAGCCGTCCCCACCCAGGCAGCTACGTTCCCAGAAGGCGTTTGAGCTGGAATCAAGGCCAAGGCTGCTCATGCAGGAGGAGTCCGGCTGGACTATTTCTCCAAGCAGAGTGACCTCCTCCCTCAGGGCAGTTTCCCTGCTGACTCCGAGTGAAACTGGAGCTCTCAGGGCTGGGAACAGACTTCTTCACCCTGGAAAAGGACCTGGAGGGATTTCCAAGCTGCACTGCCGGTACTCTGTCTAGTTCTGGGCAAACATTATTTGTCTGCTCACACTTCAAAACATCGAATGAAAATGTAAAAGACTGAAAACAAAAAGTATTTATAGAAATAATAAAAAAGACAAAATGCAAAGCTTAGCTAAGGAGGATAACAAGGGAAGATTTTTTGCATGCTGCTTCCCTGGGTATGAAATAAAGCTTTATATTTTTCCCAATTGCTGAACAGTGCAAAGGAAGATTTTTTCAAATGTTTCAATGTGATTCTGTCCAAATGCCAAGAATGGATCTCTGGCTTGTTCTGAAAAATTGGAATTTTGATCGCTTGATGAAAAAAACAAGCATAATTTATGCTTTGGCTTTCATCATGAGATGCTCCTTGCTATTCAGGTCAGACCTCCACAGAATGATGAAGCACTTGGGCAGGAAGATGCAGCCCAGCAGCCCAGCACTGGAGGCCAAGATGGAGAAGACCTGCACGGCCACCATGTACTTGCCTCTAGTGCTCAGGTAGGTGGGCACGAAGGACAACCAGACGCTGCAGAAGACCAGCATGCTGAAGGTGATCAGCTTGGCCTCGTTGAAGGCCCCGGGCAGCTTCCTGGCCAGGAAGGCCACTGTGAAGCAGATGGCAGCCAGGAAGCCCATGTAGCCAAGGGCAGTGTAGAACATGGCTACAGAACCTTCGTTGCACTGCAGGATGATCTGCCCAGCCTGGGAGTGCTTGTCTGAGTCAGGGAATGGGGGAGAGGTGCTCAGCCAGATGGTGGAGAGGAACACTTGGACACTGGAGCAGCAGATGACAATGGAGTTGGCCAAACTCCTCCCCAGCCAGTTCCTTGCCCTGTTGCCTGGCTTGGTGGCCAGGAAGGCCAGCACCACAGTGACGGTTTTGGCCAGGAGGGAAGAGATGGCCACCGAGAAGATGATGCTGAAGGCTGCTTGTCGCAGGAGGCAGGTGATGCTTCTTGGCTGGCCAATGAAGAGGAAGGAGCACAAAAAGCACAGCAGGAGGGAGACCAGCAGAATGTAGGAGAGGTCTCGGTTGTTGGCCTTGACTACTGGAGTCTCTTGCAATTTTTTGAAGATCCCCAATGTGCCTCCTGTGGCGATGGAGAAGAGCAGGGCCATGCCAGTGAGGAAGGACCCCAAATATTCTTTGTAGGACAGGAAGGTGATGACCTTGGGGATACAGTGATCCCGGGCCTTGTTTGGATGCTGATCTTCTGGACACTTCAGGCAATGCTCTGCATCTGTCCGAAGCAAGACAAAGAGCACCTGAGAGCCATTCCAGTTTCTGTTGTGTGCATTATATTCATCATTCTAGTTTTTCCTATTACTACTAGTAGTATAAATGGTACTAGTGCAAGTAAAGGCATGATTCTGGTGTGAGAGGAAATGGGGGTTGGTAGTTGTGATTTGCCAGAGCAATTTCTGCTCCCCCAGTGGGAGGTCTGTTGGTGGAGGTTTGTTGGTGACTGTACTGAGTTGGTTGAGGTGGGTGGAATTCCTCACTTGGCCGCACCTGTCAGACTGGAGCCAAGAGGTTGCCATGGAATGGGAACCCAGAGTCTAGTTCTGACAATGCCAAGCAGTCCACTGGGTGACTGTGGGCCACCCCCAGACTCATTGTCCTGCTTTCCTCCCACAGAAGGAGAGAGTTCTTGTGCCACATTCTCGTGGGTGGAAAAAGTGGAATGACAAAACCCTGCCCATGTAGGGGATGAAGAGTTATCTGGAGAAATGAAGAAGGGAAGGAGAGATGCAGGGGCCATGGTGGGCAGGGGAGGCTTCGCAGGAAGCAAAAGTGAATGGAAAAAATGCCTGGAGTGCCCTGAAGGTCAAGGAGCCTGGGGCTGTGGAAGCAATGAGGAATGAGGCACTCTGGGAGGTGGAGAACACAAGGCAGAACTTGGCCCATGCAATGCTTCCAGGTGTGGAGGGAGGGGTTGACAATACCATGTCCACAAACAAACATTTTCTGCCCTGAAGCACCAGATGCAACCCAGCAGTCCAAATTTCCATGCAGGATGGTTTAGCGCCCCCACACGTGCCACATACCATGGCCAGATCCTTGCCCTCCACCCAGGCTCTGCCTTTCCTTCTGGGCCCACCCACCTTCTCAAGTGGAGATGGTCCCTTCCGCACACGGAGCGCAGTCATAGCAGCACAGGGGCTGTCCTTCCCAAGCTACTATGAAGAATCCCGGGTGGCAGCTCTCCACGCACCTGGCCTGGGGCAGGGGCTGAGTGAGAGAGAAGGAGCATCAGGGGAGGAGGTTTGGGCCTGAGGAAGCTGGGGGCTGGGGAGTCAGAGCTGCAAAGGGAAGAGAGTGGAGGACCTCCCTCTCGTCAGGGGATTGCATAAGTGAACCCCATCTGAAGAAGCCGGATTTTCCCTCCTGGTGAACGCATCTCGTTCATTCTCTGCACCTTTTACATATCAGGCTATTGATTTATTCACTCCATCTCTGTATTTCCGATTATCCAGACTGTTACTGAAGTGATGGGTAATGAAAACAAGAGAATACTGGGGATGGCTTTCTTCACCTGGTCTTTCCATCTCGGCCACGGAATGGGATCCCGCTGAATGGTGAGTCTTGGGCCAGGCAAGCCCCGTGTCTCTAGACTCCCAACTTTCACTCTTGCAGCAGTCTCATTTGGAAACTTCGCCCAGCTGACAAGGTCCAAGTTGGCTGCCAGGTCTCCGTTCTCATCCAAATACACCCCCTCAATAGCACGATTGTGAAACTGGGGGTCTCTCAGGAAAGGATGCAGCTGGAACAACACAGAAACCAAAGCCTTTGAGAAGACCCGTTTCATAACACGGTTTTTGCTCAGAGCTGCTCCCCATTTAGTGGGGATGGGTGGGACCCCGATAATGGACAATTATCATTTCCCTGCTGGATGCCCATGCAGTGCTTTGGGAATTTAGGAAATAGACAAGGGAAGCCTCATCACTGAAGGGAAATGGATAGGGATAGGGAAAGGGAGGGCAGTGTGTGCGAGGGAAATTTTTCAGGAATACTGGGAAGTAGAAAATGGACCTTTCTTTCCCAGTTTGGGAGGGGAATGCCATTTTCAGATCATCATCAGGCCTGTTTTGGAGAGAAAAATTTGGACAGCCTTTCTCTGTTGCCTTCTAATATTTTTCTTGGATGAGAAGTATATACGTAGCTCTTCCTTTAGAATCGCCTTTTTAAACATCCCCAACCCTTGGAGACTGCTTTTCACCTTATGGTTGTTAGCCATGGGCCATTGTTTAGCATTGTTTCGAGTGTCTTAAAAGGGCCTTTCCTGCCATTTGAGGCGTCAGTGGGATGACAGTTGGATGTCGTTCTCTCAGAGTTAGTGCACGGCATGGGTGCTTTCCCCACAGTTCCTCTAGCTGCCGCTTTGTGCATTGGGTCTTCCCCTTGGGTTCCCTGCAGCCTGCGAGTCTGATTTTCGGGATACTGAAATTGGTCACAGGGTTGCCTTGCCTTTAGTAGTGCAGAGCATCTTCCAGCACTTTTGCTCTTGACTGCCTCCTCATTCCACTTCCTGCAGGATTCCCTTCCCTGGGCTCAGCTCCCTGTTCCTCTTCAGGCTCCTTTACTGCTCTTAGTGTTGCAGCTGAACTGCTCGACCCCAAAACTCGACTTCTTCTCCTTGCCTTGCTGCTCCAGCCCCCTCACTTTTCCTGCCGGGATGGCTGCTTGCTTTCCCTAGTTGTCCACTCCAGCCATTCTGACCTTACGGAGAAGCCAGACATGGCGTGGGGGTTGGAGGCCGCTTCTGTTGGGGAGGGTCCTTGGTCCACGTTTCCTGATTTTGGATTCTCCATGCAGCATCATTCAAGGCTTTCTCCTCTGCTACCAGGAAGGTGACCAGCAGAGCCCCCTTTGCTCTGTCTTGGTCTCCTCTTCCACTGTCACTGCACTGCCAAACTCCTGTGACCTCTGCAAGTCGGCTCACTCACTGGAAGCTGGCTTGCTTCTCTCACAGTCCCAGAGCAGCTAGGGACTCATTCACTCCTCTCCTCAGCCGGGAACCCGACTGTTTCCTGGGATCAGGAATGCAGGCACACCAACAGTGGGGTGGGCTCAGCCGGCATTGCAGGTCCAACATGGATCCAACATGGGAATAACAGGCCAACCGTTATACTCTTTCCGGTGCCAGGTAAAAACCTTTTTATTTGACCGTTATTTCAATAATCAATGCTTTTAGATATATTAGGATGTTTCCCTTCACAGTCACACTTTCTATTTATTTCTCCTTTTTCTCTAGTTGTGATGTGTTTTATGTTGTTTTAATAATTGACATTTTATATTCTACTTTTATACTTTATATTGTACTTTTTAAATATGGGACAGGATATAAATGCCAGTAATATATAAAGAATGAAAAAATAAAGGATTGCCTTGTGTTCTGAACCCCGGCAAGATAGCAAGCCTGAGCAAACTTAGGTCAGGGATCTGCACAAGGACCTGTGCAGTCCTCACACTGCTTCTATCTGCTGCTTCAGGATGACTTTAAGCAACTCCATGGGCCACGATCAGATGCACTCAGTTCTGGGAAAGGACCAAAAGAAGGACAGGACACAAAGTGTTCAAGCTGCGCCACCATTTGGAAAATCTCGTTCCAGTTTCTCATGCTCTGAATTCTGTACAATACCCACGAAGGGGAGGAAATACCTGCCATAAATGAAGACGGAGCACATCCAGCCTGCCTTCAGGATTCATGGACTTCCTCCTGGATCTGGAGGAAAGAGCCGCATGCACGGCATGGGCCACAGCCTGGACGGTGCTGTAAGAGAAGGAGCTGTCCAGAGAGAGTGCTCGCTCCTTGTCCACTTGGGGGAGGCCCTCCGGTTCCTCCTCCTCTCTGCATCTTTTCCAACCTTTCACTGACAGCACATGCTTTGAATACAAACACCTGAACACACTGTTCGTAAATTCCTTCCTAGAGGAATACAAATCCCAAAAACCATCATAGCTGGTCCTTTTACTTGTTTGGGGAAGGAAGGAAAAATATGCAGAGACATGCTGGACATCTTTAGTTCCATCCGCAAAACACAAGGTCACGTTACTCAAAATTGTACTGATCCAGACTTTTCCGTTAACAGGTTGCATTTGAATTTCAACAACTTCTTCTAGAATAACTAATCCATAGGAGGAGAAAAGCAACTCTTCAAAATAAATGAAGACATTGATTTCTACCAAAATCTTCGATGACTGCCACCCGACTGGTAAATGATCCGTGTTCAGCTGTAAGCTACTGTGTGAAAAAACCACGCAAATGCCATTCCTGAGGAGCTCCGGTTTCAAGGTCCTCATGAACCTGTCTCCATTCTCAGTGTCCTGTGAGAAGAGCCCCACCATCATCCACATGAAGTTCAGCAGCAGCCTGACGATCCCTGGGTACTGGAGGCCTTCTTCGGGGAGCATCCTGTACAAGAAAGGGGACTGGCTTTTTTGTCTCCTGACCTGAGCGGTGAAAGCATAAGTGACCTGGGAGAGAAAAGAAGAGAGATGCTGATGGGTAGCTTGAACTCAGTACTCAGTCAAAGTTTCACATCTCATGAGAACACACCCTCAGTGTTGAATTATATGCATGAAACATGATTGGAAAAGAAGCAATGCTTATTGTTTTCTGAAAATAAAGTCTATCACAGAGATATAAGAGAGTGGGAAATATAAACCTCTGCTAAGAGGGTGAGAAAGTGGAGAAGCTCAACCTGGAGCCCATTATTTTGAGAGGAGAAGTGCAGCTTAAGATAATCATGTACAAAAGCATCTTGCATGCTGTTCTCCCTACCTCTACTGACTGCAAAACTGACCCTATAAAGCCCTGTGCAGGGTGGCTGTGGCCACTGGTCTCGACCGGGATGGGCTCACTCTCCAATGCGAGGACAAACCCACAAGAGGGGGACTTTTCATACAAGCACTTCTGGGAGTTTCCTCTCTCCCATGGTCAGAAAATGAAGAAGAGGGGCCTGCGGTTAATCTTTACCCCGTCAGTGCCAGAGGGCAGACAGGTGTGGCCAGAGGGCCTTGAACCCTTTTCGTCTCAGGGTTCTGTGGGATTGTCTGTTGTCCTGGGAGGGATAACATGCATGGAAGTGATTTGCAGAATCTTTTGCTTTCTCGACATGAAACCTCATATCACTTCTCCCAAGCCTCCCACCTGTGGGATTTTGAAGATGCCCAGCATGTTGGAAAGCTGCATGGAGTTGTCCGAGTCAGATTCCTCAAGGATGGCCAGCAGATGATCTCGCCTGCCACACTTGTAGTTGGGAACGTGGGCCTGAGCGGTCGAGAGCAGGTCTATGGCTGCGTCGGACGTCAGTCTAACATCGTGAAGGATGTCATAGATGCTGTAGCCCAGGGTGAGGTTGGGCAAGCAGTTGCGATCCTGGTTGATGTCCTGGATGGCAAACAGGAAGGAGAGAAACATCCAGTAATCTGTGTCTGTCATCCTGGAAGAAAGAAATCAAGCGGGTCACTCTGCCATCCCTGTTCATGAATCATTTCCCTGAAATTTGAGGTTGCATTCTTCTTCTCAGGCTTCAACATGCTCAGCCTCCTCCCAACCAAAACCCAAATCCCAGCGGCTGCTTCCTGCAGAACCTCAGGTGGGATTCCTGCGGCCTCATTCACAACCTGAGACAAGACACCTCCAGCAAAGGTGCCCATCCCAGACCGGAGCCCCGCAGGGCAGCTGTTCCTTCTGATGGGGATGGGAAGGCAGAGGGGTGCAGAGGCAAGGAAGGTGGGCATGTTCTGGGCCCCCCATTGCCCTGGACTCCCTGCTGGCCTTGCTGCCTGCAAGTTCATTGGCTGCGTCTTCATGAGGAGGAAGCCACCTGGAAGACATTTCTCCGGCTTCGCAAGCTACTGTAGTGCTGACCAGCTTCCATTGGTGCTTTGTGGCATCACTTCCAGCAGGCCAGCGACTTACACAAGCTTTTCATTAGAGGCAGGTTTATTGAGAGTGTGTGTTCGAAAGCGGCATTGTGCTGCAGAGATGCTGGCACTGAGGACGAAGTCTCCCCGCCGGAAATAATTGCATGGCTGCAGCTCAGCCCTGTGCCAGCTCCAGGGGCATTGGGCCTCCAGACGCCCATAGGAGGACTCTGGGAGCAGCAGCAGCAGGACGAAAAGCGCCTCTCTGCCAGTGCTTGGCACAGCCTCCATCCTGCCCCTTTCAGCCAAGTAGAGGAGCAGTTAGAGGAATTTCCTTCTAAATGGACAAGGAGCCTGACCAGGCAAGGCTCCAGCTGAAGGAAGTGGGAATAAGTGCCTGCACGGCAGACTCCCCTGCAGCTTCCAGCCTCTCCCGATCCCTGAGCAGGACAGCGGGGAAGGAGGCGCCCTCCCCTTTGTGCCCGGATGCAAGACACTCCTCTGCCATCTCAGGGGTGCATCAGGGGTTCAAGTTGGTCCTGGGGGAGGGGGGCCCATAAGGTTTAGCAAGAGGACAGCAATGCAAGATGATTTCCATAATTATATGTCTTCATGGCTGGAGCACCTCTGCGGCTCCCTGACAACATTCCTCACTCCCATGTGCAAGAGAGATACACACAGAGAGTGGGCCGATGCGGCCCGTGTGAAACATGCAGGACCAAGGGATCGTTCCCTCATGTGCTTTGCAAATGGCCTTCAACATGTGACCTGCTGCATCCCCCTTTTCAATCCCGCACCGCAAGTGTTGCCTTGCAGTGAGACAGCCTGGCCTGCAAAGCCCCTGCCTCGCTTTCTCCCTTTTCATTCCTGGAGCGCTCAGCTTGCTCCCTGGAGGTCGTGCTCACGCCACCTTTACCTCCATGTGCTGCACCATCATCACGGTTCTGACAGATTTTCCCTCGGTGGCCGACTTCTGCTCCAGGGATGGGACAGGCTGAGATTTTGTCAGAACATTGCTCCTGCAGGGATGGCCAAGAAGGGCAGCAAGATGGAAATTCCCTGATGGAGGAACAGTTCCGTCGGTCCCATCCCAGCTGCCTCTGAAGGACTCAGCGGTAGGGTCTTCCCATCTCTCCTCTTCCCTCCCCTCCTATTTCCCTTGCAAAAAGTATCTCCTCTCCATCTGGCTGTTCCCAATGCCCATTCCTGGAATCTGGTACCCCTTCCAGGTGACTATATCCAGGTGAGTCAGCCAGGCTGTGGATGTTTTTCCTGTTGTTAGTTGTAAAGTCACACCCAACCCATCACGATCCCATGGAAAACATTCCTACAGGTCTTCCTGTCCTCAACCATCCCCCAGAGTCTATCTAAGCTCACACCCACTGCTTCAGTGGCTCCATCCAGCCACCTCAACCTCTGCGGCCCCTTCTCCTTTTGCCCTCAAAGTTGAGGATAGGCATATCTAGAGCCAAATTGGAACGGTTCTTGCTGGACAAGAGAAGGCAGGGGAGATTGTTGTGCATCTCTGCACGGAGTTGAGTGTAAAATAAGGTGAATGGGAACTGAGAGATCCAGGTCCAAATCTTCGCACATCCCTGAAGCTCACTGCGTGACTTTTGGCTGGTCATTCACTCTTGGCCGATCCTACCTGGCAGGGTTGTTGATGTCAGGAAGAGAACGATGAGTAGAGGCAGCAAAGTGCTTGCTTTCATCATGCATGGAAAAAGTCAGGATAAAGGTGTGATGTCATGCTCATTATCGTAGTGACAATGAAGGTAAGGATGTTCAGAGAAGTTGTTGTTAGTCGCGAAGTCATGTGCGACCCATCGCGACCCCATGGACAACATTCCTCCAGGCCCTCCTGTCCTGTTTGTTGGCAGGGTGATGTCTCTGCTTTTTAGTATGCTGTCTAGATTTGCCATAGCTTTCCTCCTCAGGAGAAAGCATCTTTCAATTTCTTGGCTGCAGTCCCCATCTTTATTTATTTATTTATTAGAAAAATTTCTATGCCGTGATCTTGAACCCCAGGAAAATAAAATCTGTCACTACCCCAAAACAAAATTCAGGGGAAAACACCTCTGAATGCAGGCATTGTCCTGGTGGGCATCCACGCAGCCCGGAAATGGCCTGCCCACTGTCATGATTTCAGACTTCGTGCCACATCAAGGCAGCTGTGCAGAGATTGCTTGGCTGGAGTCAGGGTTCTGCTCTGGGCTGGACCCTGTGATGTGCAGAAATGGAGCCCAGACTTTTGGCGGCCCTTGTGCGGTTGTGGGAGATAAGCCCGCATCCCGGATGCCATGGCAGGTCCTCCAGAGTGCCTGCTGTTGCACGCACAGGGCCAGCTGGGCACCCCACAAGGAGGTACCTGGGGGGTGAGGTGGTGGGAGGTGGGTGTGCGGTCTGGGGAACTCCCAAGCCGTCCTGCTCTCCATGTGCTCCTGATGTGCTTCCTCCAGGGATGAATTATGGCACCAGGAAGGTCTCCAGCTCAGGCTGCCCCTCTGCTCGACCCCCTCTTGGGACCCATTTTGGAGCTGCCCTGGCATGGTGGGGGTTTTATGGAGGGAGGAATCAGGGAGAGAAAAGGCCGTGGGTGGGAATGACGTGGAGCCTGTTCCTGTAGAGAAGAGGCAGAGAATTGAGAGGGGGAGCTTTGCTTGGGCACGTGTGCTCCAAACGGCCATTCCTGCCATTAGTGGTGTTTGGGAATCTGGGTTGCACAACCTGTGAGAAGGCCAGCTAGATATGAATGGAAACTATTTGTTGCAAGCCTGAGAAGTTTTCCTGAGAGATCTCCCAGGAGAAACTGCGCTGCAGACATGAACCATCATGACCAGCACTGCAGGGAAGAGGTACACCCAACCACAGAGTTCCAGAACATAAGCAGAGTGTTTCATGGGTTTGAGTCACATGCATAGCCATGGGGTTGATGATGAGGGAGGAATAGGCACACTTTGAAATAGTGTTTTAGATGAGCAAAACCAGCCAGAGAACTTTGGAGTCAGCAGAAGAGTGGACACAAAGCCACTTTCACTGAGAACCTCTTTCCACACAGTATTAACTTTGCAAGTAAATGTAGTGGCTGCTTCAGGCAAGCAGAGAGCTCAGTCTCTTAAAGGGACAGAGGCCTAATAGAAAGATCTATTATGTGCTTTGCCCGTTGGCCTTTCTGACTGCCCTCATCCACGGGCTGTGAAATGGGCTCCCCGAACAGGAAACATTTGGCCACTGCGAGGGTCTCTCTCCCTTCCTTCCATCCTTCCCTCTCTTTTGGCACCATCAATCGAGCTTGAATTTTGCTTTTTTTCTACCTGCCATATATCACGACATGCATGGTTAGGCATGAGAAAAATGCCTGACCAAAACCAGACCATCACGATTTTGACAATTTTGTTGCTTTGGTTGGTTGGTTGGTTGGTTAGTTGCTGGTGGTGGAAAACACCCTGCTGCTTCCACGATTCCCTTGGTGAATTTTGGGACCTGATCAGCTACATTCAGCAATCTGGCTAAAAGGGAACTGACTGCCTGATACAAAAATGGGGAAAGTAGCCTCAGAGGGATCTGAGTATGGGAATCTCCACACAGAAAAAAACACACACACACGTACATAGGCACCCACCCAGGCGTTCCAACCATTCCATTATGACATTGGAAGGACCAGTTGGCAGGCGCAGGATTTAGGACTTGGTTTCTGAGGCCCCAACCAGATCCCAGGTCAGCAAGACAGGGAAGCCATCATGTCTCTGGACTGATAAGACCAACTGCACAACCCACTCAGGTCACAATGCCACAATCTGCCCCCAGCTCTCTGCTCTTCCCCAAGTGCACTCTGCCCACGGAAGGGTTATGATGTTCGGGGCTCATCAGTAAGGGTGAAGCTGGAAGAGCAGAGGAAAGGCCACGATGGAGGGGAGAAGACAGACATGAGCTCTCTCCGCTGCCTCTTCCAGACATGCCTCGCCTGAATTCCTTACGGCTGCCTGTCTTCATCTGTGTGTTTTGGTTTGGTCGGAGCCTGTTTTCACAGAAACACCTCCCATGGAAGCCCATCCCATATCCCGGAGTCCAATATCATGGGGTCATGACCCTCTGCCATGTGACCCCCTACACACGACTCCATTTTGCCAGAGGATCCTGTCTGAGTCTCCTCTTCTTCAGCGTTGGAGCAAGAAGGGCAGTGCCTCCTTCTTCCCTGAAGAGCTGCGGGGCGTTAAGACAGTGCATACTGAGCGTCTAGCAATGTGGACGGCACAGGAGCCCCATCAGACGGAAGCAGAAAGACGCTTTAGATGCCCAGTGAGCTGCTACTTAGGCTTGATGCTGAGCCACAGCACGACACAGAGGATGCTCTTCTAAAAGTAATGCGCTCTCTGCATGCTCAGTGGAATCCACTGTAGAATCCGATGTTTGTGGCTGGTCAACTGGATTGCAAGCCTGTGTTTGCCGAGGAGGATCCAGTACCAGTGGAAATGCACTAGTACCTGGAATGGACCCTCATACCGAGGGATTCCCTGTGTATTGCTCTGGAAGAAAAGGGGAATAAATAGCTTTTTCTAATACTATAACGGAGTAATCTGTTCCAGTACAGAAGAAAATAAATTCCAGGTAATCCCCAATTTGAATATTTGGTTGCCTTTTCAAAACAATAAGGCTTCGTTGTGGACTCAGGATCCATCCTCTAGGAAGCATAACTTGAAATTAACAGAGTACTGTGTCCGACCCTTTCATGGATCACTGCCTTGACGTTGGGAAGGGGCGTGCGTAGCATCATGAAGCTATGAGCTGTGCCGTGCAGGGTAACCCAAGATGGACAGATCATAGCTGAGAGCTCTCACAACATCTGCTCCACTGGAGAGGGGAATGGCAACCCACTCCAATATCCTTGCCATGAAAACCCCACGGACAGTACCAAAATTCAATAAGATACGACACCAGAAGATGTGCTCCTCAGGTTGGAACGCACAGACTGGTAGAATTTTGTCAAGAGAACATGCTGGTCATTGCAAACACTCTTTTCCAACAACCCAAGAGACGACTCTACACATGGACATCACCAGACGGTCAACACAGAAATCAGATTGACTATGTGCTCTGCAGCCAAGGATAGAGAAGCTCCATACAGTCATTAAAAACCTGACCAGGAGCTCACTGTGCCTGAAGAACTGAGAACAGAGATTTGCAACATTGTACAAGCAACTAACCCCACCCCACCCAAAAAAAAGAAAGTAGGATAGAAAAATGGCTGGCTGTGGAATCTTTACAAATTGCTGGGGAAGGAAGGGAAGTGAAAGGCAAAGGAGAAAGAGAAAGATACAAACAATTGAATGCAGAATTCCAGAGAACAGCTAGAAGAGATAAGAATGCCTTCTTCAATGAACAGTGCAAAGAAATAGAAGAAAACAATAGAATAGGGAGGACCAGAGATCTCTTCAAGAAAATTGGAGATATGAATGGAAAATTTCATGAAAAGATGGGAATGGCAAAGGACCAAAATGGCAGGGACCTAACAGAGGCACAAGAGATTCAGAAGAGGTGGCAAGATTACACAGAAGAACTATACAAGAAAGAGCTTAATGTCCCTGATAACCACGATGGGGTGGTCACTGACCTCGAGCCAGACATCCTGGAAGGTGAAGTCAAGTGGGCCTTACCAAGTCTGAGCAACAGCAAAGCTGGTGGAGGAGACAGTATTCCAGCTGAACTACTCAAATTCCTGAAAGACGATGCAGAAAAAGTGCTACACTCAATATGCCAGCAAATTTGGAAAACTCAACAGTGGCCACAGGATTGGAAAAGTCAGTTTACATTATGATCCCAGAGAAGGGCAATGCCAAAGAATGTTTGAACTGCCGCACCATCGCACTCATTTCACATGCTAGCAAAGTGACACTCAAAATCCTACAAGCTGGGCTCCAGCAGGATGTGGACCGAGAATTACCAGAAGTACAGTCAGGATTTCAGAGAGGGAGAGGAACTAGAGATCGAATTGCCAACATACGCTGGATCATGGAGAAAGATACGGAGTTCCAGAAAAACATCTACTTCTGCTTCATTGACTATGCTAAAGCCTTTGATTGTGTGGATCACAACCACTTGTGGCAAGTTCTTAAAGGGATGGTACCGGACCATCTTATTTGTCTCTTGAGAAACCTATATGTGAGTCAAGAAGAAACAGTGAGAACTGGACACGGAGCCACTGATTGGTTCAAAATTGAGGGAGGACGTCGACAAGGCTGCATACTGTCACCCTGCCTATTTAACTTATACGCAGAGCACATCACGAGAAAGGCGTGCCTAGAAGAATCACAAGTTAGAATTAAAATTTATTAATGTATTTATTATTTATTTATTGAAACAACTGATATGCCGCCCCCTTCGCATGAGCCTTGGGGCGGCTTCAAATCATGAAAAACACCAATATATAAAAACATAAAATACATAAAAATGGTGGAGACATCCTGGCAATTTAAAATCAATGAATAATAGTAACAATTAAAATACAGTTTTAATAGAAAGGTCTTAGGCTGGCGCCGAAAAGCAAATAACGACGGCGTCAAGTGGACCTCTCTGGGGAGCGTGTTCCATAAATTGCTGGGAGAAAGCAAAAACAAGAACAGTGCAAATAACTTTTGACTGAATTTAAACTATAAAGAAATCAGCTGGACATGACAGATACAGAGCAGCTCCAAAGAAGCTGAGATTTTTAAAACAATACCATTTTGAACATGTAAGTAAACCTGGAAGATATTTAGTGTTAAGAAGGAACTGGAAGGAAGATCAATAACAGGAGTGAAGAAAGAGAATGGCACAGCCTATTTTGAAAAGGGATCACTGTGCAATTCACATTCCTCCCACCCCCCAAAAACATACTGACTCAAGAAGAGGGAAGAGGGGTATGTAGCAGAACATGCCTTGAGAAATTCACCATGGAGCAGAGGAAAATAATGAACTGTACTATCAGTATCCAAGTGATATTGCATGCTACTGGAAAATTAAAAAAAGATAAAGCACCTGCCCCTGATGATTTTACTGCTAGGTATTACAAGTGTTTAGAAGAAAAGCAAATTCTTGCACTTCAACAAGTAATGTATGAAATCAAAGAAGAGGGCCTATTACCACCAAAATGAGAGGAAGCTCAGACAACACGGATACCTGAAGATGGGAATGATCCCATGTTACCACAGCTCTCAGTATTAAATGAGCATTATAGAAGTCTTACTTCAAAACTGGCAGAGAAATTAAGAAAATGGATAGGAATAAGAGCTTTGTACAGATTGAGCTGTACTTGGTAGACTAAAGTAAAGGCATTGTCGTTGGGATGAATTTGAGCTATACAAATGAATGTGCTGCCTAACTGAACTTTCTCTTTCAGATGAGATCACTGCCAATATTGGGAAAAGGTCGCTTTGACTGGCAGAGACAAGTACATATTAATATTATTTGGACAGACAAGAAGTCGAGGATCAGATTTTATCTTTCAGGATGCAAATGGGAGGGGTGCCTTGCAGGTCCTGATTGGAAGTGGCTCTGTTAGGCAGTGGAACCGGTCTGCATTGCAGATTAGATAATAATCACCCATGATAGGTGAGGGAAGTTGGGACAGAGCTGATGTTGAAGTTAGAATACATCATCCATTGTGGGTGAAGGAGTCAGTCAGATCACAATGGTAAACGCTGGAAATGCAAGAGGTGGACAGGACTTTCTATCATACAGGGAGGATATGTAAAAGAATAAAAAAAAAATAAGATCAAAACTGATACATGCGGAAATGCAGAAAATCATGAAATGAAGTGTTACATAAGTCCAAAGATTTGAAAAATTTGCCAGAGAGTCTTTCAAAAATATGTCACACTTATTTTGCTTTATGACAACTGCAGGAAGATTAACAATTGCTTCTAACTGGAAATAGAAACATAGAAACAGAGCGAGTCAAAAGGGGTCTCCCAGGGCATCTAGTCTGACCCCTGGTTCCAGCCAACTCCGCTCATATGCCCGCCATGTGCATGTCCAGCCTGTCTTTGAACGCCCTCACCGATGGGGCCTGAACATCCTCTCATGGAAGCCCATTCTCCCTCGGGGTCGTAACTGTCAGGAAGTGCTTCCTGGTATCTAAATGGAGCGTTGGTTCCCTGAGCTTTGCTCCGTCATGCCTTCCTTTCTCCCAGAGACCTGGGAGAAAAGGTCTCTCCCCACCTCCATGTGACACCCCCTCACATACCTGTATGTCGCCAACATATCCCCTCTGAGTCGCCTCTTCCCCAGGCTGAAGAGACCCAGTTCCCTCAGTCTCGCCTCATATCCCATCCCTGAAAACCGGCCACCAACCTTGTGGCCCTACGCTGCACTGACTCCAACCTGGCCATATGCTTTCTGTAATGAGGGGCCCAAAACTGAACACAATACTCCAGTAGTGGGCTCACCAGAGTCGTATGGAGTGGTAGTAATCCCTCTCTTGATCTAGAAGCCACACTTCTGCCTATGCACCCAAGGGTGGCGTTCGCCCTCTTGACCACCGCATCACACAGCTTACTCATGTTCAGTCTGCAGTCAACCAACACCCAGAGGTCCCTTTCACAAGTGCTGCTCTCCAGCCTCTTCTCAGTTAACCTGTACTTATCACACCATTCCTATGCCCCAAGGGCAATTTCTTGCTCTTATCTATATTGAGTGAAAACCTGTTCTCTCCTGCCACTAAAAGATTAAACTGTATGGGCCCTGGGACAGAGTCCTGGGGGACCCCGCTTGTCACTGGCCATCATCCCAATGATTCCCCACTAATGGTTACCCTCTGATTCGGTCGGTCAACCATGCCCTAATCCATCGGACAGTGCTTTGGTCTATCCCAAAGCTCCTCAGTTTCTCAACCAGGACATCATGGGGCACTTTTCAAAGGCCTTACTGAAATCCAGGTAAACCACCTCCACCGCATCCCCTCCGTTTAGCCACCTTGAAAGCTTGTCGAAGAATCCCACAAGAGTTGTCTGGCAGGACCCGTTCTTGTGGAAGTCATGTTGTGTGGCTGCCAGCCTCTCTTAAGTTTCTTACATCATTGAATCTCTAGCTATTATGTGCCTTTCCATATTTTTCCCTACAATGGACATAAGGCTAAATGGTCTGTAATTCCCCATGTCCCTTCTACTACCATTTTTGAAAATTGGGACCACTGACACCACCCTCAATCCTATGCCCCAAAGGTAGGATCAAGCCAGTCAGTCCTAGAGGAGATCAACTCTGCTCTTTAGATGGCAAGATACTGAAGAGGAAACTCAAATCTGTTGGCCACAGCATGAGAAGGAAGGACTCACTGTGGAAGGCAGAGGGGTGCAGAGGCATGGAAGGTGGGGCAAGTCTGGGACCTGCTGCCCCCCATTGCCCTGCTCTTCCCGCTGGGCTTTGCTGCTTGCGAGTTGCCTGGCTGGGTCTTCCTGAGGAAGGCGCCAGCTAGAAGAAATCACCCTGGCTTTGCTTGCTATCGCTAGCTGTGCTGTGCAGCTGCCCGTGGCACTTAGGAGTAACAGGTCCAGCAGGCCAGTGACTTACCCAATCTTTTCATTAGAGGCAGGCTGATTGAAAGTGTGTGGTTGAAACAGCCTTGTGTTGCAGAGATGGTGGCACTGAGGATGACGTCTCCTGGCCGGAAATAAATGCATGGCTGCAGCTCAGCCCTGTGCCAGCTCCAGGGGCATTTAGCACCCAGCCTCCCACAGGAGGCCTCTGGGAGCAGCAGCAGCAGCAGGACCAAGAGGGCCACTCTGCCAGCGCTTGGCACGGCCTCCATCCTGCCCTTTTTAGCCAAGTGGAGGACCAGTTACAGGAATTTCCTTCTAAACGGACAAGGAGCCCGGCCAGGCAAGGCTCCAGCCAATGGAAGTGGGAGTAAGTGCCTGCATGGCAGATTCCTCTTCTGCCTGCAGCCTCTTCCGATTTTGGAACAGGACAGAAGGGAAGAAGGCACCCTCCCCTTTGTGCCTGGGTGCAAGACACTCCTCTGCCATCTCATGTGTGCCTTGGGAGGTTCAGGGCGTTCCTGGGGGAGGGGGTCCTGGGAAAAGGGCAGCAGTGCATGATGAGTTCCATAATTATACAGCCTCATGATGGGAGCACCTCTGCAGCTTCCTGACAACCTTCCCCACTCCCATGTGCAAGAAAGGCACGCTCCGAGTGTGTGTTGATGCTGCCCATGTGAAGGAAGCAGGAGTAAGGGATCTTTCCCTCATGTGCTTTGCAGCTAGCCTTCAACATGTGACCTGCTGCGTCCCGTATTTGCTATCCCTCCCACCGCAAGTACTGGCTTTCAGTGAGGCAGCCTGGCCCTGCTAAGCCCCTGCCTCGCTTTCTCCCTTCTCATTCCTGAAGCGCTCACCTTGCTCCCTGGAGGTCATGCTCATGCCACCAGTTTCTCTGAGTGCAGCACCATCATCACAGTGGCAAGGATTTCCCCGTGGTGCCCTGCTTCAGCTCCTGGGATGGGACAGGCTGACATTTTGCAAATGAAGGAATGTCCAGGAAGGGCAGCAAGAAGGAAGTTCCCTGATGGAGGAACAGTTCCATCCGCCCCATCCCAGCTGACTCTGAGGGACTTGGCGGGAGGGTCTTCCCATCTCTCTTCTTCCCTCCTGTCCTATTTCCCTTGGGAAAAGCTTCTCCTTTCCTTCTGGCTGTGCCCACTGCCCATTCCTGGCATCTGGTTCCCCTTCGGGTGCATGTGCTGGGAGTGTGTGTTTCCCGTTCATCTATCTAGGAGAGGAAGCCAGGTTGTGGGGGATATTGTTGTTGTTGTTGTTAGTTGGGAAGTCACATCCAACCTATCGTGATCCCATGGACAACATTCCTCCAGGCCTTCCTGTCCTCCACCATCCCCCAGAGACCATCTAAGCTCACATCGACGGCTCCAGTGGCTTCATCCAGCCACCTCACCCACTGCCGTCCCCTTCGCCTTTTGCCCTCCAGGTTGAGGATACGCGTGTCTAAAAGCAGAATTGAAACCATTCTTGGTGGACAAGACAAAGCAGGGGAGAGTGTTGTGCATCCGTGCACGGGATCGAGTGTGCAAGAAGCGGGATGGGGGCTGAGACAGCCAGGCCTGTATCCCCACTAATCCCTGAATCTCACTGTGTGACTTCTGGCCGGTCACTCATTCCTGGCCTATCCTACCTGGCAGGGTTGTTGTCGGGAAAAGAACAATGAGGAGAGGTAAGCAAAGTGTTTGCTTTCCTCATGCATGGAAAAAGTCAGGATAAAAGTTTGATGTGACGCTCATTATTGTAGTGACAATGATGGTAAGGACGTTCATAGAGGACCCCAGTTGAAAATTTAGCAGAAAACACCTCAAAAACAGGCATTGCCAGGGGGGCATCCAGGCTGCCCAGAAATGGCCTGCCCATGGTCAGGTTTCCAGACTTTGTTCCGCATCAAGGCTGCTGGGCAGCAGTCGAAGGTCCTGGTCCGAGCTGGCCCTTGACGTGCAGAAATGGTGCCCTGACCCCTGGCGGCCATCGTGTGGGTGCAGGAGAGAAGCCCTCATCCCGGATGCTCTGGCAGGTCCCCTGGAGCGCCTCCTGCTGCACACACAGGGCCAGCCGGGCAGCCCCGAGGAGCCCCTCATGGGGCAGGGGGTGTGCGGCCTGGGGAACTCCCCGACTCTCCTGCTCCCCACGTGCTCCTGAGGTGTTGCCTCCAGGGATGCATTTTGGCCCCAGGAAGGTCTCCAGCTCAGGCTGCCCCTCTGCTCGACCCTCTCTTGGGATCCATTTCAGAGCATACGCAGAGTGTTTCATGGGTTTGAGTCACATGCATAGCCACATGGTTGATGATGAGGGAGTGTTTTAAATGAGCCAAACCAGCCTGAGAACACAGGAGTCAGCAGAAGGGTGGGTGCAAAGCAACTTTCTTGGGAGCCGCTTTCCACACCGGATTAACTTTGAGATTAAATGAAGCGGCCGCTTCGGGCAAGCAGAGAGCTGAGTTTCTTAAATGGACGGACGCCTCATAAAGCTTCAGTGGGAAATGGGCCTGGCTGAGAATTGCAGCTCTTTCTGGGCAAGAGGAGCAGAGACACTGCAGGCCTCATTTTCTCTCGCAGAGGCACCTCCAAGCAGCCTTTCCCTGGAAATTTTATTTGGCTTTCCCCACCTTCCCCTCTTTGTCACTCGCCCTCGAAGTGGCACGTTGGGCTCCATCCTGCTCCACTCCTGCTCTCTCCACACGGCTGCTCCCTCCCCAGGAGAGGCGGCCAGCCAAAGGTCAACTGGTGGGAGGGGTGAGTCCTTCCACTCAATGGGGCGCCAGTGTCTCCTGAGGGTTGGGAAGGGTAGGCAGAGCAAATTGGAAGTGCAGCAAAACCCAAGTCCGAACCCCCGGACTACCAGCCTTTTTCAGAAGTGCCTTCGTCCTCTCACCCCTCTTGGGCACTGCCTGCCGATCTTGCACCAGCGTCTTGACACTCCTCCCAGCAGCATCTGGTAGGCAGGAGGACGCTGCGCCTGCTCTCGGGATATTTTGAAGACTAGGAGAAGTTGGGGAAGACATTGTGGAAAGTTGGGAAAGAAGAGGGAAAATCTTTAGCCTTTTTAGCTCTGACCTGCCCAAGTCTCTGGAGCACAGCCTTAAGTGCCTAGATTGTGGTTTCTCTCCAGCCATCACAAAGTGAGCACAAATCGGAAAGAGAACCTTCCGCTTGCTCGGTGAAAGGACAATGTGCTCCCTGGTGGGGTTTACGGACCAGGAGTAGAAGCGTCCCACCATGTCTCCTCTTCACCTATGGGATTGGCTCCTCTGCTCAGGCCTTTGGATGAAATGAGTGTCTACAGGCGTGAGAAAGCTCTAGGAGGTGTTTTGCCCGTTGGCTTTCAGGCTGTTCACACCCACAGGCTTTGAAATGTGCTCCCCCAACAGGAAACATTTGGTTACTGCGAGGGTCTCTCTCCCCCTCCCTCCCTCGCTCTCTTTTGTCACCTTCAATCAAGCTTAAATGTTTCTTTTTTTTCCTCTCGCTGTATCCCACGACATTCATGGCTTAGGCATGGAAAGAAAGCCTGGCCAAAACCAGCGCATCTCGATTTTGCCAATTTTGTTTGTTGGCTGGTTTGTTTTTCGGTGGTGTAAAACACACCCTGCTGCTTCCAGGACTCTCTTGGAGGTTTTTGGGACATGATCTGTGACATTCGGCAATCTGGCTAAACGGGAACTGACTGCTTGATACCCAAAGGGGGAAAGTAGCCTCAGAGGGACCTGGGTGGGGGAATCTACACACACACATACACATACACACCCAGCCAGAAGTTCCATCCATTCCCCTCCAACCATTCCATTGCAACATTGCAAGGACCAGTTGGCTGGCTCAGGATTCGGGACTTGGGGTCTCAGACCCAACGCAGATCCCAGGTCAGGAAGAGAAGGAAGCTATCCTGTCTCTGGACTGAGAAGGCCGACTGCGCAACCCACTCAGGTCACAGTGCCAAAATCTGCCCCCAGCTCTCTGCCCTCCCCCAAATGCACTCTGCCCACGGAAGGGTGATGGCGCTCGGGGCTCCTCAGGAAAGGGTGAGGCTGGAAGAGCAGAGGAAAGACCACAAAGGAGGGGAGAAGACAGACGCCTGGGCTCGCTCCGCTGCCTCTTCCAGACAGGTGTCTCCCTAATTCCTCACGGCTGTCTGTCTTTCTCTGTGTGTTTTCGTTGCAAGGAGCCTGTTTTCACAGAAACACCTCCCATGGAAGCCCATCCCATATCCCGGGGTCCCAACCATCAGGAAGTGCTTCTTGGCATCCAACCTGAAACCCAGTTCCTAGGGCTTTGCCCCACTGGACAGCATCCTTCCCTTCCCGCAGGGAGAAAAGGTCATGACTCTCTGCCATGTGAGCCCCTTCACACAACTGCATGTTGCCAGAGGATCCCCTCTGAGTCTCTGCTTCTTCAGCTTTGGAGCAAGAAGGGCAGCGCCTCCTCCTTCCCTGAAGAGCTGCGGGGCATTTAGACAGTGCATACTGAGCATCTAGGAATGCGGACGGCCCAGGAGCCCTGTCAGACGGAAGTGGGAAGAAACTTTGGATGCCCTGTGAGCTGTTAGTTAGGCTTGATGCTGAGCAACAGCACGACACAGAGGATGCTCTTCTAAAAGAAATGCGCTCTGTGCATGCTCAGTGGAATCCACTGCAGAGTCAGATACTCATGGCAGGTCAACTGGATTGCAAGCCTTGGTTTGCCGAGGAGGATCCAGTTCCAGTGGAAATGCAGCAATACCTGGACTAGACACTGATAGTGAGGCATTTCTGGTGTATTGATCAGGAAGAAAGGGGGAATAAATTGCTTCTTCTATGAATATACTGGAGCAATGCTTTTCAGTGTTGAAGCAAAGAAATTCCTGAAAATGCTCAAGAAAAATATTAGGTTGCTTTTTGAAAACAATGATGCCTTTTTGTGGACAAAGCATCCCTCCTCTAGGAAGCATAACTTGAAATTAATGGAGTACTGTGTCTGACCCAGTCATGGATCACTGCCTTGTCGTGGTGAAGGGGCTTGCATAGCGCCATGAAGCTATGAGCTATGCCGTGCAGGGGCACCCAAGATGGACAGGTCAGAGCAGAGAGCTCTGACAAAATCTGCTCCACTAGAGAAGGAAATGGCTACCCATTAGAGACCCTTGCCAGGAAAATCCCATGGACAGTACCAAAAGACAAAAAGATATGAAGCTGGTTGATGAGACGCGCAGGTCAGAAGGTGTCCAGTGTGCTCCTGGGGAAGAGCAGAGGGCTAGTACTAGTAGCGCCAGAAAGAATGAAGCAACTGGGTCAAAGCCGAAAGGACACTCAGTTGCTGATGTATCTGGTGGTGAAAGGAGAGTCCGATGCTGCAAAGATCTTTACTCCATAGGAACCTGGAATGTAAGATCCATGAATCAAGCCAAGCTGGATGTGGTTAAACAAGAGATGACAAGACTGAACATCAACATTTATTTATTTATTTATTAAAACATTTCTATGCTGCCCCATCACAATAAAGCCTCCGGGCAGCTCACAACAATAATTAATAAACAATAACATATTAAAAATCCAATTAAGCATTCCCCCCCGCACCGGTGCATCTCGGCAAAAACCCTATAAAATCCAACCCATTCACAATTAAAATATGATTTAAATAAAAAGGTCTTTTCCTGGCGCCGAAAAACAAATAACGACAGCGCCAGGCTGACCCCTCTGGGGAGCGCATTCCATAAATGGGGCGCCACCGCAGAGAAAGTCCTCCTCCGGGTGCTCACCCTCCTAATCTCATTCACAGAGGGTTCCCGGAGGAGGGCATCAGCAGCAGATCGTAAGGGGCGGGAGGGTGTATATGGTCGCAGGCGCTCCTTTAGGTAACCGGGACCCAAGCCATTAAGGGCTTTATAGGTAAGAACCAACACCTTGAATTGGGCCCGGACTTCAATGGGGAGCCAGTGAAGCTGACGGAGTACTGGGGTTATATGAGAACAATGTCCAGTCCCCGTTAGCAACCTGACAGCTCTATTCTGCACCAATTGAAGTATCTGGACCGTCTTCAAGAGCAGCCCTACGTAGAGTGCGTTACAGAAATCTAGGAACATCTTAGGAATCAGTGAACTAAAATGGACAGGAGTGGGTGAATTTAATTAAGATGACCATCAGGAATACTATTGCGGGCAAGAGTCCCTCAGAAGAAAACGAGTAGCCTTCATAGTTAATAAAAGAATAGGAAAACGAGTACTGCGATAAAATCTCCAAAATGACAGAATTATCTCAGTTCGAATCCAGCGCAAACCATTCAACATGACAGTTGTCCAAGTCTATGCCCCAACCACTGGTGCTGAAGAAGCTGAAGTTGACCTGTTCTATGAAGGCCTACAACGCCTCCTAGAATTAAAACCAAAAAATGATGTCCTTATAATCATGGGGGATTGGAATGCTAAAGGAGGAGGCCAAAAGATAACCAGAATAGTAGGCAAGTTTGGCCTTGGAGTCCAAAATGAAGCAGTGCACAGGCTGGCAGCGTTTTCTCAAGAGAAAACACTGATCATTGCAAAGACTCTTTTCCAGTAACCCGAGATGACTCTACAGATGGACATCATCAGAAGGTGAACACAGAAATCAGATTGACTATGTGCTCTGTAGCCAAAGATGGAGAAGCTCTATAAATTCAGTAAAAACTAGACCAGGGGCTGACTGTGGCTGAGATCATGAGCTTCTTGTGGCAACATTTATGTTTAAATTGAAGAAAGTAGGGAAAGGCACTAGGCCACTCAGGTATGACCTAAATCATATCCCTGATAAATATACAGTAGAGCTGACAAATAGATTTAAGGAATTAGAACTGATAGACAGAGTGCCTAAGTAACTATGGACGGCCTCATGACAGGCACACTGGTCAGTCCCTTGGCCTGCCTTTGGGGATATACTGTGAGATTTCGTGGTCTCCACTTCACTCAGTCTTCTCAGGTTTGGCATTGAGGCTTCAGAGTGCCCTTGCCACTCATTGCTCACCTGGTTGTTTGGGTCTTTCATTTCTTGAGGTTGAAGCAGGAACCGAGCCAGTGCCCAGAGATGGATTCCCCAGCCTCCCTCGCTGCCACTGCCGTTCCTGGCACCTGAGCGGAGCACGAGGACGTGGTACGGACCCTTCTTCCCACGGTGCAAGGAACACGCTTTCCTCCGAGGTGCCTCTACACGTGCCGAGTCTCTCAGCAGTGCTGGATGGCAGAGTATCCACCGGGGACCTGGCAGAAGGCAGCGACAAACAGCTGGAGGGAAACGGCCTTTCACATGTCACAGAAGCCTCTGGTAGCCAGGGGATGGGTTCACCTGCTCTCAGGATAGTTTGAAGAGGCACAAAAGTTGGAAAAGAAATTGTGGAATGCTGGGAAAGAAGATGGAAAGACTTTTGCCTTTTTAACTCTGTCCCAGCACAAGTCTCTTGAGCACGGCCTCAGTTGTGTCAGTCCAGCCCACACCAAGTGTGCAAAAGTGAGAAAGAACCTGCTGCTCACTTGGCTAAAGGAAACTGTTCCCTCTGGTGGAGTTTTGGACAATGAGAATCAGGTTTTCCTCAATTTTTTATCAACCCTGGTGGAGTTGTCCCATATACATAAGTGCAATGTATGGCTAGCAAAGATGAACCATAAGGAAGGATGATCACCGAAGAATTGAGGCCTTTGAATTGTGGTGCTGGAGCAGACTTCTGTGAGTCCCTTGGACTGCAAGGAGATCAAACCAGTCAGTCCTAGAGGAGATCAACCCTGACTGCTCTTCAGAAGGCCAGATGCTGAAGATGAAGCTCAGATACTTTGGCCACCGAATGAGAAGGAAGGACTCCCTGGAGAAGAGCCTGATGCTGGGAACAATAGATGGCAAGAGGAGAAGGGGGCGGCAGAGGATGAGGTGGCTGGATGGAGTCACTGAGGCAGTTGGTGTGAGCTTATGTGAACTCTGGGGGTTGGTGGAGGACAGGAAGACCTGGAGGAATATTGTCCATGGGGTCGCGATGGGTCGGACATGTATTTGCAACCAACAATAACACATAAGTCTCGCCTTACTGCAAACATCAGCCTCCTGAGGCAGTGGGTCACCCACCCCCCTTTGGCACCATCAAGCAAGCTTGCAGTTTGCTATTCTCTGCCTGCCACATCCCAAGACATGCCTGCACTTGGTCTGGGAAGAAGGCCTTGGCCAAACCAGGCCCCTGAATTTTAAATGTTGGGGTAAAGTCCTCCCTTCGAACAGGGAAGCATTCTGGAATATATTGCAAATAAAGGGCATTCACAACAAACATGGCCACATTTCTAAACCTCTTCAGAATAATTCTAGATGCTGTGTGAGAACTGAAAATGGCACCACTGATTTTTCACAACTGATACTTTCAGAAAGGGCTGCATGTGATCTCCATTTGTATATTTTGATTATTCTGGGTTATCTCATGACAAACTAAACAATGAAGGACTCAGACTTCAGCATCTGACAGAAGATCGAAGCTATGTGACCGACCAGGGTTTGCTGGAGGCTCTGGCCTACGTGCAAATGCTGTGGAGCCCCAGGGAGACGTGACGTGGGCCCTTGCAGCAGAAAGTGGGCTGAGGAACATTGCTTTAGCAGGGTCCCCCTCCTTAAAAGCAATTCCCCCAACCACTCACTGAGCGTGCGGAAAGGGTCTTTTGTTTGGAATCAATCCTCCCTCCATGCAGATCTTCCCCTTGAGGCAATATAAGCTCTGAACTCTCAGAGGTTCTCCCTCCATGTCCAGCAACTGCTGTGCCTCTTTTGCACAAACCCTCCCTATTTCAGGCACACCAAGATTCCTTTAGGGTGCCAGCCCAAACCTGCCTCCACCTGTGGCTGGAAGCAGAACGGATCTACCTCCCAAAGGTGCTTTGTATATGCTCAGATGCTCTGTGTGTGCACTACCACGTTCATAGGAAGGTGATACCTTCCAAACCGAACAAGGGATGGACAGCAGGTGTTTTCTCGCATCACCTGCTGCTCGTAGCAAGCAAGGGAACCCCCTTTCTTCTCATTTTTGTTTCCTTTTCCAAAGGGTCAGCGGCTTCAGCCCCCTCCCCCTTTCTTTCTCTCTCTCTCCCTTGTGAACCAAATCTCCACCCTCTCTGGTCAAGCATCTCAAAGCTCTCACCCGCCATGCCCCATCCCAGGGGCATCACAGGTCAATGCTCCACCTCACAGAATCTCTCTCCCACAGAGAAAACTCCCAGCACAAAGAAACTACAAACTCCCAGAGAATATATTTAACATTTTCTAGATTTCTAGTCATGCACACAGGAGAGGAGTTGATGATGAGGGCAAGAATAGGGATATTTCAGCAGATAATGCGTTCTTGAGTAAGGAGAATATGAGAAACTGCTGAGCGGAGTGGCCATAATAGCACAGTAATTATGGGTGATCACAGAGAGTTGACATGGCAAAAAGGGAGGCACATGAAACATGACGGGTCCTGCATGGGAGCTTGATTTTTTGACCTCTGTGACTTCTCTGTCTGGCCATGTGGCGCTCCAATGGCAGTCCCTTGAGTGGACAGGAAGACACCAGACCCAAGTCCACAGCTGGTCTCAATTCCCTGTACTTCCCCTCCACACACACACACTGCCTCTGGGACCATCGCATGGCTTCTCTCGAGTGCCAGGTTTTACACTGCTGGTTCAATGGTGAATGATTTGATCACAGGCTGAATCCTTTGTTATAGTGCTGGGGTCTGTGTTTTGTGTTGCTCCATTTTCTCACTGAATCGAAGGGGGCATTCCTGGGTGCCAGGAGAATGATGAAGCACCTCTCCATTTCCTTTTGGGTGTCAATAGGAGTGTCCATAGGAGATTAGATGAGGCTGGGGACTTAGGGGCACAGATTAGAGTCACCCCCCTTGAAGTCGAGGGGCTCCAAAGAGCATGGGGCATTGCAAAGGTGCCAGGCTCTGATGGGTTACACCCGAGAGTACTTAGAGAGCTGGCAGGGGTTCTTCTCACGCCCCTGGCCTCCATTCTTGAGGCCTCGTGGAGAACAGGTGAAGTTCCAGAGGACTGGAGGGTGGCATCGGTGGTCCCAATTTTCAAAAAGGGTAGTCGAAGGGACATGGGGAATTACAGACCGGTTAGCCTTACGTCCATTGTAGGAAAAACAATGGAAAGGCTCATAATAGAGAGAGATCTAGTGATGCTAGATAGGGAAGGGAGGCTGACAGCCACACAACACGGCTTCCGCAAAAACAGGTCCTGCCAGACAAACCTTGTGGATTTCTATGACAAGGTTTCGAGGTGGCTGGATGGAGGGGA
This sequence comes from Varanus salvator macromaculatus, assembly GCA_023646645.1. Taxonomy (NCBI): domain Eukaryota; kingdom Metazoa; phylum Chordata; class Lepidosauria; order Squamata; family Varanidae; genus Varanus; species Varanus salvator. The sequence goes on along the minus strand of JAIXND010000715.1, from coordinate 292,646 downwards.
TGCAGTGGATGTGCTATACCTGGATCTCAGCAAGGCCTTTGACAAAGTGCCCCGTGATATCCTGGTGGAGAAACTGAGGAGTTTTGGGGTACACCAAAGCACTGTCCGGTGGATCAGAGCATGGTTGACTGACTGAAAGCAGAAGGTAACCATTTGCGGGGAATCATCGGGATGGCAGCCAGTGACAAGCGGGGTCCCCCAGAGCTCTTTCCTGGGGCCGATCCTGTTTAATCTTTTCATTAACAACATGGAAGAAGGGGTGAACAGTCTGCTGATCAAATTCGCAGACGACACTAAAACTGGAGCAGTGGCCACAACTGAGGAACAGGTACTCCGGATCCAGAAGGATCTGGACAGACTCTGGAAGTGGGCAGGAGACAACAGGATGGCGTTCAATGTGGAGAAGTGCAAGGTCTTGCACTTGGGGCATAGGAATAGCTGTCATAAGTACAGGTTAGGTGACAAGTGGCTGGAGAGCAGCACTTGTGAAAGGGACCTTGGGGTACTGGTTGACCGCAGGCTAAACATGAGCCAGCCGTGTGATGCGGTGGCCAAGAGGGCGAATGCCACCCTTGGTTGCATAGCCAGAAGCGTGGCTTCGAGATCGAGAGAGGGATTACTGCCACTCTACACGACTCTGGTGCGCCCGCAACTGGAGTACTGTGTTCAGTTTTGGGCCCCTCATTACAGAAAGGATATAGCCAGGTTGGAGTCGGTGCAACGTAGGGCCACAAGGATGGTGGCTGGTTTGCAGGGGATGCCGTATGAGGCAAGACTGAGGGAACTGGGTCTCTTCAGCTTGGAGAAGAGGAGACTCAGAGGGGATATGTTGGCAACATACAGGTATGTGAGGGGGTGTCACATGGATATGGGGAGAGGCCTGTTCTCCCCTGCAGAGGAAGGCAGGACGCGCTCCAAGGGAGCAAAGCTCAGGGAGCCCAGGCTCCATTTGGATGCCAGGAAGCACTTCCTGACAGTCAGGACCCCGAGGGCGTGGAATGGGCTTCCACGGGAGGTGGTTGAGGCCCCATCTGTGAGGGAGTTCAAAGACAGGCTGGACATGCACATGGTGGGCATGTCATGAGCGGAGCCGGCTGGTGCTGGAGGTCAGACTAGATGGCCCAGGAAGCCCCTTCTGAATCGCTCTGTTTCTCTGTTTCTATGTTTTTATTTCGCGTATTGAAGAAAAGCCCTTGGAGGCTCATTGCTCTGTATGGAGCACTGAGGTTGGGATTGGGGGCCTCCTGTTTCCTGCCTGAAGGCCAACAAGCCCTGGGAGCCACGTGCTCCTGGCTGGCCACATGCCCTGAGCTGTGACGGCTGTTAAGCTGCCCTTCCCATCCCTTCCCCTCTTTGGCCCTCATGCATCCTTTCAGCCTGGATGCTCACGAGCAAACCACCTCTATTTTTATCCCTTTAATATATGGCTCTTTTCCCCCAGCTTGGGTGTCTGGAGTGCTGAATCCCAATGCTGCTCCTGGATTGAGGAAAAAGGGAAGCTCCACCTGCGATGCTTCCCAGGTGGTCGTGGAACAGAGACACACGGCCTGCTTTCTGTCATGCAGAGCAAGCATTAGAATAAAATTCCCCCTAAGCTGAAGGGCTGAACTGTGGCAGGCAAGACCTGAGGGAGACTGGAGTGCATTATGGGAGGCAAGGGTCCTGATGGGGTGAGTGCCGAGCGGGAGGCCAGGGGGGCCCAGTTTCAGACACCTCCCATCCTCAAAGCTCCTGGCAGATGCTTGGCCAATCACTCCCTCTGAGCTCACCTCCCTCACAGGCTAAAAGGAAAGGAGGAAACCTGTAAGCAATTTGGGTGTTTGCAAGAGGAGAAAAGAAAGAGAATACGTGCGGCATAAACACAAAATGCAGTGCCCGATATTCCTCCCTTTTTCTGCTCCCACTGCATGCTCCATGTTCTCCCCGGTGTCAATTTTGGGCTGCTGCACTCCTTAAAGTGTGTGCTGTGACAGGCAATGGGACCCCCATGTAAATGGACCCCTGGCCTCCAAAATATGAGGAGATTTTGGAAATGGCGCACTGAGTTCAGTGGGCCAGTTTCTCCCCACATGGCCCAGGAATCGCCAGACAGAGGCTGAAGCAGCCGTCCCCACCCAGGCAGCTCCGTTGCCAGAAGGTGTCTGAGCTGGAATCAAGGCCAAGGTTGCTCATGCAGGAGGAGTCCGGCTGGACTTCTTCTCCAAACAGAGCGACCTCCACTCTCATACAGTTTCCCTGCTGACTCCGAGAGACACTGGAGCTCTCAGGGCTGGGAACGGAGTTCTTCTCCCTGGAAAAGGACCTGGAGGGATATCCAAGCTGCACTGCCGGTACCCTGTCAAGTTCTGGGCAAACATTATTTGTCTGCTCACACTTCAAAATATAGAATGAAAATGTGAAAGACTGAAAACAAAAAGCATTTATAGAAATAATAAAAAAAGACAAAATGCAAAGCTTAGCTAAAGAGGTTAACAAGGGAAGATTTTTTGCATGCTGCTTCCCCTGGATATGAAATGGAGTTTTTATTTCTCCCAACTACTGAACAGTGCAAAGGATGATTTTTTTCAAATGTTTCAATGTGATTTTGTCCATATGCCATGAATGGATCTCTGGCTTGTTCTGAAAAATTGGAATTTTGATCGCTTGATGAAAAAAAACAAGCATAATTTAGGCTTTGGCTTTCATCGAGCGAGGGGAGGAGCCCCGCGGGCCCTGAAAGCACCGCCGCCGCCGCCGCCCGGACTCACCATCGGCCGCCCCCCCCCCCCGCAACGCTGCGATGCTGTACGGCGCTGCACGGCGCACGCGGGCGCCCGCTCCTGCCACCACTCCTGCCGCCGCCGCCGCGACTGCTCAGCGAGTCCGTCGCCGCTGCCCGGAACACCGCCGGCCCGGGACCCATCCCCGGTCGCCCCGGCACGTGTGAGAGGCGTGCCAGGAGGGGCGAGTGAGGGGAGGAGCCCCGCGGGCCCTGAAAGCGCCACCGCCGCCGGGGGCCAGCGGCCAAAGGGCACCACCATTTGGGACGCCATTCGGGGGGCCGTGCGGGGGCTGGGCTGGCCAGGGGCCCTGGCCCATAGGGGGTAGACTGCTGCGGCGGTCCGGTTGGTTGTTTTAAAGGGGAATTTTTAATGGGGATATAGTTTTAAATTTCTGCTGGTGCATCTCGGCTGTTTGTTTGTTTGTTGTCATGTCGTCGCCTGGGGAGCGCGGGGGCGCCGCCATTGGGGTGGTGATGGGCAGGGGGCGTTACAGCGGTGGGAGATTAACCCGTCCGCCTAGAAGAAGGAGGGACAGAGCGGTAACGCCTGTCCCTCGTTCCGGTTATTCTCCCAGCCGGCGGGTTCCCGGTAGCCGTGTCAGCTGCCCCTCAGGCCTGTCAGTCTGGTTTCAGATTTGATTTTGGTTTAGTTATTTGTGTTTAGATGTTGTGTATGTTCATTTATTTATTTATTAAAACATTTATAGGCCGCCCCATTGCAATGAAGCCTCGGGGTGGCTTACAACAAGTTAAAATACATTAAAAAATACATATGAATTTATCCGTTCCCCCCCCCCCCCAGTGCATCTCGGCAACTAAAGAATAATTAAACTACAGATAAATCAAACTGAAATAAATCAAAGAAAACAAAACCCACATCAAATCAAATATAAACCATAATCAATAAACAACCCTTAAGCATACAGAAAATATTTGAACATAAACAAACTAAACCAAACTCAACTAACAATTAAAATAAGACTTAAATAAAAAGGTCTTTGCCTGGCGCCGAAAAGCATATAACAACGGCGCCAGGCGAACCTCTCCAGGGAGCGCATTCCATAGTCGGGGCGCCACCGCCAAAAAAGCCCTACTCCGGGTACTCACCCACTTAACCTCCCTCAAGGGGGGCTCCTGGAGGAAGGCCGCTGTCGGAGATCTTAGGGGGCGGGAGGGCATGTAAGGGCGCAGGCGGTCCATTAGGCATCTGGGTCCCAAGCTGTTTAGGGCTTTATAGGTCAAAACCAACACCTTGAATTGGGCCTGGACTTCAATTGGGAGCCAGTGGAGCTGATGGAGAACTGGGGTCATATGAGAGTAATGCCCAGTCCCTGTCAGCAGCCTGGCAGCTCTGTTTTGCACCAACTGAAGTATCTGGACCGTCTTCAAGGGCAGCCCCACATAGAGGGCGTTGCAGAAATCTAGTTGAAAAGTCACCAACGCGTGTGTCACTGTCGCCAGGCAGTCATAGTCCAGGAAGGGACGCAGCTGATGTACCAGCCGAAGCTGTAGGAAAGCACTCCTCGCCGCCGCCGTCACCTGGGCCTGTAACGACAGCTCCGGATCGAGGAGCACTCCCAAGCTGTGGACCTTGTCCTTTAGAGGGAGTGCAACCCCATCCGGGACAAGGCCCAAGTCCCCCACTCCAAGACCTGAACCGCCCACCAACAGGACCTCCGTCTTGTCTGGCTTGAGGCTCAGTTTATTGGTCCTCATCCAGCCCATTACCTCGGCCAGGCACCAGTTCAGTACAGCCACTGCCTCACCTGGATCGGTGGAGAACGAGAGGTAGAGCTGGGTGTCATCCGTGTACTGATGACTCCACAGCCCACACCTCCGGATGACCTCTCCCAGCGGTTTCATGTAGATGTTGAATAGCAAGGGGGACAAGATGGACCCCTGCGGTACTCCATGGCATAGCTGCCATGGCGCAGAGCCATAGTCCCCCAGCACCACCTTCTGGAATCAGCTGTTGAGATAGGAGCGGAACCACTGCCAAGCGGTGCCTCCGACACCCAACCCAGCCAGCCTATCCAGAAGGATACCATGGTCGATGGTATCGAAAGCCGCCGAGAGGTCCAGGAGAACCAACAGGGACGCACTCCCCCTGTCCCTCTCCCTGCACAGGTCATCATACAGGGTGACCAAGGCAGATTCAGTGCCATACCCAGGTCTGAAACCGGACTGAAATGGGTCCAGATAATCCGTTTCCTCCAAGATTGCTTGGAGTTGTCCCGCCACCACCCGCTCTAGTACCTTGCCCAAAAACAGGATGTTGGCCACCGGTCTATAATTGGCGACCACCTCTGGATCCAGGGATGCCTTCTTTAGGACTGGCCGGACTACTGCCTCCTTTAGGAGTGCAGGCACCCGGCCGTCTCTCAAAGAGGCGTTGACCACCTCCCGGATCCAGGTCACAATCCCATCCTTGGCTGTCTTGAGTAGCCAGGAAGGGCATGGGTCTAGTAAGCAAGTGGTAGGGCGTACTCGTCCAAGCACCTTGTCCACATCATCAGGCCGCAGCAACTGAAATTCATCCATTAAGCATGGACCAGACGGCGTCGAAGGCAACTCCACAGTAGAATCTGCTTCTGAAGCAGAGTCGAGCTCGCAGCGTATCTGAATGATTTTCTCCCGAAAATGCGTGGCAAACTCGTCACAGCGGGCTTCCGAGGGAGGCACCAGATCCTTCTTAGGGCCAGGATGTACTAGGCCCTGAACCACTCGAAAGAGCTCCGCCGGACGGCATTGTGAGGAGGCAATGGAGATGGAGTAGAATTTCTTCTTTGTCATCCTCACCGCCACAGCATAGGCGTGATAATCCACACACAAGTGTGTTCGGTCAGATACCTGTTGTGATCTCCTGCACCTGTCCTCTAGTTGTCTCCCTGCCTGCTTCATTGCCCGTAATTCGGTCGTATACCATGGAGATGAACAGGCTCGGCTAGACGGAAGAGGACGCTTGGGAGCAATCGTGTCGATAGCCCTGGTCATCTCCTCATTCCACAATTATACCAGGGCGTCAACAGGATCACCAGCCTTGTCAGCCAGAAAATCCCCCAGAGCATTCAGGAATCCTTCAGGATCCATCCTGCTCCGAGGGCGGACCCACAGAATCGGGTCCGCACCCTTACAGAGGGAGACGCCACTCTCGAGCTCCAACCTTAAGAGGAAGTGATCCGACCATGACAAGGGCGATAAGCCTAAATTCCTCACCCTCAGATCACCCTCTTCCTGCCCCGTCGAGAAAACCAGGTCCAGAGTGTGTCCATGTTCATGGGTCGGGCCAGTGACATGTTGAGACAGGCCCATGGCCGTCATGGAGGCCATGAAGTCCTGAGCCGCCCCGGTAAGAGCCGTCTCGGCATGGAGATTGAAGTCCCCCAGGACCACCATCCTGGGGGTCTTCAACACCAGGTCCGAGATGACTTCCGTCAGCTCAGGCAGGGAGTCTGTTGGGCAGAAGGGTGCGCGGTACACCAACAGAATCCTCAGTCTGTCTCGGTCGCCCAACACCAAGTGGAGGCACTCCAGCCCCGGTCTCGAGGGGACAGGAAGCCCCACAAGGGAAATTGAAGCCTGATAAACCAGAGCAACCCCCCTCCCCTCCCCTCCGGACATGGGTGGTGCTGAATTAGGTGCCCGGGCGGGCAAAGCTGTGAGAGGGAAACGTCTCCCCCCTCTCCCGCCCAGGTCTCGGTGATACAGGCCAGGTCGGCCCCCTCATCCACAATCAAGTCGTGGATGAGGACAGATTTATTGTGGACCGACCTGGCATTAAGCAACAGCACCGACAAGCCCGAGGGGTAGCTGACATGGCTAACAGGAACCCGCCGGCTGGGAGAATAACCGGAACGAGGGACAGGTGTTACCCATCTGTCCCTCCTCCTCCTAGGCGGACGTGTTAATCTCCCACCGCTGTAACACCCCCTGCCCATCACCACCCCAATGGCGGCGCCCCCGCGCTCCCCAGGCAACGACATAACAACAAATAAACAAACAGCTGAGATGCACCAACAGAAATTTAAAACTAAATCCCCATTTAAAATCCCCCTTTAAAACACTAACCAGACCGCCACAACAGCCTACCCCACATGGTCCAGGGCCCCTGGCAAGCCCAGCCCCCCGCACGGCGCCCCGAACGGCATCCCAAAAGACGGTGCCCTTCAGCCGCCAGCCCTTCGTCCGCCGGCCCCTGGCGGCAGCGGCGCTTTCAGGGCCCGCGGGGCTCCTCCAATCGCCCCGCCCACCGCCTGCTGCTCGCCTGCCCCACCCGGCATGCCTCTCACCCGTGCTGGTGCGGCCGGGGACGGGTCCCGAGGCCGGCGGTGTTTTGGGCGGTGGCGGCAGCCTCGCCGAGCAGTCGTGGTGGCGGCAGCAGGAGCGGCGGCAGGAGCGGGGGCCCTTGGGCCCCATGCAACGTTGCGGGGGGGCCGGCCGTGATGGTGAGTCCGGGCGGCGGCGGTGGTCTCTCCGACGGCGGGGTCGGCGGCGCTTTCAGGGCCCATGCTTAATGGTTGTTCTGCTTGGTTGTGGTTTATATTTGATTTTGAAGTGGATTTTGCTTTATTTTAATTTATTTTGGTTTGTTTTGAATGTAGTTTAATTATATTTTAGTTGCCGAGATGCACCGAGGGAGGGAGGGATAAATTTATATGTTATATTGTTTTGATGTATTTTAACTCTGTTGTAAGCCGCCCTGAGGCTTTGTTGCGATGGGGCGGCCTATAAATGTTTTAATAAATAAATAAAATAATAAATAAATCATGAGATGCTCCTTGCTATTCAGGTCAGACCTCCACAGAATGATGAAGCACTTGGGCAGGAAGATGCAGCCCAGCAGCCCAGCGCTGGAGGCCAAGATGGAGAAGACCTGCACGGCCACCATGTACTTCCCCTTGGTGCTCAGGTAGGTGGGCATGAAGGACACCCAGACGCTGCAGAAGACCAGCATGCTGAAGGTGATCAGCTTGGCCTTGTTGAAGGACCCAGGCAGCTTCCTGGCCAGGAAGGCCACCGAGAAGCAGATGGCAGCCAGGAAGCCCATGTAGCCAAGGTTAATGTAGAACATGGCCACAGAGCCTTCGTTGCACTGCAGGACGATATGCCCAGCCTGGGAGTGCTTGTCTGAGTCAGAGAATGGGGGAGCAGTCCCCAGCCAGATGGTGGAGAGGAACACTTGGACACTGGAACAGCAGATGACAATGGAGTTGGCCAAACTCCTCCCTAGCCAGTTCCTTGCCTTGTTGCCTGGCTTGGTGGCCAGGAAGGCCAGCACCACAGTGACGGCTTTGGCCAGGAGGGAAGAGATGGCCACTGAGAAGATGATGCTGAGGGCTGCTTGTCGCAGGAGGCGGGTGATGCTTCTTGGCTGGCCAATGAAGAGGAAGGAGCACAAAAAGCACAGCAGGAGGGAGACAAGCAGAGTGTAGGAGAGGTCTCGGTTGTTGGCCTTGACTACTGGAGTCTCTTGGAACTTTCTGAAGATCTGCAATATGCTGCCTGCGGCGATGGAGAAGAGTAGGGCCATGCCAGTGAGGAAAGACCCCAAATGTTCTTCATAGGAGAGGAAGGTGATGACCTTGGGTATGCACTGATCCCGGGCCTCGTTTTGATGTTGATCTTCTGGACACTTCAGGCAATGCTCTGCATCTGTCGGAAGCAAGACAAAGAGCACCTGAGAGCCATTCCAGTTTCTGTTGTGTGCATTGTATTCATCATTCTGGTTTTTCCTATTACTACTAGTAGTATAAATGGTACTAGTGCAAGTAAAGGCATGATTCTGGTGTGAGAGGAAATGGGGGTTGGTAGTTGTGATTTGCCAGAGCAATTTCTGCCCCCCCCCAATGGGAGGTCTGTTGGTGGAGGTTTGTTGGTGACTGTACTGAGTTGGTTGAGGTGGGTGGAATTCCTCACTTGGCCGCACCTGTCAGACTGGAGCCAAGAGGTTGCCATGGAATGGGAACCCAGAGCCTAGTTCTGACTATGCCAAACAGTCCACTAGGTCACTGTGGGCCACCCCCAGACTCCTTGTCCTCCCACAGAAGGAGAGGGTTCTTGTGCCACATTCTCGTGGGTGAAAAAAGTGGAATGACTAAACCCTGCCCATGTAGGGGATGAAGAGTTATCTGGAGAAATGGAGAAGGGAAGGAGAGATGCAGGGGCCATGGTGGGCAGGGGAGGCTTCGCAGGAAGCAAAAGTGAATGGAAAAAACGCCTGGAGTGCCCTGAAGGTGAAGGAGCCTGGGGCTGTGGAAGCAATGAGGAATGAGGCATTCTGGGAGGTGGAGAAGGCAAGGCAGAACTTGACCCATGCAATGCTTCCAGGTGTGGAGGGAGGGAATTACAAAACCATCTCCACAAACAAAGATTTTGTTTCCTGATACTCCAGATGCAACCCAGCAGTCCAAATTTCCGTGCAGGATGGTTTAGCGCCCCCACACGTGCCACATACCCTGGCCAGATCCTTGCCCTCCACCCAGGCTCTGCCTTTCCTTCTGGGCCCACCCACCTTCTCAAGTGGAGATGGTCCCTTCCGCACACGGAGCGCAGTCATAGCAGCACAGGGGCTGTCTTTCCCAAGCCACTATGAAGAATCCTGGGTGGCAGCTCTCCACGCACCTGGCCTGAGGCAGGGGCTGAGCGAGAGAGAAGGAGCATCAGGGGAGGAGGTTTGGGCCTGAGGAAGCTGGGGGCTGGGGAGTCAGAGCTGCAAAGGGAAGAGAGTGGAGGACCTCCCTCTCGTCAGGGGATTGCATAAGTGAACCCCATCTGATGAAGCTGGATTTTCCCTCCTGGTGAACGCATCTCGTTCATTCTCTGCACCTTTTACATATCAGGCTATTGATTTATTCACTCCATCTCAGTATTTCTGATCATCAAGAATGTTAGTGAAAGGATGTATAATAAAAACAAGAAGATACTGGGGATGGCTTTCATCACCTGGTCTTTCCATCTCGGCCACACTATGGGATTTTGGTGAATGGTGAGTCTGGGGCCAGGCAAGCCCCGTCTTTCTAGACTCCCAACTATCACTCTTACAACAGTCCCATTTGGAAATCCCACCAAGCTGAAAAGGTCCAAGTTGGCTGCCAAGTCTCCGTTCTCATCCAAATACACCCCATCAATAGCACGATTGTGAAACTGGGGGTCTCTCAGGAAAGGGTGGAGCTGGAACAACACAGAAAGCAAAGACTTTGAGAAGACCTGTTTCATAACCCAGTTTTTGCTCAGAGCTGCTCCCCATTTAGTGGGGCTGGGTGGGACCCTGATAATGGACAGGATTATCATTTCCCTGCTCGATGCCCACTCTCTGCTTTGGGAATTTCAGAAATAGACAAGGGAAGCCTCATAGCTGAAGGGAAAGAGATAGGGATAGGGAAAGGGAGGGCAGTCTGTATGAGGGAAATTTTTCAGGAATACTGGGAAGTAGCAAATGGACCTTTCTTTCCCAGTTTGGGAGGGGAATGCCATTTTCAGATCATCATCAGGCCTGTTTTGGAGAGAAAAATTTGGACAGCCTTTCTCTGTTGCCTTCCAATATTTTTCTTGGATGAGAAGTATATACGTAGCTCTTCCTTTAGAATCGCCTTTTTAAACATCCCCAACCCTTGGAGACTGCTTTTCACCTTATGGTTGTTAGCCATGGGCCATTGTTTAGCATTGTTTCGAGTGTCTTAAAATGGGCTTTCCTGCCATTTGAGGTTGCAGTGGGACCACAGTTGGATGTCCTTCTCTCAGAGTTAGCGCAAGGGATGGGTGCTTTCCCCACAGTTCCTCTAGCTGCCGCTTTGTGCATTGGGTCTTCCCCTTGGGTTCCCTGCAGCCTGCGAGTCTGATTTTCGGGATACTGAAATTGGTCACAGGGTTGCCTTGCCTTTAGTAGTGCAGAGCATCTTCCAGCACTTTTGCTCTTGACTGCCTCCTCATTCCACTTCCTGCAGGATTCCCTTCCCTGGGCTCAGCTCCCTGTTCCTCTTCAGGCTCCTTTACTGCTGTTAGTGTTGCAGCTGAACTGCTCGACCCCAATACTTGACTTCTTCTCCTTGCCTTGCTGCTCCAGCCCCCTCACTTTTCCTTCCGGGATGGCTGCTTGCTTGCCCTAGTTGTCCACTCCAGCCATTCTGACCTTACGGAGAAACCAGACATGGCGTGGGGGTTTGAGGCCACTTCTGTTGGGGAGGGTCCTTGGTCCATATTCCCGGATTTTGGATTCTCCATGCAGCATCATTCAAGGCTTTCTCCTCTGCTACCTGGAAGGTGACCAGTAGAGCCCCCTTTGCTCTGTTTTGGTCTCCTCTTCCACTGTCACTGCACTGCCAAACTACCGCGACCTCTCCAAGTTGGCTTGCTCACTGGAAGCTGGCTTGCTTCTCCAGCAGTCCCAGAGCAGCTGGGGACCCATTCACTCCTCTCCTCAGCCACAAACCCGAATGTTTCCTGGGATCAGGAATGCAGGCACACCAACGGTGGGGTGTGCTCAGCTGGCATAGCAGGTCCAACATGGATCAAACATGGGAAAAGCAGGCCAACCGTTATACTCCTTCTGGTGCCAGGCAAAGAAATTTTTATTTGACCATTATTTCAATAACCAATGCTTTTAGATATATTAGGATGTTTCACGTCACAGTCGCACTTTCTAAGTATTCCTCCTTTTTCTCCAGTTGAGATGTGTTTTATATTGTTTTAATAATTGACATTTTATATTCTACTTTTATACTTTATATTGTTCTTTTAAATATGGGACAGGATATAAATGCCAGTAATATATAAAGAATGAAAAAATAAAGGACTGCATTGTGTTTTGAACCCAGGCAAGATAGCAAGCCTGAGTAAACTTGGGTCAGGGATCTGCACAAGGACCTGTGCAGTCCTCACACTGCTGCTATCTGCTGCTTCAGGATGACTTGAAGCAACTCCATGGGCCACGATCAGATGCACTCAGTTCTAGGAAAGGACCAAAAGAGGAACAGGACAGAAAGTGTTCAAGCTGCGCCACCATTTGGAAAATCTTGTCCCAGTTTCTCATACTCCGAATTCCATACAATACCCAAGAAGGGAAGGAAATACCTGCCATGCATGAAGCCGGAGCACATCCAGCCTGCCTTCAGGATTCATGGACTTCCTCTTGGATCTAGAGGAAAGAGCCACATGCAAGGCACGGGCCACAGCCTGGACGGTGCTGTAAGAGAAGCTGTCCAGAGAGAGTGTTTACTCCTTGTCCACTTGGGGCCGTCCCTCCAGTTCCTCCTCCTCTCTGCATCTCATCCACTCTTTCACTGACAGCACATGCTTTGAAAACGAACACTTGAACACAGTGTCTGCCAATTTCTTAATAGAGAAATATAAATCCCCTAAACCATCATAGCTGGACCTTTTTCTTGTTTGGGGAAGTGTGAGGAGGCAGAGGGGCTCACCCCTTTCCCTGGAGCCTTCTACAGGGCCAGGCTGAAGACAGCAGGGCGGGGCTGGGAGCCCAGGTGGGGAGAGCAATTTGCTGGGAAGCCGCGGCCAGGGGATCGGGATCCGAACGCAGCTGTTCGGCATTGCGAAACGGGGCAGGGACAGGTGGACTGGGTGGAATGGTGTGCAAGGAGGGTTGATAAGGAGGCAGCAGGAGGAGAGGAGAGGAGAGTGGGAGACGGTGAAAGACAGCAAGGGAGCAGAGAGCAAGGAAACGCACGTGTGCTTGTGGAGGAGTTGCAGTGGCGGCCGCCGGCAGGGAGACCGGGAGCAACCGCTAGCAGAGACTGGGCAGCGGTATGGCCAGGACGGCGCAACTCATTGCCATAGCGACAAGGAGAAGGGAGCCGGAGTAGGCAAGGGCAAGGCGCTACGGGATGCGTGTGGTGGAAACTGGAAGCACAGAATGAAGACCTGGTGAGTGCAACGGCTTTCTTGTGTTGCTCTGCATGGCGAAGTTGGGAAGGCGAGGCTTTGGCCCACAGCCCCCTCCCGAAGCAGTCACAGGAAGGAAGGAAAAATATGCATAGATCTGCTTGAAATGTTTAGTTCCATACGTTAAAACCCAAGTGACATCACACAAAGTTGTGCTGATCCAGACTTTTCTGTTAACAGGTTGCATTTGAATTTCAGTACTTTTTTTTGCAATTAATAAGGCATAGAAGTTGAAAAGCAACTCTTCAAAATAAATGAAGACATTGATGTCTACCAAAATATTACGTGGCTGCCATCCATCTATAGAATGATCCGATATCATTTGTGAAATGCTTTGTGAAAAAACCATGCAAATGCCATTCCTGAGGAGCTCCGGTTTCAAGGTCCTCAAAAACCTGTCTCCATTCTCAGTGTCCAGTGAGAAGAGCCCCACCATCGTCCACCTGAAGTGAAGCAGCAGCCTGATGATCCCTGGGTACTGGAGGCCTTCTTCGGGGAGCATCCTGTACAAGGAAGGGGACTGGCTTTTTTCTCCCCTGACCTGAGCGGTGAAAGCATAAGTGACCTGGGAGAGAAAGGAAGAGTGAGGCTGATGGATTGCTTCCACTCAGTACTCAGTCAAAATTTCTCATCTGATGAGAATGCCCTCCTTAGTATTGAATTGTCTGCATGAAACATGATTTGAAAAGACTCATTGCTTGTTGTTTTCTGAAATAAAGTCAATCAGCGAGACATAAGAGAGTGGGAAATATAAAACCTCTGCTAAGAGGGTGAGAAAGTGGAGAAGCTCAACCTGGAGCCCATTATTTTGAGACAAGAAGTGTAGCTTAAGATAACCGTGTAAAAAAGTATCTTGTGTGCTGTTCTCCCTACCTTAGCTGACTACAAAAACTGACCCTAAAAAGCCCTGTGCAGGCTGGCTGTGGCCGCTGCTCTTGACTGGGATGGGCTCACTCTCCAATGCGAGGACAAAGCCACAAGGGAGAGACTTTTCATAAAAGCATTTCCGGGAGTTTCCACTCTCCCACAGTCAGAAAATGAAGAAGAGGGGCCTGCGATGAATCTGTACCCCAACAGTGCCAGATGGTGGATTGGTGTGGGCAGAGGGCCCTGAACCCTTTTCGTCTCAGGGTTCTGTGGGATTGTCTGTTGTCCTGGGAGGGATAACATGCATGGAAGTGATTTGCAGAATCTCTTGCTTTCTCTACGTGAAACCTCATATCACTTCTCCCAAACCTCCCACCTGTGGGACTCCATCCCCTAACCCTCCCCTTTGTGCCTGGGTGCAAGACACTCCTCTGCCATCTCAGCTGTGCTTCGGGTGTTCATGGTGGTCCTGGGGGAGGGGCCCCATGCGGTTTAGCAGGAAGAGCAGCAATGCATGATGATTTCCATAATTATTTGGCTTCATGTCTGTAGCACCTCTGTGGCTCCCTGAGAACCTTCCTTACTCCCATTTGCAAGAGAGGTACACTCAGAGAGTGTCCCGATATGGCCCATGTGAAACATGCAGGACCAAGGGATCTTTCCCTCATGTGTTTTGCAGCTTGCCTTCCACATGTGCCCTGCTGCATCCCCCGTTTTCTATCCCTCCCACCGCAAGAGTTGCCTTGCAGTGAGGCAGCCTGGCCCTGCTAAGCCCCTGCCTCGCTTTCGCCCTTCTCATTCCTGGTGCACTCAGCTTGTTCCCTGGAGGTCACGCCACCTGTACCTCCAAGTGCTGCACCATCATCACGGTTCTGACGGATTTTCCCTCGGTGGCCAACTTCCGCTCAGGTGTGGAACAGGCTGAGATTTTGTCAGAACATTGCTCCTGCAGGGATGGCCAAGAGGGGCAGCAAGATGGAAATTCCCTGATGGAGGAACAGTTCCATCGGTCCCATCCCAGCTACCTCTGAGGGACAAAGCGGGAGGGTCTTCCCATCTCTCCTCTTCCATCCCCTCCTATTTCCCTGGCAAAAAGTATCTCTTCTCCATCTGGCTGTGTCAACTGCCCATTCCTGGCATCCAGTTCCCCTTTCAGATGACTCTCTATCCAGGAGAGTCAGCCAGGTTGTGGATGTTGTTGCTGTTGTTAGTTGCAAAGTCACATCTAACCCATCAGGATCCCATGGAAAACATTCCTCAAGGCCTTCCTGTCGTCCACCATCCCCCAGAGTCCACCTAAGCTCATGCCCACTGCTTCAGTGGCTCCATCCAGCCACCTCAACCTCTGCCGCCCCCTTCTCCTTTTGCCCTCAAGGTTGAGGATAGGCATATCTAGAGCCAAATTGGAACGGTTCTTGCTGGACAAGACAAGGCAGGGGAGATAGTTGTGCATTTCTGCACAGGATCGAGTGTGCAATAAGGTGAATGGGAACTGAGAGATCCAGGTCCAAATCCCCACACATCCCTGAAGCTCACTGCGTGACTTTTGGCTGGTCATTCACTCTTGGCCGATCCTACCTGGCAGGGTTGTTGATGTCAGGAAAAGAACGATGAGTAGAGGCAGCGAAGTGCTTGCTTTCCTCATGCATGGAAAAAGTCAGGAAAAGGTGTGATGTGATGCTCATTGTCGTAGGGACAATGATGGAAAGGATGCTCAGAGAAGATCCCAGCACAAAATTCAGTGGAAAACACCTCTGAATGCAGGCATTGCCCAGGTGGGCATCCACGCTGCCCAGAAATGGCCTTCCCACTGTCATGATTTCAGACTTTGTGCCACATCAAGGCAGCTGTGCAGAGATTGCTGGGCAGGAGTCAGGGTTCTGCTCTAAGCTGGACCCTGTGATGTGCAGAAATGGAGCCCTGACCCCTGGCGGCCATCGTGCGGTTATGTGAGAGAAGCCCGCATCCCGGATGCCATGGCAGGTCCTCCAGAGAGCTCCAGTTGCATGCAAAGGGTCAGCTGGGAACCCCGCAAGGAGGCCCCTGTTGGGTGATGTGGTGGGAGGGAGCGGCGGCCAGGGGAACAACCAAGCCGTCCTGCTCTCCATGTGCTCCTGAGGTGCTTCCTCCAGGTATGCATTATGGCACCAAGAAGGTCTGCAGTTCAGGCTGCCCCTCTGCTCGGTCCTCTCTTGGGACCCATTTAGGAGCTGCCCTGCCATGGTGGGGGTTTTACGGAGTGAGAAATCGGGGAGAGAAAAGGCACTCATTGGAAATGACATGGAGCCTGTTCCTGAGGGGAAGAGGCAGATAATTGATAGGGGGAGCTTTGCTTGGGCACGTGTGCTCCAAATGGCAATTCCTGCCATTAGTGGTGTTTGGGAATCTGGGTTCCTCAGCCTCTGAGACGGCCAGCTAGATATGAATGGGACCGCTCTGTTGCAAGCCTGAGAAGTTTCCTTGAGAGATCTTCCAGGAGAAACCGTGCTTCAGAGATGAACCATCACGACCAGCACTGCAGGGAGCAGGTACACCCAACCACAGAGTTCCAGAACATAAGCAGAGTGTTTCATGGGTTTGAGTCACATGCATAGCCATGAGGTTGATGCTGATGGAGGAATAGGCACACTTTGAAAGAGTTTTTTAAATGAGCAAAACCAGCCAGAGAACTTTGGAGTCAGCAGAAGAGGACACAAAGCCACTTTCACTGAGAACCTCTTTCCACACAGTATTAACTTTGCAAGTAAATGTAGTGGCTGCTGCAGGCAAGCAGGGAGCTCAGTCTCTTAAAGGGACAGGAGCCTAATAGAAAGCTCTATTATGTGTTTTGCCCATTGGGCTTTCAGGCTGCCCACATCCACGGGCTATGTAATGGGCTCCCCCAACAGGACATCCCCCAACAGGAAACATTTGGCTACTGTGAGGTTCTCTCTCCCTTCCTTCCATCCCTCCCGCTCTTTTGGCACCATCAATTGAGCTTGAATTTTGCTTTCTTTTCTGCCTGCTGTATCTCATGACATGCATGGCCAAATTATTGGAAGAAAGCTTGGCCAAAACCAGACAATCACTATTTTGCCAATTTTGTTTGGTTGGTTGGTTGTTGTTGGTGGTGTAAAACACGCCCTGCTGCTTCCATGACTCCCTTGGTGAAGTTTGGGACCTGATCAGCAATATTTGGCAATCTGGTTAAAAGGGAACTGACTGCCTGATGCTCAAAGGGGGAACGCAGCCTCAGAGGGATCTGGGTAGGGGAATCTTCACACACGCAGGCAAGCACGCACACACACGTACATAGGTACCCACCCAGGTGTTCCAACCATTCCATTGCGACATTGGAAGGACTAGTTGGCAGGCTCAGGATTCAGGACTTGAGGTCTCAGGCCAAACCCACATACCAGGTCAGGAAGAGAAGGAAACCATCCTGTCTCTGGACTGCGAAGACTGACTGTGCAGCCCACTCAGGTCACAGTGCCAAAATCTGCCTCCAGTTCTGTGCCCTCCCCCAGGTGCACTCTACCCATGGAATGGTTATGACGTTCGGGGCTCATCAGGAAATAGTGAAGCTGGAAGGGCAGGGGAAAGACCACGATGGAGGGGAGAAGAGATACACCTGAGCTCTCTCTGCTGCCTCTTCCAAGGCCTCTCTCTAATTCCTCACGGCTGCCTGTCTTCGTCTGTGTGTTTTTGTTGAGAAGGAGCCTGTTTTCACAGAAACACCTCCCAGGGAAGCCCATCCCATATCCCGGGGTCCCAACCATCAGGAAGTGCTTCCTGGCATCCAACCTGAAACCCAGTTCCTTGAGCTCTGTCCCACTGGGCAACATCCTTCCCTTTCTGCAGGGGAAAAGGTCAGGACCCTCTGCCATTTGATGCCTTCAAATGACTGCATGTTGCCAGAAGAGACTCCTCTTCTTCGGCTTTGGAGCAAGAAGGGCAGCGCCTCCTCCTTCCCTGAAGAGCTGCAGGGCATTTAGACAGTGCATACTGAGCGCCTAGCAATGCAGATGGCCCAGGAATCCTGTCAGTTGCAAGTGGAAAGGAACTTTGGATACCCTGTGAGCTGCTACTAAGGCTTGATGCAGAGCCACAGCACGACACAGAGGATGCTCTTCTAAAAGAAATGCGCTCTGTGCATGCTCAGTGGAATCCCCTGCAGAGTCAGAAACTCATGGCAGGTCGACCGGATTGCGACCCTTGGTTTGCCAAGGAAGATCCAGTACCAGTGGAAATGCAGCAGTACCTGGACAAGACACTGATACTGATAGTGAGGCATTTCTCTCCCAGGGAAGGCCAGGAGAGTGCGGCATGAGTGGCCAGTCATCGCTGCCGCCCCGGAGTTGGAGCAGAAGACCGCGCCCACCTGCTGCCCGCCTGCTGCCCGCCGACCAGCGCAGCTGCCGACCGCTGCACAGCTGCTGCTGGCACTGAGGTCCCGCTTCGCCCGCCCCCCGCATGAGTGGCAGTCGCTCTGGGACGGGTGGGGAGGGTGGGGCCGCACATGTCCGCGGCTTCAAAGCGCTGGTCGATGCCCGGGGCCGGCAGTCTTGGGCCAGCAGCCGAAGGGCAATGGCCTAAGGGCATTGCCGTTAGAGCCGTTCGGGGCCGGACGGGGGCTGGGCTGGCCAGGGAGTCTGGCCGAGGTTCTGGAGGGTGGGTGCTGGCTGCTGGGTAGGTTTTTAAATTTTTAAATTTTTATCTTGTTTTAGGGGCCCATCTCGAATTCAGTTTAGTCATGTCGCCTGGGGAGCGCGTGGGGGCCACCATTGGGTTGGTGATGGGCAACGGTCGTTATGGTCGCTGTGGGGGCTTAACGGTCCTGCCTAGGAGAAGGCGGGACAGATGGTTAACACCTGTCCCTCCTTCTGGTTATTCCCCCAACCAGCGGGTGCCTGGTAGCCTTGTCAACTGCCCCACGGGCCTGACGGTGCTGTTGCTTAACGCCAGGTCGGTCCACAATAAAGCCACCCTCATCCACGACTTGATCGTGGATGAGAGGGCCAACCTGGCCTGTATCACCAAGACCTGGGTGGGGGAGGGGGGAGATGTTGCCCTCTCAGAACTGTGCCCACCCGGGTACCTAGTTCAGCACCGTCCATGCCCAGAGGGGAGGGGGGTTGCTTTAGTTTATCGAGCTTCCTTTTCCCTCACGGGGCTTCCTGTCCCCTCGAGACCGGGCTGCAGTGTCTCCACTTGGTGTTGGGCGACCGAGACAGACTGAGGATTCTGTTGGTGTACCACGCACCCTTCTGCCCAACAGACGCCCTGCCTGAGCTGACGGAAGTTGTCTCGGACCTGATGTTGAAGAGCCCCAGGATGTTGGTCCTGGGGGACTTCAATTTCCATGCCGAGACGGCTCTTACCGGGGCGGCTCAGGACTTCATGGCCTCCATGACGGCCATGGGGCTGTCTCAACATGTCAGCGGCCTGACCCATGAACGTGGACACACTCTGGCCCTGTTTTCTCGACGGGTCAGGCAGAAGGTGATCTGAGGGTGAAGAATTTACGTTTGATGCCCCTGTCATGGTCAGATCATTCCCTTGTGAGGTTTGAGCTCGAAAGTGGCCTCTCCCTCTGTAAGGGTGCGGACCGGATTGTGATGGTCCGCCCCCAGAGTTGGATGGATCCGGATGGATTCCTGAGGGCTCTGGGGGATTTTCCGGCTGACAAGGCTGGTGCTCCTGTTGATGCCCTGGTCGATGTATGGAATGGGGAGATGACTAGGGCTATCGACACGATCGCTCCTAAGCACCCTCTCCAGCCTGGCAGAGCCCGTCCAGCTCCCTGGTATACACCTGAATTACGGGCGATGAAATCACAGGACGAATCCGACCGAGCACATCTTAGAGCCCACTATCGGGCCTATGCTATGGCGGTGAGGGCGGCGAAGAAGCAATTCTTCTCCGCGTCCATTGCCTCCTCACAATGCCATCCAGTGGATATTTTTCGGGTGGTTCAGGGGCTGATTAAACCTGGCCCCACAAAAGATCTTGTGCCACCCTCGAAATCCCGCTGTGACGACTTTGCCACGCATTTCAAGGAGAAAGTTGCTCAGATTCGTCACGAGCTGGACTCTGCTGTTGATACAGACTCTCATGGGGAGGGACCAACCATGCCGCCTTGTCCCCCATTGATGGATGAATTTCAGTTTTCACGGCCTGATGATGTGGACAAGGTGCTTGGAGCGGTACGCTCAACCACCTGCTTACTGGACCCGTGCCCATCTTGGCTATTAAAGAGCGCCAAGGACGGGATTGGGCCCTGGATCGGGGAGGTGGTCAACGCCTCTTTAAGAGACGGCTGGGTGCCTGCCCCTTTAAAGGAGGCAGTAGTCTGGCCAGTCCTAAAGAAGGCTTCCCTGGATCCAGAGGTGGCCGCCAATTATAGACTGGTGGCCAACATCCCGTTTCTGGGCAAGGTGCTGGAGCGGGTGGTGGCGGGGCAACTCCAAGCACTCTTGGATGAAACTGATTATCTGGACCCATATCAGTCCGGTTTCAGACCCGGCTTTGGCAGTGAATCTGCCTTGGTCGCCCTGTACGATGACCTGTGCATGGAGAAAGACAGGGGGAGTGCATCCCTTTTTTTTTTTTTAAATAAAGTTTTATTAAGATTTTAAGCTACAAATTTTAAAAAAATCAATCATCAAATACATCGGACAGCTGGGTCAGCCCCCTATAACATGGTCTTTCAACATTCTATAATCATAATCAAATCAATTTATAAAAGTTTAAAGACATCTTTAAATCTGCACCAAGTCCCGTTTCTCTAGCCAGTCGTAAAAAAAGTTCCAGGTTTGATAATAGTCTATGTCATCCTTTTCCTTCAATAGTAACGTCAGTCTATCCATTTCTGCACAATCCAGAATCTTTCTCAAAATCAGCTCCTCAGTGGGTAATTCCTCACTCTTCCAATATTGAGCAATTGCAATCCTTGCCGCTGTTATTACATGTAATATCAAGTACATTTCTTGTTTACTAACATTTTCCGGTATAATGCCTAACAAAAAAACTTCAAGTCTAAAGGTTATAGATTTTTTAAGCATTTCCTCAAGCCATTTGTGTATTTTAATCCAATATTTTTTCACATAATCACAGGTCCACCACATATGATAAAATGTACCTACACCATGTTTGCACTTCCAGCATCTGTTCGACATATTTGAAAACGTCTTAGCTAATCGATTTGGCGACAAATACCATCTATAAAACATTTTATACAAATTTTCTTTATACGAGGTTGCTAAAGTCACCTTAACATTTCTCTCCCACAGCTTTTACCACTTTTCAAATTCAATATTATATCCAAAGTTTTGTGCCCAAGTTATCATAGTATCCTTGACCTGTTCTCCTTCCATCTTTCTGTTAAGCAAAAACTCATAGATTCTCTTAATCATTTTCTCATCTGCTTTTAATATCACTTGATCAAAATCTGTTAAATCTTTATAAAACCCCCATATTTTGCAGTCTTTGGCATATCTTGAGTGCATCTGCACCTTATACCACCACGCTATGTTAAGTCCTTGTTCTTGTATTTCTTGCTCCAATTTTAAGCCTCCATCCTTATCCAAAATATCATCATATTTTATAATCCCTTCAAAGTTTAACACATTTGAATAGACGAAGGCTTCCATAGGTGAAAGCCATCTTGGTAACTTATTATACAGTTGTAGCTTTAACTTTTCCCATACTGACATTAGTGATCTTCTAATAAAGTGACTTAAAAAAGTCCCCTGCGACTTGACCTTCTCATACCACATGTAAGCATGCCAACCCATTTGTAAATCATGACCCTCAAGGTACAAAATTCTCTTATTTCGCAAGGTTATCCATTCTTTTAGCCAAGTACAAATAGACGCTCGATAATACAACATCCAATCTGGTAATCCAAACCCCCCATTCTTCTTGGTTTCTTGAAGCATTTTTAATTTAATCCTTGCTTTCTTTTTTTTCCAGATAAATCTCAAAACTTGACGATTTAAATCCTCAAAAAACTTTTTATCAATTTTTACAGGGATCATTTGGAACAAAAACAAAAATTTTGGTAAAATGCTCATTTTAATCAGTGCTATTCTTCCCATCAAAGACAATTGTAAATTGGCCCATCTCTCCAGATAATTTTTAGTATCTTTCAATAATTTGTCATAATTATCTTCTTTCAAAGTTGTACACTTAGCTGTAAGATAAATTCCCAAATATTTGACCCTCTTAACAATCTGTAAGTCCACTAGTTCTTGGAGTTCTTTTTTCTGCTTTTGCGTAAGATTTTTAACTAAAAGCTTCATCTTTTCTTTATCTATTTTCATTCCCGTAACCTCACCATATTCCTCGATCTTTTGTAACAGTTTAGGTATAGTTGCAAATGGTTCCTCTATTATAAAGACCAAATCATCTGCAAATGCTTGCAGTTTATATTTTTCATCCCTTATTTTAGTGCCTTTGATGTCTTCGTCATCCCGAATGTTTCTATTCAAGACCTCTAAAGTCAAGATGAACAATAGGGGTGACAATGGGCATCCCTGTCTTGTACCCTTTTGTATCTCTATTGCTTTTGTACAGTCTCCATTAATTAAAATTCTGGCTGACTGTCTTTGATAGATGCTTGAAATCGCATTCATAAACTTTTCCCCAAACTCCATTTGCTCCATCTGATACATCATAAATTGCCAGTTGACATTATCGAAAGCTTTCTGAGCATCCAAAAACAATAAGGCCATTGGCTTTTCCATATGTATCTCATAGTATTCTAAAATATCCAAGATAGTCCTCAGATTACTTTTCATTTGTCTTTTAGGCAGGAAACCATTTTGATCTGGATGTATAAAGTCTCTTAAGAACTTCTTCAACCTTTCTGCCAGTATTGAAGCAAAAATTTTATAATCCACATTTAATAGTGATATAGGTCTAAAGTTCTGAATTTCAGTTAAATCCATGTCTTCTTTAGGTATTAGAGTTATATTTGCCTCCATCCAAGTGTCTGGTATTTTAGCATTTAGCAATGCTTCATTACATATGTCTTTAAGAAAAGTAGTGAAAACTCCGTCAAACGATTTGTAAAATTCCGCTGGCAAACCATCCGGACCAGGAGTTTTATCGTTCTTCTGTCGTATAATTGCCTCTGTTATTTCCATGATTGTTACTTCATGGTTCAGCATTTTTTGAAACTTTTCTGGTATTTTTGGCAAATCTTCCCTTTGTATATATTCTTTCACCTTCCCAGTCAAAAACTCCTCCTTCCGGTATAATCTTGTAAAGAAGTCTTCAGCTATTTTCTTAATTTGTGTATTTTGCACCTGCAGTCGTCCTTCTCCATCTCTCAGTTTTGGAATCATTCTCTTCTCTCTTTCCTTCTTAACTTTATATGCTAGCCATCTCCCCGGCTTATTAGCATTTTCAAAGAAGTTCTGTTTCATCAATTTCATTTGTTTAGTAAGTTCGCTCATATCCAAGAGATTCAATTTGTGCTTCAAAGTGTTCATTTGAACCCTAAGATTACTCTTTGTTGGATCTGCTTGTATTTCTTGTTCCTGTTTCTTCAATTCTTCTAGTAATACTGCTCGCTCTTGCCTTTTCTCTTTATTTTTGCTGAATAGGTTATTACCAATCCCCTGGCATAGGCTTTAGCTGTGTCCCAGACATTTTGCAAAGAAGTTTCTTCGGCTTTGTTTATTTGAAAAAATATTTGCATCTCTTTGCTTATCTTTTCTAGAAACTTTTTATCTTTCAATAATGCTTTGTTTAGGCTCCATCTGGGTATCCTTGCGACTCCTTTCAATGATATAAATACCAGATTGTGATCAGCCCAGACATTAGCCTCCATTTCAGCTTCCATCAAATCTGGGATTAAGTCTGGTGTTACCCAGACCATATCAATTCTGGATCACGACCTATGCCTGTTTGAATAAAAAGAGTAATTGGCAGAAGTCGGGTTTTTATGTCTCCAGGTATCTATCAAGCTGAATTCCTCAATCAGATCAGAACATGATTTTGGCAAACTCTTTCTACCCTTTTTTCCTTTATTTTCAGCCTTATAATTGATTTCCTTGTTCACAATTGCATTAAAGTCACTCATTAGATGCAAAGTCTGATAATCCACTTGCAAGAGTAATCTACGTAGCTTTTGATAGAAAGTTTCCTGATGATCATTCGGTGCATAGATTGCCACTAAGAGCACCTTTTTAAGTTTAATTGTGATTTCTACCATCAAGATCCTACCATCCTCATCAGCAAGAATGTGTTTAGGGTCCAGTTTTTCTTTAACGTACAATGTTAAACCTCTTTTCTTTTATAATGCAGAAGACACAAACAACTTCCCCAGTTTTGGACATTCCAGAAATTTATCGTGTTTCTTAATATGTGTTTCTTGTAAACAGATTATCTCTAAGTTCCATTTTTGAAGCTGAGCAAAAATCCTTCTTCTCTTAGATGGTCCATTTAATCCATTAACATTTAGGGAGAGAAGTTCAATTTTTCCTTCCATTTTACTAGCCATATTCAGTAAGGTTATTTACTTATTTTTTGCCTTTATAATTCTACCTTTTCTCTTCTCCTTTGGTTCCAAAGTCTGTGCTTCTTGTTGCCGCTCATCCCTCAACAGTTCTCCTTGTTCAGATTGATCCATCGCTTCAGCATCTTTTTCTCCTTCCTCTGACACAACAAGGTCCTCCTCTTCCAGCTCAGCTCTCAATTTTTCATAGAACTCTTGCGCTTTATGGATTGAATCCAGTTTATATCTTACAGAGTTCCAAGTAAGAAATATTCCTTCTGGTATTAGCCATTTGAAAATGATCTTCTTAATCAGACTTGTAGCAAGGAATCGGTATTTCTTCTGATCCTCCATGGAATTTGTTTCAATACTGTCATCGCCTGATGCTCATCTATTTCTAATGGTTTCTCTCGTACTGCCTTCAAGACATTGTCTGTTATGGATCTCAAAGCAAACTTGACATGAACTTCTCCTGGTAGCTTATTTTTTCTCGTATAGGCGGAATTGACCCTATAGACAAGATCAATTGCCAACGTCATCGTTGCATGATTTGTTTCCAAGAGATCCGCCAAGATAGCCATGAGTTCTCGTAAATTTTCACCTTTCCTTTCCGTTATGTTCTGGAATCTTAGGTAATACGATGCCTTTTCCATCTCTAACACGGCCATTGAGTCCCACGTTGATTTGTCTATTATCTCCAATTTGTCAGATACTTGTTGTATCTTGTTTGTATTCCGTTCCTTTTTAAGTCGCACTTCTGATAATTGCGTTGTCATTTCTTCAAGCAATTTTTCCAATTTATCAGTTCGCTCCTGCTGCTTGTTTGCTGAGGTTTCCAGCCGTTCTAGAGATGCTTGTACAGTTATCAAAGTCGCCTGTATCACCATTAAAATTTTTGCAACATCTTCTGTCTTGGAATGATGTATTGGACTCGGTCCCACAGAGGAAGGCGCAGAGGATGACTGAGTTTTCTTCATGATGAGGATTATTCGCCAAGGAGGTTTCAATATATCAACAACAAAAGGTCAGGGAGAAAAAATATAAGTTGGATGAAATATTTAAAAAGATAAAGAGAGGGGAGGAGAAAGAGAAAAACAACAACAACAACAGAAAGAACAGAAACAAAGGAGAAGAGAATAAGAGAAAGAGAGAGAGAAGAGAAAAGAAAAGAAAAAAAATAAACTTGCAATAATTTCAATCACCACCGGATGGCAGCAAAAAAAATGGAAAAAAAAAAAGATACTTCTCCTGGCAACAGGCCAAAAAAGATGGAAGCCAGCCAAGAAGAACAAAGAGAAAACGTAGCAAGGGGTGGTGGTGGGGGGGAAATGGCCACCAGCAGATTAAAAGTTTTTTCTTCTTCCATATGCCAATTAACAACAAAATATAGTCTTTTCATAAATAATATTGCAAAAAACGAGGGGTAAACAAAAAACAGGAATATTCACCAGCAATTTATCACAGTAGCAAGAATGTCCCACTTATGAGCTTCTCTGTCTCTAAGATTCCACTTAGCCTTGGCAGAATTCCAAGTAGATATCCACTTGTTCGCTTTAACTTCTAGCTCCACTGTTCTCTAATTATTTCATAGTCATTAATCTTCGCCTTTGCCCGTAGAGAGAGAGAGGGAAAAAGGAACTTTTGGCTTAAGATAGTAACCCTCCCCTCTTGAAATCATTCGCCGTGTAAGAGGGCTTCAAACGGGCTTTCCCTGTCTTCTCTGGATCAAATTGTAGACAGCAGCTTTCTCACGGGTAATATTGTGAAGCGAAATAAGAAATAAGAATGCTTACCTCCGTCCGATGCATATCTGGCTAAAATAAGCTAATTAATCCATTCGATGCCGGGAACTGGCAGGGGCTAGCAAACCCCTTGTGTAGCCCGATTGAAAAATGCCTGAACCTCTTCCAGTACAATATAGGATTGCTGTCCTACATCAACCAGGAGAGATAATGCCAGGCAATCTATCTTCGCCCTGACAGGGCTCAGTTAAGTCTCCCATGACTTACTATCAGGCATTACCGGTGTGATAATAGGAGCCCCTATTAATCACATCCGTGTCATCCCGACGCCATCTTCTCCATTCAGGGGGAGTGCATCCCTGTTGGTTCTCCTGGACCTCTCGGCGGCTTTCGATACCATCGACCATGGTATCCTTCTGGATAGGCTGGCAGGGTTGGGGGTTGGAGGCACTGCTCTGCAGTGGTTCCGCTCCTACCTCAACGGCCGATTCCTGAAGGTGGTGCTGGGGGACTATGGCTCTGCGCCATGGCAGCTATGCCATGGAGTTCCGCAGGGTTCCATTTTGTCCCCCCTGCTTTTTAACATCTACATGAAACCGCTGGGAGAGGTCATCAGGAGGTGTGGGCTGTGGAATCATCAGTACGCTGATGATATCCAGCTCTACCTCTCGTTCTCCACCGATGCAGGTGAGGCTGTGGCTGTGCTGAACCGGTGCCTGGCCGAGGTAATGGACTGGATGAGGGCCAATAAACTGAGGCTCAATCCTGACAAGACAGAGGTCCTGTTGGTGGGTGGGTCGGGCTTCGTAGTGGGGGACCTGACCCTAGTCTTGAATGGGGTTGCACTCCCTCTGAAAGACAGGGTCCGCAGCCTGGGAGTGCTCCTCTACCCGGAGCTGACCTTGGTAGCCCAAGTGTCAGCGGTGGCGAGGAGCGCTTTTCATCAGCTTCGGCTGATCCATCAGCTGCGTCCCTTCCTGGAGTTCGACTGCCTGGCGACGGTGACACATGCATTGGTGACTTCCCGGTTAGACTTCTGTAACATGCTCTACGTGGGGCTACCCTTGAAGATGGTCCGGATACTTCTATTGGTGCAAAATAGAGCTGCCAGGGTGCTGACGGGGACTGGGCGTGGTTCTCATATCACCCCAGTTCTCTGTCAGCTGCACTGGCTTCCCTTTGAAGTCCGGGCCCAATTCAAGGTGCTGGTTCTTACCTATAAAGCCCTTAATGGCTTGGGTCCTGGCTACCTAAAGGAGCGCCTGCGACCATATATGCCCTCCCGCCCCCTACGATCGGCAGCTGATGCTCTCCTCCGGGAACACTCTGTGAGAGAAGTGAGGAGGGTGAGTACCCGGAGGAGGGCTTTCTCTGCGGTGGCGCCCCACCTATGGCATGCGCTCCCGAGAGGCTCGCCTGCCGCCGTCATTATTTGCTTTTTGGCGCCAGGTGAAGACCTTTTTATTTAAGAAATAATTGTTAATTTATTATTGTAAATTTTGAATTGTTATATATATTGGTTATTGCTTTTAACTTTGTGACTATGAGATGGGCCAGTTTGAGATTGTTTTAGATTGTGTATTGTTTTAGATTGTGTATTTTCTATATATTGTTTTCCTGTGTTGTGAGCCGCTCTGAGGCTAGCTGGCAAGGGGGCGGCATAGAAATTTGTCAAATAAATAAATAAATAGGTAAAAACATGTTGATTGTGTAGAACCAAGGTTTTTAATTAGTCTGACGTGTAAAACAGATTTGGCTCTAAATTACTTCTAGTGTTTGACCAAATCTGCTCTTATTCAGAAGTAAGGCTGAGAATAAATCATCAATACTCCACTTCTACAATTATCCAAAGGGAGACAAAGCTAGGATGCTTATTATCACCACTGTTATTTGATTAGTATTAAAGCCCCTCATAGAAAAAAATGTAGCATGGACCCATGTGGGGTGAACATACACTCTCAACTCCATACTCTTTGCCCTTATGCAACCAATATAGTTGCTTACAACAAAACACCCCAGCTTCTGAAACTAAATTTTAAGAGCTGGCTGATTTTAATAGCATGTTAATTATTCAAAGCTCATGTTTTGAACATGTTAATTGTTCAAAGCTGCTCACCTCCACCCGCCAGGAGCTGCTCACCCCCACCAGGAAGACCTGCTTTAAAGTCTCTCTTTGGTTAATGGCAGTGATGATGGATCTTAATGCCACTGCTGACTGCTGTTCACTTTACGAGGTTGAAATACGGTATTACTGTATTCTGTTATAGTTTATTAAATAGTTTAGTAAACCATTTGATTCAGAATATTTTTTTCTTGTTTTCCTCCTCTAAAAACTAGGTGTGTCTTATGGTCAGGTGTGTCTTATAGAGCGAAAAATACGGTAATTCAGATTCAGTGGGAAAAGGGCATGCCTGAGAATTGTGGCTCTTTCTGGGCAAGAGGAGCAGAGACACTGCAGGACTCATTTTCTGTCACAGAGGCACCTCCAAGCAGCCTCTCTCTGGAAAGTTTATTTGGCTTTCCCAACAATCCCCTCTTGGTCACTAGCCCTCATAGTAGCATGAGCGAGTCCATCCAGCTCCACTCTTGCTCTCTCCACACGGCTGCTCCCTTCCTGGGAGAGGCGGCCAGCCAAGGGTGAACTGGTGGGAGGGGTGAGTCCTTCCATTCTATGGGGCACAAGTGTATCCTGAGGGTTGGGAAGGGTAGGCAGGAAAAGGTGAGCATTTTGGAAGTGCAGCAAAACCAAAGCCCAGCCCCTGGACCACCAGTCCTTTTCAGAAGTTCCTTCGTCCTCTCACCCCTCTTGCCCACTGCCTGCTGATCTTGCACCACCATCTTGACACACTTCGCAGCAGCTTCTGGCAGGCAGGAGGACACTGCACCAGCTCTCGGGATATTTTGAGGACTCATACAAGTTGGGGAAGAGATTGTGCCAAGCTGGAAAAGAAGAGGGAAAATCTCTGGCCTTTTTAACTCTGACCAGCCCAAGTCTCTTGAGCACAGATGCAAATGCCTGGATTGTGTATCAGTCCCGCCAACACAAAGTGCACACAAAGTGACAAAGAGGACCTGCTGCTTGCTTGGCAAAAAGACAATGTGCTCCCTGGTGGGGTTGATGGACCATGAGTACAAACATCCCTCTATTTCTGACATGCACTGATGGGATTGGCTCATCTGCTCAGGCCTTTGGATGAAAGTGCTACTGGGAGGGTCTTTCTCCCCTTCCTCTCTCTATCCCTCCCTCTCTCCCTCCCTTTCTCTTGGCACCATCAATCAGGCTTGCAGTTTTCTTTTTTTCTGCTCAATTTGGATGCCAGGAAGCATTTCCCGACAGTTAGGACCCTGAGGGTGTGGAATGGGCTTCCACGAGAGGTGGTTGAGGCCCCATCGGTGCGGGTGTTCAAGGACAGGCTGGACGTGCACATGGTGGGCATGTTGTGAGCAGAGCCAGCTGGTGCCAGAGGTCAGACTAGATGGCCCAGGAGACCCCTTCTGACTCGCTGTGTTTCTATGTTTTATTTCATGGACATAAGCATTCCTTTCATCAAAATGGTTGACGTGCACCAGTTGAGGCTTGCATGAATTCAATATGAGTTGGGGCATTTCAGTAGCTGCATGTGCAGTTCCAAAGCATTACTGCAGGCAAGAAATGGTTGGGAAACTTGATTCAGACTGTGTCTGAACACCATCAGACAGCACATTTTCCTTGGGACATCAAAATCTTCAGGTTTATGGAGCAGCCAAGTTCAGAAGGGATTGTTTGTCATGATGTGTGAACTTTTGTTGATTGGTCTGAAACAACAGCACAGGCAATTTCAGACTATGCTAAAGAGTCCTATGCTGGGACAGAATGACCAGAGCCTTGCCATCATCTTTCAAAACATTCCACAATTTATTTCCCAACTAAAGTGGGTCTTCACGATATGATAATGACAGGTGAAGTGATCTTCTGCCTGCTGCAACCATCTGTGAAGTGTGCAAACGCCTTTCATTCTCCTCATTTAAGCTGTCCTCTTCCAGCAACGAGATGAACTCTGACATCCATTGTAGCCGAGAGACTAAGCAAACGGACTAAGTCTTTCCTAAACACACCAATGGAAAGATTTTTCCATTCAGGCCTGGGAGAAAGGTCCGTACCACGTCCTCATGCTGCACTCAAGTGCCAAGGACTGAGTGACAGTGATGTAGGAGGAAGGAGCCTCTGAGTTACAGTATAAAAAACCTCTGAACTTTCAGAAAATAGGTTCAGGGGCTGGGTGATGTGCTGGCAACTTCTCCCCTGCAAGTAAGGCTGATTTCTACTAGAATCCATTCTTAAGTCCAGGGTCAATTTTCTCCTCAAATGGTACCCACTTCTATGGGTACTTTTGTACTAATCACAGATAAGGTATTTCCCAGAGATGACATGTGAAATTTGTCAAAAATGCATTTTAATCCTATCATCATCAGAAGAAATGAAGAGGACCTAAGTATACATGAGAGTAAAGAAATTGGAAGCTATAGATTGGTGCAGACATGAGTTTTTTAAGTGGAAGCCATCGTTGTGGGGCACCCCCCTAAACTCTAGTGGTGATAAAGGAAATTAAAAATACTGATTTATTCAGGTGCAAATATTGAACAAAATACAGCAAATGATGAAATGTTCCAATTATGTTTTTCTAATGAACTGGTTTCTGCTATTGAGACTGGGCCTCAAGAGAATGATGTAGGATTTGGGGAGAAAGATGCAACCCAGGAGACCAGCCCCAGAGGCTAAGATGGAGAAGACCTCCACAGCCACTGCATACTTCCCCTTGGTGCTCAGGTAAGTGGGCACGAAGGAGACCCACACGCTGCAGAAGACCAGCATGCTGAAGGTGATGAATTGGCTTCGTTGAAGCTGTCGGGCAGTTTCCTGGCCAGGAAAGCCACCAGGAAGCTGAGAAGAGCGAGGAAGCTCATGTAAGCCAGGACAGCGTAAAACATGGTGATGGAGCCTTCGTTGCATTCCACGATGATCTCCCCATTGAGGGAATGGAAGTCCAGCGTGGGGAAAGGGGGAGAGGTCAGCAACCAGGCAACGCAGATCACAGTTTGGATGAGGGGACAGATCACCACAATGGATGATTCATCCCTGGCCTCCTCTAAGGTGACCACAAGGCAGCACCACCAGGTGAGAAGGCCCCCTGCCCTATCATCCAAAATGAAGGAAAAATAGCCAAAGTCAGGCTGCACCTGTTCTCAGAGATGGCCGTTCTCTCTGCAGGTCCCTCACACCTATATCCAGGTGAACACATTCACCTCTGGGAACTTGTAGATGCCCATTAAGGATGCAATATCTGATCTGGCGTCAAAATCCTGTATGACGGAGATGAGTCGATCCTGCTTGTCACAGTTATAATTGGGCCTCATTCTCCCCCATGTAGACAGCAGGTGAAGGATGTTCTCATGCATTATTCTGACCAGGTCCCTGTGCCGATAGATGCGGAAACCAAGTGTTGTGTTGGGAAGCAGAAATGGATCCTTGTTGAGCTCAGTGATGGCAAACATGAAAGCCGGGTTGTGTTGGTAGTTTCTGACCATTGACCTGTCGTGGCAAGAGCAATATCAGGATACAGGGAGAAGCACAGAATAGGTGACATTATTTTCTTCATGAAAACTGTGCCAGGATTCTTTCCCCCAGGGTGACTTATCAAGGATATTCCTGGCTTTACACCCTTGATGAAACATGCCTCCTTCAATAATTTATCAAAGGAAACAAAGGAGGAAGAAGTCTGCAAAGAAAATTGTTTCCATCCTGGAAAAAATGTTTTCTCCCTCACCAACCCAAAGACATTATGGGGCACCACACAAGGAAGAGGTGAATGCAAGAGTCTCCCCTCCTCTCCCCCTTCTCCATGTATCTAGGTGGACTCCTGGAATGGAATCTTTCTGTCGGGATCAGGCTGGAGAGCCCTCTCTGTCCTCCAGGAATTCACCTCAGCCTTTTCTAAGCTGACTTAAATCCAGAATCCATCACTGCATCTCCAAACTCCCTGTGCCATTGAGTCAGCCTTTGCTGAATGATCCAGATCTCATCAAGGGAAGGATGTGGGACAGTCTGGGGCCCTTCTTCCCATGCAGGGGGTGCCTAGATCTGTCCTGGCATTACTAGGGAGGGCTTGGGAAGACCCTCCCTCAACCGCCTGGACTGCCGCTCCTCCTCAGTACAGGCACACTGAAGTCAAGTCCACCAACAGCCTGAGATGATATGAGACTCACTGTGGGAGAAGAAGAAAGCTAAAAATAAAGGTAGCAAAACAGATCCCCTGGATTTCCAAAAAGCCAACTATAACCAAGTCAGGCCAATAATGGCAAGCCACTCTTAAGGGAGAAGGAGCCCCAAAAGGGAGGAATATCTTATAAACAGAAATAAATGCTTCCAGAACAAGTTCAAATTGTTCCAACAAGAAGTTGTAGAAGACAAGAGAGGAAGTGGGACGCCGGCCAGGCTGCATGGGACAAAAGCAGGCAGGTGGCAAGGAATTGAAGGGGAGGCATCAGGAAGGCTGAGCAGGGAATGAAGTGAGGTGAGCAAGGGATGCGGAAGCCACAAAAAAGCCTTCCTCAGATCTGCCCAAAGAGAGAGGAAAGCAATGAGCTTCAACTTCTCATCATGGATGGTAAATTTACAATACATGAGAAGAAATGGGACCCTCTCCAAAAGACAGGATTTGGCCACAGCAGCCCTGCTAGATACCGACCTTGAGAGGATGGCCTACCTAACCCAGCATGGAGGCTCCTCTGGTCATACCTTTGGGAGCATCCCTTCATTACAGAGCCATGAGGTCTAGCACCCTGCATTTAGTTTGCCAAAGCAGCCAGGCTTAACCAGCTTCACACATTCTAGCATCCAGGGAGGGCAACCCAGTGCCACTCGCGGCAGGAAAGGCTGAACTCGTGTTGGGAAAATTGGGATAAAACCAGGCAAAAGAATGTTGCATTTATGTGTCTTAGTGCTATAAAATAAAACCTGCACACTTTTTCAGAAGCACTGGCTTTGCAAGCCAAGTCACTGTTTAGTATTGCTGTTGCCTCAAGAAGAAGGCTCCCCTCCCCCTCTGCTCACTCACTCTTCTTCCCCTCTCTAGCTGTAAGCCAGAGCAGACAGGCCATTCTGTGGAATACAGAAACACCACTACAATGTTGCTGCATCATCCCTGCAGGAATTCACAGTTTACCAAGCAGCATTTAGTTAGCTACTCAAAGTGTTTCCCGTGCTAGGACCAATTAGAAAGGTGCAGAAAGGTGTGGATCCCTCACTCAGGGTCAAAGCCTTCCTGATAACAGAATGCAACAGATGAGCTTATGAGTACATGAATGGTTTCTCAATAGCTTGAACCTACATGTCTAAGCAGACCCAGAGATGGGTTCAGGTGTCTGGAATTTACTCAACTGAAATGTCAATACACTGCAATTGAAAAAATTGTGATCTTATTGTCACATGTATCTTTGGCTGTTCTTCCTTATCTGTTAGGTACCGTATTTTTCGCTCTATAAGACGCACCTGACCATAAGACGCACCTAGTTTTTAGAGGAGGAAAACAAGAAAAAAATATTCTGAATCAAATGGTTTACTAAACTATTTAATAAACTATAACAGAATGGGATGTGTTGGGATGTCTTAATCCCAGTTGCTTTACTCTCATGTGCCTCTAGCATACTGTGTGCATGACCCCCCCATCCCCCGCAGACTGCATGTAACTGTTAGGGCATGAAAACATCTTGTATAGAGTCCATCTCTGCAGTCCCTTCAATGCCACATGTATTTCCTGTAGGTCTGAATAAACTGTAAATATTCTTTTGATTGCACACCCCCAGCATACCTGCTCTCTCTGGTTTTTCTTGCCTCTATCTTAGACAGAGAAGGTGAGCAATGAGGAGAGACCTAAATTCAATCCTCCAACTTTTCTCTCTCTCTTTTTTTTTTCATATTTAAAAATGATGCTTAAGAAACTCGGGCTGCATCTACGCATCCTTTTGAGTCGAGAGAAATGCTTACTCAGTGGTCTCTTGCATGAAAATCTAACATTTGCACTGTTGCAGAGATCACTATAATAATTGTGTTTCTTGTATCCTCAATTGGGAAGGGAACTTCATATCCACATTGTTTTTGTTAAGCATTTAGAAGTCCCAGTTAATTATCCATGAGTTATTAAAAGGCCCTACCCTTGAGAGACACAGTTGAATTGTGGGGAACTTCCCTTCCATTCCCAAAAGGTATTTCAAGCTCACTACACTTCTGCTGTTGAATCTTTTTTTTTTTTTTTTTCAGAACAAAGGAGTGATGGGTGTTTTCATGGGGATTAACCCTTTTTTTTTCAGAGAGGAGGAAAATGTCCCACTTTCCACTTTTTCACACCATGCATAATTTTGAACATCTTTGCCATGCTTCCCATTACTCATCATTTTCCTAAGAGAAGCAATCCTGGTTGTTGTAACAAAGTCTGATAGGGGAGCTGCTCCAATCCCTTGATTGTTTTAGTTGCCCTTCTTTGCCCTTTTTCCAACAATGTCATTTTTCAGGTGTGGTGGCCAGCACTGTACACAATACTTTAAGTATGGTCATATTAAAGATGTGTATAAGAGGAATATGATCTTGGAAATTTGATTTTCAATTCCTTTCCTAATTATGGCATTCCCTCCTAACATTTGACATTTTCATCAAGCTGTCCACCAACATTCTCAAGACCCCTTTCTTGGTCTGTCAGCACTAGTTCAGATTCCATCAGCTTATACTTGAAGATGAGATTCTTTCCCCCCAGCATGCTAACTTTACACTTGCTTACACTGAAAGCATTTGCCGTTCTGATGCCCTTTTTCCCAGCTCAGAGAGATCCCACTGGAATTCCTCACAATCCCTTTTCAATGTTTTATTTTAGTATCATCAGCAAACTTGGCTACTTTATTGCTCACTTCTAATTCCAGATCATTTATGAACAGGTTGAAAAGCACTGATCCTAATACAGAATCTTGTGAGAATCTTGTGCTTACACTCCTGCACTGGGAGAAATTACCATGCATTCTCAATGTTGGCTTTCAATTCTGTAATCAGTTACTGATCCATAGGACAACATGTGTGTGCACACACAGCCCTTATTCCATCACTGACAGGTTTTCTCAAGAGTCTGTTGATGGATTTTATCAAAAGGCTTTTGGAAGAAAACAATGTCTATTTGATTGCTCTGTCCACGTGTAGTAGTGACACTCTCAAAGAATTCTTTTAAAGCAGGGCTAGTTCTTCTATATGTTAACTGAATCTATCCTGAATAACACTTTCAACCAATTTACGCAGAACCAACAGAAAGCAAAGCAGCATATAATTTTCCAGATCCCTTTTTAAAAATTGTCCTAGAGTGCTGGTACATGGCTAGAGAGTGATCTTAGGGACATGATGTACATATTGTATAAGAAAGTCATCAATTGATTCTGAGAAGGAAGAGGCAGAGCTGAGTAGATGAGTTGGCGATTTATAGGTTATTTACTGAAGATGCTCAGGGCAAAGAGAGAGAACCAGCCCTCTTTGGAAAAGGAGGGAGACATTTCAGAGTGGTGGGAGGAGATGGAAGGGGTGTCCTTGGCACCAACAGGATATGACAGGCTAAACAAGTGGACCAATTCAGAAGTGTCCAGCATTCCTGCTGTCTAGCCCTCACGCAGCAGGGGCCACCTTCAGGGCTGGATTCTTTCTGAAAGGAATGGAAGGAGGGGAAGCTTAAGTTTGGATCCAGCTCTTTACATTGTCAATTGCTTCTCTCACATCTCAAAGAGAACGCTGCTTCAATGTATACTGTTTCTTAACCTGTTAAACTTTAATAAAAGGATTGTGCTTCTAAAGTGTCATCTGTGCCTCCAGGGGCAGTGGCGTGGGGACGGGGTGGCGGCGCGGGGCTGCATCTGCTCGGGGGGGGGGCGCGGGATGGCAGTGCGGGGCAGCGGCGGGGCTCTAGAAGGGTTGTGCTATTGTGCTTCTAAAGTGTCATCTGTGCCTGCAGGGGCAGCGGCGTGGGGGCAGGGTGGCGGTGCGGGGGGGCGGCGTCGGCGGCTTTAGAAGGATTGTGCTTCTAAAGTGTCATCTGTGCCTGCATCTGTGGTGGCGCGGGCAGCGGTGTGCGGCGGCGGTGGCGCAAAGTGGCCGCATGCGGCGGCACGGGGCGGCGGAACAGGGTGGCTGCACGCGGCGGCGGCACGGGGCTACGCGGTGCATGGTGGCAGTGGCGCGGGGCAGTGGTGCGTGGTGGCGCGGAGCAATGGCGCTGGGCGGCGATGCGCGGCAGCGGAGGCGCGGAGCTTCCCGGTGGGGGTGATCAGTTCCCGGAGTGCGGGGCGGAGCAGGGCGCACCGAGCGCATGCCGGCCTGGTGGTGCAGGTGGGCCGGCAGCATCCCGGGCGTCAGGCGCACACACATTCGCTCTATAAGACGCACAGACATTTCCCCTTACTTTTGAGGGGGGGGAAAGTGCGTCTTATAGAGCGAAAAATACGGTATATGATGACCTCAGAATTTCATTGTAAGGTCAGCATTCTGTCCTTAATTGCTCCGTACCTGCGCACGTGACCAGGAGAGCAGAAAATGCTCTGTACTTGCATTGAAACCTCGCAGTTGAGTTTGCCTCTGCCCTGTAATGCATTATCGTTAGTCGACTGCAGGAATTCTGGGGCTCGGGACAAAAAAGCAGGAGAGGTTCAAATGGCTGATCTTTCCCATGAACCCAAGTTGAGTCCCCTGGTGTGAAAGCAAACATGCACAGAGGCATCACAGATCCAGTGGAGGGAAACCTACATTGGAATATGATGGAGGCCTATCATTGGAGATGTATTAAACTGTGCTTGATCTGCATATGAATATCTGCCAAGATGTAAATTCCCACCAACAATCAGGTCTCCTGGCCTGTAATAGTCTTGAATAAGTATAAATGGCTGGGTCACTGAACGACTTTCCCTCATCATCCCCTGGGAGGCCTGAGGCAGGAGCCAAAGCAGCAGCGAGAGCAGGGCCATCATCACTGGAGGAGGGAGGCTGTACCTGCTCTGGTAGCAAGATGCAGGGTGAGAGCGGTCCTTGCAGCCTCCCCAGAAGAAGCGGATCTCTGGAAGAGACATGCAGGCGGCCAGACCTCAGACGTGGCTGCAGCCCCACACCAAAGAGCTCGGGGCACATTTGTATTCAGCATGCTTTCTTGGGGCTTTTTTTGTTATTGACTTCCTGGGTGTAAACCCCTGTGGAATTCCTCAACGACTCCATAATTGCAGAGGCGAGAAAGAAGCTGAGAGCAGGAGCCCTGGAGGCAGATCAGCAATTTGAGTCACTCTCACCTTCCGTGTGGACTTGTGGGAGTTGACTGCCCGTTTCTGCTCCTTCAAGACTCGAAATCAAATCCCCATCTCTCAGGAAGGAGACTGGGCTTGGGCCAAGGTTCTTAGAAGTATTGCTGGCAAGGAAGGGGAGTGGCTCCAGGTTTTAGTAGTGCAGGAAAAACCCTGGCTGGACCGGCTGGCATGTCTGAAGGCCATTCAACCTGCTGGGCCCCTTAGGATGGTCTACCTGAAAGTCCTCTGTCACTGAGCGACCATCAGTATCATTTGGCAGGCTCTTCAGTGAAGTGGTCCAAGTCTGGACACTTGCCTTTGGAGATGCTCTCCCCCACTTTTCATTGGCAAAGTGCTGCATTTGACACAGCTAGACCCATACTGCCTCTCTGGGAAGGCCCACGTCACCATCCTCTCCCCAGTTGGTTCTCTATATATTCAAAGAGAGGAAGGGGCCTCCTGCAAATGCAGTGAAAGAGCGATGGCTGTTGGAGTGCAACATCTCCTGTGCTTTCGTTTGTTTCTGCATGCCAACTTCTCCTGATGGGGCAGCCATGTTCAACATGAGGCAGGGAAGCTTTCCCATGGGAGATCTGGGTGTGCAGGCTGGTTTTGCACTGGTCAGTTAGTGGGAGGTGATGAGAGGTTTAAATCGTGTTCCACTGGTTGTGCTCAGGACAGCTTGCCTGGACAGGCTGAAGGCCAGCAGGTTCAAGCCAAGGGCTTGCTGCAACACGGGGCTTTGGCTGCTTCAGAGGCTCCTGTTTTCCCAGAGCCTGCTGAGGGGCATCCTCTCAACTGCTCTTGTTCCTGTTCTCAGCTCAAGGCAGCTCCTTCCTTGGTGGAGCCCGTCCACCTCCTTCCTCTTCCTCCCATTCTTTGTCTTTCTTGTCATGGCACATCTAGGCACCACTAGGCACTCTGGAACCAAATGGCAATCTTGATCCACTTCACTCACTCTTCAGGTTCTGGTTCTGAATGGAGACTATCTGAGTCACCCTCTGAAGCGAGCTTTGCTGAGAGAAGGACAGATCAACCGTGTTGATTGCCTTTGACTGCTATGTAGTTTTGGATCCCACCACCCACAGCTTGCTTTGCCAGCTGGGACGGGAGGGGCTGCAGTGTGGTCCTTCCATTCCAGCCTATTTGCCCACTCTTGGCCATTGTCTTCCACTTATGCCATGGAGCACCAGGGGGCCCTCTTTTATCCCCAGCTCTTTCACATCGACATGGAACCAGTGGGGAAGGATCATCTGTCCATTCTCAGGTGATGGAGAGGAGTTACTTTCAGGGAGAAGAGAAACCTGCTGGCTCAGACCAGGGCATCACCCAGTGCAGCATCCTCTTTTCATAGCAACTGTTGGGGAAATCCCAATAAATCCTCAAATAACATGATCTACTTTTGCGTGTTTATTATTTATTTACTTAGAATTTTTGTATGCCGTCCCATCGCATAGCCTTGGGACGGCTTACATAAAATAAATAAACACAATACAAATAATACAAATAAAATCCAGATTCACCCTGGCTGCAAATTAAGACTTATAGATGATATTAAAAGTTATTAAAATATTGTTTAAATAAAAAGGTCTTAGCCTGGTGCCGAAAAACAAATAACAACCGTGCCAGGCAGACCTCTCTGGGGAGCGCATTCCATAGATGGGGCACCACCACAGAGAAGGCCCTCTTCCGGGTACTTTGCCTCCTAGTGTCTTTCATGGAGGGTTCCCGGAGGAGGGCCTCTGCTGCCAATCTCAGGTGGCGGGAGGGCAACTATGGAAGAAGGCGTTCCTTTAGGTTCTTTAATATAACATCTGGCAGCAGTGCCCTCACTCGCCCTCCACATCTGCAGGCCTTCCTCTTTCCTGGGAAAAGGAAATACAGCTCCGGCTGTTCTAATGATCCACCTGCTTTTCAGAGAAGGCACGCTTCTGGCTGAAACAGTGTTGAAACAATGTTGCCAGCCGATCGGCTGCTGTGCTTCCTTTGCCATTCAAGCAATACCTTGGCAGCTTCGGCTTTGTCTTAAGGTTTTCTGTATCTCTGATTGCAAGAACCACATGTGAAACCTCTTCAATTTTGTTAGCTGCTGCTTGTTTCATTTGCTATCTGTTACCCAAACATTCACTGGGTCATGGTTTTTTTCCAGATGGCTATAATGATTTCTCATTGTTTCTCAAAGATTCCGCATTGTCCTTGCCTTCTCACCCATTCACAATCTCATCACTGCCCTGAACTGGTGTACCTCAGCCACAACATATAAAAATTTTTCTATATGCACTGGAAGCTCTTAACCTGTGTGTTACACTGTCTTCCTGACAGCTCTGTTGGCTCCTCTGTCAGGGAGTGATTCCAGGGTGCTCTGCCAATACACTGCTGGGACTGAGGGTGCATCTTCCATGTGGATCCATTCATACATCCTCCTGTTCTGTGATTCCAAACTTTCCTGATGCTTGCTTGCTCGACTGTTGGGAAGCCTGGGTGCAAGGGAACAATGGCATCTCCTCCTCCTCCCCCTCCCCCCCCCATTCAGCTGGACTAGAGCAAGAATCAGGGGAAGAAAAAGGTGGCCAAGGGGAAGAGGAGGAGCATGCGCAGGGACTCCCTTGCCGGAGGGCTCTCTGCATCACGGACCTTTGGCAGCTGCCTGGCCATGGCTACCCACTTTCTAGGTCCTCCTGGTCATTTAGCATTCATTTTAAAGCTGAAGCCCCTAGTGTTCTGGATGGGTAGAGAAGCAGACCGTATTCTGTTCAGGGGATTGTTTGTTTGTTTTAGGATAAGGTTTATTCTAAATAAACCTTACAGAAGAAAAAACTAAAAACAACATCAATCTTTGGAAACATCAGACCTACAGGGTCAGCCCCCCACATTATTTCTTTTTATGTTAAATTATAAACATATTTAAATCTATGAGAAGCCCTGTTTCTCTTGTTGTTGTTGTTGTTGTTCGTCACGAAGTCGAGTCCGACCCATCGCGACCCCATGGACAACATTCCTCCAGGCCCTCCTGTCCTCCACCATCCCCCGGAGTCCACTCAAGCTCACACCAACCACCTCAGTGACTCCATCCAGCCACCTCATCCTCTGCCGTCCCCTTCTTCTTTTGCCATCTATTGTTCCCAGCATTAGACTCTTCTCCAGGGAGTCCTTCCTTCTCATTAGGTGGCCAAAGTATTTGAGTTTCATCTTCACTATCTGGCCTTCTAAAGAGCAGTCAGGGTTGATCTCCTCTAGGACTGACTGGTTTGATCGCCTTGCGGTCCAAGGGACTCGCAGGAGTCTTCTCCAGCACCACAACTCAAAGGCCTCAATCCTTTTGCGCTCAGCCTTCCTTATTGTCCAGCTTTCACAGCCATACATTGCAACTGGGAAAACCATAGCCTTGACTATACGCACTTTTGTTGGCAGGGTGATCTCTCTGCTTTTTAGTATGCTGTCTAGATTTGCCATAGCTTTCCTCCCCAGAAGCAAGCGTCTTTTAATTTCTTGGCTGCAGTCCCCGTCTGCGGTGATCTTGGAGCCCAGGAAAATAAAATCTGTCACTACCTCCATTTCTTCCCCATCTATTTGCCAGGAAGTGAGAGGACCAGATGCCATGATCTTAGTTTTCTTAATGTTGAGTTTCAAGCCAACTTTTGCACTCTCCTCCTTCACCCGCATCAAGAGGCTCTTTAGGTCCTCTTCACTTTCTGCCATGAGAGTGGTATCATCTGCATATCTGAGGTTGTTGATATTTCTCCCAGCAATCTTGATTCCAACTGGTGAGTCATCTAGCCCTGCCTTTCTCATGATGTGCTCTGCATATAAGTTGAATAGGCAGGGTGACAGTATACAGCCTTGCCGAACTCCTTTCTCAATTTTGAACCAATCAGTGGTTCCGTGTCCGGTTCTCACTGTTGCTTCTTGACCTGCATATAGGTTTCTCAAGAGACAAATAAGATGGTCTGGTACTCCCATCTCTTTAAGAACTTGCCACAATTTGTTGTGATCCACACAATCAAAGGCTTTAGCGTAGTCAATGAAGCAGAAGTAGATCTTTTTCTGGAACTCCCTGGCTTTCTCCATGATCCAGCGTATGTTGGCAATTTGATCTCTAGTTCCTCTCCCTCTTCGAAATCCTGCCTGTACTTCTGGTAGTTCTCGGTCCACATACTGCTGGAGCCTAGCTTGTAGGATTTTGAGCATCACTTTGCTAGCATGTGAAATGAGTGCAATGGTGCGGTAGTTTGAACATTCTTTGGCATTGCCCTTCTTGGGGATCGGAATGTAAACTGACCTTTTCCAATCCTGTGGCCACTGTTGAGTTTTCCAAATTTGCTGGCATATTGAGTGTAGCACTTTAACTGCATTGTCTTTCAGGATTTTGAATAGCTCAGCTGGAATGCTGTCACCTCCACTAGCTTTGTTGTTGCTCAGACTTCCTAAGGCCCATTTCACTTCACATTCCAGGATGTCTGGCTCGAGGTCAGTGACCACCCCATCGTGGTTATCAGGGATGTTAAGCTCTTTCTTGTGTAGTTCTTCTGTGTAATCTTGCCACCTCTTCTTAATCTCTTCTGCCTCTGTTAGGTCCCTGCCATTTTGGTCCTTTATTATGCCCATCTTTGCATGAAATGTTCCCTTCATATCTCTAATTTTCTTGAAGAAATCTCTGGTCCTCCCTATTCTATTGTTTTCTTCTATTTCTTTGCACTGTTCATTTAGGAAGGCATTCTTATCTCTTCTAGCTGTTCTCTGGAATTCTGCATTCAATTGTTTGTATCTTTCTCTTTCTCCCTTGCCTTTCGCTTCCCTTCTTTCCTCAGCTATTTGTAAAGCTTCCTCAGACAGCCATTTTGCTTTCTTGCATTTCTTTTTCTTTGGGATGGTTTTAGTTGCTGCCTCTTGTACAATGTTGCGAACCTCCGTCCATAGTTCTTCAGGCACTCTGTCTATCAGATCTAATTCCTTAAATCTATTTGTCACCTCTACTGTATATTCATCAGGGATATGATTTAGGTCATACCTGAGTGGCCTAGTGCTTTTCCCTACTTTCTTCAACTTAAGCCTAAATTTTGCCACCAGAAGCTCATGATCTGAGCCACAGTCAGCTCCTGGTCTAGTTTTTACTGACTGTATAGAACTTCTCCATCTTTGGCTGCAGAGCACATAGTCAATCTGATTTCTGTGTTGACCGTCTGGTGATGTCCATGTGTAGAGACGTCTCTTGGGTTGTTGGAAAAGAGTGTTTGTTATGACCATCGTATTCTCTTGACAAAATTCTACCAGCCTGTGTCCTGCTTCATTTTGTACTCCAAGGCCAAACTTGCCTGTTATTCCGGTTATCTTTTGGTTTCCTACTTTAGCATTCCAATCCCCCATGATGATAAGGACATCATTTTTTGGAGTTAATTCTAGCAGGTGTTGTAGGCCTTCATAGAACCGGTCAACTTCAGCCTCTTCAGCACCAGTGGTTGGGGCATAAACTTGGACTATTGTGATGTTGAATGGTTTGCCTTGGATTCGAACTGAGATCATTCTGTCATTTTGGAGATTGTATCCCAGTACTGCTTTCCCTGCTCTTTTATTGACTATGAAGGCTACTCCATTTCTTCTGAGGGATTCTTGCCCGCAGTAGTATACCTGATGGTCATCTGAACTAAATTCACCCATTCCTGTCCATTTTAGTTCACTGATTCCTAAGATGTCGATGTTCAGTCTTGTCATCTCTTGTTTGACCACATCCAGCTTGCCTTGATTCATGGATCTGACATTCCAGGTTCCTATGGAGTAAAGATCTTTGCAGCATCGGACTTTCCTTTCACCTCCAGATACATCGGCAACTGAGTGTCCTTTCGGCTTTGACCCAGTTGCTTCATTCTTTCTGGCGCTACTAGTACTAGCCCTCCGCTCTTCCCCAGTAGCATATTGGACACCTTCTGACCTGAGGGGCTCATCTTCCAGTGTCATATCGTTTTGCCTTTTGGTTTTCATGTCCATGGGGTTTTCATGGCAAAGATACTGGAGTGGGTTGCCATTTCCTTCTCCAGTGGATCACGTTTTGTCAGAGCTCTCTGCTATGACCTGTCCGTCTTGGGTGACCCTGCACGGCATAGCTCATAGCTTCATTGAGCTACGCAAGCCCCTTCGCCACGACAAGGCAGTGATCCATGAAGGAGCCGTTTCTCTAGCCAATAATAAAAAAAGTCCCAAGTTTGATATAAGTCACTATCTTTTTTCACCTTCAGTGTCAAAGTCAATCTGTCCATTTTGGCACAATCCAAGATCTTTTTTAGGATCAGTTTGTTGGTAGGTGGATCTTCACTCTTGCAGTGTTGGGCAAATGCAATCCTCGCCGCAGTGGTTACATGTAGAGTCAATTACATTGCTTGTATGCTAACATCTTCAGGTATTTCAGGTATAATACTTAATAAGAAAATGTCAGGTTTAAATCCCAAAGATTTTTGTAATATTTCCTCAAGCCATTTATGTATTTTAATCCAATATTTTTACACATTATCACAGGTCCACCACATATGATAAAAAGTACCCAGTTTGTGTTTACATTTCCAACATCCATTTGACATATTTGGAAACATCTCAGCTAATCTACTTGGCGACAGATACCATCTATAAAACTTTATACAGGTTTTCTTTATATGAGGTTGTCAATGTTACTTTAACATTTCTTTCTCACAGCTTTTGCCATTTTTATAATGCAATATTATATCCAAAGTTTGTGCCCACATTATCATAGTTTCCTTAACCTGCTCATCTTCCATTCTCTTTTCTAATAAGAATTTATATAATCTTTTAATCAT
This sequence comes from Varanus salvator macromaculatus, assembly GCA_023646645.1. Lineage (NCBI taxonomy): Eukaryota > Metazoa > Chordata > Lepidosauria > Squamata > Varanidae > Varanus > Varanus salvator. The sequence continues at coordinate 248,762 of JAIXND010000715.1, read as the reverse complement.
TTTCTTACCTGATCAAATGCTGTTAAGTCCTTATAGAAGGCCCCACATTCTATAGTCTTTAGCATCTCTCAATTGTCTCTGCACCTTATGCCACCAAGAAATATTAGTTCCTTGTTCTTGTATTTCTTGATTCAATTTCAATTCTCCATCATTATCCAAAATGTCATCATATCTTACAATTGTTTTGAAATTCAATGCATTTGGATTTAAAAGAGCTTCCATAGGCGAAAGCCATCTTGGTAATTTTTTATACAATTTTGTCTTTAACTGTTCCCACACCGACATTAATGATTTCCAAATATAAGATTTAAGAAACAACCATGTGCCTTGCATACCACATATAAGCATGCCAACCCATTTGCAAATCATGCCCTTCAAGATATAGGATTCCCTTCTTTCTTTCTTTCTTTCTTTCTTTCTTTCTTTCTTTCTTTCTTTCTTTCTTTCTTTCTTTTTTTAAATCGATTTTATTAACATTTTTAAACTACGTACTACATACATCATTACAAAACACACATCAGATCTACTGGATCAGCCTCTACAACATATCTTTTAACATGCTATAATCTAATTATACTTCTTTTTATAACAATATAAAAAAAAATTTAGAACCAAGTCCCGTTTCTTCAGCTAATTCATGATAAGTTTTTCAAATTTGATAGAAGTCACAATCTTCCTTCTTCCATGACATCAATCCCATCTCTCTCTCTTGAAAAATCCTGCTTTTCCTGTCCATTATTCAAAGGGGGCTACTCCAAGTTAGTGAAATTACATCTTTTTTTTTCCCCTCTCTTTCAATAATAAATTTCTTCTAGACAATTCTAAACACTTCAAAAGCTTAAGCTAAATTGTTAGAGACAAGACAAAAAGAACAAGAGAAAAGATAACATCACAATTCTATTTGACCGCTATATCCTATTTAACAGAAATTTTATACTTCGTCTTGGCTTAGACCTTAGTACTTATAATAAATTCCCTTACATTCAGTTGCAAATTGAAACAAAAGCATAATACTTCACCAGAAACAGTAACACATTTTTTTTCTATGTTACATACAATATATAGTTGACTCTATATAGTTTTTTAAATTATAGGATAGATTCTCCTATTTTCACTTTCAGATGTAGTTAGGAAGGCCCCTTTAACACTGTTTTATTAAGCTAAGTTGTTATGTCAGCCTTTTTTATCTCGTATCTACATGCCAGTCTATTTAAATCATCCCTTTATAAAATAAAAAGAGAAAGGACAAAAAAAAAAAAAAAAAAAAGAAGAAGAAGAAAAAATGACATCCCAGTTCTATTTGACCGCTATACTATTTAACAGAAAGTTTTATATTTCATCTTGGCTTAAACCTTAACACCTATAATAAATTCCCTTATTTCAATTGGCAATGGAAACAAAAATACAGTGCTTCACCAAAAACAGTAACACATTTTATAAGCGCACCAGCCTCAATACACCACCACTTTGGTTAGCTGTTTTCTTTTTCTGCTCCCGCTTCTTCCAGAGGAATGCCTGTAATAAATCTTGTATTGAAACATGTCCGCTCACTATCTCTCGCCCTATGCTTATCTCCTGTGAAGCTTTCAAATAACCAGCAGCTTTCCATTCTGCAATATTTTTGTTAATTTCTCAGCTTCATCTTTCTCTTCTGCTTACATTCCCTTATTTTCAATTGCAAATGGAAACAAAAGTATAATACTTCACCAAGGACAGTAGCACATTTTTTTATCAGCCTCACTACGTCACCCCTTTTTCTTCTTCTTCCAGTTATAAAATCGTCTTAATTGGTTAGTTGTTTTCTTTTTCTGCTCCAGCTTCTTCCAGAGGAATGCCTGTAATAAATCTTGTATCAAAACATGTCCGCTCATTAGTTCTCATATTATGTTTATCTCCTGTGAAACTTGCAGATAACCAACAGCTTGCCCGTTCTGCAATATTTTCAAATAGTCAATTGTTTGTTCATTCTGCCAAAGTTCCCTTGTTAATTTCTCAACTTCATCTTTCTCCTCTGCTTGCTGATTCTGCTCAGGTAGAAACTGACTGACCGAAGTTTTATTAATAAGAAAAAAAACAGTCTTGTCAGAGTCCATTTTTGATTCCATTGATACACCGTCAAGTTGTTTAATTAGCACGTTGACTTGAAGATTTATGGCTTTTAAAGAGTCTTTTATTTCCAAAAGTGTCTTTAAGAAATCTTCACTTTCTACAAACTCCTCCATCTTAGCAGTAATTTTACAGCCTTGGCAGGAATCCATACACTTCAGAAACAAAGGGGAAAAGATGGCCGATATCTGGCATCCGTCCAATGAGCTAGAAGATTGCGTCTATCATATAATTAAGCATTAATTTATTACTTCAAATCTTGCCCTTGAAGAGATTAAAGAAGACCAACTTATCTCTCCACATAGAAGCCGCCGCGTTTACATTCCGTGGAAGGGGAGAAGAATCCTTTCCCATCCTTCACCCAAAGGGCTTTCAGTTTCTTCTTTTTGAATCAGTTGATAAACAGTGTAGCTTTCTCCACGGGTATTATTGCAAAAAAAAAAAAAGAAGAGATAAAAATGCTTTCCAGTAGATCCGATGGAAGCAACTAAAATAGTCTATATTTACATGTCGAGGACTTGCGGAGAGTAAACTCCCTCCTGTATTCTTCCGGCTGAGAAATGCTTGAATTTTCCCCAGTAAGCTCCGAATTGCTGTCCAGACACTTACTGGGAATTTGCCAAGCAATCTGTCTTCACCCCTACAGGGCATTAAGACCGGGCGGCTGCCCGCGACCAGAAGATAAGCAGCGTGCTAACGGAGCCCCGTTAGACACATCTGTCTTGTCCCGACGCCATGTTTTTTCCCTCAGGATTCCCTTATTTCTTAAAGTTATCCATTCTTTTAGCCATGTTAAAAAAAAAGCTTGATAATACAACATCCAATCGGGAAGACCACAACCCCCAATCTCTTTAGCCTCCTGAAGCATTTTTAATTTAATCCTTGGTTTCTTCTTTTTCCATATAAATCTCGAGATTTGAGAATTTAAATCATCAAAAAAAAATTTCAATTTTTATGGGAATCATTTGAAATAGAAACAAAAGCTTTTGTAATATATTCATTTTAACTAGCGCTATTCTTCCCAGCAAAGATAATTGCAAATTAGCCCATTTTTTCAAATCACTCTTAATTTCCTTAGGTAATTTATCTTGTCTTCTTTCAATGTGGTACACTTAGCTGTAAGAAAAATTCCCAAATATTTAACTTTTTTAACAATTTGAAAATCGACGTGTTCCACCAGAATTTTTCTCTACTCCTGTGTGAGATTTTTTTGCTAACAATTTTGTCTTATCGCTGTTTATTTTCATCCCAGTAAGCTCGCTGTTCTCTTCAAACCTTTGTAGGAGTTTCAGCATTGTTATTAAGGGTTCCTCGGTTATAAAAACTAGGTCATCTGCAAATGCTCGCAATTTATAGCTTTCATCTCTAATTCTTGTGCCTTTAATGTCCATATCATCCCTGATATTTCTATTTAAGACTTCTAGGATCAATGCAAACAACAGTGGTGATAGCGGGCATCCTTGTCTTGTACCCTTTTGTATATCTATAGTATTTGTAAATTCTCCATTGATTATAATCCTAGCAGACTGCTTTTGATAGATGCTTAATATCACATTAATAAATTTTTCACCAAACTCATTCCTCATTTGTCTTTTAGATAAAAAACCATTTTGATCTGAATGTATAAAGTTTGTTAAATTCTTCTTTAAGCTTTCTGCCATTATGGAGGCAAAATTTTTGTAATCCACATTTAATAGTGATATAGGTCTATAGTTTTGAATCTACATCAAGTCCGTGTCTTCTTTCGGTATTAATGTAATATTTGCCTCTCTCCACGTATTTGGTATTTTAGCATCTAGCAATGCTGTGTTACATATATCCTTAAGAAGCGTAGAGAAGATTCCTTCAAAAAAAAAAAATCTCTTGGTAAAGCGTTGGTAAATCTCCCTTTCGGATATATTCATTTACTTTCTCAGTTGGAATCTCATCATTCTGGTACAGCTTTGCAAAGAAGTCTTCCGCTATTTTCTTAGTATATATACTTTGTACTTGCAGTCATCCTTCTCCATCCTTCAGTTGACTTATTAGTCTCTTCTCTCTTTCCTTCTTTTCTTTATATGCTAACCATCTCCATGGTTTATTAGCATTTTCGACGAAGTTCTGTTTGGTCAATTTCATTTGGTTGGTAAGTTCATTTGTATCCAAGAGGTTCAGTTTATGTTTTAGAATATTCATTTGTACCTTAAAGGTCTTTTTTAGATGTATCTTCCTGTAGTTCCTGTTCACATCTCATCAATTCCTCTACTATTTTAGATTGTTCCTGCTTTCTCCTTTTATTTATTTTTGCTGAATATGTTATTATCAACCCTCTGACATAGGCTTTGGCTGTACCCCAGAGATTTTGCAGGGAGGTTTCTTCAATTTTATTAATTTGAAAGAATATTTCCATTTCCTTGTTTATCTCTTCTTTGAATTTTTTATTCTTTAATAAAGCTTTATTTAACCTCCATCTGGGCGTTTTTCTGTCCCTTTCAATGTCATAATTACAGGGTTATGATCTGCCCAGACATTTGATTCTATTTCAGCTTCTAGCAGATCTGGTACTAAGTCTGGTGTTATCCAAATCATGTCAATTCTAGACCACGACCTATGTCTATTCGAGTAGAAAGTATATTTAGCAGAGGTTGGGTTTTTATGTCTCCAGACATCTATCTATCTAAATTCTTGAATCGTATTAAAACAGGACTTTGGTAGTATCCCCCTGCCTTTTCTGTCCTTAGTCTCACTCTTATTGTCCATTTTCTTGTCCACAATTGCATTTAAGTCTCCCATTAAGCACATGGTCTGGTAGTCCAATTATGAGAGTAAAGCATGTAGTTTTTGGTAAAACTTTTCCTAATGGTCATTTGGGGCATAAAGTGCCACCAAATGCACCTTTTGAAGTTTCATTGTGATTTCAACCATCAGAATCCTACCATCATCATCAACTAATATATATTTAGGGGCTAAGTTTTCCTTGATTTATAATGCTTATCCTTTTTTCTTTTGAGAAGTGGAAGATATAAATAGCTTTCCAAGCTTTGAGCATTCCAAAAGCTTACTATGTTATTTCTTAATATGTGTTTCTTGTAGGCAAATTATATCTAATTTCCGTTTTTGAAGTTGAGAGAAAATCCTTCTCTTAGAGGGTCCGTTTAATACCTTTACATTTAAAGAGAGCAGTTCTATTCTTCCTTCCATTTTAAAAATGATTTTTGAATGATATATATTTATCTACTTCTGCTTTGCCTTTACACTTCTCACTTTTTTCTTTTCCTTTGGTTCCAATGTCTGTTCATCTTGTTGTAAGTCTGTATTTACTATTTCTCCTTCTTCAGAATGGTATGCTGTTAATTCCATTGGTTCAACACATTTCCCTCCTTTTGAAACATCTGATTCTTCATCTTCAAATGTGCTTCTAAATTTTTCATAAAACTCTTGTGCCTTGAAGATCGAGTCCAGCTTATATATTGCAGAGTTCCAGGTGAAAAATATTCCTTCTGGTGTTAGCCACCTAAACATGATCTCTTTCTTAGTCAGTTTTGTGGTAAGGAATAAGTATTTCTTTCATCCTTCCCTAATCCTCCATGGTATTTGTTTCAAAACAGTCACCTCATGATGATCATCAGCCTTTAGAGGTTTATTATGTAGAGCCCTCCAGAAATTATCTCTTATAGACCTTTTTGCAAATTTAACATGAACTTCCCTAGGAAGTTTGTGTTTCCTAGCATAACTTGAATTTACCCTATAAACAAGGTCAATATTTGTATCCACCTCTTCGTTTTCCAGATCCAGAGCCTCTGCCAGCATAGTAGCTATTAATTCCCTTAAGTCCTCATTCTTTCCCTCCAGTATGTTCTGGAATCTTAGATAATTGGATGCCTTTTCCATTTCTAATATAGCAAGTGAATCCCATAATGACTTGTTTGTTTGTTTGTTTTAATGATTGTGTTTCTTTGTCTACTGTTTCAATTTTTTGATGGGCTTGTTGTATTTTTTGTGTATTCTGTTCAGTTTTAAGTCGAACATCTGCCAGTTGGTTTGATACATTCTTAACAGAGCTATCCAATTTGTCAAGATGTTCTCTTTGTTCAGTTACTATGCTTTTCTGTTCTAAGCTTAATTTTAATATATAGTTTTGCATAGCCTCTTGGGATGCTTGCATAAATGTTAGAGATGTTTGTATCACCAAAAGAGTTATTTGTAAATCTTTTTGGTATTTTTTGGCATCTGCAGCTTTGGACTGGTGAGTTGGACTCTGGGCAGCTGATGCAGGTGCCGAAGAGGAGGAGGGGTGTGTTTTTTTTATAGTGATAGTAGTTTTTTGCTAATAATTACAAAGTGACACCAGAAAAAGAAAGAAAGAAAGAAAGAAAGAAAGAAAGAAAGAAAGAAAGAAAGAAAGAAAGAAAGAAAGAAAGAAAGAAAGAAAGAAAGACTCCAAGAGGAAAACGAAAGGAGAAGGCTTGTATCTGTTCTACAGCATATCTGTTATACATCAAATGGCCACAGGGTGGCAGCAAATAGTTATTTTGCTTGCTTGTCTTTATGTGATGTAACAAGAAAGACAATTAAAATGAAAAAGATGTCCGACCAGTGATATAACATAACAAAACAAAGGTAGTTTTTCTATTACTTAATCTAAAATAGTTTTTTATTTTGATTCTTCACCCTTGGGAAGATTTAAAAAAACCCTTTCTTTTCCAGCCTCATATTTTCCAGATCTGGGTGCCTCTCCCTAGATTAGTCACCGCTTAAACTCTGTGGAGGGGGGGATTCCTCCCTCCAACAGGAGGGCTTTTCTTTTTTCTTTATTCCGATTAGTATTTGCTTCCAGTTTTTACATGGGTAGTATTTGAAATGGTAGAAATGCTCACCCAGCAGGTCCAATGCACTTCAAGCTGTTGTTCTATGCTATATCTGGTCATCTATGGCTTGCAGGGAGATCTCCCCCTTGTATTGTTTGAGAAAATCCCGAGTTTCTCCAAGCAAATGTGGAGCTGCCGCCCCACATCGGCCAGAAGTACACTTGGGCTTCTGTTCCCTGCCCCAACAGGGCTTGGATGAGTCTCTCACAGCTCACTGTCGAACAAGTTACTGGCATGATTTACGGGAGCCCCAGTTCTTCACAGCCATCTCACCACGACACCAACTGCCAGAGCTTTGTGTTCCTGTCAGCTTGTGTCCTGTGGGGAGAGGGAGGCAGGCAGCTAAGGTGGGACCCAGGCTCAGAGGTCACAGCAGCACTGCCTAAAGTGTCCCTCCCAGCAGGGTACGTGTGGACTTGGGCTCCGGCTCAGGCAGGAAATTGCCTTTCCATTGGAATTGCTGAAAAGGTCACAGGAGGCCAGGTAGATCAGAGGAAAGACTTTCAGCACTCCAAACACCACAGTCGGACACTTTCTGCCAGGTCAGGTGATCACGGAGAGGAGAGCTCACACAATTCTTCCCCCTGATGAAAGAACTGGAAAAGGGCACATCCTGCCACCGGTCTGGTTCACTCTCTGCATAAATGCTGCAGCATCCCGTCTGAGCAGTGCAACAGTCGCAGTCCTGGACTCAGGGGGTGTAAAGTCGAACTGCTGCTTTACGCAGACAGCACAGGAATCTCTGACATGTGCTTAGGTTGGAATACACTTATAGACAGCTGTGGGGAGTATTTGGATCGAAATCGGCGGCTACTAAATTACACCTAATCCAAAGTTATGGTTTTTGCCAGAACATGGAAAAAATTCCATTTCCATGGGAAAACACCAGTCTTCTATCGTCTGCACTGGCTACTGATTGAAGTCTGGGCCCAATTTGTGCTGGTGATGCCCAATAAAGCCCTAAATGGCTTGGGTCCTGGGAACCTGAGGCGGCTTCTCCCCCATGTGCCCACCCGCCCCTTGAGATCTGAGGCAGAGGCCCTCCTCCAGGAGCCGTCCTTGAAAGAGATCAAGAGGGTGACAACATGGAAAGGGGCCTAGTATGTGGTGGTGCCCCGATTGTGGATCATGCTCCCCAGAGGACTGCCTGGCACCAACACTTCTTTCCTGTCATGGACTAGCAAAACCCTTTTTATTCTCCCATTATTTTATCTGTTGACCTGTTTTATGGGTAGTTTTGTACTTAACATTGGATGCTGTGCAACCACTACTTTTATTTCTATTGTCATTCTATTTTATTAATCTGTTGTAAGCTGTCCAGAGAAGTCTGTGAAGGGAAAGTATCGAAAAGTTTTATATAAATAAATAGTAAATAAAAATATAATTATTTAAATAAATACATAAATAAATTTCCTGTAACGTTAAGGAGAACATTGTCCAACAGGTTAATAAATTCAAATATTTGGGAAAAAATTTTCAGGATAAGAAAAGACCTGACTATATTTGTTGGGGTTTTATTACTAGCTAAATTTGAGGAAGCTGAGTTTCAATTTTTTTTAAACATTTTGTATTGTTAAACCATCCCAAGACCTCGGTAATGGGGCATTCTAAAAAAGTTTCAACTAATTCACTAAACAAACAAATAAATTCCTGGGTCTGTCATCAGGAAGCTGGACTTAATGCGGCCTGGCATTCGGCTCAGTCCATTATAAGATTCTGTTTCAACAAAGGGAATATTCATGTGCCAGATACATGTCCAGTTTCCGGGGCAAAAATAATGCTTGCTTGCTCATTGCAAAGTCGAATCTGACCATTCACGACCCCCTGGACAAAACTCCTCCAGGCCTTCCTGTCCTCCACCTTCCCCCAGTGTCCATGAAAGCTCAGACGGACTGCTTCAGTGACTCCATGTGCAGTTCTCTCTGTTGCTTCTTGACCCGCATAAAGGTTTCTCAAGAGACAAATAAGATGGTCAGGTACTCCCATCTCTTTAAGAACTTGCCACAATTGGTTGTGATCCACACAATCAAAGGCTTTAGCATAGTCAATGAAGCAGAAGTAGATGTTTTTCTGGAACTCCCTAGCTTTCTCCATGATCCAGCGTAAGTCGGTAATTTGATCTCTAGTTCCTCTGCCTCTTTGAAACCCTGCCTGTACTTCTGGTAGTTCTTGGTCCACATAAGGCTCATGATCTGAGCCACAGTCAGCTCCTGGTCTAGTTTTTACTGACTGTACAGAGCTTCTCCATCTTTGGCTGCAGAGCACATAGTTTATCTGATTTCTGTGTTGACCGTCTGGTGATGTCCATGTGTAGAGAAGTCTCTTGGGGTGTTGGAAAATGAGTGTTTGCTATGACCCACAAATGGCTAGCCATTGCCCTATCAAAGGAACCCACAATCCCCCAGGATGTTGTCCCGGTCACTGGCACGCTAGAGTGTTGGTTCAACTCCCCTTCTTGCTGGGCCACCCCAAACAGGCTTTGCGTAGGAGGTGTTCCTGGGGATGGGGGCTGGGACCAAAGGATACTGGATTCAAGGCCCCTTGCAGGAGGTGGGAAAGTAGGGAATGCCGCCTCAAACGCATCTCCTCAGCTTGCTTAGTTCCCCATTCCTACCTCCGAATGACAGAAAAATTCTTGTCCTTGATGTGCACATGGAAGAGGCGGAGCAACGCCCTGCTCCCATGTCCTCTGGCCTGCTCGATTTCATACTAGAGGATAAAGTGCTGTGAGAGAGAGAGAGAACGTGGGACACCCATTTTTTCTCTCCCAAGGTTCACCTTGTGGCTCCTGTGTTCCTTTAATTACACATAAGAAGGTGTTTAAAGGGGGAAGAAGTATGGCGTCGGGACAAGACAAACATGACTAATGGGGTTCCGTTAGCACGCTGATATCTTACTGGTGGTGGGCTGGGGGGCCGGATCTAAGCCCTGTAGGGGTGAAGATAGATTGCTTGGCAAAGTTCCCAGCAGGTGTTTCAACAGCAATTCTGCACTTACTGGGGAAAAATCAAGCTTTCTCAGCCGGAAGATATAGGAGAGAGTCCAGCTCTCCACAAGTCCTCAACTTACTTTTTTGTTTAGGCTATTTTAGCTATTAGCATCAGATCTACTGGAAATATTCTTATTTTTTTTTCTTTGCAATAATACCCGTGGAAAAAGCTACATTGTTTGCTAACTGATACAAAAAGAAGAAACTGAATGCCCTCTGGATGGAGGAGGGGAAAGAACTCTTCCCCCCCCCCCCACAGAATTGAAAGGCAGAAAAATTACATGAGAGAGAGAGGCAGAGCTGTTTGTAAGTAATGAAAAGTTTCTTTTTTCTTTAATCTCTCTGAGGGCAAGACTTGAACCAATAAATTAATATTTAATTATATGACAGACACAATCTTCCAGGGTGTAGGACGGCTTCCAAATATGGGCCATTTCTGTTCCTTTGTTCTCGAAACACTTGGACCTCTGCCAAGGCTGCAAATTCATTGCTAATATGGAACAAACTAATACAGAAACTAAAGCGCTTCAAGAGATATTTTTTCAAATACAGATCTCTTTAGAAGCCATACAACATTTTCAGAAGACTGTTTTAAGTAAGCAACTTGACTGCTTTCTAATGGAGTTAAAAGTTGGTTTTGACAAGATAGACTTCTCTATTAATCAAACTTTGACCAAACAACTTGCATCTGAGCAGGATATGCAAAATATCCAGCAAGCAGAAGGAAAATTTGAAGCTGAGAAGGGAATAAATGATGGGACTATAAATAGACAGCAAGCAGATGGATAGTTGAAAGCATCAGGAATATATAAATTCTCATATGATTCGCTTGTCAACTTGGAAAGAGTGAAGATAGTTGGATTACAACTCAAGACACATGATTTACTGAAAATGTTGCGATATTTTAATGTAAACAAAGAAATAATGAGCAGACACGATTTATCACATGATTTATTACAGGCATGTCCTTCTGTGTGTGCGGAGAAGCTGGCACAATCTGTGGAGTTAATCAGTATGAGGTTATTGGACTTACTTGCTATGCTGGAAAAGGGGGAAACAATTAACTATTTAAGGCGACGTTACAATCTAAAGAAGACAGAAAAATTGAGTAGAGGTGTAAAGAAAAAAGGGAAAACAGGAGAGCTCTGCTCTTGTTATCTCAAAAATGGATGACGTATTGAGGTTGGCATGTTCATATGTAACGTAGAAAAACTGAGCTATGGTTTTTGGTGAAGCATTAGTAATTTAGTTTAAAAGAAAACTTTGGCTAAAAGATATTAAAAGTATTATTTATTACTAAAAAGATAATTTAACAGTGCTTTTAAAGGTGTTAAGTGGATGTCTTTGATTCTATCTGTATTTGGAAATAAGAGAGTTCATCATAGATATTAATGGTCACCAAATAGAGTTGTTAAGCTATTCTTAGAAATGATAAGTGGATGTTTTGGATGTTAGTAACCATAAGGATTTATCTTTCTTTTTTCTCTTTGCTTCTCCTTTCATTTTAAAAAGAGATGATTTAAATAGACTGGTATGTAGACATGAGATAAAGAAAGGCTGATTTAATAACTTAGCTTAATGAAACAGTGTTAAATGGATATCCCTGATCATATCTGAAATTGAAAATAGGAGAACTTATTCTACAAAAAAAAAATTAATGATTTTTATGGATTGGTAAATTTATATGTGATACTATATGGCGGTAACTATATTTGATTAAATGGAGTCTAAGCTAAGATGAAATGTTAGTGAGTTTAAAGAAGATTGGTGTAAAGTTATCATTTAGCAGAGTAGTTAGGATGTTCATTGAGATGCTAAATAGATTTTTTTTGAAGTTACTATTCATTATGGTAGGGAGAAAGTTACTTTTTTATTAAAAAATAGATACATTTTTGAAGTGTTTAGAAATGTCTAGATGAAACTTATTATTGAAGGACAAAAAAGATGTAATCTCAATCAACCTGGAGAAGCTTCCCTTAAATAATGGTCAAGAGAAGCAGGACTCTTCAAGAAAGAAAGATGGGATTGACGTTATGGAAGAAGGAAGAGTGTGACTTCTATCAAATTTGAAATTATACCATGATTTGGCTGGAAGGACGGGACTTGGTCTTGATCTAAAGATGTTTTTATATTATTATAAAAAGGAGTATAGTAAGATCATAGTATGTTAAAAGACATGATGTAGGGACTGATCCAGCAGTTCTGATGTGTGTACTGATTGATATGTGTAGTTTTTAGTTTAAAACTTTAATAAAATATATATTAAGCCGGAGCGGCCCTGACACCGCTGCTCCGCTCCGACGCCGTCCACCGCCGTCGGAGGGGCCGAGCCACGCCACGCCGGAGCCCGGAGCCGCGCCACACCATCGCCGCGGGAGCTCCGGAGGCCGCGCCGCGCTGCGCCGGAACAACATCCCGGACGGCCTGCCGGTACCCTTGCGCCCCCCTCGTGCCGCGGACCCACCGGGCAGCCGTCGCGGCTCCCACCGGCACCCACCAGCACCCACCGGCACCCAGGCCCTGCTCCGAGCCCGCCGCCCTCGTGTCGTGAGTGGCAGGCACGCCGAGGAGGGCGGGGCGGGGCGAGGCCGGGGCCGGTAGCCGGAAGTCGGGCCGGAAGTGGAGGCCGCGGGGCCTATAGGCACCGGCCGCACCTGGGGCCGGTGGCCGAAGGGCCGGCGGCCCAAGGGCGACGGCCCAAGGGCGGTCGCCGCCGTTTGGGCCGTTTGGGGGCTGGGCTGGCCAGGGACTTTGTCATTGGGCCTCTTATTCGAACTTTTTTGGACCGTGGCTGGGCTTTCCAGGGCGGAGGACTTTTTATAGTTTTAATTTTTTAAGTGTTTTAAGGGCCCATCTCAGGTCAGGTTAATATGTTACCTGGGGAGCGCGTGGGCGCCACCATTGGGGTGGTGATGGGGAATGGTCGCTATGGTCGCATTGGGGGTTTAACGGTCCCGCCTAGGAGAAGGCGGGACAGATGGTTAACACCTGTTCCTTCTTCTGGTTATTCCCCCAGCCGGCGGGTGCCTGGAAGTCTTGTCAGCTGCCCCACGGGATTGACGGTGCTGTTACTTAATGCCAGGTCGGTCCGCAATAAAGCCAACACCATCCATGACCTGATCATGGATGAGAGGGCCGACCTGGCCTGCATCACCGAGACCTGGGCGGGAGAGGGGGGGGATGTTGCCCTCTCGGAATTATGCCCGCCCGGGTACTTAGTTCAGCACCGTCCACGCCCGGAGGGGAGGGGAGGGGGGGTCGCTTTAGTTTATCGGGCTGCTTTCTCCCTCACGGGGCTTCCTGTCCCTTCGAGACCGGGACTGGAGTGCCTCCACTTGGTATTGGGCGACCGAGACAGATTGGGGATTCTGTTGGTGTACCGAGCACCCTTCTGCCCAACAGACTCCCTGCCTGAGCTGACGGAAGTCGTCTCGGACCTGGTGTTGACGACCCCCAGGATGTTGGTCCTGGGGGACTTCAATCTCCATGCCGAGACGGACTTGTCCGGGGCGGCTCAGGACTTCATGGCTTCCATGACAGCCATGGGGCTGTCTCAACATGTCATTGGCCCAACCCATGAAGGTGGACACACTCTGGACCTGGTTTTCTCGACGGGACAGGAAGAGGGTGATCTGAGGGTGAAGAATCTATGCTTGACGCCCTTGTCATGGTCAGATCACTTCCTCGTGAGGTTTGAGCTCGAGAGTGGCGTCTCCCTCTGTAAGGGTGCGGACCAGATTGTGATGGTCCGCCCCCGGAGTCGGATGGATCCTGATGGATTCCTGAGGGCCCTGGGGGATTTTCCGGCTGACAAGGCTGGTGCTCCTGTTGAGGCCCTGGTTGATATATGGAATGGGGAGATGTCCAGGGCCATCGACACGATCGCTCCTAAGCGCCCTCTCCAACCAGGCAGAGCCCGATCGTCTCCCTGGTACACTCCAGAGTTACGGGTGATGAAGCGGGTTGGGAGACGGCTAGAGCGTAAGTGGAGGAAATCTCATGACGAGTCTGACCGAACACATCTTAGAGCACACTATCGAGCCTATGCTGTGGCGGTGAGGGCGGCAAAAAAGCGATTCTTCTCCGCGTCCATTGCCTCCTCGCAATGCCGTCCGGCGGAGATTTTTCGGGTGGTTCAGGGGCTGACTAAATCTGGCCCTGAAAAAGATCTCGTGCCATCCTCGAAAGCCCGCTGTGACGATTTCGCCACGCATTTTAGGGAGAAAGTTGCTCTGATTCGTCACGAACTGGACTCCACCCTTGACACAGTTTCTCTCGGGGAGGGACCAACCGTACATGCTTGTCCCTCCTTAATGGATGATTTTCAGTTGTTGCGGCCTGATGATGTGGACAAGGTGCTTGGATCGGTACGCTCAACCACCTGCTTACTGGACCCGTGCCCATCCTGGCTATTAAAGAGCGCCAAGGTCGGGATTGTGCCCTGGATCTTGGAGGTGGTAAATGCCTCCTTGAGAGACGGCCGGGTGCCTGCCCCTTTAAAGGAGGCAGTAGTCCGGCCAGTCCTCAAGAAGGCTTCCTTGGATCCAGAGGTGGTCGCCAATTATAGACCGGTGGCCAACATCCCGTTTTTGGGCAAGGTGCTGGAGCGGGTGGTGGCGGGACAACTCCAAGCACTCTTGGATGAAACTGATTATCTGGACCCATTTCAGTCCGGTTTCAGACCCGGTTTTGGCACTGAATCTGCCTTGGTCGCCCTGTATGATGACCAGTGCAGGGAGAGAGACAGGGGGAGTGCGTCCCTGTTGGTTCTCCTGGACCTCTCAGCGGCTTTCGATACCATCGACCATGGTATCCTTCTGGATAGACTGGCGGGATTGGGAGTTGGAGGCACTGCTTTGCAGTGGTTCCACTCCTATCTTAATGGCCGATTCCAGAAGGTGGTGCTGGGGGACTATGGCTCTGCGCCATGGCAGCTTTGCCATGGAGTTCCGCAGGGCTCCATTTTGTCCCCTTTGCTGTTTAACATCTACATGAAACCGCTGGGAGAGGTCATCAGGAGGTGTGGGCTGTGGAATCATCAGTATGCTGATGATACCCAGCTCTACCTCTCGTTCTCCACCGATCCAGGTGAGGCGGTGGCTGTGCTGAACCGGTGCCTGGCCGAGGTAATGGGCTGGATGAGGGCCAATAAACTGAGGCTCAATCCTGACAAGACGGAGGTCCTGCTGGTAGGTGGTTCGGGCTTCGGAATGGGGGACCTGACCCTAGTCTTGAATGGGGTTGCACTCCCTCTGAAGGACAGGGTCCGCAGCTTGGGGGTCCTCCTCGACCCGGAGCTGACCTTGACAGCTCAAGTGTCAGCAGTGGCAAGGAGTGCCTTCCATCAGCTCCGGCTGATCCATCAGCTGCGTCCCTTTCTGGAATTCGACTGCTTGGCGACGGTGACTCACGCGTTGGTGACTTCCCGGTTAGACTACTGTAATGCGCTCTACGTGGGGCTACCCCTGAAGACGGTCCGGATACTTCAATTGGTGCAGAATTGAGCTGCCAGGGTGCTGACGGGGACTGGGCGTGGTTCTCATAGCACCCCAGTTCTCCGTCAGCTTCACTGGCTCCCCATTGAAGTCCGGGCCCAATTCAAGGTGTTGGTTCTCACCTACAAAGCCCTTAACGGCTTGGGTCCCGGTTACCTAAAGGAGCGCCTGCGACCATATACACCCTCCCGCCCCTTACGATCTGCTGCTGATGCCCTCCTCCGGGAACCCTCTGTGAAAGATATTAGGAGGGTGAGTACCCGGAGGAGGGCTTTCTCTGCGGTGGCGCCCCATCTATGGAATACGCTCCCCAGAGAGGCTTGCCTGGCGCCGTCTTTATTTGCTTTTCGGCGCCAGGCGAAGACCTTTTTATTTAAACAATATTTTAAATGTTAATTTATTTATATTGTGGCGGTTTTAATTCAGACCTGGAGATGGGCCAGTTTTTAATGTTTGTGAATTTTAATATTTGGAAATTTTAATGTATTAGAATTTGTTGTTTTATTGTTGTGAGCCGCCCCGAGGCTTGTGGCAAGGGGCGGCCTATAAATTTCCAAATAATAAATAAAATAAATATTAAAAAAAAAAGAAGGTGTTTAAAGGTTTTCTTGAAAGTGGCATTGCAGAGCGCATAGCAGGCAGGGTTGAGCGTGCTGATGATATAGCACAGCCAGTAACTGATTGTCCATACTGTGTGGGGGATGCATGATGCACCGACACTGAGGATGAGTACCAGGACATTGAACGGTGTCCAGGTAATGATGTAGCCCAGTAAAATGGCCAAGATCGTCCTGGTCACTTTCTTCTCTCTGGATGGAGGTGTCTCCTCTTTTGCAGGCTGTTTAGTCATCTTGACTGTCTTACGGGCTACGACATTGTACTCCTCGTCTCCATTTTGCCCCTCAGTGCCTATAATCTCCACTGTGGTGTTGGTGGTGTAGTGCAGTCGCCTTTAGGAGATGTGGCGAGTACCTTAATGCATGCCAATTTGGAGTGCTCCACTTTGGCATTGGCTTGGGAGACAGAAGCCCTGCTGTCCTCCTTGATGGCTTTGTCCTCTTTCACATCGGAAGCTACAACAATGACAGAGGGGGAGTCATTGGAACTTTCCATTTCCTCTGCAATAACACAATTTCCTGTCACTGATTCTCCAGTGGCTTTACCACTCCGGATTTTACTGTGATCTATCCCATCTTCATTGGCAGGGATGTTGTTATTGCTTGGCATCACTATTTTACCTTGGTCCAAACTTTGAGAACCTGGATCCTGGGTTTGGCCACCCTCTTTTTTTCTCTGTTTTAATCCTGCTCGTACTGGCCCAAAAGATTTGCCAGTAGAGAACAGTCATGATGATAATGGGCAGATAGAAAGCTGCAATGGCCTTACTGAAGGTGAAAGGACAGGACAGGAACTGAATGTCGCATCCTCCATCAGGGACACTCCTTTTCCCCAAAATGAACTGACAGAAGAGAATTGCAGGGCCCGACAAGATGAAAGGCATAAACCAGGCAGCTGCAATCATCATACCTGTCATTCTAGGGCGGCTTGGTGGCACGAAAATATTGGTCAAAACTGATATTGAGGAGATTCATGACAGAAGCATTGCTGACAACATAGTCATGAGCCAGTCACAAGTCACAAACCACAGGTTTGGTCAAGAGTCACCATTCTCAGGCAGGCCTTTTCCCACTGAAGCTGTATTAGGTGTCCGTCCCTTTAAGAGACTGAGCTCTCTGATTGCATGAAGCGGCCGCTACATTTAGTTGCAAAGTTAATCCTGTGTGGAAAGAGGTTCCCAAGGAAAGTGGCTTTGTGTCCACTCTTCTGCTGACTGCAAAGTACTCTGGCTGGTTTTGCTCATTTAAAACACTCTTTCAAAGTCTGCCTTTTCCTCCCTCATCATCAACCCTGTGGCTATGAATGTTAGTCAAACCCATGAAAAACTCTGCATATGTTAAGGAACTCTGTGGTTGGGTGTACCTGCACCCAGCAATGCTGGTCTTGAAGGTTTGTCTCTGCAGTGGGGTTTGTCCTGGGAGATCTCTCAAGAAAACTTCCAAGGCTCACAACAGAGAGGTTCCCTGCAAATCTAGCCGGCCTTCTCAAAGGCTGAAAAACCCAGATTCCCTAACACCACTAATTGCAGGAATTGCCATTTGGAGAACATGTGCCCAAGGAAAGCTCCCCCTCTCAATTATCTGCCTCTTCTGCACAGGAAGGCTCCACGTCATTCCCACCCACTGCCTTTTCCCTCCCTGATTTCTCTCTCCATCAAACCCCCAGTGTGGCAGGGCAGCTCCAAAATGGGTCTCAAGAGAGGGCAGAGCAGAGGGGTAGCCTGAGCTGGAGACCTTCCTGGTTCCTTAATGCATACCTGGAGGCAACATCTCAGGAGCAAGAGGCCTGAGGAGTTCTCTAGGCCGCACATCCCCCTGCCTACTGCCTCACCCCACACGGGGCTCCTTTCCCCATTCCAGGAGCGGAAGCCGGGCATCGCGGGGAAATCTGTTGGCACCGTGATGATGGTGTAGCACATGGAGGTACAGGTGGCATGAGCACGACCTCCCAGGAACAAGCTGAGCGCACCAGGAATGAGAAGGGAGAAAGTGAGCCATGGGCTTTGCAGGGCCTGGATGCCTCATTGCAAGGCAACACTTGAAGTGGGGGGATAGAAAAGGGAGATGCAGCAGGTCACATGTTAAAGGTCAGTTACAAAGAACAGGAAGGAGAGATCCCTTGCTCCTGCTTGCTTCACATGGGCCACATCGGCACATTGAGTATTGAGAGCATGCTTCTCTTGCACATGGGAGTGAGGAAGGTTGTCAGGAAGCCACAGAGGTGCTCCAGCCATGAGGCCATATAATTATGGAAATCATCATGCATTGCTGTTCTTCTTCCTAAACCTCATGGGCCACCCTCCCCCAGGGCCTCCCTGAACCCCCCACCCGAGGCCCCCCTGAGATGGCAGAGGAGTGTCTTGAACCCAGGCACAAAGGGGAGGGCGCCTCCGTCTCCACTGTCCTGCTCAGGGATCAGGACAGGCTGGGGAAAGCAGGGGAGTCTGCCGTGCAGGCACTTATTCTCACTTCCTTCGGCTGGAGCCTTGCCTGGCTGGGCTCCTTGTCCATTTAGAAGGAAATTCCTCTAACTGCTCCTCTACTTGGCTAAAAGGGGCAGGATGGAGGCTGTGCCAAGTGCTGGCAGAGAGGCCCTCTTCGTTCTGCTCCTGCTGGCCGTCCCAGAGGCCACCTGTGGGAGGCTAGGTGCCAAATGCCCCTGGAGCTGGCACAGGGCTGAGCTGCACCCACCCAATTTTTTCCGGCCGGGAGACTTCATCTTCAGTGTCAGCTTCTCTGCATCACTAAGCTTCTATGGACCACACACTTTCAATGAACCTGCCTCTAATGAAAAGATTCTGTAAGTCACTGGCCTGCTGGACCTGTTACTGCTAAGTGCCACCTGCAGCTGCACAGCACAGCTAGCGCTAGCAAGCAAAGCCAGAGTGATTTCTTCCAGATGGCGCCTTCCTCAGGAAGACCCAGCCAGGGAACTCACAAGCAGCAAAGCCCAGTGGGAAGAGCAGGGCAATGGGGGGGGGGCAGCAGGTCCCAGAACTTTCCCCACCTTCCTTGTCTCTGCACCCCTCTGCCTTCCACAGTGAGACCTTCCTTCTCATTCTGTGGCCAACATATTTGAGTTTCCTCTTCAGTATCTTGCCATCTAAAGAGCAGCCAGAGTTGGTCTCCTCTAGGACTGACTGGCTTGATCCTACCTTTGGGGCATAGGACTTGAGGGTGGCATCAGTGACCCCAGTTTTAAAAAACAGCAGTAGAAGGGACATGGGGAATTACAGATCATTTAGCCTTCTGTCCATTGAAGGGAAAAATATGGAAAGGCACATAATAGCTAGAGATTTAGTGATGTGAGAAACTTAAGAGAGGCTGGCAGCCACACAACATGACTTCCACAAGAACAGGTCCTGCAAGACAACCCTTGTGGAATTCTATGACAAGCTTTCGAGGTGGCAAGACAGAGGGGATGCGGTGGATGTGGTTTACCTGGATTTCAGCAAGGCCTTTGACAAAGTGCCCCATGATATCCTGGTTGAGAAACTGAGGAGTTTTGGGATAGACCAAAGCACTGTCCAGTAGATTACGGCATGGTTGACTGATCTAATCAGAGGGCAACCATTAGTGTGGAATCATCGGGATGGCGGCCAGTGACAAGCGGGGTCCCCCAGGGCTCTGTCCTGGGGCCCATACTGTTTAATCTTTTAGTGGCAGGAGAGAACAGGTTTTTGCTCAATATAGATAAGGGCAAGAAATTGCACTTGGGGCATAGGAATGGTGTCATAAGTACAGGTTAGGTGAGAAGAGGCTGGAGAGCAGCACTTGTGAAAGGAACCTTGGGGTGCTGGTTGACTGCAGGCTAAACTTGAGTCAGCCGTGTGAAGTGGTGGTCAAGAGGGTGAACACCACCCTTGGTTGCATAGGCAGAAGTTTGGCTTCTAGATCAAGAGAGGTTTTACTACCACTCTATGCAACTCTGGTGCGCCCGCAACTCGAGTATTGTGCTCAGTTTTGGGCCCCTCATTACAGAAAGGATATAGCCAGGTTGGAGTCACTGCAGCATAGGGCCACAGACCGGTTGGTGGCCAGTTTGCAGGGGATGGGGCGTGAAGCGAGACTGAGGGAACGGGGTCTCTTCAGCCTGGAGAAGAGGAGACCCAGAGGGGCTCTGTTGGTGACATACAGGTATGTGAGGGAATGTCACACGGAGGTGGGGAGAGACCTGGTCTGGTCTCTGAGAGAAAGGAAGGCATGACGGAGCAAAGCTCAGGGAACCAACGCTCGATTTAGATACCAGAAAGCACTTCCTGACAGTTATGACCCTGAGGGTGAGAATGGGCTTCCATGAGAGGTCGTTGAGGCCCCATTGGTGAGGGTGTTCAAAGATAGGCTGGTGAGCGGAGTTGGCTGGAACCAGGGGTCAGACTAGATGACCCGGGACACCCCGTTTGACTCAGTTTCTATGTTTCTATTTCCATTTAGAGGCAATTGTTAATCTTCCTGCGGTTGTCATAAAGCAAAATAAGTCTTACATATTTTGGGAAGACTCTCTGGCAAATTTTTCAAATCATTGGACTCATGTAACACTTCATTTAATGATTTTCTGCATTTCCGCATGTATCAGTTTTGATCTTTTTTTTTTTCATTCTTTTACATATCCTCCCTGTATGATAGAAAGTCCTGTTCACCTCTTACATTTCCAGGGTTTATCATTAGGATCTGACTGACTCCTCCACCCACAATGGATGATGCATTCCGACCTCAGCATCGGCTCTGTCCCAACTTCCCTCACCTATCATGGGTCTTTTCTATCCAATCTGCAATACAGACCGGTTCCACTGCCTAATAGAGCAACTTCCAATTAGGAACTGCAAGGCAGCCCCTCCCATTTGCATCCTGAAAGATAAAATCTGATCCTCGACTTCTTGTCTGTCCAAATAATATTAATATGTACTTGTCTCTGCCAGTCAAAGCGACCTTTTCCCAATATTGGCAGTGATCTCATCTGAAAGAGAAAGTTCAGTTAGGCAGCACTTTCATTTGTATAGCTCAAATTCATCCCAACGAGGATGCCTTTAGTTTAATCTAGCAAATACAGTTCGATCCGTATGAATCTGTTTTTCTGTCTATTTTCTTAATCTCTCTGCCAGTTTTGAAGTAAGACGTCTATAACGCTCATTTAATACTGAGTGCTGTAGTAACGTGGGATCTTTCCCACCTTCAGGTATCCATGTTGTATGAGCTTCTTGTCATCTTGGTGGTTATAGGCCCTCTTCTTTGATTTCATACATTACTTGTTGAAGTGGAAGAATTTGTTTTTCCTCTAAACACTTGTAATACCTAGCAGTAAAATCATCAGGGGCAGGAGCTTTATCTTTTTTTAACTTTCCAGTAGCGTGCAATATCTCTTGAATACTGATAGTACAATTCACTATTTTCCTCTGCTCCCTGGCGAATTTCTCAAGGCATGTTCTGCTACATACCCCTCTTCCCTTTGGATTCAGTATGTTTTTTTTTGGGGGGGGGAATGCAAATTGCAGAGTAATGCCTTTTCAAAATAGGCTGTGCCATTCTCTTTCTTCACTCCTGTTATAGATCTTCCTTCCAGTTCCTTCATAACACTAAATATCTTCCAGGTTTACTTGCATGTTCAAAATGGTGTTGTTTTAAAAATCTCAGCTTCTTTGGAGAAGAAGCTTGAAGTTTTTTCTCCTTCAATAATAAGTTTCCTCTAGACATTTCTAAACACTTCAAAAACTTATCTCTTATTTTTATTATCATACAAAATAACTTCCTCGCTATCAAAATTAGTAGCAACCTCAAAAAAAATCTATTTAGCATCTCAGTGAGCATCCTAACTACCCTGCATGGTGATATCTTTAAACCAGTCCTCTTTAAACTCACAAATATTTCATGATAGCTCAAACTCCATTTAAACAAATATAGTTAACTCCATATAGTTTTTAATTATAAAATAGGTTCTCCTATTTTCAACTTCAAATATAGTTAGGGATACCCATTCAACACTGTTTCATTAAGCTAAGTTATCAAATCAGCCTTTCTTTATCTCGTATCTACATACCAGTCTATTTAAATCATCCCTATTTAAAGTAAAAAGAGGAAAAACGAGAAAGAGAAAAATAACTCCTTACGATTAGAGATAACATCCAAAACATCCATTTATCCTCTCTAATAACAGCTTAACAACTCTATACCCTGCTTGGTAATAGCTATATATTTCACCTTAGCTTAAACATTAATACCTATAATAAATTCCCTTATTTTCAAATATAGATGAAAACAAAAGTATAATGCTTCACCAAAAACAATAGCACATTTTTTTCTATGTTACATATGAGCACGCCAACCTCAATGCATCATCCCTTTTTAAAACAGCAAGAAGAGAGTTCTCCTATCTACCCTTTAAATTTCTTCTTTACCCCTCTACCAAATATATCAGACTTCAGGTTATAAAATCGCCTTAAATGGTTAACTGTTTTCTTTTTCCACTCCTGTGATTGCATCAGCTTCTCCATTTGTTGCCTATTTATAATTCCGTCCTGTAATAATTCATTCGTTGTCTTCTCAGCTTCAAATTTCCCTTCAGTTTGCTGGATATTTTGCTTATTCTGCTCAGATACGAATTGTTTGGTCAGAGTTTGATTAATAAAAAAGTCAATCTTGTCAGGACGAACTTTTGATTCCATTAGTAAACCATCAAGTTGCTTAATTAAGACATTCTCCTGAAAACTTAGTAGGGCTTTTAAGAAATTATGTAGTTCCAAAATTATCTTTGAAAAGTCTTTAGTTTCTGTATTAAACGCTTCCATCTTAGCAATGATTTTACAGCCTTGGCAGAGGTCCAAGCGCTTCAGAGACAAAAGAAAGAAGATGGCCAGTATCTGGCATCCGTCCAATAAACTAGAAGATTGCATCTGCCATATAATTAAGCATTACTTTATTAGTTCAAGTCTTGCCCTTGGAGAGATTAAAGAAAAGAGAAGCACACGTGCCGAAGCAAAGCTCCCCCTCTCAATTATCCTCCCATTCCCCACAGGAACAAGCTCCATGTCATTCCCACCTACTCCCTTTTCTCTCCCCGATTCCACACTCCGTAAAACCCGCACAGTGGCAGGGCAGCTCCAAAATGGGCCCCAAGAAAGGCCGAGAAGAGGGGCAGCCTGAGCTGGAGACCTTCCTGGTGCCATAATGCATACCTGGAGGAAGCACCTCAGGAGCACATGGGGAGCAGGAGGCCCAGGAGTTCCTTAGGCCACACACACACTGTCCCCACCGCTGCACCACACAGGGACCTCCTTGGGGCTGCCCAGCTGGCCCTGTGTATGCAACAGGAAGTGCTCTGGAGTAACTGCTGCAGCATCCAGGATGTGAACTTCTCTCTCGCAACCGCACGATGGCCACCAGAGGTTGGGGCTCAAGCTCTGCACATTACGGGGTCCAGCCCAGAGCAGAACCCTGACTCCTGCCCAGCAATCTCTGCACAGCTGCCTCGATGTGGCACGAAGTCTGAAATCATGAACGTGGGCAGGCCATGTCTGGTCAGCCTGGATGCCCACCTGGGCAATGCGTGATTTCAGACTTGCTTTCCACTGAATTTTGTGCTGGGATCTTCTCTGAACATCCTTACCATCATTGTACCTACGAAAATGAGCATCACATCACACCTTTATCCTGACTTTTTCCATGCATGAGGAAAGCAAGCACTTTGCTGCCTCTCCTCATCGTTCTCTTCCTGACATCAACAACCCTGCAAGGTAGGATTGGTCGTGAGTGAATGACCAGCCAAAAGTCATGCAGTGAGCTTCAGGGGTGTGCGGGGATTTGGACCTGGATCTCTCAGTCCCCATTCACCTTTTTGCATACTCAGTCCTGTGCAGAGATGTACAACAATCTCCCCTTCCTTTTCTTGTCCAGCAAGAACGTTCCAATTTGTCTTTAGATATGCCTATCCTCAACTTTGAGGGCAAAAGGAGAAGGGATGGCAGAGGGTGAGGTGGCTGGATGGAGCCACTGAAGCAGTGGGCATGAGCTTAGGTGGACTCTGGGGGATGGTGGACGACAGTAAGGCCTGGAGGAATGTTTTCCATGGGATTGGGATGGGTTGGATGTGACTCTGCAACCAATAACAACAACAACATCCACAACCTGCTTTAATATCCTGAATAGAGAGTCATCTGGAAGGGGAACCGGAAGCCAGGCATGGGCAGTGGGCACAGCCAGATGGAAATGAGATTCTTTTTGCAAGGGAACTAGGAGGGGAGGGAAGAGGAGAGATGGGAAGACCCTCCCGCTGAGTCCCTCAGAGACAGCTGGGATGGGACCGACGGAATTGTTCATCCATCAGAGAATTTCCTTCTTGCTGCCCTTCTTGGCCATCCCTGCAGGAGCAATATTCTGAGAAAATCTCAGCCTGTCCCATCCCTGAAGCTGAAGCCAGACACCAAGGGAAAATCCATCAGAACCGTGATGATGGTGCAGCACTTGGAGGTACAGGTAGCATGAGCACGACCTCCAGGGAGCAAGCTGAGCATACCAGGAATGAGAAGGGAGAAAGCGAGCCATGGCTTTGCAGGGCCAGGCTGCCTCACTGCAAGGCAACACTTGCGGTGGGAGGGGTAGCAAACGGGGGATGCAGCAGGTCACATGTTGAGGGCCAGTTGCAAAGCACATGAGGAAACGATCCCTTGGTTCTGCATGTTTCCCATGGGCCGCATCGGCACACTCCCTGAGTGTATTTCTCTTGCCAAAGGGAGTGAGGAAGTGTGTCAGGGAGCCGCAGGGGTGCTCCAGCCATGAAGACATGTGATTATGGAAATCACCATGCATTGCTGCTCCTCTTGCTAAACCTCATTGGTCCCCCTCCCCTAGGACCACCCTGAACACCCAAAGCACTGCTGAGATGACAGAGGAGTGTCTTGCATACAGGCACAAAGGGGAGGGAGCCTCCTTCCCTGCTGTCCTGCTCAGGGACTGGGACAGGCTGGGGGCAGCAGGGGAGTCTGCTGTGCAGGCACTTATTCTAGCTTCCTTCGGCTGGAGCCTTGCCTGACCGGGCTCCTTGTCCATTTAGAAGGAAATTCCTCTAACTGCTCCTCTACTGGGCTGAAAGGGGCAGGATGGAGGCCGTGCCAAGCGCCGGCAGAGCGGCACTGTGTGTCCTCATGCTGCTGCTGCTGCTCCCAGAATCATCCTGTGGGAGGCTGAGTGCCAAATGCCCCTGGAGCTGGCACAGGGCTGAGCTGCAGCCGCACAATTATTTCCGGCCAGGAGACTTCATCCTCAGTGCCAGCATCTCTACAGCATACGGCATCTTTCGACCACACACTTTCAATCAACCTGCCTCTAATGAAAAGCTTATGTAAGTCACTGGCCAGCTGGACCTGATGCCACAAAGCACCATGGGAAGCTGGTCAGCGCTTCAGTAGCTTGCAAAGCTGGCGAAATGTCTTCCAGGTGGCTTCCTCCTCATGAAGACGCAGCAGATGAACTTGCAGGCAGCAAGACCAGCAGGGGGTCTAGGGCAATGGGGGGCCCAGAACATGCCTCACCTTCCCTGCCTCTGCCCTCCTCTGCCCTCCCATCCCCATCAGTGGGGACGGCTGCCCTGCTGGGCTCCTGCCTGGGGTGGGCACCTTTGCTGCAGTTTTCTTGTCTCGGGAGATGGACCTGGACACAGGTGTGAATGAGGCCGCAGGAATCCCACCTGAGGTTCTGCAGGAAGCGGCAATTGGCATCTGGCTTTTGCCTGGGAGGAGGCTGAGCATGTTGAAGCTCGAGAAGCAGGATGCAACCTCAAACTTCCAGGAAATGATTCATGAACAGGGATGGCAGGGTGACCGTTTCTGCTTTTGTTCTTTTTTTAAGGTTGGGAGACACACTTGACTGGAAGATCCTCCCCTTCCTGTTTGCCATCCAGGACATCAACCAGGATCCCAGCCTCTTGCCCAACCTCACCCTCGGCTACAGCATCTATGAGAGCTATCACGATGTTAGACTGACGTCCGACGCAGCCGTAGACCTGCTCTCGACCGCTCAGGCCCACGTTCCCAACTACCAGTGTGGCAGGCGAGATCATCTGCTGGCCGTCCTTGAAGAATCTGACTCGGACAACTCCAGGCAGCTTTCCAACATGCTGGGCATCTTCAAAATCCCACAGGTGGGAGGTTTGGGGGAAGTGATATGAGGTTTCATGTAGGGAAAGCAAGAGATTCTGCAAATCACTTCCATGCATGTTATCCCTCCCAGGACAACAGACAATCCCACAGAACCCTGAGACGAAAAGGGTTCAGGGCCCTCTGCCCACACCTGTCCGCCATCTGGCACTGTTGGGGTACACCTTAACCGCAGGCCCCTCTTCTTCATTTTCTGACTGTGGGAGAGTGGAAACTCCCGGAAGTGCTTGTATGAAAAGTCCCCCTCTTGTGGGTTTGTCCTTGCATTGGAGAGTGAGCCCATCCCGGTTGAGACCAGCGGCCACAGCCAGCCTGCACAGGGCTTTTTAGGGTCAGCTTTTGCAGTCAGTAGAGGGAGGAAGAACAGTACACAAGATACTTTTGTACATGGTTACCTGAAGCTACACTTCTCATTTCAAAATAATGGGCTCCAGGTTGAGCTTCTCCACTTTCTCACCCTCTTAGCAGAGGTTTATATTTCCCACTCTCTTATGTCTCAGTGATAGAGTTTATTTTCAGACAACAACAAGCATTGCTTCTTTTCAAATCATGTTTTATGCATACAATTCAACACTGAGGGGTGCATTCTTATGAGATGAGAAACTTCGACTGAGTACTGAGTTGAAACAATCCATCAGCCTCGCTCTTCCTTTGTCTCCCAGGTCACTTATGCTTTCACCGCTCAGGTCAGGAGAGAAAAAAGCCAGTCCGCTTCCTTCTACAGGATGCTCCCCGAAGAAGGCCTCCAGTACCCCGGGATCATCAGGCTGCTGCTGCACTTCAGGTGGACGATGGTGGGGCTCTTCTCACTAGACACTGAGAATGGAGACAGGTTCATGAGAACCTTGAAACTGGAGCTCCTCAGGAATGGCATTTGTGTGGTTTTTTCACGCAGCATCTCACAGCTGAAAGTGGGTACTTCTACAGTCGGGTGGCAGTCATGGACGATTTTGGTAGAAATCAATGTCTTCATTTATTTTGAAGAGTTGTTTTTCTCCATGTATGGGTTACTTATTTTAGAAGATGTTAGTGAAATTCAAATGCAACCTGTAAATGGAAAAGTCTGGATAAGCACAACTTTGATTGACTTGACCTTGTTTTTTGAGTATGGAACTAGAGATGTCCAGCATGTCTATGCATGTTTTTCCTTCCTTCCCCAAACTAGAAAAAGGACGAGCTATGATGGTTTTAGGGATTTGTATGACTCAATGCATGAATTTATGAACACTGTGTTCAAGTGTTCGTATTCAAAGCATGTGCTGTCAGTGAAAGAGTGGATGAGATGCAGAGAGGAGGGGGCCCTGGAGGGGCTGCCCCAAGTGGACAAGGAGCAGACACTCTCTCTGGACAGCTCCTTCTCTTACAGAACCGTCCAGGCTGTGGCCCGTGCCGTCGATGCGGCTCTTTCCTCCAGATGCAGGAGGAAGTCCATGAATCCTGAAGGCAGGCTAGATGTGCTCCGGCTTCATCCAAGGCAGGTATTTCCTCCCCTTCTTGGGTATTTTATGGAATTCGGAGTATGAGAAACTGGGACAAGATTTTCCAAATGATGGCGCAGTTTGAACACTTTCTGTCCTGTTCCTCTTTCGGTCCTTTCCCAGAACTGAGTGCATCTGATCGTGGCCCATGGAGTTGCTTCAAGTCATCCTGAAGCAGCAGATAGAAGCAGTGTGAGGACTGCACAGGTCCTTGTGCAGATCCCTGACCCAAGTTTACTCAGACTTGCTATCTTGCCTGGGTTCAGAACACAAGACAATCCTTTATTTTTTCATTCTTTATAAATTACTGACATTTATATCCTGTCCCATATTTAAAAGTACAATATAGAGTATAAAAGTAGCATATAAAAAGTCAATTATTAAAACAAGATAAAACACATCACAACTAGAGAAAAAGGAGGAATACATAGAAAGTGCGACTGTGAAGGGAAACATCCTAATATATTGAAAAGCATTGATTATTGAAATAATGGTAAAATAAATATGTCTTTATTTACCGGAAAGAGTACAACGGTTGGCCTGCTATTCCCATGTATGATCCATGTTGGACCTGCTATGCCAGCTGAGCACACCCCACCATTGGTGTGCCTGCATTCCGGATCCCAGGAAACATTCGGGTTCATGGCTGAGGAGAGGAGTGAATGGGTCCCCAGCTGCTCTGGGACTGCTGGAGAAGCAAGCCAGCTTCCATTGAGCGAGCCAACTTGGAGAGGTCGCAAGAGTCTGGCAGTGCAGTGACAGTGGAAGAGGAAACCAAGACAGAGCAAAGGGGACTCTGCTGGTCACCTTCCAGGTCGCAGAGGAGAAAGCCCTGAATGATGCTGCATGGAGAATCCAGAATCAGGGAATATGGACCAAGGACACACCCCAATGGAAGTGGCCTGCAACCCCCATGCCGTGTCTGGTTTCTGCGTAAGGTCAGAATGGCTGGAGTGGACAACTAGGGCAAGCAAGCAGCCATCCTGGCAGGAAAAGTGAGAGCGCTGGGGCAGCAACTGCGCACCCTCAAGGCAAGGAGAAGAAGTCAAGTATTGGGGTCGAGCAGTTCATCTGCAAGACTAAGAGCAGTAAAGGAGCCTGAAGAGGAACAGGGAGCTGAGCCCAGGGAAGGGAATCCTGCAGGAAGTGGAATGAGGAGGCAGTCAAGAGCAAAAGTGCTGGAAGATGCTCTGCACTACTGAAGGCAGTGCAATCCTGTGACCGATTTCAGTACTCCGAAAATCAGCCTCACAGGCTGCAGGTAAAAGAAGGGGAAGGCCCAGTGTACAAAGCTGCAGTTACAGGAACTGTGGGGAAAGCACCTATCCCGTGCGCAAACTCTGAGAGAAGGACATCCAACTGTGGTCCCACTGATGCCTCAAATGGCAGGAAAATCCATTTTAAGACACCTGGAAAATGCTAAACGAAGGCCCATGGAAAATCACTGTGAGGAGAAAAGCAGTTCCCAAAAGATGGGGATGTTTAAAAAGGTGATTCTAAAGGCAGAGTTATATACTTTTCATTCTAAGAAAAATATTTGAAGTCAACAGAGAAAGTCTGTTCCAAATTTTTTCTCCAAAAAAGGCCCTGGGGATTATCTGAAAATGACATTCCCCTCCCAAGTGGTGGGAAGGCCAAGCTGCAACAGGAGAATGAAGGCAGGGAGCACTGAAGGGGAGGCGTCAACAGGACTGAAGTGATGAATGAGTGGAGGTTCCTGCAGATGGCAAGATGATGAATAGAAACAGGGAACTCCTGAAGTTCTCAGTTCTCTCATGGAGTTTTGTCCCAAAAGCACAAGAAAGTACAAGCAGAAGGAGCACGATGGCAGATCAAGTGTGATGGGAAAGGGGTAGGTGATTGTCTGCTGACAATGAAGGAGTCTTTCTCCTGGGCCTGATCAACTTCAACCAAAAACTAGGAAGAAACTGGCAGAAGAAGTCTCGGAACCACTGCCTTGCTGTCCTCCATAATCACAGAGGAAGGGAGAAGGGCCAGATGGCGGCAGAAGGCCTAG
Source organism: Varanus salvator macromaculatus (assembly GCA_023646645.1). Classification (NCBI taxonomy): domain Eukaryota; kingdom Metazoa; phylum Chordata; class Lepidosauria; order Squamata; family Varanidae; genus Varanus; species Varanus salvator. Next base: position 219,068 of record JAIXND010000715.1, on the reverse strand, counting down.
TACTGCCCTCACCTTGAGGAAGGGAAGGAAGGAAGCCTCTTTGAACAACAGAAGGGTCCATCGGACAGCAGCGCTTGGGAAAACTCTGCAGTAGCTGCTAAAGCTAGAAGACATCAGACACTTTGCAAATACTGCAGTGAGGCCTAGAAACCAGAATGGATTTGTCAGCAAGAGATCCGTTTATCCAATCCGATTGCACTTTTCAATTGGGTAGCCTCTCCGGTGGACTGTGGGAATGCTGTACAGAGCATCTCTCTGGACTTCAGCAAAGCTTTGGACAAAGTGCCCCACAATGTTGTGATTGGCAAACGAGCTCCAAGCAAGTCAGCGACCACCACTCTCGGCTGGATGCTCAGTCGGCTACAGAACTGGACTTAAAATTTGCTTTCCAGTGTCCCGTTCTCAAACCAAGGAGAGGTACAACTGGGGTACCGAGGCGATCAATCCAGCGCTCTTCCACTTTTGAAGAAAGTGGGGTAGCTAATGAGTGGGAAGACAGAAGGACACTTCACAAGTTCTCGGCATTCAGAGGAGGACAAGGAGGAGGATGCATGGCCTGGAAACAAAGATGGATGAGTTCGGATTGCATGGCCTTGGCACGTTTAGCCTGGAGATGAAAAGACGGGAGGGAGGGATGGGAGCAACCTCTGCTTGATCATCCCAGAGTGCAGAAGTGGAACAAAGGGCTGAAGCAACAGGAAGCCCCTCCTGGGCCCTTCCAAATCCCCTGTTCTGCGATTGCCATGAGGCTCCTCTGAAGGAAACCCCTTAAACCTGCTGCAATGAGCTCCAGGGTCACATGCTGAAGGACTGCAGGCCTGGAGTAGAAAGGTTCATCCACTGCTTCCAAGTATTCCTGAAAAACTTCCCTCACACACACTACCCCCCACTTTCCCTATCCCTATCTCTTTCCCTTCAGTGATGAGGCTTCCCTTGTCTATTTCTTAAATTCCCAAAGCAGAGAGTGGGCATCGAGCAGGGAAATCATAATCCTGTTCATTATTGGGGTCACACACAGCCCGTCTAAATGGGGAGCAGCTCTTAGCAAAAACTGGGATATGAAACAGGTTTTCTCAAAAATTTTGCTTTCTGTGTTGTTCCAGCTGCACCCTTTCCTGAAAGACCCCCCATTTCACAATCGTGCTATTGAGGGGGTGTATTTAGATGAAAACGGAGACCTGGCAGCCAACCTGAACCTTGTGAGCTGGGTGCGGTTTCAAAATTGGACTGCAGATAGAGTGAAAGTCGAGAGTCTAGAAAGACAGGGCTTGCCTGGCCCCAAATTCACCATTCATCGAGACCCCATTGTGTGGCCAAGATGGAAAGATCAGGTGAAGAAAGCCATCCCCATTATTCTCTTATTTTCATTTCCCATCCCTTCAGTTACAGTCTGCAAAATCGGAAGTACAGATTTTAATGAAAAAATCAATTGCCTGAGATGTAACAGGTGTAGTGAACAAACGTGATGTTTTTCAGTGGGAGGGAAAATCCATCTGCTTCCCGTGCAGTTCATTTATGGAATCCACTGACGTGCTGGAGGTCCTCCTCTCTCTGCCCTTTCCAGCTCTGTCTCTCAGCCCCCAGCTCCCTCAGCCCAAAACCTCCTCCCCTGACGCTCCTTCTCTCTCACTCAGCCCCTGCCCCAGGCCAGGTGCGTGGAGAGCTGTCGCCCGGGATTCTTCAAAGTGGCTCGGGAAGGGGAGCCCCTGTGCTGCTATGACTGCGCTCCGTGTGCGGAAGGGACCATCTCCACTCGGGAAGGTGGGTGAGCGCAGAGGGAAAGGCTGTACCTGGGGGAAGGCAAGGATCCAACCATGGTATGTGGCACATGTGCTTGTGATAAAACATCCTGCAAGAAAATTAGGATGACCTGTTGTTTCTGGAGAATCAGGGCAGAAAATCTTTGTTTGTGGGGATGGTTTTATCAACCCCTCTGTCCAGACCTGGAGTCATTGCATGGGTCAAGTTATGGTTTGTGTTCTCCACTTCCCAGAATTCCTCATTCCTCATTACTCCCACAGTCCCAGACTCCTTGGCCTTCAGGGCACTCCAGGTGTGTTTTCTGTTCACTTATGATAGCTGCGAAGCATCCCCTGCCCACCGTGGCCTCTGCATTTCTCCTTGTCTATCCATTTCTCCAGATAGCTTTTCAATCACCTAGTGGGCAGGGTTTTGTCACTGAACTTTTTCACCCACCACAGTACCCCCCATGAGAACTTGGCACAAGAACCCTCCTCTTTGGTGGAAGAAAGCAGGACTAAGAGTCTAAGGGTGGCCCACAGTCACCTAGTTGTCGTGGGGGATCCTCCCAGGCTCCGGGATTTCGGCTGCAATTAACCACACTGACAAGGGCAATGAAACTAAATCTATTTATTGCTAGTTATCTACAAGATTTATGACTCTACTGATTAGCTACTTAAGAAGTGTCTTTGCCGGTAAGATGTTCGTCACTCAATGGTGTTCTCTCTTGTTACGTCATCTCCTCTCCCCACAGCCGTGCCTCCCGCCTCCGCTGTTCGCACTGCATCCGGATTTCATATGATTTTATCAAACGTCTCTGATTGGCGTTTTTCATTTCAACATATCCCATTTTTCCTTCTGCTTCTGGTCCCATCAGTTCCGCCTCAGATGAGGAGGAGGAGGAGGAGTCTCCCCCATCCTTGCAGACTGCTTGATTTAAAGGGCCAGGCATTTGGGTAGGGGCTTGTGGATTGGTGATGTTCTCAGATAGAAGCTGGCTAGTATCTACATCAGGCTGGGGACAATTCTCCTGGGCTCTAGTTATTACAGCTACTTCCTCCTCATGAGGAGTAGTCCCTGTCGTGACCTCCTGCACGACACTAGTGGACTGCTTGGCTGAGTCAGAACTAGACTGCCTCGCCGTTCCAGTGCACCATCTTGGCTCCAAGTTAGGCAGGTGCTGCCATGTGAGGAATTCCACCCACCTCTACCAACTCAGTGCAGCCACCAACAAACCTCCACCAACAGGCGTCCCACTGGGGGAGCAGAAATTGCTCTAGCAAATCACAACTCCCCACTCCCCAGTCTTCTTCTTCTCTCACACCCTGATAACCTTTGTGAAGTAGAGTTGGGACAGAACTCACCAAATCTCCCAGAATATTGGGAAACATGACAAGACCCACTAGAAGGTTTTCCTGGGAAGAAGGAGCCAAATCCTGAACTTGTCACTCAGACCGAGCCCATCTGGCTCTGCGATGGATCAATGCATGGCTGTGGGGAAGGTTGATGCAGCTACGAAGTAGAAATGGCATAAAAGAAAGATTGTAAGAAGGAAGGGCTGGGAGTGTCAGCACCCTCGTTTGGGTTCTTCCCCATTCTCCTGTTGCCTGCGTATGTCAAGGGGATACCTGACCAAATGACCAGTCCCATAACCTCAGTCCATCCAAACTGGCCTACCCCATGGAGGGGTGGTGGTCTCCGTTCAGTAGAGTAGAGTAGGTGGTTCTGCGGTTACAGGAGAAATTCCTTCTTGGAGAGCTTGTGGCAATGGATGGGCTGTTTGGTGCCTAGTTGGAGTTCCCTGGGCTGACAGTTGAAGGCTTGGAAACAATGTCAGGATGGAGCCCGGAGGTGCTTGGGTTCACTGGTGGTGGGAGCTCAGGCAGTGTCAGGTTCAGTGAATCTTGAGGACCTGGGAGTAAGGCTAGTTGAGTCCCGGCTGGGAGAGGAGCATCCCTTCAGCTTCTAATCTGACTCTCAAAGTGTGGCTGAACGGTTGGAGCTACAGCTGCAATGAGGGCGAGGACTTGGGGCATTCCATTGGAGAGGTGGCCCCTCGCATACATCCCTCCATGCAAGCAGGACTGCAAGGGGTTGTCATGAGAAGGCTGTGTGCCTGGCTTGACCTGGGAATGCTTTTTCTTGGGTGTCATGGTCTTCGTGAAATCTCCTACCCATTCAGCTGCAAGGGATGGAGTCCCTGGCAGGGTCGGGCATCTTCTGGTACATGAATCAGGTCATGATTGCAAGGAAAAATACCCCAGCCCACTTTGCAGAGTGACTTCTGCATAGTTTGCTTCCATGATAAATTATATATGGCCATTTGCTGAATTTGGTGAAAGACAGGGCCCATCAAGCCCACTCCTGGCAGGTAAACTCTCTGTATTTCCTCTCACACCAGAATCATCCCTTTAATAAGACTACTACCATTTATACTGCAAGTAGTAATAGGACCAAGCAGAATGATGAATCCAATGTATAGGACAGAAGCTGGAAGGGCTCTCAGTTGCTCTTTGTCTGCCTTTCGACAGATTCAGAGCTTTGCCTGAAGTGTCCGGAAGATCAGCATCCAAACAAGGCCCGGGATCAGTGCATCAACAAGGTCATCACCTTCCTCTCCTATGAAGAATATTTGGGGTCCTTCCTCACTGGGTTGGCCCTACTCTTCTCCATCGCTACAGGAGGCATATTGGGGATCTTCAGAAAATTCCAAGTGACTCCAGTAATAAAGGCCAACAACTGAGACCTCTCCTAAACTCTGCTTGTCTCCCTCCTGCTTTGCTTTTTGTGCTCCTTCCTCTTCATTGGTCAGCCAGGAAGCATCACCTGCCTCCTGCGACAAGCAGCCTTCAGCATCATCTTCTCAGTGGCCATCTCTTCCCTCCTGGCCAAAACCGTCACTGTGGTGCTGGCCTTCCTGGCCACCAAGCCAGGCAACAAGGCAAGGAACTGGCTGGGGAGGAGTTTGGCACTCCCAGGCTGGGCAGATCGTCCTGCAGTGCAACGAAGGCTCTGTGGCCATGTTCTACGCTGCCCTCAGCTACATGGGCTTCCTGGCTGCCGTCTGCTTCACGGTGGCCTTCCTGGCCAGGAAGCTGCCCGGGGCCTTCAACGAGGCCAAGCTGATCACCTTCAGCATGCTGGTCTTCTGCAGCGTGTGAGTGTCCTTCGTGCCCACCTACCTGAGCACCAAGGGGAAGTACATGGTGGCCGTCCAGGTCTTCTCCATCTTGGCCTCCAGCTCTGGGCTGCTGGGCTGCATCTTCCTGCCAAGTGCTTCATCATTCTATGGAGGCCTGACCTGAATAGCAAGGAGCATCTCATGATGAAAAGCAAAGCATAAAATGCTGTTTGTTTTCTTCATCAAGAGCACAAAAATTTTCAGAACAAACCAGCGATCCATTTTGGGCACATGAACAGCATCAGAGTAGGCCAATTGGGAAAAAAATCATCCTTTGCACTTTTCGGTAGTTGGGAAAAATCAAAGCTCCATTTCGTACCTGGGGAAGCAGCAAAGAAGAAATCTTCCCCTCTTAACCTCCTTAGCTAAGCTTTGCGTTTCATCTGTTTTTGGCTCTATAAATAGTTTCTGTTCTCAGTCTTTGAATTTTTCATTCTTTATTTTGAAGTTTGGGCAGACAAATACTGTTTGCCTAGAAATTGACATGGAACCGTCAATGAAGATTGGAAATCCCACCAGCTCTTTTTCCAGGGTGGGGAATTTATTTATTTATTCTTCAATTTATATCCTGCCTTTTTCCTTCATAGGGCTCAAGGCAGCTTACATCATTCTGCTCCTCCATCTTATCCCCACAACAAGAACCCTGTGAGGTAGGTTGAGCTGAGAGTCTCTGACTGGCCCAAAGTCACCCAGTTGGCTCCTTGGCTGAGCGGGGACTCGAACTCTTATCGTCTGAGTCCCAGTCCCATGCTCTTCACCACCACACCACACTGGCTCTTTGTGGATGGGAGGGTTTGTTACAGATGATCTGTCAGGCATTGCGGATCCCTTCCCTAAGCAGCCTGCACTGGGCTGGCTCCCCGTCATGTGCTCACAAAGAGGCTTGGCTGCAAGAGCGCACCAGCAGAGGCATCCTGCCAGAGCTGTGGGGAGGCCCCCAGACTGCTTCTGAGAGCAGGAAGAGAAAGATTCAGAGCAGGGCATGTCCTCCTCCACCTGGGGAAGGGTTGGAGATGTCCGTTCACAGCCCTGAGAGATCCAGCTTCAGGCGGAGGCAGCAGGGACCCTGCCTGAGGGTGGAGGTTGCTCTGTTTGGAGCGGAAGTCCAGCCAGGCTCCTCCAGTATGAGTAAACTTGGCCTTGCTTCCTCCTAGGATGCCTTCTGGGAATGTAGCTGCACAGATGGGATGGCTGCATCATCCCCTGGAGAAGGAAATGGCAGCCCACTCCAGTATCTTTGCCATGAAAACCCCATGGACAGTACCAAAAGGAAAAATGATATGACACCGGAAGATGAGCCCCTCAGATCGGAAGGTGTCCAATATGCTACTGGGGAAGAGCAGAGGGCTAGTACTAGTAGCGCCAGAAAGGATGAAGCGACTGGGTCAAAGCCGAAAGGACACTCAGTTGCAGATGTATCTGATGGTGAAAGGAAAGTCCGATGCTGCAAAGATCTGTACTCCATAGGAACCTGGAATGTCAGATCCATGAATCAAGGCAAGCTGGATGTGGTCAGACAAGAGATGACAATACTGAACATCGACATCTTAGGAATCAGTGAACTAAAATGGACAGGAATGGGTGAATTTAGTTCAGATGACCATCAGGTATACTACTGCGGGCAAGAATCCCTCAGAAGAAATGGAGTAGCCTTCATAGTCAATAAAAGAGTAGGAAAAGCAGTACTGGGATACAATCTCCAAAATGACAGAATGATCTCAGTTCGAATCCAAGGCAAACCATTCAACATCACAATAGTCCAAGTCTATGCCCCAACCACTGGTGCTGAAGAGGCTGAAGTTGACCAGTTCTATGAAGGCCTACAACACCTTCTAGAATTAACACCCAAAAATGATGTCCTTATCATCATAGGGGATTGGAATGCTAAAGTAGGAAGCCAAAAGATCACTGGAATAACAGGCAAGTTTGGCCTTGGGGTACTAAATGAAGCAGGACACAAGCTGGTGCAATTTTGTCAAGAGAATACAATGGTCATAGCAAACACTCTTTTCCAACAACCCAAGAGACGACTCTACACATGGACATCACCAGACGGTCAACACAGAAGTCAGATTGACTACATCCTCTGCAGCCAAAGATGGAGAAGCTCTATACAGTCAGTAAAAACTAGACCAGGAGCTGACTGTGGCTGAGATCATGAGCTTCTGGTAGCAAAATTTAGGCTTAAGTTGAAGAAAGTAGGGAAAAGCACTAGGCCACTCAGGTATGACATAAATCATATCCCTGATGAATATACAGTAGAGGTGACAAATAGATTTAAGGAATTAGATCTGATAGACAGAGTGCCTGAAGAACTATGGACGGAGGTTCACAACATTGTACAAGAGGCAGCAACTAAAACCATTCCAAAGAAAAAGAAATGCAAGAAAGCAAAATGGCTGTCTGAGGAAGCTTTACAAATAGCTGTGGAAAGAAGGGAAGCGAAAGGCAAGGGAGAAAGGGAAAGATACACCCAATTGAATGCAGAATTCCAGAGAACAGCTAGAAGAGATAAGAATGCCATCCTAAATGAACAGTACATAGAAATAGAAGAAAACAATAGAATAGGGAGGACCAGCGATCTCTTCAAGAAAATTAGAGATATGAAGGGAACAGTTCATGCAAAGATGGGCATAATAAAGGACCAAAATGGCAGGGACCTAACAGAGGCAGAAGAGATTCAGAAGAGGTGGCAAGATTACACAGAAGAACTATACAAGAGCTTAACATCCCTGATAACCACGATGGGGTGGTCACTGACCTCGAGCCAGACATCCTGGAATGTGAAGTCAAATGGGCCTTAGGAAGTCTGAGCAACAACAAAGCTAGTGGAGGTGACAGCATTCCAGCTGAGCTATTCAAAATCCTGAAAGACAATGCAGTTAAAGTGCTACACTCAATATGCCAGCAAATTTGGAAAATTCAACAGTGGCCACAGGATTGGAAAAGGTCAGTTTACATTCCGATCCCCAAGAAGGGCAATGCCAAATAATGTTCAAACTACCGCACCATTGCACTCATTTCACGTGCTAGCAAAATGATGCTCAAAATCCTACAAGCTAGGCTCCAGCAGTATGTGGACCGAGAACTACCAGAACTACAGGCAGGATTTCGAAGAGGGAGAAGAACTAGAGATCAATTTGCCAACATACGCTGGCTCATGGAGAAAGCTAGGGAGTTCCAGAAAAACATCTACTTCTGCTTCATTGACTACGCTAAAGCCTTTGATTGTGTGGATCACAACAAATTGTGGCAAGTTCTTAAAGAGATGGGAGTACCAGACCATCTTATTTGTCTCTTGAGAAACCTATATGCAGGTCAAGAAGCAACAGTGAGAACTGGACACGGAACCACTGATTGGTTCAAAATTGAGAAAGGAGTTTGGCAAGGCTGTATACTGTCACCCTGCCTATTTAACTTATATGCAGAGCACATCATGAGAAAGGCAGGGCTAGATGAATCACCAGTTGGAATCAAGATTGCTGGGAGAAATATCAACAACCTCAGATATGCAGATGATACCACTCTTATGGCAGAAAGTGAAGAGGAACTAAAGAGCCTCTTGATGCAGGTGAAGGAGGAGAGCGCAAAAGTTGGCTTGAAACTCAACATTATGAAAACTAAGATCATGGCATCCGGTCCTCTCACTTCCTGGCAAATAGATGGGGAAGAAATGGAGGTAGTGACAGATTTTATTTTCCTGGGCTCCAAGATCACCGCAGATGGGGACTGCAGCCAAGAAATTAAAAGACGCTTGCTCCTGGAGAGGAAAACTATGGCAAATCTAGACAGCATACTAAAAAGCAGAGAGATCACCCTGCCAACAAAAGTGCGTATAGTCAAGGCTATGGTTTTCCCAGTTGCAATGTATGGCTGTGAAAGCTGGACAATAAGCAAGGCCGAGCGCAAAAGGATTGAGGCCTTTGAGTTGTGGTGCTGGAGAAGACTCCTGCGAGTCCCTTGGACCGCAAGGCGATCAAACCGGTCAGTCCTAGAGGAGATCAGCCCTGACTGCTCTTTAGAAGGCCAGATCCTGAAGATGAAACTCAAATACTTTGGCCCCCTAATGAGAAGGAAGGACTCCCTGGAGAAGAGCCTGATGCTGGGAACAATAGATGGCAAAAGAAGGAGGGGACGGCAGAGGATGAGGTGGCTGGATGGAGTCACTGAGGCGGTTGGTGTGAGCTTGAGTGGACTCCGGGGGATGGTGGAGGACAGGAGGGCCTGGAGGAATGTTGTCCATGGGGTCGCGATGGGTCGGACACGACTTCACGACTAACAACAACAAACATCATCCCCTGCCCGATGATTCCTAGGCCATGTGGGGAGCAACTGGCCCACTGAACTCAGTGCACCATTTCCAAAATCCCCTCATACTTTGGAGGCCAGGGGTCCATGTACTTGGGGGTCACCCTTCCCCTCACAGTGCACACGTGAAGGAGTGAAGCAGTCAAAAACTGACCCCCGGTGGAGAACATGAAGCATGCAGAGAGAGCAGAAAGGGAAGGAATTGTGCGTTTATTCTGCAGGTATTCTCTCTCTTTTCTCCTCTTGCGAACACCCAAAGATGCTTACAAGTTTGTCCTCCATTCCTTTTACCCTGTGAGGGAGGTGAGCTCAGAGGGAGTGATTGGACAAGCATCTGCCAGGAGCTTTGAGGATGGGGTGGGGGCTGAAACTGGGCCCCCCTGCCCTACTGCTTGGCACTCTCCCCCCAGGCCCCCCTGCCTCCCAGAAGACACTCCAGTCTCCCTCAGGTCTTGCCCGCCACAGTTCAGCCCTTCAGCTGAGGGGGAATTTTATTCTTTGCTTGCTCAGCATTAAAGAAAGCAGCCCGTTTATCTCTGTTGAACGACCACCTGGGAAGCATCGCAGGTGGAGCTTCCCTTTTCCCTCAATCCAGGAACAGTGTTGGGAATCAGCACACCAGACACCCAAGTTGGGGGGAAAGAGCTGTGAATTAAAGGGATAAAAATAGAGGTGGGGGCTCATCAGCATCCAGGCTGGCAGGATGAATGAGGGTAAAAGAGGGGAAGGGATTGGAAGGGCAGCTTAACAGCAGTCTCAGCTCAGGGCATGTGGTCAGCCAGGAGCACGTGGCTCCCAGGGCTGAACAGCCCCTCAGACCGGAAGCAGGAGACCCCCATCCCAGCCTCAACTCTCCATACAGATCGTCAAGCTCCCAGGTGCTTTTCTGCAATATGAGAAATGGGGAGGTGCTTCATGATTCTCCAGGCACACAGGGATGCTCCTTTCATTGCAGAGAGAAAACGGAGCAACACAAAACAAAGACCCCAGCAGTAGAAACAAAGGATTCAGCCGGCAGGAAGGTATCATCACCTTGTGAGCATTGTAGTGTGCACACATAGCCCCTGAGCATGTGCAAAGCACAAGGCATCCCTGCAAGTAAGATCCGCTCTGCTTCCAGCCACAGGTGGAGGCGGGATTGGGCTGGCACTCGATAGGAATCTTGGTCTGCCTGAAAAACGGAGGGTTTGTGCCAAAGAGACACGGCAATTGCTGGACATGGAGGGGAACCTCTGAGTGTTCAGAGCTTATGTTGCCTCATGGAGAAGATCCGTATGGAGGGAGGATTGATTCAAAAGAGAACACCCTTTCAGCGTGCTCAGTGAGGGGTTGGGGGAATTTCTTTTAGGGAAGGGAACCCTTCTAAAAGCAATGCTGTGTGCACACACCAAAGATTGTGTCACCCAGCAGAGAGTTTTCTGGCACCTCATCTTCTTAACACATCCTCATGTGTTAAATTCTCCCAACATGCAATGCGCAATATCTCTCCAAGGCAATGTTCCTGAAAAAAAATTCTCTTCTGGGCAAATTTTCTTGCAAGCTTCCTGGTCTCACTCGCAATTAGCACAGCAATGGCACTAAATAATCTGCCCGTCCTTGTAATGACCACGGGGAACAAGCTGCAAACAAGCACACATGTCGGGACACAGCAGTTGCGTTGCCTATCCGGCCCTTCTCCTCTGCTTCAGTCCCACATCTGCATCCATAATTCTGCCCAGCTAACAAGACTGCTACACAAATTATGCAACTTGGTTTGGCCAAGGCCTTCTTCCAAGACCAAGTGCAGGCATGTCTTGGGATGTGGCAGGCTTAGGAAAGCAAACCGCAAGCTTGCTTGAAAGTGCCAAAGGGGGGTGGGTGACCCACTGCCTCAGGAGGCTGAGGTTTGCAGTAGGGAAAGCCCCATGTGTTATTGATAGTTGCGAATACATGTTCGACCCATCGCGATCCCATGGACAACATTCTTCCAAGCCTTCCTGTCTTCCACCAACCCCCGGAGCCAACTTAAGCTCACACCAACTGCCTCCATGACTCCATCCCGCCACCTCATCCTCTGCCATCCCCTTTTCCTTCTGCCGTCAATTGTTCCCAGCATTAGGCTCTTCTCCAGTGAGTCCTTCCTTCTCATTAGGTGGCCAAAGTATTTGAGTTTCATCTTCAGGATCTTCTAAAGAGCAATCAGGGTGCATCTCCTCCAGGCCTGACAGGTTTGATCTCCTTGCAGTCTAAGGGACTCGCAGGAGTCTCCTCCAGCACCACAATTCAAAGGCCACAATTCTTCATAACTCGTCCTTCCTTATGGTCCATCTTTGACATCCATGCACTGCACTTATGCATATGGGCCAATTCCACCAGGGTTGGCAAGAAATTGAGAAAAACTTGATTCTCATTCTCCAAAACTTCACCAGAGGGAACAGTTTCCTTTAGCCAAGTAAGCAGCAGGTTCTTTCTCACATTTGTGCACTTTGTGTTGGCTGGACTGACACAACTGAGGCCGTGCTCAAGAGACTTGTGCTGGGACAGAGTTCAAAAGAGAGAAGTCTTCCCGTCTTCTTTCCCAGCATTCCACAATTTCTTCCCCAACTTATGTGCCTCTTCAAACTATCCTGAGAGCAGGTGAACCCATCGCCTGGTAATAGAGGCTTCTGTGAAGTGTGAAAGGCTGTTTCCCTCCAGCTGTTTGACGCTGCCTTCTGCCAGGTCCCCTGTGGATACTTTGCCATCCAGCACTGCTGAGAGACTTGGCACTTGTACAGGCACCTCGGAGGAAAGCATGTTCCTTTCACCATGGGAAGAAGGGTCCGTACCACGTCCTCATGCTACATGCAGGTGCCACGAACGGCAGTGGCAGTGAGGGAGGCCTGTGGAATCCATCTCTGGGCACTGGCTCGGTTCCTGCTTCAACCTCAAGAAATGAAAGACCCAAACTACAAAGACCCAAAGTGTATTTGTCACCTATACTGTATATTCATCAGGGATATGATTTAGGTCATACCTGAGTGGCCTAGTGCCTTTCCCTACATTCCTCAATTTAAGCGTAAATTCGGCAACGAGAAGCTCATGGTCTGAGCCACAGTCAGCTCTTGGTCTAGTTTTTAATGACTGTATAGAGCTTCTCCATCTTTGGCTGCAGAGCACATAGTCAATCTGATTTCTGTGTTGACCGTCTGGTGATGTCCATTTGTAGACTTGTCTCTTGGGTTGTTGGAAAAGAGTGTTTGTAATGACCAGCATGTTCTCTTGATAAAACTCTGCCAGGCTTTGCCCTGCTTCATTTAGTACTTCAAGGCCAAACTTTCTGGTTATTCTCGTTATCTTTCGGTTTCCAACTTTAGCATTCCAATCCCCAATGATGATACAGACATCATTTTTCATGTTAATTCTAGAAGGTGTTGTAGGCCTTCACAGAACCAGTCAACTTCAGCCTTCTCAGCACCAGTGGTTGGGGCATAGACTTGGACTATTGTGACGTTGAATGGTTCGCCTTGGATTTGAACAGAGATAATTCTGTCATCTTGGAGACGGTATCCCAGTCCTGCTTTTCCTGCTCTTTTATTGACTATGAAGGCTCCTCCATTTCTCCTGAGGAATTCTTGCCCGCAGTAGTATACCTGATGGTCATCTCAATTAAATTCACCCACTCCTGTCCATTTTAGTTCACTGATTCCTAAGATGTCGATGTTCATTCTTGACATCTCTTGCTACCAAATCCCGATTCATGGATCTTACATTCCAGGTTCCTGTGGAGTATAGATCTTTGGGGCATCAGACTCTCCTTTCACCACCAGATGCATCTGCAACTGAGTGTCCTTTTGGCTTTGACCCAGTCGCTTCATTCTTTCTGGCGCTACTAGTACTAGCCCTCTGCTCTTCTCCAGTAGCATATTGGAAACCTTCTGACCTGAGCATCTCATCAACCAGCTTCATATCTTTTGCCTTTTGTTACTGTCCATGGTGTTTTCATGGCAAGGGTTCTGGAATGGGTAGCCATTTCCTTCTCCTGTGGATCATGTTTTGTCAGAGCTTTCTGCTATGACCTGTCCGTCTTGGGTGGCCCTGCACGGCACAGCTCATAGCTTCATGGCGCTACGCAAGACCCTTCACCATGTAAAGGGAATGATCCATGACTGGGTCAGACACAGTACTCCATTAATTTCAAGTTATTCTTTTTAGAGAATGGATGCTTAGTCCACAAAAAGGAATCACTGTTTTCAAAATGCAACCTAATATATATATTATATATATGTATATATGAGCATTGCCAGGAATGTCTTTGCTTTAGGACTGGAAAGGATTGCTTCATTGTATTCATAGAAGAAATAATTTATTTAATTATTTATTTAGAACATTTCTATGCCACCCCATCCGCAAAAAGCCTCGGGGCGCTTACAAAATAAATAAACAAACATATAATTAACCTTAAAAATCTGGAAACATCTCAGCACAAGCATAAAAACCCAATAAATACAATTACTAATTAACAATTAAAATAACTTTTAAACAAAAATGTCATGGCCTGGCACCGAAAAACAAACAATGATGGCTCCAGTCTGAACTCTCTGGGGAGCGCATTCCATAGGTTGGGCGCCACCACAGAGAAAGCCCTCCTGTAGGTACTCAGCCTCCTAATATCCTTCACAGGGGACTCCCGGAGAAAGTCTCGTCCCACGATCTCAGGGGGCAGGAGGGCATATATGGACGCAGGCGCTCCTTTAGATAGCCAGGTCCCAAGCCGCTGAGGGCTTTATAGGTGATAACCAACACCGTGAATTGGGCCCGGACTTCAATGGGGAGCCAGCAAAGCTGATGGCCTTGGGTTATATGAGAGCAATGTCCAGTCCCCTTCAGCAACCTGGCAGCTCTTTTTTGCACCAATTGGAAGTATCCGGACCATTTTCAAGGGCAGCCCCACATAGAGCGCATTACAGACATCTAATCGGGAAGTTACCATTGCATGTGTCACTGATGCCAGGCAATCATTCTCCAGGAAGGGATGCCACTGATGAATCAGCCGAAGATGAAGCAAAGCACTCTTCGCCACCTGCATCACCTGAGCCTCTATCAACATCTCTGGGCTGAGGAGCACTCCCAAGCTGCAGGCCCTGTCCCTCAGAGGGAGTGCAACCCCATTTAGGACAAGGCCCAGGTCCCCCACCCCGACGCCCGATCCACCTCCCAACAGGAGCTCCGTATTGTCTGGATTGAGCTTCACTTTATTGGCCCTCATGCAGCCCATTACCTCGGCCAGGTACCGGTTCAGTACAGCCACTGCCTCATCTGGATTGGCTGAAAACGAGAGGTAGAGCTGGGAATCATCAATTTATTCCCCCTTTCTTCCAGATCTATGAACATGAAATGCCTCACTGTCAGTGTGTAGTCCAGGTACTGCTGCATTTCCAGTGGTACTGGATCCTCCTTGGCAAACCAAGGCTTGCAATCCGGTTGAACTGCCATGAGTTTCTTTCTCTGCAGTGGATTCCACTGAGCATGCACAGAGTGCATTTCTTTTAGAAGAGCGTACTCTGTGTCATGCTGTTGCTCAGCATCAAGCCTAAGTAGCAGCTCACAGGGCATCCAAAATTTCTTTCCACTTCCGTCTGATGGGGCTCCTGGGCCATCGGCATTCCTAGACACTCAGTATGCACTGTCTAAATACCCTGCAGCTCTTCGGGGAAGGAGGAGGCACTGCCCTTCTTGCTCCAAAGCCGAAGCAGAGGAGTCTCTTCTGGCAACATGCACTCATTTGAAGGGGTCACATGGCAGAGGGTCATGACCTTTTCCCCTGCGAGAAGTGAAGGATGTTGTTCAGTGGGATAGAGCTCAGGGAACTGGGTTTCAGGTTGGATGCCAGGAAGCACTTCCTGATGGTTTGGACCCCGGGATATGGGATGGGCTTCCATGGGAGGTGTATCTGTGAAAACAGGCTCCTTCAAAACAAAAACACACAGACAAAGACAGGCAGCCATGCGGAATAAGGGAGAGGCCTTGCGGAAGAGGCAGCGGAGAGAGCTCAGGTGTCTGTCTGCTCCCCTCCATCGTGGGCTTTCCTCTGCTCATCCAGCTTCACCCTTTCCTGAGGAGACCCGACTGTCATCACTCTTCCATGGGCAGAGTGCACTTGGGGGAGGACAGAGAGCTGAGGGCAGATTTTGGCATTCTGACCTGAGTGGGTTGCGCAGTCGGTCTTCACAGTCCAGAGACACAGTGGCTTCCTTCGCTTGCTGACCTGGAATCTGGGTTGCGTCTCAGACCCCATGTCCTGAATCCTGAGCCTGCCAACTGCTCCTTCCAATGTCGCAATGGAATGGTTGGAACGCCTGGGTGGGTGCGGATGTGCATGTGTGTGTGTTTGTGTGTGTGTGTCTGTGTGTGTGGAGATTCCCCTACCCAGATCCCTCTGAGGCTCCTTTCCCCCTTTGAGTATCAGGCAGTCAGTTCCCTTTAAGCCAGATTGCCAAATGTCGCTGATCCGGTCCCAAAATTCACCAAGGGAATTGTGGAAGCAGCAGGGTGTGTTTTACACCACCAACAACCAACCAACCAACCAACCAACCAACCCTACAAAATTGGCAATATAGTGATTGTCTGGTTTTGGCCAGGCTTTCTTCACATACCTTGGCCATGCATGTCATGAGATACAGCAGGCAGAAAAGAAAGCAAAATTCAACCTCGATTGATGGTGCCAAAAGGGAGGGAGGGAGGGAGAGAACCTCACAGTAGCCAAATGTTTCCTTTTGGGGGAACCCATTTCACAGCCCACTGATGTGGGCAGTCAGAAAGGCCAACGGGAAAAACGCCTTCTCGAGCTTTTTATTAGGCACCTGTCCCTTTAAGATACTGAGCTCCCTGCTTGCCTGAAGCGGCCACTACATTTACTTGCAAAGTTAATCCTGTGTAAAAGTAGGATTAATTTTGCAAGACGTGTCCACTCTTCGCTGACTTCAAAGTTCTCTGGCTGGTTTTGCTCATCTAAAACCCTTTCAAAGTGTGCCTCTTCCTCCCTCAGCATCAACCATGTGGTGATGCGTGTGACTCAATCCCATATAACACTCTGCTTATGTTCTGGAACTCTGTGCTTGGGTGTACCTGTTCCCAGCAGTGCTGGTCATGATGGTTCATTTCTGCAGCACAGTTTCTCCTGGAAGATATCTCAAGAAAACTTCTCAGGGATGCAACAGAGCGGTCCCATTCATATCTAGCTGGCCGTCACACTGGCTGTGAAACCCAGATTCCCAAACACAACTAATTTCAGGAATTGCCGTTTGGAGCAAAAATACCCAAGCAAAGCTCCCCCTCTCAATTATCTGCCTCTTCTCTACAGGAACAGGCTCCACATCATTCCCACATACTGCCTTTTCTCTCCCGGATTCCTCACTCCGTTAAACCCCCACCATGGCAGGGCAGCTCCGAAATTGGTCCCAAGAGATGGAGCAGAGGGGCAGCCTGAACTGGAGACCTTCCTGGGGCCATAATGCATCCCTGGAGGAAGCACCTCAGGAGCACATGGGGAGAGGGAGGCCCAGGAGTTCCTTAGGCCACACACACACCCTCCGCACTGCTGCACCCCACGGGGGGCTCCTCGGGGCTGCCCAGCTGGCCCAGTGCATGCAACAGGAGGTGCTCCGGAGTACCTGCCGCAGCATCTGGGATAAGAACATCTCTCCCGTAACTGCACGATGGCCGCCAGGGGTCAGGGCTCCATTTCTGCACATCACGGGGCCCAGCCCAGAGCAAGACCCTGACTCCTGCCCAACAATCTCTCCACAGTTTCCTTGATGTGGCACAAAGTCTGAACACATGACAGTCGGCAGGCCATTTCCGGGCAGCCTGGATGCTCCCCTGCCAATGCCTGCTTTCAGAGATGTTTTCGCCTGAATTTTGTGGTGGGGCCTTCTGTGAACATCCTTACCATCATTGTCACTAGGATAATGAGCATCACATCACACTTTTATCCTGACTTCCTCCATGCATGAGGAAAGCAAGCACTTTGCTGCCTCTACTCATCGTTCTCTTCCTGACATCAACAACCCTGCCAGGTAGAATTGGCCGAGAGTGAATGACCAGCCGAAAGTCACGCAGGGAAGAGTGAGCTTCAGGGATGTGTGGGGATTTGGACCTGGATCTCTCAGTTCCCATTCATCTTATTGCACACTCGACCCCGTGCAGAGATGCACAACAATCTCCCCTGCCTTCTCTTGTCCAGCAAGAACCATTCCAATGTGGCTTTAGATATGCCAATCCTCAACTTTGAGGGCAAAAGGAGAAGGGGGCGGCAGAGGTTGAGGTGGCTGGATGGAGCCACTGAAGCAGTGGGCATGAGCTTAGGTGGACTCTGGGAGATGGTGGACGACAGGAAGGCCTGGAGGAATGTTTTCCATGGGATCATGATGGGTTGGCTGTGACTTTGCAACTAACAACAACAACAACATCCACAACCTGCTTTATTATCCTGGATAGACGAGCAGGAAACACGCTGTCCCAGCACAGACACAGGAAGGGGAACCGGATGCCAGGAATGGGCAGTGGGCACAGCCAGAAGGAAAGGAGAAGCTTTTTCCAAGGGAAATGGGGGGGGGGAGGGAAGAGGAGAGATGGGAAGACCCTCCCACCGGGTCCCTCAGAGGCAGCTGGGCTGGGACGGACTGAACCGTTCTTCCATCACAGGGTTTCCCTCTCGCTGCCCTTCTTGGCCATTCCTTCAAGGGAAGCATTTTGGCAAACTCTCAGCCTGTCCCATCCCAGGAGCTGAAGCCGGGCACCACAGGGAAATCCTTTGCCACCGTGATGATGGTGTAGCACATGGAGGTACAGGTAGCATGAGCATGACCTCCCAGGAGCAAGCTGAGCGCGCAAGGAATGAGAAGGGAGAAAGTGAGCCATGGGCTTTGCAGGGTCAGGCTGCCTCACTGCAAGGTGGGGGGACAGAAAAGGGGGATGCAGCAGGCCACACATTAAAGACCAGTTACAAAGAACAGGATGGAAAGATCCCTTGCTCCTGCTTGCTTCACATGGGCCACATAGGCACATACTCAGAGCGTGCCTCTCCTGCACATGGGAGTGAGGAAGGTTGTGAGGAATCCACAGAGGTGCTCCAGCCATGAGGCCATATAATTATGGAAATCATCATGCATTGCTGCTCTTCCTCCTAAACCTCATGGGCCCCCCTCCCCCAGGGCCCCCCTGAATCCCCCCGAGGCCCCCCTGAGATGGCAGAGGAGTGCCTTGCATCCAGGTGCAAAGGGGAGGGTGCCTCTTTCTCTGCTCTCCTGCTCAGGGATCGGGAGAAGCTGGGGGCAGCAGAGGAGTCTGCCGTGCAGGCACTTATTCTCACGTCCTTCGGCTGGAGCCTTGCCTGGCTGGGCTCCTTGTACATTATGAAGGAAATTTCTCCAACTGCTCCTCTACTGGGCTGAAAGGGGCAGGATGGAGGCCGTGCCAAGCGCTGGCAGAGTGGCACTCCGCATCCTGCTGCTGCTCCCAGAGGCCTCCTGTGGGAGGCTGGGTGCCAAATGCCCCTGGAGCTGGCACAGGGCTGAGCTGCAGCCACACAATTATTTCCAGCAGGGAGACTTCGTCCTCAGTGCCAGCATCTCTGCAGCAGAAGGCCTTTTTCGACCACACACTTTCAACAAACCTGCCTCAAATGAACTGAAACAGTAAGTCACTGGCCTGCTTGGCCTCTTATTGCTAAGTGCCACCTGCAGCTGCACAGCACCGCTAGTGCTAGCAAGCAAAGCCAGAGTGATTTCTTCTAGCTGGTGCCTTGCTCAGGAAGACCCAGCCAGGCAACTCGCAAGCAGCAAAGCCCAGTGGGAAGAGCAGGGCAATGGGGAGCAGCAAGTCCCAGAACTTGCCCCACCTTCCGTGCCTCTGCACCCCTCTGCCTTCCACAGTGAGTCCTTCCTTCTCATTCTGTGGCCAACATATTTGAGTTTCCTCTTCAGTATCTTGCCATCTAAAGAGCAGCCAGAGTTGGTCTCCTCTAGGACTGACTGGCTTGATCCTACCTTTGGGGCATAGGACTTGAGGGTGGCATCAGTGACCCCAGTTTTAAAAAACAGCAGTAGAAGGGACATGGGGAATTACAGATCATTTAGCCTTCTGTCCATTGTAGGGAAAAATATGGAAAGGAACATAATTGCTAGAGATTCAGTGATGTAAGAAACTTAAGAGAGGCTGGCAGCCACACAACACGGCTTCCACAAGAACAGGTCCTGCCAGATAACCCTTGTGAGATTCTACGACAAGCTTTCGAGGTGGCTAGACGGAGGGGATGTGGTGGAGGTGGTTTACCTGGATTTCGGTAAGGCCATTGAAAAGTTCCCCATGATATCCTGGTTGAGAACCTGAGGAGTTTTTGGATAGATCAAAGCACTGTCTGATGGATTAGGGCATGGTTGACCGACCGAATCAGAGGGTAACCATTAGTGGGGAATCATCGGGATGGCGGCCAGTGACAAGCGGGGTTCCCCAGGACTCTGCCCTGGGGCCCATCCTGTTTACTCTTTTAGTGGCAGGAGAGATTAGGTTTTCCCTCAGTATAGATAAGGGCAAGAAATTGCTCTTGGGGCATAGGAATGGTGTCATAAGTACAGGTTAGTTGAGAAGAGGCTGGAGAGCAGCACTTGCGAAAGGGACCTCGGGGTGCTGCTTGACTGCAGGCAAAACAAGAGCCAGTTGTGTGATGCGGTGGTCAAAGTGGTGAAGGTCACCTTTGGTTGCATAGGCAGAAGCGTGGCTTCTAGATCAAGAGAGGTATTACTACCACTCTGTAAGGCTCTGGTGCGCCCGCGACTGGAGTACTGTGCTCAGTTTTGGGCCCCTCATTAAAGGAAGGAAATAACCAGGTAAGAGTCAGTGCTGCATAGGGTCACAGGGTTGGTGGCCGGTTTGCAGGGGATGGGGCATGAGGCGAGACTGAGGGAACTGGGTCTCTTCAGCCTGGAGAAGAGGAGACTCAGAGGGGATGTGTTGGCGACATGCAGGTATGTGAGGGGGTGTCACATGGAGGTGGGGAGAGACCTTTTCTCCCAGGTCTCTGGGAGAAAGGAAGGCATGACAGAGCAAAGCTCAGGGAAGCAACGCTCCATTTAGATTCCAGGAAGCACTTCCTGACAGTTGTGGCCATGAGGGTGAGAATGGGCTTCCATGAGAGGTCGTTGAGTCCCCATCGGTGAGGGTGTTCAAAGATAGGCTGGACATGCACATGGTGGGCATATGAGTGGAGTTGGCTGGAAACAGGGGTCAGACTAGATGACTTTGGAGACCCCTTTTGACTCGGTCTGTTTCGATGTTTCTATTTTCAATTAGAAGCAATTGCTAATTGTCCTGCAGTTGTCATAAAGCAAAATAAGTCTGACCTATTTTTGAAAGACTCTCCGGCAAACATTTCAAATCTTTGGACTCATGTAACACTTCATTTCATGATTTTCTGCATTTCCGCATGTATCAGTTTTGATCTTTTTTTTTTTTCATTCTTTTACATATCCTCCCTGTCCAGTTCACCTCTTACATTTCCAGCGTTTACCAGTGCGATCTGACTCCTCCACCCACAATGGATGATGTATTCCGACTTCAACATCAGCTCTGTCCCAACTTCTCTCACCTACCATGGGTGATTATTATCTAATCTGCAATGCAGACCGGTTCCACTGCCTAATAGAGCAACTTCCAAATAGGAACTGCAAGGCAGCCCCTCCCATTTGCATCCTGAAAGATCAAGCCTGATCCTCGACTTCATGTCTTTCCAAATAATAAGAATATGTACTTGTCTCTGCCAGTCTAAGCAACCTTTTCCCAGTATTGACAGTGATCTAATGTGAAAGAGAAAGTTCAGTTGGGCAGCACATTCATTTGTATAGCTCAAATTCATCCCAATGACGATGCCTCACATAGAGTTCGATTTTTATGCATCTGTTTTTCTGTCCATTTTCTTAATCTCTCTGCCAGTTTTGAAGTAAGACGTCTATAACGCTCATTTAATACTGAGGGCTGTGGTAACATGGGATCATTCCCATCTTCAGGTATCCGTGTTGTATGAGCTTCCTGTCATCTTGGTGGTAATAGGCCCTCTTCTTTGATTTCATACATTACTTGTTGAAGTGGAAGAATTTGTTTTTCCTCTAAACACTTGTAATACCTAGCAGTAAAATCATCAGGGTCAGATGCTTTATTTTTTTTAACTTTCCAGTAGCGTGCAATATCTCTTGAATACTGATAGTACAATTCGTTTTTTTCCTCTGCTCCCTGGGGAATTTCTCAAGGCGTGTTCTTCTACATACCCCTCTTCCCTCTTCTGCAGTCAGTATGTTTTTGACGGGTGGGTGGAATGTGAATTGCACAGTAATGCCTTTTCAAAATAGGCTGTGCCATGCTCTTTCTTCACACCTGGTATAGATCTTCCTTCCAGTTCCTTCTTAACACTAAATATCTTCCAGGTTTACTTGCATGTTCAAAATGGTATTGTTTTAAAAATCTCAACTTCTTTGGAGCTGCTCTGTGTCTGTCATGTCCAGTTGATTACTAGTCTAAATTCACTGAAAAGTTATTTGCACTGTTTTTGTTTTTGCTTTCTCCCAGCAATTCATGGAACATGCTCCCCAGAGAGGTCCGCCTGGCGCCGTCGGAATTTGATTTTCGGCGCCAGGCTAAGACCTTTCTATTGAAAGAGTATTTTAATTGTTAATGTTATTCATTGATTTTAAATTGCCAGGATGTCTCCACCATTTTCATGTATTTTATGTATTTATATATTTGTGTTTTTTATGATTCGAAGCCACCCCAAGGCTCATGCGAAGGGGGAGGCATATCAGTTGTTTATATAAATGTATAAATGCATTTTAACTCCAACTTGTGATTTTTCTAGCCAAGACTTTCTCATGATGTGCTCTGCATATAAGTTAAATTGGAAGAGCGAATATATGCAGCCTTGCCAACGTCCTCCCTCAATTTTGAACCAATCAGTGGTTCCCTGTCCAGATCTCACTGTTGCTTCTAGACTCACATGTAGGTTTCTCAAGAGACAAATAAGGTACCATCCTTTTAAGAACTTGCCACAATTTGTTGTGATCCACACAATCAAAGGCTTTAGCATAGTCAATGAAGTAGAAGTAGATGTTTTTCTGGAACTCCCTAACTTTCTCCATGATCCAACGTATGTTGGCAATTTGATCTCTAGTTCCTCTCCCTCTTAGGAATCCTGCCTGTAGTTCTGGTAATTCTCGGTCCACATACTGCTGGAGCCTAGCTTGTAGGATTTTGAGCATCACTTTGCTAGCATGTGAAATGAGCGCGATGGTGCGGTAGTTCGAACATTCTTTGGCATTGCCCTTCCTTGGGATTGGAATGTAAACTGACCTTTTCCAATCCAGTGGCCACTGTTGAGTTTTCCAAATTTGCTGGCATGTTGAGTGTAGCACTTTTACTGCATCGTCTTTTAGGATTTTGAATAGCTCAGCTGGAATACTGTCGCCTTCACTAGATTTGTTGTTGCTCAGGCTTCCTACGGCCCATTTGACTTCACATTCCAGGTTTTCTGGCTCGAGGTCAGTGACCACCCCATCGTGGTTATCAGGGACGTTAAGCTCTTGCTTGTATAATTCTTCTGTTAATCTTGCCACCTCTTCTGAATCTCTTGTGCCTCTGTTAGATCCCTGCCATTTTGGTCCTTTACCATGCCCACCTTTTTATGAAATTTCCCCTTTATATCTCCAATTTTTTTGAAGAGCTCTCTGGTCCTTCCTATTCTTTGTTTTCTTCTATTTTTTGAATTTTTGATTTAAGAAGGCATTCTTATATCTTCTAGCTGTTCTCTGGAATTCTGCATTCAATTGGTTGTTTCTTTCTCGTTCTCCCTTGCCTTTCACTTCCCTTCCTTCCCCTGCAATTTGTAAAGATTCCTCAGCCAGCCATTTTTCTATCCTACTTTCTTTTTTTGGGGTGGGGTGGGGTTAGTTGCTACCTCTCGTACAATGTTTCAAATCTCCGTTCTCAGTCCTTCAGGCACAGTGAGCTCCTGGTCCAGTTTTTACTGACTGTATGGAGCTTCTCAATCTTTGGCTGCAGAGCACATAGTCAACCTGATTTGTGTTTTGACCGTCTGGTGATGTCCATGTGTAGAGTTGTCTCTTGGGTTGTTGGAAAAGACTGTTTGCTATGACCATCGACTTCCCTTGAGAAAATTCTACCAGTCTGTGCACTGCTCCATTTTGTACTCCAAGTCCAAACTTGCCTGTTGTTCTGGTTATCTTTTGGCTTCCTACTTTAGCATTCCAATCCCCTATGATGATCATTTTTTGGAGTTATTCCTAGAACGTGTTGTAGGCCTTCATAGAACTGGTCAACTTCTGCCTCGTCAACACCAGTGGTTGGGGCATAGACTTGGACTACTGAGACTTTGAATGGTTTGCCTTGGATTTGAAATGAGATCATTCTGTCATTTTGTAGGTTTTATT
Source organism: Varanus salvator macromaculatus (assembly GCA_023646645.1). Classification (NCBI taxonomy): domain Eukaryota; kingdom Metazoa; phylum Chordata; class Lepidosauria; order Squamata; family Varanidae; genus Varanus; species Varanus salvator. The sequence goes on along the minus strand of JAIXND010000715.1, from coordinate 195,386 downwards.
CCAGTACTGCTTTTCCTGCTCTTTTATTGAGTATGAAGGCTACTCCATTTCTTCTGAAGGATTCTTGCCCACAGTAGTGTACTTGATGGTCTTCTGAATTAAATTCACCCATCCCTGTCCGTTTTAGTTCACTGATTACTGAGATGTCGATGTTTAGCCTTGTCCTCTCTTGTATGAAATTGTCTATCTTGCCTTGATTCATGGATCTTACATTCCAGGTTCCTATGCAGTATAGATCATTCCCGCTTCGGACTGTCCTTTCACCACCAGATACATCCACAACTGAGTTTCCTTTCCGCTTAGACCCAGTTGCTTCATTCTTTCTTGCGCTACTAGGACTAGCACTCTGCTCTTTCCCTGTAGCACATTGGGCACCTTCCAACCTGAGGGACACATCTTCCGGCGTCATATCTTATTGCATTTTGGTACTGTCCATGTAGTTTCCATGGCAAGGACATTGGAGTGGGTTGCCATTTCCTTCTCCAGTGGAGCAGATTTTGTAAGACCTCTCAGCTATGATCAGTACATCTTGTGTGGCCCTGAATGGCACAACTCATAGCTTCATGGTGCTATGCACGCCACTTCACAATGTCAAGGCAGTGATCCATGAATGGGTCAGACACAGTACTCTGTTAATTTCAAGTTATGCTTCCTAGAGGATGGATCCTTAGTCCACAACAAAGCCTCAAGGATGTAGTCCAGTGGGACAGAGAACAAGGAACTGGGTTTCAGTTTGGATGTCAGGAAGCATTTCCTGATCGTTGGGACCCCAGGATATGGGATGGGCTTCTACGGGAGGTGTTTCTCTGAAAACAAGCTCCTTCAAAACAAAACACACAGATGAAGACAGGCAGCCATGAGGAATTCGGGAGAGGCCTTCTGGAAGAGGCAGCAGAGAAAGCTCAGGTGTCTGTCTTCTCCCCTCCATCATGGTCTTTCTTCTGCTCTTCCAGCTTCACCCTTTTCTGAGGAGCCCCGAGCGTCAACACCCTTCTGTGGGCAGAGTTCACTTGGGGGAGGACAGAGAGCTGAGGGCAGATTTTGGCATTGTGACCTGAGTGGGTTGCGCAGTCGGTCTTCGCAGTCCAGAGACAGGATTGCTTCCTTCTCTTGCTGACGTGGGATCTGGGTTCGGTCTCAGACCCTAAGCCCTAAATCCTGAGCCTGACAATTGGTTCTTACAATGTCATAATGGATGGTTGGAATGCCTGGGTGGGTGCCTCTGTGTGTGTGTGTTTGTGTGTGTGGAGATTCCCCTAGCCAGATCCCCCTGAGGCTACTCTCCCCTTTGAGTATCAGGCAGTCAGTTCCCTTTTAGCCAGATTACTGAAAGTCGCTGATCAGGTCCCAAAATTCACCAAGGGAATCGTGGAAGCAGCAGGGTGTGTTTTACACCACCAACAACCAACCAACCAACCAAAACAACCAAATTGTCAAAATCGTAATGGTCTTTTTTTGGCCATGCCTTTTTCCCATGCCTAGCCATGCATGTCATTATATATGGCAGGTAGAAAAAAAGCAAAATTCAAGCTTGATCGATGGTGCCATAAGAGAGGCAGGGACGGAGGGAAGGGAGAGAGACCCTCACAGTAGCCAAATGTTTTCTGTTGCGTGACCCCATTACACAGCCTGGGGATGTGGGCAGCCTGAAAGCACAATGGGCAAAACACATAATAGAGCTTTCTATTAGGCTTCTGTCCCTTTCAGAGACTGAGCTTCCTGCTTGCCTGAAGCAGCCACTGCATTTACTTGCAAAGTTAATCCTGTGTGGAAAGAGGTTTCCAAGGAAACTGGCTTTGTGTCCACTCTTCTGCTGACTCCAAAGTTCTCTGGCTGGTTTTGCTCATTTACAACACTCTTTCAAAGTGTGCCTATGCCTCCCTCATTATCAACCCCATGACTATGCATGTGACTGAAACCCATGAAACACTGTGCTTATGTTATGGAACTCTGTGGTTGGGTGTACCTGTTCCCTGCAGTGCTGGTCATGATGTTCCATCTCTGCAGCGGGGTTTCTCCTGGGAGATCTCTCAAGAAAACTTCTCAGGCCTGCAACAGAATGGTCCCATTCATATCTAGCTGGCCTTCTCACAGGTTGTGAAACCCAGATTCCCAAAAACCACTAATTGCAGGAATTGCCGTTTGGAGCAAAAGCACACAAGCAAAGCTCCCCCTCTCAATTATCTGCCTCTTCCCTTCAGGAGCAGGCTCCACATCATTCCCACCCACTGCATGTTCTCTCCCTGATTTCTCACTCCGTAAAACCCCCACCATGTCGGGGCAGCTCCGAAATTGGTCCCAAGAGAGGGCCGAGCAGAGGGGCAGCCTGAACTGGAGACTTTCCTGGGGCCATAATGCATCCCTGGAGGAAGCACCTCAGGAGCACATGGAGAGCAGGACAGCTTGGGAGTTCCCCAGGCCACACCCCCCCTCCCACCACCTCACCCCACAGGGACCTCCTTGCGGGGTGCCCAGCTTGCCCTGTGTGTGCAACAGGAGGTGCCCTGGAGGTCCTGCCATGGCATCCGGGATGTGTGCTTCTCTCCCACAACCTCACGATGGCCGCCAGAGGTCAGGGCTCCATTTCTGCACATCACGGGGTCCATCCCAGAGCAGAAGCCTGACTCCTGCCCAGCAATCTCTGCACAATTGCCTTGATGTGGCACGAAGTCTGAAGTCATGACAGTGGTGAGGCCATTTCCGGGCAGCGTGGATACCCACCTGGGCAATGCCTGCATGCAAAGGTGTTTCCCGCTGAATTTTGTGCTGGGGTCTTCTATGAACATCCTTACCATCATTGTCACTACGATAATGAGCATCACATCACACTTTTATCCTGACTTCCTCCATGCATGAGGAAAGCAAGCACTTTGCTGCCTCTACTCATCGTTCTCTTCCTGACATCAACAACCCTGCAAGGTAGGATCGGCCGGAGTGAATGACCAGCCAAAAGTGAAGCAGTGAGCTTCAGGTATTGGACCTGGATCTCTCAGTTCCCATTCACCTTGTTGCACACTCGACCCCGTGCAGAGATGCACAACAATCTCCCCTTCCATTTCTTGTCCAGCAAGAACCATTCCAATTTGCCTTTAGATATGCCCATCCTCAACTTTGAGGGCAAAAGGAGAAGGGGGCGGCAGAGGTTGAGGTGACTGGATGGAGCCACTGAAGCAGTGGGCATGAGCTTAGGTGGACTCTGGGGGATGGTGGACGACAGGAAGGCCTTGAGGAATGTTTTCCATGGGATCATGATGCGTTGGATGCAACTCTGCAACTAACAAGAGCAACAACATCCACAACCTGCTTTAATATCCTCGATAGATGAGCAGGAAACACGATGTCCCAGCACACACACAGGAAGGGGAACCGGATGCCAGGAATGGGCAGTGGTAACAGCCAGATGGAAAGGAGATACTTTTGCAAGGATATAGGAGGGGTGGGAAAAGGAGAGATGGGAAGACCCTCCCGCTGAGTCCCTCAGAGTCAGCTGGGATGGGAACGATGGAACTGTTCCTCCACCAGGGAATTTCCATCTCACTGCCCCTCTTGGCCATCCCTGCAGGAGCAATGTTCTGACAAAATCTCACCCTGTCCCATCCCTGGAGCGGAAGTCGGCCACCAAGGGAAAATCTGTCAGAACCGTGATGATGGTGCCGCACTTGGAGGTACAGGTGGCGTGAGCATGACCTGCAGAGAGCAAGGTGAGCGCATCAGGAATGAGAAGGGAGAAAGCAAGGCAGGGGTTTTTCAGGGCCAGGCTGTCTCACTGCAAGGCAACACTAGTTAGTTAGTTAGTTAGTTAGTTAGTTAGTTTTCGATGTATATCCTGCCTTTTTTCTCAATGGGCTCAAGGCAGCTTACACCATTCTCCTCCTCCATCTTATCCCCACAACAACAACCCTGCGAGGCAGGTTGGGCTGAGAGTCTGTGACTTGCCCAGTCACCCAGTTGGCTGCATGGCCGAGTGGGGACTCGATCCCAGGTTGTCTGAGCCCCAATCCCATGCTCTCAACCACTACACCACACTGGCCCCCCTGCAGTGGGAGGGATAGAAAACGTGGGATGCAGCAGGTCACATGTTGAAGGCCAGTTGCAAAGCACATGAGGGAAAGATCCCTTGCTCCTGCTTGCTTCACATGGGCCACATCAGCACATGCTCAGAGCGTGCCTCTCTTGCATATGGGAGTGAGGAAGGTTGTCAGGGAGCCGCAGAGGTGCTCCAGCCATGAGACCGTGCCGCTGCACCACCACCCGCTGCCTCCCGCTGCCCCTGCCGCCGCCCTGCCGCAAGGGCCAGGTCCACTGCCGGCCCAGGACTTGTCCCCGGCCTGCCTCCCCCGGCACGTGTGAGAGGCATGCCGGGCGGGGCGAGCGGGGGGAGGAGCCCTACGGCCCACAAGGCGCCGGCTGCCAAAGGGTGACGGCCTAAGGGCTGTCGCTGTTTGGGACCTGTTCGGGGGTCGAGCAGGGGGCTGGGCTGGCCAGGGGTTCTGGCAGCGGTCGGCCTTACGCGGAGACCAACGGCGGTTTATGGGTGGTGGTGGCAGGTAGGATGTTTTAGATGTTTTTCATGGGGTTTTAATTATCGGTTTTTAGATTATTTAATTTTAACTGGTGCATCTTGGCTGATATTATGTTGTCACCTGTGGAGCGTGGAGGCGCCGCAATTGGGGTGGTGATGGGCACAGGGCGTTATGGTGCTGGGGATCTAACGGGTCAGCATAGAAGAAGGAGGGACAGGCTGTGGAGAGAGTGCTGAGTGGCCAGGGGACTGGCGAAGGCAAGGTAGGAGCTGGGCAGGTGGGAGCAGAGGTCCAGGAGCAGCAGAGAGGGAGGGGGCGGGCCAGAGAGCGAGAGCAGCCAGGGGGAAGCAGGGGGCAGGGCCACTGGCCTGAGGGACTGAGGAGGCCCAGCTTGGGTGCGGCGCATCAAGGGCGGCATCCCTCGTCTGCGTCCCTGAGCTGCAGTCTGGGCGGTCCAGAGACTCCCTGCCCTGAGACACAGAGGGTTGTTTGTTTGTTTGATTGTTTGTTTGTTTTTTTTGTTTTGTTTGTGTGGTTTTGTTTTGTTTTGTTTTGTTTGCGCTTTGCTTTGCTTTGTTGTGCTTTGTCTTTTCTTCCAATTTAAATTTAAGTTTATTTTCTCCTTGTGTGTGTGTGCAAGTGGGGTTTTTGCCTGGTAGAACTGGGCGAGTGAGAGGAACTGCAGGACTAACAAGGCAGGGGACCAAGGTAAGGTCTCGGAAGGGTTACAGATGGCAGACCAGGAGATGGCCTTGGCGGGAGTCACGGGTGTTGCTGTCCGCTGCGAGAGCTGTGACATGTTCGCCCTTCTCCCCCAGGAGAGGCAGGGATACACTTGCCCTCGGTGCAAGATGGTGACCCTGCTAGAGGAGGAGGTGAGGTGCCTGAGGGCCGAGAGAGCTCTCCAGGCCCCCCCGCAGCAGCCCCCCTCTCGACAGAGGACTGAGGGAGAGACTACGGGAGGAGCAGCTGCGGAGACATGGAAGTATGTCACCCACAGGAGGAGGCGGCCAGCACGGCCTCCTCCTTCTCCTGGCACCAATCTGGAGCTGGGAAACAGATTCTCTCCACTTGGGGAGGCTGGGGCTGAGGAGGCCTCAGGGGACCAGCAGGACCCCCAGCCTGGGACATCAGGAGGCAAGGGAGCCACTGCAGGAGAGGCGAGGACCAGGGCACGGCTGCCCACCAGCACCGAGAAGGTACGGCGGCGGGTGATAGTTGTTGGGGACTCCCTGCTGAGGGGCACTGAGGCGGCGGTGTGCCGCCCCAGCCTTCAGACAAGGGAGGTTTGCTGCCTGCCGGGCACACGCATCCGGCACGTGAAGGACAGAGTGGAGCGTCTTGTTCGCTCCGGGGGTCACCAGCCACTCCTGGTGATCCATGTGGGCACAAACGATGTGGCCAGGCAGGGGGTGGTCGGGATCACCAGGGACTTCGAGGCCTTGGGGAAGAAACTCAGGGAGCTGAAGGCCCAAGTGGCCTTCTCGTCAATCTTACCCGTCCGGGGATTTGGGACAGGAAGGGACAGGAGGGCCTCTGAGGTGAACGACTGGCTTAGGGTGTGGTGCCAGAAGGAACGCTTCGGGTTCCTCGACCACGGCACTCGTTTTCTTGCCAATGGACTTCTGGCAAGGGATGGGTTACACCTCACGAGGATGTGGAAAAGGTCCTTTGGAGATGCTCTAGCGAGCTTCATCCGGAAGACTTTAAACTGAGCCAGTGGGGGGTGGGTTCAGGCCCCCCAGTAACGTGTCTGCACTGGACAAGTGTGCGGGGAGGATCGGGGCTCTGGGAGCAGGGCTTTAGAGATACTGCAGGGACTGACAGGACTTCTACAGAGAGGGGCCAGGTACCAGGGAGGATGGGAGGAAGGAGGATGCTGGGCACTCCAAAGAAAGGAAGCAGTGGGAAGGAGTTGAGGTGCATGTACACCAATGCTAGGAGCATGGGTAATAAGCAGGAAGAGCTTGAAGCTCTCCTGGGAATAGGAGGATATGATCTGGTGGGAATCACAGAAACTTGGTGGGATGAAAGGCAAGTCTGGAATGTAAACATAGAAGGGTATCACCTTTTTAGAAAGGACAGGAAGGGAAAGAGAGGTGGGGGTGTGGCTTTATATGTCAGGGAAGGGATAGGATGCAGTGAGAGAGAATGCAGCACAGATGGGGATCCGGCAGAGGCAGTCTGGGTGAAACTTAGGGGTTTTGACAGGGAAAGAGACCTGACAGTGGGGGTATGTTATCGCCCTCCAGGTCAACTTGAGACCCTGGATGATGTCCTGACAGGCCAGATTCTAAGGATATCTCGGGGGAGAGACACAGTAATTATGGGGGATTTCAATCTCCCGGATATTACTTGGGAGACTCACTCGGCGGTGAAAGCCAGGTCACATCGCTTCCTAGAAGCTCTAGAGGGTGGGTTTTTCACACAGAGGGTCCGAGAGGCGACGAGGGGGGGAAACATCCTGGACTTGGTCTTGACCAATAGGGAGGAGCTGATAGATGAAGTACAGATTAGGGGAGCTCTGGATGCGAGTGATCACTCCATCCTTTGCTTTGAGGTCAGGGGACTGGGGCCGTGCAGCAGGGCGAGCACTAGAAGCTGGGACTTCAAGAGGGCCAACTTTGGCCAACTGAAGGCCAGACTGGGGAAAGTCTCCTGGGATAGGTTACTGGAAGGTAAGCGAGTTGAGGAGGGGTGGATGGCACTCAAAAGGGAGGTTTTGCAGGCGCAAGCCCTGACAATACCTCTAGTCAGTAAGGTGGGGAGGCGGAGGAGAGTGCTGCCATGGATGTGAAAGGAGGTGGTTAGGGGGATTAGACGAAAGAGGAGCCTCCATAGGAAATGGGTACTGGGGGAAATAGACAAAAGGGTATACCGGGAGGAGGAGGCCCGTTGCAGAAGGATTCTTTGCAAGGCTAAGGCTGATTATGAGCTGAGACTTGCCAAGAATATCAAGAACAACAAAAAGGGCTTCTTTCAGCATGTAAATAGGAAAAGGAAGGGGAGACAAGTGGTGGGACCACTAAATAAGGAGGAAGGAGATCCAGTGACTGACATGAGGGAACAAGCACAGATGCTAAATGACTATTTTGCCTCTGTGTTCTCCCCAAAGCAGGACGGGGGATATCCGTATAGGAGATTAGATGAGGCTGGGGACTTAGGGGCAGAGATTAGAGTCACCCCCCTTGAAGTCGAGGGGCTCCTCAGGGCATTGGACATTACAAAGGCACCAGGCCCTGACAGGTTACACCCGAGAGTACTTAGAGAGTTGGCAGGGGTTCTCTCACGCCCGCTGGCCTCCATTTTTGAGGCCTCGTGGAGAACGGGTGAAGTTCCAGAGGACTGGAGGGTGGCATCGGTGGTCCCAATTTTCAAAAAGGGTAGTAGGAAGGACATGGGGAATTATAGACCGGTTAGCCTTATGTCCATTGTAGGAAAAACAATGGAAAGGCTCATAAAAGAGAGAGATCTAGTGATGCTAGATAGGGAAGGGAGGCTGACAGCCACACAACACAGCTTCTGCAAAAACAGGTCCTGCCAGACAAACCTTGTGGATTTCTATGACAAGGTTTCAAGATGGCTAGATGGAGGGGATGCAGTGGATGTGGTATACCTGGATTTCAGCAAGGCCTTTGACAAAGTGCCCCATGATATCCTGGTGGAGAAACTGAGGAGTTTTGGGATACACCAAAGCACTGTCCGGTGGATTAGGGCATGGTTGACTGACTGAAAGCAGAAGGTAACCATTAGCGGGGAATCGTCGGGATGGCAGCCAGTGACAAGCGGGGTCCCCCAGGGCTCTGTCCTGGGGCTGATCCTGTTTAATCTTTTCATTAACAACATGGAAGAAGGGTTGAACAGTCTGCTGATCAAATTCGCAGACGACACTAAAACTGGAGCAGTTGCCACAACTGAGGAGCAGGTAATACAGATCCAAAAGGATTTGGACAGACTATGGAAGTGGGCAGGAGACAACAGGATGGCGTTCAATGTGGATAAGTGCAAGGTCTTGCACTTGGGGCATAAGAATAGCTGTCATAAGTACAGGTTAGGGGACAAGTGGCTGGAGAGCAGCACTTGTGAAAGGGACCTCGGGGTGCTGGTTGACCGCAGGCTAAACATGAGTCAGCAGTGTGATGCGGTGGTCAAGAGGGTGAACACCACCCTTGGTTGCATAGCCAGAAGTGTGGCTTCGAGATCGAGAGAGGTATTACTACCACTCTACACGACTCTGGTGCGCCCGCAACTGGAGTATTGTGTTCAGTTTTGGGCCCCTCATTACAGAAAGGATATAGCCAGGTTGGAGTCAGTGCAGCGTAGGGCCACAAGGATGGTGGCTGGTTTGCAGGGGATGCCGTATGAGGCAAGACTGCAGGAACTGGGTCTCTTCAGCTTGGAGAAGAGGAGACTCAGAGGGGATATGTTGGCAACATACAGGTATGTGAGGGGGTGTCACATGGAGATGGGGAGAGGCCTGTTCTCCCCTGCAGAGGAAGGCAGGACGCGCTCCAATGGAGCAAAGCTCAGGGAGCCAAGGTTCAATTTGGATGCCAGGAAGCACTTCCTGACAGTCAGGACCCCGAGGGCGTGGAATGGGCTTCCACGAGAGGTCGTTGAGGCCCCATCGGTGAGGGTGTTCAAAGACAGGCTGGACATGCACATGGTGGGCATGTCATGAGTGGAGCCGGCTGGTGCCTCTCTCTGTTTCTATGTTCTATGTTTCTATGTTTTCCAATCATGTTTCATGCATATAATTCAACACTGAGGGGTGCATTCTCATGAGATGAGAAACTTCGACTGAGTACTGAGATGAAGCAATCCATCAGCCTTGCTCTTCCTTTTTCACCAAGGTCACTTTTACTTTCACCGCTCAGGTCAGGGGAGAAAAAAGCCAGTCCGCTTCCTTCTACAGGATGCTCCCCGAAGAAGGCCTCCAGTACCCAGGGATCGCCAGGCTGCTGCTGCACTTCAGGTGCACGATGGTGGGTCTCTTCTCTCTTGACACTGAAAATGGAGACAGGTTCATGAGAACCTTGAAACCGGAGCACCTCAGGAATGGCATTTGCGTGGTTTTTTCATGCAGCATTTCACAGCTGAAAGCGGGACGTTTACCAGTGGGGTGGCAGTCGTGGAAGATTTTGGTAGAAATCAATGTCTTCATTTATTTTGAAGAGTTTCTTTTAGTCTTCTATGGAATATGGATTCTCGAAAAAGCTATGGAAATTTTAATGCAACCTGTCAATGGGAAAGTCTGGATCAGCACAACTTTGTGTGACTTTACCTGGGTTTTAGCTTATGGAAGTGCTGATCTCCAGCATGTCTATGCGTATTTTTCCTTCCTTCCCCAAACAAATGAAAGGACCAGCTATGATAGTTTTTGGGATTTGTATTTCTCTATGGAGGAATTTACGAACAGTGTGTTCAAGTGTTCATTTTCAAAACATGTGCTCTCAGTGAAAGAGTGGCCAAGATGCAGAGAGGAGGAGGAAAAGGAGGGCCTGCCCCAAGTGGACAAGGAGCGAACACTCTCTCTGGACAGCTTCTCTTACAGCACCGTCCAGGCTGTGGCCCGTGCCGTGCATGAGGCTCTTTCCTCCAGATCCAGGATGAAGTCCAAGACTCCTGAAGGCAGGCTAAAAGTGCAGCTTCTTCATCCACGGCAGGTACTCCCTTGCCTTTTGGGTATTGTATGGAATTCAGGGCATGAGAAATTGGGACAAGATTTTCCAAATGATGGCACAGCTTGAACACTTTCTGCCTTGTCCTTCTTTTGGTCCTTTTGGAAGTTTTGGTCTTAGGTCCCGGAACTGAGTCCCTCTGATCGTGGCCCATGGAGTTTCTTCAACTCATCCTGAAGCAGCACGTAGAGGTAGCTTGAGGACCATACAGGTCCTTGTGCCGATCCCTGCCCTAAGTATACCCGGGCTTGCGATCTTGCCTGGGTTCTGAATACAAGGCAATCCGTTATTTATTCATTCATTATGTATTACAGGCATTTATATCCCGTCCCATCATCAAGCGCTCAGGATGGCTTGCAAAACATAAAAGTACAATATAAAATGTAACAGTAGAATATAAAATTTCAATTATTAAAAAAAATTAAAATACGACAAAATTTGAGAAATAGTAGGAGTTAATAGAAACTACGACTTAGGGAAAAATCCTAAAACATTTACAAGCGTTGAGTATTTAAACAATGGTCGAATAAAATGGTCTAACCCTAACCCTTGTCCTAAATTTCCTAAATTTCCTATATTCCCAAAGCAGAGTGTGAGCATCCAGCAGTGAAATCATAAATCTGTCCATTATAGGAGTCACACGCAGCACCACTAAACTGGGAGCAGCTCTCAGCAAAAACTGGGATATGAAACGGATCTTCCCAAATGTTTTTTCTGTGTTGTTCCAGCTCCACCCTTTCCTGAGAGACCCCCAGTTTCACAATCGTGCTATTGAGGGGGTGTATTTAGATGGGAATGGATACTTGACAGCTAACCTGGACCTTGTCAGCTGGGTGAAGTTTCCAAATAAGACTGCTGTAAGAGTGAAAGTTGGGAGTCTAGAGAGACGGGGCTTGCCTGGCCCCAAATTCACCATCCAGCGGGATCCCATTCCGTGGCCAAGATGGAAAGACCAGGTGAAGAAAGCCATCCCCATTATTCTCTTGTTTTCATTTCCCATCCCTTCACTTACAGTCTGGATAATCGGAAGTACACATTTTAAGGAATAAATCAAAAGTTTGAGATGTAACAGGTGTAGATAAAAAATGTCTTGGAGGGAAAGTCCAGCTGCTTCAGCTTTGCAGGGTGGGGTTCATTTATGGAATCCACTGACGTGCTGGAGGTCCTCCTCTCTCTGCCCTTTCCAGCTCTGGCTCCCTAGCCCGCAGCTTCATCAGCCCCAAACCTCCTCCCCTGACGCTCCTTCTCTCTCGCTCAGCCCCTGCCCCAGGCCAGGTGCGTGGAGAGCTGTCGCCCGGGATCCTTCAAAGTGGCTCGGGAAGGGGAGCCCCTGTGCAGCTATGAAGGGAACATCTCCACTCGGGAAGGTGGGTGAGCACAGAGGGAAAGGCAGAGCCTGAGGGGAGGGCAAGGATCCAGCCATGGTATGGGGCACATGTTGGGGTGCTAAACCATCCTTCAAGGAAATTAGGATGACCTGGTTGTTTCTGGAGTATCAAGGCAGAAAATCTTTGTTTGTGGGGCTGGTTTTATCAACCCCTCCCTCCAGACCTGGAAGCATTGCATGGGCCAAGTTCTATCTTGGGTTCTCCACTTCCCAGAATGCCTCATTCCTCATTACTCCCACAGCCCCAGGCTCCTTGGCCTTCAGGGCACTCCAGGTGTGTTTTCCGTTCACTTATGATTGCTGCGAAGCCTCCCCTGCCAATGATGGTACCTGCATTTCTCCTTGTCTTCTCCATTTCTCCGGTTAACTTTTCATTCCCCTCGTGGTCAGGGTTTTGTCATTGAACTTTTTCAGCCACCACAGCAGCCCTCACTAGAACTTGGCACAAGAGCCCTCCTCTTTTGTGGGAGGAAAGCAGGAATAAGAGTCTGGGGGTGGCCCAGTTTCACCTGCTGGAGTGCTTGGCTGTGTCAGAACTGGACTCTGCTTTGCCATTCCACTGCACCACCTGGGCTCTCAGTGAGGCCCGTGCTGCCAAGTGTGGGATTACACCCACCTCTACCAACTCAGTACAGCCACCAACAAACCTCCACCAACAGGCGTCCCACTGGGGGAGCAGAATTTGCTCTAGGAAATCACAACTCTCCACCCCCTATGCCTTCTTCCTCTTCTCTCCCACTCTGATAACCTCTGCGAAGCAGAGCCAGGTCAGAATTCACAGAGCCTCTCCAAATATGGTGCAAACACGACCAGACCCACTCATACGGTTTTCCTGGGCAGAAGTAGCCAAATCCTGAACATGTCACTCTGTCCTAGCCCATCTGATTCTGCGATGGTTCTATGCATGGCTGTGGGGAAGGTTGATGCAGCTACAAAGTAGGGAGCTTGTAATAGGGAGCTTGTGACATCCTCCAGCCCATTCAGCTGTCAGGGATGGAGTCCCTGGCAGGGTCGAGCATGTTCTGGTGCATGAATCAATTTATGATTGCAAGGCAAAGTATCCCAGCCCACTTTGCAGAAGACCTTCTGGGTAGTTGGCTTTCACGATAATTTATATATGGACATTTGCTGAACTGGGTGAATGACGTGGCCCATCAAGTCCACTCCTGGCAGGTAAACACTCTGTATTTCCTCTCACACCAGAATCATGCCTTTATTTATTTATTTTTATTTATTTTATTAGATAAATTTCTATGCCGCCCCTTGCCAACTAGCCTCGGGGCGGCTTACAACAAATATAATATAAAACAAAAACATAAACCAAACATACAAACAACACACAATAAACAATCAAAAATTATACAATCTAAAATTGGCTCATCTCAAAGTCCCAATTTAAAACTATAAATAAGCCTATAAATAGTTAAAATTTACAATTTAATTTACAATTAAACTGATAAATTAATAAATTAACAATTAAAATGTTTCTTAAATAAAAAGGTCTTCGCCTGGCACCTAAAAGCAAATAATGACGGCCCAGGCGAGCCTCTCTGGGGAGCACATTCCATAAGCGGGGTGCCACCGCAGAGAAAGCCCTCCTCCGGGTGCTCACCCTCTTCACTGCCTTCACAGAGGGTTCCCGGAGGAGAGCATCTGCCACCAATCGTAAGGGGCGGGAGGGCATATATGGTCGCAGGCGCTCCTTTAGGTAACCAGGACCCAAGCCGTTAAGGGCTTTATAGGTAAGAACCAACACCTTGAATTGGGCCTGGACTTCAATGGGAAGCCAGTGTAGCTGACGGAGGACTGGGGTGATATGAGAACCACGCCCAGTCCCCCTCAGCATCCTGGAAGCTCTATTATGCACCAATTGAAGTATCCGGACCGCCTTCAAGGGTAGCCCCACGTAGAGCGTGTTACAGAAATCTAACTGGGAAGTCACCAATGCATGTGTCACCGTTGTTAGGCAGTCGAACTCCAGGAAGGGACGCAGCTGATGGATCAGCCGAAGCTGATGGAAAGCGCTCCTCGCCACTGCTGACACTTGGGCTACCAAGGTCAGCTCCGGGTCGAGGAGCACTCCCAAGCTGCGGACCCTGTCTTTCAGAGGGAGTGCTACCCCATTCAAGACTAGGGTCAGGTCCCCCGCTCCGTAGCCCGAGCCACCCACTAACAGGACCTCCGTCTTGTCAGGATTGAGCCTCAGTTTATTGGCCCTCATCCAGTCCATTACCTCGGCCAGGCACCGGTTCAGCACAGCCACTTCCTCACCTGAATCAGTGGAAAACGAGAGGTAGAGCTGGGTATCATCAGCGTACTGATGATTCCGCAGCCCACACCTCCTGATGACCTCTCCCAGCAGTTTCATGTAGATATTGAAGAGCAAGGGGGACAAAATGGAACCCTGCGGAACTCCATGGCATAGCTGCCATAGCGCAGAGCCATAGTCCCCCAAGACCACCTTCTGGAATCGACCTGTGAGGTAGGAGCAGAACCACTGTAAGACGGTGCCTCCAACCCCCAACCCCGTCAGTCTATCCAGAAGGATACCATGGTCGATGGCATCGAAAGCCACCGAGAGGTCCTGGAGAACCAACAGGGACGCACTCCCCCTGTCTCTCTCCCTGCACAGGTCATCGTACAGGGCGACCAAGGCAGATTCAGTGCCAAAGCCGGGTCTGAAACCAGACTGAAATGGGTCCAGAGAATCAGTTTCATCCAAGAGTGCCTGGAGTTGTCCCGCCACCACCCGCTCCAGCACCTTGCCCAAAAAGGGGATGTTGGCCACCGGTCTATAGTTGGCGACCAGCTCTGGATCCAGGAAAGCCTTCTTTAGGACTGGCCGGACTACCGCCTCCTTTAAAGGGGCAGGCACCTGGCCGTCTCTTAAAGAGGCGTTGACCACCTCCAAGATCCAGGGCACAATCCCATCTTTGGCGCTCTTTAATAGCCAAGATGGGCACGGGTCCAGTAAACAGGTGGTTGAGCGTACCGATCCAAGCACCTTGTCCACATCATCAGGCCGCAAAAACTGAAATTCATCCATCAATGAGGGACAAGCTGGCACAGTTGGTCCCTCCCCACAAGAATCTGTGTTAACAGTGGAGTCCAGCTCGTGACGAATCTCAGCAACTTTCTCCCTAAAATGCGTGGCAAAGTCATCACAGCGGGCTTTCGAGGGTGGCACAAGATCTTTTGTGGGGCCAGGTTTGATTAGCCCCTGCACCACCCGAAAGATCTCCGCTGGACGGCATTGTGAGGAGGCAATAGACGCGGAGAAGAATCGCTTTTTCGCCGCCCTCACCGCCACAGCATAGGCCCAATACTGGGCTCTAAGTTGTGCTCGATTGGATTCGTCCCGTGATTTCCTCCACCTACGCTCTAGCCGTCTACCAACCTGCTTCATCGCCTGTAATTCAGGTGTATACCATGGGGATGAATGGGCTCTGCCCGGTTGGAGAGGGCGCTTAGGAGCGATCGTGTCGATAGCCCTGGTCATCTCCCCATTCCATAAATCAACCAGGGCCTCAATAGGAGCACCTGGAAAGGTCAGTCTTGGCATGGAGATTGAAGTCCCCCAGGACCATCATCCTGGGGGTCTTCAACACCAAGTCTGAGATGCCTTCCGTCAGCTCAGGCAGGGAGTCTGTTGGGCAGAAGGGTGCTCGGTACACCAACAGAATCCCCAATCTGTCTCAGTCGCCCAACACTAAGTGGAGACACTCCAGCCCCGGTCTCGAGGAGACAGGAAGCCCCGTGAGGGAAAAAGAAACTCGATAAACTACAGCGACCCCCCCTCCCCTCCCCTCCGGGCGTGGACAGTGCTGAACTGCGTACTCGGGCGGGCACAGTTCAGAGAGGGCAACATCTCCCCCCTCCCCCGCCCAGGTCTCGGTGATACAGGCCAGGTCGGCCCTCTCATCCACAATCAAGTCATGGATGATGTTAGCTTTATTATGGACTGACCTGGCATTAAGCAGCAGCACCCTCAGGCCCGTGGGGCAGCTGACAAGACTACCTGGCACCCGCCGGCTGGGGGAGTAACCAGAAGGAAGGACAGGTGTTAACCATCTGTCCCACCTTCTCCTTGGCGGGAACGTTAAACCCCCACTGCGACCATAACGACCATTGCCCATCACCACCCCAATGGTGGCCCCCACGTGCTCCCCAGGCAACATTCCTATCAGATTAGAGATGGGTCCCTAAAACATTTAAAATCTTAAAACACTTAAAACATGCACCCACCTTTAACCCCTGCCGAACCCAGTCCGACCAAGCACGGCCAAGGTCCATGGCCAGCCCAGCCCCCAAGTGGCCTCAATGGCCCTAACGGCGGCGGCCGCCCTTAGGCCGTCCCCCTTCGGCCGCCGGCTTGAGGCCACCGGCCCCAGGCACTGCTGGCCTTTTGGGGCCTCCCGGCCGCCATCCACTTCCGGCCTCCTCCTCCTCCGGCCTCGGCCTCGGCCTCACCCTGCCCCGCCCCCTCAGCACGTCTGCCACTCACGACACGAGGGGGGTGCGGAGCAGGGGCCGCGGTGCCGGTGAGTGCCAGTGGGTGGACGCGGCTGCGACGGGTCGGCCTCCGACGCAGCTGGTCAGCGTCCCGGTCCCCGGAGCGATGGCTGACGGCGGTTCCCAGTAGTCTTTAATAAGACTACTACCATTTATACTACTAGTAGTAATAGGAACAAGCAGAATGACAAATGCAATGTACAGGACAAAATCTGGAATGGCTGTCAGGTGCTCCTTGTCTTGCTTCCGACAGATGCAGAGCATTGCCTGAAGTGTCCAGAGGATCAGCATCCAAACGAGGCCCGGGATCACTGTATCCCCAAGGTCACCACCTTCCTATCCTACAAAGAATATTTGGGGTCCTTCCTCACTGGCATGGCCCTGCTCTTCTCCATCACCACAGGAGGCATATTGGGGATCTTCAAAAAATTCCAAGAGACTCCAATAGTCAAGGCCAACAACCGAGACCTCTCCTACACTCTGCTTGTCTCCCTCCTGCTTTGCTCTTTGTGCTCTTTCCTCTTCATTGGCCAGCCAAGAAGCATCACCTGCCTCCTGCGACAAGCAGCCTTCAGCATCATCTTCTCCGTGGCCATCTCTTCCCTCCTGGCCAAAACTGTCACTGTGGTGCTGGCCTTCCTGGCCACCAAGCCAGGCAACAGGGCAAGGAACTGGCTGGGGAGGACATTGGCCAATTCCCTTGTCATCTTCTGTTCCAGTGCCCAAGTGGTCCTCTCCACCATCTGGCTGGGTACCTTACCCCCATTCCCTGCCTCAGACAAGCACTCTCAGCCTGGGCATATCATCCTGCTGTGTAATGAAGGCTCTGTGGCCATGTTCTATGCTGCCCTCGGCTACATGGGCTTCCTGGCAGCTGTCTGCTTCATGGTGTCCTTCCTGGCCCGGAAGCTGCCCGGGGCCTTCAACGAGGCCAAGCTGATCACCTTCAGCATGCTGGTCTTCTGCAGCATCTGGGTGTCCTTCATGCCCACCTACCTGAGCACCAAGGGCAAGTACATGGTGGCCGTCCAGGTCTTCTCCATCTTGGCCTCCAGTGCTGGGCTGCTGGGCTGCATTTTCCTGCCCAAGTGCTACATCATTCTATGGAGGCCTGACCTGAATACCAAGGAGCATCTCATGATGAAAAGCAAAGCATTAAAATCTGTTTGTTTTGGTCATCAAGAGCGCAGAACTCCAACTTTTCTGAACAAGCCAGCGATCCCTTCTGGGCATATGGACAATATCAAATTGAAACAATTGAAAAGAATAATCCTCTGCACTTTTCGGTAGTTGGGAAAAATAAAAGCTCCATTTCATACCTGGAGAAGCAGCACACAAGAAACCTTCCCTTGTTATCCTCCTTAGCTAAGCTTCGTGTTATGTCTTTTTAATTTTCTTGAAATAGTTTCTGTTTTTAGTCCTTGACATTTTCATTCTATCTTTTGAAGTGTGAACAGACAAATAATATTTGTCCAGAACTTGACCGGGTACCGCCTATGCGGCTTAGAAATCCCTCCAGCTCCTTTTCCAGAGTGGGGATCATGGGGGTGGGAGGGTTCCTTGGAGAGGATCTGTCTGGAATTGATGATCTCTTCCCTTTACAGCCTGCCCTGTGCTGGCTCCCTTGGATTTGCTCACAAAGAGGCTTTGCTGCAAGAGTGCACCAGCAGAGTCATCCTGCCAGAGCTGCAGGGATGCCCCTGGACTGCTCCTGAGAGCAGGAAGGGAAAGATGCAGAGCAGGGAATGTCTTGCTTCACATGTGGAAGGACTGAAGAAGTCCGTTCCCAGCCCTGAGAGCTCCGGCTTCACTCGGAGTCAGCAAGGACACTGCCTGAGTATGAAGGTCGCTCGGGTGAAGCAGGAGTCCGCCCAGATTCCTCTGGTATGAGCAATCTTGGCCTTGCTTCCAGCTTGGACTCAGTCTGGGAAAGTAGCCGCATGGCTGCGGATGGCTGCTTCAGCCCCTTCCCGGTGATTCCTGAGCCATGTTGGAAGCCCACTGCACTCAGTGCACCTTTTCCATGATCCTCTGTTATTTTGGAGGCCACGAGTACATGGACTGGAGAGTCTCCTTGCCCCATCACAGCGCACACGTGAAGGAGTGCAGCATCCCATAATTGACCCCAGGGGGAGAACATGGATCATGCAGAGGGAACAGATAGGTGAGAAATATGGGCTCTGCATTTTGTTTTAACGCTGAATGTATTCCCTGCCTTTTCTCCTACTGCAAACACCCGAAGTAGCTTACAAGTTTGTCCGCCTCTCCTTTTTCCCTATGAGGGAGGTGAGCTCAGCGGGAGAGTTTGGCCAAGCAACTTCCAGGAGCTGTCCGGATGGGGGGGCAGGATCTTGACCCCCCCTTCCTTCCACTTGGCACTCATCCCATCAGGGCCCCCTACCTCCCAGAAGACACTCCACTCTCCCTCAGGCCTTCCATGCCACAGTTTGACTCTTTAGCTATGGGTGGATTTTTCTCCATCCATCATTTTCTCCCTGCAAGTGATAGGTTGTCACTGAAGTGCAAAACAGAAGGGAAGCGTTCCCAGCTTTGCAGGGATGAAGGTGCTTTTGTTCTCTGCTTGTTGAGCTTTACGTAGCAAAGGCTGGGATCCTCCTTTCCATGCCCAGCTGGGAAGCATCCCAGGTGGAGCTTCCCTGTTCCCTCAATCCAGGACCAGCCTCTGGATTCAGCACAGCACACACCCAAGTTGGGGGAACACAGCAGTGCATTAAAGGGATAAAAATGAAGCTGGGGGGTGCATGACCATCCAGTCTGACTGGATAAATGAGGGTCAAAGAGAGGAAGGAAAAGGAAGGGCGGCTTGGCAGAAGCCACAGATCAGGGAATGTGGTCAGCCAGGAACACGCAGCTCCCAGGGCTGCTTGGCCTCCTCTGGCAGGAAGCAGGAGATGCCCATCCAAGCCTCAGCTCTTCGGACAGAGCATCCAGCTCCCAGGGGTCTTCCTGCAATACACAAAACAGAGCGGTGCTTCATGATTCTCCAGGGACACCAGGATGCCCCCTTCTATGAAATAAGAAAACGGAGCACCATAAAACAAAGATTCCATCACTTAAAGACTCAGTTAGTCATCAAATCATCCCCATTGAGCCAACACGGTAAAAACTGTCACCCGAGAGAAGCCATGAGATGGTCCCAGAGGCAGTGCGTGTGGCGGGGGGTGGGGGGAAGCACAGAGGATTGAGGCCAGCTGTGGAGATGGGTCTGGCACCTTCCTGCCCACTCAAGGGACTGCAGTTGGAGGTCCCTCTGGCCAGGCAGGCAGGACACTGTGCTGGGAAAATGAAGCTCCCATGCAAGACCCCTCATGTTTCATGTGCCTCCCATGTTGCCATGTCAACTCTCTGTTATAACCAATAATTACTGGGCCATTATGTTCACTCTGCTCAGCAGTTTCTCATATTCTCCCAACTCAGGAACACATTATCTGCTGAAATGTCCCTATTCTCCCCCCATCATCAACTCCGCTCCTGTTTGCATGACTAGAAATCTAAGAAACTCTTTCTACGCTCTGGAAGTTTGTAGTTATTGCTGGGAGAGTGCCCTATTGGAGAGAGAGTGTGTGAGGTGGAGGATCGGCCTGGGATGCCCCTGGGATGGAGCTTGGTGGGTGAGAGTTTTGAGAGGCTTGACCGTTGAGGGTGGAGAGTTGGTGCATGAGGGAGAGAAGAGAAAGAAAGGAGGAAAGGGATGCAGCCGCTGAACCATTGGACAGGAAACAAAAATGAGAAGAAAGGGGGGTTGCCTTGCTGGCTAAGAGCCGCTGGGAATGCGAGGCAACACCTGCAGCCCTTCCCTGACGCGGGGAATGCAAGGGAACAGTTTGCACAAACTCTTGGCTTTGCTGCCATGGCCAGTCCTGAGAGCCACAAAAAAGGGGGAAGGTATCACCGCCTTGTAAGTGTGGTAGTGTTCACAATGAGCACCTGAGCATGTGCAAAGCACAAAGCATCCCTGGGAGTTAGATCAGCTCTGCTGCCAGCCACAGGTGGAGGCGGGCTAGGACTGGCACTTGAAAGGAATCTTGGTGTGCCTAAAGCATGGAGGGTTCGTGCCAAGGAGGCGCGGCAGTTGCTGGACACGGAGGGAGAACCTCTGAGGGTTCAGAGCTTCTATTGCCTCATGGAGAAGATCTGTATGAAGGGAGGATTGATTCAAAGCAGAAGCCCCTTTCAGTACTCTCAGTGAGGGGTCGGCATGCTACAATGGGCTCATTTTGTTCTGCCCAGCTTGTCAATAAACGATCAGGAAGTATTTGGCCCTCCTGCCTACCTGCCTGCTTCCCCACACCTTGTGCCACCTGATTTTGGCCCCTCCCCTCCTTTGGGCCAAGTAGTTTTCTTTGCTACCCTTTTAAATCACTTTTCTCCCTTGTTTCAAATCATCCTTTCACGCATATCGCTTGCAAGCAGACCTATGGGGTCATCGCTCTCAGTGCAGCACAGGGAGCTGCAGCATTCAGTAGGCCCTGCTATACGAAGCTGTCCCATTGCTGGCAGGATGGAGAGGAGGAGTAACTGCTCTCCATCACTGGATTTTGGGAGCTTTCGAGATACGTAGTGCATGCAGGTAAAGCAACAACATCGAGGGGAGCCTGGGGAATCCTTACATAGCACTTGAAGAAGTGTGAGGTGACCGGTGGCTGTCCTGAACCGGTGCCTGCTGAGGTAATGGGCTGGATGAGGGCCAATGAACTGAGCCTCAGTCCAGATAGGGCGGAAGTCCTGTCGGTGGGCCGTGCGGGGCCCCAAGTAGGTGATTTGGACCCGGTTCTGGGTGGGGCGGCACTCCCTCTACAGGACAGGATTCGCAGCTTGGGAGTACTCCTTGAACGACAGCAGTCACTGGAGATCCAATTGGTGTCAGTGGAAAAGAGGGCTTTCCTGCATCTTTGGCTGGTCCACCAGCTGCGTCCGTACCTGGGTGAGCACTCCCTGGCAACAGTGACCCACGCTCTGGTCACTTCTCACTTGGATTACTGCAAGGCGCTCTGCGTGGGGCTGCCCTTGAAAACGGTCCGGATACTTCAGCTGGTACAGAATAGAGCTGCCAGGCTGCTGACCGGGACCGGCCATTACTCTCACGTAACGCCGGTCCTCTACCGGCTCCACTGGCTTCCGGTTGATGTCCGGGCCCCATTCAAGGTGCTGGTTTTGACCTATAAAGCCCTGAACGGCTTGGGACTGGGATACCTGAAGGAACGTCTTCTTCCTCATATGCCCTCAGGCCTCTTAAGAACTGCAGAAGAAGATCTGCTCCGGGGACCCTCTCTAAGAGAGGTAAAAAGGTCATCAACTTGGAGTTGGGCCTTCTCTGCTGTGGCTTTTTATTTATAAGAAATACTATAAATTTACAATATTATTTATAAGAAGACCTTTTTATTTAAACAATATTTTAATAACTTTTAATATCATCTATAGGAATTAATTTGCAGCCAGGTTGAATCTGGATTTTATTTGTATTATGTTTGTTTATTTTATATAAGCCATCCCAAGGCTATGTGATGCAATGGCATACAAAAATTCTAAATAAACAAATAAATTGTGGTTACTTTTTTAATTTTGCCGTGAAGAGAAACAGTGCTCGAAGCATCAAGAAATGTTGCTGTTGGTGCTGCTGGTGATGGTGATGGTGCAGTTGTTGTTTTTGTTAATGGTCAGGAACCAAAATTAAGAACTCATTCTTCCACTCACCCTCCAAAGTGTATCAGGACCCTCATCTGCACTCTGGAAATATGGTATGTAGCTTTAGATTTTCAGGGCCCCTGCACTTCCTTTCCTGCTATGCGTGGAAGCAGGCACCTTCCCAAGACTTCTTCAGGTGAGCCAAAGGGAAGGCTCCCTCCCCCAAAGCCCACCAAGCCGTCCCCACAGGGGTCTCTGGCCCCCTGCTCCAGCTGCCTCCAGCTCCCCCTGCCTTCCTCCTTCCCTGCAGCGTGAGCACCTCATTCCCAGCAGAGCAGAGGGAAGGATCCTGCACCCCCAAAGATCAGTCCAAGGAGGGGGAATCTGCAGAAATATACAGGCGGTTGTGGGAAAGGGAGGGAGAGAAACAACTGCTTAGAAAAAGTTGGGATACATAATTTACAATAGAAGAAAAGGAATGGTGTCCCAATGAGAAGAAATATAGCCATTTGAATAAATAAATGCAACATTACTAATCCAGTTTTGTTTTTTATGGGATGTCAGTTAACAATGTTTCCTCTCTTGGCATCCAGTTGCTAATAGTTTCTCTTCCAGTTCAAGGCTTTTTACATGGCTTGCAGCAGGTTTCTGAGGAACCAATACAAGAAGTGGTGGAAAGACACAACCCAGTGGCTTTTCCGAGAGATTTTTCCGAAGTTAAAGACTATCAGGAGCTCAGTGTGCTGGAAAGAGAACAGATGCGCCAAACTGCCACCGAGGGCATCAGCCCCAGGTTCTTGCACTGGAGTGAGCGACTGAAGGTGAAGGCCTTGGGGCTGCTGGTGCCGGGCCGGAGGGACTCTGGGGGAAAGAGCCCTCCTCTGGCTCTCCACTCCAGCGCTGGGGAATGGCCTGTGGAGCACCAATTTGTAAAAATCTTGGAAGAGCAGATCCAAGGAGTGGCAGGCCAGTCACATAACTTCTGTTCTTGGTAAATCCATCAAAAGCATTCTGAAAGGGCTGTCCAGCAAGGTCATATAAAGCCTAGAAATGCTGACAAACATTAAACAGAACTTCTGCGAAAGGAAATGCCTTTTACCTGTTCGGCATCTTTGGCAGTGTGCAAAGCACATGACTGGGGCAAATCTGATAAACATCCTTGACCTGGACTTCCACGTGACTTTTGAAAGACTACCCCACAAAAGCCTTCTCAGCAAGCTTAGCAGCCGTGGGATAAAGGGGGAAGCTCTTCTTGCCACAGAAGCGACAGTGGAGACAGCTGGAGGGCTGCAACCGGGGGTCCCACAGGGTTCCATATTGGGGTGAAAGGTTGGCCAAGCCTTGGTTCCTGAAGGACACCGAAGAAACTCCAAAGGTCAACCTGTGCTTTCAGGAGCATTAGACTGTGCGCATAATGGAAAATGAGGATGGTCCAGAAAGAGCTCCGTGAGCCTGGGCACCTGGTTGTCTGGAGGAGTTCCCTGTAGCTTGGACAAGAAGCTGCTGTGAGGACAGTGGATGCAGAGACAGAATTGTCTCCGCACGTCAAGGTATCAGACCCTATACATTCTCTCTCCCTTTCTCTCCCATCTCTTTGATGAAGATCTCACCAGGAGAGCTGGATCAGGATCAGAGGAAGAAAGAGGGAAAACTGGCAGAAGAAGCCTCAACCGTGTTCTATGTGATTATGAGAAAGTATCACTGGCAGAATGCAGCCATCTCTTGACAGATTTCTGAAGAAAGTGAGGAAGAAATAGCAAAGGCAGCTGGACAAGCAGAAACAACAATCATCACTGCCCTTGGCTGGATGAGCTGGTGCTCCACGGCATCTGAATGTGGGCTTGCTGTTAACCTGGCAACTTCTGAGAGTTGGGCTTCAGGTTGGATGTCAGGAAGGATTTCCTGATGGTTGGGACCCTGGGATATGGAATTGGCTTGCATGGGAGGTGTTTCTGTGAAAACAGGCTCCTTCCAAACAAAAACACACAGAGAAAGACAGAAAACTGTGAGGACTTAGGGAGAGGCCTGACTCTGGAAGAGGCAGTGAAGAGAGCTCAGGTGTCTGGCTTCTCCCCTCCATCGTGGTCTTTTCCACTGCTCTTCCAGCTTCACCCTTTCCTGAGCAGCCCCGAGTGTCATATCACTTCGATGGGCAGAGTCACTTGGGGGAGGGCAGAGAGCTGGGGGCAGATTTTGGCATTGTGACCTGAGTGGGTTGCACAGTCCATCTTCTCAGTCCAGAGACAGGATGGCTTCCTTCTCTTGCTGATGTGGGATCTGGGTTGGGTCTCAGACCCCACGTCTTGAATCCTGAGCCTGTCAACTGGTCCTTCCAATGTCGCAATGGAATGGTTGGAGCGCCTGGGTTGGTGCAAACTTGGGGGGGTGTGTGCGTTTGTGTGGAGATTCCCCTACCCAGATCCCTCTGAAGCATCTTTCCCCCTTTGAGTATCAAGCAGTCAGTTCCCCTTTAGCCAGATTGCTGAATGTAGCTGATCAGGTCCCAAAATTCACCAAGGGAGTCAGAGAAGAAGCAGGGTGTGTTTTACACCAACAACCAACCAACCAGCCAGCCAAACCAACAAAATTGGCAAAATAGTGATGGCCTGATTTCGACCAGGCTTTCTTCCCATGCCTTGGCCATGCATGTCGTGAGATACGGCAGGCAGAAAAAAGCAAACTGCAAGCTTGACTGATGGTGCCAAAAGAGAGGGAGGGACAGAGGGAGGGAGGAGAGAGAGAACCTCACAGTAGCACTATCATCCAAAGGCCTGAACAGATGAGCCAATCCCATCAGTGCAGAGAAGAAATGGTGGGACACTTGTACTCATGGTCCATAAACCCCACCAGGGAGTGCATTGTCCTTTCCCCAAGAAAGCAGCAGGTTCTCTTTGTCACTTTGTGTGCACTTTGTGTTGGCTGGACTGATACAACAATCCAGACCTTTGGGGCTGTGCTCAAGAGACATGGGCTGGTCAGTGTTAAAAAGACCAGAGATGTTCCCTCTTCTTTCCCAGCTTTCCACAATTTCTTCTCCAACTTCTCTGAGTCTTCAAAATATCCCGAGAGCAGGTGCAGTGTCCTTCTGCCTACCGGACGCTGCTGCGAAGAGTGTCAAGATGGTGGTGCGAGATCGGCAGGCAGTGGGCAAGAGGGGTGAGAGGACGAAGGAACTTCTGAAAGGGGCTGGTGGTCTGGGGGTTGGGACTCTGGTTTTGCTGCACTTCCAATTTGCTCCCCTTTTCCTTCCTCCCTCTCTACCTCTCAGGAGACACTTGTGCCCTATTGAATGGAAGGACTCACCCCTCACACCAGTTTGTTGTTAGCTGGACGCCTCTCCCGGGGAGGGAGCAGCCATGTGGGAGATAGCAGGAGTGGAGCAGGATGGACTCACTCGTGCCACTTCAAGGGCGAGTGAGAAAGAGGGGATTGTTGGGAAAGCCAAATAAACTTCCAGAGAAAGGCTGCTTGGAGGAGCCTCTGTGATAGAAAATGAGTCCTGTAGTGTCTCTCCTCCTCTTGCCCAGAAAGTGTCACAATTCTCAGGCATGCCCTTTTCCCACTGAAGCTTTATTAGGGGTCTGTTCCTGTAAGAGACTGAGCTTTCTGCTTGCCTGAAGCAGCCGCTACATTTACTTGAAAAGTTAACCCTGTGTGGAAAGAGGCTGCCAAGGAAAGTTGCTTTGTGTCCACTCTTCTGCTGACTCCAAAGTTCTTTGGCTGGTTTTACACATTTAAGACACTCTTTCAAAGTGTGCCTATTCCTCCCTCATCATCAACCCTGCGGCTATGAATGTAATTCAAACCCTAGAAACACTGAGTGTACCTATACCCAGCAGTGCTCGTCGTGCAGGTTCGTCTCTGCAGCGGGGTTTCTCCTGTGAGACCTCTCAAGAAAACTTCCAAGGCTCGCAACAGAGAGGCCCCCCTGCATATCAAGCCGGCATTCTCACTGGCCGTGAAACCCAGATTCCCTAACACCACTAATTGCAGGAATGGCCGTTTGGGGCACATGTGCCCAAGCAAAGCTCCCCCTCTCAATTCTCTGCCTCTTCCCATCAGGAACAGGCTCCACAGCATTCCCACCCACTGCATTTCTCTCCCTGATTCCTCTCTCTCTAAAACCCCCACCATGGCAGGGTAGTTCCGAAATGGGTCCCAAGAGAGGGCTGAGCAGAGGGGCAGCCTGAGCTGGAGACCTTCCTGGTTCCATAATACATGCCTAAAGGCAACTTCTCAGGAACATGTGGGGAGCAGGAGGGCCAGGGAGTTCCCCAGACCACCCCCCCCATCCACCGCCTCACTCAATGGGGGGCTCCTTGGGGGCTGCATGGCTGGCCCAGTACGTGCAACAGGAGGCTCTCCAGAGGTCCTGCCACAGCACCAGGGATGTGAGCTTCTCTCCTGAAACCGCATGATGGTCACCAGGGGTCTGGGTTCCATTTCTGAAAATCAAGGGCCAGCCCTAACCAGTACCCTCGACTCCTGCACAGCTGCCTTGATGTGGAACGAAGTCTGAAAACGTGACCATGGGCAGGCCGTTTCTGGGCAGCCTGGATGCCCCCCTGACAATGCTTGCTTTCGGAGGTGTTTTCTGCTGAATTTTCTGCTGGAGTCTTCTATGAACCTTCTTACCATTGTTGTCACTATGATTATAAGCATCACAACATACTTTTATCATGATTTTTTCCATGCATGAGGGAGGCAAGCACTTTGCTGCTTCTCCTCATCGTTCTCTTCCTGATAAAAACAACCGTGCCAGTGTCATGCAGGAGAGCACGACAGTAGCTCCTCCTCGCGAGGAGGTAACCATGATTACTAGGATCAGGAAAGAGCAGACACTTCCAGAAGAAGAAACGAATCAGGTGACTCCTGATATTTGTAAGAGTTCCCCGGCTGCTTCACAGGAGGCTAGCCCTTTAAACCGTACAGACTCTGAAGGAGAAAGGGGGGGGGGGGCAAAATACTTTGCCGGAGGAAGAGGAAGAGGAGGAGGAGGAGGAGGAGAGCAGCGGGCCGGAAGGGGACGGGCAGCT
Organism: Varanus salvator macromaculatus; assembly: GCA_023646645.1. Taxonomy (NCBI): domain Eukaryota; kingdom Metazoa; phylum Chordata; class Lepidosauria; order Squamata; family Varanidae; genus Varanus; species Varanus salvator. The sequence continues at coordinate 168,601 of JAIXND010000715.1, read as the reverse complement.
CGGGGGCATTGACTTGATTGATGCCAACCAACGACGAATGATGCGCTCTTATCAGCTTCGCAAAGAACGGAGAAGAAAGAAACAGGAAGAGGGGGAGGGATGAGGTCATTGTCAGGGGAGCATCGTTCCTTCACATACGTGCCTTGCCATTAGGGTAGTTGTTTAGCAGTAAATCTTGTAGATAATGAGCAATAAACCAATTTAGAACCTCAGCTCCTGTTTAAAGAATTTATTGCAGCTAAAGCACCTCTAAGCGTGAGTGTGTTTTTACAACACCCTCACTACAGCCAGGTAGGATAGGCCGAGAGTGAATGACCAGCCAAAAGTCATGCAGAGGGCTGCAGGGATGAGTGGGGATCCAGGCCTGGCTCTGTCACTCCCCATTGCACTTTTTGCACCCTTGATCCTGTGCAGGGATGCACAACACACTCCCCTGCTTCGTCTTGTCAAGCAAGAACGGCTTCAATTCTGCTTTTAGACATCCCTATCTTCAACCTTGAGGGAAAAAGGAGAAGGGGACAGCAGAGAATGAGGTGGCTGGATGGAGTCACTGAAGAAGTTGGTGTGAGCTTAGGTGGACTCCGGGGGATGGGGGAGGACAGGAAGGCCTGGAGGAATGTTTTCCATGGGGTTGCAATGCGTCGGACATGACTTCGCAACTAGCAACAGCAACAACATCCACAATCTGGCTTCCTCAATTGGTTAGACGAGCGAGAAACATCCAGTCCCAGCAAAGGCACCCCAAGGGGAACCGAATGCCAGGAATGGGCAATGGGCACAGCTGGAAGGAAAGGAGAAGCTTTTTCCAAGGGAAATAGGAGGAGAAGGAAGAGGAGAGAGGGGAAGACCCTCCCGCTGAGTCCCTCAGAGTCAGCTGGGATGGGACGGACAGAACTGTTCCTCCATCAGGGAGTTTCCCTCTTGCTGCCCTTCCTGGCCATCCCTGAAGGAGCAGCGTTTTGACAAAATCGCAGCCTGTGCCACCCCTGGAGCTGAAGCTGGGCACTGCGGGGAAATCCGTAGGCACTGTGATGATGGTGCAGCACTTGGAGGTACAGGTGGCATGAGCATGACATCCAGGGAGAAAGCTCAGCGCACCAGGAATAAGAAGGGAGAAAGTGAGGCAGGGGTTTTGCAGGGCCAAGCTGCCTCACTGACTGATCCTACTTGCGGTGGGGGGATGGCAAACAGGGGATGCAGCAGGTCACATGTTGAAGGCAAGTTGCAAAGCACATGAGGGAACGATCCTTTGGTCCTGCATGTTTCACATGGGCCACATCGACACATACTCAGAGCGTACCTTTCTTGCACATGGGAGTGAGGAAGGTTGTCAGGGAAACGCAGAGGTGCTCCAGCCATGAGACTGTAAAATTATGGAAATCATCATGCACTGCTGCTCTTCTTGCCAAACCTCATGGGGCTCCCTCCCCAAGGGCCACCCTGAACCACCCGAGGCCCCACTAAGATGGCAGAGCAGTGTCTTGCATCCAGGCACAAAGGAGAGGGAGCTGCCTTCCCTGCCGTCCTGCTCAGGGATCTGGAGAGGCAGGGGGCAGCAGAGGAGTCTGCCGTGCAGGCACTTATTCTCACTTCCTTTGGCTGAAGCCTTGCCTGGCCGGGCTCCTTCTCTGTTTAGAAGGAAATTCCTCTAACTGCTCCTCTACTGGGCTGAAAGGGGCAGGATGGAGGCCATGCCAAGCACTGGCAGAGTGGCACTCTTCGTTCTGCTGCTGCTGCTGCTGCTCCCAAAGGCCTCCTGTGGGAGGCTGGAGGCCAAATACCCCTGGCGCTGGCACAGGGCTGAGCTGCAGCCACAGAATTATTTCCGGAGGTGAGACTTTGTCCTCAGTGCCAGCATCTCTGCAGCAGAAGGACACTTTAAACCACACACTTTCAATCAACCTGCCTCAAATGAACAGGATCAGTAAGTCACTGGCCTGCTGGACCTGATATCACAAAGCACCATGGGAAGTTGGTCAGCACTTCAGTAGCATGCAAAGCCAGAGAAATGTCTTCCAGCTGGATTCCTCCTCATGAAGACACAGCCAATGAACTAGTAGGCAGCAAGGCCAGCAGGGGGTCCAGGGCAATGGGGGGCCCAGAACATGCCCCACCTTCCCTGCCTCTGCACCCCTCTGCCTTCCCTTCCCCATCAGTGGGAACGGCTGCCTTGCTGGCCTCCTGCCTGCAATGGGCACCTTTGCTGCAGGTGTCTTGTCTTGGGGGAAGGCACAGGAGTAAGATGGGAAAGAGGCTGCTGGAATCCCACCTGAGGTTCTGCAGGAATCAGCAATTGGCTCTGGCTTTAGGCTGGGACCAGGCTGAGCATGTGGAAGCCTGAGAAGCAGGATGCAGCTCTAGGGGCCATGCAAGGATTTATGGGCAGGGATAGCAGGGTGACCTGCTTGATTTCTTTCTTTCAGGATGTCATCCACATTTTACTGGAAGTTCCTCTCCTTCCTGTTTGCCATCCAGGAGGTCATCCAGAATCCCAGCCTCTTGCCCAACCTCACCCTCAGCTACAACATCTATGACAGCCGCCATGATGTTAGATTGACGTCTGACGCAGCCATAGACCTGCTCTCGACCGCTCAGGCCCACGTTCCCAACTACAAGTGTGGCAGGCAAGATCATCTGCTGGCCGTCCTTGAAGAATCTGACTCAGACAACTCCATGCAGCTTTCCAACATGCTGGGCATCTTCAAAATCCCACAGGTGGGAGGCTTGGGAGAAGTGATATGAGGTTTCATGCCGAGAAAGCAAAAGATTCCCCCAAATCATGTCCATGCATGTTATCCCTCCCAGGACAACAGACAATCCCACAGAATCCATAGATAAAAAGGGTTCAAGGCCCTCTGCCCACACCAGACCCCCATCTGGCACTGTCGGGGTGAGGATTAACCGCAGGCTCCTCTTCTTCATTTTCTGACTGGGAGAGAGGAAACTCCAGCAAGTGCTTGTATGAAAAGTCTCTCTCCTGTAGTTGCGTCCCCACATTGGAGAGTGAGCCCATCCTGATAGAGAACAGCGGCCACAGCCAGCCTGCACAGGACTTTTTATGGTCAGCTTTTGCAATCAGTAGATGTAGGGAGAACAGTACACGAGATACTTTTGCACACGGTTATCTTAAGCTGCACTTCTCGTCTCAAAATAATGGGCTCCAGGTTGAGCTTCTCCACTTTCTCACCCACTTAGCAGAGGTTTATATTTCCCACTCTCTTATGTCTCTGTGATAGACTTTATTTTCAGAAAATAATAAGCATTGCTTCTTTTCCAATCATGTTTCATGCATACAATTCAACACTGAGGGGGGCATTCTCATGAGATGAGAAACATTGACTGAGTCCTGAGATGAAACAACCCATCAGCCTCGCTCTTCCTTTCTTTCCCAGGTCACATATGCTTTCACCGCTCAGGTCAGGGGAGAAAAAAGCCCGTCCCCTTCCTTGTACAGGATGCTCCCCGAAGAAGGCCTCCAGTACCCAGGGATCGTCAGGCTGCTGCTGCACTTCAGGTGGACGATGGTTGGTCTCTTCTCACTGGACACTGAGAATGGAGACAAGTTCATGAGCACCTTGAAACCAGAGCTCCGCAGGAATGACATTTGCGTGGTTTTTCACACAGCGTCTCAGAAATGAAATCGGGTACTTTACCAGTTGGGTGGCAGTCATGGAAGATTGTGGTAGAAATTAATGTCTTCATTTATTTTGAAGAGTTGCTTTTCAACTTCTATGGGTTATGGCTTCTAGGAAGACGTATGGAAATTTTAATCCAACCTGTTAATGGGAAAGTCTGGATCAGCACAAGTTTGTATGACTTAACCTTGGCTTTAGCTTATGGAAATCATGATTTCCAGCATGTCTATGCATATTTTTCCTTCCTTCCCCAAACAAGTAAAAGGACCAGATATGATGGTTTTGACGATTTATATACTGGTATGCAGGAATTTACGAACAGAGTGTTCAAGTGTTCGTATTCAATGCATGTACTGTCAGTGAAAGAGTGGATAAGATGCAGAGAGCAGGATGATCTGCAGGGCCTGCCCCAAGTGGACAAGGAGTGAACGCTGTCTTTGGACAGCTTCTCTTACAGCACTGTCCAAGCCTTGGCCCGTGCTGTGGATGCGGCTCTTTCCTCCAGATCCAGCAGGAAGTCCATGAATCCTGAAGGCAGGTTAGATGTGCACCAGCTTCATCCATGGCAGGTATTTCCTCCCCTTCTTGGGTATTGTATGGAATTCAGAGTATGAGAAACTGGGATGAGATTTTCCAAATGATGGCGCAGCTTGAACACTTTCTGTCCTGTTCCTCTTTCGGTCCTTTCCCAGAACTGAGTGCATCTGATCGTGGCCCATGGAGTTGCTTCAAGTCATCCTGAAGCAGCAGATAGAAGCAGTGTGAGGACTGCACAGGTCGTTGTGCAGATCCCAGACTTAAGTTTATTCAGGCTTGCTATCTTGCCGGGGTTCAGAACACAAGGCAATTCTTTATTCATTCTTTATCTATTACCAGCATTTATATCCTGTCCCATATTTAATAGTACAATTTAAAATATAAAAGTAGAATATAAAATGTCAATTATTAAAACAATATAAAACACATCACAACTAAAGAAAAAGGAGGATAAAATAGAAAGTGCGACTGTGAACGGAAAAATCCTAAGACATCTACAAGCGTTAATTATTAAAATAACAGTCAAATAAAAAGGTTTTTACCTGGCACCGGAAAGAGTATAACGGTTGGCCTGCTATTCCCATGTTGGATCCATGTTGGACCTGCTATGCCGGCTGAGCACACCCCACCGTTGGTTTTCCTGCATTCCTGGTCCCGGGATACATTCAGATTCGTGGCTGAGAGGAGGAGTGAATGGGTCCCCAGCTGTTCTGGGACTGCTGGAGAAGCAAGCCAGCTTCCACTGAGTGAGCCAACTTGGAGAGGTTGCAGGAGTTTGGCAGTGCAGTTACAGTGGAAGATGAGACCAAGACAGAGCAAAGGGGGCTCTGCTGGTCACCTTCAGGTAAGAGAGGAGAAAGCCTTGAATGTTGCTGCATGGAGAATCCAAAATCAGGGAATATGGGCCAAGGACCCTGCCCAATGGAAGTGGCCTGCAACCCCCATGTCGTGTCTCGTTTTCGGCGTAAGGTCAGAAAGGCAGGAGTGTGCAACAAGGCCAAGCAAGCAGCCATCTTGGCAGGAAAAGTGAGAGCGCTGGAGCGGCAACTGCGCACCCTCAAGGCAAGGAGAAGAAGTCGAGGTTTGAGGTTGGGCAATTCAGCTACAACAGTAAGAGCAGTAAAGGAGCCTGAAGAGGAACAGGGAGCTGAGACCATGGAAGAAACATAGAAACAGAAACATAGAGAGTCAGAGCGAGCAAACCTGGAGGAATTGAAAATGAGGAGTGAAGTCCCTGGGAAAGGGGAGCAGTCAAGAGCAAAAGCACTGGAAGATGCTCTGCAGTACTGAAGGCAGGGCGACCCTGTGGCCGATTTCAATACTCCGAAAATCAGACTCGCAGACTGCAGGGAACCCAAGGGGAAGACCCAGTGTACAAAGCAGCAGGTAGAGGAACTGTGGGGCAAGCACCCATCCCGTGCACAAACTCTGAGAGAAGGACATCCAACTGTGGTCCCCTGATGCTTCAAATGGCAGAAAAGCCCATTTTAAGACACTCGGAACTATGCTAAATGAAGGCCCACGGCTAACAACTGTAAGGAGAAAAGCAGTCCTCAAGGGGTGGGGATCTTTAAAAAGGTGATTCTAAAGGCAGAGTTAAATACTTTTCATTCCAAGAAAAATATTAGAACTCAACAGAGAAAGTCTGTCCCAAATTTTTTCTCCAAAACAGGCCCTGGTGATGATCTGAAAACGACATTCCCCTCCCAAACAGGTGCCTCTAGGAAGAGGTGGGAAGGCCAAGCTACAACAGGAGAATGAAGGCAGGGAGCACTGAAGGGGAGGCATCAACAGGACTGAAGTGAGGAATGAGTGGAGGTTCCTGCAGATGGCAAGATGATGAAAGGAAACAAGGAACGCCTGAAGTTTTCAGTTCTCTGACTATGTCTTGTCCCACAAGCAGAAGAAAGAACTCCCTGAGGAGGAAAGTACAAGCAGAAGGAGCATGATGGCAGATCAAGTGTGATGGAAAAGGGGTACGTGATTGTCTGCTGACAATGAAGGAGTCTTTCTCCTGGGCCTGATCAACTTCAACCAAAAGCTAGGAAGGAACTGGCAGAAGAAGTCTCGGAACCACTGCCTTGCTGTCCTCCATAATCACAGAGGAAGGGAGAAGGGCCAGATGGTGGCAGAAGGCCTAGTACTGCCCTCACCTTGAGGAAGGGAAGGAAGGAAGCCTCTTTGAACAACAGAAGGGTCCATCGGACAGCAGCGCTTGGGAAAACTCTGCAGTAGCTGCTAAAGCTAGAAGACATCAGACACTTTGCAAATACTGCAGTGAGGCCTAGAAACCAGAATGGATTCATCAGCAAGAGATCCGTTTATCCAATCCGATTTCACTTTTCGATAGGGTAGCCTCCCCAGTGGACTGTGGGAATGCTATGCAGAGCATATCTTTGGACTTCAGCAAAGCTTTGGACAAAGTGTCCCACAATGTTGTGATTGGCAAACTAGCTCCAAGCAAGGTAGAGGCAATCACTCTAGGCTGGATGCTCAGTCGGCTACAGAACTGGACTCAAAATGTGCTTATCAATGGCCCATTGTCAAACCAAGGAGAGGTACAACTGGGGTACCGAGGGGATCAATCCAGTGCTCCTCTGCTTTTGTAGCAGGTGGGGTAGCTAATGAGTGGGAAGGCAGAAGGACACTGTACAAGGAGGAGAAGAAGGATGATGCTTGGCCTGGAAACAAAGACGGATGAGTTCGGATTGCATGGCCTTGGCACGTTTAGCCTGGAGATGAAAACACGGGAGGGAGGGATGGAAGCAACCTCTGCTTGATCATCCCAGAGTGCAGAAGTGGAACAAAGGGCTGAAGTGACAGGAAGTCCCTCTTGGCCCTTTCCAAATCCCCTGTTCTGCGATTGCCATGAGGCTCCTCTGAAGGAAACCCCTTAAACCTGCTGCAATGAGCTCCAGGGTCACATGCTGAAGGACTGCAGGTGCTGGAGTAGAAAGGTTCATCTGCTGCCTCCAAGTATCCCTGAAATATTTCCCTCACAGACACTCCCCTCCCTGTCCCTGTCCCTGTCCCTGTCCCTGTCCCTGTCCCTGTCCCTGTCCCTGTCCCTGTCCCTGTCCCTTCAGTGATGAGACTTCCCTTGTCTATTTCCAAAATTCCCAGTGGAGAGCATGGGCATCTAGCAGTGAAATCATAATCCTGTCCATTATAGGAGTCACACCCAGCCCCACTAAACTGGGAGCAACTCTTAGCAAAAACTGGGATATGAAATGGGTCTTCTCAAAGGCTTTGCTTTCTGTGTTGTTCCAGATCCACCCTATCCTGAGAGACCCCCAGTTCCACAATCGTGCTATTGAGGTGGTGTATTTAGATGAGAATGGAGAGTTGGCAGCCAACTTGGACCTTTTCAGCTGGGTGCGGTCTCCAAATGTGACTGCTGTAAGGGTGAAAGTTGGGAATCTAGAAAGATGGGGCTTGCCCCCAGATTCACCATTCACCGGGATCCCATTGCGTGGCCGAGATGGAAAGACCAGGTGAATAAAGCCATTCCCATTACTCTCTCGTTTTCATTTCCTATCCCTTCACTTAGAGTCTGGATGATTGGAGGTACAGATATTTAATGAATGAATCAATAGCCTGAGATGTAACAGGCATAGAGAATAGATGTGAAGCATTTGACTTGGAGGGAAAATCCAGCTGCTTCAGCTTTGCAGGGTGGGGTTCAGTTATCAAATCCACTGATGTGCTGGAGGACCTCCACTCTCTGCCCTTTCCAGCTCTGTCTCCCCAGCCCCCAGATCCCTGAGCCCCAAACCTCCTCCCCTGATGCTCCTTCTCTCTCGCTCAGCCCCTGCCTCAGGCCAGGTGCGTGGAGAGCTGTCGCCCGGGATCCTTCAAAGTGGCTCGGGAAGGGGAGCCCCTGTGCTGCTATGACTGCGCTCCGTGTGCGGAAGGGACCATCTCCACTCGGGAAGGTGGGTGAGCGCGGAGGGAAAGGCAGTGCCTGGGGGGAGGGCAAGGATCCAGCCATGGTATGTGACATGTGAGGGGGGTGTTACATCATCCTAAAAGGAAATTAGGACAGCCTGGTTGTTTCTGGAGTATCAGGGCAGAAAATCTTGGTTGTGAGGCTGGTTTTATCAACCCCTTCCTGCAGACATGGAGCCACTGCATGAACCAAGTTCTGTCTTGTGTTCTCCACTTTCCAGAATGCCTCATTCCTCATTACTCCCACAGTCCCAGGCTCCTTGGCCTTCAGGGCACTTCAGGTGTGTTTTCTGTTCCCTTATGATTGCTGGGAAGCGTCCCCTGCCCACCACGGCCTCTGCATTTCTCCTTGTCTTCTCCATTTCTCCAGATAGCTTTTCATTCCTCTACTGGGCAGGGTTTTGTTATTGAGCTTTTTCACCCACCACAGTACCCCTCACAAGAAATTGGCACAAGAGCCCTCCTCTTCTGTGGGAGGAAAGCAGGAATAACAGTCTAAGGGTCGCCCACAGTCACCCAGTGGACTGCTTGGCATAGTCAGAACTAGACTCTGGGTTCCCATTCCATGGCAACCTCTTGGCTAAAGTCTGACAGGTGCTGCCTAGTGAGGAATTCCACCCACCTCTACCATCTCAGGTCAGCCACCAGCAAACCTCCACCAACAGACTTCCCATGGGGGGGGGGCAGAAATTGCTCTAGCAAATCACAACTACCCCCCCCATCTTCTTCCTCTTCTCTGACACCCTGATAACCTTTGTGAAGTAGAGTTGGGACAGAACTCACCGAACCTCCAAGAATATTGTGCAAACATGACAAGACCCGCTCAGAAGGTTTTTCTGGGCAGAAAGAGCCAAATCCTGAACATGTCATTCAGTCCTAGCCAGCCATCTGGTTCTGTGATGGTTCTATGCATGGCTGTGGGGAAGGTTGATGCAGCTACTAAGTAGGAAGGGCAGAAAGGGAAGATTGGAAGTAGGAAAGGCTGGTAGTGTCAGCAACCTCGTTTTGTTCTTCCCCATCCTCCTGTCACCTGTGTATGTTAAGGGGATAGCTGACAAAATGACCAGTTCCATATCCTCAGTCCATCCAAACTAGCCCACCCCATGGAGGGGTGGTGGTCTCCGTTGACTAGAGGGGAGTAGGTGGTTCTGCAGTTACAGGAGAAGTTCCTTCTTGGAGAGGTTGTGGCAGTGGATGGGCTGGCTGGTGCCTAGTTGGAGTTCCCAGGGCAGACAGTTGGAGGCTTGGAAACAATGTCAGGATGGACCCCGGAGGTGCTTGGGTGCACTGTTGGTGGGTGCTCAGGCAGTGTCAGGCTCAGCGCATCTTGAGGGCCCGGGAGTCAGGCTAGTTGAGTCCCAGCTGGGCGAGGAGCATCCCTTCAGCTTCTAATCTGACTCTCGAAAGGTGGCTGAAGGGTTGGAGCTACAGCTGGAATGAGGGTGAGGACCAGGGGCATTCCAGTGGAGAGGTGGCCCCTCGCAGACATCCCTCCATGCAAGCAGGACTGCAAGGAGTTGTCATGAGAGGGCTGCGTGCCTGGCTTGGCCGGGGAATGCTTGTTGTTGGGTGTCATGGTCTTTGTGAAATCTCCAGCCCATTCAGGAAAAATATCCCAGTCCACTTTGCATAGGGCCTTCTGGGTAGGTGGGTTCCATGATAATTTATATATGGCCATTTGCTGAATTGGGTGAATGACACTCCTGGCAGGTAAACTCTCTGTATTTCCTCTCACACCAGAATCTTGCCTTTACTTGTACTAGTACCATTTATACTACTAGTAGTAATAGGAACAAGCAGAATGATGAATATAATGTAGAGGAAAGAAACTGGAATGGCTGTCAGTTGCTTTTTGACTTCCTTCCGACAGATGCAGAGCATTGCCTGAAGTGTCCAGAAGATCAGCATCCAAACGAGGCCCAGGATCAGTGCATCCCCAAGGTCATCACCTATCTCTCCTATGAAGAATATTTGGGGTCCTTACTCACTGGCATGACCCTACTCTTCTCCATCGCCACAGGAGGCATATTCGGAATATTCAGAAAATTCCAGGAGACTCCAGTAGTCAAGGCCAACAACCGAGACCTCTCCTACATTCTGCTTGTCTCCCTCTTACTTTGCTTTGTGTGCTCTTTCCTCTTCATTGGTCAGCCAAGAAGCATCACCTGCCTCCTGCGACAAGCAGCCTTCAGCATCGTCTTCTCAGTGGCCATCTCTTCCCTCTTGGCCAAAACCGTCACTGTGGTGCTGGCCTTCCTGGCCACCAAGCCAGGCAACAGGGCCAGGAACTGGCTGGGGAGGAGTTTGGCCAACTCCATTGTCATCTGCTGTTCCAGTGTCCAAGTGGTCCTCTCCACTATCTGGCTGGGGACTGTTCCCCCCTTCCCTGACTCAGACAAGCACTCCCAACCTGGACAGATCATCCTGCAGTGCAACGAAGGCTCTGTGGCCATGTTCTATGCTGCCCTCGGCTACATGGGCTTCCTGGCTGCCGTCTGCTTCACGGTGGCCTTCCTGGCCAGGAAGCTGCCCAGGGCCTTCAACAAGGCCAAGCTGATCACCTTCAGCATGCTGGTCTTCTGCAGCGTCTGGGTGTCCTTCGTGCCCACCTACCTGAGCACCAAGGGGAAGTACATGGTGGCCGTCCAGATGTTCTCCATCTTGGCCTCCAGCACTGGGCTGCTGGGCTGCATCTTCCTGCCCAAGTGCTTCATCATTCTATGGAGGCCTGACCTGAATAGCAAGGAGCATCTCATGATGAAAAGCAAAGCATAAAATGCTGTTTGTTTTCTTCATCAAGAGCACAAAAATTTTCAGAACAAACCAGCGATCCATTTTGGGCACAAGGACAGTATCAGATTAACCTATTAGAAAAAAAAAATCATCCTTTGCACCTTTTGGTAGTTGGGAAAAATAAAAGCTCCATTTCATACCTGGGGAAGCAGCACAGAAGAAATCTTCCCTTTTTAACCTCCTTAGCTAAGGTTTGTGTTTTGTCTTTTTTTGTTTCTATGAATAGTTTGTGTTTTCAGTCTTTCACATTTTCATTCTATATTTTGAAGTGTGAGCAGACAAATAATGTTTGCCCGGAACTTGACAGGGTACCAGCAATGAAGCTTGGAAATTCCTCCAGCTCCTTTTCTAGGGTGGGGATCTTGGGGGTGGGAGGGTTCCTTGGTGAAGATTCATCTGGCATTGTGGATCCCTTCCCTTCGCAGCCTGCACTGTGCTGGTTCCCTGGCATGTGCTCACAAAGAGGCTTTGTTGCAAGAGCACATCAGAAGAGGCATCGTGCTAGAGCTGTGGGGAGGCCCCCAGACTCCTGAGAGCAGGAAGAGAAAGATGTGGAGCAGGGAATGTCTTGCTCCACATGGGGAAGTTTTGAAGAAGACCATTCCCAGCCCTGAAAGCTCTGGCTTCACTTGGAGTCAGCAGGGACAGTGCCCTAAGGGAGGAGGTTACTCTGTTTGGAGCAGAAGTCCAGCCATACTCCTCCTGTAGTAGCAACCATGTCCTTGCTCACAGCTTGGACTCCTTCTGGGAAAGTTGCTGCACAGCTGAGGACAGCTGCTTCAGTCCCTGCCTGGTGATTCCTAGGTCTTGTATGAAGCAACTGGCCCACTGAACTCAGTGCACCATTTCCAAAATCCCCTCATATTTTGGAGGCCAGCGGTCCATGTACTTTGGGCGTCCCCTGCCCCCTCACAGTGCACACTTGAAGGAGTGCAGCAGCTAAAAATTGAGCCCAGGGAGAGAACATGGAGCATGCAGAGGGAGCAGAAAGGGGAGGAATATTGGACACTGCATTTTGTGTTAATGCCACAGGTATTCTCTGCCTTTTCTCCTCCTGCAAACACCCAAAGAAGCTTACAAGTTTGTCCACCTCTCCTTTTACACTGTGAGGGAAGTGAGCTCAGAGGAAGTGATTGGCCAAGCATCTTCCGGGAGCTTTGAGGATGGAGGGCAGGGGCTAGAACTGGGTCTCCCCTGCCTCCCACTTGGCACTCACCGCAACAGGTCCCCCTGCCTCTCAGAAGACACTCCGGTCTTCCTCAGGCCTTCTCTGCTACAGTTTGACTCTTCAGATTTGGGGAGGATTTTGTTTCTTCCAGTATTTTCCCCCTGCAAGTGATAGGTTGCCACTGAAGTGCAAAAAAGAAGGGAAGCATTCCCAACTTTGCTGGGATGAAGGTGCTTTCGTTTTCTGCTTGCTGAGCATTACGCAAAAGAGGCCTGGATTCTCTGTCCCAAGACCACCTGGGAAGCATCCCAGGTGGAGCTTCCCTGTTCCCTCAATCCAGGGCCAGCCTCTGGACTCAGCACACCACACACCCAAGCTGTGGGAACACAGCAGTGTATTAAAGGGATGAAATAGGAGGTGGGGGCTGTGAGCATCCAGGATGAGATGATAAATGAGGGTCAAAGAGGGAAAGAAATGGGAAGGGGAGATTGGCAGCAGCCACAGCTCAGGAGATGCAACCAGCCAGGAACACTAGTCTACCAGGGCTGGTCGGCCCCTCAGGCATGAAGCAGAAGGCCCCCATCCCAGCCACACCTCTCCAGACAGAGCTTCGAGCTCCCAGGGCCTTTTCTGCAATAAACAATACAGAGAGATGCCTCTTGATTCTCCAGGGACACAGGGATGCCCCCATCAATGCAGTGAGAAAATGGAGCAACACAAAATGAAGATTCCATCACTAGAGACACAGGATTCAGTTAGTCATCAAATCATACGCATTGAGCCAACATGGTAAAAACTTGCACCTGAGAGAAGCCATGAGATTTTGCCTGAGACAGTGTGTGTGTGTGTGTGGGGGGGGGGGGAGCACAGGGAATTGAGACCTGTGGTGGTCACGGATCTGGCGCCATCCTGCCCACTCAAGTGACTGCTTTTGGAGGTCCCCCTGGCCAGGCATGCAGGACACTGTGTTGGGAAAATCAAGCTCCCGTGCAGGATCCGTCATGATTCATGTGCCTCCCTTGTTGCCATGTCAACTCTCTGTATCACTCATAATTACTGGGCTATTAGGTCCACTCTGCTCAGCAGTTTCTCATATTGTCCTTCCTCATGAACACATTATCTGCTGAAATATCCCTATGCTTCCCTCATCAGAAACTCCACTCCTGCATGCATAAGTAGAAACATAGAAAACACTCTGGAAATTTGTAGTTTGTTTGTACTGGGAATGCCCTGTGGGAGAGCGAGTGTGTGAGGTGGAGAATTGGCCTGGGATGCCCCCTGGGATGGTGCTTGTTGGGTGAGAGGCTCTGAGAGGGTTGACTGGTGAGGGTGGAGAGTTGGTGCATGAGTGATCGAGAGTGAAAAAAGGGGGAGAGGGATGCAAACGCTGAACATTTGGGAAGGAAACCAAAATGAGAAGAAAGGAGTGTTGCTTTGCCTGCTAAGAGCCTCTGGGATACACCTGCACCCATTCCCTGGTTCAGTTTGGCCAGCCTGAATTGGGGAATGCCAGGGGGAACCTTTGCAAAAACTCTTGGCTCTGCGACTATGGCCAGTCCAGAGAGCTATGAAAAAGGGGGATGCTCTGGCAGGAAGGTATCACCACCTTGTGAGCGCGGTAGTGTTCACACAGAGCCCCTGAGCATGTGCAAAGCACAAAGCAACATTGGGAGTTAGATCCGCTCTGCTACCAGCTACAGGTGGAGGCAGGTTTGGGCTGGCACTCGAAAGGAATCTTGGTGCGGCTGAAACACAGAGGGTTTGTGAAAATGAGGCACGGCAGTTGCTGGACACGGAGGGAGAACCTCTGAGAGTTTGAAGCTGTTATTGCCTCACAGAGAAGATCTGTTTGGAGGGAGCATTGATTCAAAACAAAAGCCCCTTTCAGCATGCTCAGTGTGGGGCTGGGGGAATTTTTTAAAGTAAGGGAACGCTTCTATAGCAATGTTGTGTGCACACATCAACGATTGTGTCAACTAGCAGAGTCTTCTGGTACCTCATCTTCTTCATATGTCATCATTTGCAATATTCTCCCAACATGCAATGTGAAATATCTCTCTAATGCAACGTTGCTAAAAGAAAGTTCTCTTCTTGGTAATTTTTCTTGCCAGCTTCCAGGTCTCACTCGCAATTGGCACAGCAATGGCACTAAATAATCTGCATGTCCTTGTAGTATGTGTGGTGTAGTGGTTCAGAGCATGGGACTGGGACTCAGACGACCTTTGTTCTAGTTCCCTCTCCACCATGGAGCCAACTGGGTGACTTTGGGCCAGTCACAGACTCTCAACTCAACCTACCTCACAGGGTTGTTGTTGTGGGGGTAAGATGGAGGAGGAGAGTGATGTAAGCTGCCTTGAGCCCTTTGTAGGAAAAAGGCAGGATATAAATTGAAAAATAAATAAATAAATAAAATCCATGGTGGACAGGCACACATGTCAGGAAACAGCAGTTGCTTTGCCTATCCGGCCTTTCACATCTGCTTCTGTCCCACATCTGCATCCATAATACTGTCCAGGTAAGAAAGCTGCTGCACAGTTTCTAGGACTTGGCCTGCTACTTTGACTGGGCTGCTTTCCGGGACACGGCCAACCTGCATCACCTTGGTCTTCGATTCACTAATTCTTCAGCCCACTTTTTGCTTCAAGGGCCCACGTCACGTCTGTCTGCTGCTCCACAGCATTTACACGCAGGCCAAGGCCACCATCAAAACCAGTTCGGTCAGATGGCGAAGTTCTTCCGCAGGAGGCTGACATCGGAGTTATTCATTGTTTTGTTCCTCATGCTAGAACCCAGAATGATCAAAAAGAAAAAATGAGGATCACATGCAGCCCTGTCTGACAGTATCAGTTGTGAAAAATCAGTGGTGCCATTTTCAGTTCTCACAAGGCATCTATACTTCTTCTGAAGAGGTGTACAAATGTGGACATACTTCCTGTGAATGCCATATTTTTGCAATTTGTTCCATAAGGGTTCCCTGTTCGAAGGGTGCAGTTGCCCGCAACCTTTCAAACCTGGTAAAATTCAGGGGGCCTGCTATTTCCCAGGCCTTCTTCCCAGACCAAGTGCAGGCATGTCATGGGATGAGGCAGGCAGAGAAAAGCAAACTGCAAGCTTGACTGATGGTGCCAAAAGGGGGAAAAACCTACTGCCTTGCAGGAGGCTGATGTTTGCAGTTGGATGAGCCCTTTGTCAGTGCAAGGCTGTTTGGTTGAAATGTGTGCTAGTTCAGTGTTGGGTGTATTCACAAAGTTGGGGCTTTTTGTCCATATGTGTTTTTCTTAGTTGCAAAGTCACATCTGACCCATCGCGACCCCATGGACAACATTCCTCCAGGCCTTCCTGTCCTCCACTGTCCCTCGGAGCCCACTTAAGCTCACACCAACTGCTTCAGTGACTCCATCCAGCCACCTCATTCTCTGCCATCCCCTTCTCCTCTTGCCATCTAGCATTCCCAGCATCAGGCTCTTCTCCAGTGAGTCCTTTCTTCTCATCAGGTGGCCAAAGCATTTGAGTTTCATCTTCAGTATTTTGCCACATAAAGAGCAGTCAGAGTAGCTCTCCTCCAGGACTGACTGGTTTTATTCTACCTTTGGGGCATAGGACTTGAGGGTGGTGGCATTTGTCCCAATTTTCAAAGATGGTATTAGAAGGGACATGGGGAATTACAGACCATTGAGCCTTATGTCCATTGTAGGGAAAAATATGGAAAGGCAATTAATAGCTAGAGATCCAGAGAGGCTGGCAGCCACACAACACGGCTTCCCCAAAAATAGGTCCTGCCAGACAAACCTTGTGGAATTCTACAAAAAGGTTTTGAGGTGGCTAGATGGAGGGAATGCAGTGGATGTGGATTACCTGCATTTCAGCAAGGCCTTTGAAAAGTCCCCCATGATATTCTGGTGGAAAAATTGAGGAGTTTTGGGATAGACCAAAGCACCGTCCGATGGATTAGGGAATGGTTAACTGACCAACTGCAGAGGGTAACCATTAGTGGGGAATCATTGGGATGGCAGCCAGTGACAAGCGGGGTCCCCCAGGGCTCTGTCCTGGGGCCGATCCTGTTTAATCTTTTCATTAACGACATGGAAGAAGGGGTGAACAGTCTGATGATCAAATTCGCAGAGGACGCTAAAACTGGAGCAGTGGCCAAAACTGAGGAGCAGGTAATACAGATCCAAAAGGATCTGGACAGACTCTGGAAGTGGGCAGGAGACAACAGGATGGCGTTCAATTTGGGTAAGTGCAAGGTCTTGCACTTGGGGCATAGGAATGGTGTCATAAGTACAGGTTAGGTGACAAGTGGCTGGAGAGCAGCACTTGTGAAAGGGACCTCAGGGTGCTGCTTGACAGCAGGCTAAACATGAGTCAGTAGTGTGTTGCTGTGGTCAAGAGGGCAGACGCCATCCCTGGTTGCATAGCCAGATGTCTGGCTTTTGGATCGAGAGAGGCATTACAACCACTCCACACAGCTCTGATGCACCCGCAATTCAGTGTTCAGTGTTGAGCCCCTCATTACAGGAAGGATATATCCAGGTTAGAGTCAATGCAGCATAGGGCCACAAGGTTGGTTTCCAGTTTGCAGGGAGACCCATATGAGGCGAGACTGAAAGAACTGGGTTTCTTCAGCCTGGAGAAAAGGAGACTCCAGGGGATCTGTAGGCGACATACAGGTATGTGAGGTAGTGTCACACAGAGGTGGGGAGAGACCTGTTCTCCCCTGCAGAGAAAGGCAGGAGACGCTCCAGCAGAGCAAAACTCAGGGGACCAAGGTTCCATTTAGATGCCGGAAAGCACTTCCTGACAGTTAGGACCCCGAGAGTGTGGAATGGGCTTCCACGAGAGGTGGTTGAGACAACATTGGTGAGGGTATTCAAGGACAGGCTGGACAGGACAAAAGGACACAAAGTTGCAGTTGTATCTGATGGTGAAAGGAAAGTTTGATGCTGCAAAGATCTATACTCCATAGGAACCTGGAATGTAAGATCCATGAATCAAGGCAAGCTGGATGTGGTCAAACAAGAGATGACAAGACTGAACATGGACATCTTAGGAATCAGTGAACTAAAATGGACAGGAATGGGTGAATTTAGTTCAGATGACCATCAGGAATACTACTGCGGGCAAGAATTCCTCAGAAGAAAACGAGGAGCCTTCATAGTTAAGAAAATAATAGGAAAAGCAGTACTGGGATACAATCTCCAAAATGACAGAATGATCTCAGTTCGAATCCAAGGAAAACCATTCAACATCACAAAAGTCCAAGTCAATGCCCCAACCACTGGTGCTAAAGAGGCTGAAGTTGACTGGTTCTATGAAGGCCTACAACACCTTCTAGAATTAACACCAAAAAAATATGTCCTTAGCATAATGGGGAATTGGATTGCTCAAGTAGGGATCCAAAAGACAACTGGAATAACAGGCAAGTTTTGCTTTGGAGTACAAAATGAAGCAGGGCACAGGATGGTAGAATTTTGTCAAGAGAATATGATGGGCATACCAAGCACTCTTTTCCAACAACCCAAGAGACGACTCTACACATGGACATCACCAGACGGTCAACACAGAAATCAGGTTGACTATGTGCTCTGCAGCCAAAGATGGAGAAGCTCTATCCAGTCAGTAAAAACTAGACCAGGAGCTGACTGTGGCTCAGATCATGAGCTTCTGGTTGCAAAATTTATGCCTAAATTGAAGAAAGTAGGGAAAAGCACTAGGCAACTCAGGTATAACATAAATCATATCCCAGATGAACATACAGTAGAGGTGACAAGTAGATTTAAGGAATTTGATCTAATAGACAGTGTGCCTGAAGAACTTGGACGGAGGTTTGCAACATTGGACAAGAGGTAGCAGCTAAAACCATCCCAAAGAAAAAGAAATGCAAGAAAGCAAAATGGCTGTCTGAGGAAGCTTTACAAATAACTGAGGAAAATAGGGAAGTGAAAGGCAAGGGAGAAAGAGAAAGATACACCCAATTGAATGCAGAATTCCAGAGAACAGCTAGAAGAGATAAGAATGCCTTCTTAAATGAACAGTGCAAAGAAATAGAAGAAAACAGTAGAATAGGGAGGACCAGAGATGTCTTCAAGAAAATTGGAGATATGAAGGGAACATTTCATGCAAAGATGGGCATAATAAAGGACCAAAATGGCAGGGACCTAACAGAGGCAGAAGAGATTAAGAAGAGGTGGCAAGATTACACAGAAGAACAATACAAGAAAGAGCTTAATGTCCCTGATAACCACGATGAGATGGTCACTGACCTTGAGCCAGACATCCCGGAATGTGAAGTCAAATGGGCCTTAGGAAGTCTGAGCAACAACAAAGCTAGTGGAGGTGACAGCATTCCAGCTGAGCTATTCAAAATCCTGAAAGACGATGCAGTTAAAGTGCTACACTCAATATGCCAGCAAATTTGGAAAACTCAGCAGGTGCCACAGGTTTGGAAAATGTCACTTTACATTCCGATCCCAAAAAAGGGCATGCCAAAGAATGTTCAAACTACTGCACCATTGCACTCATTTCACATGCTAGCAAAGTGATGCTCAAAATCCTACAAGCTAGGCTCCAGCAGTATGTGGACCGAGAACTACCAGAAGTACAGGCAGGATTTCGAAGAGGGAGAGGAACTAGAGATCAACCTGCCAACATACACTGGATCATGGAGAAAGCTAGGGAGTTCCAGAGAAACATCTACTTCTGCTTCATTGACTATGCCAAAGGCTTTGATTGGATGGATCACAACAAATTGTGGCAAGATCTTTCAATGGGGAAGCTGGTCAAATGACACTAATGTCACTCTTTGACAGAGGTCTTTCAGGAGGACCATTCTAAAGGGTCCAGCAGGTTCCTTCTGACATAGCAGCCCTTCCATCCAACAGTGTCCCTGCACTGCTGGAAGCTGGAGCTGCCCCTCCCTTTCGGGGCCAACAAGGTTACAAACAACTTTGGCTAAAGCTGGGCCTTTTTCCTGGCTGAACAGCTTCAATTTTCACATTTCAATGGTATGAAAGGAAAGTCAATTCCCAAAGGTCATGCAGAAGAGAAAAGCGTTTTTTTAAAAAAATTTATTCATTTAAACATTTGTATGCCATCCATTCCTGTAGTCTCTGGACGGCTTATAACATTATTTCACACTACATTAAAATAGCAAAAATTAACTATGCCACACTGAGCATCATTTAAAATGCATTGAATATATGTGTGCTAAAATATTGGCCAAATAAAAAGGTCTTGACCTGGTGCTGGCAAACATAAAATGATGGTGCTAGGTGGACCTCTCTTGGGAGTGTATTCCATAATTGAGGCACCACCACAGAGAAGGCCCTCCTCCGAGTATTCTGTCTCCTAACTTCTTTCAAAACGGGTTCCTAGAGGAGGTCCTCTGCTGTTGGTCTTAAGGGTCAGGAGGGCATGTTGGGAAAAATGCATTCCTTTAGGTATTTTGGTCCCAAGCCATTTAGGGCTTTATAGGTAATAATCTGCTGGGAGAAATATCAACAACCTCAGATATGCAGATGATACCACTCTCATGGCAGAAAGTGAAGAGGAACTAAAGAGCCTCTTGATGCGGGTGAAGGAGGAGAGCACAAAAGTTGGCTTGAAACTCAACATTAAGAAAACTAAGATCATGGCATCCGGTCCTCTCACTTCCTGGCAAATAGATGGGGAAGAAATGGAGGTAGTGACAGATTTCATTTTCCTGGGCTCCAAGATCACCGCAGACGGGGACTGCAGCCAAGAAATTAAAAGACGCTTGCTCCTGGGGAGGAAAGCTATGGCAAATCTAGATAGCATACTGAAAAGCAGAGACATCATCCTGCCAACAAAAGTGCGTATAGTCAAGGCTATGGTTTTCCCAGTTGCAATGTATGGCTGTGAAAGCTGGACCATAAGGAAGGCCGAGCGCAAAAGGATTGAGGCCTTTGAGTTGTGGTGCTGGAGGAGACTCCTGCGAGTCCCATGGACCGCAAGGCGATCAAATCGGTCAGTCCTGGAGGAGATCAACCCTGACTGCTCTTTAGAAGGCCAGATAGTGAAAATGAAACTCAAATACTTTGGCCACCTAATGAGAAGGAAGGACTCCCTGGAGAAGAGCCTAATGCTGGGAACAATAGATGGCAAAAGAAGAAGGGGACGGCAGAGGATGAGGTGGCTGGATGGAGTCACAGAGGCGGTTGGTGTGAGCTTGAGTGGACTCCGGGGAATGGTGGAGGACAGGAGGGCCTGGAGGAATGTTGTCCATGGGGTCGCGATGGGTCGGACACGACTTCGCGACTAACAACAACAGGTAATAATCAGCACCTTGAATTGAGCCCAGACTTCGATGTGAAGCCAATGGAGCTGATTGAAGACTGGAGTTATCTGAGAATAACACCCAGTCCCTGACATCATCCTGGCAGCTCGATTTTGCACCATCTGAAGTATCCGGACCAGCTTCAAGGGCAGCCCCACACAAAGCGCGTTACAGAACTCCAGGTCATCATAAAGGGCGATCAAGGCAGATTCAGAACTGTACCCGGGTCTGAAGCCAGACTGAAATGGGTCCAGATACTCAGTCTCATCCAAGAGAGATTGGAGTTGTCCCGCCACCACCTGTTCTAACACTTTGCCCAGAAATGGGATGTTGGCCACCGGTCTGTAATTGGTGGCCATCTCTGGATCCAGAGATGCCTTCTTTAGGACAGGCCTTATTATCACCTCCTTAAAGGAGCGGACACCCGGCCCTCCCTCAGTGAGGTGTTAATAACCTCTTGGATCCAGGACCCAATCCCATGTTTGGCTTTGGTAAGTAGCCATGAAGGGCAAGGGTCGAGTAAGCAGGTGGTAGGAAGTACTTGTCCAAGTACCTTGTCCACATCATCGGGCCCCATTAACTGAATTCATCCATCAATGCCTGACCAGACAGAGTCATTGGTGTCTCCCCTAAGGAATGTGAAACAATTGTGGAGTCCAGCTCGTGACGAATCTGAGCGATTTTCTCGAAGTGCTGGGCAAAGTCATCAGAGTGGGCAGTCGATGGCAGCACAGGATCTTTTTTTAGGGCCTGGATGTATTAACTCAAAAAAGCTCCACTGGACGGCACTGTAAGGAGGCAATGGAAGTGGAGAAGAATTTCTTCTTCACTGCCCTCACAGCCACAGCATAGGCTCGATAATGAGCATCTAAGCGTGTTCGGTCAGATTCATCCCATGATTTCCTCCACCTGCTCTCTAGCCATCTCCCAACCCATTTCATCGCCCTTAATTCAGATGTATACCATGGAGATGAACGGGCTCAGCCAGGCAGGAGAGGACATTTAGGGGCGATAGTTTCAATAGCTCTGGCCAGTTTCCCATTCCACAGCTTGACCAGAGCATCAACAGGAGCACCAGCTTTATCAACCAGAAAATGTCCGCCTGGGTATCTAATCCAGCACCAGCCATGCCTGGAGGGGAGAACAGGGTGGGAGGGGTTGCTCTGGTTCATCTAGCTGCAATTTCCCTCATGGGGCTTCCTGTTCCCTTGAGACCAGGCCTAGAGTGCTTATACCTGGTGGTGGGCGAGCGAGACAGATTAGGGATTGTGCTGGTGTACCGTGCACCCTTCTGACCATCAGACTCCCTGACTGAGCTGATGGAGATCGTCTCAGACCTGGTGTTGAGGACCCCCAGGAGGTTGGTCCTGGGGGACTTCAATCTCCATGCTGAGACTGTTCTGACCGGGGCTGCTCAGGACTTCATGGCCTCCATGATGGCCATGGGGCTGTCTCAACATGCTATTGGTGATGCCAACTTCTTCTTCTGCCTCCAGGACTCTTGGGCCCTGCTCATTTCTCTTCCCTGGAATCAGGGGACTTTCCTGACGAATTCCCCATGGGTTTACACCCAGCAAGTAAATAACAGAAAATTCCCTGAGAAAGCATGCAGAATACAAATGTGCTCCGAGCTCTGGTTTGGGGCTGCAGCCATGTGTGAGGTCTTGCCACCTGCACGTCTCTTCCAGAGATCCTTCTGCTCCTCCTGGTGAGGCTGCAAGGACTACTCTCACCCTGCATCTTGCTACCAGAGCAGGGACAGCTGCTCTCCTTCAGTGATGATGGTCCTGCTCTCGCTGCTGCTTTGGTTCCTGCCTCCAGCCACCAAGGGGATGCAAAGGGGCCTGTGCCCTTCTTTCCTGTGGTTTATGCATCCAGGAGACTATTACCAGCCGGGAGACCTGATTGCTGGTGGGAATTTACTGCTTGGCAGATACTCATATGCAGGTTATGAAAAGTTTAATAGACCACCACAAATAAACATCCATGTTAATGAAATGTAGGTTTTCCTCCCAGGGATTTGGGATGAGTGTTTGCATGTTTTTTTCGCTCCGGGGGCTAATTCTGGGGAGGTGTGTTAGGGGTTCTGATCTAGAGGAATGGTTGAGTACGAGACTTGCAGAGTTGTTCCAGGAGGGCTCTGGACAGAAAGGCAGATCCAGGCGTGGGGCTTCCTCACTAGTCCTGTCCAAGGTGTGCTGAGCCAGCAGCAGAGTCAGAGGAAAGAGCGGTTTCTTCTCATGCTGACAGTCCCTGAAAGAGGAAAGGCTGCCCTGCCATCCCTGCCCCAGGCAGTCTCCATCCGAGATGGGGAGGGGAACGTGGGCTCTGCTCTGAGACCTTTCCCCTTTCAGATCTCCTGGCAGATTGTCAGGCAGCCATATATTTATTTCATGGAGTTACACATGTGCAATGCACATCAAATATTCCGAAATGCAGGAAAAGTTCAAGAATGACAGAGTCTCTTCCCTTTCCAGGAAGAAGCCCCCAAAGGGGAAGCAAAGGAAAGCCTTGTCCTCAGTTCCCCTTCCTGCTCTTCTCCCTCAGGAAGCGCAGGTCCCTTCCCCACCCAGGTAGTACATGTCCCCCCCCCACATGCACACACACTTTAAGATTAAATGCTCCTGCATAATATTTACCTTCTTATTTATTTCTTATTTATTTATTAGAAAAATTTCTATGCCGCCCCTTGCCAGCTAGCCTCGGGGCGGCTTACAGAAGGTCCATATAATACAAAATACAAACATAAAATTGAAACACAAAACGACCTACCGCATTCAAACTAAAACTAAAATTAAAATTAAAATTGGCCCATCTCATAGTCCCAATTAAAAACTAACAAAAACTAAAATTCAAAACTAATAAATAATAAAATTAATAATTTAATAATTAAATTAACAATTAAAATATTTCTTAAATAAAAAGGTCTTCGCCTGGCGCTGAAAAGCAAATAATGATGGCGCCAGGCGAGCCTCTCTGGGGAGCAGGTTCCATAAGTGGGGTGCCACCACAGAGAAAGCCCTCCTCCGGGTACTCACTCTCTTCACCTCCTTCACAGAGGGCTCTCGGAGGAGAGCATCTGCTGCAGATCGTAAGGGGCGGGAGGGCATATACGGTCGCAGGCGCTCCTTTAGGTAACCAGGACCGAAGCCGTTAAGGGCTTTATAGGTAACAACCAACACCTTGAATTGGGCCCGGACTTCAATGGGAAGCCAGTGTAGCTGACAGAGAACTGGGGTGATATGAGAACCACGCCCAGTCCCCGTCAGCATCCTGGCAGCTCTATTCTGCACCAATTGAAGTATCCAGACCGTCTTCAAGGGTAGCCCCACGTAGAGCGCATTACAGAAGTCTAACCGGGAAGTCACCAACGCGTGTGTCACCGTTGTTAGGCAGTCGAACTCCAGGAAGGGACGCAGCTGATGAATCCGCCGAAGCTGATGGAAAGCGCTCCTTGCCACTGCTGACACTTGGGCTACCAAGGTCAGCTCCGGGTCGAGGAGCACTCCCAAGCTGCGGACCCTGTCTTTCAGAGGGAGTGCTACCCCATTCAAGACTAGGGGCAGGTCCCCCGCTCCGTAGCCCGAGCCACCCACTAACAGGACCTCCGTCTTGTCAGGATTGAGCCTCAGTTTATTGGCCCTCATCCAGCCCATTACCTCGGCCAGGCACCGTTCAGTACAGCCACTGCCTCACCTGGATCGGTGGAAAACGAGAGGTAGAGCTGGGTATCATCAGCGTACTGATGATTCCGCAGCCCACACCTCCTGATGACCTCTCCCAGCGGTTTCATGTAGATGTTAAATAACAAGGGTGACAAAATGGAACCCTGCGGTACTCCATGGCATAGCTGCCATGGCGCAGAGCCATAGTCCCCCAAGACCACCTTCTGGAATCGACCTGTGAGGTAGGAGCGGAACCACTGTAAAACAGTGCCTCCAACCCCCAACCCCGTCAGTCTATCCAGAAGGATACCATGGTCGATGGTATCGAAAGCCGCCGAGAGGTCCAGGAGAACCA
The DNA here is from genome assembly GCA_023646645.1 of Varanus salvator macromaculatus. Classification (NCBI taxonomy): domain Eukaryota; kingdom Metazoa; phylum Chordata; class Lepidosauria; order Squamata; family Varanidae; genus Varanus; species Varanus salvator. The sequence continues at coordinate 144,204 of JAIXND010000715.1, read as the reverse complement.
ACAGGGACGCACTCCCCCTGTCTCTCTCCCTGCACAGGTCATCATACAGGGCGACCAAGGCAGATTCAGTACCAAAGTCGGGTCTGAAACCGGACTGAAATGGGTCCAGATAATCAGTTTCATCCAAGAGTGCCTGGAGTTGTCCCGCCACCACCCGCTCCAGCACCTTGCCCAAAAAGGGAAAGTTGGCCACCGGTCTATAGTTGGCGACCAGCTCTGGATCCAGGGAAGCCTTCTTAAGGACTGGCCGGACTACCTCCTCCTTTAAAGGGGCCGGCATCCGGCCGTCTCTCAAAGAGGCGTTGACCACCTCCAAGATCCAGGGCACAATCCCGTCCTTGGCACTCTTCAATAGCCAAGATGGGCACGGGTCCAGTAAACAGGTGATTGAGCGTACTGATCCAAGCACCTTGTCCACATCATCAGGCCGCAAAAACTGAAATTCATCCATCAATGAGGGACAAGCCGGCACAGTTGGCCCCTCCCCACAAGAATCTGTAATAACAGTGGAGTCCAGCTCGTGATGAATCTGAGCAGCTTTCTCCTTGAAATGCGTGGCAAAGTCGTCGCAGCGGGCTTTCGAGGGTGGAACAAGATCTTTTGTGGGGCCAGGTTTAATTAGCCCCTGGACCACCCGAAAGATCTCCGCTGGACGGCATTGTGAGGAGGCAATGGACGCGGAGAAGAATCGCTTCTTCGCCGCCCTCACCGCCACAGCATAGGCCCGATACTGGGCTCTAAGTTGTGCTCGATCGGATTCGTCCCGTGATTTTTTCCACCTACGCTCTAGCCGTCTGCCAACCCGCTTCATCGCCCGTAATTCAGGTGTATACCAGGGAGCTGGACGGGCTCTGCCCGGTTGGAGAGGGTGCTTAGGAGCGATCGTGTCGATAGCCCTGGTCATCTCCCCATTCCATACCTCAACCAGGGCCTCAACAGGAGCACCAGCCCTATCAACTGGAAATTCCCCCAGAGCCCTCAGGAATCCATCCGGATCCATCCGACTCCGGGGGCGGACCATCACAATCCAGTCTGCACCCTTACAGAGGGAGAGGTCACTCTCGAGTTCAAACCTCACAAGGAAGTGATCTGACCATGACAGGGGCGTCAAACATAAATTCTTCACCCTCAGATCACCCTCTTCCTGATCCGTCGAGAAAACCAGGTCCAAAGTGTGTCCACGTTCATGGGTCGGGCCGCTGACATGTTGAGACAGCCCCATGGCCGTCATGGCAGCCATGAAGTCCTGAGCCGCCCCGGAAAGGTCAGTCTCGGCATGGAGATTGAAGTCCCCCAGGATGTTGGTCCTGGGGGTCTTCAACACCAAGTCTGAGACGACTTCCGTCAGCTCAGGCAGGGAGTCTGTTGGGCAGAAGGGTGCACGGTACACCAACAGAATCCCCAATCTGTCTCGGTCACCCAACACCAAGTGGAGACACTCCAGCCCCGGTCTCGAGGAGACAGGAAGCCCCGTGAGGGAAAAAGAAACTCAATAAACTACAGCGACCCCCCCTCCCCATCCCTCCGGGCGTGGACAGTGCTGAACTGCATACCCGGGCGGGCAGAATTCAGAGAGAGCAACGTCTCCCCCCTTGCCCGCCCAGGTCTCGGTGATACAAGCCAGGTCGGCCCTCTCATCCACAATCAAGTCGTGAATAATGTTGGCTTTATTACGGACTGACCTGGCATTAAGCAGCAGCACTGTGAGTCCCGTGGGGCAGCTGATAAGACTACCTGCCACCCACCGGTTGGGGGAGTAACCAGAAGGAGGGACAGGTGTTAACCATCTGTCCTGCCTTCTCCTAGGCGGGAACGTTAGACCCCCACTGCGACCGTAACAACCATTGCCCGTCACCACCCCAATGGTGGCCCCCACGTGCTCCCCAGGCAACATTCCTATCGGACTAGAGATGGGCCCCTAAAACACTTAAAATCTTAAAAACCCTTAAAAACAACACCCACCTTTAGCCCTCGCCGAGCGCAATCCGACCGCACCCGGGCAGGGTCCATGGCCAGCCCAGCCCCCGAGCGGCCCCAAGGGCCCTAACGGCGGCGACCGCCCTTAGGCCGTCGCCCTTCGGCCGCCGGCCTTTTGGGGCCTCCCAGCCGCTGTCCCCTTCCGGCCTCCTCCTCCTCCGGCCTCGGCCTCGCCCCGCCCTGCCCCCTTGGCGCGTCTGCCACTCACGACACGAGGGGGGGTGCGGAGCAGGGGCCGCGGTGCCGGCGGGTGCCGGTGGGCGTGCGCGACGGGTCAGCCTCCGACGCAGCTGGTCAACGTCCCCGGCGTCCCAGTCCCCGGCGCGATGGCTGGCAGCGGTTCCTGGCGCAGGCAGGCCCGGCACGGCGACGGCACGGTGCGGCGGTGGTACGGCGTGGGGGTGGCGTGCGGCGATGAAAGAGCCGCTCCTGCCGACCCCCCAGGCGCTGCCGGCCTTTTGGGGCCTCCCAGCCGCCGTCCCCTTCCGGCCTCCTCCTCCTCCGGCCTCGACCTTCTTGTATAAAAAATATTCCTTATACCCTACCTTTCATTAAAATTTAATAAGCTTAATAAAATTAAGTGAGGCATCCAGAGAGCTTCCGTCTTGGCAATCAGAATCTCCCTCCACCTAGTTCTGCCTGCCCTGCTTGTAGTGCCAGTGGGTTGCCCTCCGTGGGTGCTGGAGCGTGTGAAGCTGGTTCTGTCTTGCTCCTTGTGCAAAAACAATTGAGGGTGGTGGTCCTCATGTCTCTGCAATCAGGGTGCCTGTTCCTTCCCCAGGTACTACGTTCCAGTGTCTTACTGCTCCGACAGTCGGGAAGTTCTTCCTTGCATCTGGCTTTATTCAGCCTGTTATTCTATGTCCTGCCCTCTGGACTGCATGAGAAGAGATTTTTTTCTTCCTCTTTGTGAAGTCTTTCGGGTACCTGTAGAGTGGGATCATATCACCCATCAGTCTTCACTTCTTCAGGCTGAACATGCCTCGTTCTCTCAGTCTTCTCTCGCAGGGCTTTTGTTCGACCCCTGGCTGATCCTTGCTGCCCTCCTCTGACCCATTTCCAGCTTTCCTGCCACTTTTTAAAACTTTGGTGCCCAGAACTGGGTATGGGACTCCATGTCATGAATGGTGCTGGCTGAAGCTGGAGGTCGGACTAGGTGGCCCAGGAGGCCCCTTCTGACTTGGTCTGTTTCCGTGCTTCTATGTTTCAATGCGGGGTCAGACTGCTTGGGACTGCAGGGAAAAAGGGACTTCACATGGTTTGAAAGTGATTCTTCTGCTAATGTAGCACAAAGAAGCACCTACCCTTTGAGCAGTTGCATTGTATTGTTGGTTCCTCTTTAGCTTCTGATCCAAAACAATCACAGGATCCTTCTCCTTGGCAGTCTCTTTGAGCCAAGCATTCCCTGCTTTGCAGGGGGGCACTTGGTTTCTTGCCCCTCCCTGCAGGACTTGGCACTTGTCCCTCCTCAATGTCACTCTGTTGTTTTCTGCCCGGCGTTCTGTGCTATCACAATCACTGCAAGTATGTTACCTCTGCCTTCCAGTGTACCTGCTATTCCACATAACTTTCTGTTGCCTGCATATTCAATTTCCATTCCTTGCACTGCCTTCTCTGAATCATTACTAAAAATGTTGAAGAGCTTTAGTTCAAGGAAAGAACCCCGTGGCTCCCACTCTGACAATGTGCCGCTGCTGAGCACTCTGAGTGCGACCCTGCAGGCAATTGCAGATTGATCTAAGTGTATGTGATGGGGTGTCACATGGAGGTGGGTAGAGAGGTGTACACCCCTGCATAGGAGGGCAGGATGTCCTCCAGCAAAGCCAAGGTCAGGGAACCGAGATTCAATTTTGGTGTGGGAAGTATTTCTGGACAATTAGGATCCCGAGGGTGTGGAATGGGCTCCCATGGGAGGTGGTCGAGGCCCCATCGGTGAGGATGTTCAAGGATAGCCTGGACATACATATGTTGGGCATGTCATGAGTGGAGCTGAGGATCATGCTAGATGACCCAGGAGGCCCCTTCTGACTCACTCTGTGACTGTTTATTGTCTTAGTTTCATTATTCTGGTCCAGCTGGATTGGTCAGAAGCTCTTTAATCATCTCAGGGTGTTGGTGCCCTTGAATCCACCATGTCTGCATAGAGAAGGAGCGGCAGTCCAGGGGTGTGAGGGAGGAAGATGATAATGTCACCCATTCTGTGTTTCTCCCCATGTCCTGTTATTGCTCTTGCCATGAGAGGTCAATCACCCAGAACTACCAGCACATCCTGGCTTTGGTGTTTGCCATCACTGAGCTCAACAAGGACCCATTTCTCCTTCCCAACACAACACTTGGCTTCCGCATCTATGAGCACGAGGACCTATTCAGAACAATGTATATGAACAATCTTCAGCTGGTCTCTACACGGGGGAGACTGATTCCCTATTATAAATGTGACAAGCAGGATCAACTCATCTCTGTCATACAGGATTTTGATGACAGATCAGACATTGCATCCTTAATGGGCATCTTCAAGGTCCCAGAGGTAAAAGCTTTCACCTGGATATAGGTATGAGGGACCCACAGAGGGAAGGGCCATCTCTGAGAACACATGAATTCTTGCAGTGGGTGTTTCTCCTTCATTCTGGATGAATGGGCAGGGGGCCTTCTCACCTGATGGTACCTCCTTGTGGCCACCTTAGAGGAGGCTAGGGATGAATTTTGGGAGAGTCTTGGGTGAGAAATTCCAGCCAGCAATGTCCTTGTCTTCCTGAGATGTACACTTGAGGGAAATATCAGGTATTCCCACGACCCCTTATAGAGACAGAAAGAAAGAGGTGGCTAAAAGTTCCTTGTGGATCTTCCTGCCATCAGAGAAGAAGCTGCCTCAAAGGGATTGGGTTCAAGGACAATCCAGTCCAGCATCTCTCTCTCTTTTTTTTTTTACTACTTTTTATTAATTTTCAAAACAGTACTAAAACATCCATTATCACAAACATCAAAACTACTGAATCAGCCACTTACTACAGATCTTTTAACATTCTATGATCATTTCAAATTCATTTAAAAAGAAAAAAAATCTTTTTAGCTCTAAGCCAAGTCCCATTTCTCCGGCCAATAATAAACAAAAGTCCAAAATTTGATAGAAGTCGCTATCTTCTTTCTCCTTCTGTGATAGAATCAGTTCATCTCCAAGTTTTGTAAAGGTCGGTGTCTTCTTTCTTTTTAAATAAACATTTCAGCCTACCCAATTCTACACAGTTCCAAATCTTTTCATTTTTCTAATAATCAACAAAATAGACTTCTCATAATAATTACAAATATGATCGAATATATTCTTTGCTTACAAATATTCTAATCTAATATCCACTAAAAAAGAAAGAAAAATAAAAGGAAGGTTCATATTCGCATGTCTGAAATCCATTCATCTTCTTTAAAGATATCTTATCTACCCAATTTAACAACAGCAATTTTCTATTATGTTCTTTAAACAGGTTTTCTTTAAGCTAATGTAATAGAAAATAATGATTACAAATACAATCAAGTAATTTTTTTTTTGCTTCCCAGTATTTCAATCTACTGTCTACCAAGAAATGAAAGTAAAATAGAAAGAAATCTCATGTTCACGCTTAGTTCTATTTAGCACAGTTCACCTTACTCCCATAATAGTCATTTATGTTCTAACATTTCACAAACCGAAAAGTCATACAGCTTAGCTCTTAGTCATTCATCTAAGACAAGATAAGAAAGAGAGGGCAAAAAGACGAGACAGAAAAAAGCAGAGGAGAGGAGGAAAAGAATCCTTCATCTTCCCTTAAAACCTACATCCTTTCCTAATTCCACACATTTAAAAATAAGTGAACTTCACCCAGTAAAATCATATATCTTAGCCACTCCATACCATAGTGAACATATCAGGTCATTGAAAATAAAAGGGAAGTTCATGTTCTTAGTTATTCATCTTTAAACTTTAAAGTGTGAAAGAGAAAGCAAAGGAAGAGACAAAAAAGGGAAAAAGAAGGGAGGAAAGGAATCCTTTTCCACAGATTTAAAAATGGATGTGCTTCCACCATTAAAATCATCTATCTTAGGTTTATTGTGGTATGGAATGGCTATCAGGCCATTTATATCATTAAGACAAAGATTTCTTCTGTTTCACACCTCTGCCAGCCCATCTTAGAACCAGTAAAAGTGGCGTCTGTTGGAAAGCATTAATCATTCGCAATGGCTGCATTAATTGCAATAGGACCTTCACCTCTTTCTTCATCTTCTGCAGATCATTAATCATTCGTAGTGTCTGCATCTCTAGTAGTAAAATTCTCATTTTTTCCATCTCAAACTCCATTCTAGTTGCTTGAGATTTCAAATGTTGTTGCTCCTTCACCGTAGCAAACAGGTTTGATGGGAGGTTATTTATTGATTCTGTTGATTCTGTTTCAGTATCTGTAGTCTCACATAGCTGTTGAGTCTCCTGCATACTCTGTTCTGCTTTAATCATTCCTAGCCACATGAAATAAATTCCCATTCTATCAAGCCAATTTTGCTGATCATCTTGAAGAACTTGTATTTTATCCAAAAAAATTTCTTGCGAAGATTTTATAGCTTATAAGAGTTGATTAATTGTTGCAAGAGATTCTTGTAAAGAAATCATAATTGCAATAGCACGAACAAAGGATTGGCAGGCTGCCAGATATTTTGGCAATGGTCCCAGAAATGCAGACAAAGAAATGGAGATTCCTTCCTCCACCTCTCCCTTCCTCTTTTCTTCTTTTCAGTCAAAATTTTCGTACTTCTGTCAAGTTGCACATTATCTTTTCAATAAAGTTCAACCCCAGAGACACTCACAAAGAAGCTTAGATTTAACTTACACTAAAATTCCAAAGTGTCTGTATTTTCATTCGCCGCCTTGCTGATTAAAAGGGTTCTTTGGCTCTTCGTGCCAAATACTGCTTTCCCACGGGTGATTGTTGCAGAGAAAAGATAGCCTGATAAAAATATTTACTCAGCAGTTCCGATGTTTATCTGGCTTATGAAGTTTTCTACACTAATCTAAAAAGATGCCGTGAACTTGCAGAGGCTAAAAAAACCTCCTGTATTGTCCAGCTGAGACACTTGAATTGTTCTTGACTGATATAGGGTCGCCACCCCACATCCAGCCAAAACATGTCCAGGTAATCTATCTTCACCCCTACAGGGTTTGATTAGGTCTCTCGACCCCACTGCTGGAAAAAATACCGGAGTAATTAGCAGAGATAGCTAATCACATCCGTTTCATTCCGATGCCATCTTGGAATCCCTCCAGTCCAGCATCTCTCAATGGGATGTACTGGACCATGAGTGCCCACATGTATTGTGGTGAGGTGTTTGGAGGGTGGGACGGGACCCTGGCAGTCTGGGTCCCAGGCCACACTGAGCCCTGGAGCTCCCTGGGTGACTTTGGGCCAGTCACAGACCATCAGCGAAACCTACACCAGTGTTGTTGGGAGGATGTGATTGAGAGGAGGACAAAAATTGGATAATGCTGTGAGTTCCTTGGCTGGAAAAAAAAGGGATGTAAATATAAGATTAAAGAAAAAATAATGGTCTGAGGTCACCTCTGCCACAATCAAAATTGCCATGCTAAGGGAGAGCAATCCTGTGGCACACGGGCTCCGGCAGACATCCCCCACGTGGGCTTGCTGCGGGCAACTAGTTGGCCTCAGTGTGAAAAGGTGAGAGTGGACCTGAGCTTTCTGCTGCAGGGTTCATTCCACATTCTTTCCACTCTGAGAGCTTCAGCCACAAGCTTTTAGAGCCAAGAACTGAAGAGCTGAAGTCAGGTAATTTCTGGTCCTGAGGAAGCCTCAGTAGCCTCAGTATGCTTCCATTGATGCATTCCAGCAGAAAGAGGGAAACCTTTCCTTGGATAGTGCTCCATGCATTTCATGTCATAGCCATGAGAGGATGGAAGCTTATGCCACATAAACAGCACCCCTGTTTTCAAAATGTAACCAAAGGGCATTATGAATGGTTATCAGGAAGTTCTTTCTTAAGCTCTTGAACTGTTTTCCCTGTTTTATTCACGGCCACATCAGTGTACAGTGGTACCATGACTCACGAACGCTTTGGTTCACGACCAAATGAGGTCACAAACAAACATTTCATAAAACTTTTAACTCAGGTCGCAAACTCCGGATTGGGTGGCGACCATGATCGCGACCTTCCCTGCAGGAGCGTGCCCGTGACTGTGCCCATCTTTCCCGCAGGAGCGGAGCTGCGATCTCAGCCATCTCCCTCACCAGCATGACTGCACCCATCCCTCCTTCCCCAAGCGCGCCCCATTCACGCCCATTTCTCCCTCCCGCAGCGCACTAGCGATCTTGCAGTCTCTCCCCCCCACCCAGTGCGCTGGGATGATGGGTGTGTGCAGGGAAGTCGGGCACAATTGTGGTTGTGTGTGGGGGTGGAGAGATGGCCACGAACTTTGTTGTTCTTTGTCACTTTGTGTCACATTTTTTGATTACAAAAGTAGTTACAGAACGTATTAACCTTATTTACATTGAACTTTAGGGGGAATTTAACTTGGCTCATGACCATTTTGGTTAATGACCAGAGTCTTGGAACGGATTAAGTTCGTGAGCCAAGTCCTCTTTTTCTTCCTCTTGTTCTTCCAGATCAATGTCCAAGAAATGCCTCGGTACGAGGGCCTAGTCTGGCTGCTGCTGCACTTCCAGTGGAACTGGATCGGGCTCCTGGTTCAGATTGAAGACCATGGTGAGCGTTTCCTGCAGGCAGTGACCCGCCTGCTGCAGTAGAAGGACCTCTGTGTGGCCTTCACTGAGAGGGATACTGCACACATGCATGAAATAGAAGCTGGATACATTCCTCGCGTGTGGTCGGGAGCAGAAGTCATAGTTTACTTTGGTGACAATGCTGCAACCCTACAATTAGTCAAGTGGTTATATATGCATGAAGAAAAGACAAAGATCCATTTTCAGAAGGTTTGGCTCCTCACCTCCCATTCAGAAATTGAAGCAAGAATGAATTTTGGGATGAGAATTACTTTGGGGATCCTTCATGAAGCTTTTCACTTCAGGGCCCACACAAGGGATATTCCAGCATTCAAGTCTTTTTACCTGGCTTTAGATCCTTTCCAGCCTCAAGGAGACGTCTTTCTTCAAGAGTGGTGGGAATGGACTTTCAAGTGTCAGTTCCTGAGATCAGGAGAACCCTCTCCAGAGGCAGATCGCATGTGTACGGGGAGGGAGATGAATGAGGATCTGAGCTTCTTCCTTTTCAACTTGGACATGTCCAGTCACAGCTACCAGATCTACAATGCTGTCTATGCTGTGGCACATGCGCTACATGCCCTGATCTCATCTGGACAGAAATATTCATTGATGGGGGAAAGGAAGCAGCTGCTGAATATTCAGTCATGGCAGGTAAGACCCTTAGGAGGGATGGGTTCTTAGCAGGTGCTTAGAAGGGATGGTGGCACTCCTGGATTATTCATGCTTTCCAAATTGTACATATTGGGATTGAATGAAACAGTCCAGTTCAATATACTCATGCGGAAAGAGCAGTGGGCCTGCCCCAGTCTGAATGTTCCTTCTTGCCAGCAGTGGAAGGCCCACAAGCTGGACTCCTGGCAGCTTCCAGCAAATGTTTTCCACCTCACATGTCCTGGTGCTTTTAGGAAGTGGACACCTGGCACAGATCCCCAAACCAGAGGGCAAGCTCACCTAAATTGATGAGTTGAGGCTGCGTCTACCAAATAAAGCTCACAATAGTATAACGATGGGGGGTGCGGGTGGGGAAAGGTCTCTGAACTGGATGGGACAGAGAGTGCTTTGGAAAACCATTCCACTAACTGTACCCTCTACTTCATGATTCTGCAATTGCAGCTACTGGCTCCTCTGAGGAATGTCTGGTTTAACAACAATGTTGGCGAAGAAGTCTCTTTCTCTGCAAATAACCAGAAATATGAGATTTTTAACTGGATCTTGTCTCCAAATGGAACTTTGCAGCCTATGAAGATTGGCTGGGTTGATCATGCTGCCCCAGCTGGCCAAGGCTTCTCCATCAACTCTACAGCAATCCTGTGGGCAGCAAAGGTGGGGCTGGCATGAACCACCTGGGTCCTGGAGGGAGAGACATGGCACAATTCCCCTCTTTCCAAAAGATGGTGACTTAAGTTCCACTGAATGTGAGAAATTGGGGTGACATTTTCCACTTGCAAAGGGTGACCTTTGCTCACCGAAAATCACATGTTCTGTCCCAGGACATTCCAGGGAGTTCAAGAAGATGTCCCATGCCTGTATTATTGGAGAAATACCACCAGTACTTGGAAAGATTGTGCAAAATTGTCCTAGGGTGTGCTCCTCTGGAAGGCAGCCTCCATAGGTCCTGGCTCTGCCTCAGAAAGAATGTAATAGAAGGCTCTGTCCTAATGTTGCTGAGGAAGCCAGACTCATCCAGATATTCTCCCTTCCGCCCAGACTGGTGACCCATATGCCAAGCAAGTAAAGCATGTTGAAGGCTAACATTCTTTCTTTCATTTTCAGAAAATGCCTCTTGGGAGGTATGTGGAGAGGTGCACGCCGGGGCACTGGCGGAGAGTTCCAGAGGGGAAGCCGGTCTGCTGCTACAGGTGTGAACGGTGCGCAGCAGGGATGTTCTCCACCTCCGCAGGTACCTCAGACGTTGAGAGGCATTCATTAGCACAGAAGATACTGAAATGGGAGAGTGTGGAGGCCAAAAAAAGATTGAGGAAAGGAGAAGTTTGGATAGTTTCGGAAGGATTTATCCCCTATTTCAGACCTCTTAGTCTTTTGGTTTACAGTGTGTTCAACATTTCCAGAATACATGCTTTTTGTAAACAATACAACATTTTCCCCAGAAGCGTTAAAAGAATGAAATCATACATAAATTCTTTTCCGTCCTGGCATTTCCTCATGCTTCTGAATGCCCAGGTTCTAACTTTTCAGGTCGACATGAGACCTGGTGGTGCCTGGCCAAAATTCTACTTGGGCCATTGGAGAGTCCCTCATGCAACATCTCAGGATTTCACTGCGACCAGAACCAGATTGCCCATTTTTCATTGGTGGTTTCTGCATCCTGGTGTCCAGCCTCAAGAGAGAAAGATCTCAGAAATCAGTACATGGGAGGATGAGAATCTGTGCATAATAGGCTGCATTTAGTATGGGTGTGATTTCCATGCAACAGTGCAGGTGCAAGTTTCTAGCACTTCCATGCTTTCATTTCTCGAACGGGATTTGTCTCATGACAGAAAACTGAACAGGAATCTAACATAAGTCTGCCAGCATGGAAAGGTTTCAATTATTCATCCCCAAGGCCCCTTTCCCAAAGCTTAAGTAAACAGAGCATTTTAAGCTAGGGAAAAGAGTTTTCCACATCTTCCTTTAATGGTGGGAGTTGCCCTCAGAGAATTAACTCGCCTGTACTGATTTGGATGGTTCCACACCTATTGCTCTTTTCAGATGCTGCTCACTGTGCTCCATGCCCTCAAGATCAGCACCCAAATGAGAACCATGACCAGTGCATCCCCAAGAAGATCCACTTCCTTTCCCAGGAAGAGGCATTTGGTCTCCTGCTAGTGTCTCTGCTCCTTTTCCTCTGTCTCAGCACATCTGCTGTGTTGGGAACATTCATTAGATATCGCAACACACCAATTGTCAAAGCCAACAACCGAGACCTCACGTATGCCCTCCTCAGCTCTCTCCTGCTCTGCTTCCTCTGCTCCTTCCTCTTCATGGTTCGACCCACAAAGGTCACATGTCTTCTCCGACAAACTGCATTTGGCATCTCCTTCTCCGTAGCAGTTTCTTGTGTGTTGGCGAAAACTGTGATGGTGGTTTTGGTCTTTATGGCCACCAAGCCAGGAAACATGGCAAGTCAACTCATGGGGAGACCACTGACAATCTCCACTGTGGTGGTCTGTCCCCTCATCCAAGCTATGATCTGCATTGTCTGGTTGCTAACCTCTCCCCCTTTCCCAAACTTGGACTTCCATTCTCTCTCTGGAGAGATCATCGTGGAATGCAACGAAGGCTCCATCACAATGTTTTATGCTGTCTTGACATACATGGGCTTCCTGGCTCTTCTCAGCTTCCTGGTGGCTTTCCTGGCCAGGAAACTGCCCAACAGCTTCAAGGAAGCCAAGTTCATCACCTTCAGCATGCTGGTCTTCTGCATTGTGTGGGTCTCCTTTGTGCCCACCTACCTGAGCACCAAGGGGAAGTACGCAGTGGCCGTGGAGATCTTCTCCATCTTGGCCTCTGGGGCTGGTCTCCTGGGCTGCATCTTTCTCCCCAAATGCTACATCATTGTCTTGTGGCCTACTCTCAATAACAGAGGCCATATTGTAAGAAAAATGTAATTCAGAACATTTAATGATTTGATGAAATTGTGTTCATTATTTGGCACCTGAATAAATCAACACTTTGAATAAACTTTTTTCAGCAATGGAGTTAACAGTGAAACTCCCCACAGTGATGGCTACTTCTTAAGGATAATCATGTTTACTCTCATTTTAGTGTGACCCTGTGAGCATCCTATGGTGATAACAGGAGTAAGGGAACATTATATAATACACAAAAACATTTGGTCAAATTTAAAATGTCATTTCCTGGGATATCCTTAAGCATGATCAATACAAGATAAAGCCACAGAAATGGCTATGGGGATTTGGTAGTGAGGTTATTAAAAACAAAAGCATTTGGACAAATTTCATAGGTTTTTTCTGGGAATTGCTTATTTGTGGTCACCACAAGAATACCCTCAGAAATTAGTGCAATTTGGGGATGGAATTAAGGTTAGATACAGGGAATCATTCCAATGGAAGTAATAGCTTCCTGTGAGCAAGAGTTTGCCAGCACATCACCTTGGACTCTGGTTGTATTTTTGTGGGTTTAGAAATTTCATGAACCAAAAAGATCTCTGAGGAAGCCCCTGAATTTTGTAAGAATATAAATGTCTACTCAGAACTGGGGGAATAAATACCAAACCAGAAAACTACACAAATGACTTCAAATGCAAAGTGTGTGGGAAACCAACCTCAAGCTCTTCCTTCCAGCAGGGAACATTTGGTGGCAAAGCAGGGACACTTCATGCTTTCTCTAATTCTCCCATGGCCCCTTGAACATTTGCTCAGTCCTTGGTTGCTCACACAATGACATTGGGGCTCAGCATGAAGTCCTTTCCTGGAGAAGCCTTTGCACCTGACCATCACAGAAGATGAAGACTCATTGAGGAACATGACTCTCATAGCTGCCTGGTCTTTCTCTACCTTGGGTCAAAGAGACCTCCTCTCCAGCACTGTTGTTAAGCCACATGTCTCTCAGGCAGCCAGCGACCTGCAATGAAAGACACACCAAGGAATCAGTCTGTCCGCTCAAGAATGGGAAGCGACTGGTGATTGGAAACATACACTGAGGGAAAGGAAGAACCAAGATGCCTTTCTCTGCAATGCTTTGAATTACATGGAGAGCTTAAAGATGTGGTCTGGATGGGAAGCAGAAACTGAAAGGGGCTGCAACAGTGGCTCCATATTTTCATTTGTACTGCCCCCTTAGCCTGGCCAGTAATTTCTTCCACAGTGAAGAAGGCTTCACTTGGTCAGTGATGACCAAGAAGGCATTTCACAAGGCAAGCTAAGTTTGAGTTTATTTTTGTTTAGTTGCTTAGATGTTATGTATGGTTAATGTTTGTGTTGGTTAGGGGTTGTATTTTAGGTGGCTTTTGTTTATTTTATTTGGTTGTATGGGGTATTTAATTTATTTATATTTAGTGGCCGAGATGCACCGAGGGGGGGAGGGATAAATTATTTTAATATTTGTACTATTTTTGTATTTTAATGATACTGTAAGCCACCCCGAGGCTTTGTTGCGATGGGGCGGCCTATAAATGTTTTAATAAATAAATAAGCTCAGCCCCTCAACAGCCCTTTCTTGGATAACAGTGCTATCTGTTCTGCCTTCCCTTATTGCTAGAGGGGGGAAGGGATACTTGCCGGGGGGGGGGGGAATAGCGAACACGGGATGCAGCAGGTCACAGGTTAAAGGCCAGTTACAAAGCACATGAGGGAAAGATTCCGTGCTCCTGCTTGCTTCACATGGGCCACATTGGCACATACTCAGAGCATGCCTCTCTTGCACATGGCAGTGAGGAATGTTGTCAGGAAGCCACAGAGGTGCTCCAGCCATGAGACCATATAATTATGGAAATCATCATGCATTGCTGCTCTTCTTGCTAAACCTCATGGGCCCCCCTCCCCCAGGACCACCCTGAACACCCGAAGCACCTCTGAGATGGCATTGCATCAACACACGAAGAGGATGGCGCCTCCTTCCCTGCTGTCCTGCTCAGGGACTGCGAGAGGCTGGGAGCAGCAGGGGAGCCTGCCATGCAAGCACTTATTCTCACTTCCTTCTGCTGGAGCCTTGTCTGGCCGGGCTCCTTGTCCATTTAGAAGGAAATTCCTCTAACTGCTCCTCTACTGGGCTGAAAGGGGCAGAATGGAGGCCATGCCAAGCACCGGCAGAGTGGCACTCGTCCTGCTGCGGCTGCTGCTGCTCCCAAAGGCCTCCTGTTGGAACCTGAAGGCCAAATGCCCCTGGAGCTGGCACAGGGCAGAGCCTCAGCCACACAATTATTTCCGGCACAGAGATTTCGTCTTCAATGCCAGCATCTCTGCAGCAGAAGACCTATTTCGACCACACACTTTCAATAAACCTGCCTCTAATGTAGGGTATCGGTAAGTCACTGGCCTGCTGGACTTGATACCAAAAAGCACTATAGGAAGCTGGTCAGCACTACAGCAGCATGCAAAGCCAGATCAATATCTTCCAAGTGGCTTCTCCCTCATGAAGAGGCAGCCGGTGAATTCACAGGCAGCTGGGCCAGCAAGAGGTCCAGGGCGATGGGGGCCCCATCACATGCCCCACCTTCCCTGACTCCACACCCCTCTGCCTTCCCATCCCCATCAGTGGGAACGGCTGCCTTGCTGGGCTCCTGCCTGCAATGGGCACCTTTGCAGCAGGTGTCTTGTCTTGGGGGATGGACCTGGAGTAAGATGGGAAAGAGGCTACTGGAACCCCAGCAGGAAATCTGCAGGAATCAGCAGTTGGGCTCTGACACTGGGCTGGAGGAGGCTGAGAATATGGAATCCCAAGAAGCAGGATGCAGCCTGAAAAGGCACTGGAAGGATCTGTGAGCAAGGATGGCAGGGGGAAACTTCCTCTTCTTTTTTCCTGTTTCCAGGATGTCATTTACATTTTACTGGAAGATCCTCTCCTTCCTGTTTGCCATCCAGGAGGTCAACCAGAATCCCAGCCTTTTGCCCAACCTCACCCTGGGCTACAGCATCTATGACATCATTCACTATGTTAGACTGACATCCGACACATCCATAGACCTGCTCTCGACCTCTCAGGCCCATGTTCCCAACTACAAGTGTGGCAGGCGAGATCATCTGCTGGCCGTCCTTGAACAATCTGACTCGGACAACTCCATGCAGCTTTCCAACATGCTGGGCATCTTCAAAATCCCGCAAGTGGCAGGCTTGGGAGAAGCGATATGAGGTTTCATGTAGACTAAGAAAAAGATTGTCCAAATCACTTCCATGCATGGCATCCCTCCCAGGACAAGAGACAATCCCACAGAACCCTGAGATGAGAAGAGTTCAAGGACCGCTGCCCGCACCTGGTCCCCATCTGGCACTGTCAGGTGATCAGCAGGTCCCTCTTCTTCATTTTCATGCAGATAGTTAAAGGGTAAACATTGTATGATAAACACTTTATTATTAGGAAAATTAGCATCATCATTTTCTTTCAAATCTTGTTTCATGCAGATAAAATTTCAGTGGTTTGGTCGCATAAGAAGAGGAATTTTGATTTGGTGCTGAAATGAAGCAATCCATCAGCCTCTCTCTTCCTTTCCCTCCCAGGTCATTTATGCTTTCACTGCACAGGTAAGGGGAGAAAAAAGCCAATCTCCTTTCTTGTACAGGATGCTCCCCGAAGAAGGTCTCCAGTACCCCAGGATCGTCAGGCTGCTGCTGCACTTCAGGTGGACGATGGTGGGTCTTTTCTCACTGGACACTGAGAATGGAGAGAAGTTCATGAGAACCTTGAAACCGGAGCTCCTCAGGAATGGCATTTGCGTGGTTTTTTCACACAGCATCTCACAGCTGAATTAGAGTAAGGGACCAGCCGGGTGGAAGTCATGGAAGATTTTGGTTGAAATTGAGGTCTTCATTTATTTTGAAGAGTCAATTCTCATTTTGTATGGAATAGATATTGTTGAAAAACATATTAAAATGTTTATGCAACCTGTTAATGGAAAAGTCTGGATCACCACAACTATGTGCGACTTTACCTTGGCTTTAGCTTATGCACAAGGTAAAACAGTATTCCAGCACTTGTATGCATATTTATCCTTCCTTCCCCCAAAAAGTAAAAGGACCAACTATGATGATATTTGGAATTTGTATAGAAGTATGGGGGCGTTTGTGAAGACAGCTTTCAAGTGTTCGTATGCAAAGCATGTGCTGTCAGTGAAAGAGTGGAAAAGATGCAGAGAGAAGGAGGAACCTGAGGGCCTCCCCCAAGTGGACAAGGAGCGAACACTCTCTCTGGACAGCTTCTTTTCTTACAGCACCGTCCAGGCTGTGGCCCGTACCGTGGATGCTGCTCTTTCCTCCAGATCCAGGAGGAAGGACAAGGAACGTGGAGGCAGGCCAGAGGTACACCGGCTGCATCCATGGCAGGTATTCTCCCCAATCACCATCTTCTTAGCTGTTACCCTTAAAATGTGAGAATGGAGGCGAGATCTTCTCAATGAAGGGGCAGCTGGAACACTGTCTCTTCTGGTCCCTCTGTTGGTCCTGTCTCCTGGCTTCCTAGGAGTGAGTCCAGCTGCTCCTGCCCGGTGGAGTTGCTTCGAGTCACATGAGGCAATGCAAGTGCATGCAAGTCTGTACAAGAACTGCACAGCTCCTTGCTCACCTTCCTTGACCAGAGAAAAATAGGGCTCGCTGCTTTGCTGGGTTTCAGAATACAAGGCAATACGTGTGTGACCTGGAATGCCCAGCTGAACAGTCTGCCCTTTGTTGTGTGTGCATTTCTCACCCCAGGATACATGCGAACCTGGCTGAGAGGGGCAGGGAATGGTGCCCCAGCTGGTCGGGGTGTCCTATGCCAGCAAGCACTGTCTCAGCAAGTGAGCTGATTGTTGTTGTTGTTGTTGTTAGTCGCGAAGTCGTGTCCGACCCATTGCAACCCCATGGACAACATTCCTCCAGGCCCTCCTGTCCTCCACCATCCCCCGGAGTCCACTCAAGCTCACACCAACTGCCTCTGTGACTCCATCCAGCCACCTCATCCTCTGCCGTCCCCTTCTTCTTTTGCCATCTATTGTTCCCAGCATTAGACTCTTCTCCAGGGAGTCCTTCCTTCTCATTAGGTGGCCAAAGTATTTGAGTGTCATCTTCACTATCTGGCCTTCTAAAGAGCAGTCAGGGTTGATCTCCTCTAGGACTGACTGGTTTGATCACCTTGCAGTCCAAGGGACTCGCAGGAGTCTTCTCCAGAACCACAACTCAAAGGCCTCAATCCTTTTGCACTCGGCCTTCCTTATGGTCCAGCTTTCACAGCCATACATTGCAACCGGGAAAACCATAGCCTTGACTATACGCACTTTTGTTGGCAGGGTGATGTCTCTGCTTTTTAGTATGCTATCTAGATTTGCCATAGCTCTCCTCCCCAGGAGCAAGCGTCTTTTAATTTCTTGGCTGCAGTCCCCGTCTGCGGTGATCTTGGAGCCCAGGAAAATAAAATCTGTCACTACCTCCATTTCTTCCCCATCTATTTGCCAGGAAGTGAGAGGACCGGATGCCATGATCTTAGTTCTCTTAATGTTGAGTTTCAGGCCAACTTTTGCGCTCTCCTCCTTCACTCACATCAAGAGGCTCTTTAGTTCCTCTTCACTTTCTGCCATGAGAGTGGTATCATCTGCATATCTGAGGTTGTTGATATTTCTCCCAGCAATCTTGATTCCAACTGGTGATTCATCTAGCCCTGCCTTTCTCATGATGTGCTCTGCATATAAGTAAAATAGGCAGGGTGACAGTATACAGCCTTGCCAAACTCCTTTCTCAATTTTGAACCAATCAGTGGTTCCGTGTCCAGTTCTCACTGTTGCTTCTTGACCTGCATATAGGTTTCTCAAGAGACAAATAAGATGGTCTGGTACTCCCATCTCTTTAAGAACTTGCCACAGTTTGTTGTGATCCACACAATCAAAGGCTTTAGCATAGTCAATGAAGCAGAAGTAGATGTTTTTCTGGAACTCCCTAGCTTTCTCCATGATCCAGCGTATGTTGGCAATTTGATCTCTAGTTCCTCTCCCTCTTAGGAATCCTGCCTGTAGTTCTGGTAGTTCTCGGTCCACATACTGCTGGAGCCTAGCTTGTAGGATTTTGAGCATCACTTTGCTAGCAAGTGAAATGAGTGCAATGGTGCGGTAGTTTGAAAATTCTTGGCATTGCCCTTCTTGGGGATCGGAATGTAAACTGACCTTTTCCAGTCCTGTGGCCACTGTTGAGTTTTCCAAATTTGCTGGCATATTGAGTGTAGCACTTTTACTGCATCGTCTTTCAGGATTTTGACTAGCTCAGCTGGAATACTGTCAACTCCACTAGCTTTGTTGTTGCTCAGACTTCCTAAGGCCCATTTGACTTCACATTCCAGGATGTCTGGCTCGAGGTCAGTGACTACGCCATCGTGGTTATCAGGGACGTTAAGCTCTTTCTTGTATAGTTCTTCTGTGTAATCTTGCCACCTCTTCTTAATCTCTTCTGCCTCTGTTAGGTCCCTGCCATTTTGGTCCTTTATCATGCCCATCTTTGCATGAAATGTTCCCTTCATATCTCTAATTTTCTTGAAGAGATCTCTGGTCCTCCCTATTCTATTGTTTTCTTCTATTTCTTTGCACTGTTCATTTAGGAAGGCATTCTTATCTCTTCTAGCTGTTCTCTGGAATTCTGCATTCAATTGTTTGTATCTTTCTCTTTCTCCCTTTCCTTTCGCTTCCCTTCTTTCCTCAGCTATTTGTAAAGCTTCCTCAGACAGCCATTTTGCTTTCTTGCATTTCTTTTTCTTTGGGATGGTTTTAGTTGCTGCCTCTTGTACAATGTTGCGAACCTCCGTCCATAGTTCTTCAGGCACTCTGTCTATCAGATCTAATTCCTTAAATCTATTTGTCACCTCTACTGTATATTTCTCCTTCATGGATCACTGCCTTGTCGTGGCGAAGGGGCTTGCGTAGCTCAATGAAGCTATGAGCTATGCCGTGCAGGGTCACCCAAGACGGACAGGTCATAGCAGAGAGCTCGGACAAAACGTGATCCACTGGAGAAGGAAATGGCAACCCACTCCAGTATCTTTGCCATGAAAACCCCATGGACATGAAAACCAAAAGGCAAAACGATATGACACCGGAAGATGAGCCCCTCAGGTCGGAAGGTGTCCAATATGCTACTGGGGAAGAGCGGAGGGCTAGTACTAGTAGCGCCAGAAAGAATGAAGCGATTGGGTCAAAGCCGAAAGGACACTCAGTTGCCGATGTATCTGGAGGTGAAAGGAAAGTCCGATGCTGCAAAGATCTTTACTCCATAGGAACCTGGAATGTAAGATCCATGAATCAAGGCAAGCTGGATGTGGTCAAACAAGAGATGACAAGACTGAACATCGACATCTTAGGAATCAGTGAACTAAAATGGACAGGCATGGGTGAATTTAGTTCAGATGACCATCAGGTATACTACTGCGGGCAAGAATCCCTCAGAAGAAATGGAGTAGCCTTCATAGTCAATAAAAGAGTAGGAAAAGCAGTACTGGGATACAATCTCCAAAATGACAGAATGATCTCAGTTCGAATCCAAGGCAAACCATTCAACATCACAATAGTCCAAGTCTATGCCCCAACCACTGGTGCTGAAGAGGCTGAAGTTGACCAGTTCTATGAAGGCCTACAACACCTGCTAGAATTAACTCCAAAAAATGATGTCCTTATCATCATGGGGGATTGGAATGCTAAAGTAGGAAACCAAAAGATAACTGGAATAACAGGCAAGTTTGGCCTTGGAATACAAAATGAAGCAGGGCATAGGCTGGTAGAATTTTGTCAGGAGAATACGATGGTCATAACAAACACTCTTTTCCAACAACCCAAGAGACGTCTCTACACATGGACATCACCAGACGGTCAACACAGAAATCAGATTGACTATGTGCTCTGCAGCCAAAGATGGAGAAGTTCTATACAGTCAGTAAAAACTAGACCAGGAGCTGACTGTGGCTCAGATCATGAGCTTCTGGTGGCAAAATTTAGGCTTAAGTTGAAGAAAGTAGGGAAAAGCACTAGGCCACTCAGGTATGACCTAAATCATATCCCTGATGAATATACAGTAGAGGTGACAAATAGATTTAAGGAATTAGATCTGATAGACAGAGTGCCTGAAGAACTATGGACGGAGGTTCGCAACATTGTACAAGAGGCAGCAACTAAAACCATCCCAAAGAAAAAGAAATGCAAGAAAGCAAAATGGCTGTCTGAGGAAGCTTTACAAATAGCTGAGGAAAGAAGGGAAGCGAAAGGCAAGGGAGAAAGAGAAAGATACAAACAATTGAATGCAGAATTCCAGAGAACAGCTAGAAGAGATAAGAATGCCTTCCTAAATGAACAGTGCAAAGAAATAGAAGAAAACAATAGAATAGGGAGGACCAGAGATCTCTTCAAGAAAATTAGAGATATGAAGGGAACATTTCATGCGAAAATGGGCATAATAAAGGACCAAAATGGCAGGGACCTTACAGAGGCAGAAGAGATTAAGAAGAGGTGGCAAGATTACACAGAAGAACTATACAAGAAAGAGCTTAACATCCCTGATAACCACGATGGGGTGGTCCCTGACCTCGAGCCAGACATCCTGGAATGTGAAGTGAAATGGGCCTTAGGAAGTCTGAGCAACAACAAAGCTAGTGGAGGTGACAGCATTCCAGCTGAGCTATTCAAAATCCTGAAAGATGATGCAGTTAAAGTGTTACACTCAATATGCCAGCAAATTTGGAAAACTCAACAGTGGCCACAGGATTGGAAAAGGTCAGTTTACATTCCGATCCCCAAGAAGGGCAATGCCAAAGAATGTTCAAACTACCGCACCATTGCACTCATTTCACATGCTAGCAAAGTGATGCTCAAAATCCTACAAGCTAGGCTCCAGCAGTATGTGGACCGAGAACTACCAGAAGTACAGGCAGGATTTCGAAGAGGGAGAGGAACTAGAGATCAAATTGCCAACATACGCTGGATCATGGAGAAAGCCAGGGAGTTCCAGAAAAAGATCTACTTCTGCTTCATTGACTACGCTAAAGCCTTTGATTGTGTGGATCACAACAAATTGTGGCAAGTTCTTAAAGAGATGGGAGTACCAGACCATCTTATTTGTCTCTTGAGAAACCTATATGCAGGTCAAGAAGCAACAGTGAGAACTGGACACGGAACCACTGATTGGTTCAAAATTGAGAAAGGAGTTCGGCAAGGCTGTATACTGTCACCCTGCCTATTTAACTTATATGCAGAGCACATCATGAGAAAGGCAGGGCTAGATGAATCACCAGTTGGAATCAAGATTGCTGGGAGAAATATCAACAACCTCAGATATGCAGATGATACCACTCTCATGGCAGAAAGTGAAGAGGAACTAAAGAGCCTCTTGATGCGGGTGAAGGGGGAGAGCGCAAAAGTTGGCTTGAAACTCAACATTAAGAAAACTAAGATCATGGCATCTGGTCCTCTCACTTCCTGGCAAATAGATGGGGAAGAAATGGAGGTAGTGACAGATTTTATTTTCCTGGGCTCCAAGATCACCGCAGACGGGGACTGCAGCCAAGAAATGAAAAGACGCTTGCTTCTGGGGAGGAAAGCTATGGCAAATCTAGATAGCATACTAAAAAGCAGAGACATCACCCTGCCAACAAAAGTGCGTATAGTCAAGGCTATGGTTTTCCCAGTTGCAATGTATGGCTGTGAAAGCTGGACAATAAGGAAGGCTGAGCGCAAAAGGATTGAGGCCTTTGAGTTGTGGTGCTGGAGAAGACTCCTGCGAGTCCCTTGGACTGCAAGGCGATCAAACCGGTCAGTCCTAGAGGAGATCAACCCTGACTGCTCTTTAGAAGGCCAGATAGTGAAGATGAAACTCAAATACTTTGGCCACCTAATGAGAAGGAAGGACTCCCTAGAGAAGAGTCTAATGCTGGGAACAATAGATGGCAAAAGAAGAAGGGGACGGCAGAGGATGAGGTGGCTGGATGGAGTCACAGAGGCGGTTGGTGTGAGCTTGAGTGGACTCCGGGGGATGGTGGAGGACAGGAGGGCCTGGAGGAATGTTGTCCATGGGGTCGCGATGGGTCGGACTCGACTTCGCGACTAACAACAACAACAACAACTGTATATTCATCCGGGATATGATTTAGGTCATACCTGAGTGGCCTAGTGGTTTTCCCTACTTTCTTCAACTTAAGCCTAAATTTTGCCACCAGAAGCTCATGATCTGAGCCACAGTCAGCTCCTGGTCTAGTTTTTACTGACTGTATAGAGCTTCGCCATCTTTGGCTGCAGAGCACATAGTCAATCTGATTTCTGTGTTGACCGTCTGGTGATGTCCATGTGTAGTCGCCTCTTGGGTTGCTGGAAAAGAGTGTTTGCTATGACCATCATATTCTCTTGACAAAATTCTACCAGCCTGTGTCCTGCTTCATTTTGTACTCCAAGGCCAAACTTGCCTGTTATTCCGGTTATCTTTTGGCTTCCTACTTTAGCATTCCAATCCCCTATGATGATAAGGACATCATTTTTGGGGGTTAATTCTAGAAGGTGTTGTAGGCCTTCATAGAACTGGTCAACTTCAGCCTCTTCAGCACCAGTGGTTGGGGCATAGACTTGGACTATTGTGATGTTGAATGGTTTGCCTTGGATTCGAACTGAGATCATTCTGTCATTTTGGAGATTGTATCCCAGTACTGCTTTTCCTACTCTTTTATTGACTATGAAGGCTACTCCATTTCTTCTGAGGGATTCTTGCCCACAGTAGTATACCTGATGGTCATCTGAACTAAATTCACCCATGCCTGTCCATTTTAGTTCACTGATTCCTAAGATGTCGATGTTCTGTCTTGTCATCTCTTGTTTGACCACATCCAGCTTGCCTTGATTCATGGATCTTACATTCCAGGTTCCTATGGAGTATAGATCTTTGCAGCATCGGACTTTCCTTTCACCTCCAGATCCATCAGCAACTGAGTGTCCTTTCGGCTTTGATCCAGTCACTTCATTCTTTCTGGCGCTACTAGTACTAGCCCTCTGCTCTTCCCCAGTAGCATATTGGACACCTTCCAACCTCAGGGGCTCATCTTCCGGTGTCATATCTTTTTGCCTTTTGGTACTGTCCACGGGGTTTTCATGGCAAAGATACTGCAGTGGGTTGCCATTTCCTTCTCCAGTGGATCACGTTTTGTCAGAGCTCTCTGCTATGACCTGTCCATATTGGGTGACCCTGCATGGCATAGCTCATAGCTTCATTGAGCTACTCAAGCCCCTTCACCACGACAAGGCAGTGATCCATGAAGCACTGTCTCAGCAAGTGAGCTGATACGGGGAGCTAGTTGGAGGTTGGCAGTGCAGGTGTAGTGGAAGAGGAGATCGGAGCAGAGGATACGGGACTCTGCTGATCACCTTCAGGGAGGAGAGAAGAAAGGCCAGAATGTCACAACCTGGAGGTAAAGGTAGACTCCAGAGTCAGGGAAAATGGACATGGAAACTTTCCACATGGTAGTGGCCTGCAAGCTCCATGTCATGTCTGGTGCTCTGCCTAAGGTCAGCAAGGGAGGCACATGCAACAAGGGCAGGCTGGCGGCCGTCTTGGAGGAAACCTGACAGCGCTGGAGCAGTGAGTGGGCACCTCAAGGCAAGGGGAATTCTGAGGTCAGGGTGCACAGTGGCAACGGGATGTGTAGTGCAGGCAATGGGGAAAATCGCGTATCATTGACGATTTGAATGGGAAGTGCAGTCAATGCTGATGAGACCTGCAGATCCCACGTGTTCCTTATAGTGCCACCATTGACAGACATTAAATGTGCAAGAACTCAGTAGGAGACACAGGGAGGCCTCCAGAGGAGGACAGCAAGGATGATGTGTGGGCCTGAAACTCAGGCACATGAGGAGAGAAGAATGAACTGGGCATGCTCAGCCTAGAGGTGAAAGGACTGAAGGGGGTCTCACAGCACTCTTCCAGGACGGGGTGGGTTGTCACAGGTCAAGGCTACAACCTCTGATGGATCATTCCAGAGTGCAGGATTGCAATCAAGGGCTCAAGCAATAAGGAGCACTTCTTGGCCCCTTCCAAATCCCCTGTGGTGGGATTCCTGGGAGACTCCTCAGGAAGAAATCCTGTTGAACACACTAAAGGAACTCCCAGGTCATCTTCTAAAGCTCTGGAGCAGGAATGTCCCTTTGATGTTTCTGAGGATGCGAAATATTGCCTTAGAGAAGCTGCCCCCACTTTTCCTTCAGTGACAATGCTGCTTGCAATGTAGTTTAGCAATGCTGCTAAAGTCCAAAGTACACGATGGGTATCCAGAAATGAAATCAGAGCCTTTGCCATAATAAGAGTGGCACCGAGCCAAATTAAAGTGGGACCAGATCTTAGTAAAAATTGTGGTGTGAAATGTGCCTTCTCAAATGCTGCTTCTTGCTCTGTTCCTCCAGCTCCACCCTTTCCTGAGAGACCCCCAGTTTCACAATCATTCCATTGATGGGGTATATTTGGATGAGAGCAGAGACGTGGTAGCCAACTTGGACCTTGTGAATTGGGTGCGGTTTCCCAACATGACTGCTGTAAACATGAAAGTTGGGAGCCTAGAAAGGCGGGGCTTAAATTCACCATCCACCGAGATCCCATTGTGTGGCCCCGATGGCAAGATCAGGTGAAGAAAACCACTCCTGTCATGCCATTGTTTTCATTTCTCTTCCCTTTGCTAACATTCTGGCTAATCAGATGTGCAGCCAGTTAAGACATTAATACAAAGCACGAGAGGTTAAAGGGGACATTCCTTTGGAGAGATGTTCAGGTGCTCCAGCTTCACAGGCTGGGGTTCAGTAAAGGAACATGCTGAAATCCCAGCCCTCCCCTCCAAGCTTTCCAGCTCTGTCTCCCCATCCGCAGAATCAGCACCCCAAGCCTCCTGCCCTGACGCGCCTTCTCTCTCGCTCAGCTCCTGCCCCAGGCCAGGTGCGTGGAGAGCTGCAGCCCGGGATCCTTCAAGGTGGCTCAGGAATGAGAGCTTGTGTGCTGCTATGACTGCGCTCCGTGTGCAGAAGCAACCATCTCCACTCGGGAAGGTGGGTGAGTGAGGAGGGAAAGGCAGTGCCCGGAAAGATCCGAGCCAGGGATGAGCTTGCATTGCTCCTTGTCTTCTCCATCTCTGCAGAAATCTCCCTCCCTTCTCGTCGGTGGTGCTTTTCAGCAAACCCTCCTCTCCCTCCAAAGTGCCCCTCATGAAATCTTGGTATGTGAAGCCAAACGTATTGTGCAGTCATTCCCCTCCTCCTATACAAAAAGCAAGTCCCCCTTGTGCGGCTCCCCCAAGGAGACCTGGGTGGCTTGCAGAGAAGGAACATTCTTGATCTTTCGGAGCTTCTGCGGCCTCATCTGGAGAGCTGTTGGAGGACTTCTCCTCTTGCTGGCACTGACGGGCTTTTCATCAGGGAGGATGCCAGGAAATGTTTATGGGAATGGAGGATTATGCTAGGAATGGTCCCTGTGTTTTTTGGGGCATGGAGTGCATCTGGCTGTTGTGAGTGGAACTGGCTGGAGCCGGGGTCAGACTAGATGGCCCGGGAGACCCCTTCTGACTTGTTCTCTTACTATGTTCAGCAGTCACATATTCAAGAGAATGGTGGGAAGGAGGACATTTGGGTTTGATGTTCAGCTGCACATGGTGGGTTGCAGCATATTTTGACATCAAAAAGGGAACTGGTATGCTTTCATGGAATTCTAAACAACTGGAGGTTCCAGTCACGTTCTATATTTTTCTAATGTTACAAAAAGAGGCATAAAATTTATTAAAAAGGATGTGTTTTAATGTGTGCTGATGCTGCAATCCCATACCATAAGTAATCCAGGATATCTCTATTCAGTTTCCTTATATCCTGCAAGTTTCCTTCAAGAAACACCTAGTGGTTTCTGTAATTATCCTTCATTGCTCAGTGCTGTCCTCTCAAGAACCCTGTGAGGTAGGCTGGGCTGAGAGTCTAAGTGTGGCCCACAGGCACCCAGTGAGCCCAACGGCTGAGTCAGAACTGGCATCTGGACCGCCTTTGTACTGAACCAGGTTGGCTCCCAGTCAGAAAAATGCTGCCAGGTGTGGAATTCCACCCACATCCCCTGGGGGAGAAGAACTCCCTCTACCAGCTCAGAACCCCCCAACCCCCGTCATCCTCTTTCCTGCTCTGATGAGCTCTGTGCAGTAGACGTAGTTCAAAACTAATAGGACCTCTATGGAATACTTCACAAAGAAGAGGCGACCCACTCTGAAGGTTTTCCGAGGCAGAAGGAGCCAAAGGCAGGATGTGTCATTGAGTCACAGCCCCTTTGATTCTGACATGGTTCTATGCATGGCTGTGGAGGAGCTGATGCAACTACTTAGTGGGGAGGGGCATAGTAGACAGATCTGGTTGCTCCTAGTGCCCCCATGTCAGTATCCTCTTTTGGTCCTTCTCCATCCACATCTCACCCGGGTAAGTGAAAGGGGTGGTTGAGCAAATGATGGAACTCAATTCCTCAGTCTGCCCTGATTTTATTTATTTAGTTATTTATTTTTCGATTTATATCCTGCCTTTTTTCTATAAAGGGCTCAAGGCAGCTTACATCTCCTCCATCTTATCCCCACAACAACAACTCTGTGAGTTAGTTTGGGCTGAGAGTCTCTGACTGGCCAAAACCAACCCAGTTGGCTCCACGGCTCAGCGGGGTCTAGAATTGTCCTTCTGTTTATCTCATGGAGGGTTGATGGTCTCCACCAAACAGAGCGGAGTAGGAAGGGATCCTGGTGCTGGAAAGTGCCTTGTTGGAGAGCTTGTGGCAGAAGATCGGCTGGATGGAGGCTGGGGAGGCATTGATGGAATTCCCAAGGTGCGCAGCTGGAATGTTAGAAACTATTTCAGGAAGGAATCCCATGTGGCTTTCATGCACTTGTGCTGGGTTCTCACCCAGCGTCAGGCTCAATGAATCTTGAGGCACTGGGGTTCTGGCTGGATGAGTCCTGGGTGGGAGAGCCGCACCCCTTTCTGTTTCTTCCCTGACTCTCGATGGGAGGCTGAAGCATTGGAGTTAGGGCTGGGATTAGTAATGGGGCTGGGGGAATCCCAGCAGAGAGGAGCAACCTTGCATCAAAACCCTCCGCTCAGGCAGAACTGCAGCGAGCTTGTTAGGAGAAGGCTGCTTGCATGGCCTGACCTGGGGATGCTTGTTGGGGGCCGTCTTCATCTCCTTTAACTCGCATAGCACATGCAGCTTCCCCTTGCCCTGAGCACGCTTGGAAGAGGAAATCTGCAGCTGTAGGAAGCAAGGACGGGGCTGTGTGCAATGCACAACCCTGATGGGCAACGCAGGAGTCTGAGAGGGACCATGCAAATCGAGTCACACTCTGCAGAAGGTATATTTCAACCATTCCTAATCTCCCACTGAAGTCTGAGCACCAATGGTGGAAAATTTCGCTCTCCATGTGGGTTATTGGTGGGGCAGTGGATGATCCAGGGATCTGCCCAGCAGACTACACAGCCTTTCTGGGCTTCCAGCCATAGACGTGTCTCCTATGCTTCATCCTGGGATGTTCATCTCATGCAAGGGATGGAGTCCCTGCCAGGGTCAGACAGTTTCCAGTGCATGAATTGATTCATGATTGCAAGGAAAAATAGACGGCCTCACATCCTAGTCCACCTGCCAATGTGCCTTCAAGGCTGTGTGCTGCCTTGACATTGCATATGAGAAACTTTGCTGACTTTGGAGAGTGAGTGGACCCTCAAGCTCACACCAGAGTCATGCCCCTTCCAGTGCTAGTACAATTAATAACAGTACTAGTAATAAGAAAAGCAACAGCAATAATGAATAAAATGCAAAGAGCAGAGATAGGAATAGAAGTCAACGTGCTGTTTCTCATGCTTTTGAAAGATGCAGAGCATTGCCTGAGGTGTCAAGAAGATCAACATCCAAACGAGGCCCGGGATCAGTGCATCCTCAAGGTCATCACCTTCCTCTCCTATGAAGAATGTTTGGGGTCCTTCCTCACTGGCTTGGCCCTACTCTTCTCCATCGCCACAGGAGGCATATTGGGGATCTTCAGAAAATTCCAGGAGACTCCAGTAGTCAAGGCCAACAACCGAGACCTCTCCTACATTCTTCTTCTCTCACTCCTGCTGTGCTTTTTGTGCTCTTTCCTCTTCATTGGCCAGCCAAGAGGCATCACCTGCCTCCTGCGACAAGCAGCCTTCAGCATTACCTTCTCAGTGGCCATCTCTTCCCTCCTGGCCAAAACTGTCACTGTGGTGCTGGCCTTCCTGGCCACCAAGCCAGGCAACAGGGCCAGGAACTGGCTGGGGAGGAGTTTGGCCAACTACATTGTCATCTGCTGCTCCAGTGTCCAAGTGGTTCTCTCCACCATCTGGCTGGGGACTGCTCCCCCATTCCCTGACTCTGACATGCACTCCCAGGCTGGGCAGATCATCCTGCAGTGCAACGAAGGCTCTGTGGCCATGTTCTACACTGCCCTCAGCTACATGGGCTTCTTGGCTGCCGTCTGCTTCACGATGGCCTTCCTGGCCAGGAAGCTGCCTGGGGCCTTCAACGAGGCCAAGCTGATCACCTTCAGCATGCTGGTCTTGTGCAGCGTCTGGGTGTCCTTCGTGCCCACCTACCTGAGCACCAGGGGCAGGTACATGGTGGCCATCCAGGTCTTCTCCATCTTGGCCTCCAGCGCTGGGCTGCTGGACTGCATCTTCCTGCCCAAATGCTATATCATTGTTTTGAGGGCTGACCTGAATACCAAGGAGTATTTCATGATGAAAAGCAAAGCACAAAATCTGTTTGGTTTGTTCATCAAGAGCGCTATACTCCAACTTTTCTGAACAAACCATCAATCCGTTTTGGGCATATGGACAGTATCAGATTGAACCAATTGGAAAAATTCATCCTTTGCACTTTTTGTTTGTTAGGAAAAATAAAAAATCCATTTCATAACCGGGAAAGCAGCACAGACGAAATCTTCCCTTGTTAACCTCATTAGAGAAGTTTTCAGTTTTGTCTTTTTTAGTTTTTATAAATAGTTCCTTTTTTCAGTCTTGGACATTTTCATTCTATATTTTGAAGTGTGCTCAGTGTCAGAATCCTGGAGTCTCAATTTGAGAAGAAATAAAACTTGGGTTCGTGGGAAAGATCAAGCATCCAGACCATCTAGGCTTTATTGTATTACCCAGGTTCCCGCGGTACATCACGATAATGCATTACCGGGCAGGCAGAGGTGAACTCTGCTGCAAAGCTTCAACAGAACTAGAGAGTTTTTATACACTCCCAGTCACATACAGGTACAGGGCAATTGATGACAGAATGCAAAGATTACAATAAGATTCTGAGGTCATCCCATACAGAACAGATAAAGAAATGTCAGTCAATCATACTGTGACAATAAGATTACAATATTTCTAATTGCCGAGTATTGACACTTCAGTTCAGTAGCTTGAACCCATCTCCAAGTCTGCTTAGACATGTAAACATGTAGGCCTCTGGCCTAGGAAGATACTTCCTGGTAAACTGTGAATTCCAACAATGATTATTTAACAATTGTGAAGGTATATAATGCATATTTGGACTGAATGGCCTGTCTACTATAGCCCACAGCTAAAGGTGAGAGAAAGGAGCGGGGGAGGGATGCCATTTGAAAAAGTGACTTAGCTTGGTTTGAAAAGGAAGTACAGGATTTGATCCCACAATGCAAAAGCACACAGAAGTAGTGCTTTTCAGACAGCATTTATCCATATTTTCCCAACAGGGACAAGAAGACCCATCCACACCCTTGTTTTCAACCATGCCCTGAAGAGGACAGATTGGTGCGGCTGTGTGGGGAGCGTCTATTTCCTGAGGAACCCCCAAAACCCACTCTGGGCTATGCTTACCTCCCAGAAAGGGGAACACTTTAAAATACAAACAAACAAGACAGAAAACACAGACAGCAACAATGAACACAAGACTTTCACAAACAGTGAACACAAAACTCTGCACAAACCCCAATGCAAACATGTACTCACACGTGTAGATCTTTCCTGGTGCACCAATACCTTATTAGCTAGCTTTTTTCCTTCCACCAGCTTGGACCAAAGCAACCCTTATTCCATCTCCTTAGGATGTATTTCTGCCAAATGCAAGAGGTGTAGCCAATTCCAACCAAATGAGCCCTCTGGGGCCAATTTAGATTGAACTCTCTGAGTTAGGTTTGACCATGCTGGTTTACATCAAAATACCAAGAGCTTGCTTCCATGACAACCCTGCAGGTGCCACCCATGGCCATTCACACCACCCTGCAATTTGATGCAGAGGGGTCCATGGGGTAGGAAGCCGAGATTCTGAGACCCCCATGCTTCCTGGGCGTCCACAAAGAAAGCCCACGTGCAATGAGGTTCAAAACCAGATCTAATTACATTGACCCGCCTGCGAAATGGAAGAGTTGGCCAGTATCTGTGCTCCCACAGTGGAGAGAATTTCGGCCAAACTTACCATCTCTCCCACCCAGGATAAAGGGCCAAAAACCCACGATCCCATCTTTGTCGCCAAATTTTCAGAATCCCAGAAGCTCAGTTTGAGAAGAGGAAATAAAACTCGGGTTCGTGGGAAAGAACAAGTGTCCAGACCATCTAGGCTTTATTGTATTACCCAGGTTCCCACGGTAGACTCTCAACGATAATGCATGCATTACCGGGAAGGAGAAGTGAGCTCTGCTGCAAAAATTCAACACCATTACAGGGCATTTATACTCTCTCAGGAACAGGGCAATTGGTGACAGAATGCAGAGATTACAATAAGATTCTGAGGTCATCACATACAGAGCAGATAAAGAAATGTCAGTCAATCACACAGTAACAATGAGATTACAATATTTCTAATTGTAGTGTATTGACACTTTACTTGAGTAACTGGAACCCATCTCCAGGTCTGCTTAGACATGCAAATTCAAGCTACTGAGAAACTGTGCATGAACTCAATACTCTTGTCTAGACTCAGACATTCCGAGGCTTTGTTGCGATGGGGCGGCATATAAATGTTTTAATAAATAAATAAAATAAAACTCTGAATTGGCCAGGGCACATGGAACCTCTGGGCTATCAAAAGATAATTCCTTGTAAACTGAATTCCAACAATGACTATTTACATTAGGGAGCAATGCGGGACGAGCGGCCCACCACCACCTTCTCCACCGCCCAAGCTAACCGCTGTGCCAACCACCGTGCCAAAGCCTGCTGCTGCCCACCACCAACTGCTGCTGCCTTCCGCCTGCACCAGTTCCAGGGACCCTGCTCCACCCCCCCCTCGGTGTGAGTGGGAGACACGCCGGGACGGGTGGGGCACGGGGGCGGGGCCCGACGGCACTCAAAGCGCCAATGGCACCCGGGCAGGCGGCCTCAGGCCGGTGGCCGAAGGTCGACAGCCTAAGGGCGGTGATGCTGTTAGGGTCCTTTTGGGGCTGAGCGGGGGCTGGGCTGGCCAGGGGCATTGGCCTGGCCTTGGGCTATTGGTTTGTTGGCTGGCTGGCTGGTTGGTTGTTTTTAGTGGTTCATCTCGTGCTCTAGTGTAGTACGCTGTCACCTGGGGAGCGCGTGGGCGCTATACAGTCTGCATAGAAGAAGGAGAGACAGATGGGTAACACCTGTCCCTCCTTCTGGTTATTCCCCCAACTGGCGGGTGCCAGGTAGCCTTGTCAACTGCCCCATGGGCCTGACGGTGCTGACGGTTAATGCCAGGTCGGTCCAAAATAAAACAACGCTCATCCACGATCTGATCGTGGATGAGAGGGCCGACCTGGCCTTCATCACAGAGACCTGGATGGGGGAGGGGGGAGAGGTAGCTCTCTTGCAACTGTGCCCACCCGGGTATCTGGTCAAGCACTGACCACGCCTGGAGGGGAGGGGGGGGTTTGCTCTGGTTTATCGAGCTTCTATTTCCCTTTCGGGGCTTCCTGTCCTCTCGAGGCCGGGGCTGGAGTGCCTCCACTTGGTGTTGGGCGACCGAGACAGATTGGAGATTCTGTTGGTGTACCATGCACCCTTCTGCCCAACAGACTCCCTGCCTGAGCTGATGGAGATCGTCTCGGACCTGGTGTTGAGGACCCCCAGGATGTTGGTCCTGGGGTACTTCAACCTCCTTGCCGAGACTGTTCTGACCGGGGCGGCTAAGGACTTCATGGCCTCCATGATGGCCATGGGGCTGTCTCAACACGTCAGTGGACACACTCTGGACATGGTTTTCCTCATTGTTCTCTTCCTGACAACAACCCTGCCATGTAGGATAGGCCAAGAGTGAATGACTGGCCAGAAGTCATGCAATGAGCTTCAGGGATGAGTGGTGATGCAGGCCCGGCTCTCTCAGACCCCATCCCATTTCGTGCAAACTCGATTCCGTGCAGGGATGCGCAACAAACTCCCTTGCTCCCTTGCCCTTCTTGGCCATCCCTGCAGGAGCAGTGTTTTGAGAAAATCTCAGTCTGTCCCATCCCTGGAGCGGAAGCCAGGAACCAAAGGAAAATCTACCAGCACCGTGATGATGGAGCAGCACTCAGAGGTACAGGTGGTGTGAGCACGACCTCCAGGGAGCAAGCTGAGAGCACCAGGACTGAGAAGAGGGAGCGAGGCAGGAACTGTGCAGGGCCAGGCTGCCTCACTGCAGAGGCAATACTTGTGGCGGGGGGGATAGCAAACTTGGGATTCAGCAGGTCACATTCTGAAGGCCAGTTGCAAAGCACACAAGGGAAAGAACCCTTGGTACTGTTTGCTTCACATGGGCCACATCAGCACATTCTCAGAGTATGCCTCTCTTGCACATAGAAGTGAGGAAGTTTGTCAGGAAGCCGCAGAGGTGCTGCAGCCATGAGCCAGTATAATTAGGGAAATTATCATGCATTGCTTCTCTTCTTGCTGAACCTCATGGGCCCCCCTCCCCCAGGACCATCCTGAACCCCCCGAGGCCCTCCTGAGATGGCAGAGGAGTGTCTTGCATCCAGGCACAAAGGGGAGGGAGCCTCCTTCTCTGCTGTCCTGCTCAGGGATAGAGAGAGGCTGAGAGCAGCAGAAGAGTCTGCCATGCAGGCATTAATTCTCACTTCCTTCAGCTAGAGCCTTGCCTGGCCAGGCTCCTTGTCCATTTAGAAGGAAATTCCTCTAACTGCTCCTCTACTTGGCTGAAAGGGGCAGAATGAAGGCCTTGCCAAGTGCTGTCAGAGTGGCACTCTATGCCCTGCTGCTGCTGCTGCTCCCAGAAGCCTCCTGTGGGAGGCTGGAGGGCAAATGCCCCTGGAGCTGGCACAGGTCTGACCTGCAGCCATGCAATTATTTCCGGTCAGGAGACTACATCTTCACTGCAAGCATGTCTGCAGCACAAGGCCTCTTTGGACCATACGCTTTCAACAAACCTGCATCTAATGACCTGGATTGGTAAGTCAATGGCCTGCTGGACCTGATAATGCTAAGCACCACGGGCAGCTGCACAGCACAGCTAGTGGTAGAAAGCAAACCCAGAGTGATTTCTTCTAGCTGGCGCCTTCCTCAGGAAGACCCAGCAAGGAACTCAGAAGCAGCAAAGCCCAGCGAGAAGTCCAGACAATGGGAGGCAAAAGGCCCAAGAACTTGCCCCACCTTCCTTGCCTCTGCACCCCTTTGCCTTCCCTTTCCCATCCATGGGGATGGCTGCCTTGCTGGGCTCCTGCCTGGGATGGGCACCTTTGCTGCAGGTGTCATGCCTTGGGGGATGGACCTGGAGTAAGATGGAAATGAAGCTGCTGGAACCCCACCTGAGGTTCTGCAGGAATTGGCAGTTGGGCTCTGGCATTGGGCTGGGACCCGGCTGATCATGTGGAAGCCCGAGAAGAAGGAAACAGTCTGAAAGGGCACCGGAAGGATCCATGAGCAAGGATGGCAGTGTGAAACTTTATCTTCATTTTTTACCTTTACAGGTTTTCATCAACATATTACTGGAAGTTCCTCTCCTTCCTGATTGCCATCCAGGAGGTCAACCAGAATCCCAGCCTCTTGCCCAACCTCACCCTCAGCTACGGCATCTATGACAGCCGTCACGATGTTAGACTGACGTCCGACACAGCCATAGACCTGCTCTCGACCGCTCAGGCCCATGTTCCCAACTACAAGTGTGGCAGGCGAGATCATCTGCTGGCCGTCCTTGAAGAATCTGATTCGGACAACTCCATGCATCTTTCCAACATGCTGGACATCTTCAAAATCCCACAGGTGGGAGGCTTCAGAGAATTGATATGAGGTTTCATGTAGATTAAGAAAAAGATTCTCCAAATCACTTCCATGCATGGTATCCCTCCCAGAAGGACAGACAATCCCACAGAATCGTGAGATGAAAAGGGTTCAAGGCTTTCTGAGCAACGAGCAGGCACCCATCTGGCACTGTCAGGATTAACCGCAGGCCCCTCTTCTTCATTTTCTGACTGTAAGAGGAAACTCCCAGAAGTGCTTGTATGAAAAGTCTCTCTCTTGTGGGTGTGTTCCCGCATTGGAGAGTGAGCCCATCCCGGTCTAGACCAGTGGCCACAGCCAGTCTGCACAGGGCTTTTTAGGGTCAGCTTTTGCAGTCAGTAGAGTTAGGGAGAATAGCACGCAAGCTACTTTTGTACATGATTATCTTAAGCTGCACTTCTCGTCTTAAAATAATGGACTCCAGTTTGAGCTTCTCCACATTCTCGCCTTCTTAGCATAGGTTTATATTTCCCACTCTCTTATGTCTCTGTGATAGACTTTATTTTCAGAAAATAAGCATTGCTTCTTTTCCAATCATGTTTCATACATATAATTCAATACTGAGAGGTGCATTCTCATGAGATGAGAAACTGTGACTGAGTACTGCGTTGAAGCAACCCATCAGCCTTGCTCTTTCTTTCTCTCCCAGGTCACTTACACTTTCACCACTCAGGTCAGGAGAGAAAAAAGCCAGTCCCCTTTTTTGTACAGGATGCTCCCTGAAGAAGGTCTCCAGTACCCAGGGATCGTCAGGCTGCTGCTGCACTTCAGGTGGACGATGGTGGGGCTCTTCTCCCTGGACACTGAGAATGGAGACAGGTTCATGAGGACCTTGAAACCAGAGCTCCTCAGGAATGGCATTTGTGTGGTTTTTTCACGCAGCATCTCACAAATGAAATCAGGTAATTTACCAGTTGGGGGCAGTCATGGAAGATTTTGGTAGAAATTAATGTCTTCATTTATTTTGAAGAATTGCTTTTCTCCTTCTATGGACTAGTTATTCTAGAAGCAACAATTGAAATTTTAATGCAATCTGTTAATGGGAAAGTCTGGATCAGCACAACATTGCTTGACTTTACCTTGGTTTTAGATTATGGAATTCATGATATCCAGCATGTCTATGCATATTTTTCCTTCCTTCCCCAGACAAGTAAAAGGACCAACCTTGATGGTTTTAGGGACTTGAATGACTCTATGCATGAATTTATGAACAATATTTTCAAGTGTTCGTATTCAAAGCATGTGCTGTCAGTGAAAGAGTGGAAAAGATACAGAGAGGAGGAGGAACCGCAGGGCCTGCCCCAACTGGACAAGGAGCGAACACTCTCTCTGGCCAGCTTCTTCTCTTACAGCACCGTCCAGGCTGTGGCCCATGCCGTGGATGCAGATCTTTCCTCCATATCCAGGAGGAAGTCCATGACTCTTGAAGGCAGGCTAGATGTGCAGCGGCTTCATCCATGGCAGGTATTTCCTCCCCTTCTTGTGTATTGAATGGAATTCGGAGTATAAGAAGCTGGGACGAGATTTTCCAAATGATGCCGCAGCTTGAACACTTTCTGTCCTGTCCCTCTTTTGGTCCTTTCCAGGAATTAAGTCCCTCTGATCATGGCCCATGGAGTTGCGTCAAGTCATCCTGAAGCAGCACATAGAAGCTGCGTGAGGACCATACACATCCTTGTGCACATCTCTGACCTAAGCATACCTGGGCCTGCTATCTTGCCTGGGTTCAGAGCACAAGGCAATCCATTTATTCATTCATTCATTACTTATTACAGGCATTTATATCCCGTCCCATCGCCAAGTGCTCAGGACTGCTTACACAAGTACAATATAAAACGTAAAAGTAGAATATAAAATGACAAGTATTAAAAAAATTTAAACATGCCACAACTTGAAAATAGGAGATCAAAATAGAAACTACGACCATGAAGGGAAAAATCCTGAAACATCAACAAGCGTTGAGTATTAAAATAATGCTCAAATAAAAAGGTCTAACCCGAACCCTTGTCTATTTCCTAAATACACAAAGCAGAGTGTGGGAATCCAGCAGTGAAATCATAATCCTGTCCATTAAAGGAATCACACACAGCCCCACTAAACTGGGACCAGCTCTTAGCAAAAACTGGGATATGGAACGGGTCTTCTCATATGCTTTTCCTGTGATTTTCCAGCTTCACCCTTCCCTGAGAGACCCCCAGTTTCACAATCATTCTATTGAGGGAGTGTATTTAGATGAGAACGAAGGCTTGGCAGCCAACCTGGACCTTGTCAGCTGGGTGAAGTTTCCAAATGAGACTGCTGTAAGAATGAAAGTTGGGAGTCTAGAAAGATGGGGCTTGTCTGGCCCCAAATTCATCATTCAGCGGGCTCCCATTGCATGGCCGAGATGGAAAGATCAGGTGAAGAAAGCCATGCCCATTACTCTCTTGCTCTCATTTCCCATCCCTTAACTTACAGTCTGGATAATCGGAAGTACAGATTATAATGAATGAATCAATAGCCTGAGATGTAACAGGTGTAGAGAACAAATGTGATTCTTTTCACTGGGATGGAAAATCTAACTGCTTCCAGTGGGGTTCAGTTATCGAATCCACTGAAGTGCAGGAGGTCCTTCCCTCTCTACCCTTTCCAGCTCTGTCTCCCCAGCCCACAGCTCCCTCAGCCCCCAACCTCCTCCCCTGATGCTCCTTCTCTCTCGCTCAGCCCCTGCCCAAGGCCAGGTGTGTGGAGAGCTGCCACCCAGGATTCTTCAAGGTGGCTCAGGAAGGAGAACCTCTGTGCTGCTATGACTGCGCTCTGTGTGCGGAAGGAACCATCTCCACTTGGGAAGGTGGGTGAGCTCAGAGGGAGAGGAAGTGCCTGGGAGCAGGGCAAGGATCCAACCATGGTATGTGGCACATGTGGGGGTGCTAAACCGTCCTGCAAGGAAATTAGGATGGCCTGGTTGTTTCTGGAGAATCAGGGCAGAAAATCTTCATTTCTGGGGCTGGTTTCATCAACCCCTCCCTCCAAACCTGGAGTCATTGCATGGGTCAAGTTCTGGCTTGTGTTCTCCACTTCCCAGAATGCCTCATTCTTCATTACTCCCACAGCCGCATGCTCCTTGACCTTCAGGGCACTCCAGGTGTGTTTTCCTTTCACTTATGATTGCTGCGAAGCATGCGCTGCCCACCATGGCCTCTGCATTTCTCCTTGTCTTCTCCATTCCTCCAGATAGCTTTTCATTCCCCTAGTGGGCAAGAGTTTTTCATTGAACTTTTTCTCCCACCACAGTAACCCTCACTAGAACTTGGCACAAGAACCCTTTTCTTTTGTGGGAGGAAAGGAGGAATAAGAATCTGGAGGTGGCCCGCAGTCACCTAGAGGACTGCTTGGCTGAGTCAGAACTAGAATCTGCCTCGGTGTTCAGCTGCACCGTCTGGGCTCCCAGTCAAGCCTGTGCTGCCAAGTGTGGAATTCCACCTGCCTCTACCAACTCAGTACAGCCACCAACAAACCTCCACCAACAGGCTTCCAACTGGGGGAGCAGAAATTGCTCTAGGAAAGCACAACTCCCCACCCCCTATGCCTTCGTCCTCTTCTCTCCCACCCTAATAACCTCTGCGAAGCAGAGCCAGGTCAGAACTCACAGAACCTCCCCAAATATGGTGCAAACATGACATGACCCAATTAGAAGTTTTTCCTGGGCAGAAGAAGCCAAATCCTGAACATGCCACTCTGTCCTAGCCCATCTGGTTGTGTGATGGTTCTATGCATGGCTGTGGGGAAGGTTGATACAGCTACGAAGTAGGAAGGGCAGAAAAGAAAGATTGGAAGCATGAACTTCTTGTAGTGTCAGAGTCCTCCTTTGGGTTCTTCCCCATTCTCCTTTTACCTGCGTATGTCCGGGGGAGAGCTGACCAAATGACCAGCCCCATAACCTCAGTCCATCCAAACTGGTTCACACAATGGAAGGGTTTTGGTCTCCATTGACTAGAGAGGCATAGGTTCTACTGCGGTTACAAGAGAAAACCTTCTTGGATAGCTTGTGGCAGTGGATGGGCTGTCTGGTGCATAGTTGTAGTTCCCAGGGCGGACAGTTAGAGGCTTGGAAACAATGTCAGGATGGACCCCGGTGGTGCTAGGGTGCACTGGCGGTGGGTGCTCCGGCAGAGTCAGGCTCATTGCAGCTTGAGGGCCTGGGAGTCAGGCTAGCTGTGTTCCAATTGGGCGTTGAGCATCCCTTCAGGTTCTTATGTGACTCTTGAAGTGTGGCTGAAGGGTAGGAGCTACAGCTGTAATAAGGGTGAGGACTAGGGGCATTCCAGCATAGAGGTGGCCCCTCATATCACATCCATCAATTCAAGCAGGCATGCAAGGAGCTTGTCATTTATTTATTTATTTATTTAATAAATTTGTATGCTGCCCCCTTGCAAACAAGCCTCATGTCATGAGAAGTCTGCATGAATGCCTTGACCTGGGAACACTTGTGTTTGGGAATCATGGTTTGTGTGAAATGATCCAGCCCATTCAGCTGTCAGGGATGGAGTCCCTGGCAGGGTCGGGCATTTTCTGGTGCATGAATCAGTTCTTGATTGCAAGGAAAAATATCCCAGCCCACTTTGCAGACTGCCTTCTGTGTAGTTGGCTTCCATGATAATTGATATATGGTCATTTGCTGCATTGGCTGAAAGACGGGGCCCCTCAAGTCCACTCCTGACAGGTAAACTCTCTGTATTTCCTCTCACACCAGAATCATGCCTTTATTTTTACTAGTACTATTAATACTACTAGTAGTAAGAGGAACCAGCAGAATGATGAATGCATTGTAGAGGAAAGAAACAGGAATGGCTGTCAGGTGCTCATTGTCTTGCTTTGGACAGATGCAGAGCATTGCCTGAAGTGTCCAGAAGATCAGCATCCAAACGAGGCCCAGGTCCAGTGCATCTCCAAGGTCATCACCTTCCTCTCCTATGAAGAATATTTGGGGACCTTCCTCACTGGCTTGGCCCTACTCTTCTCCATTGTCACAGGAGGCATACTGGGGATCTTCAGAAAATTCCAAGAGACTCCAGGAGAGGTCTCGGTTGTTGTCAAGGCCAACAACCGAGACCTCTCCTACATTCTGCTGGTCTCCCTCCTGCTTTGCTTTCTGTGCTCCTTCCTCTTCATTGGCCAGCCAAGAAGCATCACCTGCCTCCTGCGACA
This sequence comes from Varanus salvator macromaculatus, assembly GCA_023646645.1. NCBI lineage: Eukaryota > Metazoa > Chordata > Lepidosauria > Squamata > Varanidae > Varanus > Varanus salvator. Next base: position 104,421 of record JAIXND010000715.1, on the reverse strand, counting down.
AGCAGCCTTCAGCATCACCTTCACAGTGGCCATCTCTTCCATCTTGGCCAAAACCGTCACTGTGGTGCTGGCCTTCCTGGCCACCAAGCCAGGCAACAGGGCAAGGAACTGGTTGGGGAGGAGTTTGGCCAACTCCATTGTCATCTGCTGTTCCAGTGTCCAAGTGGTCCTCTCCACCATCTGGCTGGGTACCTTACCCCCATTCCCTGCCTCAGACAAGCACTCTCAGCCTGGGCATATCATCCTGCTGTGTAACGAAGGCTCTGTGGCCATGTTCTACACTGCCCTCGGCTACATGGGTTTTCTGGTTGCCGTCTGCTTCACGGTGGCCTTCCTTGCCAGGAGGCTACCTGGGGCCTTCAATGAGGCCAAGCTGATCACCTTTAGCATGCTGGTCTTCTGCAGCGTCTGGGTGTCCTTTGTGCCCACCTACCTGAGCACCAGGGGCAAGTTCATGGTGCCCGTGCAGGTCTTCTCCATCTTGGCCTCCAGTGCTGGGCTGCTGGGCTGCATCTTCCTGCCCAAGTGCTACATCATTCTTTGGAGGCCTGTTCTGAATACCAAGGAGCATCTCATGCTGAAAGGCAAAGCGTAAATTCTGCTTGTTTGTGTCATCAAGAGATTAAAACTTCAACTTTTCTGAATAAGCCAGCAATCCATTTTGGGCATATGGACTATACAAACATGGTGGGCAGGTCATGAGTGGAGCCAGCAGAAGCCGGGAGTCAAACTAGATGGCCTGGGAGGTCCATTCTGACATGATCTGTTTCTATGTTTCTGTGAAACAATTGATGGAAATAATTCTTTTCTCTTTTTGGTAATTGGTAAAAATGAAAGCTGCATTTCATACTTGGGGAAGAAGCAAGCAAGAAATCTTCCCTTGTGAACCTCCTTAGCTAAGCTTTGTGTTTTGTCTTCATTTGGTTCTATGAATAGCTTCTGTTTTCAGCCTTTCACATTTCATTCTATATTTTGAACTGTGAGCAGAAAAATCACTTTTGCCCCGAACCTGACAGGGTGCCAGCAATGCAGCATGACAATCCCTGCAGCTCCTTTTCCAGGGTGGGGATCTTGGGGGTGGGAGGATTTCTTGGAGAAGATCTGTCTGGCACTGTTGATCCCTTCCCTTGGAATCCTGCACTGGACTGGCTGCCTAGCATTTGGTCACAAGGAGGCTTTACAGCAGGAGTGCACCAGCAGAGGCATCATACCAGAGCTGCGGGGAGGCCCCCAGACTGATCCTGAGCAGAAAGAGAAAGATGTGGAGCAGGGAATGTCTTGCTCCAAATGAGGGTGGACTGAAGAAGTCCATTCCCAGACCTGAGAGCTCCGGCTCCACTTGGAGTCAGCAGGGACACTGCCCTGAGGGTGGTGGATGCTCTGTTTGGGGAAAAAGTCCAGCCAGACTCTTCCTGTATGCGCAACCATAGCCTTGCATCCAGCTGGTACACGTTCTGGGAAAATAGCTGCACAACTGGGAGAGGCTGCATCTGCCTCTGCCAGGCAATTCCTGGGCATGTGAGAAGCAACTGGCCCACTGAACTCAATGCACCATTTCCAAGATCCCCCCATATTTTGGAGGCCAGGGGTCTATGACCTTGGGGGTCTCCCTGCCTTCTCACAGAGCACAGTTGAAGTAGTGCAGCTGCCCAAAATTGACTCCAGAGCAAGAAAATGGAGCATGCAGAGGGAACAGAAAGGGGAGGAATTTGGGGCTCTGCATTTTGTTTTAATGCTGCAGTTGCTCTCTGCCTTTTCTCCTCTATCAAACACCTAAGGAAGCTTACTAGATTGTCCTCCTCTCCTTTTACCCTGTGAAAGAGGTGAGCTCATAGAGAGTGATTGGTCAAGCATCTACTGGGAGCTATGAGGATGGGGGAGGGGGCTGGAACTGTGCCCCCCTGCCTCCCACTTGTCACTCACCCCACCAAGGCCCCCTCCCTCCCATAAGAGAATGCAGTCTCCCTCAGGTCTTCTCTGCCACAGTTCAACTCTTCAGCTTGGGGGGGATTTTTCTTCCTTCATTATTTTCTCCCTGCAAGTGATAGGTTGCTCCTGAAGTGCAAAATGGAAGATAAGAATCCCCAAATTTGCTGGGATGGAAATGCTTTCATTCTCTGCTTGTTGAGCATTATGTAAAACAGGCTGTGGTTCTATGTACCACAACCAACTGGGTAGCATCCCAGGTGGAGGTTCCCTGTTCCCTCAATCCAAGAGCAGCGTCTGGACTCAGCACACCACACACCCAAGCTGGGGGAACAGATCAGTGTATTAAAGGGATAAAAAGGGAGGTGGGGGACTCGTGAGCATTCAAACTGAGAGGATAAACAAGGATCAAAGAGAGGAAGGGACGGGAAGGGGAGTTTGGAAGCAGCCACAGCTCATTTCTGTGGCCAGTCAGGAATACTCAGCTCACAGGGCCAGTCAGCCCCTCAAGGAGGAAGCAGGAGATCCCCACCCCAGCCTACACTCTCCATACGGAGCTTCAAACTTCCAGGAGCTTTTCCACAATACGCGAAACGGAGAGGTTCTTCATGATTCCACAGGCACACAGATGCAGTGAGAAATAGAGCAACACAAAACACATTGTTGTTGTTGTTAGTCGCGAAGTCGTGTCCGACCCATTGCGACCCCATGGACAACATTCCTCCAGGCCCTCCTGTCCTCCACCATCCCCTGGAGTCCACTCAAGCTCACACCAACCGCCTCTGTGACTCCATCCAGCCACCTCATCCTCTGCCGTCCCCTTCTTCTTTTGCCATCTATTGTTCCCAGCATTAGGCTCTTCTCCAGGGAGTCCTTCCTTCTCATTAGGTGGCCAAAGTATTTGAGTTTCATCTTCACTATCTGGCCTTCTAAAGAGCAGTCAGGGTTGATCTCCTCTAGGACTGACTGGTTTGATCACCTTGCGGTCCAAGGGACTCGCAGGAGTCTTCTCCAGCACCACAACTCAAAGGCCTCAATCCTTTTGCGCTCGGCCTTCCTTATGGTCCAGCTTTCACAGCCATACATTGCAACTGGGAAAACCATAGCCTTGACTATACGCACTTTTGTTGGCAGGGTGATGTCTCTGCTTTTTAGTATGCTATCTAGATTTGCCATAGCTCTCCTCCCCAGGAGCAAGCGTCTTTTAATTTCTTGGCTGCAGTCCCCGTCTGCGGTGATCTTGGAGCCCAGGAAAATAAAATCTGTCACTACCTCCATTTCTTCCCCATCTATTTGCCAGGAAGTGAGAGGACCGGATGCCATGATCTTAGTTTTTTTAATGTTGAGTTTCAAGCCAACTTTTGCGCTCTCCTCCTTCACCCGCATCAAGAGGCTCTTTAGTTCCACTTCATTTTCTGCCATGAGAGTGGTATCATCTGCATATCTGAGGTTGTTGATATTTCTCCCAGCAATCTTGATTCCAACTGGTGATTCATCTAGCCCTGCCTTTCTCATGATGTGCTCTGCATACAAGTTAAATAGGCAGGGTGACAGTATACAGCCTTGCCAAACTCCTTTCTCAATTTTGAACCAATCAGTGGTTCCGTGTCCAGTTCTCACTGTTGCTTCTTGACCTGCATATAGGTTTCTCAAGAGACAAATAAGATGGTCTGGTACTCCCATCTCTTTAAGAACTTGCCACAATTTGTTGTGATCCACACAATCAAAGGCTTTAGCGTAGTCAATGAAGCAGAAGTAGATGTTTTTCTGGAACTCCCTAGCTTTCTCCATGAGCCAGCGTATGTTGGCAATTTGATCTCTAGTTCCTCTCCCTCTTCGAAATCCTGCCTGTACCTCGGCTTTGACCCAGTCACTTCATTCTTTCTGGCGCTACTAGTACTAGCCCTCCGCTCTTCCCCAGTAGCATATTGGACACCTCCCGACCCGAGGGGCTCATCTTCCGGTGTCATATCGTTTTGCCTTTTGGTATTCCCCATGGGGTTTTCATGGCAAAGATACTGGAGTGGGTTGCCATTTCCTTCTCCAGTGGATCACGTTTTGTCAGAGCTCTCTGCTATGTCCTGTCGGTCTTGGGTGACCCTGCACGGCATAGCTCATAGCTTCATTGAGCTACACAAGCCCCTTCGCCACGACAAGGCAGTGATCCATGAAGGAGATTAGGGTATTACTTGGTGGGAATCACAGAAACTTGGTGGGATGAAAGGCAAGTCTGGAATGTGAACATAGAAGGGTATCACCTTTTTAGAAAGGACAGGGAGCGAAAGAGAGGTGGGGGCATGGCTTTATACATCAGGGAAGGGATAGGATGCAGTGAGATAGAATGCAGCACAGATGGGGATTCGGTAGAGGCAGTCTGGGTGAAACCTAGGGGTTTTGACAGGGAAAGGGACCTGACAGTGCGGGTATGTTATCGCCCTCCAGGTCAACTTGAGACCCTGGATGATGTCCTGACAGGCCAGATTCTAAGGATATCTCGGGGGGAGAGACACAGTAATTATGGGAGATTTCAATCTCCCGGATATTAGTTGGGAGACTCACTCGGCGGTGAAAGCCAGGTCACGTCGCTTCCTAGAAACTATAGAGGGAGGGTTTTTCATCCAGAGGGTCCAAGAGGCGATGAGGGGAGGAAACATCCTTGACTTGGTCATGACCAATAGGAAGGAGCTGATAGATGAAGTACAGATTAGGGGAACTATGGATGCGAGTGATCACTCCATCCTTTGCTTTGAGATCGGGGACTGGGGACGTGCAGCAGATCAAGCACTAGAAGCTGGGACTTCAAGAGGGCCAACTTTGGCCAACTGAAGGCCAGACTGGGAAAAGTCTCCTGGGATAAGTTAATGGAAGGTAAATGAGATGAGGAAGGGTGGATAGCACTCACAAGGGAGGTTTTGGAGGTGCAAGCCTCCAAAAGGATTCGGAAAGACTATGGAAGTGGGCTGGAGACAACAGGATGGCGTTCAATATGGATAAGTGCAATGTCTTGCACTTGGGGCATAGGAATAGGTTTCATAAGGACAGGTTAGGTGACAAGTGGCTGGAGAGCAGCACTTCTGAGGATTTAGTGAAGACAAGACCAAGGTGATGTAAGGTGGCCGCATCCCAGAAAGCAGGAAAGTCAGAGCACCAGGCCAAGTTCTAGAATTCGTGTAGCAGTTCTGTTAGCTGGGCGGTAGTATGGATGCAGATGTGGGACTGAACCAGATGTGAAGGGCCAGATAGGTAACGCAACTGCTGTGTCCGGACATATGTGCTTGTTTGCAGCTTGTTCTCTGTGGATATTACAAGGACATGCAGATTATTTAGTGCCATTGCTGTGCGGAACCACTGATTGGTTGAAAATTGAGAAAGGAGTTTGGCAAGGCTGTATACTGTCACCCTGCCTATTTAACTTATATGCAGAGCACATCATGAGAAAGGCAAGGCTAGATGAATCACCAGTTGGAATCAAGATTGCTGGGAGAACTATCAACAACCTCAGATATGCAGATGATCCCACTCTCATGGCAGAAAGTGAAGAGGAACTAAAGAGCCTCTTGATGCGGGTGAAGGAGGAGAGCGCAAAAGTTGGCTTGAAACTCAACATTAAGAAAACTAAGATCATGGCATCCGGTCCTATCACTTCCTGGCAAATAGATGGGGAAGAAATGGAGGTAGTGACAGATTTTATTTTCCTGGGCTCCAAGATCACCGCAGACGGGGACTGCAGCCAAGAAATTAAAAGATGCTTGCTCCACACCAAGATTCCTTTTGTGTGCCAGCCTAAGCCCGCCTCCACCTGTGGCTGGAAGCAGAGCGGATATAATTCCCAATGTTGCCTTGTGCTTTGCACATGCTCAAGGGCTCTGTGTGCACACTATCGCGCTCACAAGGCGATGATACCTCCCTACCAGAGCATCCCTTTTTTTATTGCTCTCTGGATTGGCCTTGGCCACAGAGCCAAAAGTTTGTGCGAAGTGTCCCCCTGGCATTCCCCGAGTCAGGCTGACCAAACCGAACCAGGGAATGTGTGCTGGTGTTGCCTCACATCCCCCATGGCTCTTGGCAGGTAAGTCAACCCCCCATTCTTCTCATTTTGGTTTCCTTCCCAAGCGTTCAGCATCTGCATCCCTTACTCCCTTGTGTCTCTCTCTCTCTCTCTCTCTCTCTCTCTCTCTCTCTCTCTCGTTCACCAACTCTCCACCCTCACTGGTCAATCTTGTCAGAGGCTCTCACCCAACAAACACCATCCCAGGAGGCATCCCAGGCCAATCCACCACCTCACACACTCTCTCTCCCACACAGCACTCCCAGCACAAACAAACTACAAAGTTCCAGAGAATATGCAGAGTGTTTTCTAGATTTCTGCTTATGCACGCAAGAGTGGAGTTGCTGATGAGGGAAGCATAGGAACATTTCAGCAGATAATGTGTTCATGAGAAAGGACAATATGAGAAACTGCTGAGCGGAGTGGACATAATAGCCCAGTAATTATGAGTGATTACAGAGATTTGACATGGCAACAAAGGAGGCACATGTATCATGACGGGTCCAGCACAGGAGCTTGATTTTCCCAACAAAATGTCCTGCCTGCCTGGCCAGGGGGACCTCCAACAGCAGTCACTTGAATGGGCAGGAAGGTGCCAGACCCGTGACCACTGCAGGTCTCAATTTCCTGTGCTCCCCCCCCCCCCCCACACACACACACACAGTGCCTCTGGGACCATCTCATGGCTTCTCTCGAGTTCCAGTTTTTGCACTGTTGCCTCCATGGGGATGATTTGACGACTGGCTGAATCCTATGTCTCTAGTGATGGGATCTTTGCTTTGTGTTGTTCCATTTTCTCACTGTATTGATGGGGGCATCCCTGTGTCCCTGGAGAATCAAGAGGCACCTCTCTGTTTCGTTTACTACAGAAAAGCCCCTGGGAGCAAGAAACTCCATTCAAAGAGGTGGGGCTAGGATGGAGGTCTCCTGCTTCCTGCCTGAGGGGCCAACCAGCCCTGGGAGCCATGTTTTCCTGGCTTGCTGCATCTCCTGTGCTGTGGCTGCTGCCAAGCACCCCTTCCCGTTCCTTCCCCTCATTGACCTTCATTTCTCATCTCAGCCTGGATGCTAACAGCCCCCCACCTCCCTTTTTATCCCTTTAATACACTGCTGTGTTACCCCAGCTTGGGTGTGTGGTATGCTGAATCCAGAGGCTGGTCCTGGATTGAGGGAACAGGGAAGCTTCACCTGTAATGCTTCCCAGGAGGTCGTGGAACAGAGAATCCATGCCTCTTTTAAGTAATGCTCAAAAAGCAGAGAAAGAAAACATCTTCATCCCAGCAAATTTGGGAATTCTTCCCTTCCATTTTGCACTTCAGTGACAACCTATCACTTGCAGGGAGAAAATAATGAAGGAAGAAAAATCCCCCCCAAGCTGAAGAGTCAAGCTGTGGCAGGGAAGGCCTGAGGGAGACTGCAGTGTCTTCTGGGACGCAGGGGGTGCTGATGGGGTGAGTGACAAGTGGGAGGCAGGGAGGCCAAGTTCCAGCCCCCTTCTCCATCCTCATAGCTCCCGACAGATGCTTGACCTATCACTCCCTATGAGCTCACCTCCCTCACAGGGTAAAAGGAAAGGAGGACAATCTTGTAAGCTTCCTTAGGTGTTTGCTAGAGAACAAAAGGCAGAGAGCAACTGTGGCATAAAAACAAAATGCAGAGCCCCAAATTCCTCCCCTTTCTGTTCCCTCTGCATGCTCCATTTTCTTACTCTGGGGTCAATTTTGGGCAGCTGCACTACTTCAACTGTGCTCTGTGAGAAGGCAGGGAGACCCCCAAGGACATAGACCCTTGGCCTCCAAAATATGGGGGGATCTTGGAAATGGTGCACTGAGTTCAGTGGGCCAGTTGCTTCTCGCATGGCACAGGAATCGCCTGGCAGAGGCAGATGCAGCCTTTCCCAGCTGCGCAGCTACTTTCCCAGAAGGCGTACCAGTTGGAAGCAAGGCTAAGGTTGGTCATACAGGAGGAGTCTGGCTGGACTTTTTCCCCAAACAGAGCGTCCACCACCCTCAGGGCAGTGTCCCTGCTGACTCCAAGTGAAGCTGGAGCTCTCAAGGCTGGGAATGGACTTCTTCAGTCCTTCCTCATGTGGAGCAAGACATTCCCTGCTCCGCATCTTTCTCTTCCTGCTCTCAGGAGCAGTCTGGGGGCATACCCACAGCTCTGGCAGGATGCCTCTGCTGCTCCTTTCCTGCAGCAAAGCCTCCTTGTGCCAAATTTCGGGGAGCCAGCCCAATGCAGGAGTCCAAGGGAACGGATCTGCCATGCCGGATGGATCTTCCCCAAGGAACCCTCCCACCTCCAAGATCCCCACCCTGGAAAAGGAGCTGGAGCGATTCTCATGCTGCATTGCCGGCACCCTGTCAGGTTCCGGGCAAAAGTGATTTTTCTGCTCACACTTCAAAATTTAGAATGAAAATGTGAATGACTGAAAACAGAGCTATTCATAGAACCAAATGAAGACAAAACACAAAGCTTAGCTAAGGAGGTTCACAAGGGAACATTTCTTGCTTGCTTCTTCCCCAAGTATGAAATGGAGCTTTTATTTTTCCCAACTAACAAAAAGGGCAAAGAATTATTTCCATCAATTGTTACACAGAAACATAGAAACAGAGCATGTCAGAATGGACCTACCAGGCCATCTAGTTTGACCCCTGGCTTCTGCCGGCTCCACTCACGACTTGCCCACCATGTTTGTACTGTCCATATGCCCAAAATGGATTGCTGGCTTGTTCAGAAAAGTTGAAATTTTTATCTCTTGATGAATCAAACAAGCAGAATTTAGGCTTTGTCTTTCACCATGAGATGCTCCTTGGTATTCAGATCAGGCCTCCAAAGAATGATGTAGCACTTGGGCAGGAAGATGCAGCCCAGCAGCGCAGCACTGGAGGCCAAGATGGAGAAGACCTGCACGGCCACAATGTACTTGCCCCTGGTGCTCGAGTAGGTGGGCACGAAATGGGACATTTTTCCTTGCAATCATGAACTGATTCATGCACCAGAAGATGCCTGACCCTGCCAGGGACTCCTTCCCTTGCAGCTGAATGATTTGGGGATTTCACGAAGACCATGACACCCGACAAAAAGCATTCCCAGTTCAAGCCAGGCACACAGCCTTCTCATGACAACTCTGTGCAGTCCTGCTTGCGTGGAGGGTTGTGATGCGAGGGGCCACCTCTCGACTGGAATGCCCCAAGTCCTCGCCCTCATTGCAGCTGTAGCTCCAACCCTTCAGCCACTCTTCGAGAGTCAGATTAGAAGCTGAAGGGATGCTCCTCTCCCAGCCAGGACTCAACTACCGTGACTCCCAGGCCCTCAAGATTCACTGAGGCTGACACTGCCTGAGCACCCGCTACCAGTGCACCCAAGCACCTCCGGTGTCCTTCATGACATTTTTTCCAAGCCTCCAACTGTCCGCCCTGGGAACTTCAAATAGGTACTTGCCAGCCCATCGGGTGCCACAAGCTCTCCAAAAAGGAATTTCTCTTTTAACTACAGAACCTCTTACTCCCCTCTAGTTAACGGAGACCACCACGCTCCATGGGGTGGGCCAGTTTGGGTGGACTGCGGTTATGGGACTGGTCAGGTATCCCCTTGACATACGCAGGTGGCAGGAGAATGGGGAAGAACCCAAACGAGGACGCAGACACTCCCAGCCCTTCCTTCTTACAATCTTTCTTTTACACCATTCCTGCTTAGTAGCTGCATCAACCTTCCCCACAGCCATGCATTGAACAATTGCAGAGCCAGATGGACTCGGACTGAGTGACATGTTCAGGATTTGGCTCCTTCTGCCCAGGACTGAGGAGTGGGGAGTTATGATTTGCTAGAGCAATTTCTGCTCCCCCAGTGGGACGCCTGTTACTGGAAGTTTGTTGGTGGCTGTACTGAGTTGGGAGAGGCGGGTGGAATTCCTCACTTGGCAGCACCTGCCTGACTTGGAGCCAAGACGGTGCAGTGGAACGGCGAGGCAGTCTAGTTCTGACTCAGCCAAGCAGTCCACTAGGTGACTGTGAGCCTCCCCCAGACTCTTATTTCTGCTTTCCTCCTCAAAAAAGGAAGGTTCTTGTGCCAAGTTCTCATTGAGGGTACTGTGGTGGGTGAAAAAGTTCAATGACAAAACCCTGCCCACAAGGTGATTGAAAAGCTATCTGGAGAAATGGAGAAGACGAGGAGAAATGCAGAGGCCACGGTGGGCAGGGGATGCTTCCCAGCAATCATAAGGGAACGGAAAACACACCTGGAGTGCCCTGAAAGCCACGGAATCTGGGACTGTGGGTGTAATGAGGAATGAGGCATTCTGGGGAGAACCCAAGACAGAACTTGGCCCATGCAATGACTCCAGGTCTGGAGGGAGGGGTCTGGAGGGTTGATAAAACCAGCCCCAGAAATGAAGATTTTCTGCCCTGATTCTCCAGAAAACAACCAGTCCATCCTAATTTCCTTGCAGAATGGTTTAGCACCCCCACATGTGCCACATACCATGGTTGGATCCTTGCCCTCCCCCCAGGCACTGCCTTTCCCTCCGCGCTCACCCACCTTCCCGAGTGGAGATGGTCCCTTCCGCACACGGAGCGCAGTCATAGCAGCACAGGGACTGTCCTTCCCGAGCCGCCTTGAAGAATCCTGGGCGGCAGCTCTCCACGCACCTGGCCTTGGGCAGGGGCTGAGCGAGAGAGAAGGAGCATCAGGGGAGGTGGTTTGGGGCTGAGGGAGCTGTGGGCTGGGCAGACAGAGCTGGAAAGGGTAGAGAGGGGAGGACCTCCAACACTTCAATGGATTCCATAACTGAACCCCACCGGAAGCAGCTGGAGTTTCCCTCTAAATGAAAAGAATCACATATGTTCTCTACACCTGTTACATCTCAGGCTATTGATTTATTCATTATAATCTGTACTTCCGATTATTCAGACTGTAAGTGAAGGGATGGGAAATGAAAACAAGAGAATAATGGGGATGGCTTTCTTCACCTGATCTTTCCATCTCGGCCACGCAATGGGATCCCACTGAATGGTGAATTTGGGGCCAGGCAAGCCTCGTCTTTCTAGACTCCCAACTTTCACTCTTACAACAGTTGCATTTGGAAACTGCACCCAGCTGACAAGGTCCAGGTTGGCTGCCAAGTCTCCCTTCTGATCTAAATACACCCCCTCAATAGCACGATTGTGAAACTAGGGGTCTCTCAGGAAATGGTGTAGCTGGAAAAACACAGAAAAAACATTTGAGAAGACCCGTTTCATATCCCAATTTTTGCTAAGAGCTGCTCCCAGTTTAGTGGGGCTGCGTGTGCCTCCTATAATGGAAAGAATTATGATTTCACTGCTGGATGCCCACCCTCTGCTTTGGGAATTTAGGAAATAGACAAGGGTTCGGGTTAGACCTTTTTATTAGACTATTATTTTAATGTTCAGAGCTTGTAGATGTTTTAGGATTTTTCCCATCACAGTCACAGTTTCTATTTTGTCCTCCTATTTCTCTAGTTGTGATGTGTTTTAAATTTTTTTAATACTTGACATTTTACATTCTACTTTTACATTTCATATTGTACTTTTATATTTTGCAATTCGTCCTGAGTGCTTCGTGATGGGACGGGATATAAATGCATGTAATAAGTAATAAATGTATAAATAAATGTATTGCCTTGTGTTCTGAACCCAGGCAAGATAACAAGCCCAGGTATACTTAGGTCACAGGATCTGCACAAGGACTTGTACGGTCCTTTCGCTGCTTCTATGTGCTGCTTCATTATGAGTTGAAGCAACTGCATGGGCCACGATCAGAGGGACTCAGTTCCAGGAAAGGACCAAAAGAAGGACAGGAAAGAAAGTGTTCAAGCTGCACCATAAATTTGAAAATCTTGTCCCAGTTTCTTATACTCTAAATTCCATACAAAACGCAAGAAGGGGAGCATATACCTGCCATGGATGAATCCGCTGCACATCTAGCCTGCCTTCATGATTCATGGACTTCCTCCTGGATCTGGAGGAAAGAGCCCCATGCACAGCACGGGCCACAGCCTGGACGGTGCTGTAAGAGAAGAAACTGTCCAGAGAGAGTGTTTGCTGCTTGTCCAATTGGGGCAGCCCTTCCAGTTCCTCCTCCTCTCTGCATCTTTGCCACTCTTTCACTGACAACACATGCTTTGAATATGAACACTTGAACACACTGTTCATAAATACCTCCATAGCAGTAGACAAATCTTCAAAACCATCATAGCTGGCCCTTTTACTTGTTTGGGGAAGGAAGGAAAAATATGCATAGACATGCTGGAAATAATCATTTCCATAACTAAAAGCCAAGGTAAAGTCGCACATAGTTGTGGTGATCCAGACTTTTCCATTAACAGGTTGCATGAACATTTGAATAAGTAATTCAACAATATCTATTCCATAGAAAAAGAAAATCAACTCTTCAAAATAAATGAAGACATTAATTTCTACCAAAATCTTCCATGACTGCCACCCGGCTGGTTTCTTACCCGCTTTCATTTGTGAGATGCTGTGTGAAAAAACCACGCAAATGCCATTCCTTAGGAGCTCCGGTTTCAAGGTTCTCATGAACTTATCTCCATTCTCAGTGTCCAGTGAGAAGAGGCCCACCATCGTCCACCTGAAGTGCAGCAGCAGCAGCCTGACGATCCCGGGGTACTGGAGGCCTTCTTCGGGGAGCATCCTGTACAAGGAAGCGGACTGGCTTTTTTCTCCCCTGACCTTAGCGGTGAAAGCATAAGCGACCTGGGAGTGAAAGGAAGGGATTTACTTATGGATTGCTTCATTTCAGCACCAGATCAAAATTCCTCACTTTATGGGAAAAAACCAATGAAACATTATCTGCATAAAACATGATTTGAAAGAAAACAATGCTGATAATTTTTGGAATATTAGAGTGTTTATCATAAAAGTTTACCCTTTAACTATCTGCATGAAACATGATTTGACAGGAAGCAGTGCTTACTATTTCCTGGAAAAATTAGTGTTTTACCATTCTCAGTTTTAAACACTGAGAAAAGGATGGCAGGAACGACCTGAACTTTTCAGTCTCTCCACTTGTTTCATCCTGTTAGAAATTTCCAAATTTCCTTCGTTTCAGCTTGGAGAAGAGGAGACTCTGAGGGGATCTGTTGGCAACATGCAGGTATGTGAGGGGGTGTCACACGGAGGTGGGTAGAGACTTGTTCTCCCCTGCAGAGGAAGGCAGTACGTGCTCCAATGGAACAAAGCTCAGAGAACCAAGGTTCAGTTTTGATGCCAGGAAGCACTTCCTGACAATTAGGACCCCGAGGATACAAAAAGGGGTTCCATGGGAGGTGATTGAGGCCCCATCGGTGAGGGTGTTCAAGGATAGGTTAGATATGCACATAGTGGGCATGTTCTGAATGGAGTTGGCTGTAGCCTGGGGTCAGACTAGATGGCCTGGGAGGACCCTTCTGACTTATTCTGTTTCTATGTTTCCCAACTGTTCTCAAGCAGAGCAACAGTGGGAGAATGGAGTGATAGCATTGCTCAGTTGTCAACTTCACCATTGACCAGAAGCTATTGTGCGGCTCAGGAATTTCGGCAGGGTAGGAGGACTGACCTGGCTCCCACCACGTGAAGCCCAGTCAACATGTAGAAAGTTGGAGGTGATGCCGTTGGTGCAGTCCTGTACCTGCTGACCAGGAGCTGGGCTGCTTGGGAAATTGTGTTCACTATCCAGGTGCACCAAATATGAGATGGTGTGACTCTGTCAAGGAAGCCACAGCCTGGAATTAGTGCTGAGCATCACTGGAGTGGGGAGTCAGATTAGATTCCCCGGGAGGGCCCGACACACTCTTTTTCTCTGTTTCCCAAGACTTCATCCCATAAATGGGAGAGCATAGGATTTGAAGGGTTAGTCAAACACATTTCAGAGTCACTTTTCCCTTCAGCATTGTATGATGGGAAAGAAAGAAAATTATCCTGGATGCCCATGATATGCTTGACACTGAAGTGCAGAATTATGTGCTCTGTCTCTTGTCCAAATTAAGAAACAATTTTTTCCTGAGGACCAAACCACAAGGCTCAAGCATTTAGGGTTCTTTCAGAGAGACACAAAAAAGTGGAAGATAGAAGCCTCTGCCAGGATGTCAGGATATATAAAAGATCATTTTATATATGATCAGCAAGATCACCTTGTTTTGAGATGAGAATTGTAGCTTAAGATAATCATGTCCAAAAGTAATAATTTTGATGTCCTCTTTAAATTGAATCCTTGCAAAAAGCTGAACATATAGAAGCCCTGCACATGATGGGCATGGCAGCTGGTCTCAAGCAGAGGTGGACTCCTTCTCGATGAGAAACATATTAAAATGGAAACAAAGCAAATAAGAAGGACCCCTGGCCCCAGCCTGCTCTGCTGTAAGAATCATCAATGTGTGGGTATTGGTTGGGCACCTACAGCAACGAGTCCTTTCCAGAAAGTCACTTGCTGTGCTGCCATCTCTCTCACGATCATACAAGGAAAAGAAGGGACCTTTGGTTAATCTTCAGAACTAACAGTACCAGATAGGGGCCTGGTGTGGGGCCTGGGGGGCTTGAACCCTTTTCCTCGTAGGACTGTGTAGGATGGTCTGTTGTCCTGGGACAGAGATCATGCTTGTCAATAATTTGGGAATCTTTCACTTTCTCTATGCAGCAACTCATATCGCTTCTCCCAAGCCTCTCACCTGTGGGATTTTGAAGATGCCCAGCATGTTGGAAAGCTGCATGGAGCTGTCCGAGTCAGATTCTTCAAGGACGGCCAGCAGACGATCTCGCCTGCCACACTTGTAGTTGGGAAAGTGGGCCTGAGCGCTCTATGTTGTGAGTTTCAGAAGTTTTCTTGGTGACACCTCCCAGGAGAAACCCCGCTGTAGATATGAACCTTCACGACCAGCACTACTGGGTGCAGGACCACCCAAGAGAACATTTGCTGGGCGATTTGTGTGAGCCATGTGGCTCACACAAATCGCCAGAGACTTCATCTTGCTGGTGGGGTGTGTTAAAGCAGGGGACCCCCAAGCCTTTGGGAGGTGTGGCAGGCCAGGGTCTCCCTTTGGGTGGAGGCCCCCCAAGGCTGTGTGTGGATGGGGATCTAGCAGAGATGACGAGGCGGAGGGCATGGCTGGAGTGCTCCCTGCTTGCTGGGTGCTTGGCGTTTGAGAGAGGCTGAGTCTTGACCGGTGTGAATGGTGATCTGGTGCATGCGGGAGAAAGGAGGAAGGAAATGGGCCGAGGAATGCAGCTTGGGATTCTCTGGGAAAGGAAAGAGAAGGGGGTGGCTTCAGGAGACACATGTTTTGAATTGCGACCAGGTCGCCACGACGCTCCACCTTGTTTGCCTTAGCAGCTGGTGACTGAGAAGAAATCAGAGCGGTTTTTCCTTGGAGGTGGAGGAGGCCTGGCCAGCCCAGGCTGCTGAGCAGCTGCCAGCTGAAAACCCATCAAGTCCTTGCCTCTGAGCCCAGACCACAGAGCTGAGACAAAGAAGGTGCTCTAGTGAAAGGTCACACCACTTGGTGAGTGCCACAGAAATGCCACACACACGGGGAAATTCAAGATGGCATTGGAACGAGACGGACGTGATTAATAGGGGCTCCTATCATCATGCCGGTAATGCTTGATAGTAAGTCGTGGGAGACTTAACTGAGCCCTGTCGGGGCGAAGACAGATTGCCTGGCATTATCTCTCCTGGTTGATGTAGGACGGCAATCCTATATCTTACTGGAAGAGGCTCAGGCATTTCTCAATCGGGCTACACAGGGGGTTTTCTAGCCCCTGCCAGTTCTCGGCATCAGATGGACTAATTAGCTTACTTTAGCCAGATATGCATCGGACAGCTGGTAAGCATTCTTATTTCTTATTTCTTTTCACAATATTACCTGTGGGAAAGCTGCTGTTTATAATTTGATCCAAAGAAGATAGGGAAAGCCCGTCTGAAGCCCTTTTACGCGGTGAATGACATATGAGGGAGGAAGAAGAAGCTCTGGGAATCTGAGGAAAAAGATTTTTCTTCTAATCTCTCTATGGGCGAAGGCGAAGATTAATGACTATGAAATAATTAGAGGACAGCGAAGCTAGAAGTTAAAGCGAATACTTAGATACCTACTTGGATTTCTGCCAAGGCTAAGTAGATTCTTGCCAGGGAAGTTTGAATTATTATTTTTATTAATAATACATGGTGTTCGTCTCACCACTGTGATGTTTTGTTGGTGAACATTCTTGTTTTCTTTATCTACTCCTTTTTTTTTTTGCAATATTATTTGTGAAAAGACTATATTTTGTTGTTAATTGGCATATAGAAGAAGAAAAAGCCTCTAACTTGCTGGTGGTCATTTTTTTCCCCTCCCTGTTACATTCCTTCTTTGTTCTTCTTGGCTAGCTTCCATTTTTCTTGGCTTGCTGCCAATAGGTTTATTTTTTCTATTTTTATTTTTAAATAGAATTTTTGCTGCCACCCAGTGGTGACTGAAATTATTGCAAGTTACTCCTCTCTCTCTCTCTCTCTCTCTCTCTCTCTCTCTCTCTCTCTCTCTCTCTCTCTCTCTCTCTCTCTCTCTCTCTCTTTCTAACAACCTTCATCATGAGGAAAACTCAACCATCCTCAGCACCCTCCTCTGTGGGACAAAGTCCAATCCACCACCCCAAGACAGAAGATGTTGCAAAAACTTTAATGGCGATACAGGCGACTCTGACAACCTTGCAAGCATCTCAAAAGGCAATGACAATAAGGCTGGAAAGTAGCAAATAAACAGCAGGAGCGAATTGATAAATTGGAAAACTTGTTTGAAGAAATGACAACGCAACTATCGGAAATATGACTTAAAGCAGAACGGAACACAAAAAAAATGCAGCAAGTATCTGAAAAATTGGAGATAGTAGACAAATCAACATGGGACTCAATGGCCGTGCTAGAAATGGAAAAGCCATCGTATTATCTAAGATTCCAGAACATAACAGAAAAAAAAAGATGAAAACTTGTGAGAGATCATAACTACTATCTTGGCAGAGCTTTTGGAAGTAGATGATGGAACCATGGCTTTGGGAATTGATCTCGTTTATAGGGTCAATTCCTCTTATACCAGAAAAAATAAACTACCGGGAGAAGTTCATGTCAAGTTTGCTTTGAGATCCGTAAGAGATAATGTTTTGAAGGCAGTACGGGAGAAACCATTAAAGAGAGATGACCATCAGGTGGTGACGGTCCTGAAACAAATTCCATGGAGGATCAGAGAGGGAAGAAAGAAATACTGATTCCTTACTACAAGGTTGACTAAGAAAAAGGTCATCTTTAAATGGCTAACACCAGAAGGAATATTTTTTACATGGAATTCTGTAAGATGTAAATTGGATTCAATTCTTAAAGCACAAGAGTTCTATGAAAAATTTAGAGCTGAGTTGGAAGAGGAGGACTTTGCTGTTTAATCTTTTCATTAACGACATGGAAGAAGGGGTGAACAGTCTGCTGATCAAATTCGCAGACGACACTAAAACTGGAGCAGTGGCCACAACTGAGGAGCAGATACACCAGATCCAAAAGGATCTGGACAGACTATGGAAGTGGGCAGGAGACAACAGGATGGCATTCAATGTGGATAAGTGCAAGGTCTTGCACTTGGGGCATAAGAATAGCTGTCATAAGTACAGGTTGGGGGACAAGGGGCTGGAGAGCAGCACTTGTGAAAGGGACCTCGGGGTACTGGTTGACTGCAGGCTGAACACGAGTCAGCCGTGTGATGCGGTGGTCAAGAGGGCGAATGCCACCCTTGGTTGCATAGCCAGAAGTGTGGCTTCTAGATCAAGAGAGGTATTACTACCACTCTACATGACTCTGGTGCGCCCGCAACTGGAGTATTGTGTTCAGTTTTGGGCCCCTCATTACAGGAAGGATATAGCCAGGTTGGAGTCAGTGCAGCGTAGGGCCACAAGGATGGTGGCTGGTTTGCAGGGGATGCCGTATGAGGCAAGACTGGGGGAACTGGGTCTCTTCAGCTTGGAGAAGAGGAGACTCAGAGGGGATATGTTGGCAACATACAGGTATGTGAGGGGGTGTCACATGCAGATGGGGAGAGACCTGTTCTCCCCTGCAGAGGAAGGCAGGACGCGCTCCAAGGGAGCAAAGCTCAGGGAGCCAAGGTTCAATTTGGATGCCAGGAAGCACTTCCTGACAGTCAGGACCCCGAGGGCGTGGAATGGGCTTCCACGGGAGGTCGTTGAGGCCCCATCGGTGAGGGTGTTCAAAGACAGGCTGGACATGCACATGGTGGGCATGTCATGAGCAGAGCCGGCTGGTGCCGGAGGTCGGACTAGATGGCCCAGGAGGCCCCTTCTGACTCGTTCTGTTTCTATGTTTCTATTTTTCTATCTGAGGAAGGAGAAAAAGATGCTGAAGTGATGGAATTAATAGTGTACCAAACTGAGCAAGGAGAATTGCTGAGGGCTGATCCACAACAAGAAGTGCAAACTTTGGACCCAAAGGAGAAGAGAAAAGGTAGAATAGTAAAGGCAAAGAATAAGTAAATAACCATACCAAACATGGCTAGCAAAAAGGAAGGAAAAATTGAACTTCTCTCCCTAAATGTTAATGGACTAAATGGACCGTCTAAGAGAAGAAGGAGTTTTGCTAAGCTTCAAAAACAAAACCTAGAGATAATCTGTCTACAAGAAACACATATTAAGAAACAGCATGATAAATTTCTGGAATGTTCAAAACTGGGGAAATTGTTTGTGTCTTCTGCATCACAAAAGAAAAGAGGTTTAACACTGTATGTTAAAGATAAACTGGACCCTAAGTATAATCTTGCTGATGAGGATGGCAGGATCTTGATGGTGGAAATTGCAATCAAACTCAAAAAGGTGCTCTTAGTGGCAATATATGCACCGAATGATCATCAGGATTTTTTTTATCAAAAGCTACATAGATTACTCTTGCAAGTGGACTATCAGACTATGTGTCTAATTGTCATGCAGGAGGTCACGACAGGGACTACTCCTCGTGAGGAGGAAGTAACAGTAGTTACTAGAGTCCGGGAGGATCAAACACAGCCAGAGATAGAGGCTAATCAGCTTCTGCCTGAAAGCGTCACGAGTCCACAGACCCCCTCCCAAGCACCTAGCCCTTTAGAGCAAACAGCCTGTGAGAGGGAGGAGGGTGAAAACCCCTCCTCCTCTTCTGAAGAGGAAATGACGGGGCCAGAAGCAGAAGGGAGGATGGGATATGTGAACATGACAGACGCTGCCCAGAGACATATGATCCGTTCATATCAAATCAGGATGGACAGACTGAAAAGGAGGCGGGAGGAAAGGCTGGAGGGGTAGGAGATGAAATGAAGGGGAGGAGAGATCTCCATTCTCAGGCGAACATCTTTCCAGCAAAGAGGCTCCTCTATTTGCTTAACAGTAGAGTCATAAATCTTGTAGATAACTAGCAATAAACAGATTTAGTTTTATTGCTCGCATCTGTGTGACTAATTGCAACCAAAGTGCCCAGGCCGGCGGGGCTCCCCCGATCTCGACACTAATGGGCGATTTTAATGCTATTGTGAATAAGGAAATCGACTACAAGGCTGAAAATAAGGGGGAAAAAGGGTAGAAAGAGTCTTCCAAAATCTTGCTCCAATTTGATTGAGGAATTCAGTTTGATAGATACCTGGAGACACAAAAATCCATCTTCGGCCAATTAGTCTTTCTATTCAAGCCGACATAGGTCATGGTCTAGAATTGATATGGTTTGGGTAACACCAGACTTAATCCCTGATCTGATAGAAACTGAAATGGAGACAAATGTCTGGGCTGATCACAATCCTGTATTTATATCACTGAAAGGAGTTGCAAGGATGCCCAGATGGAGTCTGGATAAAGCGTTATTGAAAGATAAAACGTTTCTAGAAAAGATAAGCAAAGAGATGCAAATATTCTTTCAAATAAACAAAGCCGAAGAAACTTCTTTACAGAATGTCTGGGATACAGCTAAAGCCTATGTCAGGGGATTGATAATAACCTACTCAGCAAGAATAAATAAAAAGAAAAGGCAAGAGTGAGCAACATTAGTAGAAGAACTGAGGAAACAGGAACAAGAATTGCAGGCTGATCCACAAAGATTAATCTTAGGGTTCAAATGAACACTTTGAAGCACAAATGAAATCTCTTGGATATGAGCGAGCTCACCAAGCAAATGAAATTGACTAAACAGAACTTTTTTGAAAATGCTAATAAGCCGGGGAGATGGTTAGCATATAAAGTTAAAAAGGAAAGAGAGAAGAGAGTGATTTCAAAACTGAGAGATGGAGAAGGATGACTGCAGGTACAAAATACACAAATTAAGAAAATAGCTGAAGACTTTTTTGCAAGATTATACCGGAAGGAGGAGTTTTCGATTGGGAAGGTGAAAGAATATATACAAAAGGGAGATTTGCCAAAACTACCAGAAAAGTTTCAAAAAATACTGAACCAGGAAGTAACAACTATGGAAATAACAGAGGCAATTACACGACAGAAGAACGATAAAACTCCAGGTCCGAATGGTCTGCCAGTGGAATTTTACAAATTTTTTGAAGGAGTTTTTGCTACTTTTCTTAAAGAAAATGTAATGAAGCACTGTTAAATGCCAAAATACCAGACACTTGGATGGAGGCAAATATAACACTAATACCTAAAGAAGACATGGATTTAACTGAGATTCAAAACTTTAGACCTATATCGCTATTAAATGTGGATTATAAAATTTTTGCCTCGATATTGGCAGAAAGTTTGACTTTTGTCTTTTTAAATCTGTCCCAGCACAAGTCTCTTGAGCACGGCCTCAGTTGTGTCAGTCCAGCCAACACAAAATGTGCAAATGTGAGAAAGAACCTGCTGCTTCCTTGACTAAAGGAAACTGTTCCCTCTGGTGGAGTTTTGGACAATGAGAATCAAGTTTTCCTCAATTTCTTATCAGCCATGGTGGAATTGGCCCATATACATAAGTGCAGTGCATGGCTGTCAAAGATGGACCATAAGGAAGGATGAGTGATGAAGAATTGAGGAATGTGAATTGTGGTGCTGGAGCAGACTTCTGTGAGTCCCTTGGACTGCAAGGAGATCAAACCAGTCAGTCCTAGAGGAGATGCACCATGATTGCTCTTTAGAAGGCCAGGGACTGAAGATGGATCTCAAATACTTTGGCCACCGAATGAGAAGGAAGGACTCACAGGAGAAGAGCCTGATGCTGGGAACAATAGATGGCAAAAGAAGAAGGGGATGGCAGAGGATGAGGTGGCTGGATGGAGTCACTGAAGCAGTTGGTTTGAGCTTAAGTGGACTCTGGGGGATGGTGGTGGACAGGAAGGCCTGGAGGAATGCTGTCCATGGGGCCGCGATGGGTCGGACAGGTATTCGCAACTACCCATAAAACATAGGGCTCGCCCTACTTCAAGCATCAGCCTCCTGAGGCAGGGGGTCACCCACCCCCCTTTGGCACCATCAAGCAAGCTTGCAGTTTGCTATTCTCTGCCTGCCACATCCCAAGACATGCCTGCACTTGGTCTGGGAAGAAGGACTTGGCCAAACCAGGCCTCTGAATTTTAAATGTTGGGGTAAACTCCTCCCTTCAAACAGGGAAGCATTCTGGAATATATTGCAAATAAAGGGCATTCACAACAAACTTGGCCACATTTCTAAACCTCTTCAGAATAATTCTAGATGCTGTGTGAGAACTGAAAATGGCACCACTGATTTTTCACAACTGATACTTTCAGAAAGGGCTGCATGTGATCTCCATTTGTATATTTTGATTATTCTGGGTTATCTCATGACAAACTAAACAATGAAGGACTCAGACTTCAGCATCTGACAGAAGATCGAAGCTATGTGACCGACCAGGGTTTGCTGGAGGCTCTGGCCTACGTGCAAATGCTGTGGAGCCCCAGGGAGACGTGACGTGGGCCCTTGCAGCAGAAAGTGGGCTGAGGAACATTGCTTTAGCAGGGTCCCCCTCCTTAAAAGCAATTCCCCCAACCACTCACTGAGCGTGCGGAAAGGGTCTTTTGTTTGGAATCAATCCTCCCTCCATGCAGATCTTCCCCTTGAGGCAATATAAGCTCTGAACTCTCAGAGGTTCTCCCTCCATGTCCAGCAACTGCTGTGCCTCTTTTGCACAAACCCTCCCTATTTCAGGCACACCAAGATTCCTTTAGGGTGCCAGCCCAAACCTGCCTCCACCTGTGGCTGGAAGCAGAACGGATCTACCTCCCAAAGGTGCTTTGTATATGCTCAGATGCTCTGTGTGTGCACTACCACGTTCATAGGAAGGTGATACCTTCCAAACCGAACAAGGGATGGACAGCAGGTGTTTTCTCGCATCACCTGCTGCTCGTAGCAAGCAAGGGAACCCCCTTTCTTCTCATTTTTGTTTCCTTTTCCAAAGGGTCAGCGGCTTCAGCCCCCTCCCCCTTTCTTTCTCTCTCTCTCCCTTGTGAACCAAATCTCCACCCTCTCTGGTCAAGCATCTCAGAGTTCTCACCTGCTATGCCCCATCCCAGGGGCATCACAGGTCAATGCTCCACCTCACAGAATCTCTCTCCCACAGAGAAAACTCCCAGCACAAACAAACTACAAACTCCCAGAGAATATATATTTTATTTTATTTATTTATTTATTAAAACATTTATAGGCCGCCCCATCGCAACAAAGCCTCGGGGCAGCTTACAACAGTTTAAAATACAATGTAAAAAATACAATAAAACCATAAAACTATAAACAATAAACAATATATCCCTCCCCCCCTTGGTGCATCTCGGCAAATTAAAAAAAAACCCAACAATTATTAACTACAAACATAAATACATACATAAATACATAACAGTAAATTATAAACAGACCAAATTAACAATTAAAATATGACTTGAATAAAAAGGTCTTTGCCTGGCGCCGAAAAACAGATAACGATGGTGCCAGGTGAACCTCTCCAGGGAGCGCATTCCATAGTTGGGGCCCCACCGCAGAGAAAGCCCTCCTCCGGGTGCCCACCCACTTGACCACCCTCACGGAGGGTTCCCGGAGGAGGGCCGATGTTGCCGATCTTAAACATCTAGAAAACATATAGAGTATTTTCTAGATTTCTAGTCATGCTCACAGGAGAGGAATTGATGATGAGGGTAAGAATAGGGATATTTCAGCAGATAATGTGTTCTTGAGTAAGGAAAATATGAGAAACTGCTGAGCGGAGCGGCCATAATAGCACAGCAATTATGGGTGATTGACATGGCAACAAGGGAGGCACATGAAACATGATGGGTCCTGCATATGAGCTTGATGTTCTGACCACTGTGTCATCGCTACCTGGCCAGGTGGACCTCCAACAGCAGTTCCTTGAGTGGACAGGGAGACACCAGACCCGTGTCCTCAGCTGGTCTCAATTCCCTGTACTTCCCCTCCACACACACACACACACACCCACCCTCTGGGAGCATCTCATGGCTTCTCTCGAGTGCCAGGTTTCACACTGCTGGTTCAATGGTGAATGATTTGATCACAGGCTGAATCCTTTGTTTCTAGTGCTGGAATCTTTGTTTTGTGTTGCTCTGTTTTCTCACTGCATCAAAGGGGATATCCCTGGGTGCCAGGAGGATCATGAAGCACCTCTCCATTTCTCAAATTGCAGAAAAGCTCCTGGGAGCTCAAGGCTCTGTATGGAGAGCTGAGGCTGGGATGGGGGTCTCCTGCTTCCTGTCCGAGGGGCTGATCAGCCTTGGGAGCCACGTGCTCCTGGCTGGCCACATGCCCTGAGCTGTGACGGCTGTTAAGCTGCCCTTTTCATCCCTTCCCCTCTTTGACCCTCATTCATCCTTTCAGCCTGGATGCTCACGAGCCCCCACCTCTATTTTAATCCGTTTAGTACACGTCTCTTTTCCCCCAACTTGGGTGTCTGGTATGCTGAATCCCGAGGCAGTTCCTAGATTGAGGGAAAAGGGAAGCTCTACCTGCTTCCCAGGTCGAGGAACAGAGATATCCAGCCTGCTTTCTGTCATGCTGAGCAAGCATTGGAATAAAATTCCCCCTAAGCTGAAGGGCTGAACTGTGGCAGGGAAGAACTGAGGGAGACTGGAGTGCATTATGGGTCCTGATGGGGTGAGTGCCGAGTGGGAGCCAGAGAAGGCCCAGTTTCAGCCCCCCCCCCCCAAGCTCCTGGCAGATGCTTGTCCAATCACTCCCTCAGAGCTCACCTCCCTCACAGGCTAAAAGGAATGGAGGACAAACTTGTAAGCAACTTTGGGTGTTTGCAAGAGGAGAAAAGGCAGAGAATGCCTGAGGTATAAACACACAATTCCTCCCCTTTCTGCTCTCTCTGCATGCTTCATGTTCTCCACCTGGTGTCAATTTTCGGCTGCTGCACTCCTTCAAGTGTGCACTGTGAGGGGCATGGGGACCCCCATGTACATGGACCCCTGGCCTCCCAAATATGAGGGGATTTTGGAAATGGTGCACTGAGTTCAGTGGGCCAGTTGCTCCCCACATGGCCCAGGAATGGCCGGACAGAGGCTGAAGCAGCCGTCCCCACCCAGGCAGCTACGTTCCCAGAAGGCGTCTGAGCTGGAATCCAGGCCAAGGCTGCTCATGCAGGAGGAGTCCGGCTGGACTACTTCTTCAAGCAGAGTGACCTCCTCCCTCAGGGCAGTGTCCCTGCTGACTTCGAGTGAAACTGGAGCTCTCAGGGCTGGAAACAGACTTCTTCACCCTGGAAAAGGACCTGGAGGGATTTCCAAGCTGCACTGCCAGTACCCTGTCTAGTTCTGGACAAACATTATTTGTCTGCTCACACTTTAAAATATAGAATGAAAATGTAAAAGACTGAAAACAAAAAGTATTTATAGAAATAATAAAAGAGACGAAATGCAAAGCTTAGCTAAGGAGGTTAACAAGGGAAGATTTTTTGCATGCTGCTTCCCCGGGTATGAAACGCAGCTTTTATTTTTCCCAACTACTGAAAAGTGCAAAGGATGATTTTTTTCAAATGTTTCAATGTGATTCTGTCCAAATGCCAAGAATGGATCTCTGACTTGTTCTGAAAAATTGAAATTTTGATCGCTTGATGAAAAAAACAAGAATAATTTAGGCTTTGGCTTTCATCATGAGATGCTCCTTGGTATTCAGGTCAGGCCTCCATAGAATGATGTAGCACTTGGGCAAGAAGATGCAGCCCAGCAGCCCAGCACTGGAGGCCAAGATGGAGAAGACCTGGACGGCCACCATGTACTTGCCCTTGGTGCTCAGGTAGGTGGGCACGAAGGACACCCAGACGCTGCAGAAGACCAGCATGCTGAAGGTGATCAGCTTGGCCTCGTTGAAGGCCCCGGGCAGCTTCCTGGCCAGGAAGGCCACCGTGAAGCAGACGGCAGCCAGGAAGCCCATGTAGCCGAGGGCAGCATAGAACATGGCCACAGAGCCTTCGTTGCACTGCAGGACGATCTTCCCAACATGGGAGTGCTTGTCTGAGTCAGGGAATGAGGGAGAGGTGCCCAACCAGATGGAGGAGAGGACTGCTGGGACACTGGAACAGCAGATGACAAGGGAGTTGGCCAAACTGCTCCCCAGCCAGTTCCTTGCCCTGTTGCCTGGCTTGGTGGCCAGGAAGGCCAGCACCACAGTGACGGTTTTGGCCAGGAAGGAAGAGATGGCCACTGAGAAGATGATGCTGAGGGCTGCTTGTCGCAGGAGGCGGGTGATGCTTCTTGGCTGGCCAATGAAGAGGAAGGAGCACAAAAAGCAAAGCAGGAGGGAGACCAGCAGAGTGTAGGAGAGGTCGCGATTGTTGGCCTTGACCACTGGAGTCTCTTAGAATTTTTTGAAGATCCCCAATGTGCCTCCTGTGGCGATGGAGAAGAGCAGGGCCATGCCAGTGAGGAAGGACCCCAAATATTCTTTGTAGGACAGGAAGGTGATGACCTTGGGGATGCAGTGATCCTGGGCCTCGTTTGGATGCTGATCTTCTGGGCACTTCAGGCAATGCTCTTCATCTTTCGGAAGGAAGACAAAGAGCACCTGACAGCCATTCCAGTTTCTGTTGTGTGCGTTGTATTCATCATTCTGGTTTTTCCTATTACTTTTAGTAGTATAAATGGTACTAGTGCAAGTAAAGGCATGATTCTGGTGTGAGAGGAAATGGGGGTTGGTAGTTGTAATTTGCCAGAGCAATTTCTCCCCCCCCCCCCCCCATGGGAGGTCTGTTGGTGGAGGTTGGTTGGTGGCTGTACTGAATTGGTAGAGGCGGGTGGAATTCCTCACTTGGCCGCACCTGTCAGACTGGAGCCAAGAGGTTTCCATGGAATGGGAACCCAGAGCCTAGTTCTGATTATGCCAAGCAGTCCACTAGGTGACTGTGGGCCACCCCCCGACTCTTTGTCCTGCTTTCTTCCCACAGAAGAAGAGGGTTCTTGTGCCACGTTCTCGTGGGTGAAAAAAGTGGAATGACAAAACCCCGCCCATGTAGGGGATGAAGAGTTATCTGGAGAAATGGAGAAGGGAAGGAGAGATGCAGGGGCCATGGTGGGCATGGGAGGCTTCGCAGCAAGCAAAGGTGAATGGAAAAAACGCCTGGAGTGCCCTGAAGGTCAAGGAGCCTGGGCTGTGGGAGCAATGAGGAATGAGGCATTCTGGGAGGTGGAGAACGCAAGGCAGAACTTGGCCCATGCAATGCTTCCAGGTGTGGAGAGAGGGGTTGACAATACCATGTCCACAAAAAACATTTTCTGCCCTGATGCACCAGATGCAACCCAGCAGTCTGAATTTCCTTGCAGGATGGTTTAGCGCCCCCCCCCCCTCACCCACGTGCCACATACCATGGCCAGATCCTTGCCCTCCCCCCAGGCACTGCCTTTCCCTCTGCGCTCACCCACCTTCCCGAGTGGAGATGGTCCCTTCTGCACATGGAGCGCAGTCATAGCAGCACAGGGGATGTCCTTCCCGGGCCACCTTGAAGAATCCCGGGTGGCAGCTCTCCACACACCTGGCCTGGGGCAGGGGCTGAGCGAGAGAGAAGGAGCATCAGGGGAGGTGGTTTGGGGCTGAGGGAGCTGGGGGCTGGGGAGACAGAGCTGGAAAGGGCAGAGCGGGGAGGACCTCCAGCACTTCAGTGGATTCGATAACTGAAACCCACTAGAAGCAGCTGGACTTTCTCTCCCAGTGAAAAGAATCACATTTGTTCTCTACACCTGTTATATCTCAGGCTATTGACTTATTCATTAAATATCTGTTTTTCCGATGATCCAGACTGTTAGTGAAGTGATGGGTAATGAAAAAAAGGGAATAGTGGGGATGGGTTTCTTCACCTGGTCTTTCCATCTCGGCCATGCAATGGGATCCCGCTGAATGGTGAATTTGGAGCCAGGCAAGCCCCGTCTCTCTAGACTCCCAACTTTCACTCTTGCAGCAGTCTCATTTGGATTCTTCACCCAGCTGGCAAGGTCCAGGTTGGCTGCCAAGTCTCTGTTCTCATCCAAATACACCCCCTCAATAGCACGATTGTGAAACTGGGGATCTCTCAGGAAAGGGTGGAGCTGGAACAACACAGAGAGCAAAGCCTTTGAGAAGACCTGTTTCATAACCCAGTTTTTGCTCAGAGCTGCTCCCCGTTTAGTGGGGCTGGGTGGGACCCTGATAATGGACAGGATTATGCTTTCCCTGCTCGATGCCCACTCTCTGCTTTGGGAATTTAGGAAATAGACAAGGGAAGCCTCATCACTGAAGGGAAAGAGATAGGGATAGGGAAAGGGAGGGCAGTGTCTGTGAGGGAAATTTTTCAGGAATACTGGGAAGTAGCAAATCGACCTTTCTTTTCCAGTTTGGGAGGGGAATGTCATTTTCAGATCATCATCAGGCCTGTTTTGGAGAAAAAAATGTGGACAGCCTTTCTCTGTTGACTTCTAATATTTTTCTGGGATGAGAAGTATATACGTAGCTCTTCCTTTAGAATCACCTTTTTAACCATCCCCAACCCTTGGGACTGCTTTTCTCCTTCATGTTTTTAGCCATGGGACTTTGTTTAGCATCGTTCCGAGTGTCTTAAAATGGGCTTTCCTGCCATTTGAGGTTGCAGTGGGACCACAGTTGGATGTCCTTCTCTCAGAGTTAGCGCAAGGGATGGGTGCTTTCCTCACAGTTCCTGTAGCTGCCGCTTTGTGCATTGTGTCTTCCCCATGGGTTCCCTGCTGGCTGTGAGTCGGATTTTCAGAGTACTGAAATCGGTCACAGGGTTTCCCTGCCTTCAGTAGTGCAGAGCATCTTCCAGCACTTTTGCTCTTGACTGCCTCCTCATTCCACTTCCTCCAGGATTCCCTTCCCTGGGCTCAGCTCCCTGTTCCTCTTCAGGCTCCTTTACTGCTCTTAGTGTTGCAGCTGAACTGCTCGACCCAAATACTTGACTTCTTCTCCTTGCCTTGAGGGTGCGCATTTGCCACTCCGGCGCTATCACTTTTCCTGCCGGGATGGCTGCTTGCTGGCTCTTTTTGCACACTCTTGCCTTTCTGACCTGATGCAGAAACCAGATACAGAATCAGGGTTGCAGGCCACTTCCATGGGGAGGGTCCTTGGACCATATTCCCTGATTTTGGATACTCCATGCAGCATCATTCAAGGCTTTTTCCTCTCCTACCTGGAAGGTGACCAGCAGAGCCCCCTTTGCTCTGTCTTGGTCTCCTCTTCCACTGTCACTGCACTGCCAAACTCCTGTGACCTCTGCAAGTCGGCTCGCTCACTGGAAGCTGGCTTGCTTCTCTCACAGTCCCAGAGCAGCTGGGGACCCATTCACTCCTCTCCTCAGGCACGAACCCGAATGTTTCCTGGGATCAGGAATGCAGGCACACCAACGGTGGGGTGTGCTCAGCTGGCATAGCAGGTCCAACATGGATCCAACATGGGAATAGCAGGCCAACCGTTATACTCTTTCCGGTGCCAGGCAAAGACATTTTTATTTGACCATAATTTCAATAATCAATGATTTTAGATATATTAGGATTTTTCCCTTCACAGTCGCACTTTCTATTTATTCCTCCTTTTTCTCTAGTTGTGATGCATTTTATATTGTTTTAATAATTGACATTTTATATTCTACTTTTATACTTTATATTGTACTTTTAAATATGGGACAGGATATAAATGTCAGAAATTTATAAAGAATGAAAAAATAAAGGATTGCCTTGTGTTCTGATCCCAGGCAAGATAGCAAGCCTGAGCAAACTTAGGTCAGGGATCTGCACCAGGACCTGTGCAGTCCTCACACTGCTTCTATCTGCTGCTTCAGGATGACTTTAAGCAACTCCATGGGCCACGATCAGATGCACTCAGTTCTGGGAAAGGACCAAAAGAAGGACAGGACACAAAGTGTTCAAGCTGCGCCACCATTTGGAAAATCTCGTTCCAGTTTCTCATGCTCTGAATTCTGTACAATACCCACGAAGGGGAGGAAATACCTGCCATGGATGAAGCCGGAGCACATCCAGCCTGCCTTCAGGATTCATGGACTTCCTCCTGGATATGGAGGAAAGATCTGCATCCACGGCATGGGCCACAGCCTGGACGGTGCAGTAACAGAAGCTCTCCAGAGAGAGTGTTCGCTCCTTGTCCACTTGGGGCAGCCCATCCGGTTCCTCCTCCTCTCTGCATCTTGTCCACTCTTTCACTGACAGCACATGCTTTGAATACGAACACTTGAAAATATTGTTCATAAATTCATGCATAGAGTCATTCAAGTCCCTAAAACCATCAGTGCTCGTCCTTTTTCTTGTTTGGGGAAGGAAGGAAAAATATGCATAGACATGCTGGACATCTCTAGTTCCATATGCAAAAAACAAGGTCAAGTCACGCAAAGTTGTGCTGATCCAGACTTTTCCGTTAACAGGTTGCATTTGAATTTGAATAACTTCTTCTAAAATAAGTAACCCATACATGGAGAAAAACAACTCTTGAAAATAAATGAAGACATTGATTTCTACCAAAATCTTCCATGACTGCAACACGAATGTAACAGTACCCGCTTTCAGCTGTGAGATGCTGCGTGAAAATACCACACAAATGCCATTCCTGAGGAGCTCCAGTTTCAAGGTTCTCATGAACCTGTCTCCATTCTCAGTGTCCAGTGAGAAGAGCCCCACCATCATCCACCTGAAGTGCAGCAGCAGCCTCACGATCCCTGGGTACTGGAGGCCATCTTCAGGGAGCATCCTGTACAAGAAAGCGGATGGGGTTTTTTCTCTCCTGACCTGAGCTGTGAAAGCATAAGTGACCTGGGTGGGAAAGGAAGAGCGAGGCTGATGGGTTGCTTCCACTCAGTACTCAGTCAAAGTTTCTCATCTCATGAGAATGCACCCCTCAGTGTTGAATTGTATGCATGAAACATGATTGGAAAAGACCCAATGCTTGTTGTTTTCTGAAAATAAAGTCTATCACCGAGACATAAGTGAGTGGGAAAGTGGAGCAGCTCCACCTGGAGCCCAATATTTTGAGACGAGAAGTGCAGCTCAAGATGTTGTTGTTGTTAGTCGCAAAGTCGTGTCCGACCCATTGCAACCCCACCCTGCCAACAAAAGTGCGTATAGTCAAGGCCATGGTTTTCCCAGTTGCAATGTATGGCTGTGAAAGCTGGACCATAAGGAAGGCTGAGCGCCAAAGGATTGAGGCCTCTGAATTGTGGTGCTGGAGAAGACTCCTGCGAGTCCCTTGGAACGCAAGGCAGAGCACATCATGAGAAAGGCTGGGCTAGAAGAATCACACGGTGGAATTAAAAATATTTATTTATTTATTTATTTATTTAAACAACTGATATGCCACCCCCTTCACATGAGCCTTGGGGCAGCTTCGAATCATAAAACACAAATATATAAATACATAAAATAATTAAAAATGGTGGAGACAGTCTGGCAATTTAAAATCAATAAATAGCATTAACGATTAAAATACTGTTTGAATAGAAAAGTCTCAGCCTGGTGCTGAAAAGCAAATAACGATGGCGCCAAGCGGACCTCTCTGGGGAGCGTGTTCCATAAATTGCTAGGAGAAAGCAAAAACAAAAACAGTGCAAATAACTTTTGAGTTAATTTAAAGTATAAAGAAATCAGCTGGACATGAGAGATACAAAGCTGCTCCAAAGAAGCTGCGATTTTTAAAGCAACACCATTTTGAACATGCAAGTAAACCTGGAAGATATTTAGTGTTAAGAAGGAACTGGAAGGAAGATCTATAAGAGGTGTGAAGAAAGAGAATGGCCCAGCCTATTTTGGAAAGGCATCACTGTGCAATTCATATTCCCCCCACCCCCAAAAACATACTGACTCCAGAAGAGGGAAGAGGGGTATGTAGAAGAACATTCCTTGAGAAATTCCCCAGGGAGCAGAGGAAAATAGTGAATTGTACTATCAGTATTCAAGTGATATTGCACGCTACTGGAAAGCTAAAAAAATATAAAGCACCTGCCCCTGATGATTTTACTGCTACGTATTACAAGTGTTTAGAGGAAAAACAAATTCTTCCACTTCAACAAGTAATGTATGAAATCAAAGAAGAGGGCCTATTGCCACCAAGATGACAGGAAGCTCACGCCACATGGATACCTGAAGATGGGAATGATCCCATGTTACCACAGCCCTCAGTATTAAATGAGCATTATAGATGTCTTACTTCAAAACTGGCAGAGAGATTAAG
Organism: Varanus salvator macromaculatus; assembly: GCA_023646645.1. Lineage (NCBI taxonomy): Eukaryota > Metazoa > Chordata > Lepidosauria > Squamata > Varanidae > Varanus > Varanus salvator. Next base: position 72,783 of record JAIXND010000715.1, on the reverse strand, counting down.
AAAATGTTTAGAAAAACAGATGCATACAGATCGAACTGTATTTGGAAGACTAAACTACAGGCATCGTAGTTGGGATGAATTTGAGCTATGCAAATGAATGTGCTGCCTAAGTGAACTTTCTCTTTCAGATGAGATCACTGCCAATATTGGGAAAAGGTCGCTTTGACTGGCAGAGACAAGCACATATTACTATTATTTGGGAAGACAAGAAGTCGAGGATCTGATTCGATCTTTCAGGAAGCTAATGGGAGAGGCTGCCTTGCAGGTCCTGATTGGAAGTGGCTCTGTTAGGCAGTGGAACCGGTCTGCATTGCAGATTAGATAATAAACACCCATGATAGGTGAGAGAAGATGGGACAGAGCTGATGTTGAAGTCGGAATGCATCATCCAATGTGGGTGAACGAGTCAGTCAGATCGCAATGGTAAACGCTGGAAATGTAAGAGGTGGACAGGACTTTCCATCATACGGGGAAGATATGTAAAAGAATGAAAAAAAAAAAGATCAAAACTGATACATGTGGAAATGCAGAATATCATTAAATGAAGAGTTACATGAGTCCAAAGATATTAAAAATTTGCCAGACATATGTCAGACTTATTTTGCTTCATGACAACTGCAGAACGATTAACAGTTGCTTCTAACTGGAAATAGAAACATAGAAACAGAGTGAGTCAAAAGGGGTCTCCCATGTCATGTAGTCTGACTCCTGGTTCCAGCCAACTCCGCTCATATGCCCACCATGTGCATGTCCGGCCTATCTTTGAACAGCCTAACCGAGGGGGGCACAACAACCTCTCATGGAAGCCCATTCTCACCCTCGGGGTCATAACTGTCAGGAAGTGCTTCCTGGTATCTAAATGGAGCGTTAGTTCCCTGAGCTTTGCTCCGTCATGCCTTCCTTTCTCCCAGAGACCTGGGAGTACAGGTCTCTCCCCACCTCCATGTGACATCCCCTCACATACCTGTAGGTCACCAACAGATCCCCTCTGAGTCTCCTCTTCTCCAAGCTGAAGAGACCCAGTTCCCTCAGTCTTGCCTCATACGGCTTCCCCTGCAAACAGGCCACCAACCTTGTGGCCCTACGCTGCACTGACTCTAACCTGGCTATATCCTTTCTGTAATGAGGGGCCCAAAGCTGAGCACAATACTCCAGTTGCGGGTGCACCAGAGTCGTGTAGAGTGGAAGTGCCTATGCACCCAAGGGTGGTGTTCGCCCTCTTGACCACTGCATCACATGGATGAGTCATGTTCAGCCTGCAATCAACCAGCACCCCGAGCTCCCTTTCACAAGTGCTGCTCTTCAGCCTCTTCTCACCTAACCTGTACTTATGACACCATTCCTATGCCCCAAGTGCAATTTCTTGCCCTTATCTATATTGAGCGAAAACCTGTTCTCTCCTGCCACTAAAAGATTAAATAGTATGGGCCCCAGGACAGAGCCCTGGGGGACCCCGCTTGAAACTGGCCGCCATCCCGATGATTCCCCATTAATGGTTACCCTCTGATTCAGTCGGTCAACCATGCCCTAATCCATCAGACAGTGCTTTGGTCTATCCCAAAACTCCTCAGTTTCTCCACCAGGATATCATGGGGCACTTTTCAAAGGCCTTGCTGAAATCCAGGTATACCACATCCACTGCATCATCTCCGTCTAGCCACCTCGAAGCTTGTCGTAGAATCCCACAAGGGTTGCCTGGCAGGACCTGTTCTTGTGGAACCCATGTTGTGTGGCTGCCAGCCTCTCTTAATTTTCTTACATCACTGAATCGCTAGCTATTATGTGCCTTTCCATATTTTCCCCTACAATGTACATAAGGCTATTTTCCCCTACATTTCCCATGCCCCTTCTGCTACCGTTTCTGAAAATTGGGACCACTGACGCCACCCTCAATCATATGCCCCAAAGGTAGGATCAAGCCAGTCAGTCCTAGAGGAGAGCAACTCTGACTGCTCTTTAGATGGCATTCACCGTGCCTGTTTTCGCTATCATCACAGGCCTGGGCTCCACGCCTTGCCAAGCGTTTTTTCCCTGCCTGGTTTCCAGCTGCGTCCCCTCCGGAGGGCACTGTGGGGTGGTGGAAAAGCGGAAAGACGCACATGAGCGTGGTGGGTTTTTGCTTGCAGAATGAGATGCCACACGTTGCCTGCTCTGACAGGGGCACTGACCGTGCTGGTCTTGAAGCACCACTTTCGTGCTGGAGGAACCTTTTGCAGGAAGGGAAGTGAGGGGTGCATTGTGCTTTGTGTGGGGCTCTCAGTGTTCCCGGCTGTGCCTGAGCACCTTGAGGCATTGCGTGGCATGCAAACCCTTGTGCCGGTGAGACTCTCCCGGACTGCCCCGTCCCCCAAACCAGTGCCCTCCAGATGTATTGGAATGCAATTTCCATCCTAGTGCACACTGGGAATGCTGGGAGTGGTAGTCCAGCAAGCTGAACCACCCCAGTGGGTTCAGCAGGACCCTACTCTTGTGGCCATTTCCATTTGGTCCATCCGAGCCAGTGGCTTGTGGATGTGATGCTCTGCAGGTCCAGGCAAGAGGTGTGGTGGTCCTTGAAAATTGAGGCAGGGGAAGCTTCATGTTTAGGCACAGGGAGGAAATCAGAGACACCCCCAAGTTCCAGTTCTGTCCAGGCGAGCTGAGATGCCAGTGATGGGGGGTTGGGTTGAGGGAGGAGGAGGCCTTGCTTGGGCAGGGAGGTCCCACCATCAGCCAGCTGGTCCGGAAAGGTCAGGTGTGAGAGGTCCAGCAGCCCCGCGGCTAAACTTGGGATCCTGCTCTGGGCAGAGGGTGGACTGCTGTCCCTCTGGCCCCCTCAGTCCTGCCAGTGTGTGGTCCTGTGGGAAGCCATGTGATACCCTGACAGCGCAGCCTGGATTAGTGACAAGTGTGGACTCTGCCCGCCATGGTTGGAGACCCTGCAGGTGTCAGCAGGAGGAGTCCCTGGGAGAACCCCAGGCCTGCCTGAAAGGCTTGCAGCAGGGCCTGAGGGTGGTTCTGCTTGGAAGAGCTCGGCCAGGAATAGCAGCTGGAAAGGGCAGCTTGCCCGGACCATGGGTCTTCTTTGCATGGTGCAAGGTGCTGTACAAAACCCAGAGGCCAGGCACAATCTCCTGCTCAGCCCTCACCCCTCCCCACCCGGCAGGATACCTGACAGGAGACAGAAGGGCTCGTTTCTTTCTGGACCTCACAGAAGTTGAACTTTTGGAGAGGATTCTGCCCCATTCTTAGAACTAGACCAGGAGAAAGTGGCAGAGGGAAAGAGTCAGTGTGTTTGGGGAAACCATCAGAACACGTGGGAAGCAGACCTCTGGCTGTGGTTGTCTGCACACAGGTGGGGGAGGAATTGCCCTGCATGCCACCACAGCGACAGAATGGCCCTCCCTGGCCTGATTTTCGGGTCCCTGGCTCAGTGCCGTGCAGGAGGTCACGACAGAGACTCCTACTCAAGAGGAAGCGGTGACGGCGGCTTATAGAGTCCGAGAGACGCAAACGCTGCCCGAAGGAGAGGCCGGTCAGCTCCCCCCGAGGGCTGCGAAAGCCCACAGATCGCCTCACCAGCGACCGGCCCTTTAAATCAAACAGTCGGGGAGAAAGGGGAGAGCGAAAGCCCTGCCACGTCATCGGAAGAAGAGATTGTTGGGGAAGAGGGAGCTGGCCAACTGGAGAACATAAATTTGATTGACGCCGCCCAACGACGAATGGTTCGGGCGTACCAGATCCGGGAAGACAGGAAGAGGAGGAGAAGAGAAGAGCTTCTCCTAAAGGACTGAAAGGGGAGGGGGAAGAGGGAACGTCATTCTCAGACGAGCATCTCATTAGTATGCACGCTTTCGTACTAGTCTCATGGCGAAGCCATGAATCTCGTAGATAACTAGCAATAAACAGATTGAGTTTTACAGCTTGCATTTGAGCAATAAATTGCGGCCAAGGAACCTCAACGTGCGAGTGGTCAAACACACACACACGCTCCACGACAGAATGCTCGTCTGAGAATCCCTTTGGCTGCAAGCCCCAGGAAAAAGGGCAGAGAAGTGTTTTTTTTCCTTTTTCCTTTTTTTTCCCACGTCGTCATGCAAGTTTCACAGATAAATACACAGGAAGTTAGACGTTTAGAGGAAGAGAATAGATGTTTACGGGCCCAGAATGACGAGGCGAATCAACAAATTGAAAGATTAAAGCAGGACGTTGCTGTACTCCACACCCAATTACAGGAACTGGCCAGAAAGACGGAGGCTGATGTAACAGTGAGATGAAGCCTGCTGGACTTCCCCCCGAAGTACGATGGACGGAAGGAAACTTTTACGAACTTTAGGGCACAAGCGGAGCTGTATTTCTCTCTTCGCCTTCAAGACTTCCCCAATGAGAGGCTGAAGGTAGGATTTTTGATAAACCAACTGATAGGGGTCCCAGCAAGGTGGGCAACCGCCAAAATGATTGCCAAAGACCCCATATTAAACAGCTCTGACCAATTCTTAGATGCCCTTTATAAATTTTTGGGAGTGGATGCATGTAAAGAGCTGGCTATTAGAGAAATTCAGTATTTAAATCAAGGAGAGACATCAGCGAGGGCATATACCACCAAGTTCCAGCTGATTATGAATGACTTGGGGTGGAATGATGAAGCTCTAATGATGCAGTACCGTAGAGGCTTGAGAGAAAAAGTAGTGGATGAGTTAGTGCGCTGTCCCATGACAGATAATTTACACGACCTTATGACCCTTGCAATTAAGGTGGATGCACGGCTTGATGAGAAAAAACGCTTTAAGCCTGGCAGTTATTTTGGCCCCCAGCCAAGTCAGACAAGATGGCTCCTGCGGCCGGACACTTTGGCGTTTACAAAACGATGCATACGCTGGCCAGAGGCTATTGGTGGCCTCGGATGTACCACGGCGTCAAGTCTTACGTACTGTCATGTCCAACACGCCAACGAGCCAAACCGCAGCAAGGAAAGCCGTATGGACTCCTTCAACCCGTGGAGACTCCTCCGGGTCCCTGGCATACGGTTTCCATGGACTTTATCACTGATCTGCCCAGGGCTGGTTGTGGGCTCAATATGCCCAGCCCATAATTGTTCATTTACAAGGCTTTGCAAAGCTGCAAGCTTATCAGCAGACAGAGGCCACTGGTCTACTCACACAGGGTGATCACTCAACCATGTAAGCGGCAAAGCTGTTAGAGCCATAGAGACAACAGGTCACTCAGCTATCGTGATTGTAGTCTTCCCACTGGGCTCTTCCCACTGGGCTTTGCTGCTTGTGAGTTGCCTGGCTGGATCTTCCTGAGCAAGGCACCAGCTAGAGCAAATCACTCTGGCTTTGCTTGCTATTGCTAGCAGTGCTGTGCAGCTGCAGGTGGCACTTAGCCGTATCAGGTCCAGCAGGCCAGTGACTTACCGATCACGTTCATTAGATGCAGGTTTGTTGAAAGTGTGCTGTCTATAGAAGCTTTCTTCTGCAGACATGCTGGCACTGAAGATGAAGTCTCCAAGCCGGAAATAATTCTGTGGCTGCAGCTCTGCCCTGTGCCAGCTCCAGGGGCATTTGACCTTCAGGCTCCCAAAGGAGGCCTCTGGGAGCAGAAGCAGCAGCAGGACCAAGAGGGCCACTCTGCCGGTGCTTGGCACGGCCTCCGTTCTTCCCCTTTCAGCCCAGTAGAGGAACAGTTAGAGGAATTTCCTTCTAAATGGACAAGGAGCCTGGCCAGGCAAGGCTCCAGCTGAAGGAAGAGAGAACAAGTGTCTGCATGGCAGTATCCTCTGCTGCCCCCAGCCTCTCCTGATCCCTGAGAAGGAATGCAGGGAAGGAGGTGCCCTCCCCTTTCTGCCTGGATGCAAGACACTCCTCTGCCATCTCAGGGGGGCCTCGGGGGTTCAGAGTGGTCCTGGGGGAGGGGGGCCCATGAGCTTTGGAAAGAAGAGCAGCAATGCATGATGATTTCCAGAATTATACGGCCTCATGGCTGGGGCACCTCTGCGGCTTCCTCACAACCTTCCTCACTCCCATGTGCAAGAGAGGCTCGCTCTGAGTATGTGCCAATGCGGCCCATGTGAAGCAAGCAGGAGCAAGGGATCTTTCCCTCATGTGCTTTGCAACTGGCCTTCAACGTGTGACCTGCTGCATCCCCCTTTTCTGTCCCCCCACTGCAAGTCTTGCACTGCAGCGAGGAAGCCAGGCCCTGCAATGCCTCTGCCTCGCTTTCTCCCTTCTCATTCCATGTGTGCTCAGCTTGCTCCCTGGAGGTCGTGCTCACGCCACCTGTTCCTCCATGTGCAACACCACCATCAAAGTGCCAACAGATTTCCCTGTGGTGCCTGGCTTCAGCTCCTGGGATGGGACAGGCTGAGATTTTGCCAAAACGCTGCTCTTCAAGAAATGGCCAAGAAGGGCAGCGAGATGGAAATTCCCTGATGGATGAACAGTTCCATCAGTCCCATCCCAGCTGCCTCTGAGGGACTCAGGGGGAGGGTCTTCCCCTCTCTTCTTCCCTCCCCCCTATTTCCCTTGAAAAAAGCTTCTCCTTTCCTTCTGGCTGTGCCCACTGCCCATTCCTGGCATCCGGTTCCCCTTTCCTGTGTCTGTGCTGGGGCAGCGTGTTTCCTGCTCGTCTATCCAGGATATTAAAGCAGGTTTTTGTTTGTTTTTATTTAACACATTATATGATCTGGGGCGGCTCACAGCATCACAAATATATGAACAATTTATACAATTTACAGCTATTTAAAACTGGCCCATCTCGAATTACAAGTTAAAATACTATAAATGCAATTTATATCTAACAATTAAAATAAGTTTTAAATAAAAAGGTCTTCACTTAGTGCCGAAAAGCAAATACCGATGGCACCAGGCTGACCACTCTGGGGAGCGCATTCCATGGGTTGGGCGCCACCGCAGAGAAAGCCCTCCTCTAGGTACTCACCCTCCCAATATCCCTCACAGAAGACTCCCGGAGAAGGGTCTCGTCCGACGATCTCAGGTGGCGGGAGGGCACATATGGACGCAGGCGTTCCTTTAGATAACCAGGTCCCAAGCCTCTGAGGGCTTTATAGGTGATAACCAACACCTTGAATTGGGCCCGGACTTCAATGGGAAGCCAGTGAAGCTGGCGGAGGCCTGAGGTTATATGAGAACAACATCCAGTCCCCGTCAGCAGCCTGGTAGCTCTGTTTTGCACCAATTGGAAGTATCCGGACCATTTTCAAGGCCAGCCCCACATAGAGCACATTACATAAATCTAATCGGGAAGTTACCAATGCATGTGTCACTGATGCCAGGCAATCATTCTGCTGGTAGGGATGCCGCTGATAGATCAGCCGAAGTTGAAGCAAAGTGCTCCTCGCCACCGCCATCACCTGAGCCTCTATCGACATCTCTGGGTCGAGGAGCACTCCCAAGCTGCCAGCCTGTCCCTCAGAGGGAGGTCAACCCCATTCAGGACAAGGTCCAGGTCCCCCACCCCGACGCCCAACCCACCTACCAACAGGACCTCCGCCTTGTCTGGATTGAGCTTCAGTTTATGGGCCCTCATCCAGCCCATCATCTCGACCAGGCACCGGTTCAGGACAGCCACTGCCTCACCTGGATTGGCTGAAAACGAGAGGCAGAGCTGGGAATCATCAATTCATTCCCCCTTTCTTGCAGATCTATGCACAAGAAATGCCTCACTATCAGTGTCTAGTCCGGGTACTGCTGCTTATGCACTGATACTGGACCCTCCTTGGCAAACCAAGGCTTGCAATCCGGTCGACCTGCAATGGGTTTCTGACTCTGCTGTGGATTCCACTGAGCATGCACAGAACGCATTTCTTTTAGAAGAGCATCCTCTGTGTGGTGCTGTGGCTCAGCATCAAGCCTAAGTAGCAGCTCACAGAGCATCCAAAGCGTCTTTCTGCTTCCATCTGACGGGGCTCCTGAGCCGTCCGCATTCCTAGACTCTCAGTATGCACTGTCTAAATGCCCCGCAGCTCTTCAGGGAAGGAGGAGGCTCTGCCCTTCTTGCTCCAAAGCTGAAGAAGAGGAGAAACTTCTGGCAACATGCAGTCATTTGAACGGGTCAAATGGCAGAGGGTCATGACCTTTTCTGCTGCGGGATGGGAAGGATGTTGTCCAGTGGATGCCAGGAAGCACTTCCTGATGGTTGGCACCCCGGGATATGGGATGGGCTTCAACGGGAGGTGTTTCTCTGAAAACAGGCTCCTTCCCAACAAAAACACACAGACGAAGACATGCAGCCGTGAGGAATTAGGGAGAGGCCTGTCTGGAAGAGGCAGCGGAGAGAGCTCAGGTGTCTGTCTGCTCCCCTCCATCGTGGTCTTTCCTCTGCTCTTCCAGCTTCACCCTTTCCTGAGGAGCCGCGAGCGTCATCACCCTTCCATGGGCAGAGTGCACTTGGGGGAGGACAGAGAGCTGGGGGCAGATTTTGGCATTGTGACCTGAGCGGGTTGCGCAGTCGGCCTTCTCAGTCCAGAGAAAGAATGGCTTCCTTCTCTTACTGACTTGGGATCTGGGTTGGGCCTGAGACCCCAAGCCCTGAATCCTGAGCCTGCCAACTGGTCCTTGCAATGTTGCAATGGAATGGTTGGAACGCCTGGGTGGGTGCGGATGTGCATGTGTGTGTGTTTGTGTGTGTGTGTCTGTGTGTGTGGAGATTCCCCTACCCAGATCCCTCCGAGGCTACTTTCCTTCTTTGAGTATCAGGGAGTCAGTTCCCTTTAAGCCAGATTGTCAAATGTTGCTGATCCGGTCCCAAAATTCACCAAGGGAGTCATGGAAGCAGCAGGGCGTGTTTTACACCACCAACAACCAACCAACCAAAACACAAAATTGGCAAAATTGTGATGGTCTGGTTTTGCCAGGCTTTCTTCCCCTGCCTAGCCATGCATGTCGTGATATTTGGCTGTAGAAAAAAAGCAAAATTCCAGCTCGATTGATGGTGCCAAAAATGAGGAAGGGAGGGAAGGGAGAGAGACCCTCACAGCAGCCAAATGTTTCCTGTTGGGGGAGCCCATTTCACAGCCCACTGATATTGGCAGTCAGAAAGGCCAAAGGGCAAAACACATAATAGAGCTTTCTAATAGGCTTCTGTCCCTTTAAGAGCCTGAGCTCCCTGCTTGCCTGAAGTGGCCACTACATTTACTTGCAAAGTTAATGCTGTGTGGAAAGAGGTTCCCAAGGAAAGTGGCTTTGTGTCCACTCTTCTACTGACTCCAAAGTTCTCTGGCTGGTTTTGCTCATTTAAAACACTCCTTCAAATTGTGCCTATTCCTCCATCAGCATCAACCGTGTGGCAATCCATGTGACTCAAACCCATGAAACACTCTGCTTATGTTCTGGAACTCTGTGGTTGGGTGTACCTGCTTCCTGCAGTGCTGGTCGTGATGGTTCATCTCTGCAGCGCGGTTTCTCCTGGAAGATCTCTCAAGGAAACTTCTCAGGCTTGCAACAGAGCGGTCCCATTCATATCTAGCTGGCCGTCTCAGAGGCTGAGGAACCCAGATTCCCAAACACCACTAATGGCAGGAATTGCCATTTGGAGCACACGTGCCCAAGCAAAGCTCCCCCTATCAATTGTCTGCCTCTTCCCCTCAGGAACAGGCTCCACGTCATTTCCAATGAATGCCTTTTCTCTCCCTGATTCCTCCCTCCATAAAACCCCCACCATGTCAGGGCAGCTCCGAAATGGGTCCCAAGAGAGGGCCGAGAAGAGGGGCAGCCTGAACTGGAGACCTTCCTGGTGCCACAATGCATTCCTGGAGGAAGCACCTCAGGAGCACATGGAGAGCAGGACGGCTTGGTTGTTCCCCTGGCTGCCCCCCCCCCACCACATCACCCAACAGGGGCCTCCTTGCGGGGTGCCCAGCTGACCCTGTGCATGCAACTGGAGCTCTCTGGAGGACCTGCCATGGCATTCGGGATGTGGGATTCTCTCCCACAACTGCATGATGGCCGCCAGGGGTCAGGGCTCCATTTCTGCACATCACGGGGTCCAGCCCAGAGCAGAACCCTGACTCCTGCCCAGCAATCTCTGAACAGCTGCCTTGATGTGGCACGAAGTCTGAAATCATGACAGTGGGCAGGCCATTTCCGGGCAGCCTTGAAGTTTGTACAGAATTACACGACACAGGGATGTGGCTCTGTGCAAAAGCCTCCTTCATTCAAGGCAGCTCCTTTATTTGATACAGTCAGGCTACTCAATAAGGAGGGACCACAGACAGGTTATTTAACAAACAGGAAAGCAGTTATTGTCTTGGGTCACTTATTTATGTGGCATTTGCTCGGACTGCATGTTTGTTTAGCCAGACCATTCTGCCCTTTCTATCAGTTGCTTATTATACTGATAAAGCTGAATGTGCAGGACGTGCAGGACCAAGATTGGTGTGCCAGACCGTTGACCCTGTGACCTCCTATTGACCCTGCTACACCTCACTCTTTTCTTCTTCTTCTTCTTTTTTTAAAGGCCGTTAATGACAAGGCTAATCAAACAAACATTCCTGTTCACTTTCTGAATAATCATCAGAAGCATAATTGCGAAGTTGCTGTGCAAGAGTTCGGGCCTGACATGGCTGAAGGGCATAGATGTTTGGCTGTCGCCTGCATCCCTGTTCAGTCATAGTCACTGGTGCAGCCGGTCATGCAAGGAGGCCGCCTCCCCCACTGGAGGAGAACAGAGAAGCGAGAATAGGATGAGAAGCGAATTGGCAGTGATAACCACAAAGATGGCAGCACATAAGTTCTCCAGTGTCTCTGGCTGGTTGTTGGCCTGGAGCAGCTGCTGCGCTTTGCTCATCGTCCTTTTGACTGCACCCCAGGTCACCCATGGGGCCCTCGGCATCCGCAGACCCTTGGGAAGGGGCCGGAAGGGTCGCCGAGCCTGCTCCATGCTGACTCTTCCCATCTTGGGTACTGGGTTGGTGACTGCCTGATGCCACGCCATGAGCTGGACGTACGCACTTAGCCGGCACCCACAGAGTTCCTGTAGGGGCAAGAACAGAAACAAACCCTCGACCCCAGGTGATCAGCAGCACTGATCCCAGCCATGTGCCTCCCAGTCACATACAGGCACAGGGCAATTGATGACAGAATGTAAAGATTACAATAAGATTCTGAGGTCATCCCATACAGAACAGATAAAAAAATGTCAGTCAATCATACTGTAACAATAAGATTACAATATTTCTAATTGACACTTTAGTTCAGAAGCCTGAACTCATCTCCAGGACTGCTTACACATGTAAATTCAAGCCACTGAAACTATGCATGAACTCAAACTCTTATCTAGATTCTAAACATTCTGAATTGACCAGGGCACATGCAGCCCTCTGGGCTAGGAAGATACTTCCATGCAAACTGAATTCAAACAATGACTATTTAACAATGTATATTTGGACTGAATGGCTCTGTCTTCTGTAGCCCACAGCTAAAGGTGAGAGAAAGGAGCGGGGGAATGCTTTTAAACAGTGACAGCTTGGTTTGAGAAGGAAGACAGGATTTGATCATACAATGCAAAGGCACACAGAAAAGTAATGCTTTTCAGACAGGATTTACTCATTTTCCCAACACTAGCTAGAGGATCGGAGAAGAGGGGGTGGACAGCATGATCAGCACGCTGATTGCCCTCAGCGAGGGAACCAGGCAAAGAGGTGTGGCTACGTATATGGGCCACATAATACTCATGGACACGTTGCTCCAATAGTGCCTGTAAAGTAAGGAATAATGCCAAAAGATTGGAGTCAATGTGTGGGGCCACATAGGCCCCAGGGAGGCTGGAGATCAGGCGACAGACATAGTGAGAATCTGAAATTAGGTTAAGAGGGCGATCTGGAAACAGGCGGAAAGCCAGGATCACCGCTGCCAGCTCTGCGCATTGAGGAGAGGCCTGAGCGGCCGAATACTTGGTGACCCAAGTAGAATCCTCCTTATAGACAATTGCACCCCGGCATCGGCCCCCATTCGAAAATACTGTAAGAGCATCATGAAAGGGGAGAGGCGACTGCATGGGTTTGAGCCAGATGGGGACAGCTTGAACAAGCGTCAGCCGTGGGTCTTGGGGGAGGTGGAACTGAATCGGCCCCACAAATTCTGCAAGAGCTGTTTGGATTGCAACAGAGACTGTCATGAGGTGATCAAAATCAGCTTTAGAAAAAGGAACTACTATGGCAAGCAAATCCAAGCCGATCCGAGAGAACGAGCGTTCCCGAGCCTGAGCAATCAAGTCAGCTGTAGCTTGTGGGTATGGCAAAACATTTTGGTGCAGACCATGGGATAGGTAGAGCCACTCCAGAGTATAAACTTTCTCAGTTACTGCTGCTAGAATTCCAGTTGGGGTCTGCGATGATGGTAGGATAAGGAGGGAGAGGCCAGGAATACGTGATGGAAGACAGTCCACACATTGCTGACCCAGATGGGAATTTATACATCGCAAAGCGTCATGACCCTCCGGGAGGACTGTTACGACATCTGCAGGGTGTTTTGCAGTTGTGAGTAACGAGAACAGCGAGCTTAACAGGCTAGTGGGTAGGGCAAAGAATGGTCGAACCCAGTTGAGGGTGCCTAAAAACTGCTGAAGCGCCACTAAAGTAAGTGGAGACGGAAACTGCAGCCAGGGCACTACGGGAGCTGCAAATGAGTGGAGCATGCGATGCCCTAGGTAAAGGTAAGGCTCACTCAGCTGGATCTTTTCTGGTGCCACACATAGTCCAAAAGGGCGTAGAGACTGAACTAGATCATCCAGTCAATCCAAGGGAATGTGAGGGGCAGCTATTAATATATCAACCATATAATGATATACCAGCACCGAGGGATGTTTTTCCCGAAACGGACGCAGGGCTTGATCTACAAAATGTTGACACAAAGTTGGGCTATTCAGCATTCCTTGAGGAAGCACCTTCCAGTGATAACGAGCCGTAGGGGCCTGATGATTAAGGACAGGCACGGTAAAGGCGAAGCGAGGTCGATCAGCTTTACATAGAGGGATGGTAAAGAAGCAATCCTTTAGATCTACAATAAACAACTGGAAATCGTTAGGAATTAAATTTGGATTTGGTGTTCCGCATTGCAGCGGTCCCATAGGTTGAATGCAAGCATTAACTGCCCTGAGATCATGTAACATGCGCCATTTACCACTTTTTTTTGGATCACAAACACCGGCGTATTCCAAGGGCTGGTTGTGGGCTCAATATGCCCAGCCCGTAATTGTTCATTTACAAGGCTTTGCAAAGCCGCAAGCTTATCAGCAGACAGAGGCCACTGGTCTACTCACACAGGGTGATCACTCAACCATGTAAGCGGCAAAGCTGTTAGAGCCATAGAGACAACAGGTCACTCAGCTATCGTGATTGTAGTCCCAAACAGGTTCAACAAATCTCGGCCCCACAAGTTAATATGAATATCAAGGACATAAGGTCTAAAATAGACTCGTTGGTTGGACCCTGGAAATTCTGCCGTTAGAAAAGAGGCGCTTTGCAGCGCACCTTGTTTACCTCCTACCCCCCACACACTAGGACACTGCTCAATGGGCTATTCAGGGGGCCATTGGGAACGGCCAATGACTGTGACATCCACCCCAGTGTCTATAATACCTGAGAAGGGACGGCCTTGTATAGAAACAATCAGAGCAGGACGGCTCTGAGTGATAGATGTGGTCTTCCCTACCAGCGACGTCCCATCAGTGGAGCCAAAGCTGCCAGTGCCCCTGTCCCGTTCTGTTCCCCCTGTAGGCAATACATAAGGCACAATAATCAGTTGTGCCGGGGCGGAACCTTTTGGCAGGGTCTGTGGGAGATTAGTCCATAACTGGATGTAAATCACACCTTGATAGTCTGCATCAATGACTCCAGATCCCTTTCTTGCCACTGGAGGAGCGGGGCAAGACAAAGCCAACGGTGCCTGGAGCCAGGGGACCTGACACCTGAGAGGGAATTACCTGGACCTCAGCTGGGAATTGGAAAATGACCTCCTGTTGGAGAACAAGATCCATCCCAGCACTCCCTGAAGTGGCACTGGGAGTGTTATAAATCGTGGCTTGTGCAGAGGAAGATTTTACTCGGTCATGGCTTCCGAGGTCTCTGTTTGGACTGGGGCCAGAGATGGGCCCGTTCGGGAGTTTCCCGACCGGCATTCATTAGCCCAATGAAATCCCTTTCCACACTTAGGACATTTTGATCGAGGTCAGGCCTTATTCCCGGGTGCTCCCCCTGATTTTGCTCTTGGTTTGTTACCACCACCCCTGGGACCCCAGCACTCGGCCCTGAAATGTCCTGGTTTCCCGCAATTGAAGCAGTTCCCCGTGGGACAATTGCCTCGCCGTAGGGCAGCTGCCAGAAGAGATGCCTGATGCATTGGGGTACCTATATCCTGACATGCACGTATTATGTCAGCCAACTCAGGGTTTCTGCCCAGCCCAGTAACAGCCTGGCAACATTCAGTTGTCGCGTTTTCCTTAGCTAATTTCAAGAGTAACTCTGTCTGTGCCTCAGGGTTATCAATCTGCTGTTTAAGGGCCTCCTATAATCTGTTAATGAAGTCAGTATAGGGCTCACTCACCTTTTGGCGAACACTTGAAAAGGTCTGGAGGGGCTTACCCGTAACTGGCACCCTCTGAAAGGCTCGAAATGCAGATTCAGAGGACACCTGCAACGTTGCCACTGGTTAAGACAACCTGCTGTTCTGGGATTGCAAAGTCCCCAGCCCCGTAAAGTTGTTCAGGAATGTAAGCACCCCCTGACGCCTGGCCTCTTATGACACACTGCTGTCGAAATTCACTATCCCACACAACAAATTGTGCCGGGGTGAGGAGCATTCTAATAGTCATTTTCCAATCCTCTGGGACTAAAGTGTGGTTTCTCATGGCAGCTTCTAGCATCCCCTGGACATAGGAACTTTGAAGACCCATATCTCGAATAGCCATCCGTAATTCAGTTAAGATTTTATAAGGGAGAGGCCGATATTCAACGACGCGACGACCCTGCGCGTCCTGTTGACCAGTATCATGGACTGGACAGATAGCCAACATATCAGCCAATTCACCCAGATCCTCCAATTTGGCTTGTGCCAATTCTTTTTCTAGGACGTCCTGAACCATTTTCCCAGGCTGGGCAGGTCCCGGGGGAGCCAAGGGATGGGTCGTGGGATCAGAAGGTACCGGCGCTGGAGGGGCCAATTGAACCTCAGAATAATTAGGTGGGCAATCCTTTGTTAAGTGGCCAGTGTGAGAGACTGGCTTAAATTTTTCCACCGCATGACGACATTGGTGCCATGCTTGTAATAATTCCACACTGACCCTGGGCTCAGAATGGAGAGTCTTACCAATTCTTTCCCAGTCCCTGGACTTTAGTGACCCCTGTTCTGGGTACCAGGGACATTGCTTGTGGATTTCTTGGATAAGTGCCTGTAAGCACCCTGAAGCCACGGACCCGCCGGACTTGTTAATCAGAAATCTTAGTTCATCCACATGCTGTTGTTGGGCTTGCGAGAATTGCCCTCCCATACTCACCAATGAAGGGGTCACCGAGGGGGATGGAGTGCACTCAAGGGGCCTATGCCAGGCGTTGATGAGTCTGGTCCCTGCGCGGGCGCCACTTGAAGGTTGTACAGAATTACACGACACAGGGATGTGGTTCTGTGCAAAAGCCTCTCTCATTCAAGGCAGCTCCTTTATTTTATACAGCCAGGCTACTCAATAAGGAGGGGCCACAGTCAGGTTACTCAACAAACAGGAAAACAGGCATTGCCTCGGGTCACTGATCTACCTGACATTTGCTCGGACTGCATGTTTGTTTAGCCAGACCATTCTGACCTTGTTATCAGTTGTCGCCTATTATACTGATAAAGCTGAGCGTGCAGGATGTGCAGGACCAAGGTAGGTGTGCCAGACCGTCGACCCTGTGACCTCCTGCTGACCTCGCTACAACTTCCTGATGGTTGGGACCCCGAGATATGGGATGGGCTTCCATGGGAGGTGTTTCTGTGAAAACAGGCTCCTTCCCAAGGAAAACACACAGATGAAGACAGGCAGCCATGAGGAATTAGGGAGAGGCATGTCTGGAAGAGGCAGCGGAGAAAGCTCAGGTGTCTGTCTTCTCCCCTCCATCGTGGTTTTTTCCTGCTCTTCCAACTTCACTATTTCCTGAGGAGCCCCGAGCGCCATCACCCTTCTGTGGGCAGAGTGCATTTGGGGGAGGGCAGAGAGCTGGGGGCAGATTTTGGCATTGTGACTTGAGTGGGTTGCTCAGTCGGACTTCGCAGTCCAGAGAGAGGATGGCTTCCTTCTCTTGCTGACCTGGGATCTGGTTGGGTCTGAGACCCCAAGGCCTAAATCCTGAGCCTGCCAGCTGGTCCATGCAATGTTGCAATGGAATGGTTGGAACGTCTGGGTGTGTGTGTGTGTGCGCGTGTGGAGATTACCCTACTCAGAACCCTCTGAGGCTACTTTCCCTCTTTGCGTATCAGGCAGTCAGTTCCCTTTAAGCCAGATTGCCAATTGTTGCTGATCCGGTCCCAAAATTCACCAAGAGAGTCATGGAAGCAGCAGGGTGTGTTTTACACCACCAACAACCAACCAACCAAACCAACAAAATTGGCAAAATAGTGATTGTCTGGTTTTGGCCAGGCTTTCTTCCCATACCTTGGCCATGCATGTCGTGAGATATGGCAAGCAGAAAAAATGCAAAATTCAAGCTCGACTGATGGTGCCAAAAGGGAGGGAGAGAGGTGAGAAAGAACCTCACTGTAGCCAAATATTTCCTGGTCGGGGAGCCCATTTCACAGCCCACTGATGTGGGCAGTCAGAAAGCCCAACGGGCAAAACACATACTAGATCTTTCTATTAGGCTCCTGTCCCTTTAAGAGACTGAGCTCCCTCCTTGCCTGAAGCAGCCACTACATTTACTTGCAAAGTTAATCCTGTGCAAAAAGAGGATTAACTTTGCAAGAGGTGTCCAGTCTTCGCTGACTCCAAAGTTCTCTGGCTGGTTTTGCTTATCTAAAACTCTTTAAAAGTTTGCCTATTCCTCCCTCAGCATCAACTGTGTGGCAATGAATCAAACCCATGAAACACTCAGCTTATGTTCTGGAACTTGGTGGTTGGGTGTACCTGTTCCCAGCAGAGCTGGTCACGATGGTTCATCTCTGCAGTGCGGTTTCATCTGGGAGATCACTCAAGAAAACTTCTCAGGCTTGCAACAGAGTGGTCCCATTCATATCAAGCTGGCCTTCTCACAGATCGTGAAACCCAAATTCCCAAACACCACTAATTGTAGGAATTATGGTTTGGAGCACACGTGGCCAAGCAAAGCTCCCCCTCTCATTCATTCATTCATTCATTCATTTGAATATTTATATGCCGCCCCTTGCAACAGCCTCGGGGTGGCTCACAATACAATTATCTGCCTCTTTCCCTCTGGAACAGGCTCCACATCATTCCCACTGACTGCCTTTTCTCTCCCCGATTCCTCCCTCCATAAAACCCCCACCATGGCAGGGCAGCTCCGAAATTGGTCCCAAGAGAGGGCTGAGCAGAGGGGCAGCCTGAGCTGGAGACCTTCTTGGGGCCATAATGCATACCTGGAGGAAGCACCTCAGGAGCACGTGGGGAACAGGAGGCCCATGAGTTCCTCAGGCCACACACACACCCTCCCCACCACTGCACCCCATGGGGAGCTCCTTGGGGCTGCCCGGCTGGCCCAGTGCGTGCAGCAGGAGGCGCTTTGGAGTACCTGCCGTGGCATCCGGGATGCAAACTTCTCTCCTGCAACCGCACGATGGCAGCCAGGGGTCAGGGCTCCATTTCTGCACATCAAGGGGGCCAGCCCGGACCAGAACCCTGACTCCTGCCCAGCAATCTCTGCACAGCTGCCTTGATGTGGCACGAAGTCCGAACACATGACAGTGTGCAGGCCATTTCCCGGCAGCCTTGATGCCCACCTGGGCAATGCCTGCTTTCAGAGGTGTTTTCCCCTGAATTTTGTGGTGGGGTCTTCTCTGAACATCCTTACCATCATTGTCACAATGATAATGAGCATCACATCACACCTTTATCCTGACTTATTCTGTGCATGAGGAAAGAAAGCCCTTTGCGTGACTCTCCTCATTGTTCTCCTCCCGACATCAACAACCCTGCAAGGTACGATGGGTCGAGATTGAATGACCGGCGAAAAGTCATGCAGTGAGCTTCAGGGGAGAGTGGGGATTTGGACCTGGATCTCTCAGTCCCCATTCACCTTATTGCACACTCGACCCTGTGCAGAGATGCACAACAATCTTCCTGTTTTGTCTTGTCCAGCAAGAACAGTCCAATTCTGCTTTTAGATATGCCAATCCTCAACTTTGAGGACAAAAGGAGAAAGGGACGGCAGAGGGTGAGGTGGCTGGATGGAGCCAATGAGGCAGTTGGTGTGAGCTTAGGTGGACTCTGGGGGATGGTGGACGACAGGAAGGCCTGGAGGAATGTTTTCCATGGGGTGGCGATGGGTTCAATGTGACTTTGCAACTAACAACAGCAACAACATCCACAACCTGCTTTAATATCCTGGATAGACGAGCAGGAAACACGCTGTCCCAGCACACACACAGGAAGGGGAACAGCATGCCAGGAATGGGCAGTGGACAAAGCCAGAAGGAAAGGAGAAGCTGTTTCCATGGAAAATAGGGGGGGGGGGAGAGGAGGGAGGGGAAGACCCTCAGAGTCCCTCAGAGGCAGCTGAGATGGGATGGACGGAACCATTTCTCCATCAGGGAGTTTCCCTCTCTCTGCCCTTCTTGGCCATTCCTTCAGGAGCAGCATTTTGGCAGAATTTCAGGCTGTCCCATCCCAGGAGCTGAAGCCGGGCACCGCACGGAAATCCCTTGCCACCATGATGATGGTGTAGCACATGGAGGTACAGGTGGCGTGAGCACGACTGCCAGGGAGCAAGCTGAGTGCACCAGGAATGAGAAGGGAGAAAGCGAGCCATGGACTTTGCAGGGCCAGGCTGCCTCACTGGAAGGCAACACTTGTGGTGCGGGATTGAAAAGGGGGATGCAGCAGGTCACATGCTGAAGGCCAGTTGCAAAGCACATGAGGGAAAGATCCCTTGCTCCTGCTTGCTTCACATGGGCCGCATTGGTACATACTCAGAGCGTGCCTCTCTTGCACATGGGAGTGAGGAAGGTTGTCAGGGAGCCACAGAGGTGCTCCAGCCATGAGGCCATATGATTATGGAAATCATCATGCATTGCTTCTCTTCTTCCTAAACCTCATGGGCCGCCCTCCC
Organism: Varanus salvator macromaculatus; assembly: GCA_023646645.1. Lineage (NCBI taxonomy): Eukaryota > Metazoa > Chordata > Lepidosauria > Squamata > Varanidae > Varanus > Varanus salvator. The sequence goes on along the minus strand of JAIXND010000715.1, from coordinate 53,537 downwards.
CCAGGACCACCCTGAACCCCCCCCCCCTGATGCCCCCCTGAGATGGCAGAAGAGTGTTTTGCATCCAGGCACAAAGGGGAGGACGCCTTATAGCACACTTGATCCTGTGCAGAGATGCACAACAATCTTCCCATTTCGTCTTGTCCAGCAAGAATGGTCCAATTCTGCTTTTAGATAAGCCAGTCCTCAACTTTGAGGACAAAAGGAGAAAGGGACGGCAGAGGGTGAGGTGGCTGGATGGAGCCAATGAGGCAGTTGGTGTGAACATAGGTGGACCCTGAGGGATGGTGGAGGACAGGAAGACCTGGAGGAATGTTGTCCATGGGCTCACGATAGGTTGGATGTGACTTCACAACTAACAACAACAATATCCCCCACAACCTGGCTTCCTTTCCTAGATAGATGAACGGGAGACACACAGTCCCAGCACACGCACAGGAAGGGGAACAGCATGCCAGGAATGGGCAGCGGGCACAGCCGGAAGGAAAGGAGAAGCTTTTTCCAAGGGAAATAGGAGAGGAGGGAAGAGGAGAGATGGGAAGACCCTCCTGCCGAGTCCCTCAGAGGCAGCTGGGATGGGGCGGATGGAACCGTTCCTCCATCAGGGAACTTCCCTCTTGCTGTCCTTCTTGGTCATCCCTGCAGGAGCAGCGTTTTGCAAAATCTCAGCCTGTCCCACCCATGGAGTTGAAGCCGGGCAACGAGGGGAAATGTGTCAGCACTGTGATGATGGCGCTGCACTCAGAGGTACAGGTGGCGTGAGCAAGACCTCCAGGGAGCAAGCTGAGCACATCAGGAATGAGAAGGGAGAAAGCGAGGCAGGGACTCTGCAGGGCCAGGCCGCCTCGCAACAAGGCAACACTTGCGGTGGGGGGATAGCAAATGGGGGATGCAGCAGGTCACATGTTGAAGGCCAGTTACAAAGAACAGGAAGGAAAGATCCCTTGCTCCTGCTTGCTTCACATGGGCAGCATCGACACATTCTCATAGCGTGCCTTTCTTGCACATGGGAGTGGGGAAGGTTGTCAGGGAGCTGCAGAGGTGCTCCCATCATGAGGCTGTATAATTATGGAACTCATCATGCACTGCTGCTCTTCTTGCCAAACCTCATGGGCCTCCTCCCCCAGGATCATCCTGAACCCTCCAAGGAACCCCTGAGATGGCAGAGGAGTGTCTTGCATCCGGGCACAAAGGGGAGGGCGCCTCCTTCCCTGCTGTCCTGCTCAGTGATTGGGAGAGGCTGGGAGCAGCAGGGGAGTCTGCCATGCAAGGACTTATTCCCACTTCCTTCTGCTGGAGCCTTGTCTGGCTGGGCTCCTTGTCCATTTAGAAGGAAATTCCTGTAACTGCTCCTCTACTTGACTGAAATCGGCAGGATGGAGCCCGTGCCAAGCGCCCGCAGAGCGGCACTCTTCCTCCTGCTGCTGCTGCTCCCAGAGGCCTTCTTTGGGGGGCTGGGTGCCAAATACCCCTGGAGCTGGCAAAGGACTGAGCTGCAGCCACACAATTATTTCTGGCAAGGAGACCTCGTCCTCAGTGCCAGCATCTCGGCAGCAATAGCCCCATTTCAACCACACACTTTCAACAAACCTGCCTCAAATGAACTGGAACAGTAAGTCACTGGCCTGCTGCACCTGATACTGCTAAGTGCCACCTGCAGCTGCACAGCACGGCTAGCGCTAGCAAGCAAAGCCAGAGTGATTTCTTCTAGCTGGTGCCTTCCTCAGGAAGACCCAGCCAGGCAACTCCCAAGCAGCAAAGCCCAGAGGGGAATTCAGGGCAATGGGGGGCAACAGGCCCCACCACATGCCCCACCTTCCTTGCCTCTGCACCTCTCTGCTTTCCCTTCCTCATCAGTGGGAATGGCTGCATTGCTGGGCTCCTGCCTGTAATGGGCACCTTGGCTGCAGGTGTCTTATCCTGGGGGAAGGACCTGGACACAGATGGGAAAGATGCCACAGGAATCCCACCTGAGGTTCTTCAAGTATCGGCCGTTGGGCTCTGGCTTTGGGCGGGACCAGGCTGAGCATGTGGAAGCCCGAGAAGCAGGATGCAGCCTCAAGGGGCCATGCAAGGATTCATGGGCATTGATGGCAGGGTGACCCACTTGATTTCCTTCTTCCAGGGAACCAGTCACATTTTACTGGAAGATCCTCCCCTTCCTGTTTGCCATCCAGGACATCAAACAGGATCGCAGCCTCTTGCCCAACCTCACCCTCGGCTACAGCATCTATGGCACCATTCACGATGTTAGACTGACGTCCGACGCAGCCATAGACCTGCTCTCGACTGCTCAGGCCCATGTTCCCAACTACAAGTGTGGCAGGCGAGATCATCTGCTGGCCGTCCTTGAAGAATCTTGCTCAGACAGCTCCATGCAGCTTTCCAACATGTTGGGCATCTTCAAAATCCCACAGGTGGGAGGCTTGGGAGAAGTGATATGAGGTTTCATGTAAACTAAGAAAAGGATTCTCCAAATCACTTCCATGCATGTTATCACTCCCAGAAGGACAGACAATCCCACAGAATCATGAGATAAAAAGAGTTCAAAGCCCTTTGCCCGCACCAGGTCCCCATCTGGCACTGTCGGGTTAACAGCAGGTCCCTCTTCTTCATTATCTGACTGTGGGATAATGGAAACTCCAGCAAGTGCTTGTATGAACAGTCTCTCCCTTGTGGGTTTGTCCTCGCATTGGAGAGTGAGCCCATCCCGATCCAGACCAGCGGCCACAGTCAGCCTGCACAGGGCTTTTTACGGTCAGCTTTTGCAGTCAGTAGAGGTAGGGAGAGCAGCATGCAAGCTACTTTTGTACACGGTTATCTTAAGCTATACTTCTTGTCTCAAAATAATGGGCTCCAGTTTGAGCTTCTCCACTTTCTCACCCTCTCAGCAGAGATGTATATTTCCCACTCTCTTATGTCTCACTAATTGACTTTATTTTCAGAAAACAACAAGCATTGCTTTTTTTCCAATCATGTTTCATGCATACAATTCAACACTGAGAGGTGCATTCTCATGAGATGAGAAACTGTGACTGAGTACTGAGTTGAAGCAACCCATCAGCCTCGCTCTTCCTTTCTCTCCCAGGTCACTTATGCTTTCACCGCTCAGGTCAGGAGAGAAAAAAGCCAGTCCGCTTCCTTCTACAGGATGCTCCCCGAAGAAGGCCTCCAGTACCCCGGGATCGTCAGGCTGCTGCTGCACTTCAGGTGGATGATGGTGGGGCTCTTCTCACTGGACACTGAGAATGGAGACAGGTTCATGAGAACCTTGAAACCAGAGCTCCTCAGGAATGGCATTTGCGTGGTTTTTTCACAAAGCATTTCACAAATGAAATCGGGTTATTTTCTAGATAGATAGCAGCCATGGAATATTTTGGTAGAAATCAATGTCTTCATTTATTTTGAAGAGTTGTTTTTAATCTTCTATGGAATATGGATTCTAGAAAAAGCTATGGAAATTTTAATGCAATCTGTCAATGGGAAAGTCTGGATCAGCACAACTTTGTGTGACTTACCTTTACTTTAGCTTATGGAATTGGTGATTTCTCGCATGTCTATGCATATTGTTCCTTCCTTCCCCAAACAAGTAAAAGGACCAGCCTTGATGGTTTTGCAGATTTGTATTCATCTATGCATGAATTTACACAGAGTGTGTTCAAGTGTTTGTATTCAAAGCATGTGCTGTCAGTGAAAGAGTGGATGAGACGCAGAGAGGAGGAGGAACCGGAGGGGCTGCCCCAAGTGGGCAAGGAGGAAACACTCTCTCTGAACTGCTTCTCTTACAGCACCGTCCAGGCCGTGACCCGTGCCGTGGATGCGGCTCTTTCCTCCAGATCCAGCAGGAAGTCCAAGACTCCTGAAGGCAGGCTAGATTTGCAGTGGCTTCATCCATGGCAGATATTCCCTCGCCTTTTGGGTATTGTATGGAATTCAGAACATGAGAAATTGGGACAAGATTTTCCAAATGATGGCGCAGCTTGAATACTTTCTGTCCGGTCCCTCTTTCGGTCCTTCTGGAACTTTTGGTCTTGGGTCCCAGAACTGAGTCCCTCTGTTCGTGGCCCATGGAGTTGCTTCAACTCATCCTGAAGCAGCATGTAGAGGTAGCTTGAGGACCGTACAGGTCCTTGTGCAGATCCCTGCCCTAAGTATACCTGGGCTTGCTATCTTTTCTGGGTTCTGAACCCAAGGCAATCCGTTATTTAGTCATTCATTATCTATTACAGGCATTTATAGCCCGTCCGATCACCAAGCGCTCAGGATGGCTTGCAAAGCATAAAAGTGCAATATAAAATGTAACAGTAGAATATACAATTTCAATTATTAAAAAAAATTAAAATAGGACAAAACTTGAGAAATAGTAGGAGTAAATATAAACTGCGACTGCTTAGTGAAAAATCCCAAAACATTTACTAGAGTTGAGGATTTAAAGAATGGTCGAATAAAAAGGTCTACCCCTAACCCTTGTCCTAAATTTCCTATATTCCCAAAGCAGAGTGTGAGTGTCCAGCAGTGAAATCATAAATCTGTCCATTATAGGAGTCACACGCAGCACCACTAAACGGGGAGCAGCTCTTAGCAAAAACTGGGATATGACACGGGTCTTCTCAAATGTTTTTTCTGTGTTGTTCCAGCTCCACCCTTTCCTGAGAGACTCCCAGTTTCACAATCGAGCTATTGAGGGGGTGTATGTAGATGAGAACGGAGACCTGGCAGCCAACCTGGACCTTGTCAGCTGGGTGAAGTTTCCAAATAAGACTGCTGTAAGAGTGAAAGTTGGGAGTCTAGACAGACGGGGCTTGCCTGGCCCCAAATTCACCATCCAGCGGGATCCCATTCCGTGGCCAAGATGGAAAAACCAGGTGAAGAAAACCATCCCCAGTATTCTCTTATTTACATTTCCCATCCCTTCACTTACAGTCTGGATAATCGGAAGTGCACATTTTAAGGAATAAATCAAAAGTTTGAGATGTAACAGGTGTAGATAAAAAATGTCTTGGAGGGAAAGTCCAGCTGCTTCAGCTTTGCAGGGTGGGGTTCATTTATGGAATCCACTGACGTGCTGGAGGTCCTCCTCTCTCTGCCCTTTCCAGCTCTGGCTCCCTAGCCCGCAGCTTCATCAGCCCCAACCCTCCTCCCCTGACGCTCCTTCTCTCTCGCTCAGCCCCTGCCCCAGGCCAGGTGCGTGGAGAGCTGTCGCCCGGGATCCTTCAAAGTGGCTCGGGAAGGGGAGCCCCTGTGCTGCTATGTCTGCACTCCGTGTGCGGAAGGGACCATCTCCACTCGGGAAGGTGGGTGAGCGCGGAGGGAAAGGCATAGCCTGGGGGGAGGGCAAGGATCCAGCCATGGTATGTGGCACATGTGGGGGCGCTAAACCATCCTGCAAGGAAATTTGGACATCCTGGTTGTTTCTGGAGTATCAGGGAAGAAAATCTTTGTTTGTATCAACTCCTCCCTCCAGACCTGGAGTCATTGCATGGGCCAAGTTCTGTCTTGGTTTCTCCACTTCCCAGAATGCCTCATTCATCATTACTCCCACAGCCCCAGGCTCCTTGGCCTTCGGGGCACTCCAGGTGTATTTTCCGTTCACTTATGATTGCTGCGAAGCCTCCCCTGCCCACCGTGGCCTCTGCATTTCTCCTTGTCTTCTCCATTTCTCCAGATAGCTTTTGATTCCCTAGTTGGCAAGAGTTTGTCATTGAACTTTTTCACCCACTACAGTAGCCCTCACAAGAACATGGCACATGAGCCCTCCTTTTTGTGGGAGGAACGTGGGAATTTGAGTCTGGGGTGGCCCACAGTTACCTAAAGGACTGCTTGGCGGAGTCAGAACTAGACTTTGCCTCCCTTTCCACTGCACCCTCTGGGCTCCCAGTCAGGCCCGTGCTGCCAAGTGAGGAATTCCACCTGCCTCTACCAACTCAGTACAGCCACCAACAAACCTCCACCAACAGGCGTCCCACTGGGGGATCAGAAATTGCTCTAGCAAATCACAACTCCTCCCCCTCTATGCCCTCGTCCTCTCCTGTCCCACCATGATAACCTCTGTAAACAGAGCCATGTCAGAACTCACAGAACCTCCCCGAATACGGTCCAAACATGTCATGACCCAATTGGAAGTTTTTGCTGGCAGGAGGAGCCAAATCCTGAACATGCCACTCTGTCCTAGTGTCGTGCATGAAGTCCAACAGAAGCAGTGACTCACGAGGAGGACTGGCACTTGACCAGTGCCCAAGAATTGCCCCCACAGCTCAGTGTAGGGGCAGCAGGGGCAGCTGCTGCGTCTTTCTCTGACTCCCAGCACGGTGAGCAAACGCCTGGTCCTTTATTAGAGCCAGGGGAAATGAGAGAGAGGAAGCTGCGAGTTCTAGTCAGAAAGAGGCAATTAGAAATATTGTAATCTCATTGTTACTGTGTGATTGACTGACATTTCTTTATCTGTTCTGTATGTGATGACCTCAGATTCTTATTGCAATCTCTGCATTCTGTCACCAATTGCCCTGTACCTGGGAGTGTATAAAAACTCTAGTTTTGCTGAAGCTTTGCAGCAGAGTTCACCGCTGCCTGCCCGGTATTGCCTGCATTATCGTGAGAGTACCGCGGGAACCTTGGGGTATATACAATAAAACCTCAGATGGTCTGGACGCTTGGTCTTTCTCACGAACCCGAGTTTTATTCCCTCTTCTCAAATTGAGATTCCGGGATTCTGACAGTGGCCCCTCCCAACACCTCCATTTTGTGCTTCACGAGAAACTTCGGCAGTTGCATTCTTTACACGTTTTTCCCCTTTTATACCAAAACACTCAGCCACCATTTATCCAAAACTCCTAAAAAGCCCTTCACACACCAAGCTCCATGCCCCCCCCCTTAGAGCAAGGGATTCCTGCAAAATGCATCCCCTCACATCCCCGCACATACCCGCACAGATCCTCACATGGCCTCCAGCACAATTTCCCTTTTGCCCTTTATGCCCCACATACCAAACAATCACATGTCCAACAGGTAGAGAAACAAAATCAGTCCAGAGAAAACCAAGAACGTATTTACTACCTGCCTGACAAGGTGGACTTCCAACAGGCATGCTTATGTGAGAGCGAAACTGCCAGGCCTAAGTCCACAGGGCCTGCCACCCCCCCCCCCCTTCGCTGCCCCCAGGTGCAGTCTTCACTCATTGAACTCCAGCCTACCACTGTTCAGGCTGCTTGCTAAACACAGTGTCAGAATCCTGGAATCTCAATTTGAGAAGGGAAATAAAACTCGGGGTCGGATTAAAGATCAGTCGTTATGAACCTCCGTGTCTTTATTGTCTATCCCAGGCCCCGCGGTTGTCTCACGATAAGGCCATTACTGGGCAAGCAAGAGGTGACTCTGCTGCAAAGCTTCAACAGAAATACAGAGTTTTTATACACTCCCAGTCACATACAGGTACAGGGCAATTGATGACAGAATGTAAAGATTACAATAAGATTCTGAGGTCATCCCATACAGAACGGATAAAGAAATGCCAGTCAATCATACTGTAACAATAAGATTGCAATATTTCTAATTGACACTTTAGTTCAGAAGCCTGAACCCATCTCCAGGACTGCTTACACATGTAAATTCCAGCCACTGAAACTATGCACGAACTCAAACTCTTACCTAGATTCTAAACATTCAAAATTGACCAGGGCACATGCAGCCCTCTGGGCTAGGAAGATACTTCCTTGTAAAACTGAATTCAAACAATGACTAATGAATCATTGTGAAGGCATACAATGTAAATTTGGACTAAATGGCTCTGTCTTCTGTAGCCCACAGCTAAAGGTGAGAGAAAGGAGCAGGGGAATGCCATTTTAAACAGTGACAGCTTGTTTTGAGAAGGAAGACAAGATTTTATTTATTTATTTATTTTATTTATATACAGATTTGTATGCCGCCACTCGCAGCAGCCTCGGGGCGGCTCACAACAACTTAAAACATATACAATATTAAAAACTGGCCCATCTCTAGGTCAAATTTAAAACATATAACATAAATAAATCAATCCTTGAATAAATAATAATCTTAAATTAGAATAAATTAACATTTAAAATACTGTCTAAATAAAAAGGTCTTCGCCTGGCGCCAAAAAACAAATAACGACGGCGCCAGGCGAGCCTCTCTGGGGAGCGCATTCCACAGATGGGGCGCCACCGCAGAGAAAGCCCTCCTCCGGGTACTCACCCTCCTTATATCTCGCGCGGAGGGTTCCCGGAGGAAAGCCTCTGCTGCTGATCGTAAGGGGCGGGAGGGCATATATGGTCGCAGGCGCTCCTTTAGGTAACCAGGACCCAAGCCGTTTAGGGCCTTATAGGTAAGAACCAACACCTTGAATTGGGCCCGGACTTCAATGGGGAGCCAGTGGAGCTGACGGAGAACTGGGGTGATGTGAGAACCACGCCCAGTCCCCGTCAGCAGCCTGGCAGCTCTATTTTGCACCAATTGAAGTATCCGGACCGTCTTCAAGGGAAGCCCCACGTAGAGCGCGTTACAGTAATCTAGCCGGGAAGTCACCAACGCATGTGTCACCGTCGCCAGGCAGTCGAACTCCAGGAAGGGACGCAGCTGATGGATCCTCCGAAGCTGACGGAAAGCGCTCCTCGCCACTGCTGACACTTGAGCAGTCAAGGTCAGCTCCGGGTCGAGGAGCACTCCCAGGCTGCGGACCCTGTCTTTCAGAGGGAGTGCAACCCCATTCAAGACTAGGGTCAGGTCCCCTACACTGAAGCTCGCCCCACCTACCAACAGGACCTCCGTCTTGTCTGGATTGAGCTTCAGTTTATTGGCCCTCATCCAGCCCATTACCTCGGCCAGGCACCGGTTCAGCACAGCCACCGCCTCACCTGGATCGGTGGAAAACGAGAGGTAGAGCTGGGTATCATCAGTGTACTGATGATTCCGCAGCCCACACCTCCTGATGACCTCCCCCAGCGGTTTCATGTAGATGTTGAAAAGCAAGGGGGACAAGATGGAACCCTGCGGGACTCCATGGCATAGCTGCCATGGCGCAGAGCCATAGTCCCCCAGCACCACCTTCTGGAATCGGCCATTGAGGTAGGAGTGGAACCACTGCAGAGCAGTGCCTCCAACCCCCAATCCCGCCAGCCTCTCCAGAAGGATACCATGGTCGATGGTATCGAAAGCCGCTGAGAGGTCCAGGAGAACCAACAGGGACTCACTCCCCCTGTCCCTCTCCCTGCAAAGGTCATCGTACAGGGCGACCAAGGCGGATTCAGTGCCAAAGCCGGGTCTGAAGCCGGACTGAAATGGGTCCAGATAATCAGTTTCCTCCAAGAGTGCCTGGAGTTGTCCCGCCACCACCCGCTCCAGCACCTTACCCAGAAACGGGATGTTGGCCACCGGTCTATAGTTGGTGACCACCTCTGGATCCAGGGAAGCCTTCTTTAGGACTGGCCGGACTACCGCCTCCTTTAAGGGGCCCGGCACCCGGCCGTCTCTCAAAGAGGCGTTGACCACCTCCAAGATCCAGGGCTCAATCCCGTCCTTGGCGTTCTTTAGTAGCCAAGATGGGCACGGGTACAGTAAACAGGTGGTTGAGCGTACCGATCCAAGCACCTTGTCCACATCATCAGGCCGCAAAAACTGAAATTCATCCAATAATGAGGGACAAGCAGGCATGGTTGGCCCCTCCCCAAAAGAATCCGTATCAAGAGTGGAGTCCAGCTCGTGACGAATCAGAGCAACTTTCCCCTGGAAATGCGTGGCGAACTCGTCACAGCGGGCTTTCGAGGGTGGCACCAATTCTTTATCGGGGCCAGGTTTTATCAGCCCCTGCACCACCCGAAAAATCTCTGCTGGACGGCATTGCGAGGAGGCAATGGACGCAGAGAAGAATCGCTTCTTCGCCGCCCTCACCGCCACAGCATAGGCTCGATAGTGTGCTCTAAGATGTGTTCGGTCGGACTCATCACGTGATTTCCTCCACCTGCGCTCTAGCCGTCTCCCAACCCGCTTCATCACCCGTAATTCCGGTGTATACCAGGGAGACGAATGGGCTCTGCCTGGTTGGAGAGGGCGCTTAGGAGCGATCGTGTTGATGGCCCTGGTCATCTCCCCATTCCATGTTTCGACCAGGGCCTCCACAGGAGCACCAGCCTTGTCAGCCGGAAAATCCCCCAGAGCCCTCAGGTTAAACACCTGTCACGCCTTCTCCTAGGCGGGAACGTTAAACCCCCATTGCGACCATACCGACCATTGCCCATCACCACCCCAATGGCGGCGCCCCCGCACTCCCCAGGTAACATCCTAATCTAACTTACCTGAGATGGGCCTCTAAAATAGCTAAAAATTTAAAACTCTAAAACCCCGCACCCTCTTACCCTCTCAGCCACGTAGCCAGCAATGTGTCCACAGCCAAAGTCCAAGGGTCCCGGCCAGCCCAGCCCCCAGCCCTTGAAGGCCCCACGGCCTCCGCTTCCAGCCCCGGCTGCCGGCCCCGGCCCGCCCACTTCGGCGTGCCTGCCACTCACCGTGCGAGGGGGCGGGTTCGGAGCAGGGCCTGGGAGCCGGTGGGAGTTGCGGCGGCCGCCCGGTAGGTCCGCGGCATGATGGAGCGGCGCGGCGGTGCCAGTCGCGGGGCCTCCCGGGTCTCCAGCGGACTCCGGAGCGACAGCTGCGGTGGAGTGGTGTGCCTCCGGCGTGGCGCGGCCCCCTCCGACGGCGGGATGGGGTGGCACGTCGGTGGCGGCGATGTCAGGCCGCTCGGCTGCCCCCCCCGGGTGCGTCCGTGGCCCTGAAGGCCCCGCGGCCTCCGCTTCTGGCCCCGGCTGCCGGCCCCGGCCTCGCCCCGGCCCGCCCACCTCGGCGTGCCTGCCACTTACCGCACGAGGGGGCGGGTTCGGAGCCGGGCCTGGGAGCCGGTGGGAGTCGCGGCGGCCGCCCGGTAGGTCCGCGGCGCGATGGAGCGGCGCGGCGGTGCCAGTCGCGGGGCCTCCCGGGTCTCCGGCGGAGATCCTACAATGCAAATGCACACAGAAGTAATGCTTTTCAGACAGGACTTACCCAAATTTTCCCAACAACAGCCATCCAATTTCCACTATTTTTCCAAAAACCTCCTCAACACATAAAAGAAAACCCTTCCCTTCAGCATCTTTGCTTCAGTTTTCCTTCCTTTTTTTATTTCTTTCCCTGGGAATCCCTTCAGGATAAGCAGGATTCCCCCCTCCCTTCTCTTTCCTCACCAAAATCCATCTGCTCACTTGCCTCTACTTTCACTTGAAACATCTCCTACAAAATCCCAATCCAAACCATGAAATGACAACCGCACCACACAGCGCTTTCCCTTTGCACGTGTTTCCTCCTGAACAAATCCTCTTCCTCCTTTCCTACCATGCCTTCCTTCACAAACTTCCTCCAGCAATGTCTGATGGGCTGGACTTCCTGCACCCATTTTCCCTTCAGCCTCTCCAGCCCCTCAGGTGCCGTTTTCACCTTTCTTGGCCCAAAGTACACTTCCTGATTCTAGTTCCTTCTCCAAAAACAACCTGCTGACCTCACCTCAACTGCACCTCCGGAGAGTTTGGGTTCTTTCCTGTAAGGCCCCACACTTTAGGCCCAATCTGCAAGAACTCCCTATTAACCATGACTAACAACAACAACTATATCCCCCCCCCCTGTTTATTTAGGTGGGATTCCCATCAAACACACATTCACACACATACAAATACACAGTAGTTTTCCATTTTTCCTTTTCAAGCCACCCCAACCCAAAATCTATCCCAGAACCTCAAAATCCTCCCCAGGAATTTTCAAGGAAAGCTTCTTTCCTTGGCCCCTGTGCCCCCATAGAAACAGAAGGAGTCAGGAAGGGCCTCCTGGGCCATCCAGCCTGACCCCCCCTTTTTTTTTTTGAATACTTTACTCCCCATTCCCTTTCCCTTGGGTGAGAAATAAATATTCCTTACCTAAACTTAGATCCATCTTATCAGGTTTACCCTACCTGAGTAAACGCCCTTTTGAACCCCTCCTGAGGTTCTAGAAGTCTCTGCTGCCGGATTTTCAATTAGTCTCGGGCCTCCGATCGCCCTCATTTCGACCTGAGAGTCACTTGCAGGACTGCCATAACCTTGGCAGGGTACCCGCCTACAGAGACTCACCAAATGGAGCCGCCAACGGATTTAGGAGATATCCTGGATGAGCCCCCATTGTCGTGCAGGAGGTCACGACAGGGACTACTCCTCGTGAGGAGGAAGTAACAGTAATTACTAGAGTCCGGGAGGATCAAACACAGCCAGAGATAGAGGCTAATCAGCTTCTGCCTGAAAGCGTTGCAAGTCCACAGACCCTCTCCCAAGCACCTAGCCCTTTAAAGCAAACAGTCTGTGAGAGGGAATAGGGCGAAAACCCCTCCTCCTCTTCTGAAGAGGAAATGACGGGACCAGAAGCAGAAGGGAGGATGGGATATGTGAACATGACAGACGCCTCCCAGAGACGCATGATCCGTTCATATCAAATCAGGACGGACAGACTGAAAAGGAGGTGGGAGGAACGGCTGGAGGGGTAGGAGATGACATGAAGAGGAGGAGAGATCTCTTTTCTCAGGCGAACATCTTTCCAGCAAAGAGACTCCTCTATTTGCTTAACAGTAGAGTCGTAAATCTTGTAGATAACTAGCAATAAACAGATTTAGTTTTATTGCTCGCGTCTGTGTGACTAATTGCAACCAAAGTGCCCATGCCTGCAGGGCTCCCCCGCTCATGACAGAATGTTCGCCTGAGGATCCCTTTGGTTGTAAGTCACATAATAAAGAACAGAGAAGTGATTTTTTTTTTGTATATCATAATGCAAGTCCCAAAGCCAATGATGCAAGATTTTCAGAATCTGCAAGAAGAAAATCGATGCTTGAGGGCTAAGAATGAAGAGGCAAACCAGCAGATAGAAATATTGAAACGAGATATGGATGTCTTACACACCCAATTACAAGAACTGGCCAGAAAGACAGACACAGATGTGATGGTAAGACGAAACCCACTGGAAACCCCCCCGAAGTACGATGGCAGGAAGGAAACTTTTACGACCTTTAAAGCACAAGCGGAGCTGTATTTCTCTCTTCGCCTTCAAGACTTCCCCAATGAGAGGATGAAGGTAGGATTTTTGATAAATCAACTTATAGGGGTCCCAGCAAGGTGGGCAACAGCCAGAATGATTGCCAAAGACCCCATATTAAACAACACTGACCAATTCCTCGAGTCACTGCATAAATTTTTGGGAGTGGCTGCATGTAAAGACTTGGCTGTTAGAGAGATTAAGCATCTTGTTCAGGGACAATTTTCAGCAACAGAATATGCAACCAAGTTCCAGTTGATTATGAATGAATTGGAGTGGAATGATGAAGCTTTAATGGTGCAGTACCGTGAAGGGCTGAGGGAAGAAGTGGTGGATGAGCTGGCACGCTGTCCCACGCCAGAAAGTTTACAAGATCTAATGACCCTAGCTATAAAAGTGGATGCACGGCTAAATGAGAAGAAACGCTTTAAGCCTGGCAGTTATTTTGGCTCCCAGCCAAGTCAGGCAAGATGGTTCCCACGAGCGGAAACTAGCACGCAGTTACTTTTGCCAGACAGCTACGTAACGATGACCCCCTCCCAGAGTCAGCAGGAGGCGGTCCCCATGGAGATAGGAGCTGCCAAAGCTCGCATTCCACAGACTGATAAGGCATATCAGCGCAGCACCAGACGCCGCTGCTTCGTCTGCGAACAGACCGGACACATAGCAAAGAACTGCCCACTGAAAAAGCAGATGGGAAGCTTCCAGTCCCAGCGTCGTTGAGCACCGCGATGCTGGGATGCACTCACATTCCTCAAAGGTGCCAAGAGGGGGGGGGGGGGCACTTCGACAGCTCAACACCTTTTACTAGATGTGGTTCTGCAAATAAACCCTCAGACCACAATTAAAGCCACAGCTTTAATAGACAGTGGTGCTACAGCATCCTTTATGGATGAAAGCTTTGCCCGGGCACAAGAGGTGCCAACAAACCAATTGGAGGCTCCCCTCCAAGTGGACTCCATACAAAAGATACCATTGCAAGGCGGCCCCTCCCTGCTCAAATCCTCACCACTCACCCTACTAATTGGGAAACACCATGAACAAACAACATTTTTGTCAGTGAAGGACCTGCACTACCCCATTATACTAGGCATGGACTGGTTAGTAAAACATAAACCCCACATATCTTGGGGATCAGGACTAATAAAATTCGACTCAGTTTTTTGTTTAGAAAACTGTACAGATACCACCACTCACATGACTTCTAAACTGACACCAACTTCAACCACGGCTCTACCACCGCAGTATCAAGATTTTTGGGACGTTTTTGATCCAAGAGAAGCCGACAAATTGCCCCCTCATCGATCATGTGACATGGAGATTCATGTTCAACCTGGAGCAACACTACCGACTGGCAAATTGCGCCCCATGTCACCCAAAGAACTCAAGGTCATTAAGGATTTTATATCCTCCAATCTGGAAAAGGGTTTCATACGCCCATCCTCATCTCCCTCTTCCGCGATGCCACTGCTGGTACCGAAGAAAGATTCTGATGAACCCCGGGTCTGCATCGACTATCGACGTTTGAATGCGATTACAATTCCAAATAGACATACTATGCCCCTCATATCTGAGATTTTGGAATGCCTGGGCCAGGCACGCATTTTTACCAAACTGGATTTGCGCAATGCATTTAATTTGCTCTGGATACGCCCTGGATATGAACATTTAACGGCCTTTTTGACACGATATGGCACCTATGAATTTTGTGTAATGCCGTTTGGGCTTTTGAATTTGGGACAATATTTTAGCAGGTTCATCAATGAGATTTTCCATGATTTCCTCGATGTCTTCATGATAGCCTATTTGGATGATTTACTCATTTTCTCCAATGACCCTGAATCGCATGTACAACACGTCAGAAAGGTTTTACAATGCATGAGGGAACACCATCTTTCTGCTAAACTCGAAAAATGTGAATTTCACATGACCTCTTTAATGTATCTGGGCTACTGCGTTTCTCCAAAGGGATTACAAATGGATCCAGTGAAGATACAAGCAGTGCTTTCTTGGCAACCCCCACGCACGAAGAAAGAACTACAGAGATTTCTCGGGTTTGCAAATTTCTATCGCCGGTTTATATCAAATTTCTCTCGTATAACCACTCCTTTGACTGACCTCTTGAAAGACAAAGGACGAGCTTTGAAATGGCCTCCAAGTGCGGCAGCAGCTTTCATCTCATTGAAACGTCAGTTTACTTCCGAACACCATTTGTTACACCCCGATACGTCTGCACCGTTCACACTCCAAACTGATGCTTCCGATAAAGCCATAGGAGCTGTCCTTTTACAATCATCCCAACGGCCCTCTGGGAATCTGAAGCCGATTGTATTTTATTCCCGCAAACTGACCAGCTCGGAAAGGAATTACACGATCTGGGAGAAAGAACTGCTGGCTATTAAAGCTGCACTTGAAGAATGGCGTCATCTACTGGAAGGATCTCCACACGTAATACTCATACAAACTGATCACAAGAACCTGATGCACTTCAATTCGGCGAAGATCCTTAACCAACGTCAAGCGCGATGGGCGCTTTCCTTCTCCCGCTTCAACCTCAACATTGAATATATCCCGCCATCCCAGAACTTGCTGGCCGACGCACTCTCCAGGAAGCCTGAATTTTTCCCCGACAACGAGGAGCACTTGGAACCTGCACCGATTTTGCAGCCTTCCATTGCAGCAGTTACTTCCCTGTCATTGGCATACACTGATGACATACGCCATGCACAAAAGACTGATCAGTTCGTGCGGGAGAAAATGGACCAGAAGCGGAAGAATACCCTTCCACATCGCTTCTCCTTTGAGGATGACATCTTGTTGTTTGATCACGTCCCTTACATACCTGGATCGCTTCGGGAAAACATTCTGCAGAGATGTCACGATTCGCCCTCGGCTGGACACTTTGGCGTCTACAAAACGATGCATAGTCCAGAGACTATTGGTGGCCTCGGATGTACCACAACGTCAAGACTTATGTACTGTCATGTCCAACAAGCCACCGTGCCAAGCAGCAACACGGACAACCGTATGGGCTCCTTCATCCCGTGGAGACGCCTCCGGGACCCTGGCATACGGTTTCCATGGACTTTATCACTGATTTACCCAGGTCCAGTGGCTTTACTACCATCCTCGTGGTCACTGACCTTTCACGAAGATGGCTCACTTTATTCCCTGCACGGGACTTCCTTCAGCTAAAACCATGGCTTCCCTATTTATCCACCATATTTGCAAAAACCATGGGTGGCCCCTTGCTGTAATTTCCGACAGGGGGAGCCAATTCACGTCTCGCTTTTGGCGGGCACGCCTCACACTACTCAAGATCGATTTGCGCCTCTCCTCAGCCCACCATCCGCAAACCGATGGCCAAACTGAACGCCTCAATGTGACTTTGGAACAATATCTTCGCTGTTTCGTGAACTACCAGCAGGACGACTGGCTCTCATTCTTGCCGTTGGCCGAATTTGCCTATAACAACTCAGTCCACGCTTCGACTCGCCAGATCCCCTTCTTTGCCAATCTCGGATATCACCCTCGAGCTTTCCCAACGTCTCTATCTTCTTCTTCGGTCCCGGCGGCCGGGTCTTTCATCAATGATTTAGCGGCCGTCCAAGCCGTCCTGAAACAGCAATTGGATAATGTGAAGGCGTCGTACAAGACAGTTGCTGACAGGCGGCGACAACAGGGCCCTTCCCTGACTGTTGGAGAGTGGGTCTGGTTGTCCACTGAACATCTCCCCATGTCGGTTCCGTCTTGGAAGTTGGCCCACAAGAGGGCGGGGCCGTTCCAGATTGCGGCGCAGATCAATCCGGTGGCTTTCCGTTTGCGCCTCCCTGCGTCCATGAAGATCCTCCCTGTGTTCCACCAGTCTTTGCTTTCTGCTGCACATTCACCACACCCTCTGCGGTCACTGCCTCTGCCTCCCCCGCCAGTGACGGTGGACGGTGAGGAGGAATTTGAAATTGAGGAGATTCTTGACTCTCGCTTCCGTAGGGGCCGGCTCCAGTATCTGATCGACTGGAAGGGTTACCCACCGGAGGACCGTAGTTGGGAACCGGCGGCTAACATTCATGCTCCTGCTCTTGTTTGTCACTTTCACGCTCGCTTTCCCAACAAGCCAGGTGGGCGGCCCTCCCGTCCCTGGAGGGGTGGGAGTGGGCCTGGGGAGGGGGGTAGTGTCGTGCAGGAGGTCATGACAGAGACTCCTACTCAAGAGGAAGTGGTGACAGTGGTTTATAGAGTCCGAGAGACAAAAACGCTGCCCGAAGGAGAGGCTGGTCAGCTCCCCCCTGAGGGCTGTGAAAGGCCCACAGATTGCCTCACCAGCGACCAGCCCTTTAAATCAAACAGTTGGGGAGAAAGGGGAGAGAGAAAGCCTTGCCACATCATCGGAAGAAGAGATTATTGAGGAAGAGGGAGATGGCCAACTGGAGAACATAAATTTGATTGACGCAGCCCAACGACGAATGGTTCGGGCGTACCAGATCCGGGAAGACAGAAAGAGGAGGAGAAGAGAAGAGCTTCTCCTAAAGGATTGAAAGGGGAGGGGGAAGAAGGAACTTCATTCTCAGAAGAGCATCTCATTAGTATGCATGCTTTCGTACTAGTCTCATGGCGAAGCCATGAATCTCGTAGATAACTAGCAATAAACAGATTGAGTTTTACAGCTTGCGTTCGAGTAATAAATTGCGGCCAAGGAATCTCAACGTGTGAGTGTTCAAAAACACACACATGCTCCGCGACACTCAGGAAGCCCCTTCCCAATCCTGTTTTGCTGAGCAGTTCTGCCCAGATACAGAGACCCTTCTTGGGAAGGAGTGGGCAGAGAGCAGAGGGGGCTGCCCAGGTGGGCAGGGGCTGGAAATGGGAGCTGCTCACAGCCCTAGCCTAGGGTCCTTGAGGCAGACGGAAGTGGAGGGGGGAGAACTGGAGAGGAGATGGAAGGAGTTCCATCTATGAAACATTGGCTTATCCCAAAGGGGAGGGCCCAGGAAGAGTGGGGCAGGGAGTGGGAGGTCCGCACGAGGGAGAGTGGGCGGCTGGGGGCCAGAGCTGCAGTTGCCACGAAGGCCCTTGCCAAGGCGGGGTCCCCACCCATCTGTGCCTGGTGAACCCTCATGGTCAGTTCATGCACATGCAGTCGACCTGGCCTTTGCGTCTGGGTTCTGGCAATCCCACGGGTGCAGCTGCACCTTCCGTGATCAGACCAGCTGAAGAGGACCTTTGGAGTCTTTTGCTTGACTTGGCTTCAGAAGGACACATGAACTTGTGGCTCGACAGCCCGCTTTACTTTTTTGTCTTGGTGCCGGCACCAGGGCCCTGGGCACACAGGGTGTCCCATTCTGTTATCAGTGTGCTTGTCCTCACTCTTTTGTTCTGCAACTGCTGATAGGAAGAGGTCCCGTTTGGATGCAAGGTTCTGCTCCTTCAGAAGCAAATGGCCCTGCAGAATCATCGTGTGTTACACAATTGGCGCCCACGTAAGTGGGGCTCGCAGTGAAATTGCCAGCACAACAGCGCTGACAGGGAGGTGTGCAGAAGGTGGGGGTCTGAATGTGCAGGACAGTATTTTTTTTTAAATGTCCTTTTGTTTTTATAGCTTTATTCAATTTTATTTTTTTTACAACTAAGAAAAACAATACAATTAACAGAACAACAAGGTCACTAAACAAGGTCACTGTCACCAAAAATCACTGATCAAAGAGGATGTCAACAGTAGTGCTACCTCCACCAGGACCAACAACTCGAACTACTTAGCGTGAGATCATTGATTCATTCGGGTTGCCCCACCTCCCCTCCAGAGCTGCATTTGACTCTGGGGGTGGGTCACACCCCTTCCTTCTATTGAAACATATTCAAGGAAAGGTTTCCAGATGCTTTCAAATTCACTTTCAGTTGTCCAATCTTTTCTCTATTCCATAGAATAGGTTAACCTATCATTGGTAGCTCTATTCCAGACTTCTTTATACCAGTTAACTATATCATATTCACCATTTGTCCTCCCATTCCTTACTAGTATTAATCTTACTGCTGTGGATACATTTATCACCAGTTCTTTAGTATTTTATCCCATCGTTCTCTAAAGAATAACAGTACTGCTAATCCAGGGTCAACTTCAATATTTAAATTCAATACTTCACCAATTTCTATAAAAAAATCCTTTCCCAAAACTCATGTATATATTTACACTTCCCCCACATATGCAAATATGTACCCACTTCTTGGTTGTGATAGGTGTGAAAGGATGATTTGAAACAAGGAAGTAAAGAGATTTAAAAAGGTAACAAAGAAAATTACTTAGCCCAAAGGAGGGGAGCGGCCAAAATCAGACAGCACAAGGTGTGGGGAAACAGGCACATGGCAGGAGGGCCAAATACTTCCTGCTTGTTCATTGACAGGCCGGGCAGGACAAAATGAGCCCATTGTAGCCCACCGGGGCAGGGCTGGATTGGGGAGAAGGGCCGGTGTTGAGGCAGCACGGAGTAGGTGGGAAGAAATAGTGTAACTCTCAGTACCCTATGAGCCAATTAGGGGAAGGGAGAAGGGAATAAGAGGCCGGGAGCAGGGTTCAAAAGGGTGGTGTGAACATGTGCTCAGGTGAACAGAAGAGTGGGAAGGCAACCATATTTTTTCTGCTCCCTTCATTGCAATGAAGTTTTAAAAAGAACTCTCTGCCTGCCTGGAATACTTTTCTCTTCCAATGGAAAGGAAAGAGTGATCATAACAATATGGGTGTCGTGAACGGGGGAGCCCCGCAGGCATGGGCACTTTGGTTGCAATTAGTCACACAGACGCGAGCAATAAAACTAAATCTGTTTATTGCTAGTTATCTACAAGATTTACGACTCTACTGTTAAGCAAATAGAGGAGCCTCTTTGCTGGAAAGATGTTCGCCTGAGAATGGAGATCTCTCCTCCCCTTCACGTCATCTCCTACCCCTCCAGCCGTTCCTCCCGCCTCCTTTTCAGTCTGTCCATCCGGATTTGATATGAACGGATCATACGTCTCTGGGCAGCGTCCGTCATAGTCACATACCCCATCCTGCCTTCTGCCTCTGGCCCCGTCATTTCCTCTTCAGAAGAGGAGGAGGGGTTTTCGCCCTCCTCCCTCTCACAGGCTGTTTGCTCTAAAGGGCTAGGTGCTTGGGAGGGGTCTGTGGACTCGTGACGCTTTCAGGCAGAAGCTGATTAGCCTCTATCTCTGGCTGTGTTTGATCCTCCTGGACGCTAGTAACTACTGTTACTTCCTCCTCACGAGGAGTAGTCCCTGTCGTGACCTCCTGCACAACACTACCCCCCTCTCCAGGATCCCCACCACCCCTGTGTGGATGGACGGAAAGACCTCCCGGCTTGAGAGGGAAGCGAGCATGAAAGCGACAAATGAGGGCCGGTGCATGAATGTTAGGCGCAGGTTCCCAACTCCGGTCCTCCGGGGGGTAACCCTTCCAGTGGATCAGATACTGGAGCTGGCCTCTACGGAACCGAGAGTCGAGGATGTCCTCGATTTCGAATTCTTCCTCACCGTCCACAATCACCGGCGGGGGCGGTGGAGGCAGCGACCTCAGAGGGTGTGGTGGTGGCACTGCAGACAGTAAAGACCAGTGGAAAACGGGGTGGACCTTCATGGAAGCAGGCAGACGCAACCGGAAGGTGACCGGATTGATTTGCGCAGCGATCTGGAACGGACCAATCCTCTTGAAGGCCAACTTCCGAGAGGGAACCGACATGGGGAGGTGTTCCGTGGACAACCAGACCCACTCACTAACTGTCAGGGTCGTCCCTTGTTGCCTCCTCCGGTCAGCAACGGCCTTGTATGTCTCCTTGGCTCTGTCCAATTACTGTTTCAGGATGGATTGGACGGACGCCAAATCTTTGAGAAAAGTCCCAGCTGCTGGAACCGACGAACAAGGTAGAGACGTTGGGAAAGCTCGAGGGTGGTAGCCAAGATTGGCAAAGAAGGGGATCTGGCGAGTCGAAGCGTGGACTGAGTTGTTATAGGCAAATTCGAGGTGAATATGATATAGTTAACTGGTATAAAGAAGTCTGGAATAGAGCTACCAATGATAGGTTAACCTATTCTATGGAATAGAGAAAAGATTGGACAACTGAAAGTGAATTTGAAAGCATCTGGAAACCTTTCCTTGAATATGTTTCAATAGAAGGAAGGGGTGTGACCCACCCCCAGAGTCAAATGCAGCTCTGGAGGGGAGGTGGGGCAACCCGAATGAATCAATGATCTCACGCTAAGTAGTTCGAGTTGTTGGTCCTGGTGGAGGTAGCACTACTGTTGACATCCTCTTTGATCAGTGATTTTTGGTGACAGTGACCTTGTTTAGTGACCTTGTTGTTCTGTTAATTGTATTGTTTTTCTTAGTTGTAAAAAAAATAAAATTGAATAAAGCTATAAAAACAAAAGGACATTTAAAAAAAAATACTGTCCTGCACATTCAGACCCCCACCTTCTGCACACCTCCCTGTCAGCGCTGTTGTGCTGGCAATTTCACTGCGAGCCCCACTTACGTGGGCGCCAATTGTGTAACACGCGATGATTCTGCAGGGCCATTTGCTTCTGAAGGAGCAGAACCTTGCATCCAAACGGGACCTCTTCCTATCAGCAGTTGCAGAACAAAAGAGTGAGGACAAGCACACTGATAACAGAATGGGACACCCTGTGTGCCCAGGGCCCTGGTGCCGGCACCAAGACAAAAAAGTAAAGCGGGCTGTCGAGCCACAAGTTCATGTGTCCTTCTGAAGCCAAGTCAAGCAAAAGACTCCAAAGGTCCTCTTCAGCTGGTCTGATCACGGAAGGTGCAGCTGCACCCGTGGGATTGCCAGAACCCAGACGCAAAGGCCAGGTCGACTGCATGTGCATGAACTGACCATGAGGGTTCACCAGGCTCAGACGGGTGGGGACCCCGCCTTGGCAAGGGCCTTCGTGGCAACTGCAGCTCTGGCCCCCAGCCGCCCACTCTCCTTCGTGCGGACCTCCCACTCCCTGCCCCACTCTTCCTGGGCCCTCCCCTTTGGGATAAGCCAATGTTTCATAGATGGAACTCCTTCCATCTCCTCTCCAGTTCTCCCCCTCCACTTCCGTCTGCCTCAAGGACCCTAGGCTAGGGCTGTGAGCAGCTCCCATTTCCAGCCCCTGCCCACCTGGGCAGCCCCCTCTGCTCTCTGCCCACTCCTTCCCAAGAAGGGTCTCTGTATCTGGGCAGAACTGCTCAGCAAAACAGGATTGGGAAGGGGCTTCCTGAGTGTCGCGGAGCATGTGTGTGTTTTTGAACACTCACACGTTGAGATTCCTTGGCCGCAATTTATTACTCGAACGCAAGCTGTAAAACTCAATCTGTTTATTGCTAGTTATCTACAAGTTTTATGGCTTCGCCATGAGACTAGTACGAAAGCATGCATACTAATGAGATGCTCTTCTGAGAATGAAGTTCCTTCTTCCCCCTCCCCTTTCAATCCTTTAGGAGAAGCTCTTCTCTTCTCCTCCTCTTTCTGTCTTCCCGGATCTGGTACGCCCGAACCATTCGTCGTTGGGCTGCGTCAATCAAATTTATGTTCTCCAGTTGGCCATCTCCCTCTTCCTCAATAATCTCTTCTTCCGATGATGTGGCAAGGCTTTCTCTCTCCCCTTTCTCCCCAACTGTTTGATTTAAAGGGCTGGTCGCTGGTGAGGCAATCTGTGGGCCTTTCACAGCCCTCAGGGGGGAGCTGACCAGCCTCTCCTTCGGGCAGCGTTTTTGTCTCTCGGACTCTATAAACCACTGTCACCACTTCCTCTTGAGTAGGAGTCTCTGTCATGACCTCCTGCACGACACTACCCCCCTCCCCAGGCCCACTCCCACCCCTCCAGGGACGGGAGGGCCGCCCACCTGGCTTGTTGGGAAAGCGAGCGTGAAAGTGACAAACAAGAGCAGGAGCATGAATGTTAGCCGCCGGTTCCCAACTACGGTCCTCCGGTGGGTAACCCTTCCAGTCGATCAGATACTGGAGCCGGCCCCTACGGAAGCGAGAGTCAAGAATCTCCTCAATTTCAAATTCCTCCTCACCGTCCACCGTCACTGGCGGGGGAGGCAGAGGCAGTGACCGCAGAGGGTGTGGTGAATGTGCAGCAGAAAGCAAAGACTGGTGGAACACAGGGAGGATCTTCATGGACGCAGGGAGGCGCAAACGGAAAGCCACCGGATTGATCTGCGCCGCAATCTGGAACGGCCCCGCCCTCTTGTGGGCCAACTTCCAAGACGGAACCGACATGGGGAGATGTTCAGTGGACAACCAGACCCACTCTCCAACAGTCAGGGAAGGGCCCTGTTGTCGCCGCCTGTCAGCAACTGTCTTGTACGACGCCTTCACATTATCCAATTGCTGTTTCAGGACGGCTTGGACGGCCGCTAAATCATTGATGAAAGACCCGGCCGCCGGGACCGAAGAAGAAGATAGAGACGTTGGGAAAGCTCGAGGGTGATATCCGAGATTGGCAAAGAAGGGGATCTGGCGAGTCGAAGCGTGGACTGAGTTGTTATAGGCAAATTCGGCCAACGGCAAGAATGAGAGCCAGTCGTCCTGCTGGTAGTTCACGAAACAGCGAAGATATTGTTCCAAAGTCACATTGAGGCGTTCAGTTTGGCCATCGGTTTGCGGATGGTGGGCTGAGGAGAGGCGCAAATCGATCTTGAGTAGTGTGAGGCGTGCCCGCCAAAAGCGAGACGTGAATTGGCTCCCCCTGTCGGAAATTACAGCAAGGGGCCACCCATGGTTTTTGCAAATATGGTGGATAAATAGGGAAGCCATGGTTTTAGCTGAAGGAAGTCCCGTGCAGGGAATAAAGTGAGCCATCTTCGTGAAAGGTCAGTGACCACGAGGATGGTAGTAAAGCCACTGGACCTGGGTAAATCAGTGATAAAGTCCATGGAAACCGTATGCCAGGGTCCCGGAGGCGTCTCCACGGGATGAAGGAGCCCATACGGTTGTCCGTGTTGCTGCTTGGCACGGTGGCTTGTTGGACATGACAGTACATAAGTCTTGACGTTGTGGTACATCCGAGGCCACCAATAGTCTCTGGACTATGCATCGTTTTGTAGACGCCAAAGTGTCCAGCCGAGGGCGAATCGTGACATCTCTGCAGAATGTTTTCCCGAAGCGATCCAGGTATGTAAGGGACGTGATCAAACAACAAGATGTCATCCTCAAAGGAGAAGCGATGTGGAAGGGTATTCTTCCGCTTCTGGTCCATTTTCTCCCGCACGAACTGATCAGTCTTTTGTGCATGGCGTATGTCATCAGTGTATGCCAATGACAGGGAAGTAACTGCTGCAATGGAAGGCTGCAAAATCGGTGCAGGTTCCAAGTGCTCCTCGTTGTCGGGGAAAAATTCAGGCTTCCTGGAGAGTGCGTCGGCCAGCAAGTTCTGGGATGGCGGGATATATTCAATGTTGAGGTTGAAGCGGGAGAAGGAAAGTGCCCATCGCGCTTGACGTTGGTTAAGGATCTTCGCCGAATTGAAGTGCATCAGGTTCTTGTGATCAGTTTGTATGAGTATTACGTGTGGAGATCCTTCCAGTAGATGACGCCATTCTTCAAGTGCAGCTTTAATAGCCAGCAGTTCTTTCTCCCAGATCGTGTAATTCCTTTCCGAGCTGGTCAGTTTGCGGGAATAAAATACAATCGGCTTCAGATTCCCAGAGGGCCGTTGGGATGATTGTAAAAGGACAGCTCCTATGGCTTTATCGGAAGCATCAGTTTGGAGTGTGAACGGTGCAGACGTATCGGGGTGTAACAAATGGTGTTCGGAAGTAAACTGACGTTTCAATGAGATGAAAGCTGCTGCCGCACTTGGAGGCCATTTCAAAGCTCGTCCTTTGTCTTTCAAGAGGTCAGTCAAAGGAGTGGTTATACGAGAGAAATTCGGTATAAATCGGCGATAGAAGTTTGCAAACCCGAGAAATCTCTGTAGTTCCTTCTTCGTGTGTGGGGGTTGCCAAGAAAGCACTGCTTGTATCTTCACTGGATCCATTTGTAATCCCTTTGGAGAAACGCAGTAGCCCAGATACATTAAAGAGGTCATGTGAAATTCACATTTTTCGAGTTTAGCAGAAAGATGGTGTTCCCTCATGCATTGTAAAACCTTTCTGACGTGTTGTACATGCGATTCAGGGTCATTGGAGAAAATGAGTAAATCATCCAAATAGGCTATCATGAAGACATCGAGGAAATCATGGAAAATCTCATTGATGAACCTGCTAAAATATTGTCCCAAATTCAAAAGCCCAAACGGCATTACACAAAATTCATAGGTGCCATATCGTGTCAAAAAGGCCGTTAAATGTTCATATCCAGGGCGTATCCAGAGCAAATTAAATGCATTGCGCAAATCCAGTTTGGTAAAAATGCGTGCCTGGCCCAGGCATTCCAAAATCTCAGATATGAGGGGCATAGTATGTCTATTTGGAATTGTAATCGCATTCAAACGTCGATAGTCGATGCAGACCCGGGGTTCATCAGAATCTTTCTTCGGTACCAGCAGTGGCATCGCGGAAGAGGGAGATGAGGATGGGCGTATGAAACCCTTTTCCAGATTGGAGGATATAAAATCCTTAATGACCTTGAGTTCTTTGGGTGACATGGGGCGCAATTTGCCAGTCGGTAGTGTTGCTCCAGGTTGAACATGAATCTCCATGTCACATGATCGATGAGGGGGCAATTTGTCGGCTTCTCTTGGATCAAAAACGTCCCAAAAATCTTGATACTGCGGTGGTAGAGCCGTGGTTGAAGTTGGTGTCAGTTTAGAAGTCATGTGAGTGGTGGTATCTGTACAGTTTTCTAAACAAAAAACTGAGTCGAATTTTATTAGTCCTGATCCCCAAGATATGTGGGGTTTATGTTTTACTAACCAGTCCATGCCTAGTATAATGGGGTAGTGCAGGTCCTTCACTGACAAAAATGTTGTTTGTTCATGGTGTTTCCCAATTAGTAGGGTGAGTGGTGAGGATTTGAGCAGGGAGGGGCCGCCTTGCAATGGTATCTTTTGTATGGAGTCCACTTGGAGGGGAGCCTCCAATTGGTTTGTTGGCACCTCTTGTGCCCGGGCAAAGCTTTCATCCATAAAGGATGCTGTAGCACCACTGTCTATTAAAGCTGTGGCTTTAATTGTGGTCTGAGGGTTTATTTGCAGAACCACATCTAGTAAAAGGTGTTGAGCTGTCGAAGTGCCCCCCCCCCCCCCTCTTGGCACCTTTGAGGAATGTGAGTGCATCCCAGCATCGCGGTGCTCAACGACGCTGGGACTGGAAGCTTCCCATCTGCTTTTTCAGTGGGCAGTTCTTTGCTATGTGTCCGGTCTGTTCGCAGACGAAGCAGCGGCGTCTGGTGCTGCGCTGATATGCCTTATCAGTCTGTGGAATGCGAGCTTTGGCAGCTCCTATCTCCATGGGGACCGCCTCCTGCTGACTCTGGGAGGGGGTCATCGTTACGTAGCTGTCTGGCAAAAGTAACTGCGTGCTAGTTTCCGCTCGTGGGAACCATCTTGCCTGACTTGGCTGGGAGCCAAAATAACTGCCAGGCTTAAAGCGTTTCTTCTCATTTAGCCGTGCATCCACTTTTATAGCTAGGGTCATTAGATCTTGTAAACTTTCTGGCGTGGGACAGCGTGCCAACTCATCCACCACTTCTTCCCTCAGCCCTTCACGGTACTGCACCATTAAAGCTTCATCATTCCACTCCAATTCATTCATAATCAACTGGAACTTGGTTGCATATTCTGTTGCTGAAAATTGTCCCTGAACAAGATGCTTAATCTCTCTAACAGCCAAGTCTTTACATGCAGCCACTCCCAAAAATTTATGCAGTGACTCGAGGAATTGGTCAGTGTTGTTTAATATGGGGTCTTTGGCAATCATTCTGGCTGTTGCCCACCTTGCTGGGACCCCTATAAGTTGATTTATCAAAAATCCTACCTTCATCCTCTCATTGGGGAAGTCTTGAAGGCGAAGAGAGAAATACAGCTCCGCTTGTGCTTTAAAGGTCGTAAAAGTTTCCTTCCTGCCATCGTACTTCGGGGGGGTTTCCAGTGGGTTTCGTCTTACCATCACATCTGTGTCTGTCTTTCTGGCCAGTTCTTGTAATTGGGTGTGTAAGACATCCATATCTCGTTTCAATATTTCTATCTGCTGGTTTGCCTCTTCATTCTTAGCCCTCAAGCATCGATTTTCTTCTTGCAGATTCTGAAAATCTTGCATCATTGGCTTTGGGACTTGCATTATGATATACAAAAAAAAAATCACTTCTCTGTTCTTTATTATGTGACTTACAACCAAAGGGATCCTCAGGCGAACATTCTGTCATGAGCGGGGGAGCCCTGCAGGCATGGGCACTTTGGTTGCAATTAGTCACACAGACGCGAGCAATAAAACTAAATCTGTTTATTGCTAGTTATCTACAAGATTTACGACTCTACTGTTAAGCAAATAGAGGAGTCTCTTTGCTGGAAAGATGTTCGCCTGAGAAAAGAGATCTCTCCTCCTCTTCATGTCATCTCCTACCCCTCCAGCCGTTCCTCCCACCTCCTTTTCAGTCTGTCCGTCCTGATTTGATATGAACGGATCATGCGTCTCTGGGAGGCGTCTGTCATGTTCACATATCCCATCCTCCCTTCTGCTTCTGGTCCCGTCATTTCCTCTTCAGAAGAGGAGGAGGGGTTTTCGCCCTATTCCCTCTCACAGACTGTTTGCTTTAAAGGGCTAGGTGCTTGGGAGAGGGTCTGTGGACTTGCAACGCTTTCAGGCAGAAGCTGATTAGCCTCTATCTCTGGCTGTGTTTGATCCTCCCGGACTCTAGTAATTACTGTTACTTCCTCCTCACGAGGAGTAGTCCCTGTCGTGACCTCCTGCACGACAATGGGGGCTCATCCAGGATATCTCCTAAATCCGTTGGCGGCTCCATTTGGTGAGTCTCTGTAGGCGGGTACCCTGCCAAGGTTATGGCAGTCCTGCAAGTGACTCTCAGGTCGAAATGAGGGCGATCGGAGGCCCGAGACTAATTGAAAATCCGGCAGCAGAGACTTCTAGAACCTCAGGAGGGGTTCAAAAGGGCGTTTACTCAGGTAGGGTAAACCTGATAAGATGGATCTAAGTTTAGGTAAGGAATATTTATTTCTCACCCAAGGGAAAGGGAATGGGGAGTAAAGTATTCAAAAAAAAAAAGGGGGGGTCAGGCTGGATGGCCCAGGAGGCCCTTCCTGACTCCTTCTGTTTCTATGGGGGCACAGGGGCCAAGGAAAGAAGCTTTCCTTGAAAATTCCTGGGGAGGATTTTGAGGTTCTGGGATAGATTTTGGGTTGGGGTGGCTTGAAAAGGAAAAATGGAAAACTACTGTGTATTTGTATGTGTGTGAATGTGTGTTTGATGGGAATCCCACCTAAATAAACAGGGGGGGGGGATATAGTTGTTGTTGTTAGTCATGGTTAATAGGGAGTTCTTGCAGATTGGGCCTAAAGTGTGGGGCCTTACAGGAAAGAACCCAAACTCTCCGGAGGTGCAGTTGAGGTGAGGTCAGCAGGTTGTTTTTGGAGAAGGAACTAGAATCAGGAAGTGTACTTTGGGCCAAGAAAGGTGAAAACGGCACCTGAGGGGCTGGAGAGGCTGAAGGGAAAATGGGTGCAGGAAGTCCAGCCCATCAGACATTGCTGGAGGAAGTTTGTGAAGGAAGGCATGGTAGGAAAGGAGGAAGAGGATTTGTTCAGGAGGAAACACGTGCAAAGGGAAAGCGCTGTGTGGTGCGGTTGTCATTTCATGGTTTGGATTGGGATTTTGTAGGAGATGTTTCAAGTGAAAGTAGAGGCAAGTGAGCAGATGGATTTTGGTGAGGAAAGAGAAGGGAGGGGGGAATCCTGCTTATCCTGAAGGGATTCCCAGGGAAAGAAATAAAAAAAGGAAGGAAAACTGAAGCAAAGATGCTGAGGGAAGGGTTTTCTTTTATGTGTTGAGGAGGTTTTTGGAAAAATAGTGGAAATTGGATGGCTGTTGTTGGGAAAATTTGGGTAAGTCCTGTCTGAAAAGCATTACTTCTGTGTGCATTTGCATTGTAGGATCTCCGCCGGAGACCCGGGAGGCCCCGCGACTGGCACCGCCGCGCCGCTCCATCGCGCCGCGGACCTACCGGGCGGCCGCCGCGACTCCCACCGGCTCCCAGGCCCGGCTCCGAACCCGCCCCCTCGTGCGGTAAGTGGCAGGCACGCCGAGGTGGGCGGGCCGGGGCGAGGCCGGGGCCGGCAGCCGGGGCCAGAAGCGGAGGCCGCGGGGCCTTCAGGGCCACGGACGCACCCGGGGGGGGCAGCCGAGCGGCCTGACATCGCCGCCACCGACGTGCCACCCCATCCCGCCGTCGGAGGGGGCCGCGCCACGCCGGAGGCACACCACTCCACCGCAGCTGTCGCTCCGGAGTCCGCTGGAGACCCGGGAGGCCCCGCGACTGGCACCGCCGCGCCGCTCCATCATGCCGCGGACCTACCGGGCGGCCGCCGCAACTCCCACCGGCTCCCAGGCCTGCTCCGAACCCGCCCCCTCGCACGGTGAGTGGCAGGCACGCCGAAGTGGGCGGGCCGGGGCCGGCAGCCGGGGCTGGAAGCGGAGGCCGTGGGGCCTTCAAGGGCTGGGGGCTGGGCTGGCCGGGACCCTTGGACTTTGGCTGTGGACACATTGCTGGCTACGTGGCTGAGAGGGTAAGAGGGTGCGGGGTTTTAGAGTTTTAAATTTTTAGCTATTTTAGAGGCCCATCTCAGGTAAGTTAGATTAGGATGTTACCTGGGGAGTGCGGGGGCGCCGCCATTGGGGTGGTGATGGGCAATGGTCGGTATGGTCGCAATGGGGGTTTAACGTTCCCGCCTAGGAGAAGGCGTGACAGGTGTTTAACCTGAGGGCTCTGGGGGATTTTCCGGCTGACAAGGCTGGTGCTCCTGTGGAGGCCCTGGTCGAAACATGGAATGGGGAGATGACCAGGGCCATCAACACGATCGCTCCTAAGCGCCCTCTCCAACCAGGCAGAGCCCATTCGTCTCCCTGGTATACACCGGAATTACGGGTGATGAAGCGGGTTGGGAGACGGCTAGAGCGCAGGTGGAGGAAATCACGTGATGAGTCCGACCGAACACATCTTAGAGCACACTATCGAGCCTATGCTGTGGCGGTGAGGGCGGCGAAGAAGCGATTCTTCTCTGCGTCCATTGCCTCCTCGCAATGCCGTCCAGCAGAGATTTTTCGGGTGGTGCAGGGGCTGATAAAACCTGGCCCCGATAAAGAATTGGTGCCACCCTCGAAAGCCCGCTGTGACGAGTTCGCCACGCATTTCCAGGGGAAAGTTGCTCTGATTCGTCACGAGCTGGACTCCACTCTTGATACGGATTCTTTTGGGGAGGGGCCAACCATGCCTGCTTGTCCCTCATTATTGGATGAATTTCAGTTTTTGCGGCCTGATGATGTGGACAAGGTGCTTGGATCGGTACGCTCAACCACCTGTTTACTGGACCCGTGCCCATCTTGGCTACTAAAGAACACCAAGGACGGGATTGAGCCCTGGATCTTGGAGGTGGTCAACGCCTCTTTGAGAGACAGCCGGGTGCTGGGCCCCTTAAAGGAGGCGGTAGTCCGGCCAGTCCTAAAGAAGGCTTCCCTAGATCCAGAGGTGGTCACCAACTATAGACCGGTGGCCAACATCCCGTTTCTGGGTAAGGTGCTGGAGCGGGTGGTGGCGGGACAACTCCAGGCACTCTTGGAGGAAACTGATTATCTGGACCCATTTCAGTCCGGCTTCAGACCCGGCTTTGGCACTGAATCCGCCTTGGTCGCCCTGTACGATGACCTTTGCAGGGAGAGGGACAGGGGGAGTGAGTCCCTGTTGGTTCTCCTGGACCTCTCAGCGGCTTTCGATACCATCGACCATGGTATCCTTCTGGAGAGGCTGGCGGGATTGGGGGTTGGAGGCACTGCTCTGCAGTGGTTCCACTCCTACCTCAATGGCCGATTCCAGAAGGTGGTGCTGGGGGACTATGGCTCTGCGCCATGGCAGCTATGCCATGGAGTCCCGCAGGGTTCCATCTTGTCCCCCTTGCTTTTCAACATCTACATGAAACCGCTGGGGGAGGTCATCAGGAGGTGTGGGCTGCGGAATCATCAGTACACTGATGATACCCAGCTCTACCTCTCGTTTTCCACCGATCCAGGTGAGGCGGTGGCTGTGCTGAACCGGTGCCTGGCCGAGGTAATGGGCTGGATGAGGGCCAATAAACTGAAGCTCAATCCAGACAAGACGGAGGTCCTGTTGGTAGGTGGGGCGAGCTTCAGTGTAGGGGACCTGACCCTAGTCTTGAATGGGGTTGCACTCCCTCTGAAAGACAGGGTCCGCAGCCTGGGAGTGCTCCTCGACCCGGAGCTGACCTTGACTGCTCAAGTGTCAGCAGTGGCGAGGAGCGCTTTCCGTCAGCTTCGGAGGATCCATCAGCTGCGTCCCTTCCTGGAGTTCGACTGCCTGGCGACGGTGACACATGCGTTGGTGACTTCCCGGCTAGATTACTGTAACGCGCTCTACGTGGGGCTTCCCTTGAAGACGGTCCGGATACTTCAATTGGTGCAAAATAGAGCTGCCAGGCTGCTGACGGGGACTGGGCGTGGTTCTCACATCACCCCAGTTCTCCGTCAGCTCCACTGGCTCCCCATTGAAGTCCGGGCCCAATTCAAGGTGTTGGTTCTTACCTATAAGGCCCTAAACGGCTTGGGTCCTGGTTACCTAAAGGAGCGCCTGCGACCATATATGCCCTCCCGCCCCTTACGATCAGCAGCAGAGGCTTTCCTCCGGGAACCCTCCGCGCGAGATATAAGGAGGGTGAGTACCCGGAGGAGGGCTTTCTCTGCGGTGGCGCCCCATCTGTGGAATGCGCTCCCCAGAGAGGCTCGCCTGGCGCCGTCGTTATTTGTTTTTTGGCGCCAGGCGAAGACCTTTTTATTTAGACAGTATTTTAAATGTTAATTTATTCTAATTTAAGATTATTATTTATTCAAGGATTGATTTATTTATGTTATATGTTTTAAATTTGACCTAGAGATGGGCCAGTTTTTAATATTGTATATGTTTTAAGTTGTTGTGAGCCGCCCCGAGGCTGCTGCGAGTGGCGGCATACAAATCTGTATATAAATAAAATAAATAAATAAATAAAATCTTGTCTTCCTTCTCAAAACCAAGCTGTCACTGTTTAAAATGGCATTCCCCTGCTCCTTTCTCTCACCTTTAGCTGTGGGCTACAGAAGACAGAGCCATTTAGTCCAAATTTACATTGTATGCCTTCACAATGATTCATTAGTCATTGTTTGAATTCAGTTTTACAAGGAAGTATCTTCCTAGCCCAGAGGGCTGCATGTGCCCTGGTCAATTTTGAATGTTTAGAATCTAGGTAAGAGTTTGAGTTCGTGCATAGTTTCAGTGGCTGGAATTTACATGTGTAAGCAGTCCTGGAGATGGGTTCAGGCTTCTGAACTAAAGTGTCAATTAGAAATATTGCAATCTTATTGTTACAGTATGATTGACTGGCATTTCTTTATCCGTTCTGTATGGGATGACCTCAGAATCTTATTGTAATCTTTACATTCTGTCATCAATTGCCCTGTACCTGTATGTGACTGGGAGTGTATAAAAACTCTGTATTTCTGTTGAAGCTTTGCAGCAGAGTCACCTCTTGCTTGCCCAGTAATGGCCTTATCGTGAGACAACCGCGGGGCCTGGGATAGACAATAAAGACACGGAGGTTCATAACGACTGATCTTTAATCCGACCCCGAGTTTTATTTCCCTTCTCAAATTGAGATTCCAGGATTCTGACACTGTGTTTAGCAAGCAGCCTGAACAGTGGTAGGCTGGAGTTCAATGAGTGAAGACTGCACCTGGGGGCAGCGAAGGGGGGGGGGGGGTGGCAGGCCCTGTGGACTTAGGCCTGGCAGTTTCGCTCTCACATAAGCATGCCTGTTGGAAGTCCACCTTGTCAGGCAGGTAGTAAATACGTTCTTGGTTTTCTCTGGACTGATTTTGTTTCTCTACCTGTTGGACATGTGATTGTTTGGTATGTGGGGCATAAAGGGCAAAAGGGAAATTGTGCTGGAGGCCATGTGAGGATCTGTGCGGGTATGTGCGGGGATGTGAGGGGATGCATTTTGCAGGAATCCCTTGCTCTAAGGGGGGGGGCATGGAGCTTGGTGTGTGAAGGGCTTTTTAGGAGTTTTGGATAAATGGTGGCTGAGTGTTTTGGTATAAAAGGGGAAAAACGTGTAAAGAATGCAACTGCCGAAGTTTCTCGTGAAGCACAAAATGGAGGTGTTGGGAGGGGCCACTGTCAGAATCCCGGAATCTCAATTTGAGAAGAGGGAATAAAACTCGGGTTCGTGAGAAAGACCAAGCGTCCAGACCATCTGAGGTTTTATTGTATATACCCCAAGGTTCCCGCGGTACTCTCACGATAATGCAGGCAATACCGGGCAGGCAGCGGTGAACTCTGCTGCAAAGCTTCAGCAAAACTAGAGTTTTTATACACTCCCAGGTACAGGGCAATTGGTGACAGAATGCAGAGATTGCAATAAGAATCTGAGGTCATCACATACAGAACAGATAAAGAAATGTCAGTCAATCACACAGTAACAATGAGATTACAATATTTCTAATTGCCTCTTTCTGACTAGAACTCGCAGCTTCCTCTCTCTCATTTCCCCCTGGCTCTAATAAAGGACCAGGCGTTTGCTCACCGTGCTGGGAGTCAGAGAAAGACGCAGCAGCTGCCCCTGCTGCCCCTACACTGAGCTGTGGGGGCAATTCTTGGGCACTGGTCAAGTGCCAGTCCTCCTCGTGAGTCACTGCTTCTGTTGGACTTCATGCACGACACTAGGACAGAGTGGCATGTTCAGGATTTGGCTCCTCCTGCCAGCAAAAACTTCCAATTGGGTCATGACATGTTTGGACCGTATTCGGGGAGGTTCTGTGAGTTCTGACATGGCTCTGTTTACAGAGGTTATCATGGTGGGACAGGAGAGGACGAGGGCATAGAGGGGGAGGAGTTGTGATTTGCTAGAGCAATTTCTGATCCCCCAGTGGGACGCCTGTTGGTGGAGGTTTGTTGGTGGCTGTACTGAGTTGGTAGAGGCAGGTGGAATTCCTCACTTGGCAGCACGGGCCTGACTGGGAGCCCAGAGGGTGCAGTGGAAAGGGAGGCAAAGTCTAGTTCTGACTCCGCCAAGCAGTCCTTTAGGTAACTGTGGGCCACCCCAGACTCAAATTCCCACGTTCCTCCCACAAAAAGGAGGGCTCATGTGCCATGTTCTTGTGAGGGCTACTGTAGTGGGTGAAAAAGTTCAATGACAAACTCTTGCCAACTAGGGAATCAAAAGCTATCTGGAGAAATGGAGAAGACAAGGAGAAATGCAGAGGCCACGGTGGGCAGGGGAGGCTTCGCAGCAATCATAAGTGAACGGAAAATACACCTGGAGTGCCCCGAAGGCCAAGGAGCCTGGGGCTGTGGGAGTAATGATGAATGAGGCATTCTGGGAAGTGGAGAAACCAAGACAGAACTTGGCCCATGCAATGACTCCAGGTCTGGAGGGAGGAGTTGATACAAACAAAGATTTTCTTCCCTGATACTCCAGAAACAACCAGGATGTCCAAATTTCCTTGCAGGATGGTTTAGCGCCCCCACATGTGCCACATACCATGGCTGGATCCTTGCCCTCCCCCCAGGCTATGCCTTTCCCTCCGCGCTCACCCACCTTCCCGAGTGGAGATGGTCCCTTCCGCACACGGAGTGCAGACATAGCAGCACAGGGGCTCCCCTTCCCGAGCCACTTTGAAGGATCCCGGGCGACAGCTCTCCACGCACCTGGCCTGGGGCAGGGGCTGAGCGAGAGAGAAGGAGCGTCAGGGGAGGAGGGTTGGGGCTGATGAAGCTGCGGGCTAGGGAGCCAGAGCTGGAAAGGGCAGAGAGAGGAGGACCTCCAGCACGTCAGTGGATTCCATAAATGAACCCCACCCTGCAAAGCTGAAGCAGCTGGACTTTCCCTCCAAGACATTTTTTATCTACACCTGTTACATCTCAAACTTTTGATTTATTCCTTAAAATGTGCACTTCCGATTATCCAGACTGTAAGTGAAGGGATGGGAAATGTAAATAAGAGAATACTGGGGATGGTTTTCTTCACCTGGTTTTTCCATCTTGGCCACGGAATGGGATCCCGCTGGATGGTGAATTTGGGGCCAGGCAAGCCCCGTCTGTCTAGACTCCCAACTTTCACTCTTACAGCAGTCTTATTTGGAAACTTCACCCAGCTGACAAGGTCCAGGTTGGCTGCCAGGTCTCCGTTCTCATCTACATACACCCCCTCAATAGCTCGATTGTGAAACTGGGAGTCTCTCAGGAAAGGGTGGAGCTGGAACAACACAGAAAAAACATTTGAGAAGACCCGTGTCATATCCCAGTTTTTGCTAAGAGCTGCTCCCCGTTTAGTGGTGCTGCGTGTGACTCCTATAATGGACAGATTTATGATTTCACTGCTGGACACTCACACTCTGCTTTGGGAATATAGGAAATTTAGGACAAGGGTTAGGGGTAGACCTTTTTATTCGACCATTCTTTAAATCCTCAACTCTAGTAAATGTTTTGGGATTTTTCACTAAGCAGTCGCAGTTTATATTTACTCCTACTATTTCTCAAGTTTTGTCCTATTTTAATTTTTTTTAATAATTGAAATTGTATATTCTACTGTTACATTTTATATTGCACTTTTATGCTTTGCAAGCCATCCTGAGCGCTTGGTGATCGGACGGGCTATAAATGCCTGTAATAGATAATGAATGACTAAATAACGGATTGCCTTGGGTTCAGAACCCAGAAAAGATAGCAAGCCCAGGTATACTTAGGGCAGGGATCTGCACAAGGACCTGTACGGTCCTCAAGCTACCTCTACATGCTGCTTCAGGATGAGTTGAAGCAACTCCATGGGCCACGAACAGAGGGACTCAGTTCTGGGACCCAAGACCAAAAGTTCCAGAAGGACCGAAAGAGGGACCGGACAGAAAGTATTCAAGCTGCGCCATCATTTGGAAAATCTTGTCCCAATTTCTCATGTTCTGAATTCCATACAATACCCAAAAGGCGAGGGAATATCTGCCATGGATGAAGCCACTGCAAATCTAGCCTGCCTTCAGGAGTCTTGGACTTCCTGCTGGATCTGGAGGAAAGAGCCGCATCCACGGCACGGGTCACGGCCTGGACGGTGCTGTAAGAGAAGCAGTTCAGAGAGAGTGTTTCCTCCTTGCCCACTTGGGGCAGCCCCTCCGGTTCCTCCTCCTCTCTGCGTCTCATCCACTCTTTCACTGACAGCACATGCTTTGAATACAAACACTTGAACACACTCTGTGTAAATTCATGCATAGATGAATACAAATCTGCAAAACCATCAAGGCTGGTCCTTTTACTTGTTTGGGGAAGGAAGGAACAATATGCATAGACATGCGAGAAATCACCAATTCCATAAGCTAAAGTAAAGGTAAGTCACACAAAGTTGTGCTGATCCAGACTTTCCCATTGACAGATTGCATTAAAATTTCCATAGCTTTTTCTAGAATCCATATTCCATAGAAGATTAAAAACAACTCTTCAAAATAAATGAAGACATTGATTTCTACCAAAATATTCCATGGCTGCTATCTATCTAGAAAATAACCCGATTTCATTTGTGAAATGCTTTGTGAAAAAAACCACGCAAATGCCATTCCTGAGGAGCTCTGGTTTCAAGGTTCTCATGAACCTGTCTCCATTCTCAGTGTCCAGTGAGAAGAGCCCCACCATCATCCACCTGAAGTGCAGCAGCAGCCTGACGATCCCGGGGTACTGGAGGCCTTCTTCGGGGAGCATCCTGTAGAAGGAAGCGGACTGGCTTTTTTCTCTCCTGACCTGAGCGGTGAAAGCATAAGTGACCTGGGAGAGAAAGGAAGAGCGAGGCTGATGGGTTGCTTCAACTCAGTACTCAGTCACAGTTTCTCATCTCATGAGAATGCACCTCTCAGTGTTGAATTGTATGCATGAAACATGATTGGAAAAAAAGCAATGCTTGTTGTTTTCTGAAAATAAAGTCAATTAGTGAGACATAAGAGAGTGGGAAATATACATCTCTGCTGAGAGGGTGAGAAAGTGGAGAAGCTCAAACTGGAGCCCATTATTTTGAGACAAGAAGTATAGCTTAAGATAACCGTGTACAAAAGTAGCTTGCATGCTGCTCTCCCTACCTCTACTGACTGCAAAAGCTGACCGTAAAAAGCCCTGTGCAGGCTGACTGTGGCCGCTGGTCTGGATCGGGATGGGCTCACTCTCCAATGCGAGGACAAACCCACAAGGGAGAGACTGTTCATACAAGCACTTGCTGGAGTTTCCATTATCCCACAGTCAGATAATGAAGAAGAGGGACCTGCTGTTAACCCGACAGTGCCAGATGGGGACCTGGTGCGGGCAAAGGGCTTTGAACTCTTTTTATCTCATGATTCTGTGGGATTGTCTGTCCTTCTGGGAGTGATAACATGCATGGAAGTGATTTGGAGAATCCTTTTCTTAGTTTACATGAAACCTCATATCACTTCTCCCAAGCCTCCCACCTGTGGGATTTTGAAGATGCCCAACATGTTGGAAAGCTGCATGGAGCTGTCTGAGCAAGATTCTTCAAGGACGGCCAGCAGATGATCTCGCCTGCCACACTTGTAGTTGGGAACATGGGCCTGAGCAGTCGAGAGCAGGTCTATGGCTGCGTCGGACGTCAGTCTAACATCGTGAATGGTGCCATAGATGCTGTAGCCGAGGGTGAGGTTGGGCAAGAGGCTGCGATCCTGTTTGATGTCCTGGATGGCAAACAGGAAGGGGAGGATCTTCCAGTAAAATGTGACTGGTTCCCTGGAAGAAGGAAATCAAGTGGGTCACCCTGCCATCAATGCCCATGAATCCTTGCATGGCCCCTTGAGGCTGCATCCTGCTTCTCGGGCTTCCACATGCTCAGCCTGGTCCCGCCCAAAGCCAGAGCCCAACGGCCGATACTTGAAGAACCTCAGGTGGGATTCCTGTGGCATCTTTCCCATCTGTGTCCAGGTCCTTCCCCCAGGATAAGACACCTGCAGCCAAGGTGCCCATTACAGGCAGGAGCCCAGCAATGCAGCCATTCCCACTGATGAGGAAGGGAAAGCAGAGAGGTGCAGAGGCAAGGAAGGTGGGGCATGTGGTGGGGCCTGTTGCCCCCCATTGCCCTGAATTCCCCTCTGGGCTTTGCTGCTTGGGAGTTGCCTGGCTGGGTCTTCCTGAGGAAGGCACCAGCTAGAAGAAATCACTCTGGCTTTGCTTGCTAGCGCTAGCCGTGCTGTGCAGCTGCAGGTGGCACTTAGCAGTATCAGGTGCAGCAGGCCAGTGACTTACTGTTCCAGTTCATTTGAGGCAGGTTTGTTGAAAGTGTGTGGTTGAAATGGGGCTATTGCTGCCGAGATGCTGGCACTGAGGACGAGGTCTCCTTGCCAGAAATAATTGTGTGGCTGCAGCTCAGTCCTTTGCCAGCTCCAGGGGTATTTGGCACCCAGCCCCCCAAAGAAGGCCTCTGGGAGCAGCAGCAGCAGGAGGAAGAGTGCCGCTCTGCGGGCGCTTGGCACGGGCTCCATCCTGCCGATTTCAGTCAAGTAGAGGAGCAGTTACAGGAATTTCCTTCTAAATGGACAAGGAGCCCAGCCAGACAAGGCTCCAGCAGAAGGAAGTGGGAATAAGTCCTTGCATGGCAGACTCCCCTGCTGCTCCCAGCCTCTCCCAATCACTGAGCAGGACAGCAGGGAAGGAGGCGCCCTCCCCTTTGTGCCCGGATGCAAGACACTCCTCTGCCATCTCAGGGGTTCCTTGGAGGGTTCAGGATGATCCTGGGGGAGGAGGCCCATGAGGTTTGGCAAGAAGAGCAGCAGTGCATGATGAGTTCCATAATTATACAGCCTCATGATGGGAGCACCTCTGCAGCTCCCTGACAACCTTCCCCACTCCCATGTGCAAGAAAGGCACGCTATGAGAATGTGTCGATGCTGCCCATGTGAAGCAAGCAGGAGCAAGGGATCTTTCCTTCCTGTTCTTTGTAACTGGCCTTCAACATGTGACCTGCTGCATCCCCCATTTGCTATCCCCCCACCGCAAGTGTTGCCTTGTTGCGAGGCGGCCTGGCCCTGCAGAGTCCCTGCCTCGCTTTCTCCCTTCTCATTCCTGATGTGCTCAGCTTGCTCCCTGGAGGTCTTGCTCACGCCACCTGTACCTCTGAGTGCAGCGCCATCATCACAGTGCTGACACATTTCCCCTCGTTGCCCGGCTTCAACTCCATGGGTGGGACAGGCTGAGATTTTGCAAAACGCTGCTCCTGCAGGGATGACCAAGAAGGACAGCAAGAGGGAAGTTCCCTGATGGAGGAACGGTTCCATCCGCCCCATCCCAGCTGCCTCTGAGGGACTCGGCAGGAGGGTCTTCCCATCTCTCCTCTTCCCTCCTCTCCTATTTCCCTTGGAAAAAGCTTCTCCTTTCCTTCCGGCTGTGCCCGCTGCCCATTCCTGGCATGCTGTTCCCCTTCCTGTGCGTGTGCTGGGACTGTGTGTCTCCCGTTCATCTATCTAGGAAAGGAAGCCAGGTTGTGGGGGATATTGTTGTTGTTAGTTGTGAAGTCACATCCAACCTATCGTGAGCCCATGGACAACATTCCTCCAGGTCTTCCTGTCCTCCACCATCCCTCAGGGTCCACCTATGTTCACACCAACTGCCTCATTGGCTCCATCCAGCCACCTCACCCTCTGCCGTCCCTTTCTCCTTTTGTCCTCAAAGTTGAGGACTGGCTTATCTAAAAGCAGAATTGGACCATTCTTGCTGGACAAGACGAAATGGGAAGATTGTTGTGCATCTCTGCACAGGATCAAGTGTGCTATAAGGCGTCCCCTTTGTGCCTGGATGCAAAACACTCTTCTGCCATCTCAGGGGGGCATCAGGGGGGGGGGTTCAGGGTGGTCCTGGGGGAGGGCGGCCCATGAGGTTTAGGAAGAAGAGAAGCAATGCATGATGATTTCCATAATCATATGGCCTCATGGCTGGAGCACCTCTGTGGCTCCCTGACAACCTTCCTCACTCCCATGTGCAAGAGAGGCACGCTCTGAGTATGTACCAATGCGGCCCATGTGAAGCAAGCAGGAGCAAGGGATCTTTCCCTCATGTGCTTTGCAACTGGCCTTCAGCATGTGACCTGCTGCATCCCCCTTTTCAATCCCGCACCACAAGTGTTGCCTTCCAGTGAGGCAGCCTGGCCCTGCAAAGTCCATGGCTCGCTTTCTCCCTTCTCATTCCTGGTGCACTCAGCTTGCTCCCTGGCAGTCGTGCTCACGCCACCTGTACCTCCATGTGCTACACCATCATCATGGTGGCAAGGGATTTCCGTGCGGTGCCCGGCTTCAGCTCCTGGGATGGGACAGCCTGAAATTCTGCCAAAATGCTGCTCCTGAAGGAATGGCCAAGAAGGGCAGAGAGAGGGAAACTCCCTGATGGAGAAATGGTTCCGTCCATCCCATCTCAGCTGCCTCTGAGGGACTCTGAGGGTCTTCCCCTCCCTCCTCCCCCCCCCCCCTATTTTCCATGGAAACAGCTTCTCCTTTCCTTCTGGCTTTGTCCACTGCCCATTCCTGGCATGCTGTTCCCTTCCTGTGTGTGTGCTGGGACAGCGTGTTTCCTGCTCGTCTATCCAGGATATTAAAGCAGGTTGTGGATGTTGTTGCTGTTGTTAGTTGCAAAGTCACATTGAACCCATCGCCACCCCATGGAAACATTCCTCCAGGCCTTCCTGTCGTCCACCATCCCCCAGAGTCCACCTAAGCTCACACCAACTGCCTCATTGGCTCCATCCAGCCACCTCACCCTCTGCCGTCCCTTTCTCCTTTTGTCCTCAAAGTTGAGGATTGGCA
This sequence comes from Varanus salvator macromaculatus, assembly GCA_023646645.1. Lineage (NCBI taxonomy): Eukaryota > Metazoa > Chordata > Lepidosauria > Squamata > Varanidae > Varanus > Varanus salvator. Next base: position 12,430 of record JAIXND010000715.1, on the reverse strand, counting down.
TATCTAAAAGCAGAATTGGACTGTTCTTGCTGGACAAGACAAAACAGGAAGATTGTTGTGCATCTCTGCACAGGGTCGAGTGTGCAATAAGGTGAATGGGGACTGAGAGATCCAGGTCCAAATCCCCACTCTCCCCTGAAGCTCACTGCATGACTTTTCGCCGGTCATTCAATCTCGACCCATCGTACCTTGCAGGGTTGTTGATGTCGGGAGGAGAACAATGAGGAGAGTCACGCAAAGGGCTTTCTTTCCTCATGCACAGAATAAGTCAGGATAAAGGTGTGATGTGATGCTCATTATCATTGTGACAATGATGGTAAGGATGTTCAGAGAAGACCCCACCACAAAATTCAGGGGAAAACACCTCTGAAAGCAGGCATTGCCCAGGTGGGCATCAAGGCTGCCGGGAAATGGCCTGCACACTGTCATGTGTTCGGACTTCGTGCCACATCAAGGCAGCTGTGCAGAGATTGCTGGGCAGGAGTCAGGGTTCTGGTCCGGGCTGGCCCCCTTGATGTGCAGAAATGGAGCCCTGACCCCTGGCTGCCATCGTGCGGTTGCAGGAGAGAAGTTTGCATCCCGGATGCCACGGCAGGTACTCCAAAGCGCCTCCTGCTGCACGCACTGGGCCAGCCGGGCAGCCCCAAGGAGCTCCCCATGGGGTGCAGTGGTGGGGAGGGTGTGTGTGTGGCCTGAGGAACTCATGGGCCTCCTGTTCCCCACGTGCTCCTGAGGTGCTTCCTCCAGGTATGCATTATGGCCCCAAGAAGGTCTCCAGCTCAGGCTGCCCCTCTGCTCAGCCCTCTCTTGGGACCAATTTCGGAGCTGCCCTGCCATGGTGGGGGTTTATGGAGGGAGGAATCGGGGAGAGAAAAGGCAGTCAGTGGGAATGATGTGGAGCCTGTTCCAGAGGGAAAGAGGCAGATAATTGTATTGTGAGCCACCCCGAGGCTGTTGCAAGGGGCGGCATATAAATATTCAAATGAATGAATGAATGAATGAATGAGAGGGGGAGCTTTGCTTGGCCACGTGTGCTCCAAACCATAATTCCTACAATTAGTGGTGTTTGGGAATTTGGGTTTCACGATCTGTGAGAAGGCCAGCTTGATATGAATGGGACCACTCTGTTGCAAGCCTGAGAAGTTTTCTTGAGTGATCTCCCAGATGAAACCGCACTGCAGAGATGAACCATCGTGACCAGCTCTGCTGGGAACAGGTACACCCAACCACCAAGTTCCAGAACATAAGCTGAGTGTTTCATGGGTTTGATTCATTGCCACACAGTTGATGCTGAGGGAGGAATAGGCAAACTTTTAAAGAGTTTTAGATAAGCAAAACCAGCCAGAGAACTTTGGAGTCAGCGAAGACTGGACACCTCTTGCAAAGTTAATCCTCTTTTTGCACAGGATTAACTTTGCAAGTAAATGTAGTGGCTGCTTCAGGCAAGGAGGGAGCTCAGTCTCTTAAAGGGACAGGAGCCTAATAGAAAGATCTAGTATGTGTTTTGCCCGTTGGGCTTTCTGACTGCCCACATCAGTGGGCTGTGAAATGGGCTCCCCGACCAGGAAATATTTGGCTACAGTGAGGTTCTTTCTCACCTCTCTCCCTCCCTTTTGGCACCATCAGTCGAGCTTGAATTTTGCATTTTTTCTGCTTGCCATATCTCACGACATGCATGGCCAAGGTATGGGAAGAAAGCCTGGCCAAAACCAGACAATCACTATTTTGCCAATTTTGTTGGTTTGGTTGGTTGGTTGTTGGTGGTGTAAAACACACCCTGCTGCTTCCATGACTCTCTTGGTGAATTTTGGGACCGGATCAGCAACAATTGGCAATCTGGCTTAAAGGGAACTGACTGCCTGATACGCAAAGAGGGAAAGTAGCCTCAGAGGGTTCTGAGTAGGGTAATCTCCACACGCGCACACACACACACACCCAGACGTTCCAACCATTCCATTGCAACATTGCATGGACCAGCTGGCAGGCTCAGGATTTAGGCCTTGGGGTCTCAGACCCAACCAGATCCCAGGTCAGCAAGAGAAGGAAGCCATCCTCTCTCTGGACTGCGAAGTCCGACTGAGCAACCCACTCAAGTCACAATGCCAAAATCTGCCCCCAGCTCTCTGCCCTCCCCCAAATGCACTCTGCCCACAGAAGGGTGATGGCGCTCGGGGCTCCTCAGGAAATAGTGAAGTTGGAAGAGCAGGAAAAAACCACGATGGAGGGGAGAAGACAGACACCTGAGCTTTCTCCGCTGCCTCTTCCAGACATGCCTCTCCCTAATTCCTCATGGCTGCCTGTCTTCATCTGTGTGTTTTCCTTGGGAAGGAGCCTGTTTTCACAGAAACACCTCCCATGGAAGCCCATCCCATATCTCGGGGTCCCAACCATCAGGAAGTTGTAGCGAGGTCAGCAGGAGGTCACAGGGTCGACGGTCTGGCACACCTACCTTGGTCCTGCACATCCTGCACGCTCAGCTTTATCAGTATAATAGGCGACAACTGATAACAAGGTCAGAATGGTCTGGCTAAACAAACATGCAGTCCGAGCAAATGTCAGGTAGATCAGTGACCCGAGGCAATGCCTGTTTTCCTGTTTGTTGAGTAACCTGACTGTGGCCCCTCCTTATTGAGTAGCCTGGCTGTATAAAATAAAGGAGCTGCCTTGAATGAGAGAGGCTTTTGCACAGAACCACATCCCTGTGTCGTGTAATTCTGTACAACCTTCAAGTGGCGCCCGCGCAGGGACCAGACTCATCAACGCCTGGCATAGGCCCCTTGAGTGCACTCCATCCCCCTCGGTGACCCCTTCATTGGTGAGTATGGGAGGGCAATTCTCGCAAGCCCAACAACAGCATGTGGATGAACTAAGATTTCTGATTAACAAGTCCGGCGGGTCCGTGGCTTCAGGGTGCTTACAGGCACTTATCCAAGAAATCCACAAGCAATGTCCCTGGTACCCAGAACAGGGGTCACTAAAGTCCAGGGACTGGGAAAGAATTGGTAAGACTCTCCATTCTGAGCCCAGGGTCAGTGTGGAATTATTACAAGCATGGCACCAATGTCGTCATGCGGTGGAAAAATTTAAGCCAGTCTCTCACACTGGCCACTTAACAAAGGATTGCCCACCTAATTATTCTGAGGTTCAATTGGCCCCTCCAGCGCCGGTACCTTCTGATCCCACGACCCATCCCTTGGCTCCCCCGGGACCTGCCCAGCCTGGGAAAATGGTTCAGGACGTCCTAGAAAAAGAATTGGCACAAGCCAAATTGGAGGATCTGGGTGAATTGGCTGATATGTTGGCTATCTGTCCAGTCCATGATACTGGTCAACAGGACGCGCAGGGTCGTCGCGTCGTTGAATATCGGCCTCTCCCTTTAAAATCTTAACTGAATTACGGATGGCTATTCGAGATATGGGTCTTCAAAGTTCCTATGTCCAGGGGATGCTAGAAGCTGCCATGAGAAACCACACTTTAGTCCCAGAGGATTGGAAAATGACTATTAGAATGCTCCTCACCCCGGCACAATTTGTTGTGTGGGATAGTGAATTTCGACAGCAGTGTGTCATAAGAGGCCAGGCGTCAGGGGGTGCTTACATTCCTGAACAACTTTACGGGGCTGGGGACTTTGCAATCCCAGAACAGCAGGTTGTCTTAACCAGTGGCAACGTTGCAGGTGTCCTCTGAATCTGCATTTCGAGCCTTTCAGAGGGTGCCAGTTACGGGTAAGCCCCTCCAGACCTTTTCAAGTGTTCGCCCAAAGGTGAGTGAGCCCTATACTGACTTCATTAACAGATTATAGGAGGCCCTTAAACAGCAGATTGATAACCCTGAGGCACAGACAGAGTTACTCTTGAAATTAGCTAAGGAAAACGCGACAACTGAATGTTGCCAGGCTGTTACTGGGCTGGGCAGAAACCCTGAGTTGGCTGACATAATACGTGCATGTCAGGATATAGGTACCCCAATGCATCAGGCATCTCTTCTGGCAGCTGCCCTACGGCGAGGCAATTGTCCCACGGGGAACTGCTTCAATTGCGGGAAACCAGGACATTTCAGGGCCGAGTGCTGGGGTCCCAGGGGTGGTGGTAACAAACCAAGAGCAAAATCAGGGGGAGCACCGGGAATAAGGCCTGACCTCGATCAAAATGTCCTAAGTGTGGAAAGGGATTTCATTGGGCTAATGAATGCCGGTCGGGAAACTCCCGAACGGGCCCATCTCTGGCCCCAGTCCAAACAGAGACCTCGGAAGCCATGACCGAGTAAAATCTTCCTCTGCACAAGCCACGATTTATAACACTCCCAGTGCCACTTCAGGGAGTGCTGGGATGGATCTTGTTCTCCAACAGGAGGTCATTTTCCAATTCCCAGCTGAGGTCCAGGTAATTCCCTCTCAGGTGTCAGGTCCCCTGGCTCCAGGCACCGTTGGCTTTGTCTTGCCCCGCTCCTCCAGTGGCAAGAAAGGGATCTGGAGTCATTGATGCAGACTATCAAGGTGTGATTTACATCCATTATGGACTAATCTCCCACAGACCCTGCCAAAAGGTTCCGCCCCGGCACAACTGATTATTGTGCCTTATGTATTGCCTACAGGGGGAACAGAACGGGACAGGGGCACTGGCAGCTTTGGCTCCACTGATGGGACGTCGCTGGTAGGGAAGACCACATCTATCACTCAGAGCCGTCCTGCTCTGATTGTTTCTATACAAGGCCGTCCCTTCTCAGGTATTATAGACACTGGGGTGGATGTCACAGTCATTGGCCGTTCCCAATGGCCCCCTGAATAGCCCATTGAGCAGTGTCCTAGTGTGTGGGGGGTAGGAGGTAAACAAGGTGCGCTGCAAAGCGCCTCTTTTCTAACGGCAGAATTTCCAGGGTCCAACCAACGAGTCTATTTTAGACCTTATGTCCTTGATATTCATATTAACTTGTGGGGCCGAGATTTGTTGAACCTGTTTGGGACTACAATCACGATAGCTGAGTGACCTGTTGTCTCTATGGCTCTAACAGCTTTGCCGCTTACATGGTTGAGTGATCACCCTGTGTGAGTAGACCAGTGGCCTCTGTCTGCTGATAAGCTTGCGGCTTTGCAAAGCCTTGTAAATGAACAATTACGGGCTGGGCATATTGAGCCCACAACCAGCCCTTGGAATACGCCGGTGTTTGTGATCCAAAAAAAAAGTGGTAAATGGCGCATGTTACATGATCTCAGGGCAGTTAATGCTTGCATTCAACCTATGGGACCGCTGCAATGCGGAACACCAAATCCAAATTTAATTCCTAACGATTTCCAGTTGTTATTGTAGATCTAAAGGATTGCTTCTTTACCATCCCTCTATGTAAAGCTGATCGACCTCGCTTCGCCTTTACCGTGCCTGTCCTTAATCATCAGGCCCCTACGGCTCGTTATCACTGGAAGGTGCTTCCTCAAGGAATGCTGAATAGCCCAACTTTGTGTCAACATTTTGTAGATCAAGCCCTGCGTCCGTTTCGGGAAAAACATCCCTCGGTGCTGGTATATCATTATATGGTTGATATATTAATAGCTGCCCCTCACATTCCCTTGGATTGACTGGATGATCTAGTTCAGTCTCTACGCCCTTTTGGACTATGTGTGGCACCAGAAAAGATCCAGCTGAGTGAGCCTTACCTTTACCTAGGGCATCGCATGCTCCACTCATTTGCAGCTCCCGTAGTGCCCTGGCTGCAGTTTCCGTCTCCACTTACTTTAGTGGCGCTTCAGCAGTTTTTAGGCACCCTCAACTGGGTTCGACCATTCTTTCTTGCCCACCCACTAGCCTGTTAAGCTCGCTGTTCTCGTTACTCACAACTGCAAAACACCCTGCAGATGTCGTAACAGTCCTCCCCGGAGGGTCATGACGCTTTGCGATGTATAAATTCCCATCTGGGTCAGCAATGTGTGGACTGTCTTCCATCACGTATTCCTGGCCTCTCCCTCCTTATCCTACCATCATCGCAGACCCCAACGGGAATTCTAGCAGCAGTAACTGAGAAAGTTTATACTCTGGAGTGGCTCTACCTATCCCATGGTCTGCACCAAAATGTTTTGCCATACCCACAAGCTACAGCTGACTTGATTGCTCAGGCTCGGGAACGCTCGTTCTCTCGGATCGGCTTGGATTTGCTTGCCATAGTAGTTCCTTTTTCTAAAGCTGATTTTGATCACCTCATGACAGTCTCTGTTGCAATCCAAACAGCTCTTGCAGAATTTGTGGGGCCGATTCAGTTCCACCTCCCCTAAGACCCACGGCTGACGCTTGTCAAGCTGTCCCCATCTGGCTCAAACCCATGCAGTCGCCTCTCCCCTTTCATGATGCTCTTACAGTATTTTCGAATGGGGGCCCGATGCGGGGTGCAATTGTCTATAAGGAGGATTCTACTTGGGTCACCAAGTATTCGGCCGCTCAGGCCTCTCCTCAATGCGCAGAGCTGGCAGCGGTGATCCTGGCTTTCCGCCTGTTTCCAGATCGCCCTCTTAACCTAATTTCAGATTCTCACTATGTCTGTCGCCTGATCTCCAGCCTCCCTGGGGCCTATGTGGCCCCACACATTGACTCCAATCTTTGGCATTATTCCTTACTTTACAGGCACTATTGGAGCAACGTGTCCATGAGTATTATGTGGCCCATATACGTAGCCACACCTCTTTGCCTGGTTCCCTCGCTGAGGGCAATCAGCGTGCTGATCATGCTGTCCACCCCTCTTCTCCGATCCTCTAGCTAGTGTTGGGGAAATGAGTAAATCCTGTCTGAAAAGCATTACTTTTCTGTGTGCCTTTGCATTGTATGATCAAATCCTGTCTTCTTCTCAAACCAAGCTGTCACTGTTTAAAAGCATTCCCCCGCTCCTTTCTCTCACCTTTAGCTGTGGGCTACAGAAGACAGAGCCATTCAGTCCAAATATACATTGTTAAATAGTCATTGTTTGAATTCAGTTTGCATGGAAGTATTCCTAGCCCAGAGGGCTGCATGTGCCCTGGTCAATTCAGAATGTTTAGAATCTAGATAAGAGTTTGAGTTCATGCATAGTTTCAGTGGCTTGAATTTACATGTGTAAGCAGTCCTGGAGATGAGTTCAGGCTTCTGAACTAAAGTGTCAATTAGAAATATTGTAATCTTATTGTTACAGTATGATTGACTGACATTTTTTATCTGTTCTGTATGGGATGACCTCAGAATCTTATTGTAATCTTTACATTCTGTCATCAATTGCCCTGTGCCTGTATGTGACTGGGAGGCACATGGCTGGGATCAGTGCTGCTGATCACCTGGGGTCGAGGGTTTGTTTCTGTTCTTGCCCCTACAGGAACTCTGTGGGTGCGGCTAAGTGCGTACGTCCAGCTCATGGCGTGGCATCAGGCAGTCACCAACCCAGTACCCAAGATGGGAAGAGTCAGCATGGAGCAGGCTCGGCGACCCTTCCGGCCCCTTCCCAAGGGTCTGCGGATGCCGAGGGCCCCATGGGTGACCTGGGGTGCAGTCAAAAAGGACGATGAGCAAAGCGCAGCAGCTGCTCCAGGCCAACAACCAGCCAGAGACACTGGAGAACTTATGTGCTGCCATCTTTGTGGTTATCACTGCCAATTCGCTTCTCATCCTATTCTCGCTTCTCTGTCTCCTCCAGTGGGGGAGGCGGCCTCCTTGCATGACCGGCTGCACCAGTGACTATGACTGAACAGGGATGCAGGCGACAGCCAAACATCTATGCCCTTCAGCCATGTCAGGCCCGAACTCTTGCACAGCAACTTCGCAATTATGCTTCTGATGATTATTCAGAAAGTGAACAGGAATGTTTGTTTGATTAGCCTTGTCATTAACGGCCTTTAAAAAAAAAGAAGAAGAAGAAGAAAAGAGTGAGGTGTAGCAGGGTCAATAGGAGGTCACAGGGTCAACGGTCTGGCACACCAATCTTGGTCCTGCACGTCCTGCACATTCAGCTTTATCAGTATAATAAGCAACTGATAGAAAGGGCAGAATGGTCTGGCTAAACAAACATGCAGTCCGAGCAAATGCCACATAAATAAGTGACCCAAGACAATAACTGCTTTCCTGTTTGTTAAATAACCTGTCTGTGGTCCCTCCTTATTGAGTAGCCTGACTGTATCAAATAAAGGAGCTGCCTTGAATGAAGGAGGCTTTTGCACAGAGCCAATCCCTGTGTCGTGTAATTCTGTACAAACTTCAAGGCTGCCCGGAAATGGCCTGCCCACTGTCATGATTTCAGACTTCGTGCCACATCAAGGCAGCTGTTCAGAGATTGCTGGGCAGGAGTCAGGGTTCTGCTCTGGGCTGGACCCGTGATGTGCAGAAATGGAGCCCTGACCCCTGGCGGCCATCATGCAGTTGTGGGAGAGAATCCCACATCCCGAATGCCATGGCAGGTCCTCCAGAGAGCTCCAGTTGCATGCACAGGGTCAGCTGGGCACCCCGCAAGGAGGCCCCTGTTGGGTGATGTGGTGGGGGGGGGGCAGCCAGGGGAACAACCAAGCCGTCCTGCTCTCCATGTGCTCCTGAGGTGCTTCCTCCAGGAATGCATTGTGGCACCAGGAAGGTCTCCAGTTCAGGCTGCCCCTCTTCTCGGCCCTCTCTTGGGACCCATTTCGGAGCTGCCCTGACATGGTGGGGTTTTATGGAGGGAGGAATCAGGGAGAGAAAAGGCATTCATTGGAAATGACGTGGAGCCTGTTCCTGAGGGGAAGAGGCAGACAATTGATAGGGGGAGCTTTGCTTGGGCACGTGTGCTCCAAATGGCAATTCCTGCCATTAGTGGTGTTTGGGAATCTGGGTTCCTCAGCCTCTGAGACGGCCAGCTAGATATGAATGGGACCGCTCTGTTGCAAGCCTGAGAAGTTTCTTGAGAGATCTTCCAGGAGAAACCGCGCTGCAGAGATGAACCATCACGACCAGCACTGCAGGAAGCAGGTACACCCAACCACAGAGTTCCAGAACATAAGCAGAGTGTTTCATGGGTTTGAGTCACATGGATTGCCACACGGTTGATGCTGAGGAGGAATAGGCACAATTTGAAGGAGTGTTTTAAATGAGCAAAACCAGCCAGAGAACTTTGGAGTCAGTAGAAGAGTGGACACAAGCCACTTTCCTTGGGAACCTCTTTCCACACAGCATTAACTTTGCAAGTAAATGTAGTGGCCACTTCAGGCAAGCAGGGAGCTCAGGCTCTTAAAGGGACAGAAGCCTATTAGAAAGCTCTATTATGTGTTTTTGCCCTTTGGCCTTTCTGACTGCCAATATCAGTGGGCTGTGAAATGGGCTCCCCCAACAGGAAACATTTGGCTGCTGTGAGGGTCTCTCTCCCTTCCCTCCCTTCCTCATTTTTGGCACCATCAATCGAGCTGGAATTTTGCTTTTTTTCTACAGCCAAATATCACGACATGCATGGCTAGGCAGGGGAAGAAAGCCTGGCAAAACCAGACCATCACAATTTTGCCAATTTTGTGTTTTGGTTGGTTGGTTGTTGGTGGTGTAAAACACGCCCTGCTGCTTCCATGACTCCCTTGGTGAATTTTGGGACCGGATCAGCAACATTTGACAATCTGGCTTAAAGGGAACTGACTCCCTGATACTCAAAGAAGGAAAGTAGCCTCGGAGGGATCTGGGTAGGGGAATCTCCACACACACAGACACACACACACAAACACACACACATGCACATCCGCACCCACCCAGGCGTTCCAACCATTCCATTGCAACATTGCAAGGACCAGTTGGCAGGCTCAGGATTCAGGGCTTGGGGTCTCAGGCCCAACCCAGATCCCAAGTCAGTAAGAGAAGGAAGCCATTCTTTCTCTGGACTGAGAAGGCCGACTGCGCAACCCGCTCAGGTCACAATGCCAAAATCTGCCCCCAGCTCTCTGTCCTCCCCCAAGTGCACTCTGCCCATGGAAGGGTGATGACGCTCGCGGCTCCTCAGGAAAGGGTGAAGCTGGAAGAGCAGAGGAAAGACCACGATGGAGGGGAGCAGACAGACACCTGAGCTCTCTCCGCTGCCTCTTCCAGACAGGCCTCTCCCAATTCCTCACGGCTGCATGTCTTCGTCTGTGTGTTTTTGTTGGGAAGGAGCCTGTTTTCAGAGAAACACCTCCCGTTGAAGCCCATCCCATATCCCGGGGTGCCAACCATCAGGAAGTGCTTCCTGGCATCCACTGGACAACATCCTTCCCATCCCGCAGCAGAAAAGGTCATGACCCTCTGCCATTTGACCCGTTCAAATGACTGCATGTTGCCAGAAGTTTCTCCTCTTCTTCAGCTTTGGAGCAAGAAGGGCAGAGCCTCCTCCTTCCCTGAAGAGCTGCGGGGCATTTAGACAGTGCATACTGAGAGTCTAGGAATGCGGACGGCTCAGGAGCCCCGTCAGATGGAAGCAGAAAGACGCTTTGGATGCTCTGTGAGCTGCTACTTAGGCTTGATGCTGAGCCACAGCACCACACAGAGGATGCTCTTCTAAAAGAAATGCGTTCTGTGCATGCTCAGTGGAATCCACAGCAGAGTCAGAAACCCATTGCAGGTCGACCGGATTGCAAGCCTTGGTTTGCCAAGGAGGGTCCAGTATCAGTGCATAAGCAGCAGTACCCGGACTAGACACTGATAGTGAGGCATTTCTTGTGCATAGATCTGCAAGAAAGGGGGAATGATTGATGATTCCCAGCTCTGCCTCTCGTTTTCAGCCAATCCAGGTGAGGCAGTGGCTGTCCTGAACCGTGCCTGGTCGAGATGATGGGCTGGATGGGGCCCATAAACTGAAGCTCAATCCAGACAAGGCGGAGGTCCTGTTGGTAGGTGGGTTTGGGCGTCGGGGTGGGGGACCTGGACCTTGGTCCTGAATGGGGTTGACCTCCCTCTGAGGACAGGCTGGCAGCTTGGGAGTGCTCCTCGACCCAGAGATGTCGATAGAGGCTCAGGTGATGGCGGTGGCGAGGAGCACTTTGCTTCAACTTCGGCTGATCTATCAGCGGCATCCCTACCAGCAGAATGATTGCCTGGCATCAGTGACACATGCATTGGTAACTTCCCGATTAGATTTATGTAATGTGCTCTATGTGGGGCTGGCCTTGAAAATGGTCCGGATACTTCCAATTGGTGCAAAACAGAGCTACCAGGCTGCTGACGGGGACTGGATGTTGTTCTCATATAACCTCAGGCCTCCGCCAGCTTCACTGGCTTCCCATTGAAGTCCGGGCCCAATTCAAGGTGTTGGTTATCACCTATAAAGCCCTCAGAGGCTTGGACCTGGTTATCTAAAGGAACGCCTGCGTCCATATGTGCCCTCCCGCCACTGAGATCGTCGGACGAGACCCTTCTCCGGGAGTCTTCTGTGAGGGATATTGGGAGGGTGAGTACCTAGAGGAGGGCTTTCTCTGCGGTGGCGCCCAACCCATGGAATGCGCTCCCCAGAGTGGTCAGCCTGGTGCCATCGGTATTTGCTTTTCGGCACTAAGTGAAGACCTTTTTATTTAAAACTTATTTTAATTGTTAGATATAAATTGCATTTATAGTATTTTAACTTGTAATTCGAGATGGGCCAGTTTTAAATAGCTGTAAATTGTATAAATTGTTCATATATTTGTGATGCTGTGAGCCGCCCCAGATCATATAATGTGTTAAATAAAAACAAACAAAAACCTGCTTTAATATCCTGGATAGACGAGCAGGAAACACGCTGCCCCAGCACAGACACAGGAAAGGGGAACCGGATGCCAGGAATGGGCAGTGGGCACAGCCAGAAGGAAAGGAGAAGCTTTTTTCAAGGGAAATAGGGGGGAGGGAAGAAGAGAGGGGAAGACCCTCCCCCTGAGTCCCTCAGAGGCAGCTGGGATGGGACTGATGGAACTGTTCATCCATCAGGGAATTTCCATCTCGCTGCCCTTCTTGGCCATTTCTTGAAGAGCAGCGTTTTGGCAAAAATCTCAGCCTGTCCCATCCCAGGAGCTGAAGCCAGGCACCACAGGGAAATCTGTTGGCACTTTGATGGTGGTGTTGCACATGGAGGAACAGGTGGCGTGAGCACGACCTCCAGGGAGCAAGCTGAGCACACATGGAATGAGAAGGGAGGGAAAGCGAGGCAGAGGCATTGCAGGGCCTGGCTTCCTCGCTGCAGTGCAAGACTTGCAGTGGGGGGACAGAAAAGGGGGATGCAGCAGGTCACACGTTGAAGGCCAGTTGCAAAGCACATGAGGGAAAGATCCCTTGCTCCTGCTTGCTTCACAGGGCCGCATTGGCACATACTCAGAGCGAGCCTCTCTTGCACATGGGAGTGAGGAAGGTTGTGAGGAAGCCGCAGAGGTGCCCCAGCCATGAGGCCGTATAATTCTGGAAATCATCATGCATTGCTGCTCTTCTTTCCAAAGCTCATGGGCCCCCCTCCCCCAGGACCACTCTGAACCCCCGAGGCC